>CM062814.1:658767465-660017099 GCA_031772625.1 Pinus tabuliformis | reverse complement strand
CCTAAAACTGTGTAGATGTGTCCTCCGAGGGCCATATCCTGTAGCATTCACTGTCTGCTTTAACTGCAAAATTTTATCTCTCAATGGCCATGAAGATGGATGACATTCTAAATGACTCCCAAGGAGCCCAGGAGAAAGATAAGGATTGAGACCGCAAGAATACTCTATCTAATGCATAACCCTTTGGAAGGTAAGTATGGAAAACAAAGATTTTTTTTCAAAATACACCTCTTAGTGTAGCATGAAGGACCACTTATCATTTTCATATCATTATGTCTTCAATGACATGCATGGTTGCAAGCACTAAAAGTCATTACATGTTTTTTCTCTAAGTGCCTTACTCCCTTTTGCTTGTTGGATTAATTGTCGTATTTTGGCATGTTTACTTGTTATGTCATGTTTGCGAGCCTTTCTAGTGACCTCGAAGGTTGTTCATTGTGTATAAAAGTTTTCCTAGCCATGTAAACACTTATCACGCTCATACACAAATTGTTAAGCATTGATGCACAAGTGTTGTCATGGTCATCCTAAAGTCTATCTCGAGTGTCGCACTTGTCGCTTTTAGTTCTAAACAGTCTCACAGAGGGTAATGCTTTGTATTTTTTTTCTAGTAGTATATGTTGTCATGTTGTCAAAGTATGCTAAGTGTGTGATCACAATGTGAAGTTCCTCACAAGTTCACCTGCCTCCCACAGTTAGCCATTTTCTTGGAAATCCTTCTGACTAGACAACTCTTTTTCACCAGACCCCAACTAAGCTGCACATTATGTAGTCTCATCACTTAATTATGCGTCTCTACTATCTGGAACTGCATAGTGTGCAGTCACTGTCCACCAGGGAAGTTTCACTCTCTAATTCCAGAGCTTAGGAGTTTTCTTTCCTCCCCAGAATTTCCCAGTAGCTTCCTCAAGCATGACTTGATCTGCACATTTCACAAGATTAATCATTAAGTCTCCTCCCTGCCTACTAGAACCACACAATGTGTAGAGACCCAAACCAACCTTGCCTCCCAGAACTGTCTATAAGTGTACCTAAGTGTCCTCCTTGAGGTGGGACTTAGTGATCTCAGAAACTATGCAAATCTATCCTCTCTGGTCCCTCTGCTGCCTAGTCATGTCTTCTCTCATAAAATTGTGCAGACTTGCCTCCCAGGGTCCCAGTTTGCAGCTGCCACTAACAATCTCAACTACACAATCTTGTCTCTCAGTGTCCAATGCATAATTTTCACCGACAATGAAGACTATATTCGATATTTCCTTAGCCAAACCTGAGTTGGTCTCTACGCTATCTCAGTGACCAGTCTCCCTCGCTGTCACATGAAACTTCGCAATGTGTAGTAACTTGGCCCCCTTTCCGAGACTCATACTTGTCATGGGCCCATTCCATGGAATATAATGAATCATCTTAGAGTAGGGAGTTTTTGGATTTTATGTCGTTCTGTCATGAGTGAATTATAGGAACATGTACACTGTTAGATCATGGCGAGATGATGAAGAAGGAGAAGAAGGAGCGGACATGCTAGAAGAATCAATTATAGCTGAATGGACCAAGAATGGGGTGGCTGAGAGGAACAACAAAAGTATTGTTGGAGCATCACGGGTGATGTTGCGTGACTAAAACCTACTTGTACACTTATGGGCTGAAGCATGCAACACAAAGGCCTATTTTCAGAGCATGAGCCCTCACAGAATTCTTGGAATGAAAAAACTAGAGGAAGATTTTTCAGGGAAGAAACCAGATGTGTCACAATTCAGGATAATTTGATCATCAATTTAGTATCATTCTCCAAGGAAACAAGGAAAATTTTAGAGTCGACAGCAGAGTTGGACATATTTTTGGGGTACACAGATACACTTCACAACTATCATGTATACTTTCCATCCCTCATGATGATAGTGGTGAGAGAGAATGTGAAATTTGATGAGAAGTAAATGAGTTGTTCTCTTGAGAGGGAGCTTTAGTTATAGATTGATAAGGAACTTTTGGGTCCAAAGGAAGAAACTTGAGAAGTTGTGGAGCAACCACAAGCAAAGGAGTAGAGAGTGGAGATACCCACTCAACATAGGCATCCGGGGAAGGAAGTGAACTAGGGAAGCTAACAGGTTAGTGCATGATGTTTGAGAGAATGTGGGAGCACCCACATCTTAGTGAACACAAAGGATGTCACTGGATCAGTACACTAGCTACATGAATCTTATGAGTGACATGGCAGAGACAGATCCATCCTCATTCAAGGAATCTATAGAGATACTAGTTTGGGTTGATGCTATGGTAGAGGAATATGATTCAATTATCAGAAACAATGTTCGAGAAGTGGTCCCAATACTAGTAGACAAATCAATGGTTGGTTCAAGATGGATTTACAAGGTAAATCACAAAGCATAATGGAGCATAGAGAAACATAAGGCCATATTTGTGCCAAGGGGCTATCTCAGGCGGAGGGAATGTAATATGAGGAGACATTTTCTCTAGTAGTAAGGTACTCATTCATCAGGTCAATTTTAGCATTGTCAGCGTGGATTGTGTGGAAGGTCCATGAGATGGATGTGAAGACATCATTCCTGAATGGATTTATTGAGGAGGAGTTGTATATTTAGCATCCATAAGGGTTTGAGATCTTTGACAGAGAGTCACATGTGTGCAAAATCAAAAAAGTGTTGTATGGACTCAAGTAATCACCTCATGCTTGGTATAATAGGATCGATAGTTATCTCATCAGTTTGGGCTTCACCAAAAGTGACCTAGATTTAAAACTTTATCACATTGTGCTAGAATGTAAATTATGGATTTTTTTTCATATGTCAATGATTTGATCCTTACTAGTGATGAGAATGTGATTAGATCTTGCAAGGAGGACCTTGCAAGAGAGTTTGAGATGAAGGACATGGGCCTCATGCACTACTTCCTCAAATTGGAAATATGGCAAGAATATGGGCAATTTTTTGTCTCTTAGGGAAAGTATGCCAAACACGTACTTCTGAGGTTCCTCATGTATAGGTGTAAACCCATGGAGACTCCTCCTGCAGGAAACTGGAGGAAGGAGGATGCTACTTCAGGTGAAGTAGTGGATCCTACCATTTACAAGAAGCTTGTGGGTTAACTCATGTGTTTGGTGAACACACGACTGGACATCTGTTATGTAGTTAACCAACTTAGTTAAGAAATGGTTAAGCCAACCAAATGATATTGGAGGGCAATAAACCATGTGTTTAGATACCTCAGAAGCACCACTCAGTTTGATCTTTGGTACAAATGAACAAAGGAAAAGAAGCTACAAGGCTTCATATATGTAGATTGGATAGGGAGTCCATCAGATCGGAAGTGCACTTTAGGAGGAGGAATGTGAGAGTCAACAATAGTTTCTTGGTACAACGGTAACTATAAGGAACTCAACTTAGCATAAGCATAATACATGGATGCCAATCAAGGAGCATGTGAGGCCACCTAGGGATGAAAGATTCCTGTTGTGTTATTTAGTTAGAAGATGGATCGTATAGTGATTTACTGTGACAATTAGAGTTGTATCAAGCTCTATGAGAATCCAATATTTCATGATTGATCCAAGGATATCAACATCCAGTATCACGATATATGAGATTATGTGTAGAGGTAGATTATGTTTTTGTAGTACATTCCGACAGAGAAATAGGATGCATGTATTTCGACAAAGGATTTTTCAAGAGGAAAATTTGGTATCCAAAGAAGAAGGATTGGGGTATCTAATAATCTCATTCTTGCTGATAGGGATTGTTTAAAATGTAGCAAGAAAATCTATTGTTGACTTTACCTTGGTCAAACTAGATTAAAATTGAAATTTCAATTTCAGCAGAATACTTGGAGGTAGTTAACTGAGTTGAGATGGTTCTTTTCACTCAGTTAACTCAGTGAATTTGAGTTTGATACACTTGAGTTTATTTCTACATGATTGATTTCTAATTTCTAGCAATCTATTTCAAGTAATTTGAGTTATTATCAATTTAACTGGTTCTAATTGTCAAAAGAACTAGTGGAGGTCAGGTTGTGGGTGTGTAACTTCAACCACACTAAGTGATCAAATAGTGAATTGAATAACCATCCCAAATTAATTGTTGCATGCAAAGAATTCTAGTTACCTAGATGATATTGGAGGTCAAGGGTAATTTACTACTAGTTGTGAACTAATCCAAGTTGTATAGGTGATGCATGGAGTTAGAGGATTGGCCTATGGTAATTACGCAATTCCTTATTGTGAAATTCCTAAATAATAGGGTACATTTCCCAAGGGAACAACACAAGAAAATAGGAGCTTGGGAAGGCTTGAAATTAGCTAAGTGTTGGGACCAATTCAGTTATTCAGGCAGAGGGATCGACTATACTACTGTAGGGTGTGCTCAGGCTTGAGAAATTATTATATTTCTTCTATATTATCTGATTAATGCAATATAGATAGTAAGGGGTTGTGAGCAGTCCCTTTTCCTTAGATAAATCTTTGTGCATGTGTGATGTTTTCTTTTACATGTCAAGGATTCTTGTTTTATATGGTGAATTAACTTCCACAAATTGGTAGAGTAGCTTCAAGTCTTGTGATTTAGTAAATTTTTATAAGTAGCTTTGAATCTACACATTAATTTCTACAACAATCTCCTTAATTTAGTAGTCAAGTAGGGTTTTTCTAAACCCTAGTCTCAAATTCTCATCATACATGTTATTAAAAGTAGGGATAAAACCAATCCATATAATCATATTACCCTTATGATTAGAAACATTTTAATGAGGCAATAGAAAAGTATTTTGGAAAGGAAGGTCTACATAAGGCTAGAAAGCCGAACGGAAATACCTAAAACCTAGGTAAAGTTTAGAGCGTATTATTTCACTATAGGGGACCTGGTTATGTTTGGTACCATTATGATATAAATTCATAATAATAAAAATGACACTTGTTATTCCATTTATTTTATCAAACCTTTTAGGATAGTATCGAGGACTAACCTTTCAAATAGTTCTAAAAAGGTTAAAGTTCCTTTTGAGTGCAAAATTCAAAGTTTATGTTTTGACTCTATATGAGAACATTATCTCTCTGATGAGGAAACCTAAGGATTAGATAAAGAAATTAACTTTAATATTAAATTCAAGAAAGGTTGGTCCTTATCTTCTACACATTTAGGGCATTTACATTGAAAAGCTAGATGATTTTTTGAAAGATATAGGTTTTTCTATTCTTATTCTCATTGGTATAGTAATCATTCATCTTCTTCATAGTGATGATAATGTTCTTATTGAAATGATTCCCTACTACCTTGAATAAAGAACTAAGAATCCTTAATGAATTTTGGTCTAGTATAAGTATGACTTTAAGCAGTGAAAATATGAAGCTTATTCCAACTAAACAAAGACCAATCACTTATGATAGTTTTCTAGATGAAAACAATAACTTGGAGGAGGTGCCTTCATAAAATATTTTAGAATTTACTTTCTTTACAAGTTTAAATAGAATTGTAACATTGAAATATGGGGTTGAATATTATTATAATTTTTTGGAAGTTTGTTTAAGGATAAGAAAACAATCATTCATGCTATTTTATACGGATCTAAATTTTTTTGATAAAATATCTATACTGAATGCTAAAGAAAGATAGATAAAATCCAAAAATAATTTCATAGAATTTAAAATTTAAAGAAAATACACCATATGACATACACTTCACAGAAGTCTTCAATGGATTGAGAGCATGGTTATGATTAGGTACTTGTGTTTAGATGCAAAATAAGCAATATGGATGATAAGAGGTTTCCAAAAAACTCATGGAACCTCAATCAAAATCATGAATACCTCAATTAGTTATGGTACAAAGATAGTCTTGGCTAAGTTATTATATAATATAGGAATTCATTTTGTAAAACTGATAGTAATGAAAATATTAGTATGTTTAAATTTAAGGTGAATCTATTATTTCACAATGAATAAGGGAAAAAAGGAAAATGAGGATAATCCAAGGATGTGTTCAACACATCTAGAACATCAAAATTGTTTGTTCGTTTTGACTTATGCAAAAAAGAAAATGAACATTACTAAAATAAGGACAAACTATTGCTAGTTATTGAAAGTCAGTGTTGATTATTCCCAAAACCCCATGGAATGAAAGAGTGTGTCATCTTTGTGAGATTGAAATAGTTAAACATGAAAAAAACTTCTTCCTAAATTTTTTTGCATTGCCAAAACTAAATGACAATTTCAAGATATTCTATCAAAAGTACAATGATTTTGTAAATATCTCTTATTTTGTTTTGGAAATAAATCCATAAAAAATCTTAATCAAATCAAAATATCACCTTGCCTTTCTTAAATTCCTATGGTTTAATTCTAGTCGCATTGAATCGTCTTCTTGTTCTTTATCATCATCACAACCAAACAAAGAAAACGACATTCTCTGAAAATAATATATATATATATATATATATATATATATATATATATATATATATATATATATATATATATATATATATATATATCCACCATAAAACTAAAATCCCGAGGACCTCAAGTAATCTCTTACCTCATCTAAGGAGATTTATGATATCAATTTTGTATCATCATCACCACCAACATAACGATTGACGTTATCAGTCTTGCATAAATTTATGGGATCCCTAAAAAAATGCTTCCAATAAACTTGGATGACCAAAATTCAAAGATAAAAATAAAAAAATTAAAGTTGTATGAAATCCAAAAAGTGAAATATGGCATAAAAGTTTCGTATTTTACAAAATTCTAATTACATATCAAGTTATATAGCAATTATACGAATTCTTAAAGCTTGCAGACTCATACCCCTACCCTAACCTCATGAATTAAGAGCCAAGTGACAAAAACACAATTTGAAACATGGCATGCCCCTAAAGAATTTGAACTTGATATTGGCCTCGCGCAGTGATGAACATTTAATCAAAGATAGTTATGGAAAGTGACAACCATTATATTATAAAATTCTATGAAAGAGGCTTTCCTGTGAATGATAATATTCACGAATAAATTGTTTCTTGTATGATGAAATTTTCGTGCATGTACAATGCAGATATCTCCTGGAGTAGCTAGCATCAAAGAGAAAGTCTATCAGACTAACTCCCAACAAAATCCCGACCTTCACATGCCTGACTGAGGATTACTAATTCGGCATAACTTGCAATCACATGACTTTACTCACATATTCTCGACAATTTGAATGTGAATATATGAAGAAAATATAACCATCTTGGAATCTTGTATAGGAGTAGCCCTTCGGATAGAATGTTACCACCATGGGAATTAGAAGGATCGTGACTATAGGTTTTAACCCCGTACAGAAATTACCTACATATGAATTCTAAAACACAGAAAAATAAACAATGCGAGGGCATAACACATAAAACACATATACATAGAGATTTTCCCACTAGATCCAAAATCCAGACTGCCAGCTTGATTATTCATTATATTCCTTTCAATGTTACAATACATATTTATACATGCTGAAGCATCCAATACCATGGACCAAAAACCATAGGTAGGTTTGCCCAACCTAATATAGGGTCCAAAAAAAATTTCCCGGGGCGCTGCCCCAGGCCCCGTAGAGGGGGGATAACTGCCCCCCTCAAACCCCCTGGACAGGCAGGGCTGTCACACCCCCTGTAACCCCCTTGCTGCGCAATCGGCACAATGAAGGGGGGGCTCCGCCCCCCCTCTAACCCCTCGGTTCACTACATAGGTTAGTCATGGAAAGAATATAACACAACCCAACATTCTCCCACTTGTTGTTTTCTTTCCAGAGGGGGCCACAGGAGATCTTAGTCATTTTTCCAGCCCTGAAACGCCCATTGTTTCCCTACACCAGGAGAACTTCTTAGAGCTCATAGATTTTGTCAATTCATCTGCAGTATTCTTCAAAGTGTCCACCTTTACACGCAACACCTTTTTGTCTTATATCATATCCCTCACAAAGTGATATTGAACATCAATGTGCTTTGTCTTTGAATGGTAAGCAGGGTTCTTTCCCAAGAAAATTGCACTTTGGCTATCACAGTCTATCCTTATAGCTCCCTGTACTAATGCCATACTTGAACACAATCTCTATAACCAACCTGCTTCCTTGCTTGCATGAGTGGCTGCCATGTATTCTTCCTCTGTAGTTCATAGTGCCACTACAGATTGTTTCTTACTCATCCAACTGACTGCACCACCAAATAGGTTAAACACATACCCACTTGTAGATCTTCTCTAATCGAGATCTCTAGCCTAGTCTACATCAACAAAGCCATGAATATCCAACACTCTGTCCAGTCATGGTCTTCCTTGGTAGCACAAACCATAATCACTAGTGCCATGCAAATACCTAAAAACCCACATCACTTTTGTCCAGTGCTCCTTCCCTGGCTTTGACATAAACCTGCTCAATACTCCCACTGCATGTGCAATGTCTGGTCTAGTAAAGACCATTGCATACATCAGGCTATCGACTGCACTTGCATATGGAACACGGGACATATCCTCTTCCTCTTCTTATGTCTTGGGACACTGTTTAGCAGATAACTTTACACCTAAATTTACACCTACAGGAACAGGAACCTTCACCGGTTTACTATCCTGCATATTAAACCTCTGCAATATTGTCTCGACATACTTCCTATGGTTTAACCAGATCTTCCTCTTTGCCCGATATCTTTTAATTTCCATGCCCAAAATATAGTTTGCAGCACCAAGATCTTTCATGTCGAATTTTGAGGACAATTGGGTCTTCAAATCCTAGATAATTTCTTTGTCATTTCCAACCAGCAACATATCATCCACATACAAGACCAGATAAATAACAAGGTCACCAATTAATTTAAAATACACACAGTGAGCTACTTTGCTTCAAGTGAAGCCAAGTCCCCGTATAAATGTATCAAATTTCTGATACAAAATCCTTAGTGATTGTTTTATCCCATACAAAGACTTCTTTAACTTGCATACCAGTTCTTTCTTACCCTTCACCACAAAGAGTTCAGGTTGCTTCATGTAGATCTCCTCTTCTAGATCCCCATGTAGAAATGTTGTCTTCACATCCATCTTTTCTACCTCAAAATCAAAAGTAGCAACAACAGATAAAAGTAATCTAATAGAAGTTACCTTAGCAACAAGAGAAAAAATATCACCAAAATCAATTCCTGTCACCTGGGAATAACCTTTTGCTACCAACTGAGCTTTGTATTTCTCCAACTTTCCTTCTGCATTTTTCTTCTTCTTGAACACCCATTTTCTGTCAATGGGTTTCCTTCCAGCCGGTAACTCCACCAGATCCCAAGCCTCATTTTTGTGCAAAGATTCCATTTCATCAACCATGGCCTCTTTCCAGAGTTTTCCATCCTCTGAATCTACTACTTTCTTCACAGTTCTGGGATCATCATCAATAATAGATAAAGCAAAATTTGAATAGAAAGTAGATGGACTTTACCTTTCTGGTTGCCTTCTTTCTCGAACTGATCTTCTTACACCCAGTGTTTGTGGCTCTTCATCTTCTAATTACTCCTCTACTGTAGAGTCTGCTTCTTCCTCCTTTAGCTCAAACTCTATCTTCTCAGGTTCCTTTGGTTGGACTTCATGTTTAATAATATCTTTCACCTCTCTGAACACCACATCTCGGCTGTACACAACCTTCCTTGTTGCTAGGTTCCAAATTTTATAACCCTTTAAACCATCCTTATACCCAATAAAGATGCACTCTTTAGATTTACTATCCAACTTGGTTCGTTTCTCCTTTGGAACATGTACACATGCATCACATCCAAATACCCTCATATGTGAAAGAGAGGGTTTCTTACCAATCCATACCTCTTGTGGAGTCTTATCCTCCAATTCTGATGAAGGTGATCTATTGACCAGGTAACATGTTGTCTCCACCACCTCTACCCAGAATTCCTATCTTAACCTGACACCAGTAAGCATGCTTCTTGCCCTTTCCATCAATGTTTTTCTCATTCTTTCTGCAACTCCATTTTGCTAAGGTGTATTATGAAGTAGTCTTCTGTCGTGCTATACCACACTCCTTATAGAATTCTTCAAATTCCTTACTGCAAATCTCTCCATCGTTATCTTTCCTCAGCACCTTTATCTTCTTCTCTGTTTGGTTTTCCACCATAGCCTTAAATTCTTTAAACCTGTCAAAGACTTCAAATTTCTTCTTAAAGAAATATATCCATGTATTCCTTGAGAAGTCATCTGTAAATGATACATTGTACATAGACTTACCTAGTGATGGAACATTCACGGGTCCAAACACATCACTGTGCACAAGCACTAATCTCTGTTTCGCCCTCTTACCACCAGAGGGGAAACTTACCCGATTCTGCTTCCAATATATACAATTTTCACAGAAATCAAAATCCAGAGAGATATTACTCATACCTTCTACCATACCTTTACCATGAAGTATTCGAAGGCCCTTCTCTCCAATATTTCCAAACCTTTGATACCACAACATGGTCTTCTCTCCAAAGACCACTAGATCTTCTGCTCCACTTTCAGGAACCACAAAACTATTGCACCCATCAACAACAATGCTACCTTGCAACTTGTACAGAGTTCATGTCTGAACTCTCCGCATCAATACCAGTGCTCCCTGAACCATCTTGCAGGTATCCTTCTCGAACATTGTTTTTACACATGCATCATCCAACTTGCTTACAGAATCAGATTTCTAGCTAATGCAGGAATATGCAGAACACCCAGAAGTGTTCTAACCCTTCCACCTTCCAACTTCAACTTTACTTTTCTGTGACCAACGATTCTAGCTTTCCTATCATCCCCTAAGAAGACATCACCACCATCATATTTATCATACCCGTAGAACCACTCTCTATAGGGAGTGAAGTGAAAGGATGCACCTAAGTCAATCAACCATGCCTCATGATCTACATGTGTACTTGAAGAAGCCAGGTACACATCCCCACCTTCATCTGAGGTGGTTTTCGCTTCTACAGAAGCAGCATCGTTAGATCCCTTTCCTTTATCAGGAGATTTATATTTACAGTCCCTTTTGTAGTGCCCTTCCTTTCCGCATTTCCAAAACACCACCTTTACAGGTCTTCCTAGAGATTTAGATCTCCCTCTAGATTTAGATCTCCCACTCGACGACTTATTTTTTGTTTCTGTTTTGGGACCATCCTTGTACAAACAATGCATCACCATTCTAGCTCTCCATATTTTCCTTCTCATCTCCTCCATCAGCAAGGATGACACTATTTCATCAAACTACAAGGTAGTTGCATTGCTACCTATTGCAATAACCAAACTATCCCACGAATCTGGTAGAGAACACAACAAACTGATGCACTTATCTTCATCTGAAATTTTAATATCAACAGACGCTAATGAACTTACCATAGTATTAAATGTGCTCAGATGCTCTATCACCAAGTCTCCATCTTTCATCCTCAGGTTATACAGCTTTTTCCGTAGGAGCAGTTTATTCACCAGAGACTTAGATTAGTAAAAAGTCCCCAACTTACAGCCTTCATCGTAGCTTCCCCTGATACATTTAGCAATACTGAATCTGCGACACACAATCATATTGTGCTCTTTTCCTTTCGATCCAACTTCTTCCATTCTTCATCGGACACTCCCTTTGGTTTAGTACATGGATCTACCGTGATCCACTAATCTTTATCCACCAATAGATCCTCCATCTTGAGTTTCCACAACTCAAAACTCTGACCATTATATTTCTTGATCTCTATCTTTCCACTACTCACCATCTTCTTTCACCACCAGAATCGATCCCGCAGATCTCCCTTTGAACAGGGTCTACCACAGGCCTGAGCGAAACTCCTCAGTAGCAAAGGCATCCCCTTGAAGCCAAAACTGCTCTGATACCAAATGTAGGTTTTAACCCCATACAAAAATTACCTGCATACGAATTCTAAAACACAAAATAAAAAATGTGAGAGCATAACACATAAAACACATATACACAGAGATTTTCCCACTGGATCCCAAAACCGGGACTACCAGCTTGATTTTTCATTATATTCCTTTCAATGTTACAATACATATTTATACATGCCGAAGCATCCAATACCATGGACCAAAAACCATAGGTAGGTTTCCCAACCTAATATAGGGTCCAAAAAAAAATTTCCCGGGGCGTTGCCTCGAACCCCGTAGAGGGGCCCTACCCGCCCCCCTCAAACCCCGCTGTGACCCCCCCACTACGTAATCGGTGCAACAAAGGGGGGTTCTCCACCCCCCCTCTAACCGCTTGGTTCACTACGTAGGTTACTCATGGAAAGAATATTACACAACCCAACAGTGATATGAAGTCTGAGTGAAACAATATTATTCCTTTTACCCAAAGAGGAAGTAGAAGAAGTGCAGCTAGTCTCTTTGGCCACAGTCCACCTTGATATCCTTTAGTATCCAGCAACAAGGCTTTGATATCCTCAGTTGTAACATCGCCACATATGGATTACTCATGACTTTGTTAAAAAAAAAAATAGAGGGGCAGAGGATAGGAGTCTCCTTGAACAAATCAGTTGCAGAGGTCTAATCTCCAGTTGCGGAAAGAAAATTCCAACTAGACAAAGTCTTAAAAAACACAAATATGTACCCACCACAGAAAAAAGTAAAACAAAATGGTTGCAGTAAAGCTAATCGTGAAAGCTTAAAACCAGGTCACAAAAAAGCATACTTTGGATTATATTTCAAAACATATGAGAATACATTCGCATGATAACTTGGAGGCTATAGCTCCAAGTAAAACACAATACTGCAATTTACATTTCACCAGGGGTTGGAGAGTAACTCTTTGTAAAACCCCATAACAAACTGTTTTCACTCCTCCATCAATATTTGCTCCACAATTTTGTCCTCTATACCTCTCAGAATTACACACTCAACCCAAAACTAAAAGACATTAACACATGGAAATTCAAAATACCTTTCAACACATAAATTTATGACAAAGTCAAAACATTAAGACATGAGATGGGTGATTGTACATGGTAAGAGATTTTCTGAACTTGCAGAGGTTGCAGACTGCAAGTAATTATTGAAGAGTGAATGCTTCCCCATACATATTTACAAACCCTTCATTAAGTGTTTTAACTATCTAATGTGTTACAGAGTGGTCAATTTGTACTTCTACTCAAAACTTCAATTCTTCAACCTCCAAACAAAATCGCAACATACAATTGAGGTGTACCACATGTATGATTGTTGTCAGTCTAATTAACTGTAGTAGTTGAGACTAATATTTCCAACACTCCCCCTTAATCATAACTTCTTCCATTGACAATTCCAAAACAGTCTCTCAAATAAATAAAAAATTCACGTGCCAATGGATTTGTAATAATATCAGAAAATTGTCCTTGGGACCTGCAATGTTGCAACACAATTTCACCATTGTTAATCAACTCTCTAATAAAATGATATTTAGCATCAATGTGCTTGGTCCTCTTATGAAAAACAGATTTCTTTGATAGTGCAATTGCGGAAGTGTTGTCGCAGAAAATAGTTGTTGTTCCCTCTTGGTCATGGCATGCATCCCTCAACATCCTTCTCATCCAGACTACCTGACACATTGTTGCTGTTGCAGTGGCATATTCAGCTTCTGTTGTTGACAATGACACTATTTGTTTCTGGTTGGAGGCCCATGAAATGGTTCTAGAGCCCAAATCAAAATCATATCGTGACGTGCTCTTTCTATCATCGACACTTCCTACCTAGTTATTGTTGGTGTAACCAACCAGCCTAAAATCATTTGTAGCATTGTCCAAAATACCATACCATTTTATCCCATTGACATACCTTAGAATCATTTTCACTGCTTGCCAATGCGTCTCCTTGGGTGTCTCCATGAACCTTGACACCAAACTCACTACATACATGATGTTCGGCCTAGTGGTGGTCAAATACATCAAGCCGCCCACCATAATTTTGTATAATGTCAAATTGATATTGTTGTTGCAATCTTCTTTGCACAACTTCAACCCCATGATAGTTGGAGTTGGTGCAGGCTTGTTGTTCTTCATATTAAACCTCTCTAAAATGTATGCTGCATACTTTGCTTGAGAAATAAAAATTCATTTTTGCATTTGCTTCACCTCTCTACCCAAAAAACATCTTAACAACCCGAAGACGGTCATTTCAAACTCACTTTTCATGACTTCTTTGAAATCAGTGATGAAGAAATCATCACTGCCTATAAAAATTAAATCATCTACATATAAGGCAACAATAAGAAGCTTACCAGCACTCTCTTTGATGCAGAGAGTAGGATTTCCATCACGTTTGTCGAAGCCATTGTCCACAAGTAAGCATCTATAATGCTATACCATGCATGTGGTGCTTGCTTCAGCCCATAAAGAGCTTTCCTCAACCTATACACCTTGCCTTCTTGGGATTCTACCTCATAACCAAGTGGTTTTGCAACATAAAATTCCTCTTTCAGCACTCCATTCAAGAACGTCGATTTTACATACATTTGAAACACTTTCCATCTATGTTGCACTGCAATCAACATGATTGTACACACTGTCTCCATCCTTGTCACTGGTGCAAATATCTCCACATAATCTCTTTCATGTTACTGCTTGTATCCTTTGACAACTAGTCTTTATTTATGGCTTTCAATCTTCCCCTTAATGTTTCTCTTGGTTTTATAGACCCACTTCACTCCAATGACTTCTTTTCCTTGTGGAAGGTTCACTAACTCCCATGTGTCATCATTTTCTATTGCTTCTATTTCTCCCTCCATTGCCGCAACCCATTTTTCTTATTTGACTGCATCTTCAAAATGGATTGGGTCATCTACATGACAAAACAATGCAAATAAGGAATTCATATGAGAATTACTATCAACTTCATCTTGCTCATAAATTTCATCTAAATTTCTGAATTTTGGTCTCCTTATGGTTGCAGAAGATGGGCTTAACATGTCACTTGGCGTTGTACTTTGTTGCGTGCTTGGAGAAGCACTTTCTTGATTGCTTGACGTTGTACTATTGTTTGTTGATGGTGTTGCTTGATGCCTCCTTTTTTGCGCTTGAATAGGAGTAGAGAGATTCAATTCCTCTTTGTCCTCATGTGGTATACATGCTTTGACATTGAATGTCTTCTCTAAAATTCCATCCAATGCTTCCTATTCTATGAACTGAAAATCCTTGTTGGTTATGACCTTGTTGGTTGATGGATTGTATAGCTTATATGCCTTAGATTCATCATTATATCCAACAAATATGCATTTATCTCCCTTCTTGTCCAACTGCTTCCTCAACTCATCCAGGACATGTGCATATGCCACACATCCAAGCACTCTCATGTGACTGACACCATGCTTTCTTCCACTCCATGGCTCTCCAGGAACCACATTCTTAACACTTTTGGTTGGACACCTATTCATGATATATGATGCACAAGCGAAAACTTTAGCTCAATAATAATTTGGCAAATGTTTTTCTTTCAATATATTCCTTTCCATTTCCATAATGGTTCTATTCTTCATTTTTGTGACACCATTTTGATGAGGTATATACCTTTTTGCAAACTTATTGTGAATTCCATGATCCTTAAAAAAATGAAGAAAGTCATTTGAGACGTATTCGCCACCTCTGTCAGTCCTCAAGAATTTGATGTAGTGTCCACATTGCTTCTCAAGAAGAACTTTGTATTGGACGAAGTGCTCAAACACTTCAATTTTTTGTTTTAGGAAGTAGACCCATGTATTCCTTGTATAATCATCTATGAAAGTAAAAAAATAATGGTTGCCACCAATTGATGGTGTCTTCATTGTTCCACATAAATATGAGTGAAAAATCTCCAAAGGCGCCTTTGCCCTTATTGGCTTCTATGCTAGAAATGTCCCTATACATTGTTTTCCCAAGATACATCCTTCACATAGGCTATATGGTTTTTCTATGAGTGGTAAGCCCTTCACCATACCTCTCATATGCAACAAATTCAAACCTCCAAAGTTGAGATGACCAAATCTCAAATGTCATAACCAATTTTCATCTTTGACCTATGTTTGATAGTTTACTTGTGTGACAGTTGCAACTTTTATTTCATCCTCTTGTGAGTTTATTGATAGTTGTTCTTGTGCACCTTCTTCCTTCAAATTTGATTTTATCTTGAGGGGAAACATTCTATATCTTGTCTTCCAAAAATTTTCAATCAGCTGCATGCTTGGAGGCTTATCCAAAATTGTGCACTCATCATTTTTTAAAAAGACATTGTAGCCCTTTTGCATGAGCTGTCCGATTCTTATGAGGTTATGCTTCAAACCAACAACAAAATAAACATCTGAAATATACTTTTTTTCCCCTTATTTGTTAGGATATTAACTCTTTCTTTTCCCATGACAGAGACTTTTCTATCAGTCCCTAATGTCACTTCAGATTTCACACTTTAATCTAGATTGGAAAACATTTGTATGTTCCCTGACATGTGGTAGTTGGACCTCGAATCTAGATACCATGCATCACTTGGTTTTTCTTGTGCTAAATTACAAGCTAAAAACATGCTATCATGGTTCTGATTTTCTTTTGTGAAATTTACACTTGGTTTGTTACTAATGTCATATTGCTTCTTTATACATTCATTTGCATAATGACCATACTTCTTAGAGTAATGACATTGAACTTGATATTTATCATAACTCTAACCTTGTGCTTCATTTTGGCTTCGGCCTTGACTTGGATTTTGATTGTTGCCTCTTCCACTTGAGTTTGAAGGGATGCTTCTTCCACCTCTATGTGGGCTTCTTCCTCTTCCATTAGCATATGATATTCCTCTGCCTCTACCTTGACCAAATGAAACTTGTGCCTTGAACACATGCTCTAATGAGGAGCTTGTTGCTCTATTGAGTCTATGTTCATGAGAAATCAATGATGCATGAAGCTCATCCACTGAAAAATGTGAGAAATACATTGTCTCTTCTATGGCCACAACAATGGCATCAAACCTTGCTGGCAGACTTCTCAAAAATTTCTCAACTATTCTCCTTTTCTCAGGTGTCTCACCATGAGACCTGATTTGAGTGACTAGTCCAATTACATGTGTAAAAAATGAGTCTACATTATTAGACTCTTTGAAACGAATTGTCTCAAAATATCTCCTTAGCATTTGTAGCTTTGTTGTGTTGACTTTTTCCATACCTTGGTAGGTTGTCTGGAGAGTGTCCCATGCTTGCTTGGACTTTGTTACTATTGCAATCTTTGAGAAAATACTTTCATGAACTACTTGAAAAATGTAGAACAGATATTTTGAATCCTTCTTCCTGTTGTCCCTCAACAAATTCCTTTCTGCTTGAGACAAGGCATTGTATGCTACTGCATCTGCTGGTTCTTGAAAACCACTCTCCACCAAATCCCAAATGCCTTGTGAAGAAAACAATGCCTTCATTGTAATAGACCAATAGTCATAATTTTTTTCCATTAAACTAAGGTATCTGAGGATTAGTCAATCGTGTTCTTGATGTTTCCATTTTAATTAGAAAAATAACTTTCTCCCTGCTGGAAAATACGTTAAAAAAAATCTTCACTCAAAACACTTTTTTTTAATTACTAGTAAAAAAACTTGTCTTTACAATAATAGAGTTTAACCCACTCTGATACCATGTCAAATTTTCTTTTACAATGGGTAGAGGAGTGGAATTTCCTTCAAAAAACTAGTTGTAGAGGTCCAATCTCTAGTTGGAGCAAGCAAATCACAACTAGACATAGGCTTAAAAAACAAATAAATTTACTCACAACAAAACAAAGTAAAACAAAATGGGTGCGGTAAAGCTAGTCATGAGAGTTTAAAACCAAGTCGCAACAAAACATACTTTGGATTATTGTTCAAAACGTATGACCATACATTCGCATGATAAATTCGAGGTTGCAGCTCCAAGTAAAACACAAAATATTATTGCGATTTATGCTTCACCAGGGCTTGCAGAGTAACTCCTTGAATAGACTATTTTCATGCACCCACCAATATTTTCTGCACAATTTTCTCTTCTCTACCTCTCAAAATTACACTCTTGACTCAAAAATAAAAGTCATTTACACATGTATATTCAAAATAGATTTCAACACATAAATTTATGACAAAGTCAAAACATTAACACACACAAAGGGTGATTGTACATGGTAAGAGATTTTCTGAACTTGCAAAATGTTGAAGACTACAAGTAATGGTTGTGGAGTGAATGCTTTCCCATACATGATTACCAACCCTTCATGTTGTGGAGTGGTCAGTTTGTACTTCTGCTCAGAGCTTTAGTCCTTCAACCTACAAACAAAATCACAACCTACAATTGAGGTGTGACAAATGTATGGTTGTTGTCAGTCTAATTAACTGTTGTAGTTGAGATTAATATTTCCAATAGACTTGTGTAAAACAATAGAGTTAGAGCCTTAGATAATCAACTATAATCCAAAATCAATTGAAATATTTCATTACCTCAGCTTGATATACATCTAGTGCAAATCCATTGCGGCAGCCTATAGCTGCTTGGTCAGGCACAAGACCAAGTACATCCAGAACCTTGATTGTGGATAGAAGTAGCATAGGCTTCTACAATAGAACATGTGGATGTTTAGAGTGTTCCATTCTCTTGTCCTCACATCCACCTACATTTCCACATAGAGGATATCAGAAGAAATTCTCTACCTCCGCCAATCAGCTACGATTACATTCATACCTAAAAGTGATTACAACAATCAAAAAATGGGACATGATCACACAAAACCCTTGAAACTTGTGTACAGAGGGAGATTGAATGGAACATGTGACATTTCACTATGATAAAAAAGAGGAACCATAAAATTTTGGAAAAAGAAGTCGAGAAACATGAATTTGCTACACTCTCATGAGTTTTCATTAAGAGATATGATAATAGATTTAGTAAATATCCCAAACAAAGAAAAAGTTCATATACATCGATTAGATTTTAGTGTGGAAAACAAAAATATAGATATCCAGAGAAGGTAGTGAAAACCCATTCCAAAATAATGAACGTGGACTTAATTGTTGGTGAGAAATTTGGGAGATTTTATTGTCATTTCACCTTTCGCCTTTTGTATGTGCCAATGAATGAAAACCTCACTGAGAGGCTACAAAGTTCAAGGAAGAATTTTGCCTCAGATGGTTGAATATTGTCGTTGACTGATAGGATAAATGCAACCTTTACGTTCTGATTTTCTTCACTTTCACAGATATTTGCACAAGAATAAGTCATACCCCAAAACATTCTTCATATGACATTCTTGCAGAGGAGTTGGAGGTTGGATTTATAGTTCTAGATGCAAAAAGACGATCATAAGTAGTTGTATGGCACTTAGTGAAAAACAACTTTATGGTAGATGTGGTGTCTAATTGCTCTCATTTTTTTAATTTTCTCATGGATTTTGGTATTTTCTGTTCAACTTGTAGATCCCATGTGCACTGCCTCGAGGCACTTTACATGTCACATGATGTCATTACAAGCCTTTTGCGTCACTTATAGATAATTATTTTTTGTTTTCACTTGACAGAACTAGCATGATGGTAGTGTTTTCCTTGCTGTATTTAATTCTGGACTAAGCAAAAAACTTCATTAAGAAATTCACGGTAGTCTAAGTACAAGGACCTCAAGTTGAAGAAGATAGACAAGAGCTCGATATAGAGATAACTAATATGTTGTGGAAACTCCTCCAATTAATCAACAACATCAACCAATGTTGAGACCCTATCTATTTTGTGCACGAAAACCTTAGGATCACTTACCATTAATGAGCCACATCTCAACCAAAATTCAAATATAAAATTCTCGTTGATGACAAATTTAACCGGAAAAAAATGGCGAAATTATAGAAAAATAAAGGCAAATACAATGTATTTTACCTAGATTCTGAAACTGAAAGAAATTCTAGGGGGAATAGGAGAGGAGTTTTTTCCTCATCAAATCAGTTGTGGAGGTCAAGTATCCAATTGTGGCAAGCAAATTGCAACTCAAACAAAGATTTAAAAACACAAAAATTTAATGCACATGAAAATAGAGTAAAATAGAGTAAAATTTGGAGCAACTAAATAAAAATTTGGCTTATAATTCTTATTGCATGAAATACGTTCACATGGATCTTCACCTCTTAGACTTACACTCCCTCGACTATGAAAAAGACGTTTACATTCATATTTATCTAAACATGCATTTTGACACATTAATACATGACTAAACAAAACATTAAGACACATGGTGGGTGATTTTACATAATAAATGATTTTCTAAACTTGGAGATGTTGAGGAGTGTAAGTAATAGTTGTGGAGTGAATGTTTTCCCATACATATTTACCAACTTTATATTAAATACTCATATGACTTTAATTCTCTGATGTGTGTTGCGGAATGGTTAACTCGTACTACTGCTCATAACTTACATCCTTCTGCCTGCGAATAAAATACTCAACCTCGAAAAAATATACTTGGCAAGTATAGTTGTTGTCATTCTAATTAATGTGGTGGTTGAGATTAATTTTTGAACACTCCTCCTTAATCACAACTGCTACCATTGACAATTCCCAAATAGTCTCTGAGATAAACAAAATTTTCATGTGCAAATGGCTTTGTGAAAATATTAGCAAACTATTCATGTAACCTGCAGTGCTGCAACACAATTTTACCATTGGTAATTAACTCTCTAATAAAATGATATTTAGCATCACTGTGCTTGTTCCTCTTTTGAAAAGCAAAATTATTTGATAATGCGATTGCAAAAATGTTGTCGCAGAAAATAGTTGTTGTTCCCTCTTGGTCATGGCATAGATCCCTCAACATCCTTCTAATCCAAACTGCTTGACACGTTGCTATTGTATCAACGACATATTCAACTTATATTGTTGATAATGACACTATTTGCAGCTTCTTGGAGGCCCATGAAATGTCTCAAGAACCCAAATGAGAAACATATCATAACGTGCTCTTTCTATGATCGACATTTCCTGCCCAGTCACCATCAATGTAACCAACCAGCCTAGAATCATTTGTTGCGGTATATAGAATACCATACTAATTTTTCCCATTGACATACCTTAGAATCCTTTTGGCTACTTTCCCATGTGTCTACTTGAGTGTCTCCATGAACCTTGATCAGTTGGTCATAATTATGCTAAAAAATAAAAGTGTCAAAATCTTGTCAAACTTAGTTTCAGATTGAAGAGCTCGTCATTTTGAATCCAATGGTGTGAATGACACTTAAATTCGAGTTCGTATAAAAAGTTAGAGCAAGTCAAAGTTTAGGTTTGACTTGCCTACATGGCAGGATTGGAATGATGTGGCAAGATCTTCAGTGAATGAGGAGGTGCCAAGTGGCAGCTCGCCATTGGCCCTCACATATCTCATACCATAGCAGTAAGTGTTTCGGTCTTACAAATCAGCCCTCGGCAGGTTCATGTTTGCGATGTGATGAGGCAATCGAAAATCACAATCACAATCTATGAAGGGGAGAACAAAACAACTTATCAGCCACAGCCTCAATAAGGTTTGGAGTCCAATGCGATGAAATTGCATATCACAATTACAAGAAAGAAGCAGAAACAAGAATAGGCCCCGACATGATTGAGTTCGGAATGCGATAGACCCGGATGCGATAATTTTTATGTTGCAGATAAAAATACCAGAGGGTCTGTAAAATTGCAATCACAACGTTTGTTGTGTTAAATAGCCCTGTAGCAGTGTCGATTTCCACTTGCGATAAGGCTAAAGAAATATAGCCCGTCGAACCAGGAATTTCACACTTACTTAGGAGATTTTAAAGCAGAAAATGGGTTTTTGTTTGGTTTTAGAGAGATTTGTGCAACAATTAGTGGAGGAACTGGGAGAAGTCATAACTTCTTCATTTTTTATCCAAATTGGATGGAAAAAGAGGCTAAATAGCCTTTCTGGAGTATTATGAACTCATTGAGATAGGTTTCAGAGGCATCTGAGCATTGTAAAGACATTTTTGATGTAATTTTAGCATAATAGAGAGGCCTAAGCCATTGGAAGCTGGACGAAGGAGACGCAGCCCAAGAGAGGTGAACTCATTTATCATATTCTGGTTGTGTGTTATATTTTGATGTTTATTACTATTATATTGTTGTTGTTTAGGATATGTTTTTATGTTAAATTGTTCATATCATTTACATAAAAAAACTCTCATGGCAATCTGTTAATTGTGCGAAAGCTTTGAATCTTTAAGAACTTAAAAAAGAAAAGGATAAGCATCCTGGGTTTATTTTTGCATGGGGAATTAGAACATCATTACTAATCTACTCCAATTCAAATCAAGTTGGTATCAGAGCTCTGGTTTTGATTACTAGATTTGCTTTATGAAAGAGGGTTTAATTGTTTGTAAGTTTATGTCATGCTTACAAGGTTAAAGCTCAAAAGAGGTGAAGGAAAGTTAGTTGAAAGCCCTGAAGTTGGGTCAAGTGGAAGAAGAGAAAGGTTTCCAAGGTCTTCTAAACCATTTCAGCCTCAAGTTGTAGAAGTTGTAGTTCATACTTCAAACACCATGTCTCATGAAGGAGAACCTATCATGATAGAAGATGAGAAGACCTTTAGAAAGTAATTCTTTGATATGACATAGATGGTTAAGGTCGTTAATGAAGAGAGGAATAACAGGCTGCAAGGAGAAAGTTCCAAGCCTCCAAATGGAGAAGGCCCTTTAGGAGGAGGTAATGGAAAAGGAGATAAAGGAAAGGAAGGTAGTGGGAATGGAGACAAACCTCCACCATATCCACCATCTTCTTCATCATCTTCTTCAAAATCATATTCACACTCTAGCACAAATACCACTGTTACTCATACTCATCATCATTCTTCGAAAGGAATTGGTAAATCACCTTTTTTGAAGCTTGATGTTAAATTTGAGTTACCTATGTCCAATGGTGAAGTTAGTGCAGAGAGGATGGATAACTGGATTTGTTAGTTGGAGGTGTATTGTAGAATTCATAACCTTCAAGAGGATGATATCAAAATTTAGTTGGCTTCATTGAGAATGGAGGGTGAAACACTTATATGGTGGGAAGCAAGGACTCAAGACAAGATCAAAAAACATGGTAACATATCTATTTTTGGTATGATTTCATTGCTGCTATAAAAAGATAGTTCTACCCTTTAGCTCATATGTAGAAGGACATTATGAATTGGAAAATTTTCAGACTGTTGAAAGGACAAAATGTGCAAGGGTATACTCAAGAGTTTAGGAAAAGAGATCTTATGCTAGGAGTAGACTTACAGTCACACGATACATTGTTGAAATACATAGGAGGGTTTCATATATATCTTCGACATACCATTCTTATTTTCAGTCCCAGGAATCCTGATGAGCTCTGTGTTCAAGCTATAGACCTCGAAGAAAGAGGGAAAAATATACATGAATAAGGTAAGAGGAAGCCATTTCAAAGTAGTGAAAAGGGGAATAAGTTTAAAGGAAAGCAGAAGAAAACTACTTCTGTTAAGAAAGAAGGGGAGAAACCCATGTGAAAGAATTGTTCCAAGGAAGGAAACGATGAAGCGCATTGCTAGAAGCTCCATCTAGAATTATGATCGAAGAAATTTAACAATAAAGGGAAGAAAAAGACTAACACTGTTGCACAACAAGGCTTGGGTTCAGACTCAGGACATGAATCAAAGTCACAACCACATTCACCAAGGGAAAATTCTTGGCAAAAGTAAGAAAGGATGCAGTCGTAGTAAGTACTAACGCAACAAATAACTCCCACAACATTTCAAATGAGGAAAATCAAATCGATCTATTCCATATACGAGTTATTTCCAAACATACGAATATTGATACGTTGTTTGATAGTGGATCTAAGGCCAACTTAATTTCTGCGTATTTGGTTAAGAAAATGAATATGGAAATTGTGCCTCATCATAAACCATATCCATTGGGTTGGATAACCAAGGAAGCTAATTTGCATGTCACATGGAAATGTGTTTTCAGGTTTGCAATCACTGCTAATTTCATTGATGAAGTCGAATTAGGCATTTTGCCATTAGATATATGAGGGATTGTATTGGGAAGCCCGTATTTGTATGACAAGGGAGCTGTTTTCCACAGATTTGAGAAAAAATACCATTTGTTCAATGATGGAGTGGAGTACATTGTGAGAGCCCATCGTGGGAATCTTAATATACCTTTGGAAATCACAGGTGAAATGAATTGACTGGTTAATTCCAGTAAGAGTCTCGTGCTCCTCATGATCAAGCAGAAGAATGACATGGAGCAGGATTCCTTTGCAGGTTGTGATGTAAAGCTAAAAGCACAGTTGGTTGATGTGGTCAATCAATATGGAGACATGTTTCAAGAACCAAAGGGATTGGCACCAAAAATAGGAATTCAACACGAAATTCAGCTAAAGCAAGACTGTCCTCTCCCAAACATTGGTATGTATCGAATGTCAATTCTGGAAATCTTAAAAATTAATAAACAAGTCTAGGGCCTATTAGATAAAGGAGTAATTCATCCTTCTACTTCACCATGTGGTTCACCAATTGTATTGGTACCCAAGAAAGATGGAACCTAATGCATGTGTGTAGATTGTCGAGCTTTGAATAAAATTGCAATAAAAAATAAATACCCACTGCCTAGAATAGATGATTTGCTAGATCAGTTGAAAAGTGCAAAGTATTTCACTAAATTAGACTTGAAAAGTCAATATCATCAAGTAAGAATAGTTGAGGAGGACATTTGGAAGACTTCTTTTTAAACCAAACAACGATTGTTTGAGTGGTTGGCTATGTCTTTCGGTCATTACAATGATCTAGCTACATTCATGAGAGTTATGAATTGTGTTTTAATATTATTTCTTGATGAATTTGTAATTTTCTATTTAGATGATATTTTGATATTCAGAAAATCACGGGAAGAGCATGTCAAGCATGTTATGAAAGTGTTGGATGTCTTGAGAAAAGAACAGTTATTGATCAAGATGTCTAAATGTGAATTCAGGAAAACTTAATGTATTTGTGCCACATAGTTGGAGGAGGTCAGCTGAAGATTGATCCATCTAAAGTTTAGGTCATTGTGAATTGGCCAATACCCAAATCATTCATAGAAGTAAGGAGTTTTCTAGGAGCAGCGCAATACTAGAGGAATTTCATCTCTAATTTCTCCTCCATAGCAGCTCCACTATATGCATTAACCAGTGTGAAGGTTGTCTTCGAGTGGGGAGGAAAACATCAAAAAGAATTCGATGCTTTGAAACAAAAGATCAGTTCAACCCCAGTTTTGGCATTGCCGGAATTGAAAGAACCATTTGAAATACAAACAGATGCAAGTGACTACACCATGGGTGAAGTTATTTTACAACATGGTAAGCCCATTTCTTTTAATTCTGAAAATTTTAATGGTGATGTTATTAATTATCCTACGTATGATAAAGAGCTTTATGCATTGGTACAATGTGTGAAGAAATGGAAGCATTATTTGATGGGAAAAGAAACAATTATTCACACCGATCATCAGCCTCTGCAATATCTGTAATCTCAAACTAAATTGCAACAGTCAAGGCAATTTCACTGGATGGGATTTTTACAGAAATTCTACTTGGTAATCAGTTACAACAAAGACATTTATAACAAAGTTGATGATATGATTTCTAGACCGGTTGTAAGTGTAGCCATTTTACTCAAGAATAATTCTGTTTCCCTGAAAGTTATGTTGAACAATACACAAAAGACACTGACTTTCAAGAGGTGTATTTAAACTTGAGTTAAGGCCACCAAGTTGAGGAATCATACTACCATGTACATGATAATTTGTTGTATCATTTGGGACAACTTTGTGTTCCACAGGGAGAGAGAGTAAATGTCACAAGGGAAGCACACACTTCTCTTATGGCTGGACATTTCAATGTAAGAAAAACAATGAGAATTATTCAGAGGTATTTTTATTGGCCTCGTATTCTTGAAAGTGTGTCACATTTTATAAGAAGTTTTTCATTGTGTGCTGTCAGTAAGCCTAGTAATAGGAAACTAGGATTGTACACACCACTTCTAGTGCCTTCAAGACCATGGGAAAGTGTTTCTATGGATTTTGTAGGAGGTCTTCCTTTACGAATGAAAAGTCATGATTATTTGTACGTAGTTGTCGATAGGTTCAACAAGATGTGCATATTAATGCCTTGTAAAAAGAAAATTATAGTTGCACAAAAAAGTCAACTTTTCTTTCAAAATGTATGGGTTCATTTTGGATTTCCTACTTCTATTGTAAGTGATCGTGAATCTCAATTTGTTGGGAATTTTCGGTCAAGTTTATGGACCTTAATGGACACAAAATTGAAGAAAAGTACAACTTTTTATCCGCAAACAGGTGGTCAAACTAGAGTGGTTATCAAGACAGTTATTCATTTGCTAAGAGGATATTGCAGCAAACATCCTAAGTTGTGGGATGAATAGTTGCATTATATTCATCGTGCTTACAACCAGGAAAAATACTCTTCTAATATAACTTCGCCTTTTGAGGCATGTCTTGGTTATTTTACCAAATCGCCTTTGGATTTCATCTTTTTGAAATATGTAGTTGTAGATGGACATAGTGACATAGATAGAGCAAATAAATTCATTGAGAAAATTCAGTTGAT
Source organism: Pinus tabuliformis (assembly GCA_031772625.1). Taxonomy (NCBI): domain Eukaryota; kingdom Viridiplantae; phylum Streptophyta; class Pinopsida; order Pinales; family Pinaceae; genus Pinus; species Pinus tabuliformis. The sequence goes on along the minus strand of CM062814.1, from coordinate 659,990,515 downwards.
TCACCAAAAAGTTCAAGAACAACTAGAAAAGACTCAAGACAAGTATAAGGCAAGGCATGATAAGCATCATGTGGATCATAGGTTTCAAGTAGGTGATGAAGTTTTGCTTTTAATTAGCAAGGAAAAGCTTCAAGGTGAAGGTAAAACACTAAAATGAATTCATTATGGCCTATTTAAATTTCTGGAAAATATTGGTAATAATGCTTTCTAGTTTGATTTCCCTTCATATATGAAAATGTATTCCATTGTTAATGTTGAAAATTTGAGATTGTATGAACCTCCTTTGATTGAATATCAAGGAGAGAATGTTCAAATTCCATCTATTGAAGACTTTTCTCCAGAATTCCTATCATGTGCTTCAGCAAGACACTATACTTGAAAGAAGGACAAGGAAAACTAAAATGGGAAGTATTGATTATCTTCGGGTGGGTCCCAAAGGTACACATCCATCAAAGGCCAAATGGATTGAAGTGGGGAAGGTGAGGTAACAGTACCCTCATCTGTTTAATAACTGAATATAAATCTTTTGGGGTCCAAAAGGCTTCCAGCGGGGAGGAGTGATCAGCTGCTCATAATTATCCTAAAAAATCAAAGTGTTAGAGTATTGTTAAACTTAGATTCAGATTGAAGAACTCATCATTTTGAATCGAACGGTGTGAATGACACTCAAATCTGAGTTTGTATGCAAAGGTTAGAGCAAGTCAAAGTTCAGGTTTGACTTGCCTACATGGCATGATTGGGATGATGTGGCAAGGTCTTCATCGAGTGAGGAGGCACCAAGTGGTAGCCCACCATTGGGCCTCGCATATTGCATATCGCAACGGTACATGTTTCAGTGTTACAAATCAGCCCTTGGTAGGATCAGGGTTGTGATGCGATGAGGCAATCGCAAATCGCAATCGTAATCAGTGAAGGGGAGAAAAGAACAACTTATTAGCCCTGACACCAGCAAGGTTTGGAGTCGTGATGTGATGTGATCAAATATCACAATTAGAGGAAAGAGGCAATAGGAATCGGCCCCGACGCAATTGAGTTTCAAATACAATAGACCAGGACACGATAATTTTTATGCGGTAGTTTAAAATACTAGTGGGTCCACAAAATTGCAATCGCAACGTTGGCTGTGTTAAAGAGCCCGTTTGTTGTGTTGTGAAACAATTAGTGGAGAAACTGGGAGAAACATGACTCGTAACCTCGGTATCACCTATTACAAAAAGCTTTACAAGCAAAATATTTGGTATTTGCACCCGCATTACCGATTCTTCAGAAGCACAATCTATCTCTAAATCAATTAAACATATGAGAACCAACCACTAAAATGTAAATATCGGACACAATAAAGTATAAACTATTTACACAAGACACAGTACCAAATTAGCGTCAGTCCAATTTTTGACGATCCACAATTCCCTAGATCGTGAGATTGTAGGAATTAGAGTCCATCCAAATTGTCACGAACCAAATTCCCTAGAGCATGTAACAAGCTAACAACTCAGGGAATCAAAAGTTCCATGAAGACACATATAATAGACAAAATTAAAGCGTTTTATCGATGCATAATTTGGATCATGTTTTAGTGCGTACAGATCAGGATTTCTCTGACAGGGCAGTAGATTCAAGTTGGTCATTAAACGATGCAAATACGCAAGTGGTAGCCAATTTGTCTCAACCATTCTATCTCTCAATGTGTGCATGATAACAGCCTCGAAATACCTCAAAATAGGACAGAAAATACCTTCCGAGTCCTTTAATCATAGCTGGTTATCGTACCTGCATGTTGGTCATTATTTGCCACTGTCGTTAAGTAAAACCAGGGTCATCGCCAGCGCAGTTAATGTCATAAAAGTTAAAACGTATATTTTTTTTTTTTGGGGTATGATAACCATTATTGAAGCTGTTCAAAAAATTGTTAAGTGTGAGTGATTGTTGTAGAAGTTCTAATCATATTGCAATTGGAATTGCAATATATATTTGTGTACGGGATTAATTATCCAAATACCATTTTTAGTATATGTTATTTCATTCTTCTCCTTTAATTTTAAATAAAACCTTAAAAGAATATTTAAACTACATATTTATTTGCCTATTGCCTAACATAGGTTACCCTATTCGAGATATAATATTTACAGCATCGCTGATGATAGTAACAGACTTCTATGCCATGGTACCACTTCACACAAAATGATCAACTTATAAAAAGAGATTATAATGGCCATAATAAGATCATATTGATTCGTAATTGACTTAGACCAGTCTACATCTATCTTAACACTAGATGTATCAAGCTCTGAGAGGGATCAAATCTCGGTGAAAACATATTTTTTTGAGTGCAAAACTTAATGAAAGTTTTGCACCTCGAAAGATCTGGGGTTAACATGGATCTAGGTTGGTTTCATTCATGTGCGGTCATACAAAATTTGTTGAACATCTAATTATTTTGATCATTTTGAATATGCTAAATATTTCTAAGATTAATTTGGTCAATTTAGTTTAAAATTTGCTTAGTTACCTCACTATGTTGAGATGAGAGAGTGTGTTAGTAACTTGAATGATGAAAAATGATGAAATTAAAGTTTTGAATGCAAAGTGTCAATGTAACAATTTTGATTGATAGAAAATGTGAATAATAATTGATCATATTAAAAGAGTAGTTGGAATCATAGACCACTCAAATATTTAACTCGAGCTACTATAGTAAACAACATACCTTGTCTCTGTTGCCCTCCAATATTAATAGTAGTTTTCTCCAAAGTCAATAATTGTGACTTATGGAATCTTAAACCTCAAATAATTTTCAATGGTAGTTATTTTCTATTACCACGTTTGAATGCAAAGTAATTAACAATGTTGAATGATGGAAAATGAGAATAATAAGAAGGTAGCCAATTATAAATAGTTTATAGTTTCAAAAAAAGCAAACATTTCAGGAAAGAAAACATTTTATTTAGGATGAAAATTCAAGTATTGTATTTATGGTTGAATTATTGTAATGCATAAGTCTATGCATGTTATGAATACTTTTTATGTGCTTACACTAAGAGAGAGTGTGTAAGTTTTGGGGGTCAGAAGGCGAGACAAGGGGAGCTAGAGATATAGATGGGGGGAGAGAGGGAAGAAGCAAGAGACAAAGACATGGAGGGAGGGAAAGATATAGATATGGAGAGAGATATGTTAGAGAGAAAGAGAAATAGATATATATGAGAGAGAGTATGTATGTTTAGGGGGTGAGATAGATATATAGAGAGGAGAGACAATGGGAGATAGAGATATAAATGAAGGGGGTAGAGAGGTGCTTACACTGAAATCAATTCATATTACTAATTAAATTACTTTGAAATTAATGTACATCATACATTTACTTACATCAAATCGAAAATCAACATCTACACTAAAATCAATGCATGTAGTGCAAACAATCAGATAGGATTAGAAATCAACATCTATATTGAAATCAATGCATCTAGTGCAAGCAATCAAATAGGATGTGAAATCAATATCTACACTGAAACCAATGCATCTAATGCAAGCAATCAAATATAAGTAGAAATGAACATCTATGTTGAAATCAACGCATCTAGTGTAAGGTATTAAATAGGAGTAGAAATTGACATCTACACTAAAATCAATGCATCTAGTGCAAGAGATCAAATAGAATTAGAAATCAATATCTACATTGAAACCAATGCATCTAATGCAAACAATCAAACATAAGTAGAAATCAACATGTATGTTGAAATCAACGCATGTAATGTAAGGTATTAAATAGGATTAGAAATTGGCATCTACACTAAAATCAATGCATCTAGTGCAAGAAATCAAATAGGATTAGAAATCAATATCTACATTGAAACCAATGCATCCTATGTAAGAAATCAGATAGGAGTAGAAATCAACATTGACACTGAAATCAATGCATCTAGTGTAAGGTATTAAATAGGATTATAACTCGATATCTACAGTGAAATCAATGCATATAGTGCATGTGATCAAATAGGATTAGAAATTAACAACTACGTTGAAATCAATACATCTATTTTATTGAAAATCCAAAATATTAATGACTTTCTAGTTATAACTTCTATGTTTGTATTTGTCTATGTGTGTCTCTTTATTCTTCCCTCTCTCTCCATCTTCCATTCTATGTCTATCTCTCTCTCCCTCTCCTTCTATCTCTTCCCCTCCCTCTCTCCCTCGTCTCTCTCTATCTACCTCTCCCTCCCTTTCTCTATCTTTCTCTTGTTCCCTCTCTCCCCCTACCATCTATGTATATACCTCCCTCCATCTCCTTATTTGTCTCTCTACCACAACCCACTAAACACATGTCATGCGCTCTCTCTCTCCCCCCATATATATATATCTATCTATCTCTCTTCCTCCCTTCATCTCTTTGCCTTTCTCTTCTACCCTTTCCCCCGCCCTATCTATATCTCTATCTCCCCTTGTCTCTCCTTCTCACCCTTCAAAACATATACACTCTCTCTCTCCATATCTTTCTATTTATCTCTCCCTCCCTCTTCCTCTCCCTCTCTCTCTTCTCCCTCTCTCTCTCTCTCTCGCCCTTCTCTCTCCCTCACTGACTCTCCATCTCTCCCTTGTCACTCTCTCTCCACCTTTCTCTCTCTATGTCATTCTTCCCCTTCCAAATCCATCTCTCTCTCCCACTCTCTCTCTCCTCTCTCTCAAGTCCTTTCTCTCCCCTTCTCTCTCCTCTCTCTCAAGTCCTCTCTTTTTTTCCTTCCTCTTTGTCCCCTTCTCTCCCACCTCCCTCCATATCTCCCCCCATCATACACACTCTCTCTCTTTCACCCTCCAACTCTATCACTATTTGCCTCCCTCTCTCATTCTCTCTCTTCCCCCCTCTCCCCCCTCCATAGCTATGTATCCTTGTCTCTCTCTTCCCCTTCTTCTCCTATCTTTATCCTCTCATTTTCTCTCTCTTACCTCATCTCCTCTCTCACTCATTCCATCTTCATCTCTCCCTTGCCACTTCGTCTCTCTCTCCACCTCTATATCTCAATGTCTTTGTTCTTCACTCCCTCTCTTTCCCCCTCCAAATCCATGTCTCTCCCTCCATCTCTCCCCCTCCTCTCTCTCTTCTTTTCTCTCTCTCAATGTCTCTCCGACCTCTATGTCTCTCTCCCCCACTCTATCCACCCTTCCATATCACTCTCTTTCTTAAATATGATCCCATTGTATTGTATTTAATAAAGTATGTAAATTAAAAAAAAAAACATAATTGGTTGTAAAATACTAAACCTATATTTTTTTATCAACCATGTTAAAGAAAATACAATAATAAAAAATTTAAAATAATCATGCACTATCTTCTCTCTATCATTGTTAATCACTTTTCTCTCACACTTGGCTTGGATCCTTGGTTAAGATGCATATATCCTGGTTCTTTGTAATATTCTTTATATTATATAAATTTCACATATGCATATATAAAAGTATTCTAATTTTTTAATTTAGTAAAACCTCCATTTAATCTCTATGAGAATATTTTTAGTATTTGTGAGGACGGAGGGTTTAGATATACGTCAAAAGTAATTATAACATTTTTTTCCCTTAGATTTAATTAAAAAAAAAGTTTTAAATTATAATTAAAATAAAGTATTTGTAAAATATTTTAATTTTGAAATAAGTTATGGTTTTTGGGCATGTGGTATTGATAAGCCATGGTATTTTAAGAGAATAATTAAAAGCCTAGATCCATAACATAATATTCAAAAGTGTAGATGGCCCATGGTATTGATAAACCATGGTAGTAGCCCATGGTATTATTTTCTTCACTTTTCTCCCTTGTAGGTATTGACCCATGGTATTGTAAAAAAAACTTACTTAGAAGTTAATAATATCCATGGTAAATATTCATGATTAAATTTTTTATCATATTGTAAATATTAAGTTTTTATCCACTTATTAATTAAATTTATAGATGGACCACATCTATATTAATTATTACAAATATATTGATTACAATTGTGCTGACATTACAAATGTTTACTTACATTACATCTACACATGTGCCCTATAATGGCAAAAAGTGAAAGGGTGTAGGGGAATATTAAGAAAATATAATATTACAATATTACATGTTACCCAATATTTATAACCACCCCCATCTAATAAATAGTGGCCACGGGTGGGGGGAAATAATAATAAAAATGTTATATTATTAAAGTTTACCTAATATTTCATGTCACACCCCACCCTAAATATTACATTCTACTCAATATTTCCCCTCACTCCTACTAATTTTATAATTGAGTTTGTTTACTTTTAAATTACAAATATAAAGAAAAAGTACAATAAGAACTGGACCTATTGAGGGGAAATATCGGGTAAAATGTAATATTCTAGTATTATATTTTATCTAATATAACTTAGTAAAAAGTGGATGGTGGTAGGCAAAAATATTAGTACCTTTGTAGACAAATCCACAGTGCCAACATATCCATAAAAATGTTTTACCTTTATAGGAATGTTTTACGTTTATAATCTACATAAGTTCAATGACATCATTTTCTACAACTAATTATGTATCTAAATATAACATCAAACTAACATGAATCTAGGCTAGTTTAATCCCCCCTTAAATAGATTATATTCCAGAGGAATTCCACGAGTCAATACCATGGATTTTTAAAACCATGGATCAATACCATGAGTCATTTTAATTTTTTTATTATTTAATTTTTATAGGGTTATTTTTTTTTGTTATTTTAATTTTATTTTCACCAAGTTACAATGTTTACATTACATTACGTTACACATCTCTACGATATTTTGATTTTATTTTGTCCTAGTCAAAATGTTAACATTATATTACTTTATGTTACACATTTCTAGGATACTATAGACATTAGATCTCAACTCAATGAAGAAATTACATTTATTCCTCATACTAAAAAGTATTTTTTTTTTTAAATTACTTTATCTCCTTATATAAAGCTTGATGTAAAATAAATTTGAAAATTTCAATATTTAAAAATCACTGACATTGATTTTTAAAGTAATGTTACCCACAACATGTCTTGCATATACACATATAAAAGTAACGTTACTCATAACATCTCTTGCATATACGCATATTAAAATAATATTACGCATAACATCTCTTGCATAGAAATATATTAACCAACACATATATATATATTTTAATTTTTTTAATGTAACATTACGTGACAACAACATAACAACATCTCCCTCCTATATTAAAACTCAATACAATTACGTGATTCTTGAAACTTATAAAACTTACATCATTAATCAACGTATTTAATTTTAAAAAAATCGAGTGCAAACTTTTACATTGAGAAAGACATCATGATTTTTAATTTTAAAAAAATCGAGTGCAAACTTTTACATTGAGAAAGACATCATGATTTTAACTTCGTGCTAGCTTATGTATTATTTATTTTCATCATCTATTAGTTTGTAATTTTTAAATTAATAATTTTTTAAAATTATTATCTATCAAAAAATATAATCCATCTCATCTAAAAAAACGAAAAACACAACTAAACATTTAAAATTATCAAACATAAATTATAATGAGTACATGTATAGCACGGTGTCTTCTATATTTTGTAACATTCGCCGCTTCTTTTGAATTCTGTGGTCGTCAATTTAAATTATCAACGTATAACGAAATTCCATTTTCTTTAATGAACATATATGTTATTATTGTGTTTATTTTTTTGTTAAATAATATGAGTTTTAAGATAATTGTCAGGGTTAATGTGTGTATTAAGTAATTTTAATTGAAAAATATGTACTCATTAAATTTAATGATAAAAACTTTTAACATATTTTCTTTAAGTATTAAGAAGTTTTTACCCATAAACTTTTAAAACTGCAACAAAATTCCTTAACAAAACACCTTACTATCTCTTTTACATATCATAAACATTATTATGTTTCATTTCTATTATAACATCAAACAAATATTTTTTATACTTTTAATTCCCCTAAATTCTATAACATTTTCGACTCAATTGTCCTTCTCGTCAATAATCGTTAATGCTCAAGTATATTTTATGACATGTATTGGGTGATGTTAAAGACAACGATTTCTCGTTAAAGATTGGAGAGAGTATGTTTCTCCTATAATGGAAAAACGTATCGGTTATCCAACCAAAATAATTTGCTCAGAAAATATATAAAATTAAAACATATTAATATTGATTTATATTTTATAATTATTAAAAATATATATTAATTATAAAAAAAAATATTAACACCTAAACCTAAGGTAATGAACTGCCATTAGGTTCATTGTTTTGGGCCCCGAAAAATCAATGTCGGAGACTTAGAGAAAATGGAAAGTTTCCTCTTACTCACGCTTTAGTTTTATGAAGGGTAATTATTCAGATAATAGGTTTTAGTTTTATGAAGGGTAATCCAGAGCAAAATCATATATATAAAATAGATATATAATTTTTTAATTGAATATTAACTAATATAATTATATTAATAAATGTGTTAACATATGTAGAGTAGTGTTACTGATATAAATTTAATATTAATAATATTAATACAGATATTTATATTAATAAATATATAATAAAAATAATAATTTTAATTTTAATAATAAATATAAATAATACTATTATTATTAATAATAATTTAAATTACCGTAATGTTAATAACAATTATAAATATAGAAATAACAATATTTTTAATTATAATAATTATAATATAACCCAACGGATTATAAACTTAATAGAATAATATTAAATCTTATCATTAATATTAAATTCTAGGAATATATACTATAATATTAATATTGGAAAATGTGGTTGGCCATAGTTGTACAAAATTGACTCTTGCTCACCATAATTAACAATAATATTTAAAATAATATTAACCTAATATTGTAAACTTAATATTATTTTTAATATTAACTTAATATTAATATTATAAATTAAACGTAATATTAATATTAATATGAAAGTCAATATTATAAATTATAAACCATATATTAAACTTAAATAATATAAACTTAATATTGAATGAAATTATTATTATAAACCAAGTATTAAATCAAAGTTTTCTGATGCTACATTAAATACATTCCAATCTAATGTAAGATTGTGACAATGATTGCTATATTGATTTTCATATCAAGACAACCTTCGTGGAAATTCAATGTTGAACCACAGTTGAGCATGATTACCATAGTCGATCATGGTTGACCATGGTTGTCCATTGTTACCCATTAATAACCATGGTTGATTTTAACATTGAGACATTTTTGTCAAAATGCAATGTTGGACCATGGTTGACCACATTTGGTTTTCATGTTGGAACAATCTTTGTCACAATGTCACGGTTGACCATGCTTGACCATGCTTGATTTTCACCATGTTTGACTATGATTTACCATTGTTGATTTTCAATAATTGTCACAAACCCAAAGGATTAATATTATAAACCCAAGGCATATAAACCCTAAGATAAATATTATAAACCAAAAAATAAACATTAATCCCTAACATTAATATTATAAACCTTAGGAATAATATTATAAACCCAAGATATTAACATTAAATACCCAACATATTACAAACAAAGAGAATAACATTTAAAACTAGGATAAATAATTAACTATAAGAATATAAACTCTATGATTAATATTAAATCCTACAATTATATACCAAAATGGTTAATTTTAAAAACTTAAGGGAATATAAACCCTAGGTATTAATGTTAAAAACCCAAGGGGTTATAAACCAAAGAAATTAAAATTAAACCCTAGGATTAATATTAAAGCATAATAATATACAACCTAAAATTATTACTATAAACCTTAGGCTTAATATGAGAACCTAGAAATATAAACCCTATGATTAGTATTGTAAACACTAGCATGAATATGTAATACCCCATGATGGTTTTGAACTAAAATGGACAATAAATTTTAATTATGTAATAAATGAATTTTATTAATGAGAAGAAAATTTGGAAATTGCTTGGGAAAGAAACACTTGAGTTAGAAGATTCTTGCCAAAATCTGGAAACTAGTATTGGTGGATAAGATCAAGGTAATATTCCCTTAAATATCTCCGAAAATCCTTAGGGGTTGATTAACAAGATTTAATATAACAAGAGAGAAAATCTATTAAATCACTCACTTGTAAAAAAACACTAAGTAACACTAAGTAAGATTGAGAAAAAGGCAGGCTTTAAAGAAAAAGGAGGACATAACTTTTTTGGAAAAGAATAAAACAAAAATAAAGAAAGCCTGGGTTAGTGGGTTGGAAAACCCATGAAAAGTGGTATGTTAGGGAAGTAAGGTATAAAATAAATTACCTGGAATCACATGAGGTTGTTGATTCTCCGTCAAACATATCTCAGCTCCGTGGAATTGGAGGCATTAGTTCAAGGTTGGGAAGAAAGTGGATTTCCCAAGTGCACTCATGTTTATAAATATAGTTAGAAAATTCTAGAGAATTATTAAATGTTGGTTATACGAAAAGAATTCTAATCATGTTGTCTATTTTCTAGGCATGAGATTATGAGTGATAATATTCATTATATGTTCTAGTATATCTATATTTTTTATATGGCATTGGTTACCAGAATCACTGTGCATGAAAAAAAGGAAATGGTTGTGTAATTAAGTGGAATTGCTTATGGATAGAAAATGAATTAGTACATCATAAATCTATGGATATTTACTTGTTTATGAGTGCATACATGAGCATGTTTTTAATCTAATGAAATTTGATTAGATGAAACAACGTAAGAGGGTAAATTTTAATGTTACCAAAAACTCATATCTTAGTTTGTTGGCATGGTGAACTAATTTTACTTCTAATGGTTTTTGAATACCTATGCATGCACAAGTCGAAATGGTGTATAGTTCAGTGTACATAATTTTCACTTTGACAGAGTAGGATATATTAAATAAATATAGGGATCATTCATTTTCATAAACGACGCGTCTTTAACTAGGATTACCAATGAAGTAGTAATCTGTAAATTTTGGAAGACGATATTAAATTACCATTTTATACTTACGGGATTTCCAAAGGTATTTTCTTGTACATGACTGATACAGTTAATGTTTAGACACGCCAAAAGTGAGTAAAAAACTCACAAAGAAAGATGCTATGGAAAAACTTTCTTATTTCAAGTTACCAAGTGGCAGTAAGCTCTGCAACATTGGGGAATTATTGATTCTGTACATTCCAAACGTTATTTATAGTTGCATCATTTCGGATGCTCGCCAGAGAGGAATAACTTTATTAAATTACCAGTATTGGTATACTCAACCAAATCAAACTAACAATGTACAGCAGGAGGGAATTGGAAAAAAATAGCTTAACATAAAAAATATTAAGCGCTGGATTAAAATTTGATAAGAAAGAAAAATGTAATAGTGGTTATAGAATTATAAGTTCTTTAACGTAAATAAAAACACTTGGAAGAGGAGCGTTTTCCCTTAAGTATCTCATTTAGGTAAAGAAGTTAGGGAGGGTTGCTAAACAATTGACTAGTGTAGTCTTTATCAAATTTTCTCCAAGATGACGAAAGGTAGGAAGCAGTTAAAACGACGATTTTAGGAAAGTAAATTTCCACGATTGGTATAAATGTCCATGCAAGGCAGAGAAATTATCTCACTACTAGTGTCGTCGTTAGTACCAAAGGAACTTATAGATGCGTGAATCATTGTTTCGAAATAAAAAGAGACTCTAGATAAAACTTTTGAACCAAAAAAAAACATAGATACAAAAATTTCCTAGTCGGAGAACTTCCATAGTAGGTACATAAATATAAACTCTTCAACTAAATATAAAAGAGTGGGGACGAGATTGTACACATTTAATACTCAACATAGATAAATACGTGCGTGAGACTTAATGTACATTTCATGTACACATTTAAAGGAAGCAAAGGGTAAATTTAGTAATATTAATAGTAAAAAACATTCCCTCGTTAAATTCAAAATATACAAGAATCTCACCCACAAGCCACCATAGTAAATATTATCTAAATAGAACTGGAAAAGAGCACGAAATTTACAGTCACATGATATGCTTTTCACAGGAACAAATATCTTATAAGACATGGAATTCAGGAAATATGTTTATATAACCATAGTAAGAAAAAACAAATCTGAGAATACATCTGTTTGAAGGAAATAAATCAATCAAGACTTTCCAAAGGGAATATTGGAGTCAAGATCTAGTGGAAGGTACAAACCTCTCTTAAATATATGTACACATTTAATAAATCAAAATAAAGTTAACAATAAATGGTTTTAGTTCCTAAGCCTGTGGTTAGACTCGAAGGAACAACAGGAATCTAGTGGAAGGTACAAACCTCTCTTAAATATATGTACACATTTAATAAATGAAAATAAAGTTAACAATAAATGGTTTTAGTTCCTAAGCCTGTGGTTAGACTCGAAGGAACAACAGGAAACCAATAACGACCCTTAGCAGGTGAGAATTACTTCGAACAGGAATAAGAACACTAGTATCTCTTTATGTGTTAAACACTCCTTCGAGAAGCAGAGATTATATAGGAAAAACAACCTTGGCATGAGTGGGAGAGGTTAGCTAGTGGAAGCCAAGTTACATTCTAACCATTGTTGGAACCTTAAAGGAAAAAATCATGAACCTATAGGTTTTGGAGCTACATGCAGCAATGAAACCCAGAATTAGTGCTAACGCTGTTGGGAAATAAACTATCATAATTGAGTAGAAAATATTTAAAAACCTCTAAAACAATTTGGTTACCTACTGAAGGGTAGTTTTCTATTGAAAACACAATATCTTCCTTGGAATGTGCATCATAGAGACAAAATATTAATATTCGATGATAACTGCTCTATAACGCCGGAGGATACCAAGAATGTCTACAGGAATTTGGATGAATAACTTAATAAAAAACAAAGTATTGATGCACCACCGAGAAAACATAAAGAAACATGCTCCTGGTGAATCACCCATTTTCTACATAATGAAAAAAGGTTAGAAATGTCAAAGCTCGAGAAGACAAAAAATTACAGTTTGTATTCCTGAAAGAAAATATTAACAAGCCACTATATGAATCCCTAAAAGCAAAGCCGTGAGTAGTAAGAGCTTTACCGAGACAAAACTGAGAAATGGGGTCAAAAAAAATATGTTAAACTGTAAATCAAGAGGGAAAATCCATCTAGGTCCCTGTGTTGGCATAGACAACATGGAAACCCTAGTGATTATCTTGATGCAACACAAACTAATCATTTTAAGGAATTTGAAAAATTACCTATGGTGAAACAACTTACTTGCATCAGTGAGAGGTAGAAGAAAATACACCCTCATGGATGCTACCATAACTTCAAGGGAACCCCAGCCATTAGTGTTCCTTCTCCTACCAAAGCAGTGTTATGGGAGCTCAACATTACAGAGGCAAGGTTGGAAACTTTTTGAATGCAATAAGTTACAAAAATTATCGCTAGGGTAAAAAGGGGAGGAATCATCGTTATCATCAGATCAAATATGAACCAAATCCGACTGTAGATTAGTGGAGGGTACAGAAGGCCATGTGAAATTCACATGGGCTTGCCATATGTGGCATAAAACCATTTTGGCACAAAGGCTAAGGTCAAATATATAAACATTCCAGTAGCTAGCTAGGTATAAGAAATAAATTTCTCTGTGCTAATAAAGAAAAGAGGATTCCCATCTAAATTTGGTTATACATCAATAACACTCATATTTTAAAAACTTAGCGCAAATATGTCCATGCTCTTTGATAAATCACAATTAAAATACCAAGGTGGAATGAAAAATTATGCACCCAACCAAATATAAGAACTTATATTAATGTTCGCACATCACTATGTATGCCAATGTCATAGGACTTAACACTAGCAAATGGGACCTTTCCCTCAACATAGAAAAGGAAATGACATTTATTGTAAACCATACTTCTTCCAAACCCTATGTACTAGAAGTCATCAATACCACTGTTATATATAACTAACTAAAGTGGACCACAAGGTATTCTTGTACATGAAGGAAGTGATGTAATGTTGCCAGGAGAGGGAAACCAACAAGCGAAGAATTGTTAGGATTTGAGAAAACATTATAAAGGAATTGGGATCATTGTTTATACAAGAGTAGCGTAATTTTTTTTTATGTGGATGGTGGACTATTGCAAATGGTATTAGAGTCTTAGTTTCAAAACTAGGGTTGGAAAAGACCATCGTACTAAAATGAAATATGGGTAGAAGTGGAAACATGAAATACTGATATCATGTTGTATTTTTTATAAGGTACATGAGTGAAGTAGGCCACAACAAAATGTGAACAATTCTCCACCAACCATTATAGTTGGTGAAGAATTATACATTTAGTAGGGAAATTGAAGTACCCCACAAACCTCTCAGTTTATGGATATTATAAGAAACCTACAACAACAGTTGCCTCATCTCAGGGGTAGTAATGAATAAGAGAACCACCAAAAAATGATAAGGGAAGAGCAAGAAAGAATGATAAGAGAAATAACAAAAATTTCTAGTCACAAAATAATTGAACATGAAGCAACAGAAAGAAAAAATGTTCAGATGGAATCAGAGAAATGTGAAAATGGAGGAGATTCTGATAGGACTTACCCAAAAGAACAAAAGAGAAAGAGGAGAATGGAACTGCAAGGGAAATTATGGAAGATAAAACCCCCTACTTTTGATGGGGAAAAGGAGGAGGATGCAGAGGCTTGGATCTTAAACATGAATAAGTATTTTCAAGACTATGAGTATGATAGTTATCTGAAGGCTAGATTCGCCATTTATCAGTTGCAAGGTAGAGCTTCTCTCTGGTGGGAAGAGGCCGAAATTGTGGATACTTTGGGGGAAAATATAGTTTCTTGCAAGGAATTCCATAAACAGTTCAAGTCTTTCTATATGAATGAAAGATACTAAGATGTGTTGATTTTTGTAGCTTGGGAGGTACTTGAAGCCTTGTGGATCAAGGGTTTTGAGGAAGGAGCTCCACGAATGGCCTTGTGCGCTTGAAACCTAAGCTTGGGGTTTTTTACCCATCATTGTTTGGGCCATAGATGTGATGAGACTTTGACATGTGATGAATGGAAATGTTACAGGATGTTGTTATGATTCCAACACATCAAGAATCATTGAAATCCAAGTTCTGAAAGTGGAGTTATGGATTTTTGAAGTTGATAATTAATTATTGGACAATCAAGTCAAGTAGGATTGGTCCAAAAGTCATGTCTCTTCAAAAAATTCGTTGACCCTTCTTATGTGTATAAAATAAGGTATGTGAGGCTCATTTATATCATCCAAGTGCATCCAAATCAAAGGAACAACCTTGAAATTAGACAACAAAGTAGGTAGCTAGGAAGCAAGGGCTTGAGCACAAGTTTTTAGGTATATCTATATATATATATATATATATATATATATATATATATATATATATATATATATATATATATATATATATATATATATATATATATATATATATATACATGTTTTGGTGAGAGTTTCCTAGAGAGGAAGAGCTACATATCTGAGGAACCTTCCATGGAGGCAAGGAGGATGGTTTTGGGGCATCTCGTAAATAAGGTGTGATTTCCTTGCAGGTCCAATTCATAGTCTGGAGGTATGTTTAGAGTGTTTTTTTGTGTTATTTTGTGAGTGTCACCTGTATTTACAGGGCTGCAGAGAACGGTAGATACAATAGCTAGTGGAAGGGAATATTTTTAGGGTAGGTAGGCCTAAGACATGTCTATCCATTAGGTTTCATCTCCTAGAGATGATTG
The DNA here is from genome assembly GCA_031772625.1 of Pinus tabuliformis. NCBI lineage: Eukaryota > Viridiplantae > Streptophyta > Pinopsida > Pinales > Pinaceae > Pinus > Pinus tabuliformis. The sequence continues at coordinate 659,974,732 of CM062814.1, read as the reverse complement.
CACAATAAAAAAGGGGGTGTCTCCTTATATAGGGGCAACGCTCATATTACTGGTTGGTGAATAAATGTTGTAGAGTTCGTTGAAGAGAAACCTCACCCTAAAGAAGTGTTTGTTACCTATAATTGGATAGCGAAAAGGAGCAGTCTCACCCTAAAGTAGTGTTTTTTTACCTATAATTGGACAACCAAAAGATGTAGCCACTGGGGACAACTTCACATATTGTTTAAGTAGTGGGTTGAGGGCTAGAAGTGTGCCTTAACTAGTCTTCTAGAAGAATAGAAATTGAGGCAGGGAGGGAACAACAATATTTTCAGATATCTCCTTGATTGATGGTTGGATGCTAGGTGGATGAGTGTCCTAGGAGAGGAAAATTTGGAAGTCTATTAGCAAGCATGTGGATGGGTTTCCTAGGTGTTGGATGACCTAACTAGGAGTAGATGCTAGATCAAGGATTGGTCACTTGTGGTCTATTGGAGGGAAGCGTGAGAGTGGACCAAGTGTGGACATGGATTGGGCATTTACATTAGGGGACTTTTGAGGTCTAAAATGGGCCTCCTAAGGAAAATGTACAACCAAAATAAACTTTATTAGAAACAATAGGATTCATGATGATGATGTCAACCATGGGGGATGATTCACCATTTTTGTAGTAAAAAAGTAAAAATATTAAAAATTAATAAAATAATAAAACTACTTTTTCAACTCGTATTTTTAACTTATCTCCCTAAGGTTTTACTAAAATTTTGAGCAAGAGTACTCGTTGGATGCAAAATTTAATTCCTCAACAAAGGAGTACCCATGTTGCAGACTTTTGTTGGACCCTGCTACACGAAAAATGAGAAATACATGAAAAAATGTGATTGCAATCATGGTTTTCATGTATTTGTCATTTTTCGTGTAGTAGGGTCCATCAAAAGTGTGAAAGATCGGTACTCCTCGGATGAAGAATCAAATTTTGCATCCAATGAGTGTTTCCACTTGAATTTTGAGTAAACCCATAGGGAGATAAGTTTAAAATACAAGTTGAAAAAATACTTTTTCCTTTTTTCCCTCTAAAATTTGATGATGTAATGTAATCTTATTTTATTATTTCCACTATTATTTTATAATTTCCTTAGGAGGCCCATTTTAAAAATTCCCCTAATGTTGTCTTTTAGATGATAGCATGATGGTGACCAAGTTGGACCCTCATGTGCAACACTTTAATGGATAAAAGTGGTTACTACAGTGGTAGTTGTTGAGTTCAAGGGTTGGCAATCCAAAGGATCATTTGAACACCCCTATACTTGTATGTGGAGAAGGAATTCTACAAAAAATGATGGGCAGTCATCCTCGCCTATGTTTATTGTAGTAGATGGACATCTTGAAGTGATAGGTGGTAGACTTCCATGCGCTACGTTTTTCTTCATCGAAGAAGTGGAGGAAGACCATACTGGGCTAAAGTCCCTGAGTAGCTAAGGAGAAATAGTGGGAATATTGAGAGTTTTTCACAAACAGAGTTATGAACAACTCGACAAGAGTCTCGATGTGTTATGCCCTTGATGGACTAAGGCATAACTAGTGAGAATATTGGATAGCTGAGATTCAGTGGCCATATGGACTTGGAGCATTAATAGAGGTAGGATATGTACATCAGGAGTTGAAGCACAGGGCAGGTACATGGTATGATCGAGGAGAACTGAGAGAGTCTACTACATCAGCGATATGGTCAGAGTATCTTGTTGAGGGTAATTTGGTTGTCAACGGACTAACACCAAGCCCCATTTTTGTACCTTGAATCAGTGGATGTATGATGGACATTATCCCTAGTATGGGAGCCCTAGACTATTGTATTATATGTCGATTAGCATAATGAAATTGGGTTGAAAATTGTACAACTTTGTCTATATTTTATGCACTAGTAGATTTACTGTTATTTATATTCAGCTGTGCAAAGTAGTATCATTGCGATTGTTGGTTTATTAGCGTCAGAGATTATAAGATTTTATCCTCGACCTAACATCATGGAAACTTAACATAGTATCAAAGCATGAGCTACTTAGAGGGACAATGAATGAAATTGTGCATAGTGAAGAAACTAAGAGGGAGGTATGGATGTATAGATCATGGAGTAGAGCTTTCAGTTGAAGACGTGAAGATGTGGATTTAATTGGCTTAGCAGCGAGATTGGTTGGGATTTCTTGTGGATTGGTGGTTAGCCTAGTGGGCAATAATTTGTTGTAGGGCATATTGTTGATCATGGAATTTTGTTGATTTGTCACGGATGGTTGGGACAACTCAAAGGTTTCTTTGGCTTGGACGAGATCAGGTTGATTGAGATAACTTCATGTGATGGACTAGATATTGGTAGGCTAGTTTCTTCATCCGATCATGATGTTGCATACCCAAGATTGGAAGGATTTACATGATTCATATTTGAGCTAGGAGGATGAGCGCTTGGAGGACTAAGCTAATGGAGATCATGTAGGCTCAAAGGGAGTCTAACCTTTGAGGGAGTATCCCTATGGAGTTTTGGTATCTTCAGGTGCGGATGTGATGAGCCATAAGCACTACCGAGATTTTCAGGTTCATTCTATAGGATATGTTGTAGTGATGGATGCCAGATGGGCTAGTTTCATCAGATGATGATGGTTACTTCATAGTCTTGGTAGTACCTCCCTCGCTAAGAGGGAGTGTTGATTTTTGTAGCTTGGGAGGTACTCAAACCCTTGTGGATCAAGGGTTTGGAGGTAGGATCTCCACGAACGGCCTTGTGAGCTTGAAACCCAAGCCTAAGGTTTTTCAACCATCAATGTTTGGGCCAAATTCATGATGATAATTTGACATGTGATGAATCGAAATGATAAAGGATTTTGAGGCAATTCCAACGCATTGAGAATCATTGAATTTTGAGTTATCAAAGTGGAGATATGAATTTTTGAGGTTGACAATTAATTATTGGACTATCAAGTCATGTAGGCTTGTCCAAAAGTCATGTCTCTTCAACAAATTCGTTGACCCTTATAATGTGTATATATAGAAGGTATGTTAGGCTGATTTACATAATCCAAGTGCATCCAAATCAAAGGAAGAGCTCTGAAATCAGACAAAAAAGGAGGCCATTAGGAAGCAAGGGTTGGAGTACAAGTTTTTGGATAGATATCTCTGTTTTGGTGTGAGTTTCCTTGTGAGGAAGAGCCGCAGATCTAAGGCACCTTGCATGAAGACAAGGAGGATGGTTTTAGGGCATATTATCTCTTAAATATGGTGATATTTCCTTGCAGGTCCATGTCGTAGTCCAAAGGTATGTTTACAGTGATTTTATGTTTTATTTCGTTAGGGTCACCTATGTTTATAGGGTCACAGAAAAGGGTAGCTACAACAACAAGTGGAAGGAACTATTTTGAGGGCAGCGAGTCCTAAGGCATGTCTATTCCTTAAGCCGCATCTCCTAGATATGATTGTGTAGTAGAACAGGGGGTGTATTCTTATATAGAGTAAGTTGACATATTGTTGGTTGGTATATAAATGTTGTAGGGTTAGTTGAAGAGAAACCTCAACCTAAAGCAGTGTTTGTTATCTATAATTGGACAGTGAAAAGGAGAAGCCTTTGGGGAGAAGTTCACACAGTGTTGAAGTAATGGGTTAAGGGCTAGAAGTGCACCCTAACCAGTCTTTTACAAGCACAAAAATCTAGGAAAGGAGACAACCATAGTATTTGCAAATGTCTCCTTCATTGATGGTTGCATGGTAGGTGGATAAGTTTCTTAGGAGAGGAAAATTTGGATGTCTATTAGTATCCATGTGTAGGGGTTTCCTAGTTGTTAGATGCTCTAACTAGGAGTAGATGCTACAACGAGGATTGGTCACTTGTGGTCTGTTGGAGGGTAGCATGAGAGTAGACCAAGTGTGGACATGTATTGGGAATTTATGGTCTGCTGGAGGACAACGTGATAGTGGCCAAATTGGAGCCCAGTGTGTAACACTTTGGTGGAAAAAACATGTTGCTAGAGTGGCAGTTGTTGAGCTCAAGGGTTGATGAACCAGAGGATAAGTTGAGCAACCCTAGACTTGTATGTGGAGAAGGAGTTCTAGAAGAGATGATGGGAAATCCTCCTAGCCCGTGCTTATTGTGGGAGATGGAAATCTTGCAGAGATAGGTGGCAACCCTTCATGACCTATGTTGGTCTTTATCGGAGCAATGCAGGAAGACCATATTGGGTTTAAGTCCCTGAGTAGTAGAGGAGCAACAATGGGTAGATTGAGAGTTGTTCAAAAAGGAAGTTGTGAACAACTTGTCAAAAGTATCGATGTATTATGCCCTTGATGGACTAAGGCATAACTAGTGAGTATATTGGATAGCCAAGATTCAGTAGCCAGATGGACTTGGAGCATTGATAGAGGTATGAACTAAATATCTGGATCTGAAGGACTGGGAAGGTACATGGTACAATTGACGGGTGCTGAGAGAGTCAACTACATCAGCCAAATGGTCCAAGTATATTGTTGAGGGTTGATTGGTTGTCAATGGACTGACACCAATCCCCAATTTTGTATCTTTTATCAGTGGATGTATGAGGGCCATTATCCCTAGTATGTGAGCCCTAGACTATTGTATTATATGTTTATTAATATAACGAAGTTGGGTTGAAAATTGTAAAATGTTGTCTATATTTTGTGCATTAGTGATTTACTGTTGTTTATATTCCGCTGTGCAAATTAGTATCATTGTGATTGTCAGTTTGGTAGCATCATAGATTCTACAATTATATCCTAGACCCAAGATCATGGAAATTCAAAATGATGATCATGGTAAGGAATTTCACGAGTTAAGGTTGGGGAAGTTAACAATGGATGAGTTTCTGGAAAAAAAATCAAATTTAATATGGTATGTCGCTTATATTAAAGAGGATAAAGCTAAGGTACAATGATTTTTGAATTGCTTACCAACCCCTTACAAAGAAATAATTGAGTTCAATAATCTCAAGATCATGGATGAGGAAGTAAGAAAAGCAATATTATGTTAGCTATTCAAGAATAGAGGTGAGGGTTTAAAAAATTGGCAAAGTAAAGAAAGAAATAAGACTTGGATGAGCACAAAAAGATAGAAAGCCTCTTATCATAAGAATTTTGGGAAACACCATCAGCAAGGGAAATTTAAATCAGTCGGCATAGTCTCATATTTGGTCCAAACCAATGAAGTGAACAAAAGCAAGACCATTGGGTCCAAGCAGAGAGAACCGCAAAAGTGTTGTGGTTGTGGAAAACTACTCTTATTGAGGGACTGCCTGCATAATCTGTGATTTATTCAGAATATTCAAGTGGTCCATGAAGTAACAAGTAAGAATGATGTTGCCAGAAGTATTCCCAAGATCAATGCCATAATAGAGGACATACATGTTGACTATCAATCTACCATGATTGGGATTGAAGGTACCATTTTAAACCAAATTATTTCTATTTTAATTCATGTAGGGGATAATTTAAGTCACATTAGTCCCCAAATTTTCGAAAAATGTGAATTAAAATATGAAAAATTCAAGAATTCATGGTTGGTATAGTTAGAAACTGGTACCAATAGAAAGGTAACCAATCAACTAAGACATTATCTCATTAACTTAAATGGTTATTCCATAGAAGTAAATTTAAACATTATTCCTCTAGGACCATATGATGTGTTAATAGGCGTGGACTGGTTGCTGAAGCAATGAGAGATTATAAATTTTTTGGAGAAAACAATAAGTTTTGTGAATTAATATGGAAAATCCTAGATGATTAAAGGTGTACCAAAGGCAATATCAGTTAGACAAATCTCAGCCTTACAATTGAAAATGAGTGCAAGGAAAGGATGTCGGGTATATATGGTGCATGTGGAAACAAATAAACAACCAACAGAAAAAGAAAATTTGGAGACCCTACCAGTTATTAGTGAATTCCAAGATGTTTTTCGAGAGGAAATTTCATGTTTACCACCCCACAGAGACATAGATTTCTCCATCGATCTAGTACCTAGTGCGGCCCTAGTACCTATAACTCCTTATCCAATGAGTACACCGAAATTATTAGAACGAAAGACGTAGTTACAAGAACTGTTATATAAGGGTTACATTAGACCCAATGTCTCACCTTGGGGGGGTGTTATACTATTTGTCAAGAAAAGAGATGGCACATTTAGAATGTGCAATGGTTATTTCCAATTAAATAAGTTAACTATAAAAAAAATATTTTTTGCCCTGTATTAATCATTTGTTTGATGAACTGAGGGGAGAAACTATATTTTCAAAGATTGATTTAAGGACTAGCTATCATCAAATGTGGATAGAAGATGAAGATATTCAAAAAACAACTTATAGAACGAGATATGGTCACTACAAGTTTATAATTTTACCCTTTGGTCTTACTAATGCACCAACAACTTTTATGTGTTTAATGAACAATGTACTTCACAAATACCTTGATAAATTTTTACTAGTGTTTATATATGATATCTTAACATATTCCAAGAATGAGGAAGAGCATAAAGAACATTTGAAATTAGTACTACAAGCTTTAATAGAACATCAACTATATGTGAAACTTAGCAAATGTAAGTTTTATAAAGACATAATACAATATTTGGGTCACATCATTTTAAAGAGGGATTGTATATCGATCCTTTGAAGGTTAGGGATACATTAAATTGTCCCATACCTAAGGATGTTTCAGTCGCCCCCTCCTTTATGGGAAACACCAGATATTATAGAAGCTTTGTAGAAGGTTTCTCTAAACTAGCTTACCCTATTTATAGAAAAAGGGGAAAAATTTTAAGTGGAAAGCCAAATGTTAGGAAGCTTTGACAAACTCAAATAATTATTGACAGAAGCTCCTACACTGAAAATTGCAGACCCAACCAAGGAATTCATTGTTTGCACTGATGCTTGTTTGGAAGGTCTTGGGGGAGTTTTGATGCAATAGAATGTTGTAGTAGTCTATGAGTCTAGGAAACTGAAACCACACGAAAATAATTATGTTGTGTATGATTTAGAGTTGGCTGCAGTAGCACATGCCTCAAAGATGTGAAGTTACTACCTATTAGGAAAATAATTTACTGTGGTAACACATCATATCAGCTTCAAATAATTTGTCAGCCAACAAGATTTAAACTCTAGACAAAAAAAGAAAATAAAATAGCAGATGCCTTAAGTAGGCATTCACATGTTTTAATGGGAATATTTGTTAGCAGTATTAGTATATACATTGTAGAACATATTAAAAAATCAAAACAGTAATATCATAGATACCTAGAAATTCAACAGAAATTACAAAATGGGAATTCTAGGATACGCTGAAAATTTTGAAAAATTGCCAGCTTACATAAATATATTATGTGTTCCTAGCATGAGTACTTTAAAACAAATGATATTGGATGAGTATCAAAAGAAACCATACGGAGTCCATCCTGGATGTAAAAAGATGGTAATAGTGTTAAGGAAAGGATTATTTTGTCCAACTATGAAAAAGAAGGTCGCAGAATACATAGCAATATCGAATGTCAACAGCTAAAGGTGGAACATGAACACTCTACTAGATTGTTGAACCAAGTGCCCATTCCTGAATGGAAATGTGAAGCGACTTCATTGTATTTTAGTATAGGATTACCAAATACAAAACGGCAACATGACTCCATCATGGTGGTGGTGGACATGTTGAGTAAAGAAGCACATTTCATATCGATGCAGTTTACTTATGGAACAACACAGATTGCCAATATTTTCATGAGGAAAATCTTTCGACTGCATGGAGTGCTACAGATGGTAGTGTCAGAAAGGGATGCTAAGTTTACCTCCAAGTTTTGGAAAGCTCTGTTTGGGGGCATGGGAACTCAATTAAATTTCAGCACTACCGATCACCCTCAGATGGATGGACAAATAGAAAGGACTAATCATATCTTGGAAGATATGTTGTGAATGTATGTCATGGACAGACCTACCAAATGGGAGGAATTTTGCATTTAGCATAGTTCACATACCATAATAACTAACAAAATTCAATAAAAATGTATCCTTTTGAAGCTTTGTATGGCAAAAATGGCATACACCTCTCAGTTTGGGTCAGTCGGAGGATAGATTGATTTTGGGACCAAATTCTTTTCAGGAGTTGGAACATATAGTACAGAAGATTAGACAGAACATCAAAACTACACAGGACAAGTAGAAAAAGTTATGTGGATAAGAAAAGAATCCATAAAGAATTTAAGATTGGAGACCATGTTTACTTAAGAGTACAACTGAGGAAAAGACCTTAAGAACCAGGACCTATGAAAAATTGGCACCACGATTCTGTGGACCTTTTGAAATATTGGACAGAATTGGTCTAATAGCATATCAACTAGATTTACCCAACCATATTAAAGTGCACAATGTTTTTCATGTGTCTTTATTAAAAAAATATGTCCATGATAATTCTCATGTAATTGATTGGAATTTGATACAGGTGGAACCTAGAGGAGATTTCCTGCTAGAGCCACTCTACATCTTAGATTGAAAAGAGATCTTGCTTCAGAATTGAGTTGTCGCTCAAGTTAAGGTGCAGTGGAGGAACTTTACACCTGAGGAGGCAACTTGGGAGTGAGAGGATATAATGAAGGAAACTTATCTATCATTTTTCAGGAATGAAGCAGAGGAACAATAAACACCAAGGACAATGTAATTAAAAAGCGGGGGGGGGATTTAATATTCCATTGTTTCTATGTAATACTTGTATGTTTTAGATTGAACTATTTTTAGATGTGATGGATAGGAAGCCATGGTGGTTTTGAACTAAAAGTAACAATAATGTTTGATGGTGTAATAAATGAATTTTATCAATGAGAAGGAAATGAGGAAATTACTTAGGAAGAAACACTTGAAACCACTATTGGTGGATAAGATCAAGATAATATTCCCTTAAATAACTCCTAAAAATCTCTAGGGGTTAATTAATAATATTTAATATGACATGACATAAAATATATTGAACCACTTAGTTCTAGAAAAACAATGAGTAAGGGTGAATAAAACGTCGCAGAAGAGAAAGGGAGGCTTTAAATAAAAAGGAGGAAATACATTTTTCAATATATATATATATATATATATATATATATATATATATATATATATACATATATATCTCGTAGGTCAGTGGGTTGCAAAACACATGAAAAGCATGACACCACTAAGGAAAAATATGCTAGGGAAGTAAGGTATAAATTACATTGCCTAGAATCACAAGAGGTTGTTGATTCTCTAGAAAGCATATTTGAGCTCAGGGGGAACTAGAAAAATCGGTTCAAGGTTGGGAGGAAAGCGGATCATCCAAGTGGAGATCTAGTTTATAAATCCAGTTAGAAAATTCTGGAGAATTATTATATGTTGGTTATACAATAATAATTTTGAGCGTATTTTCTATTTTCTAGGCATGAGAGTAAGATTGATAATATTCGTTATTTATTCTAGTGTATATATATATATATATATATATATATATATATTCGCATTGGTTACTCGAATGACTGTGCATGAAAAAACGAAAACGGTTGTGTAATTAAGTGGAATTACATGTGGATAGAAAATGATTTAGTACAATATAAATCTACAATTATTTTCTTGTTTATGAGTGCATACATGAGCGTGTTTTTAATATAATGAAATTTGATTAAATGAAACAAGATAAGAGGGTAAATTTTACTTTTATCAAAAAGTCATATTTTAGTTTGTTGGTATGGTGAAGTAAATTTAATCATAATGGCTTACGAATAGCTATGCGTCCACAAGTCGAAATGGTGGATAGTTCAGTATACATACCTTTCCCTTTGACAAAGTAGGATACGCTAAGATAACTGAGGGATCATTCATTTTCATAAACGATGAGTCTTTAACCTGGATTACCAATGTAGTAATCTATAAATTTTGGACCTGGATTACCAATGTAGTAATCTATAAATTTTGGAAGACGATATTAAATTATAATTGATACTTAGCGTATTTCCGGAGGTACTTTCCCATACACAACTCATACCGTTAATGTCTAGAATTTCCAAAAAGAGAGTGAAAATATCACAAAGAAAGACATTGTGGAAAAACATGATTTCCAATTTCGATTTATTGAGTGACAGTAAGCTCAGAAACTTTGGGGAATTATTGATTATGTAGATTCTAAAGGTTATTTCTAGCAACATCATTTCAAATGCTCGACACAAAGGAATAAATTTATTAAATTACCAATATTGGTATACTCAACCAAATCTAACTAACAATGTACCGTAGAAGGCGCTTGGAAAAAAATAGCTTAATATAAAAAGTATTATACCCTGGAATACAATTCGAAAATAAATAAAAATGCAATATTGGTTACAGGGTTATACTTTATTTAAGGTAGATATAAATGACTTGGAAGAGGATTGTTTTCCCTCAAGTATCTGATAGAGATCAAGAAGTCAGGGGGGTTGCTACACACTCGACTGGTATAGTCTTTGTCAAATTTTCTCCAAGATGACGAAAGGTAGGAAATAGTTAAGGTGGGGATTTTAGGAAAGAAAATTTACAGGATTGATATAAAGGTCCATGCAAGGTAGATAAATTGTCTCACGACTAGTGTTGTCACCAATACCAAACGATCTTATTGATGGGTGAATCATAGATTCGAAATAAAAAGAGACTACATAAAATTTTCAAACAAAAGAAAACATAGATACATAAACTCCCTAGAAGGAGAACTTCTATAGTAGATACATAAATATAAAATCTTCGACTAATTATAAAATATTGTGGATGAGACTGTACAGATTTAATACTCAACATAGGTAAATAGGTATGTCAGACTTAATGTACATTTCATGTATGCATTTAAAGGAAGAAAACGATAAATTTAGTAATATTGACTGTAAAAACCATTTAGATGTTAAATTCAAATTCTACAAGAATCTCACCCACAAGCCACCATAGTAAATATTATCTAAATAGTATTGGAAAAGAGAAGGAAACTTGCAGTCACATGATGTGCTTTGCATAGGAACAAATATGCCATAACACATGGAATTCAATAGTTATATTTATATAACCACAGTAGAAAAGTAATATGAGAATACATCTCCTTGAAGGATTTAAATTGACCGAGACTTTCTAGAGGGAAGATTGGAGTCTAGATCTAGTCAGAGGTGAAAACCTCTCTTAAATATATGTACACATTTAATAAATGAAAAAAAAACTCGATAAAAATAAATGGTTTCAAGTCCTAATCCTGTGGTGAGAGTGGATGACACAATAGGAAACCAGTAACGACCCTTAGCAAGGGAGAATTACACCGAATAGGAAAAAGAACACCATTATCTCTTTATTTTTGAACCACTGCTTCTAGAAGTAGTGATTATACAGGAAAACTGACCTAGGAGCGAGTAGAAGTAGTTAACCAGTGGAAGATAAAATTGTAACCACTGTTGGAACCTTAAAGGAAAAACCCCTAAACCTATAGGTGTTGGAGTTACCTATAGTAGTGAAACTAAGAATTAGTACTAACCTTATTGGGGAACTAAACTAGAATAATTGCGTAGAAAATAGTTAAAAACCTCCAAAATGATTTAGTTAATTGCTGAAGGGAAACTTTATGTTGAAAACACATTATCTTAGTAGGAATGTGCAACATATAGAGGAAATATTAATATTCAATGATAAATACTCTATAACACCAAAGGATACCAAGAATGTATACAGGAAATTAGATTAATAATTTAATAAAAAAAAATATTTTCGAAATTCAGGCTTCTGTGATCCATATTACATTAAGAAGAGTATTTTCGGTAGAAATCACATATGAGGAATTTTTTCCAACGCGCTACGAACAAGCTAGTGTACCAGTGCCATACGAAGCCAACATAAGGAAACATGCTCCAATATTATCACCCATTTATTGCATATTGAAAATAGGGTTAGAAATGTAGAATCTCAAGAAGACAACATATTATAGTTTGTATCCCTGAAAAAAATCTTAACAGACCACTATAGGAATGCCTGAAGTAAAGCCATGAGTAGTAAGGGCTTTACTGAGATAGAACCAAGAAATGGGGTAAAGAAAATCTGCGTTGAATTGCAAGTCAGGGAAGAAAATCCATCTGGTTCCCTTTTTGGGCATAGATAATGAGAAAAAGCTATTGAGTATCTCAATGTAATACAAACCAGTCATTTTAAGGAATTTGAAAAACTAGCTATGGTGAAACAACTTACCTCCATCAGTGAGAGGTAGAAGCATAGAGACCCTAGTAGATGCCACCACAACTTGAAGGGAAACCCAACTGTTAGTGGTCCTTCTCCTGCCCCAGCGATGTTACAGGACACTAGTAGAAAATGATGAAATCAATGACTAAAAATATATTTTTTTTGCTAAGTATGATTAATCTATTATATACAAAAAGAGATAACTGTTACATCCTTTGAACACAGAGATCCATCATGCCTGAGAGTTAGGCCGTTTGAGCATGACTAAATCATAAACAAAGAGATTGAACATGATATCCCACGCAGGGGAAACGGAGAGATACAAACAACAGACACTAGACAATAGTCCCGCCACAATAGAAAGTAGACAGTAGACCCGATACAAGAACATAGAGAAAGTTTGACAAACAGAGCCAGAGAGAACCTTTCCTCCTTTCCACTGGGCTTCAAAAAACTAGTGGATAGCTGACACATAGGATTATTCGTCGAGTTGCTCCTCCACTATCCTGCACCATCCCTCTTCCGGTTCCTGCCTGTCCAGCTGAGCGTGGGAAACAGGCACAGTGCTGATGGCGCTGGCTGGCTGAGGCAGCCTGTGATGCATATCAGTAGAAGGCTTCGGAGAGCTGGGGTTTTGGATTTCCTCAGTGTGAGGCATAGTGGCACTAGGCTCGCCCTCGTCTTGGGCTTCCTCTATGAAGAGAACAGAGACATGAGCCGTAATTCGAGGGCGTGCGAGAGAACAGTTGAACGAGAAAATAGCTGAGCCAAAGGATGGCGAGTTGGCAGAGTCTGGAGAATTTGGGTCCAGGTATTGACTTGGACTCATAATGCTCTCTGTTCCCAGAGGATGAGGAGCTTGCCCCATGGAGCCAGACCCAGCAGAAGGGCGCGAAGGGTTGCCTCGGCCGGAGCCTCTGCGACTAAGCATGCACTGGCGGGGTCTCGGCATAGCGGACGGAAGAACACGAACAACAGTGATGAAATCTCCGTCAGTGGAAATTCCTTGACCCGTAATGAGAATGCCACGAACAGCACAGGGTATGCCACTAGCCACTGAGGGGAGATTATGCTCCTTGAGCTCTGCCTTAGGCGCTATCCGAAGACAGCATCCGGCGCCTGACCCTCCCCAAGCCCAGTATTTCTCAGAACTCCGAATTGTTCCAAACAGATTGAAATACTGTAACATGTTGCTGGAGGTGAGGCTATTAAATATGCAAGTCCCATTCCCTCGATCCTCACCCGCCATTACTATGGCAATCAAGTTCGTTGCAGGCCGAAATCCTCCCGAGCAGGCGTAGCTGGATAGTGTTTTAATGCCGAGACCGAACAGATGAACTCCCATAATGTTAATCACCTGCGCATTGATATCCTCCCACCTGATATTCTGTCCGGCGAGCATTCTGGACAGGTGCCAGCCATGCTCCGCCTTCCTTCGTCCCATCGTGTTAATTGCCTTACCGATCACCCGCATCGGGGCAATGACTAAAAATATTAGTCACCACAACTTTTCCAAATGAAATACTACAAAAAATGAGCAAATATTAAGTGATAAAATAAGAAAGATTAACATAAATGACTAATTTAGTCCCAGGTTAAAAGATATTACTAGCTAATAAGTAATACAAAAAAAATTGGCTAACATGAATGGCTAATTTAGTCAGGAACAAAATATGACTATCCAACAAGTACTTCATTAATTTGAATGAGTCGTTTATGTTATTCATTTTGTTTGTGTCACTTTAGCAATCTAAACTTAGGAGTGATAGGGGATTCAAAGGCTATTATAAATTGTTTGAGAGGTTATACTTCTATAATGTACCTCAATGCACACCTATAAAATAAATATATGCTATATAATAGAGAATTTTTACTCTTTCCTTCAATTCCACTAGATTTATACTCACTTTTGGTTTTTCTTACTAATGCATCATCAAAGGTCATTATTTTAGTTAAATTCATTGATGGTTTACTAAACAAGCCATTCTTGTCTTCTCGTGAGTTTCACTAATGGCTATAATTGAAATATGTTACTTAATTTGACTAACTTGGTAAGCATATTGATTTTTCTTTCCATCTGTGTTATGTAAAATGTTTGTTACATATAATTGTAGTTCCTCACTGCATTAGGTCTTGCATTATGTCTCAACACATCCCCTGGGAGAAAGGATTTGTAATGGACATGTATCTATTATTTTTTTATTTATTAATGTGGTGAATTTGGAGTTAATTCATCATCACCAGTCATTCTTTTAGTTAAATTCACTGATGATTTACTCAACAAACCATTCTTGTCTTCTTGTGAGTTTCAGTAACTGCTATAATTGAAATATGTTAGCTAATTTGACTAACTTGGTAAGCATATTGATTTTTATTTCCATGTGTGTTATGTAAAACATTTGTTAGATATAAGTGTATTTCTTCCCTGCATTATGTCTTAGTCCATCTCGTAGGAGAAAGGGTTTATAGTGGTTTGTCCCTTAAGAAACCAATTTCTTGGTTGTGTAGAAATTGTGCTTAAAACATTAATGTTTATTGTTTATGTCACTTAGTTGTATGTTGTATTCTCAAATGAAGGACCTAAAAGACCTGGTTTTAAACCCTCAATACTTAGGTGATATGAAAGTATCATAATGCCATTTGATAGTTGAATATACATGTTGAATGAAAAATGCTTGGAGAAGTCAGAGACAATATGTTGTTTTACACAGAAACTATTATCTGTGACACTTAGGGAAGTTAAAGACAATATGTTCTTTTACATAGAAACTACTATCTATAACTTAAAAGAATTGTAGAAGTAGGAACTTCAAGTATAGGAGTGCTCTTTTAAGGATATTTAAATTCATTCACATAAGCAAAAAAAGACCTGCAGCTTCATTACCATACTTAAAGGAAAGAGAACATATGATGACGCATAACAGAAAAGTTACAAAATCATACCCAACAGTGTGTGGAAAACTTCTGATTCTTTCATTAATCAACAATTTTATCAAGAATACAGTGGCCTAGTCTCCAGTTTCTTCAAAATTTGAACCCTTTTTCTATAATTTTATCTCTTTTTATACATCATGTGACAGTTGATAATCACCAAAAATGTCAAATCGTTTAACTATCTCCTAACTATCTAAAGTAAAAGTCATTACAAAATATTACATCAGAGGGTAAAAAACACCTCATTCTCAAGAAAACAAAATAACAAAAAGTAACAAAAATTAGAAAACTGATGATGATCGATGGCTTGACTGCTGACGAAGTTTCTCTATAGATGTTCTGATAATAATTAAACTATTTTAACACAACAAACTGGATCTTTACAAAACTCCATGCGTGGACTTGGGCCCACGTATGTATCAGAAATGCTCTGATTGGCTAAAACATAAAGAAACCCTTATGGCCCACATATATATCAGGAGTGCTCTGATTGGCGGAAACACAAAGAAACCTGACCAATTACCGTTCCATTGGAGTTTTGGTCATCCGCCTCTAACTGTAGTTATTCTGCCAAAACAATGGAATTGGTAGATTCAAGAAAAATATGGCTTACCACGGAACTGAAAAGAATTTAGACACTGGTTCATAAACTTATTGCATCCACCTTTTCCACATACCTTTTCCTTCCCCACAGACACGATAGGAAACAAAACTGCAGTTCAAAGATTTCTCTGGTCTGAAATTTACAATAAACTTCATGCACTTTTCGACGCGATATCTGTCGGATCTCGTCGTTTTTGGATGAGAAATTGTGATTAATCGAGACTTCAACAGATTAAATAACATTCTATAAGCCATCGCGTTCATTTTCCAAATTAAACATCGTCCATGTTAACCGCATGACTACCATCATATCTACATTCTTTAAGCAGACGACCCTAATCAACTGAGGTTTTAACTCCATTTTATAATTTCTCGCATCCTATTTAGAATTAACCCTCTTGCTTTTTAACTGCATGACCAATGTCAGATTTTTTGCCTGTCGATCGGATGACTCAGACCTTCTACTGAGTTTCTCACATTCAAAAGCTGTTGAAAAAATAAAACAACTCATTTCTTTTAAATTTTTGCATTTTCTCTTATTTCTGTTATAACATAATATTTGATTTTTTTCCTTTTTGCGATAAAACTAAAAATAAAATTAAAAGGGCAATGGATGCTACAACATTTGGCTCCACCTGGGGATAGTGCTTTTGCCACGGAAGCACTAAGAACCATAGATCAGTTCCTTCACCTCGGGCATGGAGTCATATATTGCTTAGCCAATTTAAATTCTATGGAATTTGTACAATGAATTCACTTCAGTATCTACATTGATAGGATGCTTGTGCTTTAGAACTGGAAGTAATGTTTTAGGTACTGCCCATTGACAAGCAACTGTAAAGATTCACCATCAAGATTCTCCTGGAAGAATGTATTATTTTCCCTTGCTTCTATGATCCTGAATGGGCCATACCATAGATGATCAAACTTTCCATGTTTACCCTTATCTTATCTTATAGCATCCCACCTTAATACCATTTCTCCAAATTTAAAATCAATTTCTCTAGATTTTCTATCAAAAATACTCTTCATCTTTGATTGATACATAATCAAATTGTGTCTTAGCTTATCCCTGCTTTCACTTGATTCCACTACCTTATGCATCCTTCTTATTAGAGCATTGGGCTCTTCTTTTGCCTCCAAAATCATTGCAATTATAGGCTTCATAAGCTTACTTGGGAACACAACTTGAGTTCCATACACTAACTCAAAAGAGGATTTTCCTGTAGACCTTCTTGTAGTCACTCGAACAACCCATAAAGCAAACTTTAACTTTGAATCCCAGTCCTTCTGATTCTCTGCAATAGTTTTCTTAAGGATCTTCATCAATGTTTTGTTAGTGGATTCAACCAATCCATTTCCCTATGGATGATAAGCAGTTGAAAGAGATAAAATAACATTATACTTCTAACAAAAAGCAACAAACTTACTCGAATTGAACACTTGAAAATTATCTGTTATGATTTTGATAGGACATCCAAATCTGCTGAAAATGTTTTCCTCATATGTCTTGAGATCCTCGTAAGAACAATCCAAAACATCAGTGTATTCCCTAAAAATCTTAACATATCTCTCCTTATAATTAAGTGAAACTTCCTTGAACAATTTGACCAGCTTGGGCTCCTTCTGGGTTCCAATATTTTGATCTTGAATCTGCACATCTTGTGAAAGGAAACTAGCACCAGTTCCTTATTTATATTAGGCTACATCAAAGAAGCAATTCTACACCCCTTCTATTTGCAGCTCTGTATTTACATAGGCTGAAGTAAGCTGCCTATGATTACCTTCAACCAATTCTGCATTGTCATGCAGCATGATGCAAGAAAAGTCATGTTTTTTTGGCTATATACAGGTGAATTACTTGCTTCACCCTTTGTGATTGTTTTAACAAATCTTGATTCTCTGTATAGCCTTCTTTCTTCCTGTTAGCCTCTTGTTGCAACAGGTATTCATCTTTCATGATCGACATTTTTACATGCCAAATATGTCATACTTTGCATGTTGCAATGTTCCATATTTCCTTAAGAGGCCAAAGAAGAGGCCATGAGAGTGTGCTAGTCTAAATGCCACTGTTGTATTCCAAATTTTGCTGAGTTAATCCATTTTGATGAGTTTTCAGTTAATGGAAGTCCAAACAGCTTAATCTTGGCTTCCCTAGGTTTCAATTTCTTGTTGTAGAATATAGAGAATGAATATCTGTCCAAACAGCTTAATCTTGGCAGATTTGTAGATAGGTAGAGAAACAAGGGTGCTCAACAGCTTAATCTGAGCCCCTGGATGCAATAAGTGTAGATTTAGATAGGAGGATAGCAAGAAGAAAAGAATGAAAAGCTGGGTATGCTAGTTCAAGTGCACCCAAACCAAAAAGAAGAGAAAATGCTAGGTGAGTAGGCCGGGTAGGTAGCTTTGTGGTTGCAGAATCATGGCTTGTGATCCATTTCATATTTTCAAGTGTCATATCTATTCACATCTCAAGCATGAGTCAGTTTTCCATTTGAAGGAGCTCAAGCGACGCAAGTCTAACTTCCCCTTCTTCCTCTTCCCCAAATCATTCACTAACTTCCCCTAAAGAGGTCAAGATCTGCTTGATATCTCTTAGTCTCATCATTTTCATATCAGTTGCCTTGGTAAAGATCTGCTTTACTCAAGGAATGTCCATACTTCCTCTATGAGTCATTTTCCCCCTTAATAGCCTAATATCTCATACTTAGCGCTTTTTCTTATCATTATCATGTTGACTACTAACTTTACTATGTAACTCCCTATCTATCTCCCCTCCCCTTACTATAACAATGTTAATAACTCCCCTATATACTTATTCCCTCCCCCTGGTTGAAAAATAACCATAAGTGTGCCTGCGAATTGCTAAGTTTACCTGAAACTTAGCAAGAGCCCTCATTTCCCCCCTCAAACCATCTTCCAAATGCATTAGGACTCATTCCTATGCATAAAACCCCCTCCAAAGTATAAAAAACCTCCATTTACTTTGATTTTTCCTTTTTCAAGGCATAAATCCTTCTTCTCGTGCTTTTGGACCCATTCCAAAGCATAAACCCCTCTTTTGGGCCAAAAATCCCTCAAAAGCATTCAAAAACTTCCTTTTTTTTACACTTCGGACCCCTTCCGAAGCCTCAAAAGCCCTTCCAAGCATTAAAAACCCTTTTTTAAGGCTATCAGACCCCTTCCGATGCCTTAGAATCCATCCAAAATACTAAAGAGTGCCCCTCTGATTGCTTAAAGCCTCCATCTTCATGAAAACATTGGTCTGATTGCAAAAGGTTTCTTTTGGATCCCCTCTGATGTGATATCGCAGTCGGGAGGGAGGTCATATATTAAAACCATGTATATATGTATGCCCGATTAACAAGTGCCGATGCGATTTCGTCTATCAGCGTATCGCAAACATCGGGGTGCAAAGCATGTGTTCTGAAGGGCCGCCGATCGCCGATTGTGATATTGCATCGACAGTCGGCGGTGGCACATATCATATATTATAACTCCCCGCCCCATCACCAATTGCAATAACATCATTGCATCACATTTCATTCATATATCGCATACATATGTTTATCGCATTTCATAACATTATCGCATCGCTTCAATTCATATTGGCCACACCCCCGGTCCCGCCGACTACCGATATGCCGACTAATCTGGAGCCATTGGATCAGGTCCCTAGATCTGACAGCCCGGATCTTGTCGCGCTCCCCGCCATCGCTATTCCATATATATGTTATATCGCTTGTGCCTGCCCGATGGGCGATCGCCGATGCGATATCGGCGATCGGCCCATCGGTGATTCCAAATATATGTTAAACGTCGCCACAATGGATCCGCTGATCTACGAAGAGCGATATGATCTCGGCCATTGGATCGGCCCGCGCCAGATCCAACGGCCACGATTTAATAAAGTTAACGGTATCGCTAA
The DNA here is from genome assembly GCA_031772625.1 of Pinus tabuliformis. Classification (NCBI taxonomy): domain Eukaryota; kingdom Viridiplantae; phylum Streptophyta; class Pinopsida; order Pinales; family Pinaceae; genus Pinus; species Pinus tabuliformis. The sequence continues at coordinate 659,955,061 of CM062814.1, read as the reverse complement.
AAGCGCCAAAATTCATGAATTTTACAGTTTTAGGGGCATTTTCGCCTGTTTTGATGGAAAGGGCATTTTTCAAAGTTTTCATGCGGCACCCGCGCCCGCCCAAATACAAAGGAACGATGCTTTCCTCTACAATTTTTGAGATCGCTCCAGGCCGTGAATGCCTCCAAATGCAAGATCTTCTCCTCGGCATACCTCCAAAGCACAAACTTCGGCCATATTGCAATCTTTCACCATTTTTGAGGCATTTTCTGATCGACAAGGGTCGATAGCAGCTCCAAAGGCAGTAGAGGGCCTCGCAGTAGATATTTGGGCCGAATAGTGGCCATAGGGGGACGATTTGACAGTTTGGAGCGTTTTTGCAATAAAGAATGGGCCCAGATGCGTGTCAAGGAGTAGCAGGAAGCGGCAAAGTGTATCAGGATGCGGCAGAGAGTATCAGTTAAGTGTTTTTAGTGGAAATCTTTATTTTCAAAGCAGGTGAACATTGAATGGCCTCCAACAAAGTCAAAGAAAGCGGTGAAGCCATTTAAAGCTCTCAGAATCACAGTTAATGATATTAAAGCCACCTGGGAAGCAGTAGATCAGAGATCAACTCACAGTTTTGGCCACTTAAGGCAGCACAAGGCCACTTGAGGGCGCAGGTGGAAGCTTTAAAAGACCAGTTATTGCAGAGGCAATGAATCAAGCCACCTTTTGGGCAGCGCTGCTACCCTAATGCACAGTTATTACACAGAGGGACAGCGCGTGGCTCAAGAGTCCATATGAATTCATTTTTGAGGCTACTGTCTCATGAACAGCCTTAGATCAATGTTTTGAATTGCCAGCTACCCCAGTGCAGCTGTTTTAAATCATATATGCATTTATTTTCAGTACAATTTAGGAGTAAAGACAATTATTGCCACAAATCTGTTTAGAGATCTGTTTGATAGATATTTTTCAGATATTTTCTCCCTTGAGATATGCTCAAGGGCCAGTCTGTACATATTTTTATATATACCACCCTCTGCATTGTTTAAAGGGTTGGTTGGTTGTATTTCTCATTCTAGGCATGTGCTGTAAGCTTAAGAACTTCTGTAGTCAAAGATTGCTGAAATATTTGCATCTGAACTGGCTGGTTGTGCTTTCAATGGCTGAAGAGCTTGATATGGAATTCTCGTGCTCTCTCATGGTCGAATAAGTCTTTCCTCCCTCTGTTTATCAGTTTATATGTATCTGTATCATCTATATATCATAATCTAAGTTGCAGGAAGAAGGAATAGTTCAGAACTGGTTGTCATGCCATCTGTGCTCAATTCTTGTAACTTTTCTATGTTTTCCTCTGAATTAGTAATGAATTTGCATACTTAATTGATCATGTTTAAGCTATTTCCTTCATTTTTGAATGTTGTCTAGGAATTCTTCATTGCTCCTATTTAGCCTTCATCCACTTTCCCTCTTCGGCTGGATGAGAGATCCTTAATTGCCTCTCATCCCCTAACCTCCATTTCATCCTTGTTCTAGCATTAATCATTGTGCCATGTGGAGCTATCCTGCTCCATATTCCTCTTTTCTACCAAAGAAAACACATCCATCAATTCACATTCATGGACTCCATGCCCAATGGTTTGAACTTCTTACACTTTGCATGCCAACTCTGTCTGAATCATCAACCATCCCACCAAACTTAAATCAAACTCATGCACTCATATCTAGCCTAAAATCACCCCTAAACAAAGCTAAATCGTAAAGAGAGAGCCCTCTCTGACTACTGGTAGGCTAGGACCTGCAGTCCAACGATTGGTTTGTGGTTACCTCGGCCGTATTACCTTAGGAGTCAAAGGGAACAACCTGAGTGTTAACATAATGGCGACTCCACTAGGGATGAATCATTTGTTTATTGCTGTAAATCCACATTTTTGATTAGTTTGCCTTTCGAACAAGTCTCAAAGTTGTTTTGAAAATATCCCAAAAAATAAAAAAATCTCAAAAATATTTTGTTTCCTAGAGAAAATCTCCCTTTTCTTCAGATTTATTTCATGTCAACTCTGGTCTGTGTTGGTGGACAGAGATCAGACCCTTCAATGTTGATTTATCCACCTTGCAACTCCACATAATCCTCATAATAAAGACTCCGCTGGAGAAATGGACCCAAAAGAAATATATGAGCAGATCAGGGTTTTGACCTAGATTATTATCCAAGAGATCATGTTCTTTCTCTTCCATAAAATTTTGCAATGTATATTGTATTTTAAAGACGATTTTAGATAAGATTTTGATGATTTTCCTTTTGAAAATGTTGTTGAAAAGCCTCCTTGCATATCTGAACAGCAACCTTCTAACGCTGTTGAAAATCATCATACAGTCAAGGAGGAACCAAAAATCGAGCCCAATCTTCCAATCCCTGTACATACTCCCATGCCTCGTAAGGTTCCTGATAGATATAAGCCTCTCATTTTGCCTCCCGTGCTCAATCCTTTGCCTAAAGATCATCCTGAGTATCTCCCAAGATTTAATGGAGAGAATGGAGTTACTGCTCAAAAGCATATCCAAGCTTTTGAAGACTATCTTAATATATTTGAAGTAGAAGATGAGGATGTTAGTATTAGGTTGTTTGCCCTTTCTTTGCAAAGCGAAGTTAGGACTTGGTTTAAAGCATTGCCTGAGGCTAGCATCTCTAATCTTCAGCAGTTATTCAAACTCTTCCTTGATAGATGGATGATCAAAATTAATTTCCTCTCGCTCATTGAAGAATATGATCAATTAAAAAGGTTTCCTAATGAATTTGTTCAGCGATTTTCTGATCGATCCAATCAATTTTATCATTCCATGCCTTTAAATATAAGACCTCCCCCTGATCTATCTCTATTAAACTATCCTAGAGAATTTGATCCAGAAATTGAGTTCCATTTGAGAGAAAGAAGCCCATCCACTATGAAACAGATGCAAGACATGGCTGTGGACGTGGAGGCAAACCTGAAGAGGAAGGGGGAGCAGCGCAAGGCAGAGCAAGAGGAAAGACTTCATAGTGTGTTACAAAAGTCAGAGGAAATGATGCAGCTGATCACAAAGAAACTTGAATACTTAGAGCACAAGAACACATCTGTTGTGCATGAGGAAAGTAGTGACATTCACGAACAAACCTACCACAAATCAGATGACATATTCATAGAGCCATATGTGAAGGAGCAGTCTCCTGATATACTGTGTGAATATAATAGCTTCTCTTCTTTCAACTGTCTGCCCAAATATGATCTGTATGATGATGATTATGAGCCTAACGACCAAATCAGCCTTGCAGAGGAGTCAGAGCTTATTTTGGTAGAAAGCACAGTTCAGGATCAGCAGCTTGAATACAATGATCAGCGTGCCCATTTCAGCTATGAAGAAAAGGAGGAAAATGCAGAGTGTTTTCATTTTAGCAAAGGAACTTTGCCTTTTTGTTTCGAATCTTTTCAATTTTTTAAGGATAACCATCATGCTGTGTATAATCAAGTGTCAGCAAGTGTTGATATTGACCGTCTGGAGGATAATCAAATCATTGTTCAAAATGTATTGCCTCTAGTTTTGCAGCCCCAAAGAGCCATCGAATATCAGATTGAGGAAGACTTAGAAGCAGCAGCATGTGATCAAATGATCCAAGTGGATCCCCTACCTCTTGGTTTTCAGCCATCTCAGGTATTTCAAGAAGAAGAAGAACAGCAAGCGCAGATTAGTCAGGTCCCATTCGAGCCTGTTTATAATGAGTTGCAAGTATCGCTCCAAGTTTTGTGCAGTCCATTAGATGGCAGGCTGAGTGATGAACGAAATCAGTGCTCTTATCCATTAGAAGGCTGCAAGGCTCAATGTCAAGTTGCTGATGATCTCCCAATTCCAAAGAATGATAGCTATCCTGAACCTTTGTACAGTTCTTTAATTCAGCCCATTAATTGTATATACATGTTACAAGACCCTTTTGTACAGTCTTTAAATTCAGCAAAGAAGGTCATCAGTTTCCTGATCTTCTCAAAGATTAACAAAGCCATATCAGATTACAAGATCTCCATTTCAAGTACCAAAAAACAAAAGCAGCAAAGATCATTCATGTTTACAATACTTAAGTGGTTGCATTGGTTATTTCATTTCACCTAGCAGCAAACAAGGTGTTGGGTAGGGTAAGTTGGTAGCATTAATAAGGCAGCCAACAAAAGAAAATTTTCAGAGTTCAGCAACAGTTGAAGATCAAGGCAATCTGACCTGTTGTTCTTGACTTTTCACAAGGAAAAGCCATCCCCAAGTGGAGCCACTGTTAGCCTCCTGTTGCAACAGGTATTCATCTTTCATGATCGACATTTTTACATGCCAAATATGTCATACTTTGCATGCTGCAATGTTCCATATTTCCTTAAGAGGCCAAAGAAGAGGCCATGAGAGTGTGCTAGTCTAAATGCCACTGTTGTATTCCAAATTTTGATGAGTTAATCCATTTTGATGAGTTTTCAGTTAAGGGAAGTCCAAACAGCTTAATCTTGGCTTCCCTAGGTTTCAATTTCTTGTTGTAGAATATAGAGAATGAATATCTATCCAAACAGCTTAATCTTGGCAGATTTGTAGATAGGTAGAGAAACAAGGGTGCTCAACAGCTTAATCTGAGCCCCTGGATGCAATAAGTGTAGATTTAGATAGGAGGACAACAAGAAGAAAAGAATGAAAAGCTGGGTATGCTAGTTCAAGTGCACCCAAACCAAAAAGAAGAGAAAATGCTAGGTGAGTAGGCCGGGTAGGTAGCTTTGTGGTTGCAGAATCATGGCTTGTGATCCATTTCATATTTTCAAGTGTCATATCTATTCACATCTCAAGCATGAGGCAGTTTTCCATTTGAAGGAGCTCAAGCGAGGCATGTCTAACTTCCCCTTCTTCCTCTTCCCCAAATCACTCACTAACTTCCCCTAAAAAGGTCAAGATTTGCTTTATATCTCTTAGTCTCATCATCTTCATATCATTTGCCTTGGTAAAGATCTGCTTTACTCAAGGAATGTCCATACTTCCTCTATGAGTCATTTTTCGCCTTAATAGCCTAAGATCTCATACTTAGCGCTTTTTCTTATCATTATCATGTTAACTACTAACTTTACTATGTAACTCACTATCTATCTCCCCTCCCCTTACTATAACAATGTTAATAACTCCGCTATATACTTATCCCCTCCCCCTGGTTGAAAAATAACCATAAGTGTGCCTAGGAATTGCTAAGTTTACCTGAAACTTAGCAAGAGCCCTCATTTCCCCCCTCAAACCATCTTCTAAATGCATTAGGACTCATTCCTATGCATAAAACCCCCTCCAAAGTATAAAAAACCTCCATTTACTTTGATTTTCCCTTTTTCAAGGCATAAATCCTTCTTCTCGTGCTTTTGGACCCATTCCAAAGCATAAACTCCTCTTTTGGGCCAAAAATCCCTCAAAAGCATTCAAAACCTTCCTTTTTTTTACACTTCGGACCCCTTTCGAAGCCTCAAAAGCCCTTCCAAGCATTAAAAACCCTTTTTTAAGGCTATCAGACCCCTTCCGATGCCTTAGAATCCATCCAAAATACTAAAGAGTGCCCCTCCAATTGCTTAAAGCCTCCATTTTCATAAAAACATTAGTCTGATTGCAAAAGGTTTCTTTTGGATCCCCTCCGATGCGATATCGCAGTCGGGAGGGAGGTCATATATTAAAACCATGTATATATGTATGCCCGATTAACAAGTGCCGATGCGATTTCGCCTATCGGCGTATTGCAAACATCGGGGTGCAAAGCATGTGTTCTGAAGGGTCGTTGATCGCCGATTGCGATATCGCATCGACAGTCGGCGGTGGCACATATCATATATTATAACTCCCTGCCCCATCGTCGATTGCAATAACATCATCGCATCACATTTCATTCATATATCACATACATATGTTTATCGCATTTCATAACATTATCGCATCGCTTCAATTCATATGGGCCACACCCCCGGTCCCGCCGACTGCCGATATGCCGACTGATCTGGAGCCGTTGGATCGGGTCCCCAGATCTGACGGTCCAGATCTCGTTGCGCTCCCCACCATCACTATTCCATATATATGTTATATCGCTTGTGCCCGCCCGATGGGCGATCGCCGATGCGATATCGACGATCGGCCCATCGGTGATTCCAAATATATGTTAAACGTTGCCACAATGGATCCGTCGATCTGCGAAGAGCGATATGATCTCGGCCATTGGATCGGCCTGCGCCGGATCCAACGGCCACAATTTAATAAAGTGAACAGTATCGCTAAAAGCGCCAAAATTCATGAATTTTACAGTCTTAGGGGCATTTTCGCCTATTTTGATGGAAAGGGCATTTTTCAATGTTTTCATGCGGCGCCCGCGCCCGCCCAAATATAAAGGAACAATGCTTTCCTCAGCGATTTTTGAGATCACTCCAGGCCCTAAATGTCTCCAAATGCAAGATATTCTCCTCGGCGTACCTCCAAAGCACAAACTTCGGCCATATTGCAATTTTTCACCATTTTTGAGGCATTTTTGATCGGCAAGGATCGATAGCAACTCAAAAGGCAGCAGAGGGCCTCGCAGCAGATATTTGGGCCAAACAGCGGCCATAGGGGGACGATTTGATAGTTTGGAGCATTTTTGCAATAAAGAATGGGCCCAGATGCGTGTCAAGGAGTAGCAGGAAGCGACAAAGTGTATGAGGATGTGGAAGAGAGTATCAATTAAGTGATTTTAGTGGAAATCTTTATTTTCAAAGCAGGTGAACATTGAATGGCCTCCAACAAAGTCAAAGAAAGTAGTGAAGCCATTTAAAGCTCTCAGAATCATAGTTAATGATATTAAAGCCACCTGGGAAGCGGTAGATCAGAGATCAACTCACAGTTTTGGCCACTTAAGGCAGCACAAGGCCACTTGAGGGCGCAGGTGGAAGCTTTAAAAGACCAGTTATTGCAGAGGCAATGAATCAAGCCACCTTTTGGGCAGCGCTGCTGCCCCAATGCACAGTTATTACACAGAGGGACAGCGCATAGCTCAAGAGTCCATATGAATTCATTTTTGAGGTTGTTGTCTCATGAACAGCCTTAGATCAATGTTTTGAATTGCCAGCTACCCCAACGCAGCTGTTTTAGATCATATATGCATTTATTTTCAGTACAATTTAGGAGTAAAGACAGCTATTTCCACAGATCTGTGTAAAGATCTGTTTGATAGATATTTTTCATATATTTTCTCCCTTGAGATCTGCTCAAGGGCCAGTCTGTAGATATTTTTATATATACCACCCTCTGCATTGTTTAAAGGGTTGGTTGGTTGTATTTCTCATTCTAGACTTGTGTTGTAAGCTTAAGAACTTCTGTAGTCAAAGATTGGTGGAATATTTGCATCTGAACTGGCTGGTTGTGCTTTCAATGGCTGAAGAGCTTGATATGGAATTCTCGTGCTCGCTCATGGTCGAATAAGTCTTTCCTCCCTCTGTTTATCAGTTTATATGTATCTATAACATCTATATAACATAATCTAAGTTGCAGAAAGAAGGAATAGTTCATAACTAGTTGTCATGCCCTCTGTGCTCAATTCTTGTAACTTTTCTATGTTTTCCTCTGAATTAGTGATGAATATGCATACTTAATTGATCATGTTTAAGCTATTTCCTTCATTTTTGAATGCTGTCTAGGAATTCTTCATTGCTCCTATTTAGCCTTCATCCACTTTCCCTCTTCGGCTGGATGAGAGATCCTTTATTGCCTCTCATCTCCTAACCTCCATTTCATCCTTGTTCCAGCATTAATCATTGTGCCATGTGGAGCTATCCTGCTCCATATTCCTCTCTTCTACCAAAGAAAACACATCCATCAGTTCACATTCATGGACTCCATGCCCAATGGTTTGAACTTCTTACACTTTGCATGCCAACTCTGTCTGAATCATCAACCATCCCACCAAAATTAAATCAAACTCATGCACTCATATCTAGCCTAAAATCACCCCTAAACAAAGCTAAATCATAAAGAGAGAGCCCTCTCTGACTGCTGGTAGGCTAGGAACTATAGTCCAAAGATTGGTTTGTGGTTACCTCGGCCGTATTCCCTTAGGAGTCAAAGGGAACAACTTGAGTGTTAACACTTCCCAACCAAAAAATTGGTATGATAGCATAAGTAAAATTGAACCTCAAAACACCAACCAATTTAGTTCCCCATGACCCAGATAGCAACATTCCAGACCTAGTAGGGATGTCTACTACCACTACATCCATTACCAAGATTCTAGCTGGGATCTAGGCTAGTGACACAACCATATCCTTAATTACCCCTAGACACTTGACTTTACCTCAATCAAAAGAATACAGGTCTCTGTAGGGTTTAGTAACTTGTAGGTTTATTTGTTTCATCGCTGATAGAGGCATAAGGTTATGTGAGGCTCCTGAATCAAACATAGAATTATGCAAGAAGAAATCATGAATCAATAAAGAGATGTAAAAGGGAGGCGTTGAAGAATCTACCTCCTCCACATGTGGACCAAAAACCACTATTGGTTTATCTTCTAGCAGATTCACAGTTTAATTTATATTCACATTCTGAAATAGATTGATAAACTCAGCAGTCTCTCTTTGATAAATTGGTTTTTTAACCAACTTTGTGAGGGGCACCTTAATTTTGATTTTTCCTAACTCTCTAGTAAGACTAAACACATGAACCTGTTTAGTAATCCTTTGATTTTCATCTTCACTTTTCTTCATCATTGAAATCTCCCGTGGAATGAAAACAGTTCTTTCTAAAGGAATTTTGTCACTTTTATCTTCAGAAGACTCACCTTGAAGTATTTGAGTCTTACTATTTGTGTTCTGTTGTTGCCTTCCTTTATCTAATTGTTTCACAGGTTGTTGTTCTTATGGAGTCAGCTTTTGTAGGGGAGCTGGAACTTGCTGCTCACCTTCATTTTCTTGATTTCTAGATATTTTTCTTGATCTCAAGTCATACTTCTTAAGTAATTATGCCTGCATAAAATCAATAAACTGCTTCCAATATTCATTAATTTGATTCTCATCATAAATAGCCCCTGTTTCAGTATATTCTTCTCCCTAAACACCTAGTTCATCTTCATCTCCTGCATACAATGTGAAAATATGGTCATCATGATCCTTGGAATGCTCTGGAACTCCATCAGGATCTACCTCTAAGTAAAGTGGTCCTTGAACCTGATCTTGGCCTTTTCTCTCCTTCTGCAAAATGTGCAGAGGTTGTCTTCTATATTGAGGATTAAAATTTTTGTTTTATTGTACTTGCCTCTAAGAATTCTTACTATCCAATTCCAATTTAATCAATTTTTTAGACAATTTTTTAATCACATTATTCATATCCTCTAATGTTTTATCTTGAGAGGGTTCCACTTTAGCCTTTCCCTTATCTTGAGTAGGCTGTGTCTCTGGTGCTTCACCTACAGCCACCAGATTTTCTTTTATTTCTAAGGCATCAGTTTGGATCTGATCAAGGGTTGTGGATCTTCTCTCCCTCAATGTCAATCCAAAATCTGATTCAAAAGCCCCTGAAAAAGTTATTTTTGCACCAGCAGGAGGGGGCTTAATCTCCACTGGAAGACTATTGTACTAGTTATTGAACCTTCTGACGAACTCAACAACACTTTCATCAGATTTCTTCTTAATAGAATTTAACTCTCTGAGTGAATACCCATGGTCTCTTTCCTCTCCCCATCTCTGGGTGAACAGGTGCTCCATCTCTTCCCATGTAGGAATAGAGTTATTAGCAAGCCCTTTAAACCACTTTCTTGCTTCTCCATCCAAGGATTGCACAAAAAGTCTTAAAACAACATCCAAGTGTTCAACATTTAGATTTTCTGCAAGATTACAAAACATTGTTATGTGCCTCTCTACTGTTTGTTCATCGCCCCCTATGAAACGAGGAAGAATCTTCAATTATTCTTGTGGCATTTGATTCAACTGTTGTGGCAATTGAATAGGTGCATACCTATTCAACAAGAATGCAAGTGCTTCCATGTTTTCTCCTGAACTTACTGAACCCTGAGTACTAGCAGATGTACAACCTGACTGAGGATTAAGTGGAGTATGAAAAGGTGGCAAGGTAGTTATAGGTTCATGTTGAATAACTATAAAAAATACTAAGAAAGAAACAGAATCTAAAGACTGCTCTTGGCAGTTGGGTTCTTGAAATTAAGTGGATGTAAAAGGTGACGCTTTGTCAAACAAAAGTGAATCTTTGGATGAAAGATGTGCTAAACTGCTACTAGGTGTAGACATTGTAGGACCTGGTGTAAATGGATTTTTAGGCCTTCCAACCCTCTTGGAAACTAGCCTCTTAGGTTCTGAAAGGGCTTGAAATTTTTTCTGTGAGGTATCTAACCTCGTATGAGGACTCTTTGAAGCCAAAGTTATTTCTTTCTGTTCAATACATCCAAATATTTCCTCCTCACTGAACAACCAGAGGAAAAATTGAAAACCCAGGGAAAAGTGTTCTTGACTTCCCTCCCCGGCAACGGTGCCAATTAATGTTGTCCCTTAAGAAACCAATTTCTTGGTTGTGTAGAAATTGTGCTTAAGACATTAATGTTTATTGTTTATGTCACTTAGTTGTATGTTGTATTCTCAAATGAAGGACCTGAAAGACCTGGTTTTAAACCCTCAATACTTAGGTGATATGAAAGTCTCAGAATTCCATTTGATTGTTGAATATAAATGCTGAATGAAAAATGCTTGGAGAAGTCAGAGACAATATGTTGTTTTACACAAAAACTATTATCTATGACACTTAGGGAAGTTAAAGACAATATGTTGTTTTACACAGAAACTACTATTTGTAACTTAGAAGAATTGCAGAGGTAGGAACTTCAAGTATAGGAGCGCTCTTTTAAGGAAATTTAACTTCATTCACATAAGAAAACAAAGACCTGCAACTTCATTACCATACTTAAAGGAAAGAAGACATATGATGACACATAACAGAAAAGTTACAACATCATACCCAACAATGTGTGGAAAACTTCTGATTCTTTCATTAATAAATAGTTTTATCAAGAATACAGTGGCCTATTCTTCAGGTTCTTCAAAATTCGAACCCATTTTCTATAATTTTATCTCTTTTTATACATCATGTGACAGTTGATAATCACCAAAACTGTCAAATTATTTAACTATCTCCCAACTGTCTAAAGTAAAATTCATTACAGAATATTACATCGGAGGGTAAAAGACACCTCATTCTCAAGAAAACAAAATAACAAGAAGTAACAAAAATTAGAAAACTGATGATGGTTGCTCGCTGTTTGGATCTATGGCTTGACTGTTGATGAAGTTTCTCTGTAGATGTTCTGATAATAATTAAACTATTTTAACACAACAAACTGCATCTTTACAAAACTCCGTGTGTGGACTTGGGCCCACGTATGTATCAGAAATGTTCTGATTGGCTAAAACATAAAGAAACCCTTATGGCCCACATATATATCAGGAGTGCTCTGATTGGCGGAAACACAAAGAAACCCGACCAATCACTGTTCCTTTGGAGTTTTGGTCATCCACCTCTAATTCTAGTTATTCTACTAAAATAGCGAAATTGGTTGATTTACGCAAAATATGGCTTACCACGGAACTGAAAAGAATTTAGACTCCGGTTCATAAACTTATCACGTCTGCCTTTTCCATAGACCGTTTCCTTCCCCATGGACCTGATAAGAAACAAAATTATAGTTCAAATATTTCTCGAGTCTGAAATTTACAATAAACTTCTTGCACTTTTTGATGCGATATCCGTCGGATCTTGTCGTTTTTGAATGAGCGGATGTGATTAATCTGACTTGAACAGATTAAATCACATTCTGTAAGCCATTGCATCCATTTTCCGAATTAAACATCATCCATGTTAACCACGTGACTACCGTCAGATTTGCATTCTTTAAGCAGAGGACCGTGATCAACTGAGGTTTTAACACCATTTTATAATTTCTCGCGTCCAATTTAGAATTAACCCTTGTGCTTGTTAACCGCATGACCACCTTTGGATCTGTTGCCTGTCGATCGAATGACTTTGACCTTCTATAGAGTTTCTCACATTCAAAAGCCGTCAATAAAATAAAACAACTCATTTCTTTTAAATTTCACATTTTCTCTTATTTCCGTTATAACATAATATTTGATTTTTTTCCTTTTTGTGATAAAACTAAAAATAAAATTAAAAGGACAATGGATGCTACAATAGTGTGCATGTATCTATTATTTTTTTATTTATTAATGTGGTGAATTTTTTTAACTCCATGCATAGGAAATCATTCTCTCATTATGGTTTTTCATGGGTACACATGTCTTATGAATCTCGGGCCCACATTCCCATGTGACGTTTCCCACATGACTTTCCCTCCTTCCAAAGGCCAACTTATCCAACCCAACTGGCCTCATTGTAGCCTTCACTGGGGTTGAAAATAGGATGATCCTTTCTTTCTCTTAGCGAATAAAAAATGGTTATTGATAGGTTTATTTTTTTTTGAATTTGGGTGAAATGAAATTTCCCATTCTTTTCATTTATCATTTATTCTTTTATAGGCAAAGAGTGTAGTTCAGATCTGCTCTAGGGTTACTAGATGTAGTTTACCAATTATAATTTCTTCTCCTTTCCATGCATATTTCCTTGATTCGGTGGAATTTAATCTCAGTTTCCAAGTGGCCCTTTTGGTAAGCAATAATGTATAGGGTCAAACGTTTATAATTGGTTCCGCTAATTCTGTTCTTTTCTCTAATTCAATAAATTCTATGATTTAACTCGTTTTTTGTTTCCTTTGTAGTTTCATTATGGAGGATACCCCCTTCCATGGATATTGATATCGTTTTGTGTAAATTTTCTGTAGGATAGAGTTTGGTTCTAGTATAAAAGGGTTCTTGTTTTGAGTCTCCTTTACACAAGTGGACATTGCTTTTATTTTTCATATTCGAATCTCTCTCCTCTATGAAATGAAATTTTTAGCACCGTGATTTATTAACACATTTATGGTGTCTATGTTCTTAGGAAAAAGAGTGTTGTTGTCCTTAAGCTTCTTCCTTTGTGAGAGACTTTTTTCAAACTGTGTAATTGTCCTCTACCTTGTTCTCGTAATTTTTTTAAATAAAACCCTCACGATACTAAGTTTGTGTTTTTCTTGAGTCATATGGATCAATATTATGGCCAGGATATGTTTTGTTCCATGGCTAACTTTCTTGCAAATTCAATTGTTCTACTGACTCAACGTTTCCTCTGTTTAAAAATGCCAATTCTCATTCTCTAAATATTTTCCCCTATTCCTATGTTCACTAATAGAGTGGTCCATTTCAAAAGAAAACCTTCTTGCAATGCATGGAATTCTCCTCTTTGAAATTTGTTCAAATCCGTGTTCTAAAACATATCTACAAAACCATTTTTCTTCTAAAAGGTTTGATCCTCACATCATCTTCAAGACCCTAAACTCTATGACAACTGATCTCATTATTGATCCTTGGTGTTTCACTTACACACCATATCTTCTCTCATTGTCATAGGTTATGTTACTTTGTATATTCCCATAAGTTATAACCCTTATTTATTAACCTGTAGATGTATGTATTCTATAACTCTCGGGCTTTTCCTCATCATTGTTGCATATACACAGTGGTGTATTTCTTCCGCCTTATTTTTAGAAGAAAAAAATGTTGATTTTATTAATATATAAAACTATTACATATGAAGAATGGTTCATTATATTTAAGAAGTAAATGAGGCAGTGTGTATAGGAGGCTCGATATAAAAGTCAATTAACCAACAATATTCATATAATAATCAATCCTTCTTATCTCCATCATCAAAAATAAAGTTTATAAATGTAAATACTAAGCATGCATAAAACAAAATTTGTACTGACTGGAAATAGAAATGGAAATATCACAATAAAAATCAATGAAAAAAGTGTACTAAATGTATCACGGTAGGCATAGCAGGCCCTCATCCTGTGCAATGTTGTCGACCATGAACCTGTAGTGCATGTATCCATAGGGCTCTCGTAAGCCAGCCTTTGATAATTTTTCTTCCACAGTGTTAGCTTCTCTGTATATATGAGAGATGGTATATGCAGTGAACGATCCCAGTATGTGCATTATCCTCCTTATCCAACCTGATAGCAAGGGAGGTTGAAACTCAGATTGTCCCCTGATTCCATCAACAAGAGATTTGGAATCCCCATAGATATGTAGGCAATGTAAATTCTTTTGTTTTGTAAACCAGAGCAGCCCCCATAATGCAATTAGCTCCACTCTAGTGTTGGATTGAGTGCCTTCATTCCAATGCAGATGAATTTTTTTGCTTATGTCAAGTCAAAGTATTGCTCCACATCCACATCTGCCCAGTTGTTCCATGCCATCGAAAAAGTCAACTAGGAGGAAAATCAATGAAGGCCTTATTCGATGGGAAAGATCAACCACGTGAGAAAATTTCTGAGTGATGGCACTCATCCATGTAAATACCTTGTGAACAATCTAGTTGTTGTTGAATTGCTTCCCTTCAAACAATTGATGATTACGAGCCTTCCAAATTTCCCAGATGATGTAGAGGGGAAGCTCCTTGTACTTTTTTGTGACATTAATCCAATCTTTTATGAAGTCTTCAAAGTTGTTTATCTTCCTATATGGGATTTGGAGTGTAGTAACAATGTAGTCCCAGATCATAATGGTAATGGGGCAAGTAAAGAAAATGTGAGAGGCAAATTCAAACTCTACCCTGCAAAATATGCAGAGACCCAGACCTGAATGTCCTCTTTTCATCAGATTATCCCATGTTAAAATCTTGTTTCTCCATACTAACCATGCAAATAGTATGATTTTGATGGGAACCTGCCATTTCTAGATCCTGGCGAACCATGACACTTCCATTGGGGTGTTAGTCTGTGGCAACATAAATTTGTATGTGTCTACCACAATAGGCGCATTTCTTGCAACTATTACCACCTAGTTAATGTTGTCACCACCTCTGCTATAACACAGATCTACACAGGTCAATTTCGAAACATATGCCTTCCATTCAAGAGTGCAAGAGCCCCCCATATTCAACTCCTCCGCTTCTTTCCAAATCGGGCATCCAACTTCCCAATGTTTAATTATCTGGTATAAAAAGAAATAACCTTTGCGTTGTATCATTGCCAAAGTGTGTCCACTCAACTATGCATCAACATTAACTCCCTTAATTGAATCCGAGCAAATAAGAATTTTTTGCCCATTGCCAAATTCCCAAGTCATACCCAAATGCCACCAGTCCATGATTTTAACAAAATATCTCCAGATCATCGATCCTCTAGTCCTGTGCATACCTGTGTTCCTATATAAGAATTCCATATCCAGATCCTTCATGTACTTACCCTTGAAGATGTCCTGCCAAATCCCACTCCCATTTATTGCCCTCCAAAAAGATTTGATTAATAGAGAATATCCAAAGATCCTTTGATCCAGCAAGCCCCAACCCCCACATTCCTTGGGAATAGTTAGTGCACTCCACTTGCACAGGTGGTATTTCATAGCAGTGCCATTTTCGGCCCAGAGGAAACATGAAGTGATTGCCCGAATCCTATTAGCAATGGTGGACAGATGGAATAGAGATCTGACAAATACATAGTCAATTTTTCTAAAAAAACTTGTGTGAGAATATATCTACCCCCTAAAGAGAGGAAGTAGATTGTCCAGGTATTCAACTTCCTCTTATATTTTTCGACCAGCCACATCCAATCACTTATACCATATCTATTGGGTTTGAGCCTGAAACCCAAATAAGAAAAACTAGCCTGCATAGGTGCTATCTGAACACCAAAAATGTTAGCAATATAATCAATATCCAGCCTGTTCCCAACAGAGTAGTATAGGAATGATTTACTTCTGTTGGATATAAACCCCAAAGCAGCACCAAACCTTCTAAGTATTCGATGTAAAATGAACCATTGGACTCTGGAAATAATACCAAAAGTTAAAATGTCATCAATGAAAAAAATATGTGTGATGTTTACCTGTCTTGAGATGTTGAAACCCTGAAAAATTCCAAGTGATCGTGCCTCCTTGATTCTCAAGCTGAGACCATCCATAACAATAATAAAGATAAGGGGAGACAATGAACAACCTTGTCTGAGTCCTCTTCCAGCCCGAAAGAAAGGAGTGGGAAAGCTATTAATCAGTACAACATAACAAACTGACGTGATGCAAGCCATGATCCATTCCACATTATGTGTCTGTAGTCCAATCTTATGAAGTATAAGATGGGTATAAGACCAATCCACACTATCATATGCCTTATGGAGGTCTACTTTCATCACCACTGCCTCCTTTTTCTTCGTGTGAATGGTGTGAATGGCTTCCTATGCCGAGGCAATTGCATCATGTATCAGGTGATCACTTAAAAAGACAAATTTCTCTCTAGAAATGTGCAGGGACAATATCCTTTTTATATGGCCAACAATCAATTTGGAGATTGTCTTGTAAATAATGTTTCAAAGAGAGATAGGTCGGAATTCACGAAATTTGTAGGAGCAGAATATTTGGGAATTAGGGCTAGAAAAGTGGAATTGATGGCACCAATAATCCTTCCCTATGTCCTGGATTCTTCCACAATGTCCAATATGGTCTATCCCATGAGATAAAAAAAA
The DNA here is from genome assembly GCA_031772625.1 of Pinus tabuliformis. Taxonomy (NCBI): domain Eukaryota; kingdom Viridiplantae; phylum Streptophyta; class Pinopsida; order Pinales; family Pinaceae; genus Pinus; species Pinus tabuliformis. The sequence goes on along the minus strand of CM062814.1, from coordinate 659,938,428 downwards.
TGAAGAAAGAAATCCACCATCCAACCATCTAGGCCTGGGCATTTATCTTTGGAAAAATATTTTAAGACCATTAAGATTTCCTCCAGATTGGTAGGTCGGAACAGTTCCTTGTTTGTACAATCCGTGAACATTTGAGGGTATAATTCCAATGCCCATAATTGGTCCTCAAAGTTCACTTCCTCCCTGGCTTTATATAAATTTTCAAAGTAATGAACTACCTCAACTTGAATATCAGCCATCGAATGTTTAACCTCCCCATTAGCATCTTCAATCTGCCAGATTGTGTTAATCTGTTTCCGGTGGTTGGCATACTTGTGGAAGTATTTGGTGTTGCGGTCTCCATCTCGTAGCCAAATTTCCCTACTTTTAAGCTTCCATGTGACCTCTTGAATATGAAGAATCCTATTTTTCTTGTCATTAAGTATCCTAAGTTGTTCCCAATCATCCTATGTTGGGGTCTTCTATTCCAAGGATCTTCCGAATGCAGCAATATCCTCAGTAGTCTTTCGTAGTTCCCATAAAAATTGTTTTTTCTTTGCTTTCTCCCAAGATTTGGTACTTTTTTTTAATTATGTTGAGTTTCTCGACTAGGGCGGGCATCACCAATTCCATCTATGTTCCTTGTGTCTCAACCCATGTAGTTCTCACTAAATCATTATAATCCTTGTCCTCCAACCAAACTCTATTGAACTTAAAAGGAATGCCCCGCATAATGTCCTCCAGCCTCCATTGTAAAATAATAGGTAAGTGATCAGAAATATAAGTCCTATGCACCCAGGATCTTATATTCCCTATATGTTCTGCTACATTCTCCTGTACAAGAAATCGATCCAAACGCTTCCCAATATACTGATCTCCCAATATATGGTTACTCTAGGTGGGTGAGATTTGATAAGGGAAAATACCAATCAAGTGATGATCAGCAAAGAGCCCATATAGTACATCTGCAAGAGGGTCATGTCGGCAATGTACACCCCATGATTCCTTTGAATACACAAGTGTGCTCCTTACTCACTAGACACAATCCTTTGTATCTCAATCATTGGATCATCCATTTATTTATAGTAATTCAAACCTCATGTCATAATTCCATACAATAGTATTTATCATGTGTTGGGCACAATTCTTTACACATAGTAATTCTCAACTAGTTTTAAAAACACTATGGACATCTGTGTGACTTACATAGAGATCAACTGCCAAACTCTACAATTCAGTAAAAATTTGGGGTTGGTCGTTGTATTCAATTCATATTGATTCACCCTACTCTAGGAATTCTTTTTTAATCAATTGAAATGCTCAACAAAAACATAAGAAAGCACCTCTACTTCTAGAAGCCAATTCACTCTCAAGATTGATAAATTACATTACAACTTGTATTCCAAAATGACCATGGTTCTCAATGAAATCATGTCTCTGGTATATTTCCAATAAATATTGAGGAATGCACTATCCATTCCAAGTTAGGCACATCTCCATGAATTCTCATTAACAAATTGGCTAGAAAAAATATCCTTCCAAAAGGGATCCATTCTCTTACCAACACCTGCACTGAGTAGTTGGTCTGTAGCTAATCCTTTTTCAATTTCAAATCACGAGAATCTAAAACAACTTGGTTCTAAAAATTTACATACGTTTTGGATTTTAGAATTCCACAACTTTCAATCCTCTTGTGGTTTTATTGCACCACTTTCCTGGAATTGACACTTGATCCACATGTTTAATATTTTATTCTTGGAGATATTCTCATTCTTGTTTCTTTTGCTTATACGAGAGCCCTATAGGTAGAGCCTTTTCGAGGTAGTTGTGGAGCTCACTTAATATTTCCTTAGTAGAGTCATCTATTGTGCCTTGTTTCTTGTACCTTGTACTAAGAATTTTTTTCAAATATCATCCATGGTTGGATATCATGGGAGTTTAACCAACTATCCCAATTATGACAAATTCTATCCTTCAATTTTCATATTCATGTAGAATTAAAACCTTATTTATTTACAAATGATATAAAAACACTGGAATTTTCTAGTCACACCTATGCCCAAGGTCAATTCAATAATACATGAGATATCACTATTCCGAAATGGAAATAGATATGATGTTCATTAACCAAATTTGTATATATATCTACTTTACCAAGGATCCTTAGATTTTAAGCCTAGTATGATCATTAGGATGGAAGCCTATGTATTTTATTATTTTCCAAACTAAAATTTAGGAATATCCACATTCAAAATGGGAATAATATTTACAGCATACTCATCTAGAGACAAAGTAAAAGAAAGGGACCACAACAGAGTCCATGAATTTTCTAGCACCCCTATCCACTAGGTTCTTAGCATCCTAGATGTTAGGGATTATCATCCTCTGGTTGTTCTTTTGGCAGTGACTAAGGGGGAACCTAGAGGTTTAGTTAAGGAATAAGGCTATATAATGGAAATATAGTTTAGTTTAATCAAATACATATATAACTATGTTCCACCTAAGCTAAAAAAACTTGGATCAACTCTTAGACTCATTGGGACCGTTTCCCACCAAGGAATTCTCAAATAGAATCTAAGGATTTTTATATCCTCAATTCATTAATCTATATGAGTGAGAAGAGTATATCAAATAAATATAGGTTCCTAGATAACTATTAACCCATCATGTTATCTATAATTATTATACTTGAGACTTAACCAATGCTAACAGTTGATATGGATCCACTTCTCCACTAGGGCATTGCAGTTTCTTGTAACCAGGAGACAAATAATTAGAGTAGACTGTGAGGAGGAATGAGGCACTCATCACAAAATGCATGTTGTTCCATTTTTTCCAATACATTAGCCCACCTGAACACCCAATGAAACACTCCTACTTTAGACCACTTTGTGGCTTTTAATCAAGATTATGTATTCTCCAAGGAAGATTGATGAAGCCAAACCTGATGTTCATTGTACATTATAACCATTCTTCTAAAGGTGCACACACATGAAATATTCATCTTTTTCTTGGTATTTTTGCATTGCTGCCTTATTTTTCCCACCCCTGTCTTGCATGAACTAATACAAACCAGAGATAATGCCAATTGTCCATTCAATTTCTATCCAAACTGATTGAGTTGATGAGCAACCCAATCTAGCCATTGGAATTGAAGCTTGTATTGTAAGTTGATGGAAAATACTACTTATAACTAAATAAATTTCACTGGATATATTTAGATTTTAAATCATGATCAATTGTTGGGAAGTCACAACCATTAAAAAATTGGTTAATTTATTGATATTGCACTTAGACCTTAGATGCAAGCACTTGGACCCCTGCATATTTATTATCGCAATTGAATTCATTCATGGCCCACACTGTCCCACCAAGTGGACCTGCATTGTCAATCATGTAGTTCAAGTAGTGTTTGCCTTATGTTGCTTCATGAAGCCACATTGTTTCCCATAACAGTTTGTCCTACACAAGGCATACCAAAATATCCAAACCTGAGTCAGAGATCTATCTCTTGACACACATAGTTTTTATTGACTTTCAAGATGAAAAGAGCTTACAACATATCCAATAATTGACACATAATATTCTCTCACTATTTTAATATTTTGGTCATACTTTCCTTAGTACTTGTCAACAAACTCAAAAAGCTACAATTTTCTCCCAACCAATCGAATATCAAGATATCAGATTAGATTAGAGAAATACCTAGTATAGTTATTGAATATGGGAATAATGCCATTAATATTAAATTCTATGGATAAGAGAAAATTTCCTATTTTTCATGGCTCAAAATCTCATTATAGTAATCAGGATTAGATTGTCTAAAGACTATTGAAGCAACTTCCATTGCCGTACAAGTTTCTCTTGCAAGATTTGATCTAGGATTGTTAGTGTTAATATTGTAGGCTTGTCTTGGTGTTTTCATATATTCTAGCCTTTGCCAACAATAATGGTCTGAGTTACCATAACCAACATGAGAACAGATTGAAGGGAATGTTGAGCACATTAATTGACCAAGTTCAGTCTAATTGTAATACTTCATAATGTTATGAGGTATACATAACATTTCATTCAAATATTCAACACATGATTAATGTCTCAATTTATTATAAAAACATCCAGTGTGATTATTTTAGGAAACAAATTGTTTTGACAGAAAATAATATTGAAAATACCTCTTTTTTAATTTACTAATCTGAAAAGTATTTTGAAAATCCCTCCCTTTTAATTTTCTAATCTTATTTGAATTTACTTGTGTAGCCATACCAACAGACAGAAGATGCTTGTTTCAGGTTGTTGCTCATGGTGCTTGCTTGAGAAGTGGAAAACTAGCTCCAAATGAGAGCCTTCAACGAGAGCTAGTAGATGAATTGCATAACAGAGTAAGCCTTTATTTATAAAGTTTAATATTTTGTCTCATGGGCTTTTAATTTAAATCTTATGGGTCAATATTATTTGATGGAATGTTAAAATTGCAAGTTGTGGTGTGATTACATGATATTTGCATAAATAATCTACTTTATTCCTTCCATGTAAATTTTAAATAATTAGGATATGTGATCTTACTTGTAGTATATCTAGATTCTACACATCACATTTAGTCAGTTTGTTTTTGTATTTTAAATAGGTTAATCATGCTTCAATGCTTGATTGCATTCTTGCACTCTTGGATGCCATATTTGGAAGGACCCATTGATATATAAGGAACAATGCCATATATATCATTATCAAACAATTCTCTGACAAGTAACTACATATCCTCAAATTCACACAATCATTAAATTAACCTTTGGAGCCTTCATTGATTCATTGCATATACCCTCACATCTGAACAAATGACTACATGTTTCCAAACCCTCCAAAATTTCTAAAGTATATGCCTCATTTTGTCTCTGATTCCACATTGTTGGTCAATTCAAACCCTGTAAGTTATTGAGGGGAATGCTTGTTATTTTTATCAGTTATTATTTTTTATTAGCAAGTTAATGGTCTATAAAATTTCAGGCTATTAGTCAGTCCTTAGAAAATTGGACTGTGATGCTGCATGATATTGTACTTCAAGCTCCTCATAAAATGTCTCTACTATGTAGGCCCTTTTTTCTCTCTCTTTGATGCCTTTCTCTTTTTAACACCTATGATTGATCAAGTAGGTATGGTTTTTTCCATTACTTTCAAGTTTTTACTACCCAAAGTTCTCTCTCTCTCTTCCCAAGTAGTAACTTTCTCTTGTAACAGTTCTAGTTTCTTCTTCTTCTCACTACATTGCTTTAAGGGATGTGGGTTTAATGCCAACTTTGCTCCCTCTTCTCAAATATTTGGATCCACAACATACACTTGGTAGCAGCTATTGTGCATGTTCTTGAGGCTTTTATGGACTATAGTAATCCTTTTGCAACCTTCTTTAGGGATTTAGGAGGCTTGGATAACACCACAACACACTTGAAGCTTGAAGTCTACCATTTTGAGGAGAGAGTAAGGAAGCAGAGTGGAGAATCACAATCAGGTTCCAAGGGAAAGTGTTGGCTTGTTGGGCCCTGACCCAGGTTCAGAGTTAATTAACCAAACAAATCCTTGTACTACTAGCCCTTTCGGCAACAGTCTGCAGAGTGCGAATTGAGATCTCACTTGAAGAAGTATGGGGGGATGTTGGAACCAAGTTTCTGCACCCTTGAGATGTCTGAGGGGTTGATTTAGTCCAATTGTGAATACCTTCGTAGAGGTTACTTCATGCACTTCCCTGACCTGCAGAGCCTTCGCGCCTTGTTATATTCGCCTTCGCACAACCCTAACCAGGGGCTGTGGGGCTTTCACGCTGCTAGAGCAGTGATCTGCACTATTTCCCCAAGTCACATTGTGGATCTTACTTATCTTCTTATAACAGTTAGTTATCTTCGCATAAATAGATACCTTATATTATATTCACTTACTCAGCACATTTATATAAGTTCGCATAGTAAATAAACAGTAAACTTGCAATTCATACCCAATATACTTCAATGCATAAAATAGGAAAATATACACAGAAATATGGTAAAACTTCTCTTTATTAATGCTTCCAATGGTTACAAAGTCAACCTGCCCTATGCACTCAACTGCAGGGGTCCGCGCACTCAGCTGCGAACTACTGGGCCTCTGTGTACTCAGCTACAGAGCCTTCTCCTACTCTACGACACAAAGACACAACTCTACACTTTGACTCAATGCTTCATGGATTGATTTCCTTCTATCCTTGTCTAGAGGTCTCTTTACACTTAGAGCCTCGCTCTATTTATACAATCCCATCGTCCACAAACCATGTGTAGATCTCTCAAACCAACACTCCATTTACAAAACTAAGGGCGGACAACCCTATGACTCTATTACAACTTCACACTCCGCGCCCACAAATCACAGAGCCTTTACAATGGACTTAGTCAAAACTTGGGCTTTAAGCCCCAAAAATTTCCTTGGCAGGATCCCACTTCCAACATGCCCCCAACACAAACATCATGACTCGCCCTCGAGTCACTCTGTCAGTGCGAACATCTTCACGCGGAGACCTCAAACTCTTATTGGACAGCTACAAGGTCAGCAATGCACTAAGCGACTACCAGCTGTATCTCTTGTATGCATTGTTCTGAGACCACAGTGTCGGAACTGCTCCCTCGTATCTGTCCCTACGCCCCTGCATCTATGCAAGCTTGCCTTCAATTTTTGTTGTGATTACGAAGGCCTCATCGATCCAAGGCTGAACACCCGCCTTCAAAACTATTTCTTTGTATCGCGCTGTGTCTACTTGCTCTTGAAGCACTTTGGCCTATTGCATTCGCGCAAGCCTTTGAGTGAGGGCCACCGTCTATGTGGTCCCTTTGACGTTGCCATACCACTATTGTAGCTCATGTGCCTCTATTTCTATGCATTGTATGTTTGGGTCCTCCTACAAATTTGTGAGGACCTTGAATGATTCGTCCAACATTCTGGTGCAGTCCCTTACTACATTGCTGATCTCCTCTAGCCCTAATGTAATGGCGCTGGCGTGTTGTTCCCTTAGCTCTGGAGGAGTTGAAGGCTGCGCCTTCAACCATACCTCTACGATCTGAAGGTTTAGCTCCAATTGAACCTTAGCCATTTCATTTCGCGCCTAGCGTACCCCTGCTGTTAATCTCTGGATGCGCACCTCTGTTGGTGCTTCTCCTGGGATGGCCAGCTCAGGTACCATCTAGCAGGCTTCTTCAATTACCTGTACCATCTGCCTGTTCTGATACATGACCTCGTCGCACTGCAAGCTCAACTTCTCCATGTTGATCTTCTATTCCCTCAACACCTGTAGTGCGTGGCTCTCCCTACCCCGTAGTTCTACAGTAATCCCATCCTGCAGAACATAGAGCCTCTCCCGAGGGAGTGCATCCATGTTGATCTATATCCCCTTCAATGTATTAACCATAGGTTGGTCGACCTCATTTGGTATAACCCGTGCCCCTTCTGGCAGCACTATTGTGTTGGTTGTATGAGCACACAACATTTCCTCGGCTGCAACTGTTCCTACTGCGAGGTTGGTCGAGAGTGTACCAGCATGAGGAGCATACAGCTGCAACTCCTGAATCTATGCTCAAAGGGCCCCCAACACAATTTGATTCTCCTCCACAAATTTCTGGAGGGCCTCTGTGGTGACGTCACGCACTGTCTCTCCTATATCATGCAAATCCCCCTCAGTAAGGGTGATCAGGTCGATAGACAGCTTAGACGCTTTTACCTTCTTGCATGGCCCCATCTGCTCGGTCTAGCACTAGAGCTTCAATTGTGTTAATGATTCTTGGGGGTTTGCGCCACCCTCCTCTACCTTGATTTTCATCACTTGCTCCTGCTCAGGTGAAGGCGACTTCTAGCCCTCACGCTCCTTCTCCACTACCTTTTGTGCTATTGTTGCAGCCTTTTCTATTTTGTTGTTGTCTATACAGCATCCCGCGCCTCCTGCGTCTTTGTTGTTGTTGTTTCTTTCCTTCTATTTTCTGCGAAATACTCCACGCACAATTTTTGCCTCCTCCTTTTTCTGCGCAACAAAATTTTCCAACACAGAGATGTCTAGAGCACGCCACTCCGACGACCATGTCTCAAGTACATCGAAGGTCACATCATCTGTGGCTATATAACGCAGTTCGTTCCACTTCTTTGCAGGGTCCTTGCACGCCCTGAGGCAGATGCGATGAAAGTCCGTTTTAAACTCTGCGAAACTTTGCATGTTGTTGTAGACGATGGGTAATAACCGCGGCTTGCGTTAATCCCCATTCTGATGTTCATCTCCATGAACACCGAGAATATTTGACTGTCATGGATCCTATTCGCTTCCTTAGTGGCCCACAACTAAGCGTGCTTCGCGGCCTCCAGCAGATCCCTTTCAATTGTGGGGAACTGGTTGTCCTCTGAAAATTCCCCGGTCACCAGCAATATGGACAGATAAGGCCATGCATAGTGGAAAGTTTTTCCTTGTTCCTGTGCCTCACGACAATTCTCCAGGAACTCCTTACACAAGAATTCAGACCCATTAAACTGGACCCCTTCTGTGCACTATTCAGCAAGTGCCACCACTGGCGTGGGAACCTTGTCCACGCGACACTTCTGCATGACCTTACCCACCAGTATCTGAGTCACCACTATGACTATTTTTTTGTTCATATTGGAGATCGTGTAGCCCCTCCTTTTCTTATCCAACTTGTATTTCTTTTTCATGGCCTCCTCAATGGCCAAATCACTGCTCTTCCCCTCCGAAATGTCTGCGGAGTATTCACCTTTACACAAGAGTCGGGTAACTCAATGGATTAGGTGGTTCGTGATGGGGATGGGCTCATCCACCCACAAACACCCACCTTGCACTAGGCAGAGCAGCTGCCTAATGACAAAGATAGTCACTGTGGCATGATGGTAATGTGGCACCCAGAGCAGGTTCAAAAACCCTACATTTTCAACTCCACGTAACCACTTGCGCAGCTCCAGCTCTATGACTCCTTCCGCGGTGTGTTTCTTTGGCTTCATGAGGTGCATGGTCATGAAGTGAGGAAATTTCTCATGGTCAGCGAGATCCCATTCTTCGAATTTTAAGTTCGACACCCTTCCCAAGTGCATTCCTTCAAAGATGATATCATCCGGAAGGAGCGGAGTCTACAGAGAGCTCTTGCTCTCATCGAGATCCTCGGGCACCTTCGCCTTCCCTTTTTGCAGAGGGACATACAGAGGCAGGTTAGTTAGAGGGACCGTGCCTTTGGTTTCTTCCCCCGATGCCCTTGCCCTCGTCCTCTTCAATTATGATATCCTCGAGGTCTTCTTCCTCCTCATCGGTTTCTAGGTTAACCACTTTCCCTTTTTCCTCCATTGTTAATCTGGCTCACAGCGGGTTTTGGGGGGACACACACACCAGAATCATTAGCTTTTTGTCTTTCTTCGGTCTTGGCATGCAAAGTGATTTAGGGTTTTCCACAACAATCCCAATGCTCCCAGGGGCATATTCTATGGTCATGGCCTGCACGGCTTCTTCCGTGGTCATCTTTGCAATGTCCCTGGCTTCTTCAAACGCTGCCATCTTGTTCGTCCATAAATCTCTCAACCGTTCAATCATGGGCTTAACCAATGCTCTCCATAAGAAAAACAAGCCTCGCTTTAGAATATTCAGGGCGCACAATAGCTCAATTCGCAAATGACTAAGTTTTATTTGTTGGGCAACCCTTTGTATTTTATAGTGCCTTCTAAATTTGAATTCGACTGTTCCCCCCAAATCTGGTCCATTAATGCTCCCTTGGCGGTAGATTTTCCAAAATCTTGCCCATAAAGCTCATCTTAAATGCCTGCCACCCGCTCCATTTGATCTCAATTCAAGCATCACATTGTGAATAGTGATGACAACAGTCACTTTCCACCTAACCAACGCAGCAGCGTAGCCCCCCTTGTGCGGTCATGAACCTTGTCACACTTTGCTTCTGCGTGCACCCCCTATATCGTGCAACTCTCAAGCATAGTAGTTTATAGTCTCGCGCCTCCTTTCAATTGTCAGAAGCACTAAGAATGTAATTCCCATGGCTAGTCAAGTGGCCATGCCACTTGTATAGGGTTCCAATCGGTCATTCGTCACTTTTCCTGGAGAAAAACTACCTTTTATTTTTACTGTCCCCGTCATGCACTTTACCCTCTGCATCGCACAACCATGGGTGATCCTTCTAGTAATATACGATCGAATCTAAGGCATCAAACTAATCAACTCTCGACTTTAGTCCCAAAATTCGTCAACATCATCGTGCGCACCCTGTTTTATCACCCTAGTTTTCTTATCGAGAAAATCCTTTTTTATTTCTTTCTCTAGATTCTTAACTTCCGCTTCTATCAGAGCGCTTTTCTCCCTTAATCGTACCCTTTCTTTCATGAGTTCTTGGAGCCTAAGATCACCATGTCCGAATTTCTTCCTTAGGTCTCAAGCATTCTGCTTCAGTCAGCTGCATGATTCCTTCTTTCAAGGCTCTACGAACCGTCATATCTAGCGGTGCTGCTATGCGTGGTCTAGGCATAATGTGCTCTATTGGAACTATAGTGTTTGCTCCATAGGCTAACGTAGAAGGCGTCTGCCCCATCAGTTTCTTGCACGTTGTCTTATAAGCCCATATAACTACTGGTACGCACAGTTCCCAATCACTCTGCTGTGCATTATATAGCCTATTCAGTGCTTCACACACTTCGTTAAAGTATTTTGTGTGGGTAACCTTCTGCACACTCATTCTTTCCACACTTTGTCATCCCAACTTGAGGGACCATTCGCGCAATTGCGTCGCCACCAAATTCTTATTGACCGTGTTCTCGAATGCGAAGTCCATGTGCATCCACGCGGGTTGTTTACCATATGCCTGTACCCACCTGGATAGATGCGTGGGTGGATCATCCCATCCATCATTCTTGTCTGCTAGTCACATCTCAGGCTTCCCAAAATGCATGTGCATCATTATCCTGCATTCACGCCAGTCCTCAAAGCTTCCTTGGTGCTTACCCCACCACCTTGCAGGCGTAGAATGTAGTACCCATTTCAAAGCCTTAAATAATTGTTGTTCCAGCACCTCTCTTTCAAATCTGTTTAGGAAGGCATCTACCTTGCTTAACCCATCATACGTAGGCAGATCCGTTACTTCTGTTGATACGCAACGCAACGATCTTGTCATCATGTTGAAGTTCAATGTGGTTACCTCGTGTAACTAGTTCTGCCATTGCTCTATCTCCTCATCAGAATCCGACATACAGGAGATTTCACTCTCCCATGAGATTCATCCATCCGTGGTGGGATTTACCCATTCTTTCTCTCACGCGGTTAACTTGTAGATGCAGTCTAAATCGTCGTTGCTTTCATAGTCACACACTGGTTCTACGTAGTGTGATACTTCTATAGGGTCCAAAGTTAGGACTACACGCAATGATCTTTTCTCAAAAATCATCTTGCACTTCTTCAGATTTATCACCCCGTTCATGTCAGTAGCCCAATCTATTTTGAATAGTGTGTGGTAGGGATTATTGTCATCAACAATTTCTATCACTTCAAAGTCTGCTAGCACGCTTGCTCCTTCAATATCCACAGTGATTCCCTACAATCTCCCCATATGTATTATCTTTTGTTGGTTCTCCATTCACATCTGGATAGAAGACCATTGTAGTGTAGGCCTTCCCATGCGCTCCCATGTCTGCTTCGGCAGAACACTCGCATCCGATCCTAAATCCAGAATCACTTAGTCCATCTCATATTCTCCAATCTGTGTGGTCAATCTCATTTCTCTTCCCATCCTCGTCGCATGCTTTCCAATCTTCCGGACTACACGCGGTTCTCCTAGCGCAGTCCTAGCGCATCTATTTATGAGTTCCTGCAATCCCTTTACAACCTTGCTGTCACGCAGTAGCTTCATGCATGTTTCTAGGAATGTCGTGAGCAATGATGGGTCCATTTCTGGCTCCGGACTGTCTTTGCTTCCTGAAGTGGAGGCATCAGCGAAGCTCTTCCTAGCTTCTATGAATGTTTCCTTAGCGTGCTCCAAATCAAACTTTGGTTCTTTCATTAGAGCCTTGCGAACCCATGTACTATCTTCAGGATGCTTGCCTTTATCATCCCCTTTCGTAATTCCACTTCGGAGCACAATTTTCACGTTAGGGTCTTCCTAGTGTGGCTCAGACCTCATCATTTGCAGGTTTTGTGTCACGGGAGGTTGGAGCACTCCCTTGTTGCGCACCCTCCCTATCAATGTGTGGGACAAATGTTTGTCTCATGATCAAACAAGGTAAAATACAATCATGATGGATGCGTTGGATTCATACAGTCATGGGCATAAAGTCTCGGCCCCTCGTAATTATAACATATCAGTTGTTCGCGACCTCTTCCAGGTCCTCCTCCACCTCGGCCTCGTCCATGCCCCTGAAATCTGGTTCGCGCCACTCCTGTGTTCTGGTCAAGGGGCCGTGTTTTGGCCTGAACTCTGTAGGTGGGAGTCCTATCCATCATCAGCTCATAGCTTCTACAGGTGCGCTCATCATGTCCCACTGATCTATAGAAATTATAGAACAACTGTTACGAATTCTGCATGTACTTCTGCAACAAATGGCAGTTGTCCATAGCATGCTTTCCTCCTATTTGACAAATCGTGCACCACAACGCAGGCACCGCGGTAGGTCCTGCTTAGGCCTCCAGTATTAATGGCATCGGTCCTCCTCCCACGAGGTAATTCTTGAACACTAGGCAGTGATCCTTGTCATGACCCTAAACCTTACATTTAACACACCATAGCTCTTCGTGCACTTCCGAGTGACTTGTCCTGTCCTGTTTTAGACTTTGCATCTCAAGGCATAAGTTTTTCAACTGCACGTGGATCTACTGAACTCCCAGGTTAGGATCTTGTATTGGGGTCTCATGTAGCCTCATCACGATCTCCAAGGCCCCTACCTGAGTTGTTAGCCTTTGTTGTGACAGCGCGTTCCTCAAATGCGGCATTAGCAATGATACAAACCATTCGCGGTGTTGTCCATCCATCAAAGTCACATTAGATTCGCGAATCGTGCACTTCAATCTTAGATCTAATTCCCAAAGGTTCTCGCCTAGTAGAATCGTGATATCCTTGAACCCAATGATCGATTGCGCCTCTGACTTTGGCCTGCTAAATTCTCTATTCAGTGAAATTTGGATATCTGTGATCCCCGCATTCGAATTGTCAATAGAATTCTTAATATACCAAGTCAATGTGCGATCATGCAGAGCATTAACCAATGTCACTTTCTTTATATTTTCATTTGTAACACCCTACGCTTCACATACATCTTTTATCACGAACAAAAATTGGTCCAGATCTTCATTTCCTACTCCCTTGAACACCAACAACTTTATCGCGCTTTCCATATTGACTCGCAATGGTGGCGGAGGTGGTATGGGTGAAGATTGGGGTGAAGGTGGTGAAACTGGCGGTGGTGTGGGTGGGGGTGGTATGCTCGGAATCCTCTGCCTTAAAAAATTGATCACACATCTTGGTGAGACCTTCGCGAGCTCTTCCTCATCCCCTCGCAGAGGTGAAATCAAGGGGCTATTTTCTAGTTCTGCACTACCTTCATTTCTGTAAATTCTCCCACTTCACGTAGCCCCGAACATCAATGTATTCGCATAATCCTCTTTTCACACAGTAGCATTTTAGTCCAAGTGTTCAGAGAATTAATGTACTCACCTCACAATCCTTTGAGGAAGTGTCACTCTGCCTTACTATAGCTAACTGAAGTATCTACCACGAACTCAGTAATGAATCCTCCTATAATTCGATCGAGCCAGTGCTCAAGAATGCACGTGATCTTATCCTCCGATACTTCCAATCTGCGCACCAACTCTGGGATCCACTCAATAGGACTGTTGAGCTTGCACCTTCCTTTGCTATCTGCTAACATCGCGATCCACTCGTACAGCTCGGTAGGGAAAGATGCGAAGAAAATTTCGTGGATCTCTATGTACAGGTAGCAGTCTAACCACTCTTCTTTTGATAGTCATAGATTCCTATTCTCCTGTGCCGTGAACTCGTGAATTCTCCTGTCCAACCAACCTTCAATTTCTTTCTTAGTTGGATTCGAATGATATGACATCAGACATCTCTATGCAGATTCTTTTCCTGGCAACGAAACCATTCGTTGGCTTGGTGGGGCTTGACCTAGCTTCAGAGTTAATTAGCCAAACAAATTTTTGTACTACTGGCACTTTTGATAACAGTCCATGGAGCATAGACTAAGGTCTCACCCAAAGCAGTATGGGGGGATGTTGGAACCAGGTTTCCACACCCTTGAGATGTTTGAGGGGTTGATTTAGTCCAACTGTGAATACCTTCATTCAGGTTACTTCGCGCACTTCCCTAACGTGCAGGGCCTTTGTGCTCTGTTATATTCGCCTTCGCGGAGCCCTAAACAGGAGCTGTGGGGCTTTTGCGCTGCTAGAGCAGTGATCTGCACTATTTCCCCAAGTCACAACATGGATCTTACTTATATTCTTATAACAGTTAGTTATCTTCGCATAAACAGATACCTTATATTATATTCACTTACTAAACACATTTATATAAGTTCGCACAGTAATTAAACAATAAACTTGCAAATCATACCCAATATGCTTCAATGCATAAAATAGGAAAAGATACACAAAAATATGGTAAAAATTCTCTTTATTAATGCTTCTAGTGGTTACAGACTCAACCTTCCCTACGCACTCAGCTGCAGGGGTCCACACACTCAGCTGCGGACTACTAGGCCTCTGCGCACTCAGCTACAGAGCCTTCTCCTACTCTACAACCCAAAGACACAACTCTACACTTCGACTCAATGCTTCACGGATTGATTTCCTTCTATGCTTGTCTAGATGTCTCTTTACACTTAGAGCCTCGCTCTATTTATACAATCCCATGGTCAGCGGACCATGGATAGATCTCTCCAACCGACACTACATTTACAAAAGTAAGGGTGGACAACCCTATGACTCTATTACAACTTCACGCTCTGCACCCATAAATCACAGAGTCTTTACAATGGACTTAGCCAAAAGTTTGGCTTTAAGCCCCAAAACGTGCCTTGGGGGGATCCCATGCCGAATAGAAAGTCTCCTCAAAATATGATGTCACAGTTTCAGAGGTAATTCATATAGCTCAACCTTGGACATTGGTAATTTAGCATAGAATACTTCTTATGAAGGCTTTTCTTCAGGCTATATCTCTTGGCACATATGCTCCTAGAAATATTGTATGGCTATATGGATCTGAAGAGAGTTCTTTTCCATTTTTCTTGTGAACTATATTCAGAAGATCAAAGGACTTTGGTGGTGGTGTCTTTTCACTTGCAGCTATAGTCATGAGTGATCTTATTCACAAATATCCAACTTGTTATTATGTTCTAAATGTTGTTGGTCTACCTAATGCTTTTTTGGATGCCATCATGGTTGGTGTCCTCCCTTCTGCAGATGCAGTAGCATGTATACCACAATGCTTGGGTGATTTGTGCCTTAATAACCTTTGTCTTCAAGCTATTAATGATCGTGGTGCTCTAAGATGTTTTGTGATTTTTTTTATGTAAAAAACCTACTTATGGGCTTTGGCAGGTGACACTCCTGGCTCCTTATCATCTGCCTTGGATGAGCTGATGTGACATGCTACTTCTTTGAGGGGGCCTGAGGTGGATGTATTGATTGAAATATTAAACGCTATTGCAAAACTTGGATCTAGCACTGAAGTGTCTTCCCTATTGCAAGAATCTGCCAGCTCTTCTATGCATGTTCCCATTGAGACTATTTTAGAAAAAAAAAAAATAATAAATAAATAAAATAAAAAATAAAAAAATAAAATAAAATAAAATAAAAAAATAAAAAATAAAAAATAAAATAAAAATAAAAAATAAATAAATAAATAAATAAATATAAATATAAATAAATAAAAAATAAAATAAAATAAAAATAAAAATTAGTTTAATGGATGGAGATGAAACACCGAGGGAAACATATGAGCTAGGGGTTGATGCTTCTGCTGAAAATTTGTCTTCAAACATGGAATCCTTTCTCCCATATTTGATAAGAAATACTACACATTCTTAGAGAATATTTTGCATAATACAGATACATGTGGGGTGTTTTTTGAGAAAAAGGGTATAGAGGTTGTGTTGCAGCTATTTGATTTATCCTCTTACCATTGTCATTTGCAAGTGGCCAGAATATTGTTGTTATAATTAAGGATTTTTCACTGCAACACTCATCTCCTCAAACAAAGGTTGTTTGTACTATTATGAGAGAACACACGAAACCTGCAATTCAATTAATTGATTTGTTGCCTAGAACAAAGCTGAGAGATATTGAGGTAGCACAACACATTAGAATTTTGAGATGGCTTTCAAGTCTCGATGGTGTTTTATCTTTTTCAACACATTTGCTGAAAAGAACAATAAGGATGATGCCTGAAATTAGTTTTGGGGATGTAGATATACTAAAGCATGTAGGGATGGTCTACAAAGAAATAGTCTACCATATATCTCTTGTTAGTGATTCAAAAGTAGATGTGAATAAAGAGGTTGAAAAAGGACCTGAAACTAGAAATCTGGCACCAAATGTAGCAGGTATAAAAGCTGGAAGTGACAATAACACAGTTTTAGTTGTTTGGTATGTTAACCCAATGTCTATGAGGAATGGAATTACTTCTCATTGTTCCATTGAACCTGAATATCTTTCTATTATAAAAACAGGACTTCATTGCCATAGAAGAAGGGACCATGGTATTGAAGGGATTTCAAGAATGTGTCTTGGTCATCTTGGGTGACATGAAGATGCATCAGAGGTTGACATTGGAGGTTTTGTAAGTGCAGGTGAAACATCTCAAGCCCAGGAAATTAAAAGGAAGTCACCTGATCTCCTAGACTTTGAGATTATGAATAAGGTTGTTTCTACAATGCGATCATTCTATGTGAATCTTGCGAAGGTTTTGGTAGTGCCCAATCGACATCATGATGATATAGGAGAACTTAGAGCAGCAGCCAACGGTTTGTTGGTTTACGTTGCATCTTCTAGTTAGGAATAGCCATTTTGTTTGGAACCTGGTCTTCCTAAAAATGATTAGAAGATGCATGGACCCTTGTCTCATATGGATAGACTTATGAGTGAGACATAGAGAGAACCTTCTAGAAGGGTAACCTTTTATTCTCCCTGCTATCCTTTTTCATCTAATTAGTTCGATGACAAATTATTCCCCATTGATTTTTTCCCTTTTTAGTGATTTCCTTAGCATGTAAAGATGAAGGATGTCTGACAGAACGATATTTTTCTTAATGTGGGAGTCTGATGGGCAGTATCCATATTCTATTTTGCAATCACGTATTATGTCTTGAAATATCAAAGATACATCCACTCAGACAAAAAAGAAATCATGTATCGTGTCTTGAAATATTAGAGATACCTCCACTGAGACATCGTCTTTGATGCAAGGTAGTCAAGGTGAGTTAGGAAATTAACCTATAATGGGTCAAACTCCTCACCTGACACATGAAAATAATATCCCAACTTCACAATCAAGGCTGAGATAACTTCAAGTTTCTATTCTTGGACACAACAATTCAAGTTCTGGCTTGCATATTCATTCAATTTACCACATTCTGTTGGTCACCTTACAACTTCATCAATTGAATTTAGGTCAGTAGGTACAAAAATCTCAGGAAAATTCTGGATATTCCATTAGCTCTAATCCTCTGAGCTTCACATTCTTGTCACCTATGACACCATCATTGAGGAACATTTCTTTATCACAAAGACAACAATCACATAGAATTTATTCTATCTCCTGCCACCCAATCTGTACAACCTTCTATGCAAATGTTGCCACCAATACCTACATCTACACCACCCCTTCAACATCCACAGTTTCAACCACTAAACCATTAGCCTCAAATTAATTTCATGAAGCCTAGTCATTAAAAAGTTCAAATTCCTTCTCTCCATTCCCAAGAACCATCCAACAATGCAAGAACCATCTAACATTGCTCCCTAGCCTGCACCACCAAGGCTCCAGACTGTGCCACATTGAGGTCACCTATGAGAAACAAATATACTCAGATGAATCACCACTGTAGAATGCCTATTGAGAGAAGCATTACTAATTTATCCCCATATAGTAGGACTTCTTTAACCCTGAATGTGATGAGTGGTTCTACTTCTTCTTCCACCTCCACTTCAACCAGTAATCAAGAGCAGTTTGATGTCAACCATGATTACTCACCACAACCCTATTAGTCCAGGCATCCTTCTAGAGGAAATTATTCAGCAAACACATGGTGTTGATTTCCATATCATTAATTTGGATGATAAGAAGGACTTTCTACCTCCTCTAGTGGTAGTGGCACCTTATTTCAGCCAACGCTTCTTTCACTGCCCCTTCTTTACTTTCTAGGGTTTTCCTTCTGGGGACAACACTCTTTTACATATATGTTTATCTCATTTCATGTTTCTCTTGTATTCATTTTTCATTTCATTTTAAAGGGGATTTTATTTTGTCCTCCTATCATTTGTTTGGCTACAATTGTTGGTTGTCGCTAGTTCCTTAGGTCATATTAAGTTTCAAATATGATCAAACTTTAATCATATCTGTCTGACCCCTACGAATTGTATAGACACATGTATCAATAAAAAACACACATTAGACTGAGAAAAATGATTGATATATAGATGTTTGGCCTTCCCATACAAATTGTATGGACACATGTATGGACTGTCTATATAATTGTATGGATCTCAATAGTACTGTCTGTATGACTGTACAAATCCATATTGTGCTATCCATGCAAAAGGAAAATACCAGGGGATACTACATTTCATTGGAATCAAATGAAAAATTCCATGTAAACACAATGAATAACTGCCTTGATTGGATTTTGATATAGATGAGACAATGTGTTTACATTCCAAGTTATGAACCATAGTGTTTAAACTTTAAACTAGACTTTCCAAGTGACTACTGATCCAGTTGTATGTACATAGATGCAAGCTACCCTCAACATGGATTGGTCAGGAGGACTTCCTGCAAATTCATATCTAGACACTAGTTGGAAAATTCCACATACTAGCTTGGGAATTGATGCCCAATGGGAGATGTGGGTAGTAGAGGTAAAGTTGGCATGGAGGACAAAGTGGATAGCCTATCAATTCTGATGGATCTTATAGAAAAGGATTGGAAAATGAATGCAAAGTCAGTTTTAGCAACCCATGAGATGGGAGCCCCATCAACTTAAACCAGATCTTAACGTATAATAGACAACAACAAGAAGGCTTGTGTATGGTGGCATTAATTCAGTATCATAGTCACGATTATCAGGGTAATCATGTGACAAAATAAATATCTTTCTTGAGAAGGAATGAGTTGGGAATATGGAACATGAAGTGAATATAAATAGGTGTATTTCTCTCCTTTATACATCTTTAATCACTTATCTATCGGAAATATGGAACAAGAACTGAACAACAGAAGGCATAGTTTTCTCCTTCGTTTGGCTATACTAAATCCAGTTCCATATTTTCGGCTTCCCTTTCCTCTCGATAAATTTAGATTTTCTCACATCAGTTGAGGGTTGAGACAGATCACCATCTTCCCCTGACAAAAAGGGTGGCAGACTTTCCTCTTTTCTTGAGGTAGAGACTAGGGAGAACTTTATGTTTAAATATCATGTCTAAATGAGATAAGATGCATGTTTTATTGCACCTATAGGGACTTGGGCATAATTTTATCAACATTCTTTGAAAACCTCAATCAGCAATGCCTTGCCTTGCAAATTAGAGATACATTTTCTCTCAGATTGTGCCTATTTCAGAGCAATTCTAGAGCATCTACCCACATCGCCTCCTCTTTTCATTAGATCTAGGAGAATGGGGGGTTGAAATTCTTCATGACACTTTGTTTAACAATGCAAGCATCATCCAAAATTTCTCCTTGGCCCAAACCACCAAGGCTCCACACCAGGCCATGTTGAGGGCACCTATGAGAAACAACGATGCTCAGAAGCATCATCACTGCAAAATGCATACTCAGAGAATAATTACCAGTTTCTCCCCATCTAGTAGGAGTTCTTCAACCTTGTATGTGAGGAGTGGTTCTACTTCTTCTTCTGCCTCCACTTCAACCAATAATGAAAAGCAGTTTGATGCCATCTAGGATTACTCACCACAGCCCTATTAGTCTAGGCATTTTTCTATAAGAAATTATTTGGCAGACACATGGTGTTGATGTCCATACCATTAATTAGGATGATGATAATGATTGTCTACCTCCTCTAGTGGTAGTGGCACCTTAGCTCAGGAAACACTTATTTTACTACCCCTTCTATACTTTCTAGGGTTTTCCTTCTCGGGAAAACACTCTTGTACATCTATGTTTATCTCATTTCATGTTGCTCTTGTACTCATAGCTCATTTTATGTTAAAGGGGAGTTTCTTTTTCCCTCCTATATTTTGTTTGGCTACAATTTTTGGTTTCACTAGTTCCTTAGGTCATATTAAGTTATAAATCGGATCAAACTTTGACCAGATCCGTCCAACCCATACGAACTGTACAGACACATGTATGGATACCAAACACACATTGGACTCAGCAAAATGACTGCTATATATATGTTTGGCCTTCGCATACAAACTGTATGGACACATGTATGAATTGTCTATATAATTTTATGGATCCAAATAATATTGTTTGTATGACTGTACAAATCCCTATTGTGCTATCCATACGATCATATGGGACTGATTGTTGCTAGAAACATCTCTTTCCTAGTTACCTACTCTCTCTCCCTCTATGTTTCTCAACCTACATAACTGCTCAAGTGTGTTGAAAACCTCTACCTTTCCCTATCTATATACTTTTAGTAGAGAATCTATTTTTAAGATTCTTTCTAGTCTAATTTTTGCATGAGATACAATCTTAGGCTCAAACACTAAACATAAGAATTTCACTTTTTTTTACTAAAGTGAATTACAAAATAGAATTACGTTTCCAAAAATAGAATTATTTTTCAAAATTATCTCAAACTACTTCTTATGCTCACACTGAACCTGTATAAATGTTCATGTCTGAGCTATAATTCTCAAGTTTCTTCACATTTTTTTCTATATTTTCCATGAAGTATTTGCAGTTATATTGAATTTTCTCTAAATAAAATTGCTAAAACATTGATGATGGAGTTCTAGTGATTTGAAAATTCCAAATGCATTTGATTTATGTTTTTTCTTGAAGCCCAATTGTACTAAATGTTGGAAAAAATGGTAAGGCACATAACGAATAAATATTGTGTCCATTTTCATCATTGTTTGCACCACCATGTTTGCCTCAGTGGTGTTTTAATTTTGATGGATGTTTTGTTCTGGTTTATTTTTAGAAATTTTGATGGGTGTTTTGTCCTTGTCTAAGTTTAAGAGAGCAAGATCGCAGACTGGAAGCTAGAAACTGCATTAATAATTGCATGGACCATTGGGCCTATCTCAAGTTTCAATTGTTGGCTAGGATACCTTCACTCAATTTTTAATGATGCCCCACTTTTGTGGGATGGCACTATGAGTAAGTAAGAACAAATTGATCTTAACAATAAAGAGAAAATTTATTTTCTGTATTCAAGCTCCTGTGATCCATAATGAATTAAACAAAGTCTTTTGGTAGAAATTACATGCGAGAATTTTTTTGGTTGACGCGTTTCGAACCAACAAGTGTGGTTCATCATCAGGACCAAATGAAGAGGTAGACCATGGAAAATGATTAAATAGAGAGAAATGTAGAGACATAATTTCAATGTAGAGAAATTATGTCTCTACATTTCTCTCTATTTAAGCCTTTGCCATGGTCTGCCTCTTCATCTGGTCCTGATGATGAACCACACTTGTTGGTTCAAAACGCATCGGCCAAAAAAATTCTCTCATGTGATTTCTACCGAAAGACTTTGTTTAATAAAATGTATTATTAACATTTATTCTCAAAGATACGCTTTTTTTTTAACTTGCAATATGTTTTGAATTTGAACTTTGAGTTAAATCCATAGTTGCACATAAATCGTAAATGGCAGAGTTTTTGTACAAATAAATTTCACATTGTTTATGATAATTTCTTTGGAATATAATGCTATCAAAATTTCAATACCCCATGTAGAATGTGTGCTAAGGAGAAAAGTGAGAAAAGATAATTACAAGTCATAATGGTAATCTTAGTGTCCCTATGAGATGAATTGAATTTGAAGAGTTTTGGGAGGTGATATATGTTTCTTACAGCTGTGGAAGTGTTAATCAAAGGAGAAGTAACAATATCTATAGAACTTAGTG
This sequence comes from Pinus tabuliformis, assembly GCA_031772625.1. NCBI lineage: Eukaryota > Viridiplantae > Streptophyta > Pinopsida > Pinales > Pinaceae > Pinus > Pinus tabuliformis. Next base: position 659,916,122 of record CM062814.1, on the reverse strand, counting down.
AAAATTATCTTATTTTCTAATTGAAGAGACAATAATAGCTCCAAACCAAAAGACTATTATTGATAGTCTTCTCAACCTAAAATATCGCATCCCTAATGTGTATTGCCTCCTTATATGTCAATGGTGGCTTGGAAGAGATGCATTCAACTACCTCCTCCACTTGCACTATTACTTCTTTTGTGACCTTGAGAGACTTTGTCTATGATGAGGATGAGTATGTCTTACCATGATGTATATTCTTTTCTCTTTGACAAATACATCATATATTTCCAAATGTATATAACTGAAACCATGAACCTCATCTCTCTACAACTCTTAGCATAAGCTAGTAGCTTGCCCCACCACCACCCTCCCCCAAGTCACCAATATGTGATCATTGAGCTCTTTCCTTTACCTCTAATTTCAAGAGAGTCATGGTCAATTGCCTCCAACTTCCTTCCGACAATTCTAAAACATGGTCTCGTAGACACACACTCTACAATAATTTTATGTGTGCATGTTATGTGCAACTTTAGTAAAAATAAGACCTAACCAAACATTACTAAAATTCAACACATTCCTTCCAAGCAATATTAGATAGGAAAACCTCTAAGATAGGATCGCATTCATTGTTCAACAACTATGTAGTAGGAAACTCCTCCCTCGCCAATATTTAAACATTAAAAATGTAAACCAAAACACCTTAGAAATGCCTAAAAAAGTACTAGAAATATTTCCAAATCACATATTTCTCTTTCCAAACTATAGGGGTGTTTCCTATCCCCATAATTGTTGATTATGCCTTTGTTTATCAAAAGAAAGAAAAATAATAAGAAATAAAACCACCTATAATTTTTAATGATAGGGAAAATACCTTGCAAGTTAGTTAATTCCAAGCATTTTTGTCATCTTTTGCTCATGTATGTACAAATGAAACCTACATAACTACCACCACGACCTACATATGAGGAGAACGAGATACATATCATGGAAAAAGTTAGCCCCTAAGTGTGGCAACGTTTGTAATAAAGTAGGGGATGTAATTTTTGGATAATGTTAGTGGAATATAGTCCTAAGTTGGAAACTCTTAATGAATATAACATTAAGTTTAATGTTATTTATTTTTGGGTAGCCAAATAATCTATAAGGCTGATTTTGGACATTGTAAAATGCAAGGCTATATGGGACTCAACATATAAATCAGATTCTTACTAATTTGTTTACTATGCTTATATTTATAATTTTCTTGACAATTTGTTGTTATAAAATATATATATTCTACTTTAGATTATATTCTAGTGTTCATTTCCTTTCATGTCTTATACTTTTTATTGTATCTTCTTTCGTCTTCAGAAGTGGAACAGAATATTGATGAGAAGAAACCAGAATTGAAGAAAGAGGTGAATAATGACTTGGAAACACAATACGATTTCATTTTCTAATCTTCTTGTTTTTAAATTCATTATCCATTAGTAACATAGTACGAATTCATTTTCTAATATCCTTGTTTTGAAATTCATACTGTGTTCATATTGCATTTCCATTAGTAACTAAATTACTTCTTTTGAAATTTATTTGCATTTTACAAAAAAAATTATGTATGTTGTTTTAAATTTCTGCCATCATATCAATTTCATTAATAAAGGATTTATTATTGTTTTTAAATAGATTAGTGTGAAATAACTACCTCCAAATTCAATTGTGAAGGATTTGCTAGAAAAAATAGCTTACGGCAGTTCACTTTGTACATCATATGGTTTTCCAATACAAGAGGCGCTGAGGCACTTGACCCATCTACTTTGGAAATGTTTCGAGTATGGATTACTATGGTTTTTAATGTTGTGATTCTCTCACCTCATGGTTATTTTGGGTAAGCAAATGTTTTAGGCAAGCTAGACAAGACACTGGTGGACAGGTAAACATATTTTTTATAATTGCAATGTCCATTCCATGATATCCTCTCTTTTTTATTTGATTGTGTTTTGAATGTTTCATTTGATTTTGTTGTCTTTTAACTATTAAATTGAAAATACTTGGTATCAGGTCCATTTAAACAACATCCAAAGCTTGAATATGATATTAGTATTACACAATATTAATTCAAATCTTTTTCGTTGTATTGTGTTAAAATATTTTCATGACTATTAGAAAAGTTTACTTGTGTCATTATTTGCGCACAATTTGTCAATATACTTGACTAAGTTCATGCATTAGAGAATGTAGGAATTTACAGGGTAAGTTCCTCAGACAGAACACCAAGGACACTGCTCACAAACAGATCACAGAACAATACACCAGTACTTTTGACGTGGTTAAAACCCTCAAAGAGGGAAATAGTCCACGGCCTGAGCCAACGCGGCCACTTCAGGAAATTTATTAATAAAAGAATGAAAATTTACATAAGCTTCTCTCATGGAGGGTTAACCTACAAATGACCCTCCATGCTCTTTAAATAGAGATCATGGACTAATTGGGTGTTAAGCCACGGATCAAGTGTCGGTAATACCGAGGAGAGAATGAACCATCGGATCACTACATATCGTGACCATCGGATTGTAAGTTACAAAATGTACATAGTAAAGAAACACTACCGAACTCTATACTACACCAAGTTATACTTAACTATTTCCTATGTGTCGGAATATCCTAACATCCCCCCTTAAGAACACCTTGGGATAGGATTGAAGGATTTACAAATATGACACAATAGGAGAAGGAAGGAGGCACTAGAGCCTATCCCCCCTTAGTGACAATGTTATGAAACCAGCTCAAGAAAAGATAGAAAAGATAGATCAACGCCTTAGAATTCAGTCTCTTTGAGGGAGCAACCTCCTTTACATTACATAAATGAACAATTCTTGGATGATTCAAATGACAAAACGTCCTTTCTATATATAGGAGTCTAAGGAGTCATAATATAATCCAGCCGACCTAACAATAATATAAAGCCACAAAAATAACAATAGAGGGATTCTATGGGGCACAGTAATAACAATATGGGGGCAATAGGGGCACAACAATATTAATAAGGGGTGTAACTACAATAGTAATGGGGTAATCACTAGTATTATGGGGACCCAACATGCCCCTCTCCTTCAAAAAAGTGTTGTCCTCAACGCTTGAGTAGTTCTGGATACTTCTGCATAAAATTCTCATCCTCCCATGTGGAATCTTCAGGGGATAAGTTCTTCCACTTGATAAGATACTCTGAAATTGATCGATTTCGTAGCTGTCAAGTTCTTGTTTCTGTGACTGCTTCCGGTTCCAATATAATTTTTCCTTCCTCCTCAAGTTCTGGCAATATTGTTTGAACTGGGAACTTGTCGCCTATAACCTTCTTTAAAAATGAAACATGGAAAACTGGGTTCAATCGAGAAGCTGCAGGAAGCTCCAATTTGTATGCCATAGTACCAATCTTTTGCAACACCTTGTACAGACCATAATACTTTGTTGATAATTTATTATCCTTCTTAGCTTGCTTGAGGGACATTTGCTTATATGGTTGTAGCTGTAGGAATAACCAATCACCTACATCAAAACTTCTTTCACTGCGATGTTGATCTGCCTGTTGTTTCATTCTATTATGTGCCAACACGAGGTTATCCTTTAAGAGTTGGAGAACTTGTTGTTGATGTCCAATGTGATGTTCCACAGCCTGAACCTTAGAATTTTCTCTTAAATATGATGTGATGGATGGTGGTCGATACCCATAAAGTGCCATAAATGGGGTCATTTTTGTTGCTGTATGGAAGGAAGTGTTATACCACCATTCAGCCAGAGGCAACCATTTGACCCATTGTGTCTGTTTATCAGATACAAAGCAACGAAGATATCCTTCCAAACATTTGTTTACTATCTCAGTTTGCCCATCAGATTGAGGATGATAAGATGAGCTATGAGCTAATTGAGTACCAAGACAAGAAAATAATTCTGTCCAAAAATTTCCAGTGAAAATGGGATCTCTGTCACTTACAATAATCTTTGGGTTTCCATGTAGCTTTTGAATTGTTTCCATAAATGCAGTAGAAACTGTACTGGCTTTAAATGGATGTGATAATGCACAAAAGTGTGCATACTTGGTAAGTTTGTCAACTACCACCATGATGACACTCTTTCCCTCAGACTTGGGTAAACCTGTGATAAAATCCATTGAAACCTCCTCCCAATATTGGCTTGGAATGGATAAAGGTTGTAATAGACCCGGTGTCTTATTTGTTTCAACTTTATTTTGTTGGCAAACCAAACATTCTGCCACAAACTTTTGAATATCTGATTTAAGGCCATCCCAAAAAAATTCCTTCTTAACCCTGTGGTAAGTTTTTAAAAATCTTGAGTGCCCTCCTAAGGGAGAAGTGTGCAATTCCATAAGAATCTTTTGTTTTAGCTGGGAATTCTTACAGAGGTATAAGCGATCTTTGTACCATAACGAATCATTTTTCCAGCTAAATGTATCAGACGTACTGGAATCTTGTTGTAACTTTCGAATAAGTGCCCACACTTCTTCGTCATTCTTCCATTCCTCCCTTGCTTCATTTATCCAATCTGGTTGGATAATAGAAATGGCACACAACAATGCTTCCACATCCTCATCCTTTCTTGAGAGTGCATCTGCCACCACATTTTGCTTCCCTTTTTTGTAGATGATTTCAAAGTCATAACCCAACATCTTTGTGACCCACTTTTGTTGCTCTTCAGAGGATAATCTTTGTTCTAAAATGTATTTAAGGCTATCATGATCCGTTTTTACCTTGAAGTGTCTTCCCATTAGGTAGGGTCGCCATTTCTTAAGTGCATCGAGTATTGCCAACTTTTCCTTCTCATAAATAGCTTTTCTTAAAAACTTTCCCTTGATTGGACGACTTTCAAAAGCAATGGGTCTTTCATCTTGCATTAGAACAGCACCAATTCCATTTCCTGAAGCATCACATTCCACAATAAAGGTTTTTGTGAAGTCCGGTGTAGCTAAGACCGGTGCTTGGCACATTGCCTCTTTAAGATGTTCAAAGGCCTTTGTTGCTTCCAGAGTCCATGAAAATGCATCTTTCTTCAATAATGTTGTTAGAGGTGCTGCTATTCTCCCATAATTCTTAACAAACTTGCGATAATACCCTGTCAACCCGAGAAATCCTCGCAGATGCTTTATGGATGTGGGGATTTTCCATTCCTTAATGGCTTTAATTTTGCTAGGGTCTACCTTAACTCCTTCATGAGATACAATATGACCCAAATATTCCACCTCCTGGACTCCAAAGAAACATTTGGATCTTTTTGCATATAATTGTTTCTCCTCCAATAGTTGTAGCACCCTGTCAACATGTTCAACATGATCCTTCCAAGACTTGCTGTAGATTAGTATATCATCAAAAAATACTAACACAAATTTTCTAAGGAATGGTTTGAAAATTGAATTCATCAACCTTGAAATGTTGAAGGTGCATTGGTAAGGCCAAAAGGCATGACCAAAAATTCATAATGACCCTCATGAGTTCTAAATGTTGTTTTCGGAATGTCTTCAATCTTCATTCTGATTTGATGATATCCTGAACGAAGATCCAACTTGGTGAAGTAAATTGATCCATGCAATTCATCCAGTAATTCATCAATGACAGGAATGGGGAACTTATCTTTAATAGTGAGCTTGTTGAGCTCCCTATAATCCGGACACATGCACCATGATCCATCCTTCTTGTGCACCAATACTACTGGAGTAGAGAAAGAACTTTGACTCGGTTGAATTATACCAGCCTCTAGCATTTCTGCAACCATACGTTCAATTTCACTCTTTTGGACATAGATTTGTATGGCCTGATGTTTGGAGGAACACTTCCTGGAATCAGATGAATAGCATGATCATGATCACACATAGGTGGGAGACCTTTGGGAGTCTCAAATACCTTGGAATGATTGTCCAAGACTTTTTGGAGATCTGGAGAAATAGATGATTCCGATGTGGAAACATCTAGCGAACATAATTGTGCAATTACACCTCTTTTCTCCTTTTTTAGAAGCTTTGTCATACCATTAGAGCTGATTATCTTTCCTGGTTTCCCTGCAATACCCCTTAATTCAACTTCCTTTCCTTCCGTAGAAAATTTGATGAAAAGTTCTTGAAAATTAAAAGCTATTGTACCCAAGGATTGTAGCCATTGGACTCCTAGTACAACATCAACACCTCCCATTGGAATGGAAAGCATTGGGCTAGTCAATACATATTCTCCCATGGATAGCTTGATATTATGGCACTTTCCAGAGCACTTTATTTTCCTCCATTTGCAATCATCACTTGACACTCTGGTGCTGGATATAGGAAGCAATTCAATTCTTTTGCTACCTTACAATGAATAAAATTGTGGGTGCTTCCTGAATCAATCAACACTATTACCTTTTTCTTCTTGATTTGTCCTTCTATCTTGATGGTTTGAGGAGTGGTAATTCCCACCAATGCATTACAAGATATGGTCGGATTTATTTTTTCTTCATCTAGGCTTTGTTCCTGGAGTATATCCTCTTCTTTTGACCTTTCTTGCTCCTTTTCTTCTTCCTCTTCACAATCTATGTAGAATAATTTCTTCTCAGCACACTTATGACCTTTAGTGTATTTGCTATCACAACTGTAACAAAGCCCTTTTGCTCTTTTTTCTTCCAATTGTTGTGGTGTCAACCTTATAGGTTGTGGAAGACTAGGGGCAACAACACTTCCATCTTTATAGTTGTGAGTGGTATGCTTCCTGGTTGCCATAATTTTGCTTTCCATTTTTCTTGCTAACCTGAATGCCTTCTCTAATGAATCAGGTTCCCAAAGGCGAACATCATGTTGGATATTATCCTTTAAAGACCCTATGAACACATCAATCCTATGCTCCTCTAGAATATCTTTTACCCTTATGTTCAATTTTTGGAACTCCTCAATGTGCTCCATTATTGAACCCTTTTGTTTGAGACTTATCAATTGGCTAAAAAAAGTGTTGCTTTTTGTATCCTCATAATGTGCTATCAATTCTTCCGTAAAAATTGCCCAAGTGATAAATTGTTTACGAGAGCAAAGCCATTGATACCATACAAACTGATTTGGTTCCAAATATAAAGTTGCCATACGTACCTTTTGTGTGTTTTGCACATTATTGAGATCGAAGAATTGCTCCATCTGTAATATCCATGTTGCGGGATCCTTGCCATCAAACTTCCTCATATCGATTTTTGGAATATGGTGGGTCTTCGATCCAACATTAGAGTCTATGGAATCATGATTAACATTTCTTTTGTTCTCATCATGAGTTTCCTTTACTACCCTTTCACCATTAGTGACCCTTCTTGTAGCAACTTCTTCAATTCTTCCATGTCTGTCTTCAAATCTATCTTCAAATCATCCATCTTAGCTTCTACGCCTTTCTTTAAACCATCCATCTTAGCTTCTACATCTTTCTTTAAACCATCCATTTTAGATTCTGTTCCTTTTTGTTTAAGTGACACTTGTTGCACTTGGTCTCGTAATTTTGCTATATCATGTTTCATTTCTTCCTCTTCTTCATAAGTCATGCTAGAGCTTTCAGGTTGCTTACTAGGTGTTTGCATTTTCTTTTTTCGGGGCATCAATTACCGATAATAATGCTTTACTATGCCCTTTGAATTCCTTCAAACCAAGCTTACACAAAAATTAAAAAAAAAAAAACTACACACCTTTTTTCACTTTGTACAAGCCTGATATTGAATCTGATGTATCTCTTCAAATCATCCAGTTTTGAAATTGTGACCTGTAGTATCCTTCTGTGTCCTCTTTCCAATGCCACTAATCTGATCCAAATTGGATTCTCCAAGAAAGAGTTATGCACAATCTCCCGCAGTGACCTGATTGTAGACTAGTTCAGTAGAGCGAACTTGTATGAAGTGCCACGTGTCACTGTTTTGACCTTTGACTCTGAAAAATATATACAAGAAAACTAAATTCCACCCTCTTTCTGTACCTTCTTGAAAATTTCAATACGATGCTCAGAAAGAAAGCTATGACGATTTTCCCTAGGTCACCTGTTTGGAATGTAATTCAAGAGTCTGCAAAAAGACCAACTTCCTCAGATCATATCTCCGCAAATATAGCGCAAAAGATCTGAAATTCGGATCCGAGGTTCAACGCGATTTCTTCTCAAATGGGTTTTTTTGCAACTTCTGAAACATCGCAGAAAAAAAGTTATAGCGAAAATGCCACGATGACCTGTTTGGAGCAGTGAAACCCTAGAATCCAAAGCTCTGATACCAAATGTTATGAAACCAGCTCAAGAAAAGATAGAAAAGGTAGATCAACGCCTTAGAATTCAGCCTCTTCGAGGAGTCAACCTCCTTTACATTACATAAATGAACAATTCTTAGATGATTCAAATGACAAAACCTCCTTTCTATATATAGGTGTCTAAGGAGTCACAATATAATCCAAACGACCTAACAATAATAATATAAAGCCACAAAAATAACAATAGAGGGATTCTATGGGGCACAGTAATAACAATATGGGGGAAATAGGGGCACAACAATATTAATAAGGGGTATAACTACAATAGTAATGGGGTAATCACTAGTATTATGGGGACCCAACAGACAACTTCCTGAACTCCAACCATAAATCGAAGCTTAGGGAACTTCGCCTCTGTGAGAGCCTTTGTAAAGATGTCTGCAACTTGATCATCTGTTGAACAATATTGCACTTCAAGAACATGGTCGAGGATGAGCTTTCTGATGAAGTGCATGTGCAGTTCAATGTGTTTGCTGCGCTGATGTTGGACTGGATCTTTGCATAGTTGAATGGCACTTTGATTATCACACCAAAGTGTAGTCGGATGTTGCTACTGAAAGCCAAACTCTGACAGAATCTGACGAAGCCATAAGGCTTCCTTACTAGCTTCTACGGCACCACGATACTCTGCTTCTGCTGAAGAAAGAGAAATGGCACCTTGTTGCTTGCAAGCCCATGTAATAGGTCCTGAACCAAGAGTGAAGACATAACCTGCAGTAGACTTCTGATCATCAAGGTCACCAGCTCAATCGGAATTAGTGAAACCAACCAATCGAGGAGCTGCTTCGGCACTGTAATGAATCCCAAACTGAAATGTACCTTGAACATAACGAAGTATTCTTGTAGCTGCTTTCTAATGACTTTCATGTGGGTTTTGCATAAACCGAGCAACAAGGCCAACAGCAAAGGAAAGGTCAGGACGAGTATGGGTTAGATACAAAAGTTTTCCTACAAGTTGACGGTATAAGGTAGCATCAACTTCAGGAGAAGTACAAGTGATTGAAAGTTTGACTCCAGACTGAAAGGGAGAAGGGGCTGGCTTATAGTCTTCCATGTGAAAATGGCATAGAATATCACAGGCATACTTGGACTGGGAAAGGGAAATACCTTCCTTAGATTGCAAGACTTGAAGACCAAGAAAATAATGTAAGTGTCCTAAGTCTGTCATTTCAAACTTCCTTTTAAGGCTAGACTTCACATGGTTTATAAGGTTGGGATCACTACCAGTCAGGATAAGATCATCAACATAAAGAACAAGAATGATAAGACACTTGCCCACTTTCTTGGTGTAGACAGTACTGTCAGAATGACACCTAGAAAAGCCATTTTCTAAAAGAAAGTTATCCATTTTGGCATACCAAGCTCGAGGAGCTTGCTTGATACCATAAAGGGATTTCTTAAGCCGACATACAAGGCTGGAGTCTGTTTGTATAAAGCCAATAGGTTGTTCCATATAGATTTCTTCATGCAAGTCCCCATGCAAGAAGGCGGATTTAACATCCATCTGATGGACTTCCCATTTGAAAGAGGCAGCAAGGGAAAGAACAAGGCGGATAGAGTTCATTTTGGAAACAGGGGAGAAGGTTTCAGTATAGTCAATGCCTTCAACTTGTGAAAAATCCTTAGCAACAAGACGAGCTTTATGTTTATCAACTTTCCCATCTGGTCCATACTTGGTTCTGTAAACCCATTTGCATCTAACAAGTTTTCGTCCCTTTGGTAGAGGAACAAGATCCCATGTATCATTTGCCAATAATGAATGATATTATTCATTCATAGCTGCTTCCCAATCTGGATGGCCTGAAGCTTCTGCAAAGGTGTCAGGATCATAATTCACTGAATCTTGAGCCAGTAAAGAAGAGGCTCTATCAAACTGAGAACGTGTACGTCGCTGATCGGTAGGATCACCAGCAAGATCACCTGCTGCATCTCGAGTAGCACGGACCCATTTTGGAAGCTGAGGAGCTGAAAGAGGATCCTGAGAAGGTGGGTGAGGATTTTCATCCTCGCTTTCATCATCTGAAGAAGAAATATTTTCAAAAGTAGAAGAGATAGGGAGAGGTGGCACATCCGCCGAACTAGGCTCATAGGCCGATATATTTTCAGTAAACTTTACATCTCTTCTAATGATAACATTTTTGGACTTAAGTGGAATAAGTCTATATCCTTTGACATCTTCAGAATATCCAACAAAAATACATTTTTCACTCTTAGGTTCTAAACCTTTATGTTTCTCATCTGGAATATGGGCCCATGCTTCACTTCCAAAAACATGAAAGTAACTTACATCTGGTTTAATTGAGCTCCATGCTTCTTCTGGAGTGATATTCTTTAAAACCTTAGTAGGAGTGTGATTTATAATGTAATTTGCACAATTAATTGCTTCTGCCCAATAATTAAGACTAAGTCCTTTAGATTGAAGCATACAGTTAGCCATTTCCTTTAAGGTGCGATTCTTCCTTTCAGCTACACCATTTTTTTGTGGAGTATATGGAACAGCATGTTGCATTTGAATTCCATTCTTAGTGTAACAGTTGATGAATTTTTTGTTAACATATTCTCCGCCATTATCAAATCTTAGCTTAAGAATTTTATGTCCAGATTGTTTTTCAACAAAGGCCTTAAAGGCCAAGAACATGTTAAAAACTTCACTCTTGAGTTTTAAGAAGTATACCCAAGTGCGTCTGGAGAAATCATCAATGAAAGTTAAGAAATACTTGTAGCCATAGAATGAAACCACTGGAAGTGGACCACATAAATCACTATGCACGAGCTGTAAAGGGGCTGAGGCGTGCCAAGAGGCACGTTTTTCAAAACTATCCCGATGATGTTTTCCGAGTACACATCTGGAACAAACACCATCTCTGCAAGATACCATTGGAATACCTGTCACCATATTTTCTTTACATAGATTCTGAAGGGAGTGATAGTTTAAGTGACCAAATCACTCATGCCAAAGTTTGCTCACTTCATCATTATGAGCAACAAATACCGAGGGAAGATTTGATGACCCAAAGTTGTGAAACTTATACAACCTTGTAGAATCATCAACAATGCGAGTAGCTAAAATCTATCTAGGATCTCTTAGGTCCTTAATTACAACATCGTGAGGTGAAAATTCAACGATTTTACCTTCACCTGAATTAGTTATCTGATATACAGATAGAAGGTTGCAGGATAAGGTTGGAACACATAATACATCATTAAACTGACCATTGTCTATATGAACAGTTCCAGTCCCTACAACACTAAGAGATCTATCATCACCAACATATATGTTTTTAGTGTTACAATCATTTAAAGAAGAAAACATGGCTTTGTTTTTGGCCATGTGATAAGAAGCTCCAGAATCAATGAGCCACTCATGAGAATGAGAAGAAGAAGATACATTTAGTGCATAGCCAGACTGAGATGCTTGACAACCACATGCAAAAAGTGCCATTACTAAAGATAAAGTTGAAGTTGAGGAGTGCTCCAAATGGATGTTATGCTTCTTCATTGCTGCTTCCAAGGCTTCCATCTTCTTAAAGCATTTGGATTCTAAGTGGTCATCTCGATTACAAAAGTTGCAATGTCTATCAGTCTTCTTCCCTTTGTTTTTATTTGTCTTATCATTTTGTTGAAATGATTTTTCATTTTGAGGCTGAAATTGCTTAGGACCCTTGTTTGGTTTAGGACCGTTCCTTTTAGGATACAACTTCTTAGGATTCTTTTGATTTTGTTGCTGCTGGGTGGCTAACGCTTTCTTAGAAGAGTTTCCAAGATTAAGAAGACCAAGGTGTAAGAGTTTTTCTTGTTCTCTTATTAAAGAATCACAAAAAGAATCAAAGGAAGGGGACTTGTAGTCTTGTCCTTGAGAAATGAAGGCTTCTCTTGTAGAATGGAAGGTGGAAACAAACACAGAGTAGGTTGGTCCCAACTTAGTAAGAATGGAATAGATAAGGTTACTATCTTCTTTCTTAACCTTAACACCTTCCAAGAGAAGTCTAAGGGTCTTGAACTTGGACAAAAAATCTTCAATGCAAGAAAAATTATTGGGGTCCAATGTAAGCAACTCATTTTCAAGTTGATGGGCTCTAAGTTCATTTTTTATTCCAAAAACTTTAGTAATCTGTTTCAATGTTTCATCAGGAGTATCAAGTTCTACAATATGGAATCCAAGATCTGGAGAAATAGACATACCTATCAACCCACGTGCTTGATCTTGCCTATTTTACCATTTAGCTTCCTTATCTTCATCTTTCGGTTTGGTTTCTTGGCCTGAGGCTATTCTGTAGAGACCTTTACTTCTAAGTAAATCCACAATGTAGTACCACCATTGGAAGTAGTTGGTGCTATCAAGAATAACTTGGCATGGACTTTCCATTTTAACAGAAACTGAAGATATAGATGCTGAAACTAAGTGTTCCAACGGAAAGATCTCGAAAAATTAGGCTGTTTCAAAAAAAACGGTTTTGAAAACGGCTTTTGGATGAAGAAGTTATGGCTTTTTGAAGAAAATTTGATGAAGAAGCCGACGAAGTGCGGAAATGAAAAATCCGCCCCCACGAAAAGGAGACTTGAACTCAAGACCTCTACTATCATAAATTAGCTTTGGACCAAGTGAGATATACAAAAAGTTTAAGAGAGAGAGAGGGGGGGTTGAAGCTTTGGGTTGCGTGCTTGCTTTGAGAAAGCTCTTTTTCCCTACAAAACAAAAAACACAAAACCCAACACGGACATACAAAAAAAAACGAACCTTACGGCTCGAAGTTAGCTTTAGCCGGAAATTAAATATTTTCCTCAATGTTTTTGATTTTCCGAGATCACACTAAGGCGTAGCGGAAAAGAGCATACGCATGAGAAAACCTTCCTTTCTGTTTCTGATTTGCCCAGATCACACAGAGTCGCGGGGCAAAGAGCATACATAGAAATGAAAGGTATAGATCCGGTAATAAAAAAGGTTAAATAAACCAAAACCGAAATAAACAGAGAGAAAATAACTGTAAACTGCAAATAAACATTGTATACCTCCAGACCTTAAAAATGACGTAGCTACGGCTACCGGAAACCTTTTCGCATGAAACGAAAGGGGTTCCTCACTGGAATAGATGCTCCCAACACAATAGAGCAGTCCTCTCGGCCCGAAGGTAGTCAGAAAAAGTAGATCTAGGAAACGACAGTTGGATGCAGTTCTACCGGCTTCAAATTTGGATCACCAACGGACGCGGCCCTCAACCTGGCTCTGATACCATGTAGGAATTTACAGGGTAAGTTCCTTAGAAAAGAACACCAAAGGACACCACTCACAAATAGATCACAGATCAATACACCAGTACTTTTGACGTGGTTAAAACCCTCAAAGAGGGAAACAGTCCACAGCCTGAGCCAACGCGGCCACTTCAGGCAATTTATTAATAAAAGAATGAAAATTTACATAAGCTTCTCTCATGGATGGTTAACCTACAAATGGCCCTCCATGCTCTTTAAATAGAGATCATGGACCAATCGGGTGTTAAGCCACGGATCAAGCGTCGGTAATACCGAGGAGAGAATGAACCGTCGGATCACTACATATCGTGACCATTGGATTGTAAGTTACAAAATGTACATAGTAAAGAAACACACTTTACCTAACTCTATACTAGACCAAGTTATACTTAACTATTTCCTATGTGTCGAAATATCCTAACAAATTAAATGTTGTTGTGAATAAAACGACAAGGATTAGACATCACACCTCAGATTATTTGTTTTCACAAATTATCCACATCCTGATATTTTTAGCATGTAAGTTGGCATGATTGTGCTTAAGATTTCTCTAAAGGTTAAATACTAAGTTATTAAGGTGTTCTTTTCTATGGTGACATTTTATTTTCTTTTTTTATACAGGTCATCCAGCCACATAGTGGCCACTATCACCCAAGTGAAGAAAACTTGTTCGACTTTCTAACTTTTATGGGGGAAAATGACATCGACATTACTGATGTTGAGGTATATGTCGTATAAATATTTTATAGTCTACTTTAGTTTATATTCCAGTATTCATCATATTTCATGTCTTATACTCTACATTGTATCTTTTTTTGTTTTCAAGAGAGGAATTGATCAGTATTGATGGTAAGAAGCAGGAATTGAAGAAAGAGGAGAATAATAACACTGAAGCGACAAAAGAAAGAAGGGGGAGAGAAGAAAATTGGTCTAGTGATACTCTTAGAGCCAATATCCCACATAAGACACACACATAGAGAGTGATGGTCAAGTCTTCAAAGTTGGTGAATTCACTTCCAATGCCTTAGAAACACAACGATAATGTTTCGAAGTGATGAAGTGATATTTCATGTGTAAATTGTAGTCCAACTAATATTAAGTTGGAAACTCATATTGTAATACCTAACATTTTATACAATAAAATTTGTGGTTGAAATTATTTATAGTTTCACTTAATATTATTTAGTACTGTAATTAACATATGTCATTTTGTGTTTTCATATTAGATGAACATGCACATTGTATGTCATTTCTTTTTTAATTTAGCTGCAAAATCATAATAATTAATTTATGTTTATTATTAATGAATATATAAAATTACTCTAAAACTACCAAATTAGTAGTTGATATTGATTAATGATGAACACAAATAAAATGAATACAAGACTAAATTAGTCGTTTATAATGATTATTAATGAAAGTATATGAAATGAATATAAAATACTAAATCAATCATTTATATAATGAATATGAAACTACCAAAAAAAAGATAAATGACTACTGCAAATGATAAATTTGTGATTAGAAATGATGACTAAATTTTGCATATATATGACTATTGGTAGCTAATTTACGATATCTTATAACACGACTGAAATTTAGTCATATTTTTTTGGTCATTAATTGCCTTCAAACGATGACTAAAATTTTCTTATATATGACTATTAGTAGCTAATTTACAGTATCTTATAACACGACTAACATTTTGGTCATATTTCTTTCGTCATTAATTGATTTTCTCAGGTGATCATGTAGTAATATATTTTGTTGTATTTTTGGTCATTAATTGTGACAAATGAATCAATTAATGATTAAATCGATGACTAAATTAATAACCAAATTTATGACTAAATATACTACTAAATGATAAAAAAGAGACAACCAGTTAACAACTAAGCTAAAAATGATTAAAAGTTGATCTTATAAGATACTGTAAATTAGATACTATTGGTCACCAACTAAAAAATAGTCATTTATATGCAAATTTCAGTAATTTTTTTGGTGACTAATTAGCCATTTTGTACCAGTGGTAGCATGGTTGGAAACTTCTTGAATGAAACAAGTTACACAACTTATCACTAGGGTAAAAGAGGAGGAATCATACCTGTCATCAAATTGAATATGAACCAAATATGAACGTAGATGAGTGGAGTGTACAGCATGCCATATGAAATTCACATAGACTTGGCATATGTGGCATAAAATCATTCAGGCACAAAGTCCAAGATCAAATATACAAACATTCAAGTAGCTAACTAGGTAGAAGAAATAAATTTCTAAGTGCTAATAGTGAAAAGAGGGTTCACATCTAAATTTGGTGATACATCAATAACACTTAATGAAAAATTCTTTTAAAAACATAGCGCAAATATGACCGTGCTCTTTGATAAATCAAAATTAAAATACTAAGGTCGAAAGAAATAGCATGGGCCCAACCAAATATAAGAACTTGTGTTAATGTTCACACATAACTATGTATGCCATTGTCATAGGACTTTACACACAACGAATGGGAGCTTTCCCTCAACATATAAAATGAAATGACATGTATCATAGACCATACTTCTTCCCAACCCTATGTTTAGGATATCACACAATAAATAATATGACCAAAATTCGTGAATACCACCCTTATATATAACTAAACAAAGTGGACCACAAGGTATTCTTATACACTAAGGAAGTGATTTAATGTTTCCATGAGAGGGAAACCAACAAGGGAAGAAATGGTAGGATTTGAGAAAACATTATAAGGGAATTTGGAACCTTGTTTATATAAGAGTAGTATAATATATATATATATATATATATATATATATATATATATATATATATATATATATATATATATATATATATAGAGAGAGAGAGAGAGAGAGAGAGAGAGAGAGAGAGAGAGAGAGAGAGAGAGATTATGTGGATGGAGGATCGTTACAAAATATTATAAACCCAATGGATAATAAACCCATTTGATTAATATTAAAAACCTAATATATTGTAAATCGAAGCGAACAACATTAAATCCTAGCACTAATATTAAAATATTCTATATAAACCCTAACACTAATATTATAAACCTTATGATCAATATTATAAAGTTTATGATTAATATTATAAACCAAAGGGATTAATACTTTAAATCCAAGGGATTAATAAACCCAATGTATTGATGATACAAAACCAAAAGTATTGTAAGGCAAGGGAAATAATATTTAACCCAAGGGACTAATATTATAAACCAAAGAGATTGCTAAACCAAAGGGATTAATATTTAAAACCCAAGGAATTAATATAAAAAACCATGTTTAGCCATGGTTTACAATGCTTAACCATGATTCATCATGGTTCACCATCGTTGACCATGATTGACCATGGTTGAGCTTCAATCGCCTTTATTTACCATGGGTGACCATTGTTAACCTTCATATTGAGACAATCTTTGTCACAATGTGACACAAGACCATGCTTGAACATAATTGACCATGGATGACCATGGTTGATTTTCATATTGAAACAATATTTGTCACAAACCGAAGGGATACATATTTTATACTGAAGGGATATAAACCCTAGGATAAATATTATAAACTATAAAATAAACATTAAACCTAAACCATTGACCATGATTGACCACGAATGACCATGGTTGACCATGATTGACCATTCTTTATTTTCATATTGAGACAATCTTTGTCAAAATGTGACATTGGACCATGGTTCAACATCGTTCACCAAGATTGACCATGGTTGAGGAAAATGTCATGTTGGACCATGGTTGGCCATGGTTGGATGTAATGTTCCAAAGTAGAAATTTACATAGATAATAAAGACATGCAACAATTACAACACATAAATTTACTTAGTAAACACACATATAAACAAAAAATTACCCGGATCACCAAATTGGCCAATTTTTATTAATTATAAATGTTGGATTACAATATGAGGTTGAAGGAGTGCCCCTGGGCTTTGACAAGGTAAGCTACAGGCCTCAGATGGATGATAAAATAGTGCCTAGATACTATAATATTTTATGCCTCCAAAATACTGCATTGTCCCTTGAAAAATACTCTTCTTGCTGGCTTACGGCTCTGATTTTCTCCCTTAAAACAACCTAGAAATTTCTATAACTTTGGGGATGTACTCTACTCGAAAAACCCAGAAAAAGCCAGAAAGTGTTTTTCCTAGTTTTGACTTGCTAATTTCAACCCCTTAGGGATTGGCCTTCCTCCAACGTTGGATTTACCCCCTCAAAACAACCTCGAAATTTCTATAACTTTTGGGATGTACTCCTCTATAAAAACCCAAAAATAACAGAACATGTTTTGCTTGGTTTTGACTTACCAATTTCAACCCCTTGGGGATTGATCCTCCTCCAACGCTGGTGCTCACTGCCTGCAGCTGAAACTGTTGTAACTTGTTGCTATAAGACTACAAACCACCCCAAATCATACTTGCAATAATCTCTCCGCAACACAACTCCCAAATCCACCTGCTAAACCTCCAACCAAGATGTCCCTCTCTAATGATTGCACAGTCTACAGTGGGGATGACGTAGTTGCTCCAACCTGCAATTCAAACTGGGTGTATGGATGGCTCTATTGCTACAAATTCTCCTCCAGAAGATGACAATTCAATGTGGGAAATGGAATCCATCCTAGGGTGGCACTCAAAGTCCACCAAAGAGAGGGGTGAGCTTCACTCCTTGGGAAGCTCTTATGTTGAACAACACTCTCTAGCTTAGCTAAACAGCCAAAGCGACAATGAAATTCTTCAAATGATAAAAAAAAAACCCTGAATTCTTCTCACTTGCTTCTATTTATTCTTGTTCCCTTCGTCGCCACGTGGGTCCAATCAAATATTTCGATCCCCAACTTAGGAAAATCAAGCTGCCTCCAAGGGGTGCATATTTTGGGTGGGTAAGTGGCCCACATAATCCACTAAAAGGCACATCAATCGCATTTCCCCTAAGCTCTTCCATCAAAATTGCATTAAGCCAAAAATAAGAAAATTGCCAAAAATGGTTTCTCCTCACCTTGGGAAAACAATTAGGAAGGAACATTACAGTCATCCCCTCCCAGATGTTGCTTGTCCCCAAGAAACTGCAAAACTGGGTGGTGCAAGATTTGTTCACTCTCTCATGTGGCATCCCAGGACTGAACTAGATCACTCTCTGCAATGACTTCACTCATCATGAGACAAAGTGATCTATCAAACAACTGAATCCCCGGATCTCATAGCTAGACCTATCGTGACATAACTCTAATGGCTTTTGGAATCCATTCGTGCCTCATTTCTAGTCCCCGCATGCAATCAATATATATGCTCCATATATCATGAACTATACTAATGCATGCTAAACTTCCTTGTGCCTGCCACTGCATAGTACTAATGACCGTTGGAAACCACATGTGCTAAATAGATATCCCATGAATGCAGCCAAGATGGGTTTCTGATACTACAATTGACTTAGTGTATGTGGATCCATCCTGCTCCTTCCAACCATCACCACTAAGTCTGCCATCCACCCTCTCGATAAGGTGTCAATACAATTTCTAGAGCTCGAACACGCACTGGAAACTTGCCTCAATAATACATGGTGTCCTTTTCTCATGCAGGATCCTAACATGCCCTATGGAAAGAGTGGCACATGTATCCCCCATGAATAGATCTCGAGGTGTAGGCTCAGTGATGAGTGATATACCACCCCCATAAAAGAGAACCTCATCTCCCAAAATGTGGTTGTCAACTCGCACATCGACCTTGCTCCTCCACTGTAGAATATATATCATGCCCCTGAGGCACTGAATCTCATAGTGTCATCTCAAGAAAATCCCCCAAGTCCTGCTATCCACACTATGGGTTTGGATCGAACACAACAAGCCTCCCCTCAACTGCCCATGGTGCCAACGAGTGGAAGATGCATGGGTTCTGATGGGTATGATCAAGAACCTGTGTGGACACTCCCAAGCCATCCCATGACTGATCCGCTCTCCCAACCTAGGTATCTCCACCCCAATGACATGCCTGACATCCTCGTCAAGGAACATCCCTGCTAGTATCACGTCTCCTCTCCACAGTGCAACCCTGCACACTACTAATATTACTATGTATCCTCATGTCTCCTGGCAAACAACTGCACTCAATCACACATCTCTATGGATTGTCGGACCCTGCTACATGTTGTTGTATCATTCCGGATCAATGAGTACCCCTCCTGTATCGATGTGTATGTCACTCTATGAGGGAATGCACTAAGATGTGAATTGCTCCTCCTACACCACGATGCAACCATGCACACCACTGTGCAGCTCCATGCTCCTCCACATACTGTTGTGCACCACTACATACCTATATACACCCTTGGATATCAAGTTCTAAGACTGAGCCCATATGCATCATCTTGTATCCTGTCAGGGTCGCCATCTAGTCTACTACCATCTATTGGTAAGCACTCCACAATGTAAGCTATATCTCCTCATCTTCCTAGATAGACCTAAGCAGCCTATGTCCTCACATGCTAATGTGAATAACACTATTGATCCTATCCTCAGTAGCTATGGTGTCCACTATCCTAGTGAGATACCATCGTCTCCATACAATACCCTGTATGGTGGCCGACCGAAGCTACCTCCTCTTACCAACTCCTTCCAGAGTAGGCTAATCATCCTACAATCTCATGTACACCCAACATGCCATGAAAACTCATTAAATCTTCCTACGCCCTTGTTAACCCAACCTGTCCCTCGTGCTATCCACAAATCTGATGGCAATATGAAAATGGGGGTGAATCCAATCACCGAATCCATTATCCTTCTAACACCATGAGTAACCCAATCCATGGAGTGATGGGGCATCCCACCTGGATCCCAACAATGATCCAACCCTCAAGCCCCTCTAGAAAACCATGACCCAAGTTGAACTATGCCCCCAACCATGGATGTATCCAAAAACCTAGTTAGCCCTATCAGGTACCAACTCAATGCCTCTTGAAACCCAACCCAAAGAGAGTGATCAAAGCCAAGAGTCCCTGAGTATGTATAAAATCCATCATGCGAGTGTTTCTCCCTACGCAACTCATATCGCCTCCTCACACTGGCTCAAACAACATATACAATTTGTCTAGGTAACTTAGGCACTCTCCCTCCAATGTGCATAGGTAACCTAAAAGTATTGTTGTCCCCATATAGGTAAGCCTGAAGAAATCTACTGAATGTAATTATTGTAGCTCTACTAGTTTCCTGTGCATCTATCTTCTCCCCGTTGATGGCAGACCCAAAAGATGACTTCCCATCCTCCTCCATCATGGCCTCAACCAGAGTCTCAAGCTGCCCCACCACAGGTACCTCCTCAATCAGAACATCCTCATCTAGCTCACACTTCTCATGGTGCTCTCCATGCTATTGGATGTAGCTATCATCTAGGAACTTTGTCACAGCTCTGGGTACCTTTGTGCCTATTTGCACCTCCTCAATGGTTGGTCTCGTGGGTGTTTGCCCAACTGTCTCCACAAATGTGTCAATCGGGTCTACCAAAGGAAACTCCCACAAGGGTGGCTCCTGTGTCACAACGTGTGCATCTACGTTCTCCTCACAACCCTGCATGCCCTCAACCTCATGCTCGACCTCCTCATATGTCTCCTAATGTCTAAAACGAGGTCTCCACCAACAAAATTGCCTTCGGGTCTCATCCTCTAACTTCCCACCTCCAGATGATGGTGCAACCCTTGAACTATACTTATCCTTCCCTTGTTCATCCAAGGAATGAGACATGGTAGGATGGTTAGAGTGACCATACATGTGGGTTTTGTACTGTTGGGATGTATGTGTATGTACTCGGCTTCTGTGTTGGTTATGTATCAGTCATTGCATCCCCTCTAGAATCTGTTGGTTCTAGCTTGCCAATTGTTGGCTCTACCTCAGAAACTCTTCCATGATCTTTCTAGCCTCACCATAGATGGCAAATATCATGCTCTGATACCACTGTAATGTTCCAAAGTATAAATTTACAGAGATAACAAAGACATGAAACAATTACAACACATAAATTTACTCTATGAACACACATGTAAACAAAAATTTCCCCAGAACACCAAATTAGCCAATTCTTATTAATTATAACTGTTGGAGTACAATATGAGGTGGAAGAAGTGCCCCTTAGCTTGCACAAGCCAGGCTACAGGCCTTCGGTGGTGTTGTGCTTGTTAACAACCCCCACATTTATTAACGTTAGTAGGAAAATGTTACTTTAATAAATGGGGACCCTTTAAAAAAATGTATATACCCAAAAAATCAATCCTATCATGTAGGTATTTCTTTTATTTTTAGAATAAATCAAGATATCAAACAAAACCTATAAAACCATTAAAATGCTACTTTTTCATATTTAGCATGAAATGCATCACAAACAATACCTTTCTAACCCACCATGATCTACGATTAAACAATCAAAAAATCAAATCTATATTCAAAAAATGGTCATAATGTTATAAAGTCCTTAAAGCTTCCTTAAAAAGCTAAAGTCTCGCATCACAAAATCATTGTTTATAAAAGACTTCTCTTAAGAGGCCACCATGAAGTATTGCGATCTGCGAGATTGTGACCTGCAAAATTGCGATGGTATAATAGCCTCCTCGCATCGCATTTCAATTATATGACACAAGCCTCAACCTATTATATGCCGATATTGGGAAATGTGATCTCAACCTGGACCCACATCTTAATATTTCCACCAACACATGCGAAAGTCCATTATTCGTTACAAAGAAGCCCAACAAGTGATGACGGTTGTTTTTCGCATCTCACGTTTCGCACAAACTCAAAAAATGGTAAGTAAACGAAAAAAAATTATGCGATATAGCTTCGCAAATCGCAAAATCACTATTATCGCAGTTTGAAGTCTCACCCCCTAGGAGGTCATTTCTTGATTTATGATGTGAATATTTATGGACATTCAAGCTAAAGGATAACAGATCATTAGTGGGCATTTATGACGAAGTAACTGCATTTATGTGTGAAAGGCCATTTAGAGTGATTTGATATCTTCTTACATGATTTCAAATAAAATACCTTTATCACCTTCACTAGTTTTCTTAATCAATTCATTCCTACGTTCAGTATCATTTTTATCCGATAAATTTTTCCTCTTGAAACTTTTAGGAAAAAGTCGTAGAACAAGACGCCGAAAGCAATGGTGAAGAAAGGGAAAGTAGTCGTGTTAAAATTGGAAACCAAGGAAAAACTTCATGTGGGTCATATTATTCATGGCTGATAATATTTGTATTAGATTCCTCTCATCTAGAGATGTAGGATTGATATAAAGATCATCTGATTCCGATAAGTATTCATGGAGATATGAATTTATTTTGATTATGGAGTTATTATCAAGCCGACCTACAACTCATGTAGGCTCAGAAGCCCAACAGTTGCATCTATTCAAACACAAATGTTGTCTATAAATATAAGAAGAATTTTCCTCATTTTCACTCACTCTTCTCATCACATCTCTCTCTCTACTACGCAGAAATGAGTCTCTTCTCTACTACACAGAAATGGGTCTCTCTCTCACACATGTGAAGCCGGAAGCTGTTGAACCTGAAAATGCAACTGTAGAAGCAAAGATTGACCTACGTGGCCTAGAATATATCCTCTTTGGAACTACTCTGTAGGTCCATCTAGATCTCATCTAAAAGCCACAACTTTTGGTGGTGGAATGAAGTCAATCCAACGAACGGTTTGCAAGATATCGGTTACCCTAGTTTGAAGCCAGAAACTGCTGAAACTGAAGCTACAACTTCAGAAGTAAAGATTGACCTACGTGGCCTAGAATATCTCCTCATATGAACTGCATTGTAGGTTCATCTGAACCTCCTCTGGAAGCCGCAACTTTTGGTGGTGGAATTAAGTCAATCCGACGGCCTGTTTGTGAGATATCGTCTGCCCTAGTTTGATAATGAAGCCGCTAATGCTGATGCTGTTGATCTAGGGTTTGCTACTGCTGATATGAATCAGATTTATTGTACTATTTCTCTCTACTGAATTATTGAAGATAAAAGAATATTTGATCAAAGGGTTTCCCCACACATTGTGGCATTTGTCCCTGGCTAGTCGCCACATCTTGTGTCTCTTGTCTTGGCTTGTTTTCTGTTGATCGTTTAATGTTCTATCTGCACTTTACTTTAGGTACATGTGATTGCTAATCTGTGGAATATAATAAGAAAAATAAGTAAACTTTTATAAGCATATAAAATACCATAACTTAACATGGTATCAGAGCTAAGGTGAAGACAAAGCCCAAGCAAGAGCAAGAGCAATCTCCGAAGAGAATATTGGCAAGGCTATCCTATAAGAACTATGGGGTCCTCAACACTCTTTCCTGCCGAAGACAAGCTCCGTGAGAAAGCTAACTATCACGGATGGAAGATGTCTATCGATCTAACCTTGAAGATCAAGGAGTGCTGGACCATGTAAGAGGCAATATGGTTGAGCCTCCATCAAATGCATCCACTGCTGCCTGGAACAAATGGAAAAATGGAGAAGTCAAAACAAAGAAGATCATCCGGGACTCTATCAATAAGCACTTGGTGGCCTACATCTCTGAACTGGACACCTCCAAGGAAATCTATGATAGACTGGTGAGTTTATTTAAAGTTAATAATGAAAATCAAGTTTTATTTCTTAGAAACCAGCTGAGGGAAATCAAGAAGGGTAAAGATGAGAGCATGCAAGCATACTTCTTAAGAATCACTGAGATCAAGAACGATCTCCTATCTATTGGGGAGACTATTACTGATAGGGAAATGGCACTCACGACTCTTGGAGGATTACCATCCGAATGGTACGTGTTTAGGACTACTCTTCTGAACAATCATGTAATTCCTGGTTTCAAGGAATTAATGGCTAGATGCATTCAAGAAGAAACAAGGGTAGAAGAGCAAGAAATGCCCTTGCCTAAAGGTCCTCCTGCTGCCTTTTCTTCTCATGCTAAGAAAAGAAATAATTCTGGGACTAAAGCAAAAGGAAAGGCTAGACCTAAGGATGGGAGAAAAGGACGATGTTACATTTGCAATAAAGCAGGTCACTATGCAAGGGAGTGCCCTAATAAAAAGGACTCACACTGGGACGATGATCAAAATCCCTCTTATGGCAATCAAAGGAATGAAAAATTCAATAGCAAAGGTAAGTGGAGAGTTGGGAATCAAGGAAGAGGAAAAGCATTCAAGAAGGCTAGAAATTCCAAGATGTATTAAATGCACCTAACCTCAAAAAGAACTTGGTGTCCATCTTGGCGATGGAAGACAAAGGCTACAAGGTAACCTTCAGCGATGGCAAGGTACGCATATGGAAAAATAATGTTAAAGATGCCTTTACTCTTGGGTTTAGTGTTGATTCATTATATCAGGTCGATGGAAGTACGCTAGATGTCATGTCTTGTGACACAGCTCTTCAGTCCGAACTTTGGCATCGGAGGTTTGCCCACCTTCATTACAAAGCTCTATCTGATGTAAGACAGATGGTAACAGGGATGCCCGAATTCCAAGTAGAGAAAGAAGGTATATGTCTGGGATGTGCCGAAGGAAAGCTCAAAAGGGGACCATTCCCCTAAAGCCAAAGCAATACCTCTGATATATTACAATTGGTTCACTCAGGCATATCTGAGGCTGGCATTAAGAGGGAGACTAGTACACCACATACTCCAGAGCAGAATGGTGTGGCACCGTATGATTGTGGAAGCTATCTTTATGGGTAGATGATGTAATAATGCCTGATGTGGACGAACTGATGGATCTTATTTATCCACCTGAGCCTTCCTCTTCCAAGAAGAGGCCTTCATGGCTTAGGGGGCTACTTGATGATGCTGAAGGACATGTTGCACCCTGAGGAACATTTTGTGAAAGTAAGAAACCTAATAGGTATCAGAGATACCTAACCATCATGAGAACAATCATACAAAATGAGCCTTCATCATTCTCAGATGCCATCAAGCATCAAGTATGGAAGGATGCTATGACCATTATGGAGAATGATGTCTGGAAAGTAGTTCCCAGACCCCAGGACAAGACAATTGTTACTTCAAACTAGATTTACAAGATAAAGTTGTAGCAGAGGGAAGTACGGAATAGTATAAGGCTCATTTCGTTGCTCGTGGTTTCTCCCAAAAGGAAGGTATAGACAATGATGTGATATTTGCACCTGTTGCTAGATATACAACGATCCGGTTGATCATAGCCCTTGTGACTTCACAAGGATGGAACCTACATCAGATGGATGTTAACACTGCGTTCTTGCACAGTTTGATTAAAGAAGAGGTCTACGTGGAGCAACCCGAAGGATTTGCGATTTATGATTGAAAATATCATGTATGCAGGTTGAAGAAGGCTCTCTATGGGCTGAAGCATGCACCTCAAGCATGATATGAGAGGATCGTAGCTACTTGATGAAGCTGGGATTCACTAGGAGTGAAGCTGATCATAACCTTTACTTTAAGGTTGAAGATGAAAAGCCTCTCATACTGGTGTTGTATGTGGATGACCTCTTTCTAACAGGTGCATACCCTCTCATTCACAAATGTAAGAGGGAGTTGGCTTCTGAATTTGAAATGAAGGACCAAGGACTTGAAGTGTGGCAGAAGCCAAGGGAAATTTTCCTATCTCAAGGAAAATATGTGGTAAAGATATTG
Source organism: Pinus tabuliformis (assembly GCA_031772625.1). Taxonomy (NCBI): domain Eukaryota; kingdom Viridiplantae; phylum Streptophyta; class Pinopsida; order Pinales; family Pinaceae; genus Pinus; species Pinus tabuliformis. The sequence continues at coordinate 659,889,934 of CM062814.1, read as the reverse complement.
AAAAGATTCGGTATGATGGACTGCAAGCCTGTGACTACCTAGAGGATCTTAACTTTTAGAAGTTATATGGTAGTGATGTCGGACCAGATTTGGGAAATGCCTCTGAGTTTCATAAACTCATTCGCATTGATGTTCTTGGTGAACCTCCGTCTGAACATATGTTTTGCAGTTAGCATTGTGAGCTCATATTTGGTTGAGCCTCACTGGATTGATGCCAAGAATCTTCTGAGATATCTTCGTGGCACAATTACTAATGGGTTAAGATACACTGTCGGAGATGTGAGACTACTTGGATATACTGATGTTGATTGGGCAGGAAGTGTGGTGGACCGTAAGAGCACTTTCGGGCATTGTTTCACCTTGGGAACTGCTTCGATATCCTGGATGAGTAGGAAGCAAAAGTCGGTGGCTTTGAGCACGCCGAAGCAGAATATATTGCTACTAGCATGGCCTTCTGTGAGGCAGTCTAGTTGCGAAAGCTCTTCAGTGAGCTGTTTGGATTTACATCGGATACCACTATGATTCTCTGTAATAACTAGAGGTGGGATTCGATTATTGAGGAATCCCGTATTCTTCGGTTGCTCCAGCAGATAAATGTCATCTGGGATATGGCAAGTCAATGAGCAAGGAGGCTCCATCACATTAAGATGATGTACACGTCGATACACCTTGTCAAAGCCCTGAGGAAAGATCTAATTTTTTATTTTCCCAAACGACTTGGAGTCGGCAAGAAACCCTTGTAAAAGGGTCCTACATACATTGAGCTCTGGGAGCTCTGAGGGCTTGCGGTTCTTACTCGAACAACATACAACCACAGGGTGACTCACCCTCCCCTGGTGGTGTGCACTAGAACAAGATGATTCACTCTCTTGTGGGACAAGATGATTCGCTCTCTTGTGGAACAGGATGATTTGCTCTCCTGTGTAGCATGATTGATGTGTTCTCCTGTGAGGCCTGGATTGATGTGTTCTCCATGGCCACCTGGATTGATGTGTTCTCCATGGCGATTGTAGCAGGATTGATGTGTTCTCCTATGAGGACAGGATTGATTAGTTCTCCTGTCGAGGCATCCTACCCATGCAGTCTGGGACTCATGGGAAGTACCTCTCATTTGATCAATGAGCAGGGAAATGAAGTTAGGGACCATAGTAGTACCGATGGACGCATCGTTGTATCTACCGTACTCCCTACGCTAGGATGACCTCCATTGATCTGGGATCAATGATACTGGTCTGGGACCAGTGGTAGGAGTTGTACCATACTATGACACTGACTTCGGGTCAGTTGAGATTGGTCTGGGACCAGTGGTACATACTCTGAGACTGACTTCGTGCCAGTGCAGTACTGGTCTGGGACCAGTGAGAGTTGTACATACTATGACGCTGACTTCGGGTCGGTTGAGACTGGTCTGGGACCAGTGGTACACTCTCTGAGACTGTGATACTGGTTTGGGACCAGTGGTAGGAGTGGTACTTACTATGAAGCTGACTTTGGGTCGGTTGAGACTGGTCTGGGACCAGTATTACGCACTCTGAGACTGACTTTGAGTCAGTGGAGGATGATACTGATCTAGGACCAATGGAGTTGTACTCACTATGATGCTGACTTCGAGTTGGTTGAGACTGGTATGGGACCAGTGGTACATACTCTGAGATTAACTTTTGAGTCAGTATGATACATCCTCGATCATTTCTTCTTCTTCATAATTCAGACAAAAGCGGAGTAGAACAAGAACAATGAGAGGAGAATAGAGCAAAAGAATAACGATTAGTATAGGGCAGAAAAAGACAAAGCAGACCAGGTAGAATAGAGCAGAGCAGGGCAAGGGTCAGGCTATACAGGGCAGTGCATTTGATGGATGAATAGTAACGACCAATAGACAGATTGCAGATGAAGTTCTCCTTGGTTGAGAGGGAGTGTTAAAATTGGAAAACAGGGAAAAACTTCATGTGGGTCATCTTATTCATGGCTGATAATATTTTTATTAGATTCCTCTCATCGAGAGGTGTAGGATTGATATAAATATCATCTGATTTCGATAAGTATTCATGGAGATATGAATTTATTTTGATTATGGAATTATTATCAAGCCGACCTACAACTCATGTAGGCTCAGAAGCCCAACAGTCGCATCTATTCAAACACCGACGTTGCTTATAAATATAAGAGGAATTTTCCTCATTTTCACTCACTCTTCTCATCACATCTCTCTCTCTCTCTACTACGCAGAAATGAGTCTCTTCTCTACTGCACAGAAATGGGTCTCTCTCTCACACATGTGAAGCCGGAAGTTATTGAACCTGAAAATGCAACTGCAGAAGAAAATATTAACCTACGTGGCCTAGAATATCTCCTCTTTGGAGCTACTCTACAAGTCCATCTAGATCTCCTCTAAAAGCCGCAACTTTTGATGGTGGAATGAAGTCAATCTGACAAACGGTTTGCAAGATATCGATTACCCTAGTTTGAAGCCAGAAACTGCTGAAACTGAAGCTACAACTGTAGAAGTAGATATTGACCTACATGGCCTAGAATATCTCCTCATATGAACAGCGCTGTAGGTTCATCTGAACCTCCTCTGTAAGCCACAACTTTTGGTGGTGGAATGAAGTCAATCCGACGGTCGATTTGTGAGATATCGTCTGCTCTAGTTTGAGAATGAAGCCGCTAATGCTGACGCTGCTGATCTAGGGTTTGCTACTGCTGATATGAATCATATTTTTGTACTATTTCTCTCTGCTAAATTATTGAAGATAAAAGAAGATTTGATCAAAGGGTTTCCCCACACATTGTGGGGTTTGTCCCTGGCTAGCCGCCACATCTTGTGTCTCTTGTCTTGGCTTGTTTTCTGTCGATCGTTTAATGTTCTATCTGCACTTTACTTTATGTACATGTGATTTCTAATCTGTGGAATATAATAAGAAAAATATGTAAACTTTTATAAGCATAGAACATACCATAACTTAACAAGTCGCCACTAAGAATTCAGAAATGAATCCTCTGTTCACAGATACTACATGTAATAAGGAAGCAGGGACATCTACATGGGAGGCTATGTATCAGTTACTGGAGGAAGAACAACCAAGGATTCTTGAGACAACGATTATAGTTGATGGGCATGATTCCTCTGATGCTTCCATAACTGAGCTTGCGTGCTCATTTCTACACCGAATAGCTGCATGACCAAAAATAATCCCCTATACCGACATGGTTAAGTGGATCACTGATGACACTGATATATCTGACAGAAAATTCAAAACAGGAGGCCAGGAAGTTATAGGATCTTTCACTCCAGATAACTTAAGGATTATGTACCACTAATGCAAGAGCATTCAACCCAAGGAAAATCATTGTATTTTAGTAAACATAGCGGGGTCATGTGTTTTAAGGAAGTTGGTTTCCTAAGTCCCAAATTAATGGAATATTTATGATTTTAAGTGATTAGAATAGGAATTAATTAGATGTGTGAGGATGTTTGTAAATGCTCTCGAATAAAGGAGAACATGAGTGGTTAATAATGGCAAGAGAGTTAGAAGTCAATTATAGCTCTAAAGGTAGTTTCATGATTCGAGGAACTAGAGAGAGTTCTTAGGAATTAATTGAAGTTAGAAGTGGACATAAAGGACATTTAGGAGTCAGTTCAATAGATCTAGGATTTGAACCAGAATTAGTTCGACAGAACCTTTTTGGTATAAATGTAAGCCTATGGGCAGAGTAAAAGAGGAGAAGGCCACTGAAATTGAATATCAGGCCTGTGTGAGAGAAAGAGTCTCGAATGTAATCATTTGTTTATATTTATATATACAAAGGTTTATTCCCTAACTATGTAATTGTGTGAAACGAGTATTTATGAATGAATTATATGTGAATTTGTAGGTTCTGTAACAATGGTTGTAGGTAGAATTTTGAAGGAGACGTAGAGGAGCAGAATGATTCAGAGGAATCATAAAGGGATCTTTGAATCCAGTTGAAGATTAGAGTGGAGCTCTAGAGAAGTAGCGAAGTGAGAATTCGCAAAGGTTAAGCTCAGAGAAAAGGTTGAGCAGCGTAAGAGCGGAAGTTGAAACCCTGAAGGAAAACCCAAAACCACAAGGAAAAACATTGAACGACGAATTAAAGTTAAAGAAAAGGAACAATTGGAGAAGTGAAGAGGTAGTACATAGGAACCGTTAGATCTCAAAGATCAACGGTCATTGCATGAAAGAGCACGCAGAGGATAACTCGCGAAGAAGCGGTTTTTATATAGAAAAGTGGATTTCGGGCGAAAGAAGGACCGTAAGCGGTATTCTTCCATTTAGCTCTGATTCCATTCATAACGCGAGATGTAGCAGAGTAATGGAGAGGGGAAACCATTTTATTGGGCATTTAAACCCTGTGCTTGTTATCTACGCGAAATAGGGGTGAACCATCGGATCTATTAAGGATAGATCAGCGACGGAGGTTATAACGCAAGTTGTTTGATTGCTAGTCGGAGTTTGAATGGCGAGCGCAATGGAAAGGCAATGGATGAGTGCGGAGTCGATGACAATTATGAATGTGGGTTTATAATGTTTGAAGTCTGACCTATGTGTTTCACTCAGGTTATTCCTTTGTATTCCAATATAATTGAAGTCTCGCGGTTAAAGGTAAGTTATGGGTTAAAATATATGTAACCAAGGTTTAAAGAGGGAAAGGTTATATAGATGTGGTTAAGGGGTAACAAAGGTTTAGAAGGGTGAATAAGTCTCGATATTAACATTAATGAAGGTTATGAGGGGTTTTAAAATCTTGATAGGAAGGACTTAATGAAAGGCTTTAATAAAGTCTTATGTGAAGGCTTGAGGGTTGATTGAGGTCCCGATAAGTGAATATTACCTAAGGGTTAGACTATGTTGGTTAGTCTATAAATTATTACCATTGATGGTTGAAGATTTGACTCCTTGGTGAGTTAAATTTTTGGGGAAAATGTACTTATGCATTTTACATGCATACTATGGGTGTAAGCGGGGGTAATCCTAGCATCATTTGGTATCAGAGCAGAATTGTAATTGAAACAATTAGTGTTAAAAAAGAAAAAAGAAATTCTATGTGAAAGAATTGAGAAAAAGTTACATGTCAAAGATGTTTATGCAGTCAAGGAAGGATCAGATTCTAATCTGATAGAAAGTAGGAACATAGAGGTGATGTGTAGCAGAACTTGCAGATGTAAGAAACAGAGGACAATCCATTCAAGGTACAGGTGGAATGGTGAAACAAGATCATGCTGAGATCTTGAAGGTGAGGTGATATGCTCTATTTTGATTTGAGAATGTGTGTTTATACATTGATATGCAGGTGACAGCATAAGAAGGTGTGAAGGTTGCAGCAATCTAGAGCAAGGAGTGCTCAATTGGTTCCAAAGGAAAGAACCAGAGAGATGCTAAAAGACTGAGCTCAAAGGAGAGAAGCTTAGTGAGGCATATGTAGCAAGAAGGAGACTTGTTACTGCAGAGGGATTGTTGCAGATCACAAAGGCAATTCCACAGAGGATGTGGGTAGAATTGCTAAGGTAATGAAGGAAGCTGGTAAGACTTTCTAAGTGAAAGAAGAGGTGGTCAGAACCAAGTATTTCATTGTGATTGAAATACAAGAGGAAAATTGTGTTCTTGAGAAGTGCAGATGAGTTGAAGCCTAGAAGGAGTAGAGAGAAGTGCTCAAAGGAGGTTCCAGAGATAGAGAACCAAGGGCTTGCCAAAAGACCAAGTACAGAGGAAAGCTTGGTGAGGTAAGTTGCAACAAGGAGGACTTGTTGTTGCAAAGGCTTTAATGCAACTCATAGTGAGTGAGTGAGGAGCTCATGAAGATAGAGAAGAAGAAGATGGCTACTAATAGTCATAGTAGAGGTTCTGAGGAAGACCACAACAGAAGAAAGATGAAGAAAGTGGATGCCAAGGAAAATGGCAAGAGGATGAGTCAAGAGGAAATTGATAAAGAGATTGCAGAGTTAAAAGAACAACTCGATGCATTAAGGAGAATACTTGAGGAAAGCCAGAGACTAGGTTGGGTCTTGAGGAAGAAGCCAGTGAAGTGGCATAAGTTGCAGAGAAGGCTACAATGGAGGCAAATAAGGTGGCTGATGGAAGAACTCAAAGAAGATGAGTTGGAAATGAAAATGGAAGTGTCCATTTATGAAGCAGAACAGGGTGAAGTTCTGAGAGAAGATGAATACTTGAGGACTGAAACTTCAAGTGAGGCCAAAGGGTCACATGGTTTTAAATCTGACAATTTACGTATGTTTGCAAGTGCAACATATGAAGGACAATTTGTTGATATTGTCATACAAGAGGAAGAAGACAAGCAGAATCTAAATTATGTTTTGGAAGAAGATGAGATAGATAGGTCTCACATACATTTGGGAAAATATATCAAGCAACGAAGTCAAGGGCTTGAGGAGATTGAAGAGGAAACCATCGAAGAATTTCTAAGTCATAAAGAGAAATTGGAACAACAAATAGATATGATGGCTGAAACATCAAGTGGGACCACAAGGTATTATGTTTTTAAGATTGATAGTTTGTCTGTGGATGCAGAACAAATGCAGGAGAATATTAATGCAGATGGTGGGACAAGGGTAGCTCTTGGAGAAGGTAAACAATAAGAGATTAAAGGAAAGCTTGAAGAAGAGACTATGTTAGTTGAAAACATAGTAAAGGATCATTAGTTCACCATGATGATAGGCACAGTGGAAATAGCCATGGAAGCTGTTGAGACAGTCAGAAAAAGAGAAAGACATCTACTGAAAGACGTTAAGAAGGAAGAAACCTATGCAAAGGATTTAACCTTGGGAAAAAGGACACCCGATGATTTATCAATAACAAAGGAAGGTATGGAAAATTGTGTGAAATTTCCAAATTCTACTCCAATTGAAATTATTGAGTTATATAGGAAATTAGACTTTCAAAGAAGGGAGATGGAAAAACAAAGGATAGATGTTCAAGATAGATTGCTGAAAAAGGAAGACAAAAATATTGTCATGAATGACAATCATAAGAAAAAAGAGATGGTAATGAAAGTTCAACAAATTTACACTGCAAAAGAAGGAGTTCACTATAGTGGACACGAGCGGGAAGACATCATTAGCGCAGATGATGTGGAGGAGAGACTATTTGACCATCTCATGAGTTCTTTTGAGAATTCAAAACAAAATATTGATGTGCTGACAGAGGAGAAAGAAATAGAGCAGCAAGCTGAATTGTTACCAAAGGAGGATAAGGCACAGAAACCTTATGTTTTTTATTTTAACAAGTGTTTTGTGAGTGCAGGTTTAGTTGCAGATGCTGAAGGAAATTTGGCATAGATGAGCAGCCAAATAAAGATGAAAGAAGAGGATTTTATGAAAGAATTCAATCCATGGAATAGAGAAGCTCAATTGCTGGAGAGAATGCTAGAAATTCATGATTCAATGTAGAAAGAAATAATCATGAAAGAGGGTAAGGATGAAAGGGAGGAAGCAAGAATAACAGAACAAGTAAGAATGAGAGGAAGAGTAAGAGTAAGTGATAGCATTCGACAACTCCAAGAAGAAGAACAACAGATTGAATAGTTGGTGGAGAGCAAAAATAACCTGAAACAAAGAGAAAGAGGCAGAAGTAAGTGGAAGAATATGGACCAGTCCAAGGATGAACTGGAGACAAAGATTGAAGAAATGTGGCAGTTAATGATAAAATAGTGCATAGGGAGGAAAATGATAGCAGTAGGAAGGATGATCAATTAGAGTATGAACCCGATTGACAATGAGAAGAAGATAGAGCAAAATACAGTAGACATACAACAACAACAAAGGTGAAAAGCATTTGGCCAGTTACGAAACAAAGTATGGGATTCAGGAAGACAAAGATCAAGACCACATGATCAGGATATCATGAATATTTTCTACTTGGGGAGTCTGATGCAGGAGCATTCAACCCAAAGAAAATCATTGTATTTTAGTAGGCATACCGGGGTCATGTGTTTTAAGGAAGTTGGTTTCCTAATTCTCAAATTAATGTAATATTTAGGCTTTTAAGTGAATATAATAGGAATTAATTAGATGTGTGAGGATGTTTGTAAATGCTTTCAAATAAAATAGAACATGAGTGGTTAATAATGACAAGAGAGTTAGAAGTCAATTATAACTCTAAAGGTAGTTTCATGATTCGAGGAACTAGAGAGAGTTCTTAGGAATTAATTGAAGTTAGAAGTGGACATAGAGGACATTTAGGAGTCAGTTCAGTAGATCTAGGATTTGAACCAGAATTAGTTAAAGAGAACCTTTCTAGTATAAATGTAAGCCTACGGGCAGAGTAAAAGAGGAGAAAGCCACATATATTGAAGATCAGGCATGTTTGAGACAGAAAATCTCGAATGTGATCATTTCTTTATACTTATATATACATAGGGTTATTCCCTAACTGTATAATTGTGTGAAACGAGTATTTATGAATGAATTATATGTGAATTCGTAGGTTCTGTAACAGGGGTTGCAGGCAGAATTCTGAAGGACACGCAGAGGAGCAGAATGATTCAGAGGAATCATAAAGGGATCTTTGAATCCAGTTGAAGATAAGAGTGGAGCTCTAGAGAAGTAGCAAAGTGAGAATTTGCAAAGGTTAAGCTCAGAGAAAAGGTTGAGCAGCGGAAGAGCAGAAGTCAAAACCCTGAAGGAAAACCGAAAACCACAAGGAAAAACATTGAATGACGAATTAAAGTAAAGAAAATGAACGAGTGCAGAAGTGAAGAGGTAGTACATAGGAACCATTAGACCTCAAAGATCAACGATCATCACATGAAAGAGCGCGTGGAAGATAACTCGCAAAGAAGTGGTTTTTATATAGGAAAGTGGATTTCGGGTGGAAGAAGGACCGTAAGAGGTATTCTTCCATTTGGCTCTGATTCCATTCATAACACGACACATAGCAGAGTAGTGGAGAGGGGAAACTGCTTTATCGGGCGGTTAAAGCCCACGCTTGTTATCTACCCAAAATCAGGGTGAACTGTGGGATCTATTAAGGATAGATCAACGGCGGAGGTTATAACTTAAGTTTTTTTATCGCTGATTAGAGTTTGAATGGAGACTGCAATGGAGAGGCAATGGATGAGTGCGGACCCGATGACAATTATGAATGCGGGTTTATAATGTTTGAAGCCCTACCTATGTGTTTCGCTCGGGTTATTCCTTTGTATTCCGATATAATTGAACTCTCACAGTTAAAGGTAAGTTATGCATTAAAATATATGTAACCAAGGTTTAAAGAGAGAAAGGTTATATATATATGGTTAAGGGGTAACAAAGGTTTAGAAAGGTGAATAAGTCCCGATATTAACATTAATGAAAGTTATGAGGGGTTTTAAAGTCCCGATAGGAAGGACTTAATGAAAGGCTTTAATAAAGTCTTATGTGAAGGCTTGAGGGTTGATTGAGGTGCCGATAAGTGGATATTACCTAAGGGTTAGACTATGTTGGTTAGTCTATAAATTATTACCATTCATGGTTGAAGATTTAACTCCTTGGTGAGTTAAATTTTTGGGGAAAATGTACTTATGAATTTTACATGCATACTATGGGTGTAAGCGGAGGTAACCCTGGCATCAACCACCTACCGGAGTCACAAGTTACCTACAATAGGCAATTTGTTGAGAAATTCATCAAAGAAAATGAGGACCTGGTGAACTGCACAAAGTATTGGTCAAATAATGATGAAAGAATCAAGAAAGACAAAAACAGTATGTATGACACCGTGTCTGTTTGTTCCCATTTCTATTTTGCTGCGACTATGCTATGTAGACTATTTGACAAACCCGACAGTAACAAATTCTCCTTAGAATGGTTGCCCTTAATAGATGCAACTGTTAATGCAACAATAATAGATTGGGTACAAATCCTGTCTGATAATTTAGCTAAAGCAATTACAGATTATATAAGGAAAAGAGGTATTGCTTCGACGGTTTTCCCTCCAGTTTTGATGAGTGCTTATGTAATGGAAGCTATTTGTTTTGATTCTAAATTCCCTCTTATGGGATGGAAGTGGACTATTCAAGATCCACTTCCTATTCACATCCACCACAAAGACACGTGGGGACCCAATTTTGAACTACATGTTTTCAAGATTTGTCATGGGGTTATGCTTCCTATCAATTAACGAATTTATAACCGAGATGCCCCTAGATTATCCCAAGAAGCCGAGATAGACATCCTCCCAGTAGCCCGATGGTTTTGGGAAGAGATATTTACATATATCAGAGTATTTGGCAGCATCGCCTCTCCCCATGTTCTCCCTTTATATGTCCCAGATAAATTAATGGCTAGAGAGATAACCTATCAAACATGTAGTGAAGAAGGGATGAGCAAAACATTGAAGGAGTCAAAAAAGGCCATTTGGCCTCAATTTCCTATGTCATGTGGAGTGTTTGCATTAAATGACCTTGGACATGCGTTCAGGGTTGTAGATAGTATGTTGTCTCTACGATTACCTTAGTTCCCCGAAAGACAATACGACCCATTCGGTATTGTCAAGGATTTTACCACTGTGGTAAAAATAAATATATTCAGCAATGAGAAGCACCCATTTGATGATGTTTTCTTACAGAAGAATACCTTCAAAGAAGTGAAGCATATGGAATAGATACTTTTTTATCAGGAGGGCCTTGAAGTATTTTATAGCTATAGAGAAAAGAGATTACCAAAGGTCCCATTGGACAAATTTTTAATTGAACCAATAAGGGAGCCCACTCCCAGTGTAAGCATAGATGGTGACTCTAAGGAAAAATATAAAACTAATTTTGGAAAGGAATCCCGAGAGAAATCTGCCAAGGGATCTGAGAAGTCATCAGAAAATTGGAAAAGCAGTAGCAGGGAATCAATCCAGGGTACAGCCCAGTCTGCAGCAAAGACATATGAATAGACTTTGACCATCAAGCAGACAGAAACCCATAGTCCGTCTATACAACTTATAAAGCCTTGGGTAATTAATTTGGAAGAGGAGTGGGATAATTTCAACAAAAAACTCAACACAGAGGAACAAGAACCAGAGATGCAAATGACACATCAGGAAACAACTCCGGAAATTATAATAGGGGGAACTGTGAATACTCAAGAAATAGAACACATTCCTGTTACCCCCACCTTCGAGATTGTTTTAAGAATAGAAGAAATTCCCCCTCTTGATGTGTTTTACAGCCCACAGCAGAAGGCCATTGTTAAGAGACAGAGAAAGAAAAGAAAATTGGAATCCACAACTACTACCACTCCAGAGAATGAGCTGATGGATTTCCTCTGAAGAGACTCATCCACTGACCCATCAGCCAACCTCACAAAACTCTCGCAGTTCACAGGTGCATACGCTATGGCAATTATTGACAAAGCAACAAATATACAACTGTTGCTTAAAGAAAAATAAGACAAAATTTTGTCACTCGAACAGCAGTTACAACAAGCCAAAACCAACCAACAAGTAGAAATACAATTGGCTAAGCTATAACAGGAGTTCCAACAAATGCAAATAGAACATCAAAGCCGTTTGGCAGATAAGGAGGCACAGATACATAGCATAACAGATCTGCATAAGGACAACCCAAAGATTGATCAATTTGTCACCGAAGCACTCAACCTCAACTCCCAACTTACACACCAAAAACAATTGCTATGCCAAAGAATATCGCGGTGGAACTCTCACTGCGAAATAAGCAACAAATTAACAAGCCAAGTTGTGGAAATGCAACTTGAATATGATGAAATTCTTAAAAAGGTTTCATATTTCATAACTTGCCAAAATTTTGAGAATGGGAGAAGAGCCGACATGCCCAAACTAGATGAATCACATAAGGAGATCTTATTTGCAATTTGGGGTTCTCAGATCAAAGGGGAAAAACAGGAAACACATGATGTGGCAACAGTGGCAAACAAAGTCATTGAAAGTGTAAATGAAAATTTGCATAGTGCTAATCTTGTGGTAGAGACCACCCCTAGTTTCCTTCCGAATGAAAAACAACTTGAATTACAGTGGAAACATACATAAGAAGAAAGAGCAAAAGCAATTAGGAAAGTGACTAGGTTCAACAGGGAAGCATATTGGCAATATCTAGTAAAACCGCATGACCAGTGGATGACCCTAAGATGCCTAATTATTTCTACCGAGAAAATGGAGCCTGTGATCGTCAATGCCGTGTTTATAGGACAACTGAAAACCAAAGTCGGCCAACCTACACTCCTCAAGACATTGCTAGATATTTGTGATCTGAAAGATCGAATGCAGGATTAGTCATTATGCACATCTCTATTTTTGTTTTATTTTTCTTAAATTGAGGCAGGTTGTCTAAACCTCCTCAACTTTTTTTGTAATAACCTATTTTTAGTTTCGTAAGTTAGTATTTAAACCCCTCTCACGTATTTAGAGAGGGGTCCATAAATTTTATCAAAAACATTCTTCAGAACATGCACTTTGTCCCTTTGAGGAAGTTCTGGTGAAACTAATGGAACAAGATTTATTTTCTACTTGAATTTGACATCTTCTACTGAAATTGCACTTATGTACTCTTAGATGATGTTTGATGATTTGAAAGTAGTTCAATATTGCTGGAGCACATGAGTAGAACATATTATAAATGGTACTATTATCTCTTAATTCTTTTTACTTATGCATCACAGAATACATTATCTTCAAGTTATTTATGTATGAAAGTTTGAATTTTTTATTGCCATTATTGCACTATTGTATGATGATGATTTATAGTTTATGATAAATACATGAATGATTTTTATGCTTTATGTTATGAAACCAACTCACAAAAAGATAGAAAAAATAGATCAACGCATTATAATTCAGCCTCTTCGAGGGGGCAACCTCCTTTACATTACATAAATGAACAATTCTTGGATGATACAAATGACAAGACCTCCTTTCTATATATAGGAGTCTAAGGGGTCATAATATAATCAGAGACGACATAACAATAATAATGTAAGGGCACAATAATAACAACAGTGGGCTTCTATGGGGCACAATAATAACAATATGGGAACTACATGGGTACAACAATATAATAAGGGGGTTGTACTAATAACAATAAGGGGTTACATTAGCAGTATAGGGGCCTAACATGCCCCTCTCCTTCAAAAAGTGTTGTCCTCAATGCTTGAGTAGTTCTTGATGATTCTATATAAAATTCTTGTCCTCCCATGTGGAATCTTCAGCTGGTAAGTTCTTCCACTTGATGAGATACTCTGAAATTGATCGATTTCATAGCTTTCAGGTTCTTTTTTCTATGACTGCTCCATGTTCCAATATGATTTTTCCTTTCTCTTCAAGTTCTAGCAATATTGTTTGAATTGGGAAATTTTGCAACTTTTGAATGAGTGGCCACACTTCTTTGTCCTTCTTCCTTTCATCCCTTGCTTCATTTATCCAATCTAGTTGGATAATAGAAATAACATAAAACAATGCTTCCAAATCCTCATCCTTTCTTGAGAGTGCATCTGCAACAAAAATTTTCTTCCCTTTTGTATAGATGATGTCAAAGTCATAACCCAACATATTTGTGACCCATTTTTCTGTTCTTCTAAAGATAATATTTGTTCTAAAAGGTATTTAAGACTACGATGATCCATCGAGAACCCATCGAGAACTTCTTGTTGATGCTCGATGTGATCTTTCACTGCTTGAACCTTTTTCTTCTTGATATGTCCTTCTATCTTGAGAGTTTGAGTGGTAATTCTTGCCAAGGTTTTACAAGATATCGTCGGATTAATTTCTTCTTTCTCTGGGGTTGGATCCTAGCATATATCCTCTTCTTTTGATGTTTCTTGATCCTTTTCTTTCTCCTCTTCATACTCTATGTAAAATTATTTCTTCTCAACACACTTATGACCTTTAGTGCATTTTCTTTCACAATTGTAACAAAGCCCTTTTTTTCTTTTTTCTTCCAATTGTTGTTGTGTAAGCCTTGTAGGTTGTGGAAGGCCAAGAGAAGAAAAACTTCCATAATTATAGTCATGAGCGGTGGGATTCCTTGTTTTCATAATTTCGCTTTCAATTTTTCTTGCCAACTCGAATGCCTCCTCCAATGAATCAGGTTCCCAAAAACGAACCTCATGTTGAACATTATCCTTTAAAGTCCCTATGAAGACATCAATCCTTTGCTTCTATGGAATATAATTTACCCTTCTATTCAATTTTTGAAAGTCTTCAATGTCCTCTTCCTTTGAACCCTTTTGTTTGAGATCTATCAATTGGCTAAAGAGGGAGTTTCTCTTTGTATCCTCATAATGTGCTATCATTTCCTCCGTGAAAATTAACCAACTGACAAGTGGTTTATGAGAACAGAGCCCTTTATACCATAAAAATTGATTCGGTTCTAAATAATTAGATGCAATACATACCGTTTGTAACAGTGGTACACCATGTAGATCAAAATATTTCTCCATATATAGTATCCAATTTAGCAGATCCTTGCCATCAAACTTCCTCATCTCGCTTTTTCTTGATTTTAGGAGCTCAATCTTGAAACGACTGTAACTCTATAATTTCGGATCTTCCAATTTTGAAATCACGACCTGCAATAGCACTTTGCATCCTCTTTCCAATACCACCAGTCTTATCCAAATTGGATTCTCCAAGGAAAAGTTATGACAAATCTCCCACGGTGACCTGATTATAGACTAGTTTAGTAGAACTAACTTGTTCAACGTGACACGTGTCACTGTTTCGACCTTTGGATCTAAATAATGTACAGAAGAAACTAAATTCCGTCCTCTTTCTGTAACTTCTTACGAAATTTCAATCTGATGGTCAGAGAGAAAGTTATGACGATTTTCCCCAAGTCACCTGTTTGGAATGTAATTCGGGAGTCTGGAAAAAGGCCAACTTCCTCAGATCATATCTCCGAAAATAAAGCGTGAAAAACTCTTAAATTTGGAACCGAGGTTTAGAACGATTTCAACCCAAATGGGTTTTTTTAAGCATCTGAAACGTCACAGAAAAAAGTTATAGTGCAAATGCCACGATGACCTATTTGGAGCAGAAAAACCCCAGAATCCAAAGCTCTAATACCAAATGTTATAAAACCAGCTCACAAAAATATAGAAAAGATATATGAATGCCTTAGAAATAAGCCTCTTCGAGGGGGAAACCTCCTTTACATTACACAAATGAACAATTCTTGGATGATACAAATGAAAATACCTCATTTATATATATAGGAGTCTAAGGGGTCATAATGTAATCAAAGCCGACATAACAATAATAATGTAAGGGCATAATAATAACAATAGTGGGCTTCTATGGGGCACAATAATAACAATATGGGGACTACATGGGCACAACAATATAATAAGGGGGTTGTACTAATAATAATAAGGGGTTACACTAGTAGTATAGGGACCTAACATACTAGTCGAAAACATCATTGAGGCGGCTAGTAGGCCTAGGAAAAAAAGGAACCAAAAAAAAGAAAAAAAATAATAGAATTCTTTACCCTAGGTATCCCTCTTTGGTGAATTCAGATGCTCTTAAATCTCTACAACCAGTAAGAACAAGTTAGCACCATGAGAAAAACTTGATCAGAAATCTTGTCTAGCGAGGTCAAAGTTAAGCTTTCACCTCCTTTTCTCAAATTCTCCAATATGACCAAGGTTGTGTCAGTACATAACCGTCATCCATTTACAACGTCCAACCATCATTCTCCAGCTTTTCCCACTCATTTTTCTCATTGTTCTGAAGAGCTATAGGAAAGTTCTGCTTTTCTACAAGATTGCCAAGATACACAGGGAAAAAGTTTCTTTTACCATATCTCAAAAAATATACGTCTATTGGCCGATATGTTTCATGTGGAGATGCATAGGGATGATAGAAATATGCTCAAGAAATTTTAGCAAACTCCAGTGTATATATTTTCAAAAATCAACCGTCATCACCCACAACCACTTTTAACTTTTCTTGATATTCATGCATTCATTTGCTAAGATGTTTTATGGGGATATTCATAAGAATCATGGAAAAATTCTCATTTTTCTTAGGTGAATCCAATCTAATGATTTTGAGATATGGATTAAACAATTCTGCTACAGGTTTGTCCTGTAGTGCTACAAGATTTACCAAAATTGCGACAGGATTGTGATATGCATAGAGAATGAGTTGAGAGCCTATGTTTTCCATGGAGGAATGAAGCAAGAGGTCCACCACACCACCATAACCCATCCTCCACACCATTTAGCCACTCCTCCACCCAAATAATCATCTTTGTCCATAAAAAACCCCATTTTTCGCACTCCTTTTATTATTTTCACTGCTACCAAAACTTATGATCCTTGTCCATGAGTTTAACATGAATTATTAGAATTTTCATATGCATTTTGTGAAGGTCATTGTGATCATATGGGGGTCTATGTTACTACTACAGGAAAGAACCCAATCTGGTAGCACTCTTTACAAACCCTCAAAGACCATATTCAAAAGAACTTGGAAGCACCAAAATGAAAAATTGACCATAACGAAGCATTAAATGATCATATCTTTGATCTTGGGCAACCTAAAACATTCGCCAGGGCTGCGACAAGGTCATTTTTCACCTTCAACAACAACATTTGGTTCATCTTTTGAAGAACCTGTATTGTCAAAAGTTTTTCATTCATGCATATTTCAGGACAAAAAAAATAAAAAATTCAGAGAAAAGCCAATGCATGAAGAAACAAGCATAAGAAGATGAAACATTAAGAACCCAATAGACTAGGCATTACCTTTATTCAAAAACACCATGCAACCATCAAAGGATTAGCACTAGTAGCTTCAGAACCACCAAAAGCAACTTTAATAGTCATATCAGCAACCTACATATCATCTACAAAAATACATCAAGGGTAAGGCCCAGGTATGCAATCCTTAAAACCTCTCCTACAAACTTATTTTAGCTAAAATAAATGCTAAATAATTTATCTATCTTAATGCCTACTAAGTTTAAAAATTGTGTAAACAACTTAAATATTTTAGCTATCTTAATGTTTACTAAGTAATGCTTACTAAGTTTAAAACTCACCTAAATTTAAACAAAAAATAAGTTAAAATAACTATAATCAACCTTTCAAATTACTAAGGTATACATATATAAACAATTTTTAAAACATCTCAATAAAGAATAACAGTTGGAGTCCATTATTCTATGTAAAAAATAACATATACTTGGAAGCTTTAATGATCTAGGCACAACATCCATAGGCAATCGTGGTATGCTAAGAAAAAAATCTTCATTTATGAAAAGTGGAAAAATATTTCCACTTTGAAACATCATAATAGATAATGAAACATCAAGTTCATTATTCCGTCTACCAAATAACATAAGAATTAAACAAATACCCAATAAAAACATCAAAAAATGGCATCACTATGTTTTTAGTTACAGAGTGCTAATCGGTATCACAGTGGTGCTCAACATATGTTTTAAAAAATGAAAACAACATAATATTTGCAAGAATATGTAAGATCATACACCTTGAAACCTTAAATCTCAACGAAAATTACCAGCAGGAAGTGTTCGTATGGAAACAATACGATTTGTATTTGGAACAAGTTACAAAACATTTCCATTTTCAATCAGATCATTGAAATGTTGAAGTGATCAGACATAGAAGACAATTTTTTTGAAGATGGATGCATCAGCAATAACTGTCGGTGTGCAAATTCTGGACAACAAATCATATACCTCCAATGACACATTAGTGTAACTAAACATAGCTACTTTTAATTCAATTGTACAAAAAGGAAGGTACCCTGGCATTTACTATTAATATCTTTAGAAATAATATCCAACAATCTCCATTAAAAGCCTCAATCATCTTCAAAATATTCCAAATTTCGTTCATTGTAAGTCTGGCCAAATTGAAAATTGTTAATTTCTTCAAGTGACCAAACAGACGTAGAACCATTTTTTACAATGCATAGAAGTTGGTTCTTCTGTAATTCCAATTATATGCATCATATGTCATTGATAGGAAGAAATGAAAACTCCACTCGTTTATTTTAAGATCCAACTAATAGATAGGGTAACCATATGCAGGGTAGTCATCATAATCTAGGTCCAAATATAATTAAAAAACCTTTCCTTTATAGAAGATAGTCCCTTTTGGCAGTGTTATTCTACTATAAGGAAGTTATGTCCTTTTCCAAACCATGTCAATGTTGCTACAAATAAAAAAAATTGAATGCATGTTTTTGTATATATGTTTCGGCACAAGCCAACCATAATTTCGTGGACTCAATTTTTCCAAGAGAGAAAAGAATCCCAACTCCTCAAGACAAAGAAATCCAAGATTTATAAAAGTCTTTGTAAAAGGGTTGACCAGAAAATAATTCTCTGAATGTAAAATGGTTGTAGGTGTAGTGTACACAATCATTGATCCAACCATGCATTGAATTTCATATCCAAAATGAAGAAAAGGAAAAATAATTTAAGATATGCAACCTTTATCATTAAGGTATGCCACTACAAGGAAGTTATGCTCAGATGATCTTGGAGAGTAACAAATCCAAATGTTTTCTAAACAGATTGATTGCAAACAATTAGGAAAAACATATTTTGAAAAAAAAAACGTTTTTTTTCTTTTTTAACAAAGCAATAAAAATCTTATTAGAACCCATAAAGGAAGCCAATTAAATACAATCTCAATAATCTAAAATGGAAAAAATTCCAAATAGTTGGATGCATGGAAAATTGAACACCTTTGCTAAAAGAAAAGTAAAAATGGTACATTAAATAGAGAAAGAAAAATGTGAAAAAATATTCCCCATATCAAACATATATATTATCATATTCAAACAAGTTAAAATATCATCCATAATAATCACTATGTCTCAAAAATAATATCATATTAGATAATGATTAGTAGCACATTACAATAATATCATTAGAAATACATTGTATCATATTAGACCATCCTTATTAGCATATTGCAATATATTGCAACATATTAGAAAACATGTCTTCAGTTTACAATGCATTGTAGAAATTCACACTACATTGTATCATATTAGAATACATCTCTTGGGTCTAGAACACATAATCCCATATTATAATACATTGTAAAGTTCAACAAACCACACCTAAAAACAAACTTTCAAAATATTAAGTTATGTGAAGTATACACAAAACATTAACCAAAGAACCCATAAATTAATTTTCAAACTAAAAAAATTCGTCCAAAAAATATTGAAACCAACCATATCATATACATAGAGGATAAATGTCGCAAATCTAATAAAAATTCCAACTCACTCAATAAAATATCTTAACAATGCTACCTTTACCAAACTAACAATGTTACCTACAATCTTGCTACACCAATATTGCATTCCTTGATATGCAATATTTTAATAGTTAAATGCAAATTTTAGCACATTAATATTGCATTCTAAAGCATCACTGTCAAGTGCCATTTTAATTCACGAAATATGATTTCAAATATGAAAAATTTATTTTTCAATAGTATAAACAATCGATCACAAGCATCGTCCATAAACTCCCTAACATATATATTTACAACATGCAACCAAATACTATGAAGGTATTTTTCATTCTTACAAACTATTTTTATACATATGTATTTTTTTTCCATTGTTTCATTAGACAGTCGTTGTGCCAACATGAAATTTTAAGGCTAACTACCTTCATTGCCCCACCCCTTGCCGTCATTCACCTACATTCTCAGCACTACCAGAGAGGCTCTAAAACTATGCTAAGTTTTTCCTCCACAGGAAATGGCTTATTTTGGTTTGAGTAGGTACAATAAAGGTTGTAGGCCTTTATTTCTCTTGTGATATATTTGGATTCCAATGATTGATTATTTTCCAATGTATTATTCTCCTCAACATCTATGGCCAGAGTACCATGCAACACCGTGAATTCAACCACTATGTTTCGATACTCTAGCCATTAAATTATGGTTACAATAATTTCTTTTTCTCCATTGATTTTGTGGCATCCATGCCAAGTTTTGATCCATAGCTTTCTTGTTTCAATGCTACATTCTCCAGATTTACAAACAATTGACATCTAGGTAATGGAATTCCTCAACCATTCCTTTATTTAATTTGCAACACTTAAATCCTGATGGTAATTCCCAAATACGTGTCATGGATGAAGGTTAGGGTTTATTTTCTTAATAATTTTGGCATCTTTGGTTTTGAGAGTTCTTTGATATTGACGTTGCTGGCTAATTCACTTTTGACATGGGCTTCTGATGAGCCTCATCATTGGGTAATTATATGGGCCTTAATTCACCTCCTAGCTTAGTCAAACCAACTTTTCTCACAACTTATTACATGTTTTTTATTATATTTTGTTCATGAGATGAGTTAGAGTGGGATATCATGACTAGTGGACTAATATGCATTGAATGCAGGTTTGAAGGAAAAAATCAAGGAATTTTGGCAAAAACTAAGGTTGAAATTCGAATGGAACAAGGGAGAGGGATTGTAGGAGGTAAATCCACGTCATTTACTTCTCCCCCATTCGAATCGTCCTCCATTTATCACACCAGATCGGAGTGCAAGCAGCCAAGTCATGAGGATTAGAAGGCAGCTGAGCAAGTGAGAGACAAAGAGCTCGTTTATCTCGAGTTTGGGAGCCGAGCTTCCGTAATTTTAAGGAAGTCGTCGGGAATTTCAGTTATATAAGTAGAGAGTCCGAGAGCCTCATTAGGATTCAAATTTTTGTTGTAAAACTCTTAGTTATTTTCGAGCTTGAGACTTGTGGAAGATTTTGATGTAATTTTATGTTTTGGTAATAAGAATGAGTTTTGTTTTGAGCCAGCACTGAGTTAACTCAGAGGGTTGAAGCTCTTAGGTTAGGGACCAACTCTAGTAGCCAAGGATCCTCTTTTTGTATCTGTATGTTCAGCTTAGTTTCATAGCTTCATTGTTAATTTGTCTTTAAAGGTATTTTCATTGCAAGCAGTGTAGATTTGATTGGTTGTTTATTAATTTGCTTCCATTTGTGCCTTACTTCAGTAGCAGGTTGGCAGGGATAAAAGAAGCACCACAAGGCTATCATCAGGTGTCTTGGCCTCACTTCTTCCCTTTGGGATCATAATTTGAGGAAGGGACCCTTATGCAGCGCCAAAAACACAAATTTCTATTTCTTTCATAAGCTTCAAGAGTTTACTGTATTTTATCAGTTTTGCAAAGTAGGATTTCATTGTGATATCTTCTATATTCATTATTGTAGTAGATCTCATCCATTATTCCATTCCTTTCAACTACTTTACTCATGCATAAGGTAGACATTTAGTTCATTAATTCCGCTTTTCTAGCTTATGAGAATGCTTCTTGTTTACATGACTTCTTGGAAATTACGCATGTTTGATGCAGATCAGGAACTTTAGAAGTAGACAGAGGTCTCATAGCAAGCAACCACCTTCCAACTCCATTCACCCATAGGCATTCCTCGTTTCCATCAAAACCTTCACCAATTCCATCATTTTACATGGAAATTTCCTCAAGCATTTTGATTGAATCCAACCATCTCCTAAAATTGGTTTTGGGTTCTTAGTTATCCTAGGCCTATTCTCCCTCAATTCAGCCCATCAAATACCTTCCCCAAGCTTCCCATCACCTCCAACACCCATTATTTTTCTCACAACTACATCGTGTAGAAATACAGGGAATCCTATAGGTTTCTAGTACATCCTGTAGATTTTCTTGTAGTGGCCTATTTTAGGCTAAATTGAGGGAAAACCTCTAGGAAGCCCCCAAAGGTCACCCAAGGGTATCCCACAACATCCAACCATCTCCCAAGCCTTCCATCCATCCTCAAACATCCCTAAACCACATGCCACATCACCACAAGAGATTAGTTTGCATATTTGATTTTGCATGAAAAGAACAAAAAGACAAAAACAGATTTTTTTTAGTCCCTTTACTTGCACAAAAGTGATTTTTAATGATTTTAACTTCCATTCTTAGACAGTAGTATTTGGTTCATGCTAATTTAGCATTATTTCAAAACATAGTTTCTTAGCAATTAATTACAAAATGATGTGATTTAGCATTGAATTTCAGTCTTTTCCATTATTGCAATAGATCAACTCTCTTTTAGAGTAGATTTCCCTTTATTTCATCAAGAAACCAAGCTCCTTCTGAATTCATAGAAGTCTGGATTGAAAGCCCCCAGTGGTCTCTCGTCAACTCAACAAGTGACAAATGGCAAAACCATCACTTTTACTTGTGTATACAGCACTGTCACATGCAAGTTTGTACAAACCCAGGGTTGATAAAGTAAAGCTCATAGCCTAGGAGATGCAGCATTCTTGTTGCAATACTAGTGCTCATCACTTTTTGGTGTCGTTCCCATGGAGGTGTCTGAGTAATATGTGATTACTACTTTCTTTCTTCTACTTCTTGTTTCTACTATTCTGCCATTAGTTTCATTTCTACAAAAGTAATTTAGTTTTCTTTTCATTCTGCATTCTTTGCTTTCCTTTCCATTCTGCAAGTTAGATTTCAAGAAATTAGCTAATATTTTCATTCAGTCAGTAGTTCTCATTCAGTCTGCAATTTTAATTATGCAAGTTAGATTTCAATTCAACAATTAGTTTTTCATTCAGTTAGTAGTTTTCATTCCATCTACAAATTCAGTTCTGCAAAGCACTTTCAAAATTTGAAAAAATCACAAAACCAAACCAAAAACATTTCCTTTCATGCCTCATAGGAATAGGGATAACTTGGGGAAATTTTTGCCAAATACCCCCACTACATCCAACATCCAACCTTCCCTCTTCTTCGGTGGCTGTGAATTGGAGGAACCCTTAGGTCAGAAACCATACATATTTGAAGAACCTACAAGAGAATAAGAGGAACCCATTCCTACCGAGCCAATGGCTGAAACAGAAATGACAGAAGGAATAGAGAGAGAGTTGAGGGTGCCTTACCCATCAGCGAAACCAATGGGGACACTAAGATGAAAAATATAAGCCTCTTTGCCCTTCCTCATTTCCATGGCCTAACCATAGAAGACCCCAACACTTTCCTATATGAGTTTGTTGTTATATGTCGAACTTATGACTATACAGATGATGAGCAGAAGTTGAAACTATTTCCATCCACCCTCAAGGATTCAGTGTTACACTGGTTCATGGGTTTACCTGGGGATAGAATCACAACTTGGGCTCAAATGCAGCAAGCCTTCAATAATAAGTATTGAGACTACTGTAGGTCTAAGGATACTAAAGAAGAAATTTTGACGATGACCTTAAGAAATGATGAATCCCTAGAGTATTATGAAAAAAGATTTTAGCTTAGTTACAAAAGGGTCAAGTGCACACTTGACCCTGAGTCACTAAAGCTGGTCCTGCTTAGGGGAGTATGGGAAGATCTTCTGGATACCCTACACTTGTTAGCAGGAGGAGATATCTACTAGTTACCCTATGAGGACATCAAGACTATCTTTAGAAACCATTCTATGGTAGCCAGGAAAAAGGGTAGGGGTAGTCAACCTATGGTCAATACATCCTATTCAAATTCATCCATCAAAGCTAAAATTGGAAACGTGCTGGAAGATTTCAAGAGTGAGATGCTGCAAACCCTTGCCTCACAAATGGACACTATGCACATTAAGAGAAAGCAAGAGGAAGAAGAGAGAGCCTTGGCCATTTTTTCTCTTAGGCACATCAGGAGGCACCCTAGGAATGAATGTCCATTAAATTCTATTGAAATCTGCTCAGACTATGAAGAAAACCACTCCACATATAAGTGCCCTTCTTTGCCTGGACTCAAAGCTGTATATCAAGTTGCTAAAAGGGTCATTGAGCAGCTCTGCTACATAAACTAAAGGAGACCTCATGGGCCTAGGCCACACAAGCAGGGCACGTAAGGGTCATCCCATGTATATTATAACCCAAACCAGGCCACATCCATACCTTCCTGGGGACCCCCTTCTCATCCTTCCTAGTCTACACCTCCTCCTTGGTCCTTTGCATATCACTATCACTCCCAGCTAGCCAACCAGTCATTTCAACCCTATGCTCCACCACAACCTCAATGGAATACACCGCCTCAGGGGTGGAGGCCCCAATTAAAAATGCTCCAACTTTATTGCCTCCACCACCTAGTCAACCATAGCTGTTACACTCTGCTCCACCCAAGCAACCTTAGATGCCTGCCCAGCCAAATATGAACCCAAACAATAGAAAATATCAGTAAGTATACAGTGGAGAGACATCATATCCAGCTTATGTTGTGGAAATCTAGGAAATTAACCTGAGATCTGGGAGAGTTCTCTCGGATAACCAAATTCCACCTACACTTAGGGAGGTTGAGGAAGAAAGAGAGGAAAGAATTATTAAAGTAAATCCACCCTTTCCTGAGAGATTAACCCAACCACTCCAGCCTACCCCAGAAGAGACTAAACTTTTGGAAGAATTGAAAAATCTATGTGTAAATATTCCACTTCTCCAAGTAATAAAATATGTGCCTATTTACAATAAGTTGACTAAGGAGAAGTGCTTCAAGCATCCAAGGAGGCAAAGAAGAGATGCCCCTACCATTAATGTCATTGGAAAATTGCCTGACTTAATGCTGGGGTAGGTAATCTGTCCAAAGTATTTGGACCTTGGAATCCTTGTAGTATATTTGCACATCAATGGCACTATTATCCCACACACTTTGATCGATCTTGGGGCTGCCATTAATATGAGGACCCAGGACACAATACTGAAGCTCAACCTCCAAGGTTCATTGAGAAAGACCACAACAGTCCTGCAACTTGCAAACCGTTCCATAGTGACCCCTGAGGGGATTGTGGAGGATGTGATGGTCTCCATTGACTCTTGGGAGTACCTTGCAGATTTCCTAGTTCTCCAACCTAAGGCTAAGCTTAATGGTTATCCTCTCATCCTTGGGAGGCCCTGGTTGGCCACTGTCGATGCTTACATCAGCTGCATAGCTGGGAATATGACCATCAAGAATGGTCATATGTCCAAGCAGTTAGTCCTATACCCTCCTGCTCAACCATCTCTGGAACATGATTTACCTTTAAGGCTAGAAGAGGACGAAGAAGATGAAGTTTATACTTCCCAAATGTATACCTTAGAAACAACCATGGGAGGAGGACCAAAGGATGAAGACAATTTCACTGAACACCTGCTCCAAAGTCCAACTCCCAATACATTGTCCCTAGAAGTAGTAAAGAAAACTCATAACAACAATCTAGTTGATCTGTACTTGTCCAATTCCAATCCTCTCCGTGTTAAAACCATAGAATTTGGCCCTGAGAAAACTTTGAAAATGAATCCATCTCTTTCTTTTCTCCAAGAAGGGAAGTTGTGCAACATGATAAAGGAACATTTGGATACCTTCTCTTGGAGTTACAAAGAAATGAAGGGAGTACAACCCTCAGTGTATACTCACCATATTTATATCAAGGAAGGTTTCAAGCCAGTCGGGCAACCCGAAAGGAGGATGAATCCAACTCTTAAAGATATAGTCAAAGAATAACTACAAAAATTTCTAGATTCGGGATTCATTTATCCCATCTCTGACAATGAGTGGGTCTCCCCTCTAGTGTTAGTTCCCAAGAAAAATGGTAAGTGGAGGATTTCTGTCAATTACAGGGAACTGAACAAAGACACAAAGAAGGACCATTTCCCTCTACCTTTCATCGACCAAGTGCTAGATGGCCTCGCAGGGATTTTTTTTTTCTCTTTCCTAGATGGAGTCAACTGATACAACCAAATCCAGATTAGTCCGGAAGACCAGGATAAAACCACCTTCACTTGTCCTTGGGGCACTTTTGCCTACAAGGTCCTTCCTTTTGGCCTATGCAATACTCCAGCCACCTTTTAGAGAGCAGTCCTGAGTATCTTTACTAAGTTGGTCCATGATGCAGTAGAAATCTATATGGATGATTTCACACCTTGTGGGGGTGATTTCGAGGAGGCTTTGTCCAACTTAGGTAAGGTACTGCACAAATGCATTGAGATGAACATGTCTCTTTGTCCTAAGAAATGTGAATTCTTGATGACTGAAGGGACCATGCTAGGTCATTCAATATCTCAACAAGGACCGCAGGTGGACCCTAAAAAAATAGCTATTATCCAAAGAGTCCCACCTCCTCGAAAGCAAAGAGATGTCAGAAGTTTCCTAGGATTATCTGGATACTACCAAAGGCTCATAAAGGACTTCAGCAAGTTGACCTATCCTTTATTTGGGTTGTTGGCCAAGGACTCTGAGTTTATATGGTCAAAAAGTTGTCAAGAGGTCTTTGACATCCTGAATAACAAGTTAACCACTGCCCCAATTCTCTGAGGGCCAAATTTGGCCCTTCCTTTTCACATTCATGTTGATGCCTCACACAAATCCATAGGAGCAGCCCTAGGTCAGATAGATGAAAAATTGCCTTATGCCATTTACTTTATTAGTAAGAATTCGTCAAAGGC
Organism: Pinus tabuliformis; assembly: GCA_031772625.1. NCBI lineage: Eukaryota > Viridiplantae > Streptophyta > Pinopsida > Pinales > Pinaceae > Pinus > Pinus tabuliformis. The sequence goes on along the minus strand of CM062814.1, from coordinate 659,863,524 downwards.
CGAACTGAAATACACAGTGACCGAAAAGGAGATCCTGGCTTTTGTGCATTCATTGAACAAATTTAGGTATTATATTACATGCTATCAAACATTTGTCCATACTAAGCATGTTGCAATCAGATATTTAATGAATAAACTCGATGTGAATGCTTGTATTATAAGATAGCTGTTTTTATTAGAACAATTTGATATAACTATTGTTGATAAGCTCGATAAGGAAAATGATGTTATATTGAGGCTTCTGTGATCCATATCAAGTTTATAAATAAATAAATAAAAATAAAACAAAATAAAGAGGTCCATTTTATAACTAACAGGGGTAACCTATCTTTTTTGATAATGGTTATTTTCCTATCCTAACTAACTGGTCAAATCTAGGCGTTGCCAGAATATAGTCATTGGAGGTCTGCTCTATCTATTTAACTCGCTTTGCCTGATCTGTTCATTCAACTTGTCCTGACGATGAACCACACTGGTTTCTTTGAAACGCGTCGACAAATGAAATATCATGTGATTTATGCCGAAGAATCTCTCATAAAAAAAAGGAAAATGTTGCTGCAGACTTTTTGTCCAGGTTAACTTTGCCTGCAGGTGAATAGGGAATGGTTGATGACCAATTATCGGATGAGCACTTATTCGCCATTTCAGTTCTATCTCCATGGTTCGCTAACATACCAAACGATTTTGTATCTGCACAGTTCCCACCGAACTTTTCCTCCAAAGAGAAAAGAAAGATTATAAGGAAGAGCACCCCCTTCACTTGGATTGGGGGCAAACTCTTCAAACTTGGTCTAGATCAAATCTTGAGAAGGTGTGTCAGGGAGGAGGAAGTCTTTGACATCCTTCTGACCTGTCATGATGGGCCTTATGGAGGTCACTTTGTAGCAAAGAGGACAACATTCAAAGTGTTACGGGTAGGATTTTATTGGCCCACTCTTCATCAAGATGTGAAAAGAATACTATTCAATGTGATCGGTGCCAAAGGATGGGAAGACTACTCCAAGGGATGAAATGCCTCTGCAGCCTCAAGTGAATTTAGAGCCATTTGACAAGTGGGGCATGGACTTCATTGGACCTATTGACCCTCCTAACAAGAAAAAATAGTACATCATTGTGTGCACTGACTATCTAACTAAGTGGGCTGAAACAAAGGAAATTAAGGCAACAACAAAGGAGAAGGTGGCTGAGTTCTTAAGGGAGAATGTATTCTACAAATTTGGGTACCCTAGAGAACTGGTCATTGACTAAGGTAGCCATTTTACCTCTAACATGATTGAAGAATTTCTCAGCTGGGACAAGATCAAGCATAGGACCTCCACTCCCTATCACCCACAAGATAATGGGAAAGTGGAGATGACCAACAGAGCATTGGAGGGCATCTTGACGAAAGTGGTTAACAACAGTAGGAAAGATTGGGCAGATAGACTAGTTCAAGCCACCTCAGCCTATAATACCACTTGGAAGACCACCACCGGATTCACATCCTATGAGCTGGTCTATGGCAAAAAGACCCTATTGTCCATTGAATTTGAGTATAACATACCAAGGATTGCAACCCAACTAGATCTAGATCTCAGCAGTGCACAAAAAGAGAGATTGCTACAGTTAAATGGTTTAGACAAGTTCAGAATGCAGGCCCTCATGCACACAGAGGTAACCCAACTTCAGAGGAAGATATGGCATGATAAAAACATCAAGGATAAACAATTTCAAGAAGGTGATTGGGCCTTGTGATCCTAGATATAAAGAATTTAAGGGCAAGTTGAGAACAAGATGGCAAGGACCTTATGTTATAGAGAGATGTCATGATAATGGTTCAGTGTAGATCAGAACCATAGATGAAGATGCCATTCCTTTACTTGTTAATGGGCACCGATTGAAAGTTTACAAAAGACCATTGTCGAAGCAAGAGTTCATTGATGGTATCAATAAAACAATGATGGTAGTGGAGCAAGTTTTAGCTCCTACCTCATCAAATCACCGAGAAAAATAAAAAATAAGGACTCAGGTGGAAACCTCCATGAGGCGCCTAAGTCCCACTATTGGGTTGAAAACCTCTTGGGGTGACCCAATGGTGTCAAAAAAGAAGAAAAAGGAAAATAAAAATATCCCTGGGTGAAAACCTCTCTTGAGGCACCCAGGGAAAACAACTAGGATGAAAATCTCTCAGAGGTAGCCTAGTTGTTTTCGAAAAAAAAAAGAGAAATAAATCATGAAAATTTCTATATGCAAGTCAGCAAGCAGGACGATTAGAGAACAAAGGAGGATAAAAAAGTGACCTATTTCACTCACATTGTTATTTTTCCACTCATTGTCATTCATCACTCCACCATTTCTTCCATTTCTTTCACTCCTTTTATTCAATTTACAAGGGGACTGTGTTTCTACAGGATCCCCTGTAAACCTATAGGATCCCCTGAAAACCTACAGGATGATCCTGTAGGAATTACAGTGGCTCAGGAATCCTTTAGGAAGTCACCTTAGGAAAAAAAAATGACCTGCTATGTCAAAGAAATAACACCCCTACATCAACATTTCATTACCATACCTATGTCCACTTTCATCACCCCTGCAGTCACCATCAAAAAAATAAGTTTCAAAAAATACATTTGTCACAGTATTAAAAAAAAAACATGAAACAGAGAGAAGAAGGGACCAACACCTAAGTATGTCTCATTTCTCGACACTCCTAGTCTTCCTCTCAATCCATGTTACCATCCTCAAAATCCCAGCAGAGTGTATGTTTAAGAGTTCTGAGGGAGAAGCAGCTACATGACATCCTATAGGAAATCCTGTAGCAGCCTATCCCACAGAATACAAATCATGATTGCAGCAAGCTTCCAGCATAATGATCCAAGAGCAGAAGGAGCTCCAAAGCAGTAGCAACACTAACATATTCAACACTAGGTACCTGGGCATCAAAGGAATCATCATGGAGCAAAAAAGAAAAAAAAGGAAAAGATAGCATGCAGCCAACACACAGCAAACACCTCTGGTCTTCAACAACTGCAGCAAGGGTTAGAACCATAGGTAAGTATCTCGCTCACTCTCTCATTTGCATAATGTAGTCAAAATATGTAAAGGTTATGAGTAAGTTGGTTTATAAGTGAAAGGTGGCCAGTTAACTTGGCCAACTTCGTTCAGTCAACGAGGACAAAACAGTTGGTCCTACCACACGTGGAAACAGTCAAGTCAAAAAAAGAGAAGAGTAGGACAAAAACAGATAAGTCTATGGAGGAATGAACTGGGAGTTGATTACGAGAAGGGTGAAATGATGAGGTGGCAGGGGGGACCAATGGTTCAAAAATAGAAAACGTACCTCCGCTGCCAACACACCACCTCACATAACTTGACCATAAGAAGAAATATTTGTTGATCCCCATGCACTCATGCATGCATTTCCTCGAGGCTCACTCTTGCAAAAGTCACTCTCATAACCAGGCCACCTACTGAAGAAGAAAACTCCATCATTTTTCTGCACATGACTTCCTACAGGATTGCACAAGAAATCCTACAGGATTGCACATAGGATTCCTACATGACACACAAAAATATTCTACAGGATTGGCCGAGAGGAGTTTCAGAGGGGAAAACACGGGGGTTGGCCACAAGAAACACTATGAAGAGGTAGGTTCTGTAATTACTTCCCTTATTCTAAGTGAATTGAACAATAAATCCTCTAGTATGAGTGAATTTGGTAGCAATTTAAGGGAATTGTCCACATAGTCATTTCAGTTATTTACTGTTGCATCTAACAATTTTATCAACCCTTTCATTTCCTCAAACTTCACAAACCAAGATGACATGAGGGATTAATATAAGGGAGCCCATTAACACTATGAGAATTCAACAACACCCTTAGGTGCTAGAAATATTCACAAGGCATAATTGGATGGGGTATTTTGAAAAATTAAGAGGGCATGATGATGAAGTGGCCTGAGAGTTTTCTCTCTCCCTCATTCCACTTACCAGAGTCCATGCCACTATTGTGGTAAGTGGCCTCTCCATAGATCTCGCCCCTAAACTCATCAGTAGAGCTACCACACTTCCCATAGGAGTACTATGGAGGAAGAAATACAAGGGAGATAGCCAGATTGCCAAGAGGAAATTCTTTTTAAAAGGTGAGGAACCCATTGAAGACAAGAATGGAGTAAGAAGAGAAAGCCTTCCATATCCCTGGAATGAGGTGAGCTACCAACTTATGAAATACATATCATGTGAGGGTAGGTATAGTGTGGTCTATGGCTATCACTTTAGGCTCCTTGAATAGTTGAGGTTTGGAGTAAAAACACCTCCTCACCACCGGCTCAGCATATCATACTTCCTTCTGCAATCACTGATAGACACAATCATAAATATGCAAGAGGGAAATTCCCAAAAATTATCTCATCACGGGTTAATCAAAATCATCATAGAAGATGCCCTCCAAAACCTCAAAATTCTTATCCAATGGACAGTTTTTAGAGACATGCCGACAGAGGAGGACATCAAGGCTCTCACATATGATGTTAGTCCTACTGTCAGTGAAAACGCTGAGGAAGAGACTAAAGCAGAGGAAGAAGAAGTAGAGCAGGACGGATATGAGATAAATGAGGAGGAAAATGAGATATATGAGGAGGAAGATGAAGAAGAAGAGGAGAAAGCGAAAGAGAATGATGAGGAAATAGAGGAAGATGACAAAGAAGATGAGGAAAAACAAAGAGGAAAAGGACAATGAAAAAGAGGAGGCATAAGACAAGGAGGAGTCACCTATGGTGTCTCCAGAGGCCACTGAGAGAGAAGTAGCAACTTCCATCACTACTCTTAGAACCCCTATCAAACATAACGACAAAAGACAGAGGCAGACCCCCTTATATTTCAGGACAAGGAAATGTCCAAGGATAAGGCAGGGAAATCCCCAAACACCAACAAAAATTCCCATTGTGATTGATGGCTCACCTAAATAGTAGGATAAAATGCCCCCTCCTAAGTCGCCTATCACCTATGTGAGAAGGCCTATAACTAGATCCACCTCATCCAAAGGAAAATCAATCCTACAAGATACACTGCACGACCTATAGGAAGTTGAAGCAGTCCTACAGGATACTATATTAAACCTATAGGAGACTCAAAAATTGGATAAGGAGGGAAGCCTACAACAAGAAACCAAAGAAGAGGACCCAGAGTTAAAAGAACCTAGCCCCCAACCTAACATTGACTCTTACTACATATTTATTGAAGGGAGTAGGGTCATTCCACAAAAATTTGTTATTCCACTATTCTTTGAGCTTGAGAAGGAGAGAGACAAAACTCATTGATGGATGCAGATTGCCAAATCCAAGGGGGTGGAAGACATTGGTCACATGGAGGAGAAGCTTAAGTAGATGGGTAGAGAATTAAGTAGCTTGAGAGACAGAGAGGCCATAATGAGAAATCAGTTAGAGACAAAAAATGCATGGTTTAAAGGACAATTGCAAGAAAGGGAGAACCAATTGGCAGGTATGGCCAGTCCCTCTTTGGAAGAAATCTAGTGTAGGATACCAGCTAAATCCTATGCCTTGTACCTTAAGGAACAGTTGTTGCAGTTCCAAATTAATACCCTGGCATAGAGGGGCACTATGCCATTTCAGGACTACAGGCAGTTCATCGATCTTTGTGATCAAATGGCACTAGAAGATAAGGCCAAGATGTCTGAGTTTTATTTGCATAATGTGGCCTTAATAGACATGAATGTATGGGACCGTAATTCAAATCTAGGAGATTTACAGTTGATGGCCTTGGCATCATGGATGAACCATGAGGAAGCAAGGGCTGCAGAAATGAAAAGGATATTGGCGAGAGAACAAACAAAACCTCTTATGATCAGAGCTAAGCAGTCCAATCCAATGGCTCTCATCAGCACACATAATTCAATTGAAAATGATCCTCAACTTGCACCCAGGTATCTTGCTACCCAAGAGCAAGCAATTTCACATTTTGAGGAAATGATCGGGTTGTTAGGGGATGGCAACATACATGCTTACCTGAGGAGATGGAACACATTACCATATAGATTAAATATAAGAGAGTACGACTCTCCTCAAAGGATGAGAGAATAACTGAACTAGACACCCATGTACAAGCAATCTATGCAAAGGCTCAAAGTCAATTGGATTGGCTTGAAACTCAGTCCAACACTATGCTTTGGAATGCTAGAAGGAAGGAAGGAAGAAGAAAAAAAGAGGCAGTGGGAGGAGGTAGAAAAGAAAGAAGGTTTCTATGAACAAGAAGAGGAAACCACAACAGAGGCATGGGATGTCAGGGAGGCCACTAGAGCAATGAAGGATATGGATATTGATTGAGTTGCTTAGAGGATGAGAAACACTTTCAGTAAGGGGGTGATGATGAGCCTCATCATAGGGTAATTATATGGGCCTTAATTCACCTCCTAGCTTAGTCAAGCAAACTTTTCTCACAACTTTTTACATGTTTTTGATTATATTTTGTTTATGAGATGAGTTAGAGTGGGATATCATGCCTAGTAGACTAATATGCATTGAATGCAGGTTTGAAGGAGAAAATCGAGTAATTTTGGCAAAGACTAAGGTTGAAACTTGAATGGAACAAGGGAGAGTGACTGTAGGAGGTAAATCCTCCTCATTTACTTCTCCCCCATTCGAATATTCCTCCATTTATCACACCATCTCGGAGTGAAAGTAGCCAAGTCATGAGGATTAGAAGGTAGCCGAGAAAGAGAGAGACAAAGAGGTAGTTTATCTCGAGTTTTGGAGTCGAGCCTCCCTAATTTTAAGGAAGTCATTGGGGACTTCAGTTGTATAAATAGAGAGGCCTAGAGCCTCATTAGGATTCAATTTTTTTTTGTAAAACTCTAAGTTATTTTCGAGCTCCAAACTTGTGGAATATTTTGATGTAATTTTAAGTTTTGGTAATAAGAATGAGTTTTGTTTTCAGCCAGCAGTGAGTTAACTTAGAGGGCTGAAGCTCTTGAGTTAGAACCCAACCCTAGTAGCCAAGGCTCCTCTTTTTGTATCTGTATGTTCAGCTTAGCTTCATAGCTTCATTATTAATTTGTATTTAGAAGCATTTTCATTACAAGTAGTGTAGATTTTATTTGTTGTTTATTAGTTTAATTCCATTTGTACGTTACTTTAGTAGTAGGTTCCTAGGGATAAAAGAAGCACCACAAGGCTATCAACAAGTGTCTTGGCCTCACTTCTTCCCTCTGGGATCATGATTTGAGGAAGGGACCCTTATGCAGCCCCAAAAACGCAAATTTCTATTTCTTTCATAAGCTTCAAGAGTATACTGTATTTGATTAGTTTTGCAAAGTGGTATTGCATTTCCATCTCTTCTATATTCATTCTTGTAGTAGATCTCATCCATGACTCCATTCCTTTCAGCTACTTTCCTCATGCATAAGGTAGACAGTTAGTTCATTAATTCTACTTTTCTAGCTTATGAGAATGCTTCTTGTTTGCATGAATTCTTGGAAATTACGCATGTTTGATGAAGAGGAGGCTCTTCAGAAGTAGACAGAGATCTCATAGCAAGAAACTACCTTCCAACTCCATTCACCCATAGGCGTTCCTCGTTTCCATCAAAACCTTCACCAATTTCCTCATTTTACATAGATATTTCCTCAAGCATTTTGAGCGAATCCAACCATCTCCTAAAATTGGTTTTTGGTTCCGAGTGATCCTAGGCATCTTATCACTCCATTCCACCCATCAATTACCTTCCCCAAGCTTCCCATCACCTCCAAAACCCATTGTTTTTCTCACAGCTGCATCCTATAGAAATACAGGGAATCCTGTAGGTTTCTAGTACATCTTGTAGGTTTTCCTATAGTGACCTATTTTGAGGCCGAATTGAGGGAAAACCTCTAGGAAGCCCCCAAAGGTCACCCCAAGGTATCCAACACCATAAATCCATCTCCTAAGCCTTCCACCCATCCTCAAACATCCCTAAACCACCTGCCACATCACCACAAGAGATTAGTTTGCATATTTGATTTTGCATGAAAAGAACAAAAAGACAAAAACAGAGTTATTTCAGTCCCTTTACTTTCACAATAGTGATGTTTGATGCTTTTTACTTCCATGCGTAGACAGTAGCATTTGGTTCATGTGAATTTAGCATTATTGCAAAGCATAGTTTCTTAGCTGTTAATTAGGAAATGATGTGATTTAGCATTGAATTTCGATCTTTTCCACTATTGCAATAGATCAGCTCTCTCTTAGAGTAGATTCCCCTTTCCTTCATCAAGAAATGAAGCTCCTCCTGAATTCATAGAGCTTGAAAACCCCCAGTGGTCTCTCGCCAGCTGAACAAGTGACAAAAGGCAGAACCATCACTTTTACTTGTCTATACAGCACTGTCACCTCCAAGTTTGTATGAACCCCGTGTTGATAAAGTAAGGCTGGTAGCCTAAGAGTTGTAACATTCTTGCTGCAATACTGGTGCTCATTAGCTTCCCTTTCACTAAATTATGTCCTCAACTACTCTATTTGGTACAGGACTATGTATAATCCTTGATGTCTAGGTTTTCAAGGTTTAAGTAGAAAGTTCCCTTAGAGTTAGGAAATTGTTATGTGTGGCCTAATAGGCATGACATGTTTATAATTCTCAATTACTGTTATATTTATTGATATAAATATTTCCAATCAAACAAGGTTTAAATGGATTTTAACAACTACCATTTTAATACATTTTTTTTATATTTGGGTAACAATGTGTGCAAAAAGGGTTATGTTGTTCCTTATAAGTTAATGCATGAATGATTTTTCAAAAGTTTATTTTATAAATCCTTGACCCTAGGATTTTAATTCTTGCCACTTCTACGTCATATAGTCATGATGAGTTTTCTACCATCCTTGCTAGTCCTTTTAAATTTAGGTTATGAACTCAATAAAACAATTTGTTCATGTTGGTGTTATTCGTAGGGTTTGTAAAAAAAATTGTTGTTGTTGTAATATTTATGTTTATCTAATATTGATAAAGTTTAACCGGACAACAAAATATTCAATTCCAGCTAATTCACATATGGTTGTTTAATATCATAGGCATTATTAATGTTTGCTACCTTTGTTTATTAGTTTAACCTGCAAGCTTTTATTTCTCTCTTCATAAATTTGGTTTCCAACGATGACTAATTCTTTTCCACTGTATTGTTTTCCTCAACATCTATGGCCATATCTGTGCAAACCGTTGTCATTTCGACCTCTAGGTTTTGACACTATGGCCTTTCAAGTATGGGTACTATAATTTCATTTTTTCCATTAATTCTATGATAGTGATCCCAAGGTTTAATTCTTAGCTATCTTTTATCAATGTGACATTTTCCATATTTGCAGCCAATGATATTTGGGAAAGGGAACTCCGTAACAGTTCCTTTCTTTGATTTCGAACCCTTGAATATTGACGCTAATTCTGAAAAGTGTGTCAGGCCTATGGGTTGAGTTTTTGTCCCTTACTTAGTAATTTAGGAATCTTTGGTTTCAGGAATTCTCTTAAGTTGTTGTCGATTCCTAATTCATTTTTCATATGGCTTGTACTTTTACTAGCTTCTCTTATCAACCACTCTATTTAATCGATGACTCTCTTTAATGTTGGAAATATAGGTTTTATCATTAATGAATTTATTTCACATATGACTCTCTATAAAGTTTGAAGTCTACTTTTTATGGTTTTGAGCAGCAAGCTCCCACAGATTCAGGATACGAATGTGTGACCTAATAGCCACAACTGGATTATAATTATCATTTTTTCTTAGTTTTATTCTTACAACAAATATATCCCATCAAACAAGGTATAACCAAAATTCAAAAGTTAGCATTTCAATATAAATCCTCTGATATTTGGATAGAACTATGTGAAAAAAATGTTATGTTGTTTCTTATAAGTTATTGGATGGATGCTTCTACGAATGTCTATTTTATAAACCCCAGATGCTAGGTGTCAATGCTTTCGAGTTCTAATATGTATGGTTTAAATAAGGCTTCTACCATGATTGATTGTTACCATTTCAATACAAATATTGTAGTAATTGGGCAGCACTATGTACAAAAATGGTTCTCTTCTTCCTTAGTTATTGCATAGAGGATTTTGTGAATGTCCATTTTATAAACCCTAAAATATGGGGTTTCCATGATTTCTATTTCTAAGTTGTATAGCTATAATCAAGTTTATAGCATGGTTAGCACTTGTTCTTAAATTCTCCTTAAGAACTCCTTAAAATCATTTTTTTTTGTCGGCCCTATCCCTAGGTTTTGTAATATTTTTGTTGCTTTGCTTTTGCATATGTATATTTTATAAACCCTCCACCCTATGATTTCCATTCTTTCCACTTCTAAGTAGTGTGGTTATGATGACTTTTCTGGCATGTTTGTGAGTTGTTCTTTAATTTTGGTTCTAAACCCTTTAAAATCTTCTTATCGTTCTCAGCCCTAAATTGATTAGCTACAATTTCCTACCCCATACTATTTATTTTCCTTTTTTTTGCTTCATAGTGATTTAGTAATGGAGTTTCCTTTTTTTATTTAACATAATTTTCTTTCTTCTTTCCATTACCCAGAAACACATTACTTTCTCCATTGCCAAGCTTATATTTATATATTGACAGTATTTATTGACATTCTTTATAACATAAAATCGGCTTGTCTCTACATTATATTTATTTTAATCTTAGCACATGAAATTAACTATACACATTGTGTTTCCCTTAGTTGCTGTGGTTAATATCGAATTGTAGTCAGGGAAACACTCTTCTTTTTGACTTCTATGAAGATTGTAATTCCACTCTTATTCCAGCATCTGAATTACTGCATTTTCATTATGTAGTTCTAATACTTTTTCTCTCCCACCCCTTCAGTTTATTTCTACCCTTCTTGAAAAAAACAAAATAGCATTTCCCTCAATTCCTTTACATGTTCCAGATGATTACTTATCTCTATATTGCTATAGTATTTACTTGAAGCTTTGTTCTAAATAAAACATCAAAGAAAAATAAAATTTACTCAAATGATATCGTTATTTACTAAGCCCAAATAAAAATTGAAACCTCACAATCAAAATTTTAAATGTAAACCCTCGGCATGCTGTCTTACACTTTTCGATGACAGAGACTGAGGAAACTTAGGCAGAGAGAACCTAGTCAACCAGAACCAACCAAGTCGATCAGATGAAAGCATCAAATGGAAATAAATCCCGAAGTTGCACAACCAAACTATAAACAAGGATCCGAGCAACACAACACCCGCAGCGTTAAACCAATTCCATCCGACTGAACATCCAAAAGCACCAGAACTTACAAATACAAAAAAACATGCAATTTGACCATTATAACACCAAAATATAGTATCATAAGGTTTCCATCGCTTCCTTTAGACTTCCTTTACTTATTCCATGCTACAAATCCTTTAGAGATATATGGAAAATTAAATGCAACACACCCAAGACTCTATCCTGACACCCAACAACACAGATGCACCATTCACTTACTTGAGGGTTCACATTTCCTCTTTCGCCACACTATGAGTGCGAATAGTCATTGGACCAGCTTCATTATATTTAAATTACCAACTTTACAGTATTAACCCTTTCACCCATGATAAAAATTTTTAAATATCTTTTAACCTCATAATGAATTTTTTTCTTTTTTTATTGAATTCATATTTTATTAACTATTTTTTTATTATAATAATCGTGGTTATAAATATAGTTATTATATTTAATCGTTATTAATCGTTATTATAGTTATTACCAAAAATGTTTTTATATTGTCATTAATCGAATATATATATATATATATAATTATGAAGAAACGCACCTAGACAAACCTTTAAACAATTAGGATTTCCTTTGTGGATACGTTATGGCCACGAACACTCACAACCCCACCTTAAAATTATTTCACTTTTAATTCAATTTCAACTTCAAGGCTTTGCGCTCCCAAATACCACAACCTTTTATCAACTATTCAGATGAAGCATATTACAAACATATTCGTTGCTGAATTAATCCCATCCTCCCTGACCTAGAATATACAATAGAAGAGTCTAATTAAAATGGAAAACATTGTGTACAAACGTGTATGATATGGTGGAAATAAAAGGAAAGATGCGATCAATAAAAAGCGTCGGAGGTATAGAAAATGTATGTACGCTATTGTACTTTGTTTGGAAGATCTTTATCGGTATTATGTTAAATGTATTGAAGGATTTGTGTAAATGTTGTTTTGAATGCACCATATGATTCAGTAAAGGAATCCCTAACCATGTAATTCGGTAGGGGTATTTCTAACCATGTAGGGAAAAATTATAGAAAGGTTTGACACATTAATGGATATATGAATTTTAATAACAATAACTGTAATTTAATTTTAATGTTTGATTTACTTTATAATAATTTTCTTTATTATATTGGTAGGTGTTCTTTATTGGAATTGGATATTTTAATCATTTCCTTATTTTTTTATTTTTTTATGAGATGGTATAAATTGAAAGATGGTAGTATATTTTTGCTATAGTCGTTATATCAATGAATAGAATTCACGCCACTAACTTCCTTGCATATCTATATCTTATGAGTGAACCATACTTCAATTATTTTTTTAAATCACGATTAAAAATTTACTATACTAATTATTTATCACCCAATGTGAATATTAAAGAAATAAAATTAAAATTAAAAATGCTAATACATACATTATTGAAATGTGGATGCATTGCATTGAAACATGTGTTATATTTCTAAAATGTGTACGTTTCAAAAATCCTAGTCACCAATTGGGTTTCATTGATCTTGTCTTGAAGATGAACCACATTGACTAGTTCGAAACACATCGACCAAATATTCTCTATGTGATTTTTTCCGAAAATTTTCATGAATTAACAGATTATATTTTCATCAAGTTGTGAAGATTATCATGGTTTAAAACCATAACATAGTCTAAAACCAATATAAAAATTTCTTAAGGTTATAATAATGTGGTATAAGAATTAATTTTATGCTAAACAAAGACTATGCCTTTGAAAATTATGTTGGGTTTTTACATTTTATGTGTTTGAAAATAATGATAGGTTTATATATTTCCGCTTTTAGTTTATTCATTGTATTATTCAACATTGATATTAAATATTAATGGAAAATTGCAATATTAAATACTCACATTAAACACTATAATATAAAATATTGATATTAATTTGTTAATTTAGTATTAATTTTAAGTTACAATATTAACTAATATTAAATTATTATATTACAAAGGTATAACATACTATAATAATGCTTTATTTTTATTATCGCAGAGGAATCCTGGATTTGGGGGGATTTGAACCTTGAATTTGTTCATATGGTTCACATTACTTGTCATAAATCTCTTCATCATTGTTAAACCAAAATTTAAAATTTATTTTTTTCCATTTGGTATTAACTAACATCACTTTATGTCTATTTATAATATAGTTTATGATTTCCTTTAATCTATTCATAATATAGTTTGTGATCATCTTTTGGGATAAAAAAATTATTTTTCCACTTGTTCTATAGTTTCTTAACACTTATTCATCGGATAAATGAATTTCAAGAGTTAAATTTATATAGTTTGGTTGTTATGGTTCCCATGAGGCTCTTTTGTCCTGTTAAATATGAGTTCATTGTTATGTACTTAATGTTTATGATGCCTCTTTTAAAATAGGAGGTTTGGTAACCAAATATCTCTATACACACGTTTATAGACCCTGCTTTATTTGACGTTTACAGTAATTTATGCATAAATTTATATGTACCGAATTATGGTTTGATTTGGGGTTAGAGTTCAACAAACCCTCCCTTTTCCATACACAGTAAATCTTATCGTGTCCTTCCTGGATTGAGTGCATTGATGGTGATCACATGGAGCCTCATGGTTGTAGAAATTTCTCAAATTCTCTACAAATCTCACTCTGATACCATGTAGAAATTCCCTCTACAAGTCTCGGTCTTATGAGATCATGTAGAAAATCTGCCTGTAGGTTTACCAGATAATGCAATATAAATCAAAGAAGAATACTATAACCTACTTCTACTGTCAATTTACGGAAGATTAAAGATCAAGTTGAACAATATATAACCAGAAGAAGAAGAAATCAATGCACAATACACATGAAAATACTTTGGGCAAAGCCTCAACTAAAAACCCCACTATCTATATTATCATTCAAGGTGGAAATACATAGAGATTATACAAAGGCTTAGCTCTCACAGCTAGCCAACTCTCAGTACAAGCCTCACAGATGCTCACATGCAATCCTGGCTTCTCACAAGCCTTCCTCTCTGCCCTCCAAGCTCCTATTTCCTTACGTTGTTCCTCTGGGATGATTCTCCTTCAACCAAGAGGAAAACCTCTTCTACCCAGTGGATGATCACCTGATCTCACACACTGTCAAAACTGTGCAATCCTCAAGGAATGATTCCTTCTGCGTGCATGAGTTTTCTTTATACGAAAGCACATGCAACTGATAGTACAGTGTCCTTGTCTTTAATCTCAACTGGGTCTTTCTCAAGATAGACATGCATTAGTTTCTGATGAGGGAATCTTCAATTAACTAGAGTACACTAGTTAAGGGCATGCATGCATCAACTGTCTGTTATCTCTCTATTAGTTCCTCAAACAGTTTGGAACTAATTTGACTAGACTTAACTCAGTGAACTGAGTTAACTAATTATAACTCAATATAACTCAATCTTATCTCCTCAATTTAAGGCTTATCTCCTTAATTTAAGGGATAACTCTTGCATGACTTCAGAAAGACTTCTAACTTGAATTTCTCCAACTAATTAAGTCAAAATAACTTAATTAATTATTTCCAAGTAGCTGTTAAGGCTAAATTCGATTTTAATTCACAATTTAATTCATGGAGAAATTAAATTGGAATATTCTTGCTGCCACATTTCAACACTCCCTCTCAACAATAAAGGGATTATTTGCCACCCTGATCCTATCTCTATGGAACTCGAATTTACACTTTGACAATGTCCTTGTCAAAATCTCAGCATCTTGCTCCTCTGTCGAAATATACTACAGCAACATGATCCTCCCATCATCAGCAACTTGTTTTACCTTCTAAAGCCAGCGGGAACTCACAACTGACTTGTTCTCTGGTCTCGGAGCCACGTCCCAAACACTGTTACGAATTTTGGAGTCATACTCCTTCACCATAGCATCAACCCAAATCAACTGTTGCACTGCTTCGTTAAAGGAAGATGGCTTAGTCTCAATACATTCCCCAGTAAGGGCCATCTATCTAGTGTACCTCTCAGCTGACCTCCTCTATCTGTGCTAAGAAAATGGTGCTCCCACATTCTCTCTCGCATCCTCCAATAATCTGTCAGCTTCCCTTGTGTGCTTTCGACCATCTATGGAAGACTATACTTGAGTGGATGTCTCCACTCTTGGAACCTCTGCATGCGGCTGCTCCACATCAGTCTAAGGCTCCTCCTCCTTACTAACAAACAGTTCCTCCACAACTTGTAGTTGGATCTCCCTCTCAAGGGAAACTCGCATGGCCTTCTGCTCATCAAACTTGATATCTCTGCAAACCACTGTCCTCCAACTGGTAGGAAAGTACACCCGTTAGCTGTGAGGTGTATCAGTGTACCCCACAAGTATCCCCAAGTCTATTGTCAGCTCAAGCTTCTTCCGTGCATCCTTTGTCACATGGCAATATGCCGATGAGCCAAAGATCCTGAAGTGACCCACATTTGGTCTCTTACAGGAAAAAGCTTCCCCTGGTGTATTCATCCCAAGTATGCGATGCAGGCTTCTATTCTGCAAAGAGACTGTTGTGTTGCATGCCTCAGCCCACAAGTGACTTGGTAGGCCTTGGTCATGTAGCATCACCCGTGCTGCCCCTACAATAGTTTTGTTCTTCCTCTCGGCCACCCTATTCTGCTATGGGTTACAAGGTTTCGTCAACTCTCGTTTAATTCCTTCCACTGCAAAGAATTCCTTAAACTCTTGAGAGACATATTCTCCACCGTTGTCGCTTCTCAAGGCCTTGATCTTCTTCCTTGACTCTTTCTCGACCAAAGCTTTGAACTCACAAAACTTTGTGAAGGTTTGGTCCTTCTTCTACATGAAATAAATCTAGCATTTACAAGAATAGTCATCAATGAAAATCACAAAATACCTTTTCTTCGCGGTGGATGCAGTCGGCAATGGTCCACACACATCAGTATGAACTCGCTGTA
Source organism: Pinus tabuliformis (assembly GCA_031772625.1). Classification (NCBI taxonomy): domain Eukaryota; kingdom Viridiplantae; phylum Streptophyta; class Pinopsida; order Pinales; family Pinaceae; genus Pinus; species Pinus tabuliformis. The sequence goes on along the minus strand of CM062814.1, from coordinate 659,847,315 downwards.
AGATAGCCTTTGCTCGACTGTCTCGATCATGAAAGGAAGACTTGGTGTACTTTCCCAAGGTACAGCCTTTGCATGTGTCAACTTGCTCAAGTTTACCTTTTGGGAAGTCTTGTAGATATGTGTTGCATTATCTTCAAAGCCCCATGATGCAAACGTCCCAATCACTTATGCCACAACTCGCCAATGTCTTGGCTTTGCACAAATTCTGCTTTCGTACTCAATGATGCACAATCATCTACCTCTAGTTTATAGAGATTCTTCACTTGAATCCCTGTCCTCTTGGTCTGACCCATTGCTATGTGTCTAAGAAATGCCTTTCCTTTACTAAAGACAACATTGTAGCCTTTGTCCTCCAACATCGCGACCGATACCAAGTTCTTCTTTAGTCCAGGCACATACATCACATCTGTCAAGGTGATAGGAGGTCCATGCTCCCTCTGAAAAGAAACCGTGCCCACTCCTTAAACACTACACCTTCCATCATCACCCATCTCTATGCACATCTTGAGGTCTTTCTCCTCCAAGGCAGTGAATAAAATTTTATCACTGGTCATGTGGAATGAGGCTCCTGTCAAGATACCAAACACAACCCATCATCGATGACACCATGCATGCGATGAGGGTAAAGTCCATTTCGAACTGAGAGGCTAATGCCTCACCCTCAGATACTTCCGAGGATCCCTTCTTGGAATTATTTGATGGGAAATTAGTTGCATGATGTCCCATCTCGTGACAATTAAAGCATCTCACTTTAGACTTGTCACCCTTCTTCCCTCCATGAGAAGAATTCGATTTGGAATGGGAAGCCTTCCCCTTCCCTTTCCTTGCCTTACTCGCTAAGGCCAGGTTTTCTTCATCATCATTCTTTGATGAAGAACCATCTCGTGTGCTCCTCCTAATCTCCTCTTGCATCAGATCTGACCATAGTCATTCCCAACCTAGCAGTTTCTCCCTTCCATTCACAAAGTCCTGGTAGTTATTCCAACTCTTTGGAAGGCCAAGGAGAGCGAGGCTTACCATATCTTCATCGGTAGTAGTTATTCACACACTTCTAAGCTCATCTCTATAGGTGGTGAGCTTGTTCAGATATGTGGAAATAGTATCGCCCTTCTCCATCTTGATTCTTCGAAGCTTATCCTTGGGCGCCAATTTCCTCTGGTCAATAATATTTTGGTAGATGCCCTTCAAAGCCTTCCACATTGAAAATGGAGTATCCTTCCCATGGAGACTCGAGACAATATGGTCTTTAACTCCCTCAAGGATGATCCGTCTCACCTTTGCCACACACTTCTTCGACTCAGCCAACTCTTGTGCATTAGTTGAAGCTGGCTTTTGGATTTCTTGATCAATGAATTCCTTCAAGGCATTGTCTTCTAATACAACCTCCATTATATCTTTCCATGCTATGTAATTTGATCTACCTTCCAAGGCATACTCAAGTCTCAAGCCATAGAATGCCATCGACCAACCTTGAAGTATGATAAGAATTCGATTTGCACCTGCAACCCCTAACTTCAAACTTCAAATTGTCTTCTCAGTATACTGTTCACTGCTCCTATAAACTTGGCTCTGATACCATGTAGAAATTTCTCAAATTCTCTACAAATCTCTCTCTAATACCATGTAGAAATTCTCTCTACAAGTCTCGCTCTTCTAAGACCATGTAGAAAATCTCCCTGTAGGTTAACCCGATAATGCAATATAAATAAAAACAGAATACTATAACCTACTTCTACTATCAATTCGTGAAAGCTTAAAGATCAAGCTGAACAATATATAACCAAAAGAAGAAGAAGTCAATGCACAATACACATGAAAATACTTTGGGGAAAGCCTCAGCTAAAAACCCAACTATCTGTATTATCATACAAGGTGGAAATACAAAGAGATTATACAAAGCCTTAGGTCTCACAGCTAGCCAGCTCTCAGTATAATCCTCACAGATGCTCACAGGTAATCCTGGCTTCTCAGAAGCCTTCCTCTCTACCCTCCAAGCTCCTATTTCCTTGTGTTGTTCCTCTGGGATGATTCGCCTTCAACCAAGTGGGAAACCTCTTCTACCCAATGGATGATCACCTGATCTCACACACTGTCAAAACTGCGCAATCCTCAAGGAATGATTCCTTCTACATGCTTGAGTTTTCTTTATAGGAAAACACATGCAACTGATAGTACACTATCCTTGTCTTTAATCTCAACAGGGTCTTTCTAAGAATAGACATGCATGAGTTTCTAATGAGGGAATATTTAGTTAACTGGAGTACACTAGTTGAGTGCATGCATGCATCAACTGACTGTTATCTCTCAATTAGTTCCTCAAACAGTTTGGAATTAATTTAACTGGACTTAACTCAGTAAACTGAGTTAAATAATTGCAACTCAAATATAACTCAATCTTATTTCATTAATTTAAGGCTTATCTCCTTAATTTAAGGGATAACTCTTGCATGACTTCAGAAACGCTTATAACTTGAATTTCTCCAACTAATTAAGTCAAAATAACTTAATTAATTATTTCCAAGTAGCTGTTAATACTAAATTCGATTTTAATTCACAATTTAATTCAAGGAAAAATTAAATTGGAATATTCTTGTTGCCACATTTCAACAATGGTCTCATACTATGATTGGTGAATTATTGAGATTTGCGTAGAAGATCCAATGGTGGATGCCTCAGGTATGGAAACCCTAAGTTATTTTATGTTTATCTCACTCATTTAACCTATTTCATTTCATTGTCCTCTTCATTGTTGTCATTCTACAGTAATACCAGTTCAAGCCCCATTCAACCTCGAGGTGGAGAAATTTTGCCAAGTATTGTTCAATATCATTGTTAAATGTTTTGATGGTGTATGTTAGTATACACCTATAGTGTTTTTTGAATCACAGAGATATGGCGGAATTATTTGGGTACCTTCTTTACTTCGAAGAATTGAAAGGTATTTAATTGCAGAGCTATGTGATGCATGCACTCACTGAGGCTCTTTCATTTTCTACTACAAATAGTAAGTTTATTTTTCATATGAACATGATTCTCTTCTAATTGTTAACGAAAAATCCATATGAATTTCTATAAACCTGCCCAATTTTTCCTTGTATAAAGGTTTAATTTTCGGGAGCACCAACATTTCATAAACTTTCAAGGTGGTTTTTCCTGCCATAGAGTGAATTCTAGTTGAGGTAAATGAAAATTGATTCTTGGAATAGTAGAAGGGTTTCAGCCCTTCTCCCATCTACTATTTTCGTTGTCCTCTTCAAATTAATTCTTGTCTCTTTCGAACCTTATATTTGAGGCTTTGGTTGACCACAATTAAGACTCCAAACCCTTATCTAGCTGAGATCATTTATTTCACTTTTCTTTCATTTATCTTCTTCCTATACCCTTGCATAGTTTTTTAATACATATATTTAAAATTCACAAAAATAATTTTCGGTTTCTTGTTGTTAACACGTACAATGAAACTCTTCACAGTTGCATCTAACATTCGTGGTTACTATTTCGTACCTAATAGCCATGTCGCTTTTGCACAAGTCGGTGTTTTTTTTCCTAAACATGAAAGAGACATTTATCTTACTAGATTACACTCGAGACCCATTAGGGTTCGGGATTGATTTAGTTTCTCTTTATGTTTTCCAAGTTCTCTTATAAATCTTTTCATTGCCCTTTTGCTTTGATTTCAAAAATCCCAGGTTAAGGTTATAAATTCTCCATCTGAGAGAGGACCTATATGAGAATAATTGTAATAGCATGATATATTTTCTGGGTTAATTTACCCATAACAGTACTATTGCTATAAATATGTTTTCTTTCTGTTTCCCAAAAATATATGTATGATTAATCTCGTTGTGAGAAAACCCCTTTATCTTTTTGAAATGATAAATTGCTAACAATTTCTTCTACCTCTTATACAAATGATTGTACTTACTATGAAGTAAATTTAATGCACAAAATACTTTATCTAAGATTTCACTTTCAACATATATGGGTAATAAAACAAATAGTTTAATTGTGTGTCTATAACCTGCACTCTTATTCTTTACAGTTATGTTCTCTGTTGTTTTCTTATTTTTCTGTTGTGTTATAAAAATAATCCCATGAATAATATAGGGTTGGAAATAGATTAACTATTTCTCCCCCCTTTAGAACTTAGTTCATGGACACAATGTCTTATTATAAATTGTATTAATACAATGCTCTGAACCCTTTCAATTCATAATTTCAAATCTACTCTGTTGGAAATTTTTTATTTGTTATGGTTTCCACTTTTCCGCTAGCGACTTGGTCTTACTCTTTTTTTTCATGGTTAATTGTAGTCTCAACTCATTCTCTTTTCCTCTAAGAGAGCTATTGAGGTTTAGAATGTTTTTCTGTGTTCATTCAACATGCAACATTTAGCTTGCTATTCTTCCTGTATGTTGCTATGAATGACATGGTTTCTTGGTGTAGTTTAACAAATTTTTATATATATCGAGGATGTTATTTTATGGAAATTTGATTGACAATTTATTTATATGAAACTGGATTTTCCAATTGAAAGGAAGTAAATATGAGGTTGTGCTAACCGTTGGTTGATTAATGTCTATTGGGATTTTTCTTTTCTTGTCCTGGGAATTGAACAAATACATTAGTATGAGTCTGATACACTTGATTTGATAGGATCACTATAACCATATGAATTTGGATATTCACAATGTCCACTTTGGTAACTACGTAAATAAATATCTTTGACTACGAAATGTCTCACTCTATGTATACCCAATTAAAATTGCACTGTGCCCTCACCTAGATCACACAGTTTTGGAGAAGGTGTACGCAAAAATCTTCTTCCTCGGTTGGAATTAAAAATTTACACATAACAAATTGCCTACATGTCATCATGACATTCAAGATAATCTCAAGTTCCTATTCTCTAGATTAACTAACTTCGAGAGTTAGATCTCATTGCTAAATCTTCCTTCCTTTCTGTCTACTCCAGTTATCTCACATAATCTCATATAAAGTTATCCAATGTTAGGTATAAACTTTATACCTATGTGTTTATAAAAATTAACCAATATATTTCTCAATAAAAGAAGTATAATACATGTGTTTATTAAATGACATTTGTAATCTTTCATGAATGCAAAGAGACACAAAATCTTTCGCATATACACATCATGAGTAAGTCTAGTTACAACTTGTTCAAGCTGCTACTATTCTCACTATAACTACCTTTACAATATAGTATACAACAATATTATTCCACTATGTCCACGCAAGCAGCATGCAAGAAAAGAACTCAAAACAAACATAATTAAATCACACAACCGAATATTCAACCTTCAACAAAGAAAACAGATTTTATATCAACTAATGTGTAGGATAAACAACATTTTAAATAAAAAACAACATGAAAATATAACCATAGACACTAGATCTGCTTGAGATGAATGTTTTTTCACCCAACCGGAAACCTTGCACCAGAGGTTCTCCCACAAGATGAGATCTTCCTCTTACCCCCTTAATCAACAAACTTTTGTGATTCTAGGCAAGGCATTTTTGTGCCTTACTTCCCTAACAGAATTTCCTTAGCAGCATCCTATTTTCTAGGGTCTTCAAACCCCAATGGCCTAAGCTATTTCCTATTTTTCAAAAAATTATTTTCCCTTTTTCGTTAAAGCCCAAATTTGTCTCCCGCAACACTTTATTCACCCTTTTTTATTGTTTTTTTCACATAGGGTGATTTAATAGATTTTTTTTCTCCCAATCATATTAAATCACTTTTAAGCATCCCTAGGGACTTTTTAGGAGTAAATAAGGGAAGTTTGTATTTCTCTTATCCGTCCACCTTAGTTTCCAAATTTTGGGTAAGGTTCTCATTAACTCAAGTTCTTTCCCAAGTAAATATCTAGTTTATCTTTATTATTATTTTATTTAATACATCACTATGTTGCATTTCAAATTAAGTTCAATATGTTTTTCTAGCCATCAAACGAGAATATTTCAGTCCAAAGAAATAATATTTACATGAACGCTGAGGGGTATTACATCTCCCCCCTCTAAAAAAATAACATCGTCCTCCATGTTCATTTCTCAGCTGCCTAATCCACAAAAAAAATTGGGAAGGTTTCTTTCATAATTTCCTCTCATTTCCAAGTAGCCTCCTCAAGTGTAAAGTGCCTCCACTACACTTTAACTCAAGCGACGACTAGATTCTGGAGCACGGTCTCTTTCAGAACCAAGATACGGAGTGGCTCTGGTAGAAAATCTCCTTCGTTTTCCACCTGTATTATTAAATTCCAATATATTACATGATAATTATCATGGATGTATTTCTTTAATAAAGATACATGAAACATATTATGCGCTTTAATATAACTAGGCAATGCCAATTGATATGCCACCAAACCAACTCTGTCTAATATTTCAAAAAGGTCCACAGAATCGTGGTGCCAACTTGACACAACTCCCTGTTATGAGAGTACTTTTTATGGGTTTTACCCATAAGTACACATGGTATATAATGATAAATTCTTTATGTGTCCTCTTCCTGTCCACATAACCTTTTTTCCTGTGTTGTGCTATTTTGATATTTTGTCTAATCTTTTGAACTATTGCCTCTATTTCATGCAAAGCCTCAAGTCCCAATATTAATTTATCTTCTGGTTGAACCCACCTAAGTGGCATATGACACTTCTTGCCATATAAATCTTCAAAAGGACTCATTTTGATGGAAGATTGGTAGTTATTGTTGTAATAAAATTCTGTTAAGTGCAGAAAATCCTCCCACTTAGTAGGCCTATCCATGACATACATCCGTAGCATACCTTCTAGGATCGGGTTTTTCCTTTCCGTTTGTCCATCCATTTGAGAATAATAGTTTCGAGTAAAGTTTAATTGAGTCCTGAAGCCTCCAAACAGAGCTTTCCAAAAATTGGAGTTAATTTTAGCATCCCTGTATGATACTATCATTTTTCGTATACCATGCAATCGAAAAATTTCCTTCATGAAAATGTTGGCAATCTGTGTGGTTCCAAAAGTAGACTGCACTCATAAACAATGTTCTTCTTTAGTCAAAGTTCCTACCACCACCATGACCAAATCATGTTTATGCTTTGTTCTTGGTAAACCTGTAATAAAATCCATGGAAATTATCCCCCACTTCCATTCAGGAATGGGTAATGGATTTAGTAATCCTCAAGGGTGTTGGTGATCCACTTTTACTTGTTGACATTCTAAGAATTTTGCTAAATATTTTTCCACGTATTTCCTCATAAACAACCAAAAAAGGTTTATCCTTAATGTTTTTATCATCTTCTGGTGTCTTAGGTGACTAGTATATGGTTTTTTGTGCTATTATATCATTTGTTTTAACCTGATCACATTTGGAATATACAATCTATTTCAGTAGGTTAATAATTTTTCAGAATTTTCAACATATCCTTGAACTTCTTTTTTCTATATTTTCTGTTTCATTTCATGATATTGAGGATCTTGTTGCATTGCTTGTTTAATTTATTCCGAAAAATATTTACTAGTGTTTCTCACAGAATTTCCTACCAAAGCATGAGCATGTATACTTAGAGCATCTAAAATTTTGCTTGCCTTCCATTTTATGTGTTTTATATCAAATTCAAACTCACTAAGGAAAGCTAACCACCTTTCTTGTCTATCATTTAAGTCAGGTTGGCTAAAGAAACATTTCAAACTAATGTGATCTGTCACCAAAATGACTTCTTCCCCAATAAATAATGCCTCCACATTTTAAGCGCTTGTATCACCGCTGCCAATTGTAACTCATATACAACATAATTTCGTTCATGTTTTTTCAACTTTTTGAACTCATAGGATATTACTGCATTTTGTTGCCTTAAGAACCCATCAAGTCCTTCCAAAATCACATTAGTACAAACAGTAAATTCCTTATTTGGATATGAAATTTTTAGTATAGGGGTTGTGGTTAGCAATTATTTTAATTTGTCAAAGATTTCTTGACATTTGGCTATTCATTCAAACTTTATTCCTTTTTTTCTGCAAGGAGGTAATGGGGTAAGCTAATTTTGAAAATCCTTCTACAAATCTTTGATAATACTCGACAATCCCTATGAATGAGTGAATTGCTGACACATCTTTCAATGTGAGCCAATTCATAATAGGCTTAACCTTTTCAGGGTCCATGACTAATCCTTCTTTAGAAATAATGTGGCCTAAATACTGAATAATGCTTTTGTAAAACTCACATTTGATGAGTTTTGAATAAATTTGATGTTATCTTAAAGTCTATAATACCAATCTGAAGTGTTCTTGGTTCTATTCTTCATCCTTAGAGTATACTAGGATTTCATCTATGAATACTAACACAAATGTGTCAAGATATTTTTGAAGTATGTTATTCATTAAACACATGAGAGTTGTTGGTTGTTTAATGAGATTAAAAGGTAGCTCTACAAAATCATAATGTCTATATCAAGTTCTAAAAGTTGTCTTGTGAATATCTTCATCTTTTATCTACAGCTGATGATAACCAGTTCTAAAATCAATTTTTGAAAAGATAGTTGCTCCCTTACTTGATCAAACAAGTCATCAATTCATGGTAATGGATATGTATTCTTGATAGTTAACTTACTTAGGTGTTGATAGTCAATTCACATTCTAAATGTGCCATCTTTCTTTTTGAAAAATAGTAAAGGGGCCCCCCATGGTGATACACTAGCTCTGATATATCCCTTATCTAGTATCTCTTGTAGCTAAATTTTTAGCTCTAGTAACTCTAGTATACTCATTCTATAAGGGACTCTAGACACGGGGGGTCACACCTGGTACAAAATCGATAGAGAAATTTATATCTCTACGAGGGGGTAACTTGAGAATTTCCTCCTAAAAAACATCTTGGAATTCTCTTATAACTAGTAAAGTTCCTAACCTTTCTTTTTATCTTAGTTATTCATCCATTTCCACATGTACTAGGTATACTTGACATCCTTTACTTGCATTTCTTTTTAACTGTAAAGCTAAGATTTGATTGACTTATATTGGTTTTGGTTTTCCTCTTATCAATTAGGGTTTCCCATTTTGATCTACACAACTTGCAATTTTCTCTAAACAGTTTATGACAACTCTCTGTTTTTCTAGCCAATCCATGCGAATTAGTATATCATACGATCCTAAAGGGAGAATGTTGAAATTCAATTATGTGGAATAATCATTCAATTCCACGTAACACTATCTTAATTGATGTGTTTACTTTTGTTTGGTACCAGTTATTAACTTTACCAACCATGCATTCTAGAAATTTTCTGATTGCAATTTATATTTTTCTAGAAATTGGGGGTTAATATAACTTAGACTAGCCCTTGGATCAATTAAAACAAAAATAGATTAGTTTTCGATATTACCTTCTATCTCAATCATAGTAGATTGATGTTCAGATTGTCTATCCTCTAATTCCACATTGATTCTGGGAATATTTTGCCCACATCGTTTACATTTGTTGGTTCATTAACTAGTTTAATATTTTGAATTGATTGCGGGTTGTGAGGGAATCCCCTTAATAGATGTGGTTCCCCACAATGTCAACACTTCATTGGTTCCCTTTCTTTCCCCCTATGCTCTTTTTGCTATTCAATTCCATGGGTTTTGACCTGGTGTGAGACTGAGATGGCTGATTTACACTTCCCTTGTTAAATTCCTTCCTCTGTGGTCCCTTCCCAAAATGTTTGAGGTAAGCAGGTTTTTTTCTTTCTATGTTCATTGCATCTTTGCTTTTATCCTTATTTTTCCATGGTTTTAACCCTTCATTTCTATTTTTGAACTGCTAGTAAAATTATCTATCTTTCCATACTGGCTCATCCATGGCCTTGGAATTGTCGAACTAAATCCTCTTTTTGTAGGGCGCTGGTAAACAATTCTGAAATCTATATACTTTTACGTTCTCCTCTTTAATATTGGGCATATACTGTAACAAGTTTGTAAATTGTGTTACAAACTCATCCATGGTAAGTTGCCATAACCTTAACTCATGGAAATCCTTAGCGTAGTAATGAGAATATCGTTCACTCAGATACCAATATTTAAACCTATTCTAAAATGCCTCCTAAGAAATCGTCTTCTCTTCCAATAGATGTATACTTTTAGCCTCTTCCCACCAAAGAGTGGTTTTTCCCTATAACTAGTAAATAGCTAGTCGGGCCTTTAAATTATTATTGTACTCATACACCTAGAAGTATTTTACCATGTTAAGAAGGCATGCTTCTACATCTTCCTCCTTTTCCCTATCAAACATAGGGGGTTTTATTTTCCAAAATTCTCCTTGCAATTCCATTTTTCTCTTTTCTTTAAGTGACTTTGAGTACATTTTATCTGTTTCTCCAACACTTTAATACTTTTCCTACTCTGTCTCTGCTTCTTTTAATTTCAACCTTTCTGATTTTATGCTTTTATGACTTGATTTTTCAATCAATTCCCTTATCATACGTTCATGTTCCTCACTAGCCCTCAATAGTTGTTCATTGTTGTTTCTACGATAGGCCAATTTTTGCTAGCAATTATTAATAACCTTCATAAACTGGGAGTTGCGTGTATTGTTGCCTCCTCCTAATTCAATATAGAAATCTTTGCCATATGTTATGGTTGGACGAGACTCTTAGGCCCTCCTAATCAATTTTCATTCTCGGTGTATGTTATAAACCAATGAAAACTACTATCAACATATATATATTTTCTTTTAATTACATTTCTATACACAAAAAAAAATTGGATTTTGATGGTCCATTGCAAGCTCAATATTAAAACTGGGCTCTAATACCACTTGTCACAAACCTCTTCATCATTGTCAACCAGAACTTACAAATTTATATATTTTTTCCATTTGATATTAACTAACATCCCTCTATGTCTATTTTATAATATAGTTTATGATTTCCTTTAATCTATTCATAATATAGTTTGTGATATTCTTTTGGGATAAAGAATTTATTGTTCCACTTATTCTATAGTTTCTTAACATTTATTCATCAGACTTATGAATTTAAAGGGTTAACTTTATATAGTCTAGTTGTTATGGTTTCCCATGAGGAACTTTTGTCCCGTTAAATAGTTTGTGTTGTTATGTACTTATTTCTTAGGATGCCTCTTTTAACATAGGTGGTTTTGTAACCAAACACCTCCATACACACGTTTGTAGAACCCACTTTATTTGACGTTCACATTAATTTATGCCTAAATTTATATGTAAAAATTATGGTTTTATTTGGGGTTAGAGTTACAAGATTCTTCTGTTTTCCATACATGGTACATCCTATCGTGTCCTTCCTAGATTGAGTGCATTTATGGTCATCACATGGAGCATCATGGTATCATACTATGACTAGTGAATGGTTCATATATTCATGGAGGATCCAATGGTGGATGCGTCGGGTCTGGAAACCCTAATTTCTTTTCCGGTTAACTCCCTTATTTTCCTATTTCATTTCATTCTCGTATTAGGCATTCTCTCTCTACGGTACTACTAGCTTGAGCCCCATTCAACCTGGAGGTGGTGAAATTCCACCAAGTTTTGCTCGGGATCATTGGTAAAAGTTTTGTTGGCGTATGTGAGTATACACATTTAGTGGTTTTCAACTCTCTAATATTTGGCGTGATTATTTGGGTAACTTTTTTACGTCATAGACTTGAAAGGTATTTAATGGCAAAGCTATATGATGGATGTGCTCAATGAGGTTCTTTCATTGTCTACTGCAAATGGTAAGTTTGATTTTCATATGACCATGATTCTCTTCTAATCTCTAATGACAAAGCCATATGTATTTCTTTAAACTTGCCTAGATTTTTCTTGCAAAGAGGCTTCAATTTCCAGAGTGCCAACATTCCACAAAATTTCAAGGTGGTTTGGCATTCCACAGAGTTAATTCTGGGTCACGTAATGAAATTTTATTCTTGGAATAGAACAGGGGTTTCAACCCTTCTCCCAGCTATTATTTTTTTCAATATTTTTGAATTAATTTATGTCTCTTTGGAACATTATAATTGAGGGTCTGATTGACCACAATTCAAACTCCAAACCCTTTATCCAGGAGAGATCATTTATTTCATTTTTATTTCTTTTATATTCTTCCTATACCCTTGACTAAATTTTTTAATACATATCTTTAAAATTCAGAAAACTAATTTACAATTTCCTGTTGTTCAAAGGTACAGTGATGTAGGAATTTACTGGGTAAGTTCCTATTGATGAGCCAAAATGTACCACCAACGACTAAGGGGTCTCCTCGGTGTGAAGTCCCAATTAGACCTAACACCATTTGGGATAGGAGCCCCATCCAATATGTGGGCCCAGCTGTTGCCGTGAATGTTTTTTTCTCTTAGTTATCAAATGAGAAGGTGCCAGAGTGGGGCGAGAATGAAGTGCTCCGGAAGTGAAAGGAAATCAGCTCAAGATTGATAAATAGAATAAAGAGGTTTAAACAAGTCACAACAGCAATAAGAAGAGATAAACAATGAGAGGGATTAGTGAGCTAAAACCCCATTGGACATAATAAACAGGAACGTGTCGAAGGTCAATTGTGAAGTAGTTCACAATAGGTCACTGACATGGCAAGGAACAAGTAAACACAAATTCGAAAGCGAAACATACATGCAACCACTATGTATCAGAACATAACATATTGTGTATATGAAAGCACACACACAAATATGGTGAGGTACCAGACATCTAATACAACCACCATGAGTGAGCATGGGAATTAGTGCCAAATAAAAAAGAAAACATCTTATTAATATGCTGCAAATTCAAGTAGATATCATGCAATTGGTCAATACCCAATAGTGGAACATGGGTTGTTCATAACATGTCTCGATGTCAAAACCCTAGCCCTACTACAAACCCACTCTCTTAGCTACCAAGAGCTGAGTGGCCCTAGCACTCAAGCATAGATCAACTATCTATATTGGTCTCAACTCAAGTGCTAAAGTCCATTTGAATGAGGCCTAATGGAAAATTTATAGAGGTGAGGTGACTATTCACCTATCGTGACCCTTGGCCTCCCTTATGAACTTTTGCTACCCTCATGACTCTTGAGATTACCTACTTCATCCTCAGGACACAATTATTATTACATGCCCAGATCAGACCTAACATAGTGGCTGATATAATGGTGGGTGATATTTACATCATGATGAAAGAGATAGAGAGAAAGATGTGGAGGGTTATTGGAAACCCTAGAATGCTTGATGCCTAAATCTCACAACGATGTGGATGCTTGGTCTTGAAATCAATTCGTTTTCTTTCCACTATGCCTCACTTGCCTTCATCTATCTTCTAGTGATGTGCCTTTGATTTTATTGAAAGGTTATTAGAACTTGGAAGGGACCACCTCGCTTACTAAAGGAAAACCTAGTTATGCAAGCTCCATGAGAAACACTAATCTTTTTCCGTAGACGAATATTTGTTCCATCCCTTGTACCTGCAAGCAAATAACATTACTCAGACATAATTTCAAACTAGGAATGATAATGGAATTATAACCAACTAATTTGAAAGAATGAAATTAATAAATAGTTATTCTAGACCCTCGTGTGGTCAACTATTGTGCCACAATATTATCAATGCATGTGGCCTTGGGGGGTCATCTTGAACTTGCTCAGATGTATTCTCATTTAATCTCATTATCGCTTCACTGCACATAATATCCTGGTATCACTGTCTAATCAAGGTCATTAGTGTACACCAAGGTTACATATTGTCACATTGGTCAGTCATGCAAATTCTCATTTGACAATAAAACTTTGCTCGAGCCCTTAACTCACAATGTTGTTCCTTTTGAATAAATATTGGTTTTTTGACTAGTATATCTCACTTCTCAGATTCCAGAGGCCTGATCTTATTGGAAACTCTTCAATTGAAACAGAGATGATCCATTCTTTGAATTTATTCCTCCAATACGACATTAAAACTCAATAGCACAATATGCAACATATGAGTTTCCTTAGTTACTAATGACTAGGCATCAGTATCTGCTTCATCTTAGAGAAAACAACACTACCTTTTGTCAACATTTCTTCAAATTGTCACCCTTCGAATTGTGTCATGGTTGAGTCTAATGAAGTTACAAAAGTCTACTACTAACAATAGGCCACTATCTACCTGAAACGTCTTCCTCCACTACATAACAATCCTTATCTTTGATTAATTCTCTAGATTCTAATGCACAAGTCTTTGTTATTGTAGATGAGGGCTCTTAGTTGGGTTCTAAACCTGATCAGTGCTCTTGTAGCCCAACACTTTTAATTCTGAAACAGAACTCCAATGCATCGAGCCTTACTTCTGCTGCTTCACAACTTAATTTAACAATAAGGGAGGCATAATAACGTCTCAAAATATATTAATACAGTATCACACTTTTAGAAACCCTAACACAAATGTGCTCAAATTTGCCTCACATCATCATGCAAAATTAAGCTCAGAAATAGTCCAAAATCTGTCATAAGAAAACCCTAAGTTCCTTCAAAGTATAGAGAGCTGAAACATGAATATAAGCCAACAAACTTGGATTGAGGGATCTGGAACAAGTTGAAGGCCGAAATAAGGCCTCAGAACCCATGAGCATAGGAAAAGAACCTTATGCAACATGTTTGCATGATCTTCTAGAGTTTTCTCGTAGATAGCTCCAAGATTTGTCTTAGTCTTTGGCTCAAACTAGCCCTGTTACTGAGGGCCAAAATTCTCAGAAGGTATAGCCTCAGATTAGCCCTAAACAGACCCTAATAAAGCACATACCCCACCCTCATAACAGGCTCTTCTTGATACCAAATTGGTTTTGTGTCCTCACATCACGAAGAAGATACCTTCGATGAGCAAAGAGCTAAATACATGTTATCCTTAGGTCGCAATTCTGGCTGAGAAGTCATACAATCACAAAATGTAAGAGGTCTCATTACCTAGAGGTTGACTTGAGGTGCAATTCAGCAATCTGGGTGGATATGCAACTCACCGGAGGTCGCATAATCGTAGCATAGGGTTGGTCGTACTCTCTGGAGGCTCATCAGATGCGTTGAAATGTGACCCAGCGACTCGGGTGGAAGTGCGACTTTCTGGAGGTCACCCAGTCACATTATAAAGTTGGTCGCACCCTTGGATGGTTCGATGGAACGTGGGTTGTGATCAGGCAACCTAAAGAGATGCAGCTGAGGTGGAAGTCGCATATGGAAGGTGCGATCCAACGAAGGTCACACTCAAAGGAGTCGCGAGTCAAATAATAGGCACATTTCATTTTTGGGCATACCTCTGGGGTCCTCCACTACGATTACACGACCTGTAGGTGTTCTGATCACACAAATAAAAAGGAGGAGGGTCATCCAAAGTTCTGTCCCACATGCAGATTCACTGCAGGACCATTTGAAGATATCTTCCAAGAAAGCGTTGATCGGGAAACTTTACAACTATAACTTTCCTGTCGCTCTTGCTAGTACCGACAGAGACCTCGCAACACTAGTTGTAGTTGGTGCGATCCTCCACCATGAGCATGATAACACAACAATCGCACTTTCGATATATAATGACAGAGATTCCAAAGCAACGCGTTTTGTGTCGACAACCCAAACACACATTTTATTACATGAATTATCACTGCAATGTTTAACCGATGGTGCCTTTCGATGAAATACTGACTATCCACAACCCTTCCAGTGAATGACTTTGTGTCGCATGCCTTACGTAGGCTACTCCAGCTTGTATCTGTATATGCGTTATTTCGACATCTAGTTACTATCCAGGAGACACGTTGAACATTGCCAATTTGAAACTTTAGGCTGCTTTTAAGATTGTGTTTCCATGGGGCTATGCTACTCCTGAAAGATTGCAACAAGTAAATTGTTTGTTTTTTAAGTCAAATAATTTTGACTCATTACTAGGGATTTTCGGTGCACTGTTGCCTAGGGATTTGATCTATCGCCAGGGGGCGTGCCTTGTAGCGATAGTCTGCATGCCGACAGGATTTTGCAGATTGCTTAAGGGAAAGGTTGAAATGTTCCCCTGTCTACCCACGAAGAATCTGATGCATCGCAGAACCTTCGTAGAAGCTACGTGAAACAAGCTTTAATGCAAAGTTTGAACCTAGAAGGAGGCGAAGGACCCTTAGAAAAGGAAACTCGTCACGAATTATTCTTCATCGTTGGAGGGGAAATATCTCAGTCTAAAAATATAGAAATGGATGTCTCCCATTCACATTCTGAATCAGAATTGGAGCCCTCGAGGATGGCATTGCATCTGTATTTGGATTTTGTGGGCGAGGTTGATGTGCTTCTCACTCCAGATCATATTTCATGGCTTACCACAGGAAATTTCAATGCCTCCTCGGTAACATTTTCCCTTTCTTTATTTCTTCAGAAATCACAAAGTAATATCAGAATACAACAAAACTAATGTGTCGATAAGAAAATCATGCTTCCCATTCATTTTTTGAGACAAGCTGGCACATTTTACTTAGTTTCCTTTGCCCTAACCTCATGCACCCTTAGTGTGTGATAACACTATTAACACGACCCCTTAACCATTTGTATTGTGCCCTTATCACTACCGTGAGTGTAATGGTCATCACCCAACAATAAAATCATAGTGTGCCCCCTCCTTTATCACCGAGCCTTTACCATCATGTATCCATGTCATGGACTGATGAATGTTACTTCTTCCATGGAAAAAGTGTTATTCCTTATGTTTTCATGAAACTCTTCCCTAGATGGTATCTTCCCAATACATGGTTTAATGCCATCATGTATCGTCTGTCCAAGACTGCTTTTTTTAAACTCCTGCTGCATACCCATGTTTCCTTCACCTTATTTCCTGTGATGACCATATAATACCCCTTGTGCTCCATGCATCACTTTGGGATGTGTGCTAGCTTTATGGTGGCCACTATTCCCTTAAAACATAAAAGCATCCACCATGTCGTGTATCAAGAATATGCCTTGTCCTATGACATGTTGTCCTTAACAAAGCCTCATGAAGTCAATATTTATATCATTATATAATTTTTCCTCCATAAGTGATGTATTTCCAAACTATTATTCAATTTCATCCTTCTTCATTAAATATGTGCCCAATGCAACTCCATTTAAATCCCTGCAAAGAAAAGGGATAAAAAATTAAAACCGTGAAAATAATTTCATCTTGAGGTGATAGCAAAATTGCAACTAAATTATATGAGTAGAACAAGAGATGCTCGAATTCGAAAATCAGCACAACATTTAGGCACCTTAATGGGCTTATGAATTGCAAGCAATTTATGTGATGCCAAAAGCAATGGGGCAGTGACAAATTCAAGGGCCTCGAGTAAGATGGCAATTTGAGGAATCTTAATGTACTCGAGGGGACAAGGACCAGGACAAAGTAGGTTATTGTCATGAAGTATTATCAAAAACCCTTATGCATATGTGTGATCAGGCTTGAGGGTGAGTCAAGAAGAGCTTAAAATGACATGCGTACTTCGATTAGATATGTCTAGAGTTACAAAGATGCCAGAGTGGTATATAATCTTTAAAAGCCCTAATGTGCATTCACATTCAAGTATTCTATACAAACAAATACCTTCCAATGTATAAAATCAGCTAGTAAACTTATACATTTTTCACTTCTCTAGTAGCACTAGGAAATAGTTTGTATATGGAGAGTAAGTATGACCTTAAGTCATATAATAACAATCATAACCCAAAGAAAAACCCCATCTAAATTTTTCTCATAAAACCCATCACTCGAGCGAATGTCTCGAACTCACCTATAGCAAGGGGAAGTGTTATTAGTCGAGGAACACTAATTATGATGGAATGCGGTAAACAAGCGAGATGTGAACACTGTCTCCATACCTATAGATGGAACAACAAAAAATTAATTAATTAATAACCAAGTACAAATTCAAGTACAGACCAAATAAAAATCACACGAATAGAGGGTCTACCTATAACAAGGGCTATCACGAAGATTTTCCTTCCATCTAGAGTAGGTTCGCAAGGGGTATATCAAAATAAAATGATGTCCATTGAAAACATTCCAGAAATTCTATACTAAAGGAAAGAAACAAAACGAAATGAGGTGAGCCTAATCTGTAGCATCTGACAGAGGAAATGAATGTCTGGGCGTTGGAAGAACCACTAAGCTCGCGATACACAAAGTGGGGAACCGAGAATAGGTGGCAACACAGACTTCTTGAACGTTTACCCTATGCAAATGAAACCCAAATTATGCTTGAATTTCAAGACGAGAGTGTAGAAGGAATGAAACTAAGAATAATTTGAGAGGTACATATAGCACAAAACGGTGCGATTTGGAGCGCTGGTAATAAAATTTTGAAAGGAAAACCTTACCTATGGAGCGTAAGTAATTCTTCTGATCCCTGAGAGTGGTTTTGCTGAGAACTCTGGCAGTTGGGGTTAAGAATCATAACTTCAAAAAATAAAATTATTGCGAACTTCGCTACAAACCGCTCTGCAGTCTATCATGGGCATAATAGCAATGGTTAAGACACAAAAAATTATTATCACGTACCATGAACATCCTTAATCCATCAGTTATACGCTTGTAGAAGCAAGGAACTGAGGACATTGACACACACACATGGAAACCAGGGCAGCTGTTCAATCTCCTTGTTATCACTAGGAAAGAGCTAACCAGCCATATATTGGGTATTTAATGCCTTCAGAGTATCACGCAACTTAACGCGATAACACGGGAGCGAGCAAATTCGGCATTAAATAATATTTGCCCGCTCCCGTGTTATCGAGCTAACCAGCGTGCTGCTATGAGGGCATTAAATACCCAATATATAACTGGTTAGCTCCAGCCAACTAGACAAAGCTCAGAATATAGGTTAACCAGCCAATGAGAAGAGAAAAGAGTTGTGAAAGGATTTAGGGCTTGAGAGGCATAAGGCCAACCGTTGGATCACCTCGAGCCATCCTAGCCGTCCACAAAAAGCAAGGTTCGAACCCTCCCCGTGTGATAGGCACATGGTGTGTGATGCGTTGGCCCGAGAGGATTGGCCACACAATCCTCTAGGCGTACAACCTTCCATGCCGTCTCATGGTTATGCAGTGGAGCCTTTAACTAATTTATTGTGGCAATAAAGCTTATGAAATGTAGTTTATACCCATAAATATCGAAAACGATATTTCCTCAAAAGATGACAATGTCAATACAATTAATCATCAATGAAAAACCTTGGTTAATTATGAATCTAACCCATTCTATGTATCTATGACTATATTACCAAGCGATAAGTTAAGTAAATAAATTAATAAAGGACAGAGTGATATTTACCAAAGGTAAAGGGGTGGTTCCCCGTCAACACATAACACTAAGGTAATGAACATGAAAGTGGTATACCACATACTATTGGCATACATAGTAAGTCTCGTTGATGCTATAAGGGATATTTATAGTAATAGCAAGGCCTAGAGCATATATGTAGTGCCGAGTAATGTATGTAGGTAAGGTGGGTATATAATACATTCATGTTTAATATAAGATGAAGGTTACGATTTCCTTTATACAAAAAGAAAAAAACCTAGTATAAAATGAGTAACATTACAGTGAATAAGCAGCCGAAGATAATAACTGTAGTGATTAATATAGAAAAAAAAATTAAAGAGGTGTGACCATATATATAAAATATGTTATTAATGCATTATATTATATATCTATTCAACCGTTATTATATTAATAAACTAAATATTAATAAATTCAGAACTAAATATTAATAAATTCAGGTTTAAATTAAAATATTTATGTATTAATGTTTTAATTACTATAGTAATGTATCAATTAATATATGAATTCATTATTTATTAATTACTAAATTAAAATTAAATCAAATTATTAAACATTTGATATAACATTTATTTAATTATATTAAACTATTAAATTATAATATTTTTTAAATTATATTACTATATATAATATTTACTTAAAAATTTTTAATTTAAAATTAATTAAATTAAAATTTCAATCCTGTATCATGAGTAAATTTTCAAATAAATGGAGTTGTTTTTTAATACTTTTACAAGATTAATAAATTATTAATAAGTTTATTAAGAACTTGATAAACTTTTACATGTAGATATTATTAATTAGTTTTTTAATAAATTATAGGTTATAATTTCTATTTTGTGGACTAATTCAGTTGTTTCTCTATTTAATTTGTTTTCTAAATAGTGTATAATTTTTGAGTTTTCAATCCATCTTAGTACAATTTGTACTATCTAGTCAATTAACTAAGTAATCAAATGTGAAAATCACTGGTGCATTAATAATTTGGCTCTCCTCTTATCTTTAATTAACTTACTCTTAATTATTGGTATTGGAAAACTAAAAAATTTCCTCCCATTTTGGTATCTCAATCAGATTTGGGTGCATTAATAATTTGTCTCTCCTCATATCTTTAATTAACTTACCCCTAATTAGTGATATTAAAAAACGAAAGAGTTTCTTTCCATTTTGATATTTCAATCATGTTTTGGTATCTCAATCCTGTGTTCTCCTAAACAAAATTGATCTTTTAAAATCCCACACATTCATCTAACTTCTAAAACAAGCGTGCTTACAAACAAATTTTTTCAATATTAAAATCAAAGACATTGATCTTACTTCTAAAACAAGGGGTCCATGCTATCGTGCGTGATCTTATGAAAATGTGCAAAGAATGTCGCTGTGTTCACAATGTATGATATATGTGTACTGTAGATGCTATCATCTGTGATCTTTTGAAATGTTTCCATTGATGTTGTCTACTTCACTACTTTCCAGTTGAATTAAATCTTTTCTTAAATAATGAATGGTATTATAATATTTTATGTCTTTGTAGAAGTAATCACGTATCATACATTATTTTGTAGGAGGAATCATGTATCCTACTATATTTCTTATAGTGGAAATATTGCATAAATAATGACGGATTGTTTATGTCATAAATAATGAATAGTGTGTATTATTTCATCGTTTAAATAATGAATGCCTAAGTTTATGGTATTTTTTATTTTTCTACCCCCGAATGGTAATGTATAGGATTATAGTATTTTAAATTTTAGTTTGTTGATAGCGTATATTCCGAGCAGTATATATGGATATGTTTTTATTTTATATATATATTAAATTTTGTATAATTGGTTAGTAAGATGTAATAGAGGTTTTATTTTTTTTAAGAGAATTTATAATATCAATTTTTTTAAAATTTATTATGTAAACATTATGTCCCCATCCCTTATTGATACTCAATATGATTAGTCTTTTTATTTTGCCTATCCATACTTATTGTATGATTGCAATATAATTATTGCGTTTCTACGTACATGATCCCCGTAGATCCATTCATTTCAAGATTCGTCAATTCATTAGTATTCATTAACATTTGTAAGTAAGAGAATTTACTATTGTTATTGTTATTATATAATTCATTTGATAATTACAAATATGTTTTGATTGCTGCGTCCCATACCCGGAGAGTAACTGGCACCTTCCTTCGGAACATCCGATGCATACGGTTAATTTTTTCCTGTTCAGCTACCGTTGTTGGGTTGTTTCTCCACGTGGCGACGGCTAATAAGAAAAATAGCATAGTGCATCTCGTGATTTATCGCGTCCCATAATCCATGTTTTCCATCCGCTTCTTTTGTCCATAGCTACTACACAGATTCACCAAAGATTATCGTATAACTTGTTAGAGAAGCAAGCTACAAAGCTGTATCTCATACGCCAGGATATCTTGTTCATGGCATCTTATAAATCTCTCTACTATTGCCGTAATATTTATTCACTGATCGCCATCTTTATATTATTAACTGAAAATATATTCCCTAAAAAAACTAAACGAATTATGGGAAATCCTATGACATGTAGCTTAATCTTATACACTGGCCAAGTGTACAAAGTCTTGAAAGCATATGAATTTTACACATGCAAAGTACATTGTACATGTCTGCGGACAAATAACGAATGTCCCGACAGAAAAGTTGATAGAAACCTTTGACTCCAATGTTTCGTCTTATTTTTAAAAATAAAATGAATATGTAAGTGTAACTTGTAGTTTATTTTTTTTATTATTAACTAGCACAATTATATTAATAAATTGAGTTGATGTAAATTTAAGGTATAAATTTAATGCGTTATATTATAAATTTGATGTGCTAAATTAATATATTAATATATCAAATCTAAGATTTATATATAAATTCTAAAATTATAAAGTCAATAATCATAAACCAAAAGGATTATTAATATTATAAACCCAATGAATTAGGAAACCAATGAGACTAATATTAAAACCTAAAAGATCAATAAACCAAAAAATTAATAAACCAAGAGAAAAAATATTCAAAATCCTAGGGAATATTAATAAACCAAAAAAATTAATATTAAAATCCCAAGAGGTTACTAATATTATAAACTTAAGAAATCGATAAGCCCAACACATTAAAATTAAAAAAATTCAGGATTAATATTAAAAATTCAAGAGATTATTAATATTACAAACCCAAGCATAAATATTTATGGGGTTTAATATTATTCCCTTGCGTTTACAATATCAATCCCTTGGGTTTATTAACATAAGGGTTCATATTCCAAGGGTTTAATATTATTCCCTTGGGTTTATAATCTCAATTTGATTAATATTATAAACCGAAGGGATTAACCTTTAAAACCCAAGGATTAATATTATAAACCCAAGAAATTAATATTATAAACCCTTGGGATTAATATTATAAACATAAGCGATTATTAATATTATAAACCCAATGGATTTGTATTAAACTCATGATTAATATTATAAACCATATCATTAATATTATACCCTAGGAATATGAACCCTTAGATTAATAAACCCAAGGGTTTGATATTATAAACCCAAGGGTTTAATATTGAAAACTCAAGGGAATAATATCAAATCGAAGGGATTAATATTGTAAGGCTACAGTATATGAACCCTAAGAAAAATATTATAAGCCCTAGAAAAACATGGTTGACCATCAGTGGTTTTCATATTGAGATAATATTTGTCGCAATGTGACATTGGACCATGGTTGACAATGATTGACCGATTGATCTACATATTGAGAAAATATTTGTCACAATGTGACGTTGTACCACGGTTTACCATGATTGACCATGGTTGATTTACATATTGAGAAAAGATTTGTCACAATGTGACGTCGTACCATGGTTGACCATGACTATAAAACCAAGAGATTTATATTAAACCTTAGATTAATGTGATAACCCATGGTTGATATTCAAATTGAGATAATATTTCTCACAATGTGGTGTTGGACCATGGTACACAACGATTGACCATGGTCAGGTGTGTTTGACCAATGTTGACTATGATCGATCATTGTTGACCACGGTTGAGCATGATTGATTTCCATATTAAGAAAGTTTTTGTCACAGACCCAAGGGATTAATATTGTAAGCCCATGGGATATAAAACCTAAGATAAATATTATAAACACTAAGATAAAACTTAAACCTTAACATTAATATTATAAACTTCAGAATTAATATTTTAAAATCAAAGCTTAATATTTGAAACCAAAGGAACTATAAACCCAAAGGAACAACACTGAACCCCAACATTAATATAAAACCATAGGAATATAAACCCTAAGATTAATAAACCAAACGGATTATTACTATAAACATAAGGGCTTAATATTAAAAATCCAAGGTGAACCCAAAATATTAATATTATAAACCCAAGGGATTAATAAACCCGAGGAATTTATGTTATAAACTCAAAGGATTATAAACACAAGGGATTTATATTAAACCCTAGTATGAATATTATAAAAACTATCAATAATATTATACCCTTAGAATATGAAACCTTAGATTAATAAAATTAAGAGATTGATAACATAACCCCAAGGCACTAATAAACCCAACAGATTAATAGTAAAAAGCCAAGGGATTAATATTGAAAACCCAAGGAATATAAACTCTAAGATAAATATTATAAACCCTAAAACAAACATGCTTGACCATGGTTGATTTTCATATTGACACAATATTTCTTACAATGTGACATTGGACCATCGTTGACCATGACTGAATTTCATATTGAAACAATTTTTATCACAATGTGAGGTTGGACCATTGTTCACAATGGATGACCATGCTTATCACAATGTTATATTAGACCATTGATGATGGTTATTGACCATGGTTGATTTTTATATTGAGATAATTTTTGTCACAATGCGATATTGGACCGTGGTTGACCATGGTTGACAATCATTTATTTTCATATTGAGATAATCTTTGTCACAATGCAACATTGGACCATGGTTGACCATGATTTATTTTCATATTGAGAGAATTTTTGTTAAAATGCGATGTTAGACCCTTGTTGACCATGATTGACCATGGTTGATTTTCATATTGAGACCATCTTTGTCACAATGAGATGTTGGGACATGGTTGACCACGGATGGCAATGGTTATTTACCATGGATGGCTATGATTCACCATGGTTGACCATGGTTGATTGTCATATTGAGACAATCTTTTCCGGAATGGGAAATTGGACCATGGTTGACGATGGTTGACCATGGTTGATGTTCATATTGAGACAATATTTGTCACAAGGTGACATAGGACCATGATTGACCATGAATGACCATGATTGATTTTCATATTCAGATAGTCTTTGTCACAATGTGATGTTGGACCACGGTTGACCATGGTTGGTTTTAAAATTGAGACAATCTTTGCCACAATGCGACATTGGGCCATGATTTACCATAGTTGACCATGGTTGTTGAAATGTGACGTTGGACCATGAGATAATATTTGTCACAATGTGACCATGGTTATTGACCATGGTTGACCATGATTGATTTTCATATTGAAAATTTTTTTCTCACAATACGACGTTGGACCATGGTTGACCATGGTTGATATTCATATTGAGACAATCTTCATCACAACGTGGTGTTGGACCATGGTACACCATAATTGACCATGGTTGACCATGTTTGACCAATGTTGACCATGATTGACCATGGTTGACCATAGTTGACCATGATTGCTTTCCATATTGAGAAAATATTTGTCACAAACCCATATTGGGATTATTATAAACCTAAGGGATTAATAAACCCAAGGGATTAATAATAAAAACCCAAGGGATTAATAAACCCAATCAATTTATATTATAAACCCAATGGATTGTAAACCGAAGGGGTAAATATTAAACCCTCAGAATAATATTATAAACCCTATCAATAACGTTATACCTTTGGAATATGAACCCTTGTATTAATAAACTCAAATCACTAATAAATCCAAGAGATTAATACTAAAAACCAGATAGAATAATAATTATTGACCATGTTTGACCAACGTTGACCATGATTGATCATTGATAACCATGGGTCACCTTGATTTATTTCCATATTAAGAAAATATTTGTCACAGACCCAAGGGATTAATATTATAAACCCATGGGATATAAACCCTAAGATAAATATTATAAACATAAAGATAAACATGAAACACTAATATTAATATTAATATTATAATGTTGCTAATTTTAAAATTTTCCAAAAATGTTGGGAGGGGAAATTTTTTTAATGTTACCATTCTACTTCCACTCTACATAACTGAAGTAACAACGCACTCCACTAAACCTTAATGTTAAGATAAGTATAGTTATAAGGTCGTGGATTAAACCCTAATCTAAACATAAACTCTATTGTTAATCTTCTTTGTTGGAACTTTGACTTTGTTGTAGAAATTAGTCAGATCTACACAATCTTCACATTTAGCACCTAAACATAACAATTATTCTAGAAGATCCTACATCAAGAACATCTGTAAGATAAAAACCTTCATGAATGCGGGAATCTCTACTAAAACGCCTAATTGCGCAGAGTTAACAAATTAGAACTTTAAATTAATGGCATTATATTTCCGTACGGCGGTTTCTTGTACAACGTTCTTTCCAGACATAGTGATGAAGTCCAGGTATATTCCATGTTATTATCCGATAGGATATTCTTAACAGCAACTTGTAAACTTTCTTTTTCTTCTACAGAGAGCTCTTCGAACAACTTTTCCAAATTCGAGATATTGATCCTACCCAAATATAAATAAATAAATAAATAAATAAATATATCTAGATATATATATATATATCGGTCGTGATTACGAGTTAAAGCACTTAAACCAAAACATGAGATGCGAGATTTTTGTAGTACACAAGTCACCTCAGGAGATTGAGAGATTTTACTCTCATATATTGATCCATATTCATTTGTAATGAAATATATATGTTAAATGTTTACGCTAAATGTAAATTTTACAAACATTTATGCTTACACATCTTAACTCCAAATATATCAAGGGCCTAGAGGGATTAAATTTCTTTTCATTCTAAAATAAGTTTGCATTTGCATCTCAAAAGATAGATTTGTATGAAAAAATTGATAAGTGATGGATCTTCAAGACATATATTTATTGAGGAATCAAATCTCCTCAAATATTAAAATAAATATATTTAACGTATTAGTTCATTAGTTTTTTAAGAAAAATGGTTTTTTCATATCATTGGAAAGGATATAATGGTGGAGTTTATAGATATAATGTAAATTTATTATATACTAGCACAACCACATCTAGTAATGTCGTCTCTATATGTTGATCGTTGGAATTTTCATATGTCGATTGATCAGTGTATATCAAAAACATTAGTAGATATGGCTGCACTATTTACAACTGACGTGCATGTGGTGGATTCATTGACCATGGTTGATAAGGGCTGATTAGGTTTCATTGACCATTGTTGATAAGGGTTGATTATGTTGATTGCATGTGGTGGATTCATTGACCATGGTTGATAAGGGTTCATTAGGTTTCTTTGACCATGGTTGATAAGGGTTGATTATGTTGATCAAAGTTCACGAGGTTGACAATGGTCAAGATTATTGTGCCGATGCACTCTACAACCCAATATGGGGTAGATGTCAAGCGTAAATGTTTAATATTTAAGAAATTTAATCTAATGTCAACTTAGGCGTAAATATTTAACATTTAACATTTATATGCCTCAATTAAAAAGGAAACATTAAAAGTAATATAAAGCTCAATGCTTGTAAACAAAATTTGGTTTAATTAATAATAAAAAGTTAAAGTTAACGTCAATTTATTATATTCTAATTAATTTGTTATTAACTTGTAAATAGGCTTTGTTACAATACCAATATCACATGCCCAAAAACCATAACTTATTTCAAAATCAAAATATCTTATAACAATATGACATGATACTTAACCATGGATATTCACCCCGCTTTACTATGGATAATGTTAACATGTAAATACACTTTGTTACAATACCATGGAACAATACCACATATTATTAATACCACATACCCAAAAAAGATAACTTTTTTCGCAATCAAAATATTTTATAAATATGTTATTTTAATTTTGTTTTATAACATTTTTTTAATTAAATCTAAAAGGAAAAAGGTTATAATTACTTTTGAGATATATCTGAACACTCTATCCTCGTGACTACTAAAAATATTCCCATAAAAGAAAGATAATGGATGATTGTTTTCAGTTTTTTAGTATTGTATTTTCTATGAGATGATCGATCCTAAATATAAGTTTAATATTTTTACAATAAGTTGAGTTTTATACTTTATATAATTCTTAAACACAATTACATGGAATCAAATTTAAGAGAGAGAGAGAGACAGGGAGGAGGGAGGGAGGAAGAGAGATATTGACAAAGTTGGAGGGCGAAGAGAGGGAGAAGAGGGAGAAAGAGTGATCGGGGGAGAGAGAGGGAGGTGGGAGAGAGAGAGGGAGAGAGAGGAAGGAAGAGATAGAAGAGGGGAGAGAGAGAAGGAGAGAGGGAAAGAGAGAGAGAAGGATTTGGAGGGGGAGAGAGAAGGAGGAAATAAAAAAGATATAGAGACATAGAGGTGGAGAGAGGGAGGGAGTGAGAAGGGAGAGATGGAGAGAGAGTGAGGGAGAGAGGAGAGGAGGGAAGAAATAGAGGAGCAGAGGATATATATAGGGAGATAAGGGGAATAAAGAGAGAGGGAGACACAAAGATGTAGGAGGGAGAGAGAAGGAGAGAGCGAGGGAGCTAGTGACAAAGTTAGAGCAAAGTGAGAGAGAGAATGATGGGTGGGGGCTGGGGTGAGGTGGGAGATAGAGGGCGCTGGGAGAGAATCATAGAGAGAGTAAGGAAGAGAGGGAGGAATCAAGAGAGTGGGAGAGAGAGGGACAGAAGCAGAAATACATAGAGGGAGAAAGGTGGAGAGAGGGAGTGACAGAGGAGAGATGGAGAGAGAGTGAGGGGGAGAAAGAGAGAGGATAGAGAGAGAATGAGAGAAGGAAAAGAAAGAGAGAGAGAGAGAAGGGGAAGAGAGGGAGAGATAGATAGATATAGAGAGAGTGTGTGCATGTTTTGGGGTTAATAGAGAGAAGGAATAAGAAAGAGACACATAGACACAGATATAGATATTATATAGTAATATAAAACCATCCTAGATCCATTTAAAACTTGGATCTATCAGGCGTTGTGAGGGATCAAATATCTCGAGGGAAAACCTTTTCTCAAGTTTTCACTAAACAATTTTTTTCACCTTGAGATATTTTATCCCACTCGACGCTTGATAGATATGGGGTTAAGATGGACATAGGCTGGTATTAATCCTAATGATAATGCTACATTAAATGTCAATGATTGACCATGTTTGACCATGGTTTGGCTAGTAAACCATGGTCAACAATGATATTTATAATGGTTGATAATGAATGACCATGATTGATAACCATCATTAATCATTGTCAACCATGTGATTGTAGAGGTTGGCTTTTCAAAATATATATATAATTAAATTCCAAAAATTTGACAACCAATAGGGTGGAATATTTTTAATACAGTAAACATAGGATTGACCATGGTTGAAAATGGTTGACGATATTCAACCATTGAGAATGGTTGACAATGGTTAACCATCGTTGATAATGGCTAACAATTATTGAAAATGGTTGACCATATCCAAACATTGTCAATGGTTGAAAATGGTTGACCATGGTGGATAATGGTTGAACATGGATGACCATAGTTTACCATGGTTGTAAATGGTTGACCACGGTGAACCATGGTTTACCATGGTGAACCATGGTTTATCATGATTGAAAATGGTTGGTTCTAGCATATTCTCATTCACAATGGTTGACAATGGTTTAGCATGATTGATAATGATCAATCATATTGAACCATTCTCAATGGTTAACAATGGTTGACCATGGTTCAGAATGGTTGACCATTGTTGGAAATGGTTTGCCACGATTTGGCTACCAAATCATGGTTGAGGTTTTTTTACCATGGCTGACAACAATAGACAATAGTTAACCATAGTTGAGGATGGTTGACTATGGTTAACACTGGTTTACTATGGTTAACGATCGTTTGGATACCAAACCATGGGTAATCATGATATCGAGATTGGTTAACAATGGTTAACCATGGTTGGCAACTATTTTCAACCATGTGGTTGTCAATGTTGACTAATATGGCAAACATAGGGTTGACCAAATTTGATCATGGTCAACTATTTAAACATTAAAGATAAGGTTGAATTTACTTTACCAATGTGGCCCATTATTTTTGACTATTAATATTAATTAGTTAACAATGGTCACCAATGACATTCACAATGGCTGAAAATTGTTAAGCATGTTTGAAAACCATTTTCAACCATGTGGTTATAATGATACTAACAATGGTTATCAATGGTTGAAAATGATTTACCATGGTTGAGAATGGTTTCCCATGGTTGACCATATTCAACTTCTAACAATGGTTTTCAGTGGTTGGCCATGGTCAATAATGGCTAACCATGGTTGAAATTGGCTGACAAAGGTTGAACATAGTTGAATATATGCAACCATTATCAATGATTGACAATGGTTGACCATGGTTGACATTGTTGGCCATGGTTGACAGTGGTTGACCATGGTTGACCATGGTTTACTATGATTGAAAATGGTTGGTGTTGGCATATTCTCATCGATAATAGTTGACCATGGTTGACCATATTCAACCATTGCCAATGTATAATATGTAACACTTTATTTTAGTTCTATAGCAACATATTTCCTTCATCAAATTCATAATTAACATACAAATTTAAATGCATGCACATACTTGGTTTTCCTGGTTGATGATGATCTCCAACGAAATCGCTCCATGGTAAAATCTAATTCTATTTTTATTACCAAACCAACCAATTCCTCTTTCCCTACCTGGGATCACCCTCTTTTCTTCCTAGACCTAGAAGACTTCAAAGTCAAATTATTTGAATTCCCTGTCCAAAATATAGCTAAATCATAACCCCAAGGATCCTCTTTCAATTTTCCCCTATTGAAAGAGGTTCTCACTGAGATTTCAAAATTTTCCCATTTTCCATGCAAAAATCTCATTCATTCTCAATTTAGATTCCTCTATAAAGGGAAGGTTTCTTCACTCCGAATAAAACCCCCTCCTCCCTTATAAAAAAAATATAACCTTGCTTCGCTCACCTTGAATTTTAATTATTTATATAATAATGGGTTCATACTTATTAATGAGTTAGTTCCTTTTCCATTCAATTATATATATATATATATATATATTTTAGGTAACTCATAATGGTCCTTGAGTCGGTTGTTTCTATTTCTATTGAACATGCATGCTTTAGGTGACTCTTAATGGTAATTTGATTAAGATAAATCGCCTTTCAATCAAATATCCATGTATGTATTGGATTGACCCTTTAATTTTTATTTGAGTGGAAGGTCTTTTGAGAGCCCTCATGTATTTTCTAAAGTTTTATAAATGAATAATAATCTTCACCACTCACAATGATCATTATTTAATTATGATTTTATGATAATTATTTGATAATATGGGAGGTAATTAATAATTTTAATAATTATATACTCAGTCATTTTATATAATTAACTCATATTCATACTAGTGAAATGCACGTGTAGCTAGCATATGCAATCCTTGTATGCATACTATTAATCATATTTATTGGCAATTCAATATAGGTTGTTACACAATGGTTGGCCATGGTTGAAAGCCATTGTCAACCACTATTAGCCATATGGTTGTTAAGGTTTAATACTGTTAAATTTATAGGGATGACAATAGTTGATAATTCTTGAAAATGGTTGACAATGGCTCACCATGTTTGATAATGGTTGACAACCATTGCCAACCATTGTCAACCATGTTGTTTTGAAGATTAACTATTATTAAATATTGTAAACATAGGTTTGACAAGTATGATCATGGCTAACTATTTAAATATAGAAGATAAAGGTTTAGTTTATTTAAGTATATTTGCATATTGTGGTTCATTATGTTTAATAATTTATATTAATTCCTCAACATCGGTCAACAATGAAAATAATAATGGTTGACCATGGTTGACAATTATTGTTAACCATTGTGAACTTCATCATTGTAAAGGTTGACTATTGTTAAATATGGTAAACATAGGATTTACCATGGTTGAAAATGGTGGACCATGGTTGAAAACGATTGACAATATTCAACCATTGTCAATGGTGGACAATGTTTGACCATGTATGAGAATGGTTGACCATGGTTAACATGGTTGACCATAATTTAACACAGATAGCAATGGTTGATGCTAGAATATTCTCATTGACAATGACTGACCATGGTTGACAATGGTTGACCATGGTACACCATATTCAACCACTTACAATGGTTGACCATGTTTGACAATGGTAAACCATGGTTGACAATGGTAGACCATAGTGTGGCTACAAATCCATGGTTGAGGACGGTTGCCCATGGTTAACCATATT
Source organism: Pinus tabuliformis (assembly GCA_031772625.1). Lineage (NCBI taxonomy): Eukaryota > Viridiplantae > Streptophyta > Pinopsida > Pinales > Pinaceae > Pinus > Pinus tabuliformis. The sequence continues at coordinate 659,815,451 of CM062814.1, read as the reverse complement.
CAACAATTGTTAATGGTTGATAATGGCTAACCATATTTTGGGAACCAAAACATGGTCAACTATGATATTAGAATGGTTGACAATGGTTGACCAAGTTTAAACATATTCGAATGGTTGACAATTATTGATAACCATTGTCAACCATGTGGTTGTCAAGGTGGACTATTGTTAAACATGGTAAACATAGGGTTGACCAAGTTTTATCATGGGAAACTATTTAAACATTGAAGATAAAGGTCAAATTTGTTTAATTATGTTTTCCTTATGTGGTTCAATAAGTTTAATTATTATTATTAATTAGTAATATTAACAGAAAATTATGTTTGACTAAAGTTGAACAATGTTGACTATCAAACTTAGTCCAACATCGTCAACCACATTAGTAAACATGTTTGACTATTATGTAATTCTGCATTGCAACGTTCAATAAATTGTAATGTAATGTAACATTGAGGCAATCTTTGACACATTTTTGTCATTGCATAGATTTTTGTACGATTTTGACATCACAACATCTTCAATTATTAATATTAATTAATAATATTAATAGGCAATTAAGTTTCACCAAAGTTGAAGACTGTAGATTATCAAACATAGTCGAATATAGTCAACCTCATTATTAAATGTGGTTGGCTACATTTTGTAATGTTACATTGCGATATTGGATAAATTACAATGTAATGTAACATTGCAATTTCTTACAATTTGTGGCATTATTTTTTCTGTCACATTAGTTCATTTATTAGAGCGTGCTGCTAGGTTAAACATACTTAATCATGGTTGGCCATATTAACCATAAACACTTTGCTCATGGTAAACCATGGTTGACAAAAAATAACCATAATTGATCATAATTTTATGTTTATAATATAAATATGAATATCATTATTTATTTATTATTAATAGCAATAATTTTAATAGTAGCATTAATGTTGTTAATAACTTTAATATAGATATTATTATAATATAATAACATGATCCATTTGTATATATTTATATGCACAAATTGATGTATATTTATGTAAGTTACATTAATATTTTTAATACCATTAATACTATAAAAATTATTCATAATATATTAATATGTAATATAATTATTCTTAACATTAATATGTGGTTAATAATACTTTTATTAATATTACAAATACACACTATTATGTTTTTCCATATTAATATTAAATGAATAGTATTAATTTTGGTATTATTTGGTATGATTATTATCATTTATTTATTTACTTTTATTTTGTTTGAATTTAGACTTTTATGATTTGTATTAAATTAAGAAGATTTTTTCGGTACAAATTACACAGGAAAAAATTTTGCTCACTCATTTTAAACTAGCTAGTGTGGTTCATCATTAGGACTAGATGAAGATGGAGATCATGACACATGCTTAAATAGAGGGCGATGTAGAGACCAAAACATCGTATAATGACTAGTTTATGAAAATTAATATTTTAATCATGATCATTTAAGATCAAATAATCTTAAACTAGCCATTATATTAGCCGTCATAGGAATATTATTTGATCTTAATAATCATTATTAAAATATTAATTTTTATAAACTAGTCTTTATATGATTTTTTGGTCTCTAAATCACTCTCTATTTAAGCATGTGCCATGATCTGCATCTTCGTCTGATCATGATGATGAACCACATTACACACTAGTTGATTTGAAACGTGTAGGCAAATTTTTTTCCAATATAACTTTTACCGAAAAAATTCTTCTTAAAATAATATTTCTATTAGTATCAATAATAACATTATTATATTAAGGTATATACTATACTATACTATTCATATTATAAAATGTCATTATACTCTATTTTAATATTAATTATTATTATAACCTAAAATTAATTATAAAAACAATATTAATATAAAAAATTATATAACTTACAATAATATTATTTATACGGTTAATACTATGAAAATTATTAATAATATGTTAATATGTAATATCAACCATGTTAACATTAATATATTAATAATGATTTTATTAATATTAATATTATTATCATGTAATACTATGTTTTTCATATTAATATTAACATTGATATTATTAATACTATAATAATATTATTTTTAATGCTATAATTTAATTTATAAATTATATCATAATTTAAAATTGATTATAAATCAACAATTTAATATTAATATTTAGTATTATAATAATTAATCAATACTTGATTTAAATTACAATAATATTATTAATACTATAATACTATAGCTCGTTAATTGTATAATAAAATATTATGTTATATAATATAATATTATATAATATAATACTAGTTAAAATAATATATTATAATTTAATATCAAAATATTAATTCAATAATTTATTTTGATATTAATAATCTTATTATGTCGAGTGACCATTTAAGTGATCAAATTAATATGAGTTATGTGAAAAGATCCAAAGTTCAAATCTCCTAATTTTAATATGATAAAGACGACTTTAAAAATAAACTCTTAAATTCTTCTGAGATTAAATAAACACTTTATTATAATATATTATGCCCTGTAATATAATAATTTAATATTACTTAATATTGTAACTTATTGGTTTTAAACCATGTTAATTTTCATAGTTTGATGAAAAAGTAATCAGTGAAGGGTAATGAATTGGGTGACTAGGATTTTTGAAACGGACACTTGAAAAGTAACATATGTTTCAATGCAATGTATCCAGATTTAAATAATGTACATATTAACATTTTTAATTTGAATTTTATTTTTTTAATGTTCACATAGAAATATTTATACATGGTGATAAATAATTATTACAATAAAATTTTAATTGTGTTTAAAACAAAAAAATTAAAATAAAAAAATTAAGTATGATTAATTATATGATATAAATATGAAAAGAAATTAGTAGTGTGAATTTCATTTATTGATATTATAGCTAGGATCAAAATATACTAATATATATTAATTTACATTATTCAAAAAAACAATAATACAAATATGATTAAAATATTCAATTCCAATAAAATACACCTACCAATATAATTAAAAAATATTATAAATAAATTAAATATTAAAATTAAATTATTATTATTAAAATCCATATATCCATTAATGTGTCAAATCTTTCTATCTGTTTTCCCCACATGGTTAGAAACACCTCCTCCCAATCCTATAATGCATTCGCAACCACATTTACACAATGCCTTCACTACATTTACAGTAACACACATAAAAACCTTCCAAAACAACTACACTAACACACATTTTTTAAACCTCCTACGCTTTTTATTTCGTCGAAAGGCTCCCCATTGCGTATTGATCACATCTTTCCTTTTATTTCCACCATATCATATTAGGCAGTCAACACATTTGTGCACTATGTTTATCATTTTAATTAGATTGTTCTATTTTGTGTGTAGCTACATATTTCCCATAAAAGGATCCCGTGGTGGATTTTTATACGGATAGGCGTGTTTATTTAGAGTCAGGGATGACGAGGGGTTAAGGAAATTTATTTTATTTTCCCGGCGACGGGTACGATTGATTAAACCATGAATATACTTATGCTTCGTCTGAATGGTTGATCAGTGGTTGTGGTATTTGGGAGCACAAAGTGCTGGAGTTGAAATTGAATTAAAAATGAAATGATTTTTAAAGTGGAATGGTGAGTATTCAGTGCGGTAACATGTAAACAGGAAAAAAATTCTCAATGGTTTAAAGGTTGTGGCATGGTATCTACCTATTGTTCCGCATATCTGTTATATATATATAATTGTTCCGCATGGTATATATAATGGTATCCACCTATTGTTCCGCATTGGGGAGCACAAAGTGCTGGAGTTTGAACAGAGGAAAAAAATTTCGCAATGGTTAAAAGGTTGTGGCATGGTATCTACATATTGTTCCGCATATCTGTTATATATATATATATAATTAATAATATATGCTTATTATTATTTTTAATTATTATATATATAATTAAATATAATAGCAATTCAATTAATCATAATATAAGAATATTTTTTATAATAATGATTAATAGCGATTAAAGATAATAACAATTGAATTAATAAAATAAAAAAATTGAATAAGATAATAATGATATTTATAAAAATGATTATTATAATAACAATTCAGTTAATAAATTATTGAGAAAGATAAGAAAAAAAACAATATGAGGTTAAAAGATAGTTGAATTTTTTTTATCGTGTGTGAAAGGGTTAATACTGTAAAGTTGGTCATTTGAATATTATGAAGGTTGTCTAATGATTGTTCGTGCTCGTAGTTGACCAAAGTGTTGGGTATTTTTTTTAAATGGGGAAATACCAAAACCAAACATATAAACACACAGAGGCAATGCTTTGTTTCCTTTGTTCCAGGATCTTTGCACAGGGAACCTCTTAAAACAAAATGACTCATAACAGAGTATTTCACAGCCAAAGAAAATATTTCTATTGATTAAAATACAAAGCCTGATACAAACTTCATCCTCTTTCACTCAGAGGGATTTTCAAAATAAAATACTCTGCCTCTTTTACAAAATGATTTTTACACTGCTGTGTAAAATCTTCATTCACTGCTGTAAAAACAACTTACTGCTGTAATAAAAGGTTACATAAGTTTACTGCTGTAAACAAAATTCACACAGACTTACAAAAAAACTTCACCATTTTCTTTATGCACTGCTTGTGCAAAAACCACACATGGTTTTCTTACCACACCAAAATTACATCGACTGGTTCTCTTTTTACACACTGTTGTGTGTTCAATACATCGCACTGCTGTGCCTCACTCTTCAATTTCATTACATCGCACTGCTGTGCATTACCATACCTCTTCTACCTTACAATGCACACACACAAAAACATTACATATGCTCCCAGTTTTCTTTATGTTGCACTGTCGTAAAATAAAAATTACATACGCTGCTGCATTCTTCACTTACCACTCTATATGCCTTCAATACACAAAAAAAATATTACATATATATGACAACCCAAGAAGAAATTACTTCAAGTCTTCACTGGCCATGCTTCCGCAAAAGACATAATAAAAATTAAATGCATTTACCAACTATTACTTGAGCCCATACTCCCGCTGAAATAAAATTAAAAACTTCACCAAAACTTACCAACCACAGTAAATTGCATTTACTGTTTTACTGACATTTACTGGCGGTAAAGGAACTTTTACTTCACGTCAAATTTATTAGTTGCTGACCTGTACTTTAACCATTGACTTTATTTGCATCACATCGCAACTTTTCTCATGTCAAAGACCCCGACTCTATGACATTGCCGATAGCGATGTGCCGATGCGATATCGGCGATCGCTCATCGCACAATAACAAAATCACTTTGTAAGTCCTCCGCTGCGACTTCGCCGATGCGATATCGGCGATATTTCATATCGCTGTCGCTGCCTGCCTCCGATGCTCCAACCTGCCGATATGCCGATTTGCCGATATGCGATATCGGCGATCGCTCGTCGGAAGCACAAAAGCTTCTTTATGATTTCTTCACTTCGACTTTGCCGATGCGATATCGGCGATCGCAGTTGAAATTATATTTTCAACACTCCCCTTTAATTTCAACTGTCGGGCATTCAATCATACCCAAACACTTCCTCTCATGGAGGGATTCACCAACACTGCTGTTACAAAGACATCTTCCTCACATAGAGGGGTTCACCAATCTTCCTCGAATAGAGGGATTCACCAACTGCTTCTGCTGCAGTTCATAAACAAACAAAGTTGTCTTCCTCTTAATAGAGGGATTCACCTGAAACTGTGCTTAAGAGCACCTTCCTCATGACAGAGGGATCTACCAAACTATGCTAGAGAGCATCTTCCTCTGAACAGAGGGATTCACCAATGACTATGCTGAAAAGCATCATCCTCTTGATAGAGGGATTTACCATGTGTATGCTAAAAAGCATCTTCCTCTCGACTGAGGGATTCACTAATGACAATGTGCTGAAAAGCACCTTCCTCTTCAATAGAGGGTTTCACCAAATGACTGCTTCAAATGCAGTTCCAAAACAAACAACCATTGCACTGCTGTGTGTGCAAACTCATTACAATGTTCTTTTATGCTGCTGCATATTCTCTGCTACCTTGTTGTGCCATCTTCTTTACTGTGTCTATCCCACACTGCTGTGTCTACACTTGCACTACTTCTGCACTTTTCAAAGACAAAATACTCTGTCTTTCTTGGAACAATTACGCTGTCCCAATTTACAAATTTACACTGCTGTGTGTAAACATTTCTTACACTCACTGCTGTTGCATATATTGCATTTCAATTCAATTCATTACATTTACCTTTACTGTTGTAAGGAAAAATTTCTTTTGCATGTGCTGCTGTTCAAAACTTCTTGCTGTTGCATTTTTTTTCATATTCACTGCTGTCCATACCCATAACCATAGACTGTCATCCCTGGGTTTTTATTTGCTGCTGCGTTGCCTCTGCAATTTGCACTGTCGCTGCCTTTTTGTTTCATCATACTGCTGTGTGCCCATACTCTTGGCACTTCATTCTCCACAAAAATAACACAGGCTGCTGCCTTTTCTCATGCACCCTTGCTTCACACAATCTTAGTCTTCATTTTTTTTAATTACACAATGCACTGCTGTGCAGTTCCTTTCATTTTTCTGCTGCCATACACATTCTCATTTATCCATGTGCATTAAAAATCTGCTGTCCCTGTTTTTCTTTATGCATTTCTTTGCATGCTGCATTGCATATGAAGAAAAACATTACATTTTTTTTACTGTTGTGTGAGAAATTTCATTGCATTCTCAGCCACTGGGCATTTACGCTCTGCTGCGTTTTGCCTTCTCATTTTCTTCTCACTGCTTTGCATTTTCATTCCCAATACAAAACATTTCATCTGCTGTGCATTACACTCATTCTGCTGTGAGTATGTTCTATCACATTACATAGAAGGAAACTACCTTCCATTGCTATGCATTTCAATGCATGTGCACCACAAAAAAATTTCAAACTGCTGTTTTGTGTTCTATCTTCCCACTGCTGTGAGGGTTTCCTTGCTTTGCATACTTTTCTTATTGCGCTGCTGCTCTTTACATTTCAGCGCTGCCATCTTTTCTTCTTCATGCATTTCTATGCATATTGCATAAACACAAAGCAAAAACATTGCTGATTTCATCACTGCTGCATATTTCCTTCTAGAGGGATTAATAAAGATTTTCATTTGCAACTGCTGCGCTGCAATACATCCTCTATCAGCAAATGACTGTTAATACAGTTCAGCAAACAAAACAAAAAAAATTACAAGCTCCCCTTTAATGTATACTTGTCTTCTTTTGGCAAGTTTTTTCAAAACAAACTTAGATCAGCTGCGTTGCTTAAGGGGCTTTCACACTGTATTTCTTTTCTTCTCCATACTTGTGTAACTTTCTTCTTTTGCATGGGTCTAGTTTGCATAGCAGCCCATCTCAAGTTACAGTCACGTGCCATATGCCCAATGTTATGACACTTGAAGCATTCAACATTCTTCATGAATGACATTTCATGATTTCTTCTAAAATTGTTTCTTGGAGGTTGTCTGACACCATAACATCTATCTCTATGAAATGCTCTACAGTCTTTTGCCATATGACCAAAGTTTGAGCAAGCATAACAATAACCATAAAATGAACTTTGGTACCTGGGAGATGGAGGTTTTCTTGATGTACTTCTGAAGCCTTGCTGCCTTGAGATCCTTTGTTGATGACCATTGCATCTTGCCTCTTTGCCATCAGCTACATTTCTTCTTGGAGCTGATTTTCTACTTGGAGCAGGATCTCTTCTATTGCAGCCTTCATTTTTCTCCTTGCCTTTGCTGGAACTAGGAGCATCACCATCTCTTTCTGGCTTCTTCACATCTCCTTTGCTTAAAGCATCCTCATCCTTGTTTGAGGGTTCACCTACATACCCAAGTCCTGATTTATCAAATGGAGATCTGTGATAGCTGAGCATGTCATCCAAAGCTTGAGAGCTCTTCATTATTTTGTTCAGCCCTTCAACCTTCTTCCTGAGGAGGACAATCTCTTCTTCTAACTTTTCACATTCATTATTTTTCTTTGCTAGTTGTCCCTCAGTTTCTTCCTTGCTACGAGTAGCTTCAGCTGCTACTACTTTGAAGGAGATAATGTCTGTCTTCATTTTGGAGATTTCTTCATCTTTTGCTTGACTGCTCTTCATTTTCTTTTCAGCTCCTTGTGCCTGCTTCCTGGCTTCTTGTAGTTCGGACTTAAGGGAGGAGACCTCTACCTTGTACTGTCCAATCTCTTCTACAAGCTTATTCACTCTTATGTGCCTTTGTTCAAGTTGACTTGTCAAGGCATCTGCCTGCTTCTTTGCTTCATTCAGCTGATTTGTCATGGATATGACTTCTTCATGATGTTTCCTCTTGCATTGATCCAACTCCTTCTTGAGCTTGGCTAGCTCTTCATCCCTTTCTTTTACTTGAAGCTTGATGAGGTCAAGCTTTTCATTCTCAGCTTCTATGATGGGTTCTTCTTGACTCATTGTCATGGTCAGTGCTCCCTTTGCATGAAGGTCATGCAGTCTGTCCCATATATCCTTTGCTGATGTATATTTTCCTAGATTCCTCTTCACAGAATCAGGGAGTCCATCCAAAATTAGTTTTACTGCTTGTGCATCATACTCCATGGATTCTTCATCCATCTTGCTGTCATCAATCACTGACTCCCAGACTTCAATCCCCTCAGACATTAGGAAAGCCCTCATCATTATTTCCCATACATCAAAGTTTCCATCAAACTTTGGGGTTTGAAATAGAATGTATTCTAATGGATTGCCTTCTAGTTTAGTAGAGGAGGGAGACACATTTTTAGCAGGCTTGGAGGCTTTCTTCTTTGACTTTGCCATTCTTATCTAGGCTTCAAATACTTGACTGTGTTTTTTAAATCACTGACTGTCTTTAATAATAACTCAGAAACTTGGGAAATACCTGAATCCCTTTGGCTGAAACTTCACACTACTGGAGAAGTTTTAACTGCTGCAACCACACCTTCCTTTAGCTTCTTTGAGTCTTCAAAGAGCCTGGACTAGCTCTGATACCACTGTTGGGTATTTTTTTAAATGGGGAAATACCAAAACCAAACATATAAACACACAGAGGCAATGCTCTGTTTCCTTTGTTCCAGGATCTTTGCACAGGGAACCTCTTAAAACAAAATGACTCATAACAGAGTATTTCACAGCCAAAGAAAATATTTCTATTGATTAAAATACAAAGCCTGATACAAACTTCATCCTCTTTCACTCAGAGGGATTTTCAAAATAAAATACTCTGCCTCTTTTACAAAATGATTTTTACACTGCTGTGTAAAATCTTCATTCACTGCTGTAAAAACAACTTACTGCTGTAATAAAAGGTTACATAAGTTTACTGCTGTAAACAAAATTCACACAGACTTACAAAAAAAACTTCACCATTTTCTTTATGCACTGCTTGTGCAAAAACCACACATGGTTTTCTTACCACACCAAAATTACATCGACTGGTTCTCTTTTTACACACTGTTGTGTGTTCAATACATCGCACTGCTGTGCCTCACTCTTCAATTTCATTACATCGCACTGCTGTGCATTACCATACCTCTTCTACCTTACAATGCACACACACAAAAACATTACATATGCTCCCAGTTTTCTTTATGTTGCACTGTCGTAAAATAAAAATTACATACGCTGCTGCGTTCTTCACTTACCACTCTATATGCCTTCAATACACAAAAAAAATATTACATATATATGACAACCCAAGAAGAAATTACTTCACGTCTTCACTGGCCATGCTTCCGCAAAAGACATAATAAAAATTAAATGCATTTACCAACTATTACTTGAGCCCATACTCCCGCTGAAATAAAATTAAAAACTTCACCAAAACTTACCAACCACAGTAAATTGCATTTACTGTTTTACTGACATTTACTGGCGGTAAAGGAACTTTTACTTCACGTCAAATTTATTAGCTGCTGACCTGTACTTTAACCATTGACTTTATTTGCATCGCATCGCAACTTTTCTCATGTCAAAGACCCCGACTCTATGACATTGCCGATAGCGATGTGCCGATGCGATATCGGCGATCGCTCATCGCACAATAACAAAATCACTTTGTAAGTCCTCCGCTGCGACTTCGCCGATGCGATATCGGCGATATTTCATATCGCTGTCGCTGCCTGCCTCCGATGCTCCAACCTGCCGATATGCCGATTTGCCGATATGCGATATCGGCGATCGCTCGTCGGAAGCACAAAAGCTTCTTTATGATTTCTTCACTTCGACTTTGCCGATGCGATATCGGCGATCGCAGTTGAAATTATATTTTCAACACAAAGAGGAAATGTGAACCCTCAAGAAAATGAATGGTGCATCTGTGTTGTTGGGTGTCCGGGTGGAGTCTTGGGTTGTTGCATTGCATTTCCCCAATGCCTCCAAAGGATTTGTAGCATGAAGGAAGTAAAGGAATCTAAAAGGACTGTGTTGTTGGGTGTCCGGGTGGAGTCTTGGGTTGTTGCATTGCATTTCCCCAATGCCTCCAAAGGATCTGTAGCATGAAGGAAGTAAAGGAATCTAAAAGGAAGCGACGGAAACCTCACGATATTATATTTGGATGCTATCATGGCCGAACTGCATGTTTTTTATCTTTGCAAGTTGTGGTGTTTTTAGATGTTTTGTTGACCGGAATCGAGTTAATGTTGTGGGTGTTGTGTGCTTGGCTCCCTGTTTATAGTTTGATTGTACAACGTTGAGATTTGTTGGTATTTGTTGCTTCGATCACGTTGACTTGGTCGGTTCGGGTTGCCTCGGTCCACTCTGTCAAAAGTTTCACGAGTCTATGTCATCAAAAAGAGTAAGACAACGTGCCGACGGTTTATATTTTATGTTTTAATTGTAAGGTTTCAAGTTTTAATTGGACTTAGTAAATAACGATATCATTTGAGTAAAATGTAATTTTCTTTGATGGTCTATTTAGAATAGAACTTCAAGTAAATACTATAGCGATATATAGCTAAGTAATCATCTCGAACATGTAAAAGAATCGAGGGGAGTTCCCTTTTGTTTTGTTTGAGAAGGGTTGAAATAAACTAAAGGGATGCCAAAGAAAAAGTTATAGAACTACATAATGAAAATGTAGTGATTCGGATGTTGGGTTGAGTTTCCCTGATTAATATTTGATATTAACCATAGTAACTAAGGAAAACACGATGTTTGTGCATGTGATAAATATTAAAATAATATAATGTAGAGACCAGCCCATTATCAATATATAAAGACTGCCAATATATAATTATAAGTTGGGAAATGGAGAAAGTAATGTGTTCCTCGCTAATGAAAATAATAAATAAGATTATGTTAAATGAAAAAGGAAGCTCCGTTACTAAATCACTATGAAGGAAATAAAGAAAAATAAATAGTATGGGGTAGGAACTTGAAGCCAATCCATTTATAGCCGAGAACAACGATAAGGTTTTAAGGGGCTGAAAACTAGAATTAAAGAATGACTCTCAGACATGCCAAAAAAATTCATCGTAACCAAACAACTTAGAAGTTGCAAGCATGGAAACTGTAGGGTGGAGGGCTTATAAAATATATAAATAAAAGCAAAGAAATTTTTTTATTACAAACCCTAGGGATATGGCTGACAACAAAAAAATATTTTAAGTAGTTCTTAACTAGAATTGAAGAACGATTGTTAACCATGCTAGAAACTTGATTGTAACCATACAACTTTGAAATGGCAATCATGGAAGCACCAAGTTCTAGGGTTTATAAAATGAACATTCACAAAAGCCTCTATGCAATAACTTATAAGGGAGAAGAGAACCCTTTTTGTACATAGTGCTACCCAAATACCAAAATATTTTTGTTAAAATGGTAACTATCAACCATGCTAGAAGCCTTATTTTAACCATACATATTAAAACTCTAGCATCTGTTGTTTATAAAATAAACATTTGCAGAAGCATCCATCCAATAACTTATAAAGAACAACATGAACCCTTTTACACATAGTGTTACCCAAATATTAGAAGATTTCAATTGCAATGGTAACTTATAAACTTTTGTTAAACCCTGCTCGATGGGATATCTTTGTTGTAAGAATAAAACTAAGAAAAACTAATAATTATATGCAGGTTGTGGCTATTAGGTTGTACATATCATTATCCTAACTTTGTAGGAGCTTGCTTATGAAAACCATAAAACATAGACTTCAAACTTTATAGGGAGTCGTATGTGAAATAAAACAACTGATGATAAAAGCTACATTTTAAACATTATAGAGAGTCCTCAATGAAATAGAGTAGTTAATGAGAGAACCTAGTAAAAGTGCAAGCCATATGAAAATTGAATTAGGAAGTAATAATGAATTCAGAGAATTCCCGAAATCAAATATTCCCAAACTATTAAATAAGGGAACAAGCCTTAAACTATAGGAATGACACACATTACGGAATTAACATCAAGAATTAAGGGTTGGAAATCAAAGAAAGGAATGAATGCAGAATTCCCTTGGTTGAAAATCAATGCTTGCCAATATGGAAAATGCCACATTGAAACAAGAGATCTAAGAATCAATCCCTAGAACCAATGCCATAGCATCAATGAAACTAAATAAATTATAGTATCCATACTTGAACGACCATAATGTCGAAAGCCAGTTGTTGAAATGATGACATTCCATGCCAGTCTGGACATAAATGTTGAGAAGAACAATATAGTGGAAAAGAACCAGTCAACGTTGGAAACCAAATGTATGAAGAGAGAAATAATGTCTTGCAACCTTTAATGTTCTTGCTCAAGATGAACATAAGCCATGACCTGGGGAGAGAAAACTTAGCATATTTTTAAAGCCTCTCTGGAAATAGTGAAAATGCAAGTTAAAGGTGACAAGGGGCAGGGCAGGGGAGGTATTTTCCGCTTAATCGTCCCACTAGAAAAACAATCCTCCGGTCAAACTCCACCGATAGAACGATGGATAATCCAACATGTGTACCTCCTAAAAGACTCAATAGTAAAGTAGTGTGAGACATTTGTGCCCTTTGAGAGAGTTTCACTACCATTAGGGTTCACAAAATACTTTATTACTAATTCGTAAGACCATAACATAGCCCAATAATTCTCTATTCTCCAATGGACAAATGGAGCTTGGTTTGATTTGACTTTCCTAAATGTAGTTGTGAATAAACAATTAAAGGAAGTTTTGGCATTGACTTGATGTTATATTAATATTACTAACATCCTTTGAAAACATGTGGATAATGTGACCAGTATAGGAAGACTACAGGAAGCAAGTGTTCTGCAAGAATACAAATGCATTGGAAGAATAGGTAATTATTCCTATTGTGTAGCAATTAAAGGAGAGTTGCTAGTAGAACTCCTTTGTAATCTATATCGCGGGAGATATGATTTTGGTGGAAAGGCCATGGGAGGCTGTAAAATTAGAAGAAACAACCTGATAACGAGGAAATAAATTGTAAGATGCATAAATACACCGATGACGGTGTGAATTTAAGGGGGAGAGTATGTAACAACCCTCTGTTGCTATCATTCCAGACCATAGCTAGACTGAGTTGTAACATAAAATCTAGGTCTAGGGGGTAAAAATGTGACAAAATACTTTATTACCAAATAAATAAATATAAATAATTTAAACACTTGGAAAACAAGACACGTAGAGATGAGATTCTTACCAAATTATATCCCATTGGTGAATGGGAATGGATAATTATTTCAAGATAATAATTCTAGATCAAATTCTAGATAAACTTAATGGATGACTGATAAATATCCATTAATTTGCTTAGCTGGAGAAAGATGCTAAGTTTAGGAAAAACCTAAAAGCCTCGTGGGAGAGAAAGGCAAGCTTTTATGGGAAAAGCCTAGGTAAGTGGACAAAAGGATCCACAAAAGTGGGACACTGCTAAGGAAACCATATCATGAAAGAGGTATTTAAACACCCATTGAAGAGATCAATAAGAGGCAGTTGATCAATGGGAAATAATTCTCAGATTGACGGTGAAGTGGAGGAAGCCAGTTTGAGGTTGGGAGGTGGTGCTCGATTTTCCAATTGATAGTCTTCCACCTAATCTGGTTTGATTTAATTGCATATGATGTTTTGGATGTTTTGGTCCCTTACACTTTATGTTGTTGATTATTTGAGCATATGAATATATTTGCATGTGATTTGATTGCCTATAAGATGATTAAATATTTGTGTATATGACAACTACTGAATATAAATTTAAGACAAATTTAATTTTTACAGTTCAGAGCATTGTAGGTGGTTGTTAGTATTTTGTCAAGGAGGTATGTGACACATTAGGATTTCCAACCCAATCTGAATCAGAAAAAACAACCAACTCAACATCAGATTCATCAGTATACAAAATACCAAAATAAAGTGTTCCTTTCAAATATCGAAGGACTTTCTTTTGTTCTTTCCAACGGCTTTCACGAGGCTTAGCCATAAACTAACTAAGGATGTTGACATAATATCCCATATCTGGCTTGGTTGTGGTGAGGTAGTTCAAAATCCCAACCAATTGATGATACAAAGTTCCATTCACTTCTTTAGATCCATCATCATTGTACAACTTGGAATTCTATTCCAAAGGAGTGGACATTGGTTTGCATTCAAAATATGGGATCTTTCAAGAATTTTCTTTGCATATTTTCGTTCTCTGATGATTTCTTACCAAATTCCCTCCAAATTTCAAGACCTAAGCAATAATTCAATTCACTAAGATCCTTCATTTCAAATACTTGTGACAACTAAAATTTATTTTTTTCAATCAACCTAAACTCACTGCCTGTTATGATAAGATCATCAACATATAGATATATCAAGGAAATATTCCCATCTTCATCTTCCATCATGTACAAGTTACGGTCACTTTTGCTTCTCACAAAACCTTTTTCATGAAGGAATGAATCAATTTTCACATACTAGGATCTTGGTTCTTGTTTCAAACCATACAAAGATTTCTTTAACCTACAAACAAGATACTCCTGGCCCTGCTTTACAAACCCTTCAGGCTGAACCAAATAAACTTATTCTTTTAATTTACTAGTTAAGAAAGAAGATTTGACATCTAATTGGTGCATTTTCTAAAAAAATTTTGGAGATAATGTAATCATGATTATAATTGTATTCAAATTAGCTACAGGTGCAAAATTATCTTCATAATACATGCCTTCTTTTTGTGAATATCCTTTTGCAACCAATCTAGCTTTATACTTATCAATATTTCCATCAACATTAAACTTTAGTTTGAACAACCATTTGCACCATATGTGAAATTTATCTTTGGGAAATTTTGTTAATTCCCATGTGTTAATATTCATTATAGAGTTGTATTCCTCTTCCATTGCATCTCTCCATTCTTTATATTCTTTATCTTCTTCATAACTTGAAGGTTCTACAACATTTATTATATGGGACATGAATCCATGATATTTATACCTTATAGGTGGAAGAATTTTATATGATGTCCTCCTTAGAGTTTCACTGCTTCCATCCTTCTTTCTGCTTCGTGGAGTCTCTTGTTCTCTTCTTGGAGTGTCATGACTTCTAGATGCTTCATGCTCTTGTTCATTTACCTTTTCCTATCCCTGTTGTTGTACTTTTTCCCGTTCTTGTTCAAATCATGCTTCTATTTTGACATAATCATCAATATCTTGTAATAAACTTGTGTTATTCATTTTATCACCTTCATCTACATTTTCATGAAACACCACATCCTTACTTACAAGAAATCTATGTGAACTGGGATCAAACAACTTGTATGTTTTTTTATCATCACAATAACCAATGAATGTGCACTTAATTGATTTTGCATCAGGTTTTCTTCTTTCATCTTTTGGAATATGAGGAAATGCTTTGCATCCAAAATATCTTAAATGATTTACTTTTGGTTTATATCAATAAAATGCTTCAAAAGGTGTTTTCAGATCTAAACTTTTGGTTGGACTTCTATTTTCAAATAAACAACAATATTAATGGCTTCAACCCAAAAACCATTATAGATATTTTAACATTGAAGCATGCTTCATGCGCATTCCACAAGTGTTATGTTTTAACCTCTCAACAACTCCATTTTGCTGAGGTGTATGAAGCACTGTAAATTGTTGTAGAATCACATGACTTTTGCAATATTGATTAAATTCTCTTGATTTGCATTCTCCTCCCTGATCAGATCTGATAATTTTGATGTATTTCCCAGTTTGTTTTTCACCATGTTTTTGAATTCCTTAAAGTACTCAAAACCATCATTTTTCTTTCTTATGAAATAGACCCAAGTATATCTAGATCTATCATCAATAAAAATAAGAAAGTACAATTCTCCTAAAAGAGATCTAGTTTGCATAGGTCCACATACATTAGTACGAATTAATTCAATTATTTCTCTTTGTCTTTTTTCCACATGTACAGGAAATTCCTCTCTATGTTGCTTGCCAAGTGCACATGCTTCACATTCAACATGATTATTATCCATAACAGGAAGACCTCCAACCATTGTTTTTCTTTGAAGTAACATTAAATCATTGTGATTTAAGTTCCCATACCTTTGATTCCATAACTTTTGTATTGACATTGTTGTAGATGTCAATGCATGATGCCCTGTCCTAGTCACATCCAGCTTATACAGGCCTCCAAATCTGGTGCCTGTGGTAATAACCTTGTAGTGATCTTGGATGTCTTTAACAACACAATATGATTTGACAAATTCCACCTTTAGACCTTGATCAAAAATAGTAGAAACATAAATTAAATTATTTTTTATACTAGGAACATACATCACATCATGGATCTGTCTCTTTTGTCTATCAGGCAACATCACATCTATTATTCCATAACCTTGAACTTTAAGGGATCCATTATCTCCTAGATAAACACATCTTCCATAAACGTTGTCATGATATTCATCAAACCAATCATTATTACAAGACTTCTGGAGTGATGCACCATAATAAATGAATGAATCATTCACATCATCAATCTCAGTAGACAATGCAGCATTAGAAACAAACAATCTGAGAATTTTAAATCCATCATTGATTGAGGAGTATTTGTCCACAAAATTCCCATTATGCCTTATGCTTCTCTGTTTACACTCATTATATTTTCTTTTATAACATTTTTTAGCATGATGTCTGGGTTTGCCACAATAAAAACGGTTGTCATTTCTCTTATCATGAACTAAAAATCTAGACTGTGTCATTCCTTTTTTCTTTGCTTGAAACTCTCCTCTTTTCTTTTATCCCATGGCTTTCCTTTATATGGCTACTTACCCTTTGCTACCAATGCCAAATTTGAACTGTTTGAGCCCAAATTGAATTTTTTCATCCTCTCTTCCTCTTGTAGAAGAATACCTGTAAATTCATCAAAAGTAGGAGGCTTCTCTCTAGCTGAAAGAGTTCAAATAAAAAATTGATAATATTGTACTAATCCATTTAATGTGATGGGGATGGTGACTAAGTCAGTATTGGACACCTTTTCACCAATGTCTCCTAACTTATCACTTAGCTCTTTGACTTAGGAAATGAAATTTCTTATACTTTCATTGGATTCCATTTTGACTGACAAAAGCTCGGTCTTTAAGAACAAAATCTGGTTGGTATTAGATGTTTCATAGAAGCTTTTGAGAACATCCCATGTTTCTTTGGATGTTTTGTAGTCTCTAATGTGAGGAATTATGTTGTCCTTAACTGACATTCATAACAATAACTTTGTTATTGTTCCCCTTTTTCCCAATCTAGAATGGTTGTAGCAGCAATGGGTTTGGGCTGTGCCCCACTCACTACGGGCCAAAAATCATTGCCCTCAAATATTGTTAATACCTTGAATTTCCAATTTGGATAATTTCCTCCATCAATTCTAGTAGACTAATTCAAACAAGTTTCAGCCAAAAAATTTGATACCATGACATAAATATTTTTCCAATGAACAAAATGCAACCAAATCCACCAAATTTAAACCTGAATTCACTATATCCAAAACTAAATGCACTGGATCTTAAAAAAAAAAAACTCAATCTGGCTTCAAACAAAGCTAATTATAAAATCTTCAAACAACACTCCTTATTACAGATTTTACCGAAGACAATTTACACTCCACAAAAAAAACTTTCAAATAAATTCTTTCACCCAAAAAAATTTCAAATAAATTCTTTCACATAAAAAAACATTGAATAACTTTTTAACTATCTTCACCAAAAAGAAATATAAAAATAATTTTCACCAATAAGGAAAAAACAAAGTTTTCACCCTAAATTCTTTTCCCCTTATGTCTCCATTAACCCATCCTCAATTTTCTTAAAAAAAAATAAAAATAAAACAAATTTAAAGAAATATGTGATAAGAAAAGTCTTTAACATGGCTTCTTATTACTCTAATTTACTTCTCCATAAGAAATTAACCTGAAAATTATGGCTCGGCTTGATTTAAAAATCAAATCATACCTTTTAACTCAGGCAGCACCGTGGCACAAATAATGGTGAATAAAATATTCACTTTAAAGTTAATTGTAATCCACGCCTTCCAGCAAGAAGAATTACACACTGCCACTCTCGCCAATAGGCTGTGCACACTTATGATGGTTGCAGCGGCTAAATACTTCCACAGGCTTCTGAGGGTGACTGACTGTAGTTACATACAGACCCTTGATTGTACACAACGACTGTAGAGAGCCAACTGTTCAACAATTTTTCTCAACCGAAAAACATATAACACTTGAGATAGGCACCATAACAATAAGATCTCACAGCCCTCAGTCTCATAGCCCTCACAGCTCTAGGCCTTCTTGCTCTTATATCTGAAGTCTCACTAAATCTCCCTCTCTCGCTCTGATACCAATTAGAGAATTAGGGAGATGCACAAGAATGAAATCATTTCTCATTGATCAAATTTCTTGGACAACCAGTACATTATGTAGGAACATATAGACAACCTCTAGTACAATGTAGATCCAAATAATGGGGATCACCAACTCACAACACAAACTACAAAGACACAACTCACAACACAAACCACAAAGACACAACTCATGACAGATAGAATCAAACACTAACTACGAGAAAACAACTCAACAACTCTATCTCGACTCACCATTTCGACATTCTTCCAACAAAAAGGCCTTGGATATGCACATGGTTGACATGGATGTGTTGTTGCCCCATTCTTTTGTGCTGCCACTTCCTATGCCCTTCTTCGGTGCCAAGTATTATGTTGTTCCCTTAGATCTTCCCATGGGTTATGTTGGGCTTTATTGCCCTAGTTTTCTTATGCTTATTTTCAAGCTAGATGTTAGGGCGTTCTGGGCAGCCCGTGCCCATTTTTTTGGCTTGATTGATGGTGGTCAATGTCATTACTGCATTCATGTTTTGAACCTTCTACATTCACGCACCTCTATTATTCGAACCACTTTGTGGACTTATTGATGTCCTTTTAGGGGTTTTGGCCCTTGTGATGTTCTACACCCTTATGGGTTATGTTTTCTAAAGTTGGTGCCGAGTTTTTATTTTTAGTTTGCAAGGCTAGTGTAGACTAATTTAGGGGTTTTGGGCTTGTTGTTGATGGTCTCATGGATTTTTATGGGATATTTTGATCATTTTATATTTTTTAGCTTTTTTCTATTGAGGCTAGAGTCATTTTTATGTTTATTGCTGAGTTTTTATATGTGCTATATAGCTTATTTTCTGAATACATTTTACATATACAAAATGTAATCTTGTTTTTCTGTTGATATTAATACAATTACGGATATCTCTTTATCTACCAAAGAAAAGGCAACTTATACTTTAAAATTAATTTGTTACAGTTATTTTTAATGCATTTGAAGTTAATATAATGCAAAAATATTGATAATACAATAATATGAAATTTTTTGTTGTATGCAAGCATATATCCTCCACTTGCTTATAAAATAACAAAATTGTGCTTAATACATGTGGATCAGCGTGCACCAACCGAGTAAAGTTTAATGTGTTTGTTCTTATCTTTTGAAAATGACTTGCATCGTCATAATTAATTGTAAATATAATCCGATTGTCTTATTATCAAAATAAATTTCCAATGACAGGATATTTGAACCATTAACGAAATTCCAATGAATTCTATATCAAAACATTTTACAGAGGCAAAGAAAAAAGTATAAAGAGGTTCAAGCCACTGATGACATATCAAATTAGATAAAACATCTATCTAGTGAGGCGTAATGACATATACCGGGACAGTTTTATTCCTATTTCTATTGTGAATCTGAAAATTTATACTCAGCCCACTGTGCAAAACGGTAAATTTGTATAAAAAAGTCAGCAATAGAATTAATACTCTTCTAAGTACATAATCTCTGTAGGTCCATTCATTCCTCAAAATATCATTCCTCAGCATTCCCAAGATGCGTGAATTCGCTCTTATTCGTTGACATTTCTAAGTAATAATGTTCACTATTAATATTATTTAATTTATTTGATCATTGCAAATATGTTCTATTGCCGCCCTGATACCCGAAAAGTAAGTGGCACCAGCGTTCGGAATATCTGACGAACACCGTTAAATTCTCTCTGATGCCGTTGTTGGGTTGTGTCGTCACGTCGCGACTGTTAATAGGAAAAAGTAGCATAATGCATCTCGTGATTAATTCGTTCTATTTTGTCCATACGCTTGTCTGCTCAATAACTATTGCATAGATTCACCAAAGGCTATCGTATAACTAGTTATAAAGCCAACTATTGTATAGATTCACCAAAGGCTATCGTATAACTATTTAACTTATAAAGCCAACCTATAAACGTCTATCTCATAAGATGGGAAATCTTCAAATTTCTTCATGGGGTATTAAAAATCCGTCTAACAGTGCAGTGGTCTTTGTTCAATGATGGCCATCTTTATATTGTTATCTCAAAATAGATTCAGTCAAGGAATCCTATCATATTAAACCTATGGTAGGAAATCCTGAGATATGTAGCTTAATCTTGAACATCCCTTCGTCGTGAAAGAAGGTGGATCTCACACCTGCAAAGTACATTGTAGCTTAATCTTGAACATCTAGCTTTTGGAATTTTAGTGTTTGAAATTGATTTTCAAATAATCTTTACCATTGTTGTACAGATTAAAAAAAAATGCCGAAAAAAAACGGCAAAAATTAAACTCCAATATTTCTTCAAATGGCTGAAAAGTGAATTAGTATGATAAATTCCCCTATAATTCCTGGCTGCCTTCTTTCTATTGTCGATAAACGAACAAGTCCGATGAATTTTCGAACTCCAGTGTTCGCACTAGTCGGATGAATTCTCTCTTTTAACTCCACGGTTTCTACCTTTTATCTTTTTATCTGTGAATGAGTCCGATGGTTATATTGAAAGGTCGTTATAACGTACTTTTTATAATCATTGCACTTTCCATCCTAGCATGTGTGATCTTATGAAATGGTGCAAAGAATATAGCCGATATGACAATGCATCATTCATATTTATATATAATACATTGTACTTTACATGTTATCATCCGTGATCTTTTGAAATGTCATCATTCTTCTTTGTCTACTTCACGATATTTCGAAGTGTTGCAATCGAATACGTGTACTTGCTTTCCAGTTGTATTAAATTATGTCCTAAATAGTTGTATTATTTTATGGGTTAAATAATGGACTCAAGTTCAACTAACGAAGGAAACTCTTATTTCCAATCCCATAGAAAAGTAAATGCTACCTGACATGTGAGGCAAATAGCTTTCGCTCTCTCTCCACGCTGCTATCTCAATTCGCGTGCTGTCACTCAATTCGCGTGCTGTCATTCAGAGGGCGAAAGCTATTTGCCTCGCATGTCAGGGAGCATTTACTTTTCTATGAGGTTGGAAATAGGAGTTTCCACTAATGAATGGTGTACCTTTATATTATTTTTTACTATAGTATTTTTTAATTTTAGTTTTTTAAGTCCGAGTATTTGAATAGTAAGTGATAGTATATTTTTGTAATGTATTGAAATATAAAAATATTTTGATATTTAATAGAATTGATAATTATGATTAGATTTAATTTGAATTTTTTTTATTGTTTGAGTATCAATAATATTAATTTTAGATAATTTGATAAGATCAAAAATATATTTTTGATTTATAATAAGATTTGTTTTGTTTTGTTTTATTTTCAATCTTTATTGTATAACTGGAAATACATGAACTTATTCTAATATTTATATTAGAATGAGGATTATTTATACTATTGAACTTATTCTAATATTTATATTAGAATGAGGATTATTTATACTATTGAAATTGAAATTGATGTTTTTCATCTTTTTTTTATAATATTATTAAGAAATTTTATTCTGTTTGCATAGAGCAAGACCAATTACATAAACAAAAAATACATTAAAAGTGCTTTTTATTGCCAATTGATTTATAACCCAAAGACTTTTTTTGTTCACTATTTTGAAAAGATACCATAATGACTAAATTTTGGTAAAAAAAGCAAAGACATAAAGGAAAAACCCGAAATGTCACAAAAATACACTTAATAGAAAAGTAAGCAAAGTATAGATGACTAAATTATTTTTATTATTATGTGCGCAACAATTCGATTTCTAAGTCTATGAAGGCATACATACAATGCCCCCTCTTGTTTTGAACTTGTGACCTCTTATGAAGAAATCATACCCTTAATTATTAGACACTCAAATTGTATTAATAGACATCTAAATACATTTTGAATTATAAAACTAATTTTCTATAATAAAAAATACAAAAACTAACATATATTATGCTCCATATAACCAAAATGACAAAGAAAAACTAAGAAGATAACCAAAATAACAAAGAAAGATAACCCAGGAGGCTAGACATAAAACCTAAAATTAAAATCTTAAAGAAATGGATTTACGATATCATCGATAGTAATCTAAAATGGATGGTCCTCGGAGCCCTCTTAAGGTCTGAGACCAGAACTCCTTCATACTTTTTCATTATCCGAAAATAGAGTAATGATAAACCGACTCGACTTTTCAACCCTATCGAAGTTACATACGAGAAACCAACATTACTTTTCAAGCCTATGCAAGGCAAGTTTGAGCTCAGTGCATTCCATTTTGTAACCATGGAGATGATGGATATTGAAGGATTTAGTATATCACTATAGATTGTGAATATTAAAAGAATTAATGTTAATGGAGTGAAGGGTCCCTAAATTTGAAACCAAATATTTTAGGTGAGAATCCATTTCCCCATTTTAATAATAATAAGTTTCATTGTTTAAATTTTCCTTTAAAAAAGTGAGTTCCCCTTTAGATAAGGTAAAAGAAAATGATTAAAAACTTGAACAGGATTAATGGTTGCCGATTTTACTAGGGGTTGATGGGTTGAAAGGTTTCCCATTAACTAGGTAGCAAAGGCATAAGGGAAAACTGTAAACATGGAAACAAAATAAACCGAGAACTTTAAGAGCAAAGGATTGAGATAAACAGTAGGGATATCTACATTCCACATTCCAATGCCTTAATGGTTCCCTTTCTAAGCAGCATTAGAGTTACATGTTGAGAGGCCTACGAACTGTTCTAATCCTTCGGGATTTCTATATAGTTAGGGATTTAGTTTATGGATTTAGTTATAAATTAGGCATCTCTAGTTATAACTGTTTAAGTTATTTTTTTCAAGTATAAATGTAACCTTCATTGAATGAATTAATACAGAGATCACAACATTTGAATTAATGGAATTCTCTAGACTTCTTATCAGTGGTATCGGAGGCTGGATCGAACTCAGTTGAACTAGAACACCTAGATCCTCCATTGTTGTAAACCAGTAAAGAAGATGTGCTTGCTGACCTGAATACTTCACTGTCAGCAGCGTTGGTAGAGGCATGACCTGGTAGTGTGCACAACAACATTTGTGGTGTCAACAGTGTTGGTAGAGGTGTGCTTGGTGGAGACTTTTCTCTAGCTTTTTTTAACATACAACCATTGGGTTCTTAATAGTTTTTTCTGTAAGTTAATATAGAAAATATTTATTTGTTTTTTAAAAGGAAATTTATGCTGTAATGATTGAAATATTATTTTTTTAAAAGAAATTTGTTCCTGTAATCACAACATTTTTTTTTGTTTTAAGAATTCTATTATTATCTGGAAAAAAGATGAACTCCTTCGTATCTTTCATTGGGATTATTCTATCTGGAAAGGAAAGTTACCAGGAATGGTTCAGGAAGGTTAAAAATACACTTATTTTTAATGATTTGTGGGATGGCATCTATGGAAGAAGAGAAGGGAATTCACCAGATCAGCCTGATGAGGAGAAACAATTAGCAATCTGAAAAAGCAAGGATAAAAAGGCTTATGCCTTAGTTTCCACTTTAGTCTCAAAAGAGATAATCATATACATTGCTCAGAATAAAACAACATATGATGCCATAACAAAACTAAAAGACATTTATGACTCACATTTTCAATTAGAGATAATTTCGTTATTGTCGAAGTTATTTAATTTGGAAATGAAAGATAATGATCCTCTAAAACTTGCTTCTAAAATTAAAGACATCAATCATGAAATTGAATCTACTAGAGTTAAATTTGATTTGCAACTCACTGCCTTTATAAAAGCTCTTTACCTTAGTTATTCACACTACTTGGAACCTGTCCAAGCTAGTGGGCAATTAAAATATTTAGATTTTGATAAATTAGTAGGAAAAATTGTAGAAAGAGAGAATGCTTTTGGCAACAAAGAAACATCACATAATTCTAATACTGAAACCCTATGTCTTGCTCAAAAAGACCAAAAACCTCAACAAGAATATGAAAGAAATAGTAAGGGCAATATAGGTCGAGGTAGGAAGAATTATAGAGGTGGAGGGGCAGAAATATTCAGGGAGATAGACAGTAGAATGATAAACAAAGAAATTTTCCTGATAAAAAAGTTGTAAAATGATTTAGATGTCGTAAAATTGGACATATAGCTGCAAATTATAAAATTCCTCGGGAGAAAATTAATGAAAGAAGAGAACAAATTCTTGAAAAGAAAGATCATCTAATTTCAAAAAAATGAAATTCTTCTGAGAATGCACATTATGTTGTTTGTCATTGTAATTTTCATATGGAAGATATATTTAGTACCTCTTTTTCTTCATGGCATGACAGTTGGATTTTAGACACAGGTTCCACTTCTCATATGACCTTCAGAAGAGATTTGTTTGAACAATTCAGTGATAATATTGATGGAGTAGTGTATTTTGCTGATAAGTCTCAAATCAAACCATCGGGGATTCGTCCTATTCAGTTAAAAATTCCTGGACTTTCTGATTATACTTTGAATGATGTTCTTTACATTCCTCAGTTCCAAAGAATTTATTATCTCTTGTACAAATAAGACCACAGGGACATTCCATCCACATATTTGATGGTAAAGTGGAAATTCGAAGAGCAACCGACAATAAAACTATAATGACTGGTGTAGAAGAAGATAGATTGTTGAAATTGAAAGTTATGTCGTCTGTTACATTGAACACAAATTATTTGGTTCAGAAAAATGATACATTGTCATCTTCTTTATTGTGGCATGCACGCTTCGGTCATATTAATTAAGAAACTATTAGAATTATGAGACAACAGGGGATTAAAGGACTTTCAACAGATCCCAGAAAATTGACCCCATGTAATGATTGTATATTGGGCAAGCATCACAAACAATATTTTCAAAATTCTACTTCTCGAGCTACAAGAAAATTAACTCTCATACACTTTGATTTGTGTGGACCTATGCCTGTAGCAATTGTGAATGGCAATAAATACATACTGACTTTTATTATGATTATTTGGGGATATGTTGGGTTTATTTGCTCTAGGAAAAGTCACAAGATTTTGATGTGCTTAAAAAATTTCAACTCTTCATTACAAATGAAGCTCAACTAAATATTGATACTATAAGAACTGATAATGGAGGAGAATATACTTCACATTTCTTTGAAAAATATTTGCAAGAGAATGGCATCAAACACCAGATCAAAAGACCATATAATCCACAACAAAACGTTGTTGCAGAACGAATGAACAGAACATTGCTTAATATGGTAAGGTCAATGGTGTTTTTTAAGAATGTAAAATTGATGTTTTGGGGAGAAGCAACACTCTCCGCAGCATATATTAGAAATCGGTGCCCATCCTCTGTCATTAACAACAAAACTCAATATGGAATGTGGTATAATCATCTCCCTATTGTTAAAAATTTCAAAGTTTTTGGTTCTCAATGTTATGCTTTGATTCCTAAACAACAGAGGACTAAGTTGAGCGAACAGAGCAGAAAAATGTATATTTTTAGGGTATTCTATGACTTCTAAGGCATACCAATTATATGATGAAGAGAACAAGAAATTTATTTTGTCAAGAGATGTAATTTTTCTTGAATCTGATAAAGATTTCCTCATTATTGATAGACAACCTAATCAAATAGAAAAGTTACCTCAAATTTTTTATTATGAATCAAATGATATTCTTCCACGTCTTGAAGGGGGGATACCTATATTAGATGAGTCTGTGGAGTTTCCTTTTCTCAATGATGATAATTATGTTATTGATGAAAAATTGGTTGATGCAAGTGTTTCTACAGGCATGACAGGGACATAAATGGAAACAAAGTTTACAAGGATAGAAATGGCAAGAACTGAGACAAATGAAGAAGATGAGCAACTTCCTACACAACCTTTGCAAAGATCATCTCGTATTCGAACATTTCCGAAGAAATATGTTTATTTTAAGACTAGAAGATCCTTAGGTAACTATTCACATTATGAATTTAACTTTTCTATGGATTGTGAAATTACTTGTCTTGAAGAAGCTACTAGTTATGATCAGTGGAAAGATGCAATGTAAAGGGAATATGATGCTCTCATAAAAAATGGCACACAGAGGCTAGTGGATCCTCTTGTTGGCATCAAACCTATTGGTTGCAAGTGGATTTATAAAACTAAGTATAAAGGTGATGGTTCACTAGACAAACACAAGGCAAGACTTGTAGCGAAGGGATATGCACAGAAAGAGGGTATTGACTATACAGAGACATTTTCTCCTATAACTAAATTGGGAACTATTAGATCTTTATTTTCTATTGCAGCTTAGAAAGAATGGAAAATTGATCATATGGATGTCAAAACTGCTTTTTTAAATGGATATTTGAAAGAAGATGTCCACATGTTTCAGCCAAAAGGTTTTTCCGTTAAAGGGAAAGAACAAAAGGTTTTCAAACTAATGAAGTCTTTGTATGGATTGAAACAAGCGCCATGAGCATGGTATGAGAAACTAACTGAACATATTCTAAAGTTAAATTATAAACATTTTTACCTAGATGATGCAACTCTTTTCGTTAAGAAAGTTCGAAGATCAATTGTATATCTAGTTGTATATGTTGATGATTTGATGATCACAAGGAAAAACAAGAAACAATGATGAATATATATCATCTGTTAAGAAGGAATTGAAAAAAGCTTTTGATATGACAAATTTAGGTTTACTTCATTATTATCTTGGAATTGAAGTTGATCAAAAACCACAACATATTTTCATCTCGCAGAAGAAGTGTGTTTGTAAGTTATTGAAAAAATATAGTATGATGAATTGTAATCATGTTTCTACACTAATGGAGCAGAATTCGAAACTTACTTCAAAAAAAAAGAAAATAATTTGAAGATCCAACAAAGTATAGGCAACTTGTTGGAAGTTTGATTTATTTATCTATTACTCGTCCTGATATAACATTTGTTGTAGGAATACTTTCCAAATTTATGCATCATCCTTGTAAGGGGCATTGGGTAGCAGTGAAAAGAGTACATAAATATTTAAATGGAACGCAAACTTACGACATCAAATATAGCAAAGCTTTAGACTTCCATCTTGTTAGTTATTCAGATTCTAATTTTGATAGAGACAAAGAGAATGGAGTCTCTACTTCTGGCTATTTGATGAATCTTGGATCAACATCCATTAGTTGGAGATCACGCAAGCAATATGTTCCTATTCACTCTACCACTTAAGCCGAATATGTTGCAGCAGCTCAAGCCACTAAGGAAATCATTTGGCTTCGGAAAATACTTGAAGATTTGCAGGAGAAACAAAAAGCTTCAACTCCTTTATTTTTTGACAACTCTTCTGCAATTCAATTGGTCACGAATCCAAACTTTCATGTTCGAACCAAACATATCAACACCAAGTATCATTTGGTTCAACATCATGTAGAGGAAAAAACAATTCATCTAACACATTGCCCAGCATCAGAACAAATTGCAGATATCTTTACGAAAGCATTGGGACGTGAAAAGATCGAAAAATTTAGATCTTTACTTGGTACGTCAAATGTCCCTTCAGATTAAGGGGGGAAATGTTGCAATCCTTTGGAATTTGTGTATAGTTAGGGATTTAGTTATAAATTAGGTATTTCTAGTTATAACTGTTTCAGTTATTGTTTTCAAGTATAAATGTAACCTTCATTGAATGAATTAATACAAAGATCACAACATTTGAATCAATGGAATTCTCCGAACTTCTTATCACTAACGCCAACTTGCAACGCTGCATTATGTGTTTGTGGCTTTGTCGTGCACGCCAGACCAAGTTCACAATTATATCAATTTATCCATTAAATAATAGATAAAATAGATACATGGTATTTTTATTTAAGATAGGAGTCCTTGACGAAGGCAGAGGAATTGCCCAGGCAGCCAAAAGTGGCTGGAATCTGGCCAAATTTTTTTCAAAAAATCTTGTAGATGTAGTGTTTGAATTGTGCTTTTGATGGTGGAAATGGATTCATCACCATTAAAAAAGTCTAGGGCATCTAAAATTATGAATTTTGACAACTTTTACTTGGATATACAAAAATCCCTACCAAATTTTTTCAAAATATGAGCGGAATTTCCATAACTTTCAAGCTAAAAAAACATAATTTTTAGACTACGACTTTAAAATATATGAATAATCAAAAAGTATTTTAGATAATGAATATTTTTAAATTTATGTAATATTTATCTTTTTGAGTTTCCGTTGACGTAATTGTATGACAAAGTTTAAATAATGAATAATGTAACTTTATTATATATGGAATATTATTTTAATTGAAAAGTTAACACAATTTTAAGTAATGAAAATTAGTTTTATATAAATTATTATTTTAATTAAAAAATTAATGAATTTTAGATATATTTAATTTATAAGATTAGTTTTTTAAAATATAAAGTTTTAAGTTATTGAAGATGATGATGATGGTTAACGTCCGCTGAGACCAAACAATGGTCTATCAGACCTAAAGAAACAAATTATTTATTTTGATTTAAGATTTTATTCCTATGCTCAAAAAGCTTGGAGAGAAGCCTCTCGAGCTCACTATAATTTTGACATTGTAAAAGGCTAGGAAGGTCAGTGTTGTTACAAAGATTGTGAAACTGAGATCTAATGTGGTTGTATGCGGGGCACTCTAAGAGGAAGTGATTTTCATCCTCGATCTTCCTATTCTCACATATATGGCAGATCCTTTCCATCCATGGCATTTTAGGAACTGCCCAACGACCTGTTTCACTATGGAGCTCATGAGAATTCGTTCTAATCTTTGCTATATTAATTTTTTTCTTTGAGCTAGTTAAAATAGAGAGATACTTTTGATCTTCTAGGGTTGGGTTGATGACCTTCTTATAATAACTTAATTTTCTTTTAGCTGCTAAATCTTTCTCACACCACATTTTTTCTTTGAACTTAGAAGTAACAATATCTTTAATGTTATTTATGTTTTGCAATGCATCATTTTCGTTGATCTCCCAATAGTTTAACCAGGCCCTTGTGTCTTTATGCCACCCTCGATTGCGCCTTAGGTGGTTTTGGCTAGAATTTAAAGCTAGCTTAGGAAGTCTATAATCGTCTATGTTATTGATTTTGTGCTTGTACAACAGAAACCTAAGCATAGCTAGGCTCTCAATAGGGGAAAGACCTGC
Organism: Pinus tabuliformis; assembly: GCA_031772625.1. Classification (NCBI taxonomy): domain Eukaryota; kingdom Viridiplantae; phylum Streptophyta; class Pinopsida; order Pinales; family Pinaceae; genus Pinus; species Pinus tabuliformis. The sequence goes on along the minus strand of CM062814.1, from coordinate 659,785,477 downwards.
TTCTATAAGGAGAATAGGATAGGGTGTATTACTTTTAATTTTCAGGTTATAAGTTATAAAATGCTTCTGGATTTGCTCAATCTTTCTCCATGATTCTCTAGAGGTGTTGCAACCCCAAACCTCATAGCCATATAAGATAATAGGAGTGACTAAAGTTTCAAAGAGGAACTTCTTTTTATCCCACATTACGAGATTTTCTATTTTACAATTATTTTCAAGACCAAAATAAGCTTTCCACCCCATTAATCCTTTTATTAATATATATAATTAAATTTAAATAATTAAAAAATACGAAATACAATTTTATATAATTTATTTTAAAAAAATTTAAGGAATTAAATTTTATTAATATATTATTTATTTAATCATTTAATTTCATGATATTTTCTAGTTTTTTTATACTAAATGTTGAATTATATATATATATATATGAGTGTTTAATAAATCATGACTTTTTAATAGAAATTTATAAACTAAAATACACACGTGTATATATTTAATTTATTTAACTATTTTCTTTTAATATTTTATTGTAACAATATGTTATCTTCGTTTATTGAAATATCTCAACAATAATATTTTATTATAACAAAATGTTATCTTTTCTATTGAAATATCTCAATTCAACTCATTCTAGTGTATAAAACACCCTACACTTTTAAAATTTTATAATCATAAAAGATATTATAATCATATTTACATATATATATATATAATTGTAATATTATATTTTTTTAGACTTTAATAGTATAATAATTTTATTAAGTTTGGGCATGTTTTTAGCATTAATCATAGTTGGTCTTGTTCTTTAGCTTTGGTTAAGCACTCTAAAAACAATTAAACACCACATTTGCATTGAAAACTTCATAGTTAAGCCAAAAAGATGAAAACTCAAAATGGGAGGTTGCACCATAATAGCAAAAAGATACTGTGGACCACTTGATGTATTGGCCCGAGCAGACCATGTAGCGTAATAATTTTCATTGTTGTCAAATATCACAGTACATATTATTTTTTATGTTTCTCTTTTACAAAAAAATGTGCATGATATGTCAAATGTCATTAATTGAAATTTTGGACAAGGAGAGAATGATGAATATTTTATAAAAAATCCCCTGTGCATTCTCAATCGAAGGGATACCAAGCTCCGAAGTCAAATCATCATGAAGAGGCTACTTAGGAGATGGAGTATGCAATTAGGGTAGCATATCCATCTATGTTCTAGGTTCCAGGGTCTAAAATGAACACTCATGATGGTGTTGAGTATTACGGGGGGGGGGGCGCAATGTAATGCCCCAAAACTTTTAGAAACTTTGAATTATTATTTTAAATTAAGACACTTGAACTAGTGGTAGACATTTTAATAAATGTTTCGAAAACAATTTATTTAAATAATAATAAATAAACATATATCAATTGATTATCGATGTTAATGAGTATGGATTGTAATTTTGTACAAGATATTCCCCTTGACTAATGAAAAACTGTGAAAGAAAAATAACATATCCAAGAACTATGATTGCTTACAAAGGAAATTTGTATGTGGAAAAATAACAAATATTAAAGGCCACATAATAAAGAGCAGATATATCTTGATGGTGGAACATTTAGTATGGAATAAATAAATGTTAGTGGGAGGTTTATACATCCTATGAGGCTAGGAAGGGCAAGGTTGACTAGATAATTACCTAACGAATGAGGAATGAGTCTGAGGCTATAAGAGCACAAGTAGATGTGTTAGGCTGAGATTGTATTTGAGAATTCCACCATTTATTGTGTAAAAATAAACTTTCAGACTAACAATGGGAAAGAGGAAGAAGACACTTCTACAAGATCACAACACAGGCTTGGGGGTGTCTTACTAAAGAGATTTGACCTAGATATTGACTACAGACTAGTGAAACTTCCCTCATCGATCTTTATTGTCCATCTAGTTGCAGGTTCATCTAAACCTTGATGCTTGTATTACAAGTAGTGCCATTAATTAATAAGAATGATTTCCATTGATGTTATGCTATTATTTGATTTGATAGTCTAGTATCGATGTTACTATTGTTTCAAAAAAATTAGATGGAATGTGAAAATTTTAGGCTTGTATGTCAAATGAGTTGATTTATATTGGAACTATCCTTAAATATGGATAAATTTCATTTAAAATAACAATGAAAAGTTGTTAGGGCCATCCAGTACATATATATATATATATATATATATATATATATCTATATATATATATATATATATATATATATATATATATATATATATATATATATATATATATATATATAATAATAAACCAAAGGGTTCAATGGGAATGGTAACACATACATATGTGGTGGTGAAAGTGGATCACTTTGCATGTGTCAAGGAATTACAACAATGTACAAAAAAGAAAGGTATTTCTTGGAAAATTGTAATATCAGTTCTTCACTAATCACAAACCTAGACAATAGCGAAAAACCCGTTGCCTCTACATTACAAGTAGAGCAACAAAACAATCTCCTAGACTTGATGGAGTAGAATGGGCATTGAGCTAATAGACAAAAAATCGAACCTTAAATTATAGTTGCAATAAACGTCTAACTAGAGTGCTATTTAAATTTCTAGTATAGAATGTGGCCTCTCAGATTCAAACCACCATTACAGACTTTTCCCCCTCGAATGGACGAGAATAGGTGTAACCACAATAAAGTTAAATATAAACAAAAGAAAGTTTCCTGCAAGAACTAGATGAGACCATGCAAGTACCCCAACAATAAAAAAAAATTGGGGTTTCACAAGACACCCATTAAAGGGATATATAACCCTTCTTATGAGGGTTTTCATTAAGGCATGTTACCTCATTAAAAATGTATCGTCAAACACCGAGGCATAATATGGCGAGGACCATTTGGCTAAGCCACTGTACACACAAGGCATGCACCCTATGTCCCACAATAACCTAACATTCAAGAAAGAAGAAACAATACATGCAATGTACGAAGATGTAGTTGGGGTTTCTGGGAAATAACCAAATCATTGATGCCGCTAACCTCGAGAGGGTTGAAAACCTAAAATAAAAATCAAATAATTAGAGAACCATAATTATTTTGTACTCCAAATAAAATTACCAAACATACATACCACTACAACAATTTACTTTTCATATCATATATCTCACGCATTCCATTTTTTGTGAATAGAAATAAAAATATGTTGAGGTGGAGTCATGGGATCAAGGCGTCTTTATGGAACCACATTCATTGTCGAAAGGACTCATAATGGAATGAAAAATAAATAACCATAGATAGTCTTTCGAATCAAACAAAGTCCTCCATTATCATGATAAAATTTAATAAGAGTACAAATTTGTAGAACGGGGGGTCCTACAGTCAGTGTCGTCTCCCACTATCTTATTATTACAATGGTTGTCAGAAAATTAGTTACCTACAAGAAATAAACTAATTTTGACCATGCGAACCAAGGCCAACCAATTAGTCACATGGAACAAGTAAGTAGCAGAAATGGTGATCCTCTTATCATTGTGCCAAGGGGAAAAATAATCGAGAGGAGGTCCATAGGACAACTTTCCTCTTTCCTTGGCTTGTAGCATAGTGTTGGCAGGTTCCTACCACGAAATGGTAAACCCTCTTGCCCAAACCATTAAAATTGATTAGCACCTCGAAAAAATAAAATAGGAAATATATAAAGATTCAATATTTAAATGAGCCACAACTAAATGAGTTACCTGCAATGATGACCTATCTCCTCAAAACTCCACATAGTGCAAGAATTTTTATCCAAACATGAATTTCATGGAAGAAAAAAAATTACAAGGGTAATTTTTACTGTGAGCACTCAGAGTTAGGAATGTAGAAGGGGGAGAGGAAGAAAATATTTAAGGATCTCCAGAATAATTCACAGAACCAAATACAGATCCAAAGGAAATAAATACAGGCCATAATCCTGTAAGATATTACTGAGACTGGTTGCATAAGTCATAGAGAGAAAAATTTCATAGAGCCAAATGTCTAGAAGATCAATCTGAAATCACAAGAAGGAGTCACAAAAACTAAACAATACATACACAAATTTGAGAAAGACATAGAAATTACAATACAACCCCGAACCATAACTCCATAGGGTGTCCGAACTAAACTCTTGCCAGTCAAGGACGCCAACTCTCTCTCCATGTACCCAAAATTCCATGTCTAAGCCTATGCATCAACATCAGACAAATGGGTATTAATGAAACATATGATAAACGAACAGGTAAGAGTATATGGAGGATCGTTATTGATTCTCAATTCAATGTCCCTCACCATAACCAGACATATGAATGAACCTAGTGTTCATTCATGGCACTGTCATGGGAAACACGTAGAAACTTCGTAGAATGTGAAAGCTTGTCGGGATAAACCCTGTTTGAAACCATGTATGTGGGGTGGGTTTCCTATACAACTGATATGAAACATTGCCATAGGGTAACAAGATTAGTAATCCAAGTTTCCACAAGAAGTAATACAACGAGGTAGTCATTCGAGCAGGGAATTACGTCCTTGAGATTAACAATGGGACCTTATAAATATGACTGATACTTATGACTACCCCTCCCTCTAGGGACAATTTCATATAATGATGTCTCCCCTCCTATGCCTTTGCGTGTAAATATTAAGTGTGGTTGGAGTAGTACCGCACCCAAAGGTCTAATGAATATGTAAACAGAAAGGGAATTAGTGAAGGTTTTTAAATTATGTTATAATTTTTATTGAGTTTCCAACATCTTTCTAGATATTGTCAATTTTGGCTAGATGTGACGAAAATTGGATGATCAACCCACATTAAGGTGGTACATTCTTATATCAACAACAACGAAAAGAAAAAATATTGAGAAGTTTGAGAGGTGTCACATCAATTAGCACAAAAATCTTAATAAATGTGTTTGATATACCTTGATCAATGACATTTTTCACCTTTTAAACATAAATTCATATATGAGAATCACACCAATTGTCATATGTCAACACACTTAATAAAATAATTCTAATCTACATTTAATGAAAAAATAGTTAAATATTCTATTAAAAAATGGCATCTCAGATGATCATTAGTTAGTCCATTGATCTCCATGAATCCCAAACTAGACTAACTGACCCACAAAGCAAGGAGACAAGACGGGAATTTATTGGAAAATTCATAATAATTCCTTGATTGCTTAACCATTATATTAGTTGAGCAATGGATTTATGGCGCATCCATCATATGGACGAGGGAGGAAGTCCCCCTCATTCATACGGGTGGGAATTATCGTTCATTCATCACATGAGTGAGGAATTTATAGGTCAGTGTCTTGTTAAATTGTGTTTAGAAGATATGCCTTCTTCATGTGTGTTTAAAATTAGACCTTCCATATGCTTCTTTAAACAAAAGAGATAAAATAAAAACATCAATATTAAACCTTCCATTCACCGAAGCTTTTTATAAGCTTCCTTAAAGAAAAAAATTACATTAACTTAATTTGTCCAAACAATCTTACTGCTCATATGAGGTGATGATATTACTTGATTGAGAATAAAATAATTGTTATTTTAAAAATATCTATATTAAATTTATATTTTTATTGATGTACCTTTTACATTAACATTTGTTTTTTAATTATTTTATAAACATTTTGAAAATAATAATTGTAATTGTTTTATTTTCTAACTTTCTCTATTATTATAGAATTTTAGCAACCATTAGTAACGGATAATGAAGATAAATTTTGATAAAAAATTATAATTTAAAATTATATTTTGATTATATATTTGATGTATTAAATGCTTATACAATACGAATACAATGTTAGTACACTTAAATAAAGATTGTATACATGATAATTTAAATATTATTTTTTTAATATCTTTGATGTACTAAATGCTTATATAGTGCGAATATAGTGTTAGTACAGTTATATGAGAATGTTTGATGTGTGGAAAGCATGTATCTTCCACTTGCTTGTAAAATAACAAAATTCTGCTTAATTCGTGTATCCGCGTGTACAACATTAATGTTTTTGTGCTTATCTTTTGAGAATGATTTGCGTCGTCATAATCAATTGAAAATACAATCTGATTGTATTTTATTTTAAAATCCATTTCCAATTACATTGACATCCGAACAAGAAATTCGAAAAAGAATTTTATATCACAACATTTGCACTGATGCAAGCAGTGAAGTAAGGAGAGAATCAGGCCATGGATGAGATACCAAATGGTTCATCCATTGAAGTTTCTGTGTATGGTTGAATCTTTCTAATTACTGTCAACCCATTGTACACAACGGTAGATTATATGTAACAAAAAAACTGCGCAAAAGAATTAATACGTTTCTAGGTACGTGATCTCTGTAGATCCGTTCATTTCAAAAATCCCGAATTCATGCGTAATCATAATAATATGCAAGTAATAATATTTTCTATTCATTATCATTTTTAAATAATAATATTTATTATTGTTATTGGTTTTTTTTTTTAATTTAAGATAATTTGTGAGTTATACTGAACAGACCTAAGATCAAATTCAGCTGGCTGCCACTATAAATCTAGGTTAGGTGCAACAGCCTGCAAGCCGCACAATAGCAATTAACTTATGCCTCAACAAGAACGAAGACGGCCACTCTGAGATCGCCTACTCTTCTACAACATATCATATATATACTCAATGCATTGATTTTATAATTACAGGTATGTCTCATTGCACTCTCCGATACCCTGAAAGTAACAGGCACCTGCCTTCGGAATATCCAACGGACATCGCTCTGACACCGTTGATGGGATGTTTCATCACGTCGCAACGGGCAATAGGAAAAAGTAGCATAATGTCGCAACGGGTAATAGGAAAAAGTAGCATAATGCATCTCGTGATTTATCTCGTCCCATCATCCGTGTTTGCCATCCGCTCCTTTTCCCAATAGTTACCGGAGAGATTCACCGAAGGCTACAAAGCTCCATCTCATTCGATTCGAAATGATTCGAAATCTTCCTCGTGCGATCTTATAAATTTGTCTAATACTGTAGTAATATTTATTGAAATATGGCCATCTTGATTTTCTTAGCTGAAAATATATTCCCTAAAATACCTCGACGAATTCTACCATACTTAACATTTACTGGCAAATCCCGTTACATGTATCTTAACCTTCAAGATCGCCTAGGTGTTCAGGTCGTGAAAGCATCTTAATCCTACACTTGCAAAGTACATTGTACATGTCTTGCGTACAAATAAGGAAGGTCCCTACAGAAAAGCCGATAGAAACAACACTCCACTGTTTTATCTAAGTGTTAAAAGATGAATTAGTAAGATGGATTCTCGTTTAATTCCATGTTGGCCCACGAATTCTCCAACTCCAGGTACTCCGATGAACTCCCTCCTTTTTATTTTTTCAGTAGGAAAAAACACCCTGTTTTGTATTATATAAAAATAGTACATATATATGATAGCATAACAGCACCATAATCATGATAGTATAGCCTTTTTCTGACTGATCAGAGAACTAACTATATGCTACAATTAAGAGCATCTGCCACTATCTAAATATTCTTTTCATTCTCAGGATGACCCTGAGAAACAAAAGAAATGTATTTTCTAGCAATTTCTCCATATACAGTAGTCTATCAAATGTCTTTTTTATACAAGACCATATACAAAACATATACCAAAAAAGTAATCCAAAAATTTTGTTTAAAGGTACTTATCTGCGCTGTTGTAGGTCGGCTAACAAGGTGTGCAATGCTTTATCCTGGCATGTTGATGCTTCCTGCTTTTATCATTCTTGTCCCCATTTTTATCTGAATGTGCATACTTTCTTGTGTGTCCATTAGTCTCTTTTTTGACATTCCATCTGCATTTTTGTTGTGGGCTCTGCTGATGTGTTGTATGTTTTTTTGAATATTATTCTTCCCCAAAATGTGGTCTATAATACATCTGGAATCTCCATAGATTTGTATTTGTGGGATGTCCAAAAATTTGATAATCCATAATAGCCCCCATAAGGCAATGGCTTCGGCGTTCATACTTGATCCCTCTCCTGCATTCGAGTGTATCCAGAATTCTTGATCTTCAGAAACTTATATCCAAATTACACATCCGCAACTCCCTCCTCGAGACGCCCCATAAAAAACTCCAACCTGGTAAAGGATACCATGTTCCATCCGTTTATCCTCCTTTTCTTTTTGCATGGTACCAGACCTGTGAATCGATTTGGTCCATCGTTCTGTGTAATAATAAATTGTGTCTTCTCTCCACCTTTTAGTTCCAAAGATCAGGTGATTGTGGCCTTTCCAGATTTCCCAGAAGACAGACAGTGAAAGCGTCCTCAAGCTGATGCGTTGTGTACTCCACCATTATAAGCAATCATCAGTGGTATTAAAATGAATATATGGTATCTTCATGTTATTAGTGAACTGCTTCCAGATGCTAACAAAACTTGGACAATGTAAGAATAAATGGTTGTTATCTTCTCCTTCCTTCCTACATAGGTAGCAGATCCCAGGTCCATGTTGATTCCTCCTCTATAAATCTTCCCATGTAAGGTTCTTATTCTGCCATGTCAACCATAGGAAAATGATAATCTTTATGGGGATATGTGTTTGCCAGAACTTATAGAACCAACATCTGTCCGAAATTTGTAGCTCCTTCATACACGTTTTGAAATAGCAGTCTGCAACTTCAATGTCTCTGGATTTCTTCTTTTTTCCCATCGAGGTAATACGATCTCCTTTGCTATCATAACATACCCCTGCACATTTTAATTTTTTTTTTGAGTTGGAGCCATTCCATTGCATATTGCCTTGTGAGGTTCAGATGGATGGGATGCATCCAGATTGGAATATTGCTTATCCACTCACAAATCACTTGGGTAAAAAAAATATGTCTTTTCTATTCAGGCATTTTATTAATTCTATTGTGCCAAGAGGATCCGCACAGGTACCTAATATATGGTCTTTGCCCAATATAATCTTGTTTCCTGTGCCGAACAACCGTGAGATGTTTTGTAGCAAAATGTCTTTAACCTTATTGAAGCTACTCCATATCTTCGATTCGTTTTTTTCCCAATTGATCCCTATCTCATCCAGCAGGTGAAGTCCTTATTCTTAAGGTATTTGAAACAGATCAACTTACCCCATATGCCATTACTGGAAATTCCCCGCCACAATTATTTTAGAAGCAGCGCCCAGCGAAAAATTTTGACATTTATAATACCCCATCCACCTAGCTTCTTTAGTCTTGTGATCTTATCCATTTTGACCAGATGATATTTAAAACATTTTCTTACCCCTGACCAAATGAAGTTTTCCATTATATGGTTGAGAGAGTTTATAATCAGTTGCGGGATTCAGAACAGGTGAGCCCAATAGACCCCCAATTGTGTGAGCATTGATTGTGCGAGGGTGATACGACCTCCCATTGATAAGCATCGGTGTTCCCATCCCTTAATTCTCGTATGGAATCTATCCACGAGCCACATCCAATCCACATTTTTGTAGTTCCTAGGGTTTAGGTGATATCCCAAATATTTCATTCCTATGTCCAAATTATCATTTTTCACCCCTAAATTCCTATGAATATAAATGATATCATCTAGGTTGTAGGACCCATATAAAATGGTATATTTGTAATCATTTAAAATTAGGCCAGTTACTCTTCTGAACTTCTTGAAGATTTGGGAAAGAGCGAGCCATTTAACTATGTTGACCATACCCATCAACAAAGAAACTATGTGAAATAGAAATATTACAGCTAATTTCTAATGCTTCAAACTGTCCTATAGTCACTGCTTTTTTGATAAGCAGACTTAGGCCATCCATAGCCAAAATGAACAGTAGGGGGGACAAAGAGCAACCCTGTCTAAGTCCCCTGCCTGCTCCAAAGAACCTTGATGGGTACCCGTTTATTACCACAGCATACCGGACTGTTGTGACACATCCCATTATCCATTCTGCCACATTTTTTCTTATGCCTATTTTATGAAGAACCATTCTTAGATAACCCCAATCTAAACAGTCGTAAGCCTTTTTGAGGTCCACCTTCATAACTGCTGCATTCATCTTTTTTGTCTTGATAGTGTGCATGCATTCTTGAGCTATTGTCACTGCGTCATGTATTATTCTATTGTTTAGAAAACTATATTTCTCCGGAGAAATGAATTTTGATAATGAAGCTTTGATCCTGGTGGCGATTATCTTGGATATAATCTTATAAGTAAGATTGCAAAGAGAAATTGGTCGATAATCAGCAAAGGTGGTTGCCTTCGTCTTCTTTGGTATAAGAGTAATATAGGTAGAATTTAAATGAGGATGTATGGTTCCCATAGTTCTAGATTCTTCTATCATATATAGAAGATACTCTTGAGAGATGTCAAAGAAGTGGACAAAAAATTCCACTTTCTAGCGGTTCGGGCCCAAGCTTTTGTCTCCCTTCATCGATTTTATGGCCTGGGTCATTTCCTCCACCGTAATCAGCTTAAACAGCTCTAGGTTCTCCTCCTCATCAAACATTGTACGATATTCACTTACCGCCCAGACTTGTGAATCCACATCCTCCAAATCCATTCTTCTATGTGCTTGTTGAAAATGTGAGGCCGCCAGGGCAGATATTTCCGGTTGTTTATTAAAACAATTCCCTCTACCATTAGCTATCTGCCAAATGTTGTTCAGTTTCCTTCTATGATTGACATATCGGTGGAAAGACTTAGTTTTTTTGTCCCCTTTGCGGATCCAAGTAGCTCTGCTCTTCAAACGCCATGTAATCTCCTTAATTTGGAGAATCTTCTTCTTTTTCAACTCGAGGGCATGGATCTGTTCCCTAACTTTAGTAGACGGGGAGTGTGTGGACATTAAGCTATGTAGAGGCTTTAAGGCCTCATCTATTTTTGTCAGTTCCTATTTTAGGCTCGCCTTCTTCTTCCACTCCCATCTATTAACCACTGCTTTCAGGTTTGGAAGCCTGTTTAGAAACCTTTCCATGGGTGTAAGGCCATCTACTTTATCCTTTTCTTCGAGCTAGTGTACTCAGATAAGGGAGTCGAATCTTGTGTCTTCGAGCCAAACCCTATTAAACTAACTCTTATATCAACATTGGACCGAAATAGAGTGATTCGCCGATGGTCTAAAATGTAATTTTCAATAATGCAGGATCTCACATCCCCCATCTTTTCCACCATATTATCTTGTATTAGAAATCAGTCAAGTCTCTTTGCTATATAATTAATACCACTTCTTCCATTGTCCCAGGTAGGAGCATTTTTTTGGTGGAAAAATGTCTACTAGATTATGATAAAAAATAGTGTCTCTAATTTTTTGTGCCATCTTACCCACTGTTCTGGATTGACCCCATAGCTCTTCTATCCCTGTAGTACAATTAAGATCCCCTGCCAAAATAAGAGATGGTGAATGAAGGATCCCAGATGCCTCCACAATATCCCAGAAACACTCCCGATCTCTGTAAGGGGCATACACATTAAGGATGTGTGTCCTCCCCGGGATGCCTCTGATACTTCCAGCCAGGAAAATACCTGCCAGATATGAAAAGGCCTTCAGGTTTGCCCACCAGGGATCCAAAAAGGTAGCTAAACCCCTAGACCTGCTAGTAGCATCAGTAGCCACAATGTACCATGTCGGAAGCATCCTCCGAAAATATTCAATAGTTTGTGATGCAGAGTGCATTGATTCTTGAATGAGAATAATATTAGAACGGGAAGAGAGAAAGAGCTCTTTTAGGGTGAGGAATGTTGGAAGGGCCCCCAAACCCCTAATATTCAAGGAAATGATAGAATTCATTTAGGTCTAGTAGAGGGCATGCATGCTCTAAGTGCCCTGGGGGAGATAGGTGATGAAATGGGAATATCGATGAGGGACGATGAATTAGTTAGAGTTGTATGAGTTTCACGACGGCAACCCCTGAAATCCCTACTACCTTTGTTATGTGTGCGCCTAATAGTTATATTCCCGGCAGAGGATGTGATAATTATAGGGGACCCAGAACGATGTGGTTTATGAATGGTGAGAGAGTGAAGGTCAAGGGTCTTCCTTTGTAGTAAGAAATCTAGGTCGCTATCAATGGAATTGTTAGGTGATGAAACTGAAAACTTTTGTGAGGTAGGCCTAGCTAGGGGAGAATTAGGTTGGGTGGCCGGTGATGGAAGATTTTGTGCTTGTGTATACGTGGCATATGAGGTAGATGGAATGTCAAATTGAGTATTTTGTGATAGTACCGAAAATGGGGGCGGAGCAGGGGTGGTAAGGAATTGATATTGTTCTTGACAGGGTGAGTCGACAGCTATATGTGAACCAGAGTGTTCTGACGTCGTGGGGGAGGTGTGAACATGAATATGGAAAAAAGAATTATTTACAAAATGGGGTGACAGCTCGGAAAAACAAAGGTTTGTGTGAATAGAGTTACCTGGGCCTGTGGATTGACCACTTGGTTCCGTAGTGAGGGCGTGACGTGGGGAGAAGCAATCAGACTAGTTCTCCTTCTGGTAACGGTGATGTGTCCCTTTACGCTCCAGTGAAGGCCACCACTTGCCTCTTCCTTTTGGACAATTTTCTATTAGATGGCTCGTTTGATGGCAATTGAGGCATCTAAAAGGTATGCCCCATAAGTCCAGACGTTGTCTAAGATTAATGTCCTCCCATATTAAGTCAATATGGTCTGGGAAAGCCTCTTTGAAGTCCTTTTCAACTAGGACCCATGCAATCCTTTTGTCCCTGGCCCCCAGATAGTGTGGGTCAATATAAAATAATTTACCTATGGCGTTCCCAATATTTGTAAACACCTCCTTAGTCCAGAATCCTAAGGGAAGTCCTAGTAGTTTAACGCAAATAAGTTTGTTTTTTGGTGTTTGCTTCAGTGGATTGAAGCCCACATATGAGGAGTACATAGCTAGAAAACTGCGACCCTTAACCCATGGTAGCAGTAAAATTTTCTGAAGATCCTCCTCGCTCAGGAAGTGGAAGTTGTACAGCCTCCCATTAATCTTACCATCGTGGGAACTTATCCCAATAGGGATTTCCATTTAGATGCAATCAAATGCCTCATCTCAGCTTCTTCAATCTTAGCAAAGTACCACTTACCCACGAGAGCCCTCTTCTGGAGGCTATTTACTGAGTCAAGAAGAACGTCATTGCTGAAGGATAGAATTGGTGCTGGTGCAGTAATTTTGATGGCACAATGTTTTTTTCCACCGAGTCTTCCACCACCTTTTTTACCAGCCTCATATATGCTTTGCGTTTGTTTTCCGCCATCTACCCTGAGAAATAAAGGCTTCTCTAGTAGAATGGAAGGTGGAAACAAAGACAGAGTAGGCTAGTCCTAAATTATTAAGAATACAATAGATAATGCTACCGTATTATTTCTTAACCTTAACACCTTCCAAGAGAAGTATAAGGGTCTTGAACTTGGAAAGAAAAATCAATGGAAGAAAAATTATTGGGGTCCAACATAAGCAACTCTTTTTCAAGTTGATGGGCTCTAATTTCATTTTTAATTCCAAAACATTTATTGAGTTGTTTCATTGCTTCATCAGGGCTATCAAATTTTGCGATATGGAATCTAAGGTCTAGAGAAATAGACATCCCTATCAACCCACGTGCTTGATCTTGCTTATTTTCTCACTTGACTACCTTATCTTCATCGTTAGGTTTAGATTCTTGGCATGAGGTTATTCTATAAAGACCTTTACTTCTAAGTAAATCCTCCGTGTAGGACACCCATTGGAAGTAGTTGGTGTTGTCAAGAATAAATTGGCATGGATTTTCCATTTTAACAAAAATTGAAGCTGTAGATTCTGAACTAAGTGTTCCAATGGAAAGATCTCAAAAAATTAGCCAATTAAAAAAATGGCTCTGAAAATAGCGTCTGGGCGAAAAATTTCTGGTTTTTTTAAGAAAAGTTGTTGAAGATGTCGAAAAAGCACATAAATGTGTGGAAGTGAATGATAATGTTATATTTAAAAAAATATCTCCCCTCTTTCCAAACTTAATCTAATTAGCTCACTTTAAAAAGAAATTTATGTGACCCACTTTTATAAATAAGTGAAAGCCACTTTTACAATGGTACTTTGTGAGCTACCCAGTAAATTTTAACTTAAATAAAAGATAATGAGACTTTAGAATTATAAATGAATCACTTTCTATAATGGGTGAGAACAATTTTACATAAAGTAACTTTAAAACATAAGTTACATGTGCTTTTTAAAAAAGTAACTAAACAAAAAGAAAGGCTTGAACCCAAGATCTCTATTCTCATAAAGTAACTTTGGACCAAGTGAGCTAGTTTAAAAGGTTAATAATTTTTGGAAAAGAGGAAGGGTTTTTTTTTTTTAGTCACTGAATCTTTGGAGTACATGCTTACTTGAGAAAGCCCTTTTTTCCCACAAAAAGAAAACCACACAACCCAAAAAGGACATGAAAAAAAACAAACCTTACAACTTGAAGTTAGATTTCGCCTGAAACTAAATATTTTCCTAAATGTTTATGATTTTCTGAGATCACACTAAGGCACGGTGGAAAAGAGCATATGCATGGGAAAAATCCTTCTTTTCTATTTCTAATTTTCCCAGATCTCATAGAGTCGCAGGGTAAAGAGAATACACAGAAATGAAATGTATAAATCTAGTAATAAAAAATAGAGAGATAAATAAACCGAACTAAACAAAGAGATAAATAAATAAAACTGCAATTAAAAATTGTATAGCTCCAGATCTTAAAATTGATGTAGCTAGCGCTACCATAAACCTTTTCATGTCAAACGAAATGGGTTCCTCGCTAGAAAAAATTATCCTAACACAATAGAGCAGTCCTCTCAGCCCAAAAGTGGTAAGAAATAGTAGATCTAGGAAACAACAGTTAGATACAGTTGTACCGGCTTCGGATTTGGATCACCAACGAATGTGGCACTCAAATAGCTCTAATACCATGTAGGAATTTACAGGGTAAGTTCCTCACATAGAACACCAAAGGACACCTCTCAAAAATAGATCATATATCAATACACAAGTATTCTTGATGTGGTTAAAACCCTCAAAGAGGAAAATAGACCATGGCCTAAGCTAACATTACCACTTCAGGCAAATTATTAATGTAAAAGAAAGAAAATTTACATAAGGTTCTCTCATGAATGGTCCCCTTACAAATGAACCTCCATCGAAGGTCCATTATTCAACTATCTTAATAAGTTATCAATTTAATGGATTATTCCTATTATAATCTCTAGATAGTTTTAGGTTTAAGGTTTAAGTTGACTTTGATAGTTTTATTAATGAGATATATTAATAGGTTTAACAATAGTTAGTTGTTATGGAAATATTAACTTACAATTAACTATGTTTATTTAAAATTAACTCATTTGGATTAAATAAATTAAAACTAACTTACAATTAATTAACTAGATACTTAATTATATAATTCTAAAATAATATTAAATATCTAATTATATTACTTTTTTATAAATTTAATTTTGATTCATATTAATTAAATACGTTACCTTATAATAATAGATATTAATACAAAGTTTAATCAACTATTAATTACATATGGGTTTAATATTAACCCTTTTAAATTAAATATAATTAAAACTAACTTACATTTAAGTTACATAACATTTAATTAAATAACTCTATCTATATAACTTTTATATAAGTTTAATATCGGTAATTTTGATTTATATATAATAGTTATTAAACTATTTCTTAAATCAACTAACTTAGTATTTATTTATATAACCTTTATATAAGTCTAATTAATTCCTATATACACATTACCTTATTTAAATATGGTAATAGGCATATAACCAACTCACTTATTATTTAACCAATTTTGTTTTCCTGTCCCTATCCCTTGATCCAGTCCAGTTAGCTGTTTTCCAGTCAAATATAGCCATTAGCCAGTCTAGTTGCACAGGTCAATATAGTCGCAGCCTATTCAAATTTAGCCGTTGGATGTTCTACTCTTTCTATTTATCATGCAGCCAGGATTTGATACTTCAACTTGTCCTGGCGATGAACCACACTCATTGGTTCGAAACACGTCGACAAAAGCATTCTATTGTGATTTACGTCGAAAAATCTTCTGAGAACTTGATATGGATCATAGAAGCCTCAATTCCACAAATAATTATATTAATATTAATATTAATAATTATATCATATTGTTATTATAATAATATAATATAATTCTTTTTTTTTTTTTTTATCAAATGAGTAATAAATTATTATTATTATTAATTAAATTATTATTATTATTAATTAAATAATTAGTTAGTATTATTAACCATTAATATTATTATTATAATAATAATATTATATCA
This sequence comes from Pinus tabuliformis, assembly GCA_031772625.1. Lineage (NCBI taxonomy): Eukaryota > Viridiplantae > Streptophyta > Pinopsida > Pinales > Pinaceae > Pinus > Pinus tabuliformis. The sequence continues at coordinate 659,769,149 of CM062814.1, read as the reverse complement.
TAATAATAATATTAACTGATAATAATATTAGTAATACTAATTAATAATAATAATTTATTATTCATTTTATAAAAAAATTAAATAAAAAATTACTTATTTTAATTTAAATAAATAAATTTTACTATTGTTTTTAGAAAAAATATAAATATTTGTATTTTATTTTATTTTAAAAGTTATAATAAAAATAATAATAATTTACTAATAAAAATGAATAAATAATAGTTAAATAGTTAATTATTGTTAAACAATAATAATATTTTTTAATTAAATATTGGTATATAATAATAATATGAATATTAATTAATTAAATATTTATAATAATAATTAATTCATTTTTACATAATATTAATTAATAATGTTAATAATTAATAATAATAATCAATTTTTTGTCACAATATGACGTTGGATCATGGTTGACCATGGTTGAATTTCATATTGAGACAATATTTTTCACAAAGTGACATTTGAGCATGGTTGACCATGGTTGACTATGATTCACCATGTTTGACCCAAATGAATAACAAACCATTGGGATTAATACTAAAAACCCAAGATTGGCCATGGTTGTCCACGATTGACCATAGTTGATCATGTTTGATTCTATAAAACATGGTTGGCCATGATCAACCATGCCTGACCATGGTTGACCATGATTGTCCATAATTTTTATATGTAGACAAATTTTGTCACAATGCAACATCCCACCATGGTTGACCATGATTGATATTATAAAACCATGTTAATAATAAACACAAGGGATTGATATTATGAAGCCAAGGGATTAATAGTAAAACCCCATGATTGACCACGGTTGACAATGGGTGACCATGATTGACATTATAAACCTAAGGGAATAATAAACCCAAGGGATTGATATGATAAACCCAAAGGAATCATTAACCCAATGGATTATTACTAAAATTCCAAGGGATTATGAATCCAAGGGAATAATATTAAATCGAAGGGACTAATATTATAAATGCATGGTATAAAAATGCTAAGTTAAATATTAAACATACTAAAATAAACATGGTTGAGCACGGTTGATTTTCATATTAAGACAATATTTGTTAGAATGCAACATTAGACCATGGTTGATTTCCGTATCTAGCCTTTTTTGAGCATGGTTGAACATGGTTGGTTATGATTGACCATGGTTGACAATGATTAATATTATAAACCCAATGGATTGATATTTTAAATCCAAGGGATTAACACTAAAACCCCAAGGGAATAATATTAAATGCAAGGGACTAATATTATAAACCTGATGTATATAAATGCTAAGATAAATATTATAAACACTAAAATAAACATGACTGACCATCGTTGATTTTCATATTGACACAATCCTTATCATAATTTGATGTTGGACCATGGTTGACCTTGGTTGAAATCATAATAAACCCAATTGATTGATATTATAAACCCAAAGGAACAATAAACCCAAGGGATTAATACTAAAACCCCAAGAGTTGATTTTCATATAGAGACAATCATTGTCACAATGCAACGTTGGACCATGGTTAACCATGGTTGACCATGATTGATTTTCATATCGAGACAATATTTGTCACAACACAACATTGGACCATGGTTGACCATGGTTTATTTCCATATCCATATGGTTTGATCATGGTTGAACACGGTTGGCTATGATTGACCATAGTTTACCATGATTAATATTTATACACCTAATGGTTTGATATTATAAACCCAAGGGAAAACAAACCCAATGGATTCATAATAAAATCCCAAGCGATTATGAACCCAAGGGAATAAGATTAAACCCAAGGGACTAATATTATAAGCCGAACATATATAAACCCTAAGATAAATATTATATACACTAAAATAAACATGATTGATCATGGTTGATTTTCATATTGAGACAATCCTTATCACAATGCCATGTTGGATCATGGTTGACCATGGTTTATTTTCATATCAAGATAATCTTTGTCACAATGTGACATTGGACCATGGTTAATCGTGGTTTATTTTCATATTGAGACAATCCTTATCACAATGTCATGTCAAACCATGGTTGACCATGGTTAAGTTTCATATCCAAATAATCTTTGTCACAATACGACATTGGACCATGGTTAATCATTTGAGACAATTCTTGTCACAACACAACGTTCAATAATGTTTGACCATAATTGAGCATGGTTGACCATGTTTGATTCTATAAAACATGTTTTACCATCATCAAGCATGGTTCACCATGACTTTCCATAATTTTCCATGATATTTATATGCAGACAATTTTTTTCATAATGCGACATCCGACCATGATTGACCACGACTGGCCATGGCTTGTTATGGTTGACTATGGTTGATCATGATTGATATTATAAACCCAAGTTAATAATAAACCCAAGGGATTGATATTATGAACCCAAGGGAAACATAAATCCAAGGGGTAAATACTAAAACCCCAAGGAATTATGAACCGAAGTGAATAATATTAAATCCAAGGGATTAATATTATAAACCAAACATTTCTAAAATCTAATATGAATATTACAAACACTAAACTAAGCAGGCTTTATTTTCATGGTGAGACAATCCTTGTCACAATGCAATATCCAACCATGGTTGATCATGGTTGGCTATGATTGACAATGGTTGATCATGATTGATATTATAAACCTAAGGGAATAATAAACACAAGGAATTGTATTATAAAAGCAAAGGAATAATAAACCCGAGGGATTAATACTAAAACACCAAGGGATTTTGAACCCAGCGGAATAATACTAAACCCAAGGGAGTAATATTATAAACCCAAGGTATAAAAACCCTTAGATAAATATTAAAAATACTAAAATAAACATGGTTGAGCAAAGGTTGATTTTCATATTGAGACAATCCTTGACAGAATGCAATGTTGGACCATAGTTGACCTTGGTCGATCATGGTTGTTTATTGTTAACCATTGTGGAATAATATTAAACCCTAGGGATATGAATCCTTAGATCAATAAATCCAACGGATTGATATTATAAACCCAAGGGAATGATAAACATAAGGGATAAAATTTATAAACCCAATGTGTATAAACCTTAAAATAAACATGGTTGACCATGTTTTACCATGTTTGATTTCCATATTAGATTACTCTATTGTGATATTGACATAATCATAAATAGTTGGACAAATATTTAACCCTTAATATTGGGGTTTTATAAAACCAAGGGATTATTAATATTATAAATACAAGAGATCAATAAACCCAAGATATTATTAATATTACAAACCCAAAGCATTAATGTTATAAAAACAAGTGCAAGGGATCAATATACCCAAGGAATCAATAAACCCAACGAACTAATACTAACAACCCAAATGATTAATAAACCTTATGAATTAATATTTTAAGCTCAGGGGATTAATAAAACCAAAGGATTAAATTATAAATCAAATGAATTATTAATATTATAAACTTGAAGAACGAAAAAACCCAAGCATTTGATATTATAAACCCAAGGGAAAAATATTAGAAACCCAACGGATAAAAAATTCCAAGGGATATAATTATACTTATTATATTAACATTATTTTGTGTATTAATATAATATTAATTAATTTTGCTAATATATTAACAATTATATTTAAAACTATAATATAATTGAAATATAACATAATAATAACATTTACTTACTATTAATAACATATATTTATTGTGGCTATTATAAATATTAAAAACCTAAGGGATAAATATTATAAACATAACATTATAATAAACCCAAGGGTTAAATATTATAAACCCAAGAATTTAGTAAATCTAATGGATAAATATTATAAACCCAATGGATAAATATTATAAATGTAAGGGATAAATAATATAAACCTAAGGGATACATATTTTAAAGCTAAGCGATCAACAATCCCAAGGGATCAATATTAATAAGTCAAGGGATTAATAAACCTAAGGGATTGTTAATATTATCCATTTTCATATTGAGACAACCTTTGTCGTAATGCAACTTCCGAGCATAGTTCATTTTCATATTGACAAAATCTTCGTCACAATGTAATGTTGGACCATGGTTGACCATTGTTGAAGATGATTATAAACACAAGAAATTTATATTAAACGCAAGGATTAATATTATAAACCTAAGAGATAAATATTATAGACTCAAAGGATAAATTTTATAAACCTGAAGAGTCTACAAAGAGAGGGGATCAATATTAAAAACACAAAGGACTAATAAATCCTATGAATCAATATTTTAATTGCCAAGGTATATAAACCCAAGGGAATAATATTAAACCCAAGGGATTAAAATTATACACCCAACACATAGAAACACTAAGATAAATATTACAAACCCTAAAATAAACATGGTTGACCATGGTCTATTTTCATATTGAGACAACCTTTGTCACAATGCAACGTTCCACCATGGCTGATTTTCATATTGAAAAATATTGGTCACAATGTGATTAAATTATAAACCCTAGTGACTAACAAACCAAAACGTATAATATTATAAACCCAAGGAGATAGTAAACCCAAGCGATAAATATTATAAACTTAATGTATCAACAAACCCAAGGAATCAATATTAAAAACCCAAAGGATTAATAAACCCTAGGATTAATATTTTTAACTCAAGGGATTATTAATATTATAAGCCCAAGTGATTAAATTATAAACCCAAGGTATTATTAATATTATAAACCCAAGAGACTAATAAACCTAAGGGTTTAATATTATAAACCCTAGAAATTAGTATACCCAAGGGATAAATATTATTACCTAAGGGATAAATAATATAAACCCATGGGATAAATATACATAAGGGAAAAACATTTTAAACCTAAGGGATCAACAAACTCAAGGGATCAATATTAAATAAAGAAGGTATTTATAAACCCAATGGGTTAAATTATAAATCCAAAGGACTAATAAACCCAAGGGTTTAATGTTATAAACCCTAGGAATTAGTAAACCGAAGGGATAAATATGATAAACCTAAGCGATAAAGATTATAAACTTAAGGGATAAATATACATAAAGGATAAATATTTGACACCTAAGGGATCAATAAACCTAAGGGGTGAATATTAAAAACTCAATGGATTGTTAATATTATAAACCCAAGGGATTTATATTAAGCCCAAGGATTAATATTATAAACCCTATGAATAATTTTATACCCTATGAATATGAACCCTTAGAATAATAAATCAAACAAATAGATATTATAAACCCAAGGGATCAATACTAAAAAGAAAGGGCTTATAAACCCAAGTGAATGATATTAAGCCAAGGGATTAGTATTATAAACCTAGATAAATAAACCCGTAGATAAATACTATAAAACTTGAAACAAACATGGTTTACTATGGTTTACCATGGTTTCTTTTAACATTCACACAATCTTTGTGAGAATACGATGTTGGACCACAGGTGTTTATGGTTGGCCATGGTTGATTTTCATATCGAGACAATCCTTGTCACAATGGGACATTGGACCATGGTTAACCATGATCAACCATGGTTGACGATGGTTGACAATGCTTGACTACTGTTTGTTTTCCTATTGAAACAATCTTTGTCATAATGTGACATTGGACCATGATTGATATTTACATTAAAACAACTTTTACCACAATGCGACATTGGACCATTGTTCACCATGGTTCAGAGTGCTTGAATTTCATATTGATACAATCTTTGTCACAAAGTGAGATTGGACCATGGTTGACTAACATTAGAAACACATGGAATTTGTATTAAACCATATGAATAATATTATAAACTCTATGAATAATATTATACCCTAGGAATATGAACCCTTAGATTAATAAATGCAAGAAATTGATATTGCACCCATCATTATAAACCCAAAGTACCAATAAACCCAAGAGTTTAATATTATAAACCCAAGGAATTAGTAAATGCAAGGGACTAATATTATAAAGCCAAGGGATCAATATTAAAAAAAAAATATATTAATAAACCCCAGGGACAAATTTTATGAACTCTTGGGATTACTATTATAAATGCAAGAGATTATTAAATCCAAGGAATTATTAATGTTATAAACACAAGGGATTAATACTATAAAATAAAGAGATTATTAATATTTTAAACCCAATTGATCAATAAACCTAAGGGATTAATATTATAAACCCAAGAGATTAACATTGTAAACACAAGGAATAAATATTATAAACCTTTGAGATTAATATTATAAACCTAAAGGATTAATATCAAACACAAAGATTAATATTATAAGCCCTAGGATTAATATTAAACCCTAATATTAATATGTAAAACCTAAGATTATTATTTTAACTGTTGAATTATAAAGTCTAATATATTATTATACACGTTAGCCATTAATATCATAAAATAGAATATTATATATTAAACCCACGAAATATTATTAAACCTTAGGATTTATAAAACAATTGGATTATATAACCTATGATTGACACTATAAAGCCTATGATTATGAACCCTATGATTGAGGCCTCCATTGGATTATATAACCTATGATTGAATTTTAATAAAGGCATCTTTAGCAATTTCAACATTAATGATGTTTTTAGTACTGCATGTTCTTGATGGAAAGACAGTTGGATTTCATATTCATGAGATACATGTCATATGAATTTTAGAAGAGATTTATTTGAAACATTCAGGGACCGAGTTGATAACATAGTTTACTTTGCTGACAAATCTCAAATTAAGCCTTCAGGGATTGGATCTGTTAATTTGAAGATACTGAAACTCGTAGATTATGTTCTATATGGTATTCTTTATATTCCATATTTTCAAAGAGATTTAATGTCTCGTATACATATTCGACAACAAGGGTGTTCCATACATATCCTCAATGGCATCATTGAGATACATAGAGAATATGATCATGTAGTCATTATGACTAGTGTTGAATAAGGTACACTTTTAGAACTAAATGGCACATCATCTATTGCAGTTAATGTTGGATGTGGAGCTTGATTATCTTCTATATTCAAAGGTATCGCCACATTGGACCCCAGTTCGAAATGGGGGTGGCAACGCCGCCCGTAAAATATTCACTGCAGGGGGGGTCCAAGGGGGGCGGTTGCGACCTTTGGGAGCCCCCCCCCGCTGGTGGGGGGTTTCGGGGGCAGCGCCCCCGAAGCTAAAAAAAGCTGTAAAATTGCCTTGTAAAAGTATAGTAATTTCTAGTCAATCTAGGCCGTTCATTAGGCGGATGATCTGACGGTAGAACTTATCTTTAGTTTAGGGTTTTTTGCCCTAGAAGGCAACCCCTCTCTTTGTATGAGGGCATTGTATTTGAGGCTGTGTGATAGATGTGTATTCTGTGAGCGGGAAATAGAGAGGTGAGACTGTGAGAGAAAACAGAGGATATTACAGCGGATCTGCTGTAGGTTGTGTCTCTTCATTTTTCTGGATAATAGAAAGGAAGGAATGGCTGTTGGGGGTGGACGTAGCCCAAACTGGGTGAACCACGTATATCTGTGTCTCTCTTGTTTTATGCGCCTTCTGTGTTTATATTTCTACAATATTTTATGTGTTCCATTGCTCCATAATATATAATTTCTAACAACTGGTATCAGAGCCGAAGGTCTATTTGGCTGATAAACTCGCAGGAAAGAAGGGTTCCTGGTTCGAGTGGGAGAAATGGCGGAAGATGGTAAGTTTAGGGTCGAGAAATTTAACGGCCAAAACTTCTCGCTGTAGAAGATGCAGATGGAAGATTATCTTTATCAGAAAGATCTATACCTACCATTGGGCGGAAAATAAAAGATGTCGACGGGTATGACAGACAAAGAATGGAACCTTCTCGATAGAAATGCACTTGGAACAATACGGTTATGCCTTGCTGCGTCAGTCACCTTCAACATTTTGAAGGAAACCACAATAGAGGGTTTGATTCAGACGTTGTCGAAACTATATGAAAAACCCTCGGCCTCAAACAAGGTATTTCTTATGAAACGGTTATTTAATATGAAGATGTCGAAAGGTGGATCTATTGCAGACCATTTAAATGATTTTAATACAGTTACAAGTCAGTTAAGTTTTGTAGGGGTAAACTTTGATGATGAAGTTAGAGCTCTGTTATTCTTGTGCTCATTACCAGAAAGTTGGAATGGTTTGGTAATGGCCATTAGTAATTCCGTTTCTGGATCTAGTACTTTAAAGTTTGATGATCTTGTCGGTGCTATCCTTAGCGAGGAAATGCGACGGAAAAGCTCTGGTGAGACATCGGGAAATGCTTTGAGTGCAGAGTATAGAGGAAGAAAAATGGAAAGAGGAAAGAGCTCAGGATATCGCAGTAAATCAAGGAAAGGCAGATCCAAGTCCAGATCAGGGATAGTGTGCTGGAAATGTGGAAAGAAAGGACACCTAAAGAAAGACTGTAGATCTCGGAAGGGAAAAGAAGGAGATGCACAGCAAGAAAACAATCATGAAGCAAATGTGACAGGTGAGCTGTTACAAGATGCTCTGATTCTTTCTTTCGAAAATATTACTGATTCCTGGGTGGTAGATTCAGGGGCTTCATTCCATGCCACACCTGATAAGAAATACTTTCATGACTATGTTCAAGGAGATTTCGGACAAGTTCGTCTGGGTGATGATAAACCCTGTAAAATCGTTCGAATGGGTAAGGTTCTTGTAAAACAGCAGAATGGAAATCAATGGCTATTAAAGGAGGTAAGGGATGTTCCAGATCTAAAGAAAAATCTGATTTCAACAGGGCAGTGAGGCGGTGAAGGTTGTGTGACAACTTTCACAGATAAAGCTTGGAAGGTCACCAAAGGAGCCTTGGTAATAGAAAAAGGCGAAAAGGTTGGTACATTTTATTTATGCAATGGTATTTCTAACTCTGTTAATGCTTTGACTTCCAAAGGAGCAGATGCAACATTATGGAATCATAGGGTCGGACACATGAGTGAAAAGGGGATGAAGATTCTTCACTAAAGGAATTTGTTGTCGGGTTTGAAGAATGTTGATTTGGACTTCTATGAGAATTGCATTTATGGAAAACAGAAGAGAGTCAGATTTCTCAGAGTTGGGAAAGAAAAGAAGAATGAAAAATTAGAGCTTTTGCATACAGATGTATGGGACCTGCTCAGGTATCATCTCTCGGTGGCTCTCGTTATTATGTTACTTTTATTGATGATGCAACTAGAAAAACTTGGATTTATTGTATTAAGAATAAATCTAATGTATTTGATACTTTCAAGAAATGGAAAGCTTTGGTTGAGATTGGGACAGGAAAGAAATTGAAGTGTCTTAGATCAGACAATGGAGGTGAATATTGCAACAAAGAGTTTGATAGGTACTATTCAGAGCATGGAATTCGTAGAGAGAAGACAGTTCCAAGAACACCACAAGAAAATGGTGTGTCAGAAAGGATGAACAGAACAATCATGGAGCGTGCAAGGTGCATGAGATTGCATGCAGGATTGCCTTTACAGTTTTGGCCAGATGCTGTAGATATTGTTGTTTATCTAATAAACAGAGGGCCTTCAATTTCCTTGGATGGTGGTGTTCCAGAGGAAGCATGGACAGGTAAACGGGTAAACTACTCTATTTTAAAGCCTTTTGGTTGTGAGGCCTTTGTCCATATTGATAAAGAAAATAGAACAAAGCTTGAGGCAAAGTCAAAGAAATGTACCTTTATTGGATATGGTGTTAATGATTTTGGTTATCGGTTATATGATTACGAAAATCACAAAATCATTAGGAGCAGAGATGTAATATTTAATGAAAAGGTCTTGTATAAGAATCAGTTGCAGGAAAAGAAACAGGAAAAGGAAAACAAAGAATATGCAGTTCTTGATGAAATCACTGAAAAAGTAAAGGTGCCTGAAAATAATAATAATCAACAACCATAACAACAGCAACCACCACAACAACAATAGGCACCCCAAACACCTAAAAGTGGTGTTAGAAGATCTACCAGGATAAGTAGACCCCCTAAACGATACTCTCCTTCATAATATTATTTATTGTTGACTGATTCCGGTGAACCCGAATGTTATGAAGAAGCGATGCAGTTTGAAAGCAAGAAGAAGTGGGAGGCAGCCATGGAAGAAGAGATGGACTCCTTAATGCATAACCAGACTTGGGATTTAGTCAGGTTGCCTGTAGGAAAAACTACATTGAAGAATAAATGGGTTTACAGGCTAAAGGAAGAAGATGGAGGAAAACAGAGGTATAAAGCTAGACTTGTGGTGAAGGGGTTTGCACAGAAGAAAGGTATTGATTTTGATGAAATATTTCCTCCTGTTGTTAAAATGACTTCAATCAGAACTATTTTAAGTCTTGTAGCAGCTGAATATTTGCATCTTGAGCAGTTAGATGTAAAGACAGCCTTTCTCCATGGGGATTTGGAGGAAGAGATATATATGCAGCAGCCACAAGGATATGAGGTGAAAGGAAAGGAGAAACTAGTGTGCAGGTTGAAGAAGAGCTTGTATGGCTTAAAACAGGCTCCAAGGCAGTGGTATCTAAAATTTGACAAGTTTATGTCTGAACAAGGTTATACTAGATGTCACTCTGATCATTGTGTTTATTTGAAAAAGCAAAATGATGGCAGCTATATTATATTGTTATTGTATGTAGATGACATGCTTGTTGCAGGATCTAACATGCAGGAAATAAATGTGCTCAAAAGAAAATTGGCAAATTCATTTGGAATGAAGGATTTGGGAGCTGCAAAACAAATCCTTGGTATGAGAATAACTAGAGATAGGAAAAATTGTAAATTAACATTGTCGCAGAATGATTACATACAAAAGGTGTTGAAAAGATTTAACATGCACAATGCAAAACCAGTTAGTACACCTTTTGCTAGCCATTTCAAACTTAGCAAGGAAATGTGCCCAAAGACCCAAGAAGACATGGATTATATGTCTAAAGTTCCATATGCATCAGCAGTTGGAAGCTTAATGTATGCAATGGTCTACACAAGGCCCAATATTGCACATGCAGTGGGAGTTGTAAGCAAGTACATGAACAATCCAGGAAAGGAACATTGGATGGCAGTCAAATGGATTCTCAGATATTTGAAAGGTACCACAAATCAAGCATTATGCTTTGGTGGTTCAAACATCTCCCTACAAGGATATGTTGATGCAGATATGGCAGGTGACAGAGATAGCAGGAGGAGCACTACAGGATATGTATTTACTGTTGGAGGAATAGCTGCCAGTTGGGTTTCAAAAATCCAAAGTGTTGTTGCACTTTCAACAACAAAAGCATAGTATGTTGCTGCTACAAAGGCTAGTAAAGAAATGATTTGGTTACAAAGGTTTATGGGTGAATTGGGTAAGGAGAATGATATGGGCATGTTATACAGTGATAGCCAAAGTGCCATTCATCTTGCAAAGAACTCAGCATTTCATTCCAGGACTAAACACATACAGCTCAAGTACCATTTCATACGATCAGTGTTGGAAGATGGAGAGTTGAAGCTGGAAAAGATACACACTAGCCAGAATCCTGCAGATATGCTAACAAAAGTTGTAACCAGGGAGAAACTGAGAATATGCTCAGTTTCAATTGGTCTTCAAGGATGACGATGAAGATGAGAAATAGCTAGGTCCAAAGAGGAGTCAGTGTCCAGCAAATGGAGTAGTGGTGGAGTTGCTACAATCAGTCTCCAAGTGGGAGATTGTTGGGTGTGGAGCCTGATTATCTTCTATATTCAAAGGTATCACCACATTGGAACCCAGTTCAAAATGGGGGCGGCAACGCCGCCCATAAAATATTCACTGCAGGGGGGGTCCGGGGGGGGCGGCTGCGACCTTTGGGAGCCCCCCCCCCCCAACGGGGGGTTTCGGGGGCAGCGCCCCTGAAGCTAAAAACAACTGTAAAATTGCCTTGTAAAAGTATAGTAATTTCTAGTCAATCTGGGCCGTTCATTAGGCAGATGATCTGACGGTAGAACTTATGTTTAGTTTATGGTTTTTTTCCCTAGAAGGAAACCCCTCTCTTTGTATGAGGGCATTGTATTTGAGGCTATGTGATAGATGTGTATTCTGTGAGCGAGAAATAGAGAGGTGAGACTGTGAGAGAAAACAGAGGATATTACAGTGGATCTGCTGTAGGTTGTGTCTCTTCATTTTGTTGGATAATAGAAAGGAAGGACTGGCTGTTCGGGGTGGACGTAGCCCAAACTGAGTGAACCACGTATATCTGTGTCTCTCTTGTTTTATGCGCTTTCTGTGTTTATATTTCTGCAATATTTTGTGTGTTCCATTGCTCCATAATATATAATTTTCTAACAGTTAATTATTCTGATAGTTCTACTATTTTAGTACAACAAAGTGATACAATTTCTTCTAGTTTATTATGGCATGCTCATTTTGGTCAAATTAAGTATGACAATATCCAAATTATGGGATAGAAGGGTATTATAGGGCTCCCTACAATTCCAAGAAAACTTATTCCATATGATTCTTGTATTTTGGGAAAACATGGTAAGAAGCCTTTTCATAGTTCTTCCTCTAGGGATTCAAGAAAATTAGGTCTCATACATTCAGATTTATGTGGACCTATGTATGTTGCAACTTCCAATGGTAATAAATATATGTTGAAATGTATTGATGATTATTCGAGAATGTATTGGGTGGGTCTATTGAAAGGTAAGTGGAAAGTATTCGAAAATTTTAAAACTTTTCATTCGTTGATAAAAAAAGGAACTCAACTGAATAATGTCATCCTAAGAACTGATAATGATGTTCAATATACTTCTAATGATTTTGAACAATACTTGAAGGAAAATGGCATCAGACATCAAACTAAAATACTTTATAGTCCACAACATAACAGTTTTGCAGAATATATGAATATGGCATTGTTTAATATGGTTAGATCCATGATGTTCTTTAAAAATGTGAAGTTGATGCTTTGAGGAGAAGAAGTTCTTTGTGCAACTTATATTGTATATCATTATCCTTATTTTGTTATCAACAACAAAAATCTTTATGAACATTGTTATAATAAAATTCCTATTGTTCAACATTTGAGAGCTTTTGGATCTACGTGTTATGCTTTAATTCCTAAGAAGAAGAGAAATAAATTGGGCGTCAGGGGTCGAAAATGAATATTTTTGGGATATTCTAATACTTCAAAAGCTTACAGGTTATATGATCAAGGAAATAAGAATTTAATTCTTTCCAAAATGTTATTTATGTGGAATGTGTTAAAGATAATTGCATCATTGGGAAACTAACTCATTTGGACAAATTTGCATCCAAAACATTTTATTTTGAATCTGATAACGATGTTCCACATATTGAAGGGGGTATTCTCATTCTAGATAAATTTGTGGGGTTTCCATATTTGACTCATGAGAATGTTTCTGTTGAAGACAATTTGGAGGATAGTGTTGTTTCTGTAGGGTAGGAATGTGTTACTAAAGAACCTATATTTTAGGATGAGCAACCATCAGAGCCACTTCAAAAATCATTATGAAGATCCACATGTGTTCAAAAAATTTCCAAGCATGTATGATGACTTTGAAATAGGAAGTTCTTCTAAAGGTGAGGTTACTTCAAGTTCAATTAACATTTCTCATGATTGTGAGTTTAATTATTCTACTTAGTGAACCCAGTTCTTTTTAAGAAGATGTTAATTGTGATGAAGTGAAGGATGCAGTGAAAAATGAGTATGATGCCCTCATCAAAATTGGGACATAGAGATTAATGGATACTCCTACTAGAATCTAACCTATTTATTGTAAATGGTTTTATAAGATAAAATACAAGCATATGGTTCACTTGATAAATACTAGGCAAAGGGTTGTAGCAAAAGGCTATGCACAAAAGGAAGGTGTTGACTACAAAAATACATTTGCTACTATAGCAAAATGGGGCATAATTTGACCTTTGTTTTCCCTTGCAACTCAAAAATGGAGGAAGATACATCATATGGATGTAAAAATAAAATTTTCCAATGGTGACTTGAAGGGAGATGTTTATATGTTTCAATGAGAGGGTTCTGGTGTCAAAGTAAAAGAACATAAGCTATGCCAATTGTTGAAAGCTTTGTATGGACTAAAACAAGCATCTTGTGAATGGTATGAAAAACTAATTGAACACCATTTCAAGTTGAATTTTAAGTTATTTTATATGGATAATGAAACTATTTTTGTTAAGAAGAATGGGAAGTCATTTTTATATTTTGTTGTCTATTTAGATAATTTGATGATTACATAAAATAATCATGACTATATAGCGTCCATTAAAAAAGAATTATTGAAATTTTTTGACATGACAAGTTTGAGTTTATTGCATTATTATTTAAGAATTGAAGTTGGTCAGAAACCTGAACGTAATTTTATTTCTTAGAAGAAATATATTGGATAGTTGTTAAACATAGTTAGAATGCAAGATTGTAACCCTGTTTCTACTCCAATCAAGCAAAAAATGAAGCTTACTTGCACTGAAGGAAGTGAATTTGAAGATCTAATAGAGTACAAGAAACTTGTTGGAAGTTTGAATTTTCTGACCACTACTCATCGTGACATAGATTTGGTTGTAGGGATACTTTCCAGGTTCACGCATCAGCCCTGTGAAGGTCACTGAACTACAAAACAATGAGTGTTGAAGTATTTAAAAGACACTCAAACATATGGCATCAAATATTTGAAAGTTGCAGATTTCCATCACATTGGCTATTCAGATTCTGACTTTGATGGAGATAAGGAGAATGATATATCTACTTTGGGTTATGTGATGAACCTTAGATCAACATCTATTAGTTGGAGACCATACAAGCAATCTTTTCCTGCCGATTTTACCACCAATGTCAAACATGTTGCAATAGCTTAAGCTACAAAAGAGAAAATTTGGCTTCACAAAATACTTGAACACTTGCAGGAGAAACAAAAGGATTCAACTCCCTTATTTGTTGATAATTTTTTTGCAATTCAAATGGCCAAGAATCCCAAGTTTCATGATCGAAGCAAGAAAATTAATACTAAATATCACCCAATTCAACATTACGTTGAGGCAAAAGCTATTCATCAAACACATTGTTCCACTCCAGAGAAGATTATAGATATATTTACGAAAGCACTAGGACATGAAAAGTTTGAAAAAAATAGAATGTTACTCGGCATGTCCCTTCGGATTAAGGGGGGAATATTAACAAATCATTTGAGATTATTATTGTAGATTATGTAATTAGTTTTAGATTTCATTCTTACAGTTAATAACTTAGCCTGACATAATTGTCTTGTATCCATATTTTGCATGTATAAATATTTTATTTTATCATCAATAATATCAATTTTTCAATGTGGAGTTTATTCAAACCTGTACATAATCTTGTAAATTAATTCTATTTAGGATTTATGTGTCGATTAACGGAATTGGTCACCTTAATTTAGTTATTTTGGTTTTCTAATATCGTAAAATTTGTTATTCTGGAAAATTTGTTTTATTGGTCAAAATATTGGTGAAAATTTATATATGAGTCTATAAAATTAATCAATAATATTATTTTCATAAATTTCTTTTAGGTATAGTTTTAATTTTTATTTTTTTTAGCTTTTCATAAAAAAAATTAACCATTATGGTTTTCTTGAAAAACTATAAAAATCAATTGGCGATACGAGTGTACTTTTAATCTACTCAGTTAGTAATAGAATCTTTTAAGCTACTTTTTTTTATTTCTTTAATTTAAACTTTGACAAACCCAATGTCCATGTGTGATTGTAGTGTGAAAGTATAATGAAATTTCTTCGTGATATTATTAAAGAGGATTGGCAACATATTAATTTCAATATTGTAAATACTCCTTATTATACTATTGATACTTATGATGCTATGATTATTTTGTACTTACCATCAAGAAAAAGTATTAATAATAGAAAGAAAAAGATGAATCTTATTAGAAATGAAGGTGATTTATGTGTCTTAATATAGTTCAATAGAAAATTGGTGAAACAAGAAGATATTATGTTCGATATAATGATTTTTTCCAAAATGGATCAATTGCAATTATAGATTTTATACAAACTGAGTAAATAAATATGGATTAGAATTGTTTTATTTACCAATTATACTTATTTATATTTAAGTATAAATAATAAATTAACATCATTGAATATCAAAAAAAAAAAATACACTTCCTTAACCAACTAATATTAAAAACAGTACAACCTTATTATTCAATTTGTTTGATTAGGAAAACAAAAGAATACAATAAATATACACCATTCATTATTTACCCCATTAATTAATACACAAATTAATACTTTAAGACTTCAGAGAAACCATCAAAACTGATTGCCAGACTGTGGCAGATAAATAACATCCATCATTACTTATATAATGACATAAAATAATATAATACCTTTAATTATTTAAGACATTACTTAATTCAATTGTAAAATAGACTAGTACAAGCACATTAGTAAATCTAGTTTATATACTTTGAAGGTGTCAACTTAATATATGCTATATTATAAACTTGATATGCTAAATTAATATATTAATATATAAAATCTAAGATTAATATTAAAGAAAAATCTAAGATTATAAAATTGGGGAATCATAAATTCAAGGGATTATAAACCCAAGGAATTAAGAAACCAATGGGATTAATATTATAAACCCAAAAGATCAATAAACCAAAGAATTAATAAACCCAAGGATTAATAAACTCGAGTAATAAATATTGAAAATCAAAGGGAATGATAATAAATTAAGGGAATTAATGTTATAAACCCAAGGGATTATTAATATTACAAACCTAAGAAATCGATAAACCTAACACATTAATATTAAAAACTCTTGGGACGATGTTATCAAACCAGCTCACAAAAAGATGCAAAAGATAGATCAACGACTTAAAAATCAGCCTCTTAGAGGGGGAAACCTCCTTTACATTACAGAAATGAATAATTCTTGAATGATACAAATGACAATACCTCCTTTCTATATATAGGAGTCTAAGGGGTCCCAATACAATCAGAGCCTACATAACAATAATATTGTAGGGGCCCAACAATAACAATAGTGGGCTTGTATGGGGCATCATAATAACAATATGGGGACTATATGGACATAATAATACGATAAGGGGTTGCACTAATAATAATAAGTGGTTACACTAGTAGTATAGGGACCTAACATGCCCCTCTCCTTCAAAAAATGTTATCCTCAAAGCTTGAGTAGTTATGGATGCTTCTTATAAAATTATCATCCTCCCATGTGGAATCTGCAGCGGGTAAGTTCTTCCACTTGATGAGATACTCTAAAATTGATCGATTTTGTAGCTGTCAATTTATTGTTTTTGGGACTGCTTCCAGTTCCAATATGATTTTTCCTTCCTCGTCAAGTTCTGGCAATATTGTTTGAACTGGGATCTTCTCACGTATAACCTTCTTTAAGCATATAACATGGAAAACTCAGTGCACTCGAGAAGATGCGGAAAGATCCAATTTGTATGCCATAGTACCAATATTTTGTAGCACATTGTATGGACCATAATACTTTGGTGATAATTTATTATCCTTCTTAGCTTGCTTGAGGGGCATTTGTTTGTATGGTTGTAGTCATAGAAATACCCAGTCACCTACATCAAACTTTTTTTTTTGTGATGTTTATCTTCCTGTTGTTTCATTCTATTATGTGCCAAAGTCAGGTTATCCTTTAAGAGTTTGAGAACTTTTTGTTTATGTCAATGTCATCTTCTAGTGCTTGAACCTTAGAATTTTATTTTAAAGATGATGTGATGGATGGCAAGTGATATCCATAAAGTGCCATAAATGGGATCATTTTTGCTGCAATATGGAAGGAAGTTTTGTACCACCATTCAGCTAGAGGCAACCACATGACCCATTGTGTCTATTTATCATATATAGAGCAACAAAGATATCCTTCCAAATATTTGTTTACTATCTCAGTTTTCCCATCAGATTGAGTATGATAAGATGAGCTACGAGCTAACTGAGTACCCAAATATTCCACGTCTTGTACTCCAAAAAAATGTTTGCAGATTTTTGCATATAATTGTTTCTCCTCCAATAGTTTGAGCACCCTGTCAACATGTTGAGCATGATCCTCCCAAGACTTGTTGTAGATTAGTCTATCATAAAAAATTACTAACACAAATTTTCTGAGAAAGGGTATGAAAATGGAATTCATCAAACATTGGAATGTAGAAGGTACATTGGTAAGGCCAAAAGGCATGACCAAAAATTCATAATGACCCTCATGAGTTCTAAATTTTTTTTTTGGAATGTCTTCAATCTTCATTCTGATTTGATGATATCCTGAATGAAGATCCAACTTGGTGAAGTAAATTTCTCCATGCGATTCATCCAATAATTCATCAATGACAAGAATGAGAAATTTATCTTTAATCGTAATCTTGTTGAGCTCCCCATAATCCGGGTGTGATTCAGAAACATGCGGCATGATCCATCCTTCATGTGTACCAATACCACTAGAGTAGAGAAAGAACTTTGACTAGTTTGAATTATACCAACCTCTAGCATTTTTGCAACCATACATTCAATTTTACTCTTTTGGGCATATGGATATTTGTAAGGCCTAATGTTTGGGGGAACACTTC
This sequence comes from Pinus tabuliformis, assembly GCA_031772625.1. Taxonomy (NCBI): domain Eukaryota; kingdom Viridiplantae; phylum Streptophyta; class Pinopsida; order Pinales; family Pinaceae; genus Pinus; species Pinus tabuliformis. The sequence goes on along the minus strand of CM062814.1, from coordinate 659,750,572 downwards.
CTGGAATCAAATGAATAGCATGATCATGATCAAAAATAGGTGGGAGGCCTTTGGGAGTCCCAAATACCTTGGAATGATTGTCCAAAACGTTTTGTACATCTCGAGAAATAGATGATTTTGATGTGGGAACCTCTAGTGAACATAATTGTGCAATTACGCCCCAGTTTTATTTCTTTAGAATCTTTGCCATGCTATTAGAGCTGATTATATTTCCCGGTTTCCCTTCGATACCACTTAGTTCAACTTCCTTTCCTTCCTAAAATAATTTCAAGAAATGTTCTTGAAAATTAAAAGTTATCATACCCAAAGATTGTAGTTGTTGGACTCCTAGTACAACATCTGCACCACCCATTGGAATAGAAATAATTGGACCATTCAAGACATATTCTCCCATGGATAGCTTGATATTATGGTACTTTCTAGAGCAATTTATGGTTCCTCCATTTGCAACCATTACTTGACCCTCTAGTGTTGGATATAGGAAGCAATTCAATTCCTTGGCTAATTACGAACAAAAAAAATTATGGGTATTGTTATCACTCCAATTTTTTTTCGAAGTTGTCAGAAAAAGAAATGATAGAGGTAACAACTAACCACTTTTGAAGATCAAGACCTATCCTTCCTAATCTCAGAGAGGGCACTCTCTTTATGATTTAACATTGTTTTAGTTAACTAATTTTAGGCTAGTTATGATTGTGCTTGGGTTTTTTATTTGAATTTGGGTGGTGGGATCACTTACTTAGATGAAAAAGGGTTGTCTTTTACCATTGGGATATGGGGTCAAATGTTAGACTAGCTGGACTAGATCAAGCTTTCAAAACAGTTTCTAGAGGGCAAGATAGAGGAATTACTATAGATCTCAAAGGCTTTAAGGTCCAATCGGATCTAGGTAGAAATTAAGTGTTCCCTAGGCCGGATCATGAAGAGATGTGAAAGAGGTCAACCGGGACGGGAGAGAAATTAAGGATTCTCAAATCTGGGTATCAGAGGAAGACATATAAATGACTAACTATGCAAAATAGAGTGTACTTAAACAAATTCTGAGTATCCAGTTAATTCATTCAAATTTGGAAAACAATTAAGTTTATGAAAGTCATAAGAAGGTAACAAAATCATAAAAAGAAGATACTTCACTACAATAGCTCATCTCATGAATCCTCTAGTGCAATATTTGTATTACTTGCTCCAGTCTATTGACTTGAAAAGTGGTACAATCACCATTAGTTTTAAGATCAAAATAACTCTACAAATGTATAGCAATCCACAGCCAATACTTTGAAATATTTTTGTATTACAAAAATAATTTACAAAATATCTCAAACTGCATTGAGAACTAATCTAGGAAAAGGAAATATCTTCATGCAAGAAGATAAAGACAACTATTGAACTATTGTTTGTTGTCCCTATTATTTAGGTTATGTTGTCTTTTAGTCTTCGATATTTTGTCCTTTAAGCTTCTTCGCTATTTGGTCTTCACGTCGGATGTCATATTTACTTATGACCTTTCATCTAATACTCTTTGACCTTGCTGCCCTGTCAATACTATGCTCTTTTACCTTTTACTGTACATATATAATTTACTGTGTATTTACTATAGTAAATCATTGAGTTTTTCCCATGTCTCAACATCTGATAATTGGATATTGAGCATTTTTAGGTATATCTCATCTGCCTCTGTATACCTGGCAAAAGTTGGCTTATTAATAAAAAGGTGTTTTACCTCATGCTAGAGGTAAAACAAGTTTTCAAAAGTTTGGTATCATACTTTTCCTGTCAGTATGCCCTTCATGGATGAAGTGTTAACCTGATCTCTGGCCACTTCTCTGATCTTCCTATTCTAATATTTCTGTGTTATTAGCTTATCATTTATAACTAAGGGATTAGGTAATCCCTTTTTCCTCAAAAGTTCAAACTTAACCATGAAACTGTCGATGGTTAGTTGCATGGTTTGACACTTATCCTCCAAATTCATCATCAAATTCCTCTTAGTGAGGACTCTTCTAGCTTCCAAAGCTATACCTGTCTTGTCAGGTATCTCTAGTTCTTGCAGCTCATACTTGTTCTTGGAGTTGAGGAAATGAATGATCCTTGCTGCCTCTTCTGGCATACCTCCAAGTTCTTCTTTGACATTCTGAATGGCTTGTGTAGCTTGCTTTATCAAATCAATCTGTTAAAAAATAACCTGAATGTATGACCAAATATCATTGACAGAGTCAATGATATTGGCCCATAGTTGTTCCTTAGCTTGACCTAGAGGCTCATTTAGTGTCATCTCTTTCTCCAGGCTTTTGATTCTTTTAGTCGTCCTTGTGGGCTTATATTTTTCTTCTCTATGCATGATTTGGGCCAATTTGTAATCTGTTTCTAGGATGGTGACTTTCTCCTTCAGTCTGTTCATCTCAGTGGTCTGAATGGACATTTCTTCCATTGCTTTGACCAACCTGTTTGCTTCATCACCTGTGGAACCTATTGTTGTTGATGATGTTCTTGATGTAGTTGGTGTAGATGCTCGTAGTACAGTAGCCATTGGAGCAATGGGAGCTAAGGATCTCTTCATGATTGCTCTGACTTTCCAAGAACTCCTTTGTCTGTGGGTGTTGTGAATGAGGAAGTTTAAGTTATTTCTTGAGAGCTACTATGTCCTCATTCTTCTTCTTCATTAATTTCTTTGTGGCCTTAATGTCACTTGGATCATGGCGGAGTTCAATGACCAAGTCCTCCAAGGACTCTATTCTATTGTCTTTGGCCTGTGAGGAGGCTTTTTCAAGCTTGAATTGGGCTATCATATTATCCAATGAATCTTTCAGCTTAAAAGCACCCATGGCCTTTTCTGTGAGGCTGGAGTAAATCATTTCTCCAGCCTGCTTATGGAACTTTATCTGAGCAATGGGATGAATATCCCTGGCCATCACCTCAAAATTAGTCTTCTTGTAGTTTCCGAGGTCTTTGGTTTCTTTAAAGTGGGCTGCAAAAATGACACCTGCATCTTGCCTGCTTTGATGTCAAATGCTGAGATCAATCTAGTCTGGTTTGGTGGTGTACGCTTGAGGTATTGGGCATATGTCTTTGCTTTAAAATTTTCATTCCTCATATTTATTTATTTGAATATGTATTTGATATCCTTTTCCTTGCCAGCTAGCCTGACAAAGGAAGAAACCTCCATACTCTGTTGTCTCTCTATCATCTATGTGTTGGAGGTTGATGGCTACTGGGTTTCACCTGATGTAGCTGCTTCTTTACTTTTCTGCCCCATTGTCTTAGTGTCATTTAGTTCCTCTAAGGAAATGATCTCCTCCTATTCAGACACATGATTCAACTTGGGCTTCTTTCTTAGCTCAAACCGCTCATCAGTATTCTCCATGGCAGAGCTAGATGTCTCTTCCCTATTCCTCATAGGATTCTTCTCCTCATTGGCTGGGGTCTGTAACACAGGATGAACATTAATTGGTTCTCCTATTTCTGGAACCTGCAGGAAAGAGCTATGGTCAAATTTCTTTTCTAAATCAATTAGTGTTTTCTCAACATCTAGAACTGTGTTGTCCATATCAATCAATTTGTTCTCCACCCACTCAGACTGGTTGGAAAACTGTTCAATGTCTAGTCTTGGATGGTGGATGTAAGGTTCCAATTTGACATTAAGTCTCAACTTGTTTATAACTCCATGAGGGTCATAATGCCATATGAAGCTATTTTTGAATTTCATCTGTTGTAGTAACCTGTCGGCTTCTCGTCCAACCTCTCTATTGTTGCAAATGAATGGGCCCATTTGGTTTTTCACCTTGAACTGGGTTTTCTTCTTAGCAGATAAGAAGTGGACCTCATCAAAATTGATGATTTGTCTGAAATATTAAAGGGAAAATATCCCCATAGGGAGGTATTTTCACAATTTATAAGGGGTTAACTGGCCGCCATAAATTCTGATCTCAGTGTGGTTATGGTAGAGGTACCAGTCTCCCACCTTATTGTTCTTTACCAATTGCAGCACTCTCTTGATGTCTTGGATGATTCTAGGCTAAGTATCAGAAGTCAGCATGTTCATGACTGGGTACACAAATGAGTCTATGAAGTCTTTGTAGGTGAATTCTATGGAAAAATTCTGGACCAAGGGTGTCTAGTAGACCACTGATCTCTCCTTTCCCCTGGCGTCCAACTTGTAGATGCTCACAGGGAACTTATGTTATGAAACCAGCTCAAGAAAAGATATAAAAGATAGATCAATGCCTTAGAATTCAGCGTCTTCGAGGGGGAAACCTCCTTTACATTACATAAATGAACAATTCTTGGATGATTCAAATGAAAAAACCTCCTTTCTATATATAGGAGTCTAAGGAGTCACAATATAACCCAACCGACCTAACAAAAATAATATAAAGCCACAAAAGTAACAATAGAGGGATTTTATGGGGCACATTAATAACAATATGGGGATGATAGGGGCACAAAAATATTAATAAGGGATGCAACTACAATAGTAATGGGGTAATCACTAGTATTATAGGGACCCAACATGGCCCTCTCCTTCAAAAAAGTGTTGTCCTCAACGCTTGAGTAGTTCTGGATGCTTCTATATAAAATTCTCATCCTCCCATGTGGAATATTCAGTGGATAAGTTCTTCCAATTGATAAGATACTTTGAAATTGATCAATTTTGTAGCTATCGAGTTATTTTTTCTGTGACTACTTCCGGTTCCAATATAATTTTTCCTTCCTCGTCAAGTTCTGGCAATATTGTTTGAACCGGGAGCTTGTCGCCTATAACCTTCTTTAAACATGAAACATGGAAAACTAGGTGCAATCGAGAAGCTGTAAGAAGCTCCAATTTGTATGCCATAGTACCAATCTTTTTCAACACCTTGTACGAACCATAATACTTTCGTGATAATTTCTTATCCTTCTTAGCTTGCTTGAGGGACATTTTCTTATATGGTTGTAGCCGTAGGAATACCCAATCACCTACATCAAAACTTATTTCGCTGTGATGTTGATCTGCCTGTTGTTTCATTCTATTTTGTTCCAACACGAGGTTATCCTTTAAGAGTTGGAGGACTTGTTGTTGATGTTCGATGTGATGCTCCACTACTTTAACCTTAGAATTTTCTCTTAAATATTATGTGATGGATGGTGGCTGATATCCATAAAGTGCCATAAATGGGGTCATTTTTGTTGCTATATGGAAGGAAGTGTTATACCACCATTCAGCCAGAGGCAACCATTTGACCCATTGTGTCTGTTTATCAAATATAAAGCAATGAAGATATCCTTCCAAACATTTATTTACTATCTCATTTTTCCCATCAGATTCAGGATGATAAGATGAGCTATGATCTAACTGGGTACGAAGACAAGAAAATAATTCTGTCCAAAAATTTCTATTGAAAATGGGACCTCTGTCACTTACAATAATCTTTGGGCTTCCATGTAGCTTTTGAATTGTTTCCATAAATGCATTAGAAACTGTACTAGCTTTAAATGGATGTAATAATGCACAAAAGTGTGCATACATGGTAAGTCTGTCAAATACCACAATGATAACACTCGTTCCCTTAGACTTGGGTAAACCTGTGATAAAATCCATTGAAACCTCCTCCCAATGTTGGCTTGGAATGGATAAAGGTTGTAATAGACCCGGTGTCTTAATTGTTTAAACTTTATTTTTTTTGGCAAACCAAACATTCCGCCACAAATTTTTGAATATCCGATTTAAGGCCATCCCAAAAAATTCCTTCTTAACCCTATGGTAAGTTTTTAAAAATCATGAATTCCCTCCTAAGGGAGAAGTGTGCAATTCCATAATAATATCTTGTTTTAGTTGGGAATTCTTACAGAGGTATAAGCGATCTTTGTACAATAAAGAATAATTTTTCCAGCTAAATGTATCAGATGTACTGGAATCCTATTGTAACTTTCAAATAAGTGCCCACACTTCTTCGTCATTCTTCCATTCCTCCCTTGCTTCGTTTATCCAATCTGGCTGTATAATAGAAATGGTGCACACAATGCTTCCACATATTCATCCTTTCTTGAGAGTGCATCTACCACCACATTTTGCTTCCCTTTTTTGTAGATGATTTCAAAGTCATAACCCAACATCTTTGTGACCCACTTTTGTTGCTCTTCAGAGGATAATATTTGTTCTAAAAAATATTTAAGGCTATCATGATCCATTTTTACCTTGAAGTGTCTTCCCATTAGGTAGGGTCGCCATTTTTTAAGTGCATGGAGTATTGCCAACATTTCCTTCTCATAAATAGCTTTGTGTAAAAACTTTCCCTTGGTTGGACGACTTTCAAGAGTAATGGGTCTTTCATCTTTCATTAAAACAGAACCAATTCCATTTCCTGAAGCATCACATTCCAAAATAAAAGTTTTTTGTGAAGTCCGGTGCTTGGCACATTGCCTCTTTAAGATGTCCGAAGGCCTTTGTTGCTTCTGGAGTCCATGAAAATGCATCTTTCTTCAATAATGTTGTTAGAGGTGCTGCTATTCTCCCATAATTCTTAACAAACTTGTGATAATACCCTGTCAACCCGAGAAATCCTCGCAGATGCTTTATGGATGTGGGGATTTTCCATTCCTTAATGGCTTTAATTTTGCTAGGGTCTACCTTAACTCCTTGATGAGATACAATATGACCCAGATATTCCACCTCTTGTACTCCAAAGAAACATTTGGATCTTTTTGCATATAATTGTTTTTCCTCCAATAGTTATAGCACCATGTCAACATGTTCAACATGATCCTTCCAAGACTTGCTATAGATTAGTATATCATCAAAAAATACTAACACATATTTTCTAAGGAATGGTGTTAAAATGGAATTCATCAAACCTTGAAATGTATAAGGTGCATTGGTAAGGCCAAAAGGCATGACCAAAAATTCATAATGACCCTCATGAGTTCTAAATGTTGTTTTCGGAATTTCTTCAGTCTTCATTTTGATTTGATGGTATCCTGAACGAAGATCCAACTTGGTGAAGTAAATTGATCCATGCAATTCATCCAGTAATTCATCAATGACAGGAATGGGAAACTTATCTTTAATAGTGAGCTTGTTGAGCTCCCTATAATCCAGACACATTCACCATGATCCATCCTTCTTGTGCACTAATACTACTAGAGCAGAGAAAGAAATTTGACTCAGTTGAATTATACCAGCCTCTATAATTTCTGCAACCATACGTTCAATTTCACTCTTTTGGGTATAGGGATATCTGTACGGCCTGATGTTTGGAGGAACACTTCCTGGAATCAGATGAATAACATGATCATGATCACGAATAGGTGGGAGACCTTTGGGACTCTCAAATGCCTTGGAATGATTGTCCAAGGCTTTTTGGAGATCTAGGGAAATAGGTGATTCCAATGTGGAAACATCTAGCAAACATAATTGTGCAATTACACCCCTTTGTTCCTTTTTCAGAAGCTTTGTCATATCGTTAGAGCTGATTATCTTTCCTAGTTTCCTTGCAATACCCCTTAATTCAACTTCCTTTCCTTCCACAGAAAATTTCATGAAAAGTTCATGAAAATTAAAAGCTATTGTACCCAAGGATTGCATCCATTGGACTCCTAATACAACATCAGCACCTCCCATTGGAATGGAAAGCATTGGGCTAGTCAATACGTATTCTCCCATCGATAGCTTGATATTATGGCACTTTCTAGAGCAATTTATTTTTCCTCAATTTGTAACCATCACTTGACACTCTGGTGCTGGATATAAGAAACAATTCAATTTTTTTGCTACCTTACAATGAATAAAATTATGGGTACTTCCTGAATCAATCAACACTATTACCTTTTTCTTCTTGATTTGTCGTTCTATATTGATGGTTTGAGGAGTGGTAATTCCCGCCAATGCATTACAAGATATGGTCGGATTCATTTCTTCTTTATCTAGGCTTTGTTCCTGGAGTATATCCTCTTCTTTTGACCTTTCTTGCTTGTTTTTTTCTTCCTCTTCACATTCTATGTAGAATAATTTCTTTTCAGCACACTTATGACCTTTAGTGTATTTGCTATCACAACTGCAACAAAGCTTTTGCTATTTTTTCTTCCAATTGTTGTGGTGTCAACCTTATAGGTTGTGGAAGACTAGGGGCAACAACACTTCCATCTTTATAGTTGTGAGTGGTATGCTTCCTGGTTGCCATAATTTTGCTTTCCATTTTTCTTGCTAACCTGAATGCCTTCTCTAATGAATCAGGTTCCCAAAGGCGAACATCATGTTGGATATTATCCTTTAAAGTCCCTATGAACAAAACAATCCTATGCTCCTTTGGAATATTTTTTACCCTTATGCTCAATTTTTGGAACTCCTCAATGTGCTCCATTATTGAACCCTTTTGTTTGAGACTTATCAACTGGCTAAAAAAAGTGTTGCTTTTTGTATCCTCATAATGTGATGTTAATTCTTCCGTAAAAATTGCCCAAGTGATAATTTGTTAACAAGAGAAAAGCCATTGATACCATACAAACTAATTTGGTTCCAAATATAAAGTTGCAATATGTACCTTTTGTGTGTTTTGCACATTATTGAGATCGAACAATTGCTCCATCTGTAATATCCATGTTGCAGGATCCTTGCCATCAAATTTCCTCATATCAATTTTTGGAATATGGTGGGTCTTAGATCCCACATTTGAGTCGAAGAAATCATGATTAACATTTCTTTTGTTCGTATCATGAGTTTCCTTTACTACCTTTTCACCATTAGTAAGTATTTCTTGTAGAAAATTTGTCAAATTTGTCTTCAAATCTGCCATGTCTGTCTTCAAATTTTCCATGTCTCTCTTCAAATCTGTCTTCAAATCTATCTTCAAATTGTCCATCTTAGCTTCCACACCCTTTATCTTAGATTCCACGTCATTTATCTTAGCTTCTGTTGGCTTTTGTGAGAGTGACATTTGTTGCACTTGTTCTTGTAATTTTGATATATGATGTAGCATTTCTTCCTCTTCTTCATGAGCCATGCTAGAGATTTTAGGTTGCTTACTAAGTGTTTGCATTTTCTTTCCTCGGGGCATTAGTTACCGATAGTAATGCTCTACTTTGCCCTTTTAATTCCTTCAAAATAAATTTTCAAACCAATCTTAAGCAAAACTTTAAAAGAATCTACACACCTTTTTTCACTTTGTAGGAGCTCGATATTGCCTCTGATGTATCTCTGTACTTTCGGATCATCCAGTTCTAAAATCACAACCTACAATAGCCCTCTGTGTCCTCTTTCCAATGCCACCAGTCTGATCCAATTTGGATTCTCCAAGGAAGATTTATGTAAAATCTCCCACAGTGACCTTCTTACAAAATTTCAATCTGATGCTTAGAGAGAAAGTTATGATGATTTTCACCAGGTCACCTGTTTGGAATGTAATATAGGAGTCTGCAAAAGGATCAACTTCCTTAGATCATATCTCCACAAATATATTGCGAAAAGCTCTGAAATTCGGACCCAAGGTTCAGCGCGATTTCTTCTCAAATGGGTTTTTATTTAGCTTCTGAAACGTCGCAGAAAAAAGTTATAGCGAAAATTCCACGATGACCTATTTGGAGCAGTGAAACCCTAGAATTCAAAGCTCTAATACCAAATGTTATGAAACTAGCTCAAGAAAAGATAGAAAAGATAGATCAACGCCTTAGAATTCAACCTGTTCGAGGGGGAAACCTCCTTTACATTACATGAATGAACAATTCTTGGATGAGTCAAATGACAAAACCTCCTTTCTATATATAGGAGTCTAAGGAGTCACAATATAACCTAGCCAACCTAACAATAATAATATAAAGCCACAAAAATAACAATAGAGGGATTCTATGGGGCACATTAATAACAATATGGGGATAATAGGGGCACAACAATATTAATAAGGGATGCAACTACAATAGTAATGGGGTAATCACTAGTATTATAGGGACCCAACAACTTATCTATCTGGTAATACAAAAACATATAAAATAACATTGAGGAGTATTTGAAAACTCTTTCAGTGGGAATTCTGGTGAATTGTTCATGCATTCTGTTTGCAATGAACTGAGCATAATCATACATGATAGCAGGAGGCTTTCCTGGAGTGAAAATGGACAGGAAGGCCAGTATGACCTCATCCACATGCTCATCTGATGTGTATCCTAGAATGCATGATAGCATGGTGATTATGTGTTTGCAAGTTTCAAGGAAAATTGTGGTAGCATAGGGTGGGGTATCTGTAGGTGTATGGCGCTGTTCAATGATAACATTCTGGAAGATAATATTGATTTTAACCTGCTCTAATGTGATGTATAAGTCTAACAGGTTTCCAATCGATAGAGGAGTTTGATTAGGGCTATATTGGATTTGTAGCATTTGGTTGATTGACTCAAGTGTAATAGTGAATAACAACTACTGATCTGGGGCAACAATAGCCCTTTGGCTAAGTACATAACAGGCATGACAAAAATGTACAATATCAAGGAATGGGTGAACTTCTGGGAATGTGTATTTCGGTAAATTGGATTCCAAAAGGTTAATGTCATCTGTATGGTTCAAAAATTTGTCCTTACTCCAACAATGGAGCTTCAAAAGGTGGGCTGGAGTTGCAGTATCTTTTATTTGGAATTTCCTGTCTGCTAGGGCCAAATGGTCAATGTCCAGGTGGGGGTTTGACACAGGTCTGACATCAAGATAGGTCTAGGTAGCCATCGTTTGGGGAAAGGTGTGAATTTGGTTTGCACGGACTGTAGAAGTAAAGCTTTGGCAACTCTGGTGGAGTGAAAGGGTGTTTTACAGGTCAAAAAGTGGGGTTCTAGGTATTCTGGGGGTAATACTCTTCAATTCAAAGGAAATACTAATTAAATTTAAATACTTACTATTTGAATTCACTGTACAATTTCAAATTGAGATGGTTGTTCTAGTTTTTTGTCCAAATGCCTAGAAATGGTGGTATAGTTTGCAACTGGTTTCAATGGTAGCTGCAGAGGGAACTGTGGCTTCAGTTTTTCACTGGATGGTTGGATTGGGTGTCCGGAGCATTTTCAAAAGGTATTCAGTGGTAAAATTTGGCTATAGAGGCTCAGGGTGGTGCGGGAAGGCTTAGGAAGCTTTCACAGAGCGAATGAGAAAAAAGGTGAAAATGAGCGTCTTCAGCCTTTTAACCAGCAACGGTTAGAATTTGGTGTGGAATTTCATAAGGAATAGTAAGTGGTTTTGGATTTTGGTAGGGAGGTGGTTTCGGGGGCCATCGAACTGCTTTTGGCCATCGGGCGGTATTTTCATGGGGGCACATAAAATAGCATGGAGCTGCCACATAACCAAAAGGGGCTCGAGCAAAACCACCCATTTCACGTGCTCTCGAGCGGGTAAAGTTGGGTCAGGGAATCAACGTGATACAGATGTGCATCGTCAGATCTATGGGTCGTAGATCGGATGGTTGCCGCGTGATGGAGTTGCACGAAGGGAACTCGGGCAGAGATCTACAGGGCCCAGGGGGTTAATTACAAAGAATTGTAATTATTTAATGAATAAGGCAGGGTAAAATATAATGAGTGGGTTATGGAGTGTGACTAGGGTTTAGGTCTACAGGATTTGTTAACTGCACTGAGGGGAAGGGTTAAAAGGGATTATATCGGGAAAGGTGAATTTGCGCAGTTAGTTAAATAAATCAGAGGGGATAGAAAACTTAGAGTAAAGGGGTTTTATGGGGTAAAAGGGATTATGTCAGGAAATATAGGAATGGGGGAGTTAATAAAGTAATGCGGGGGGGGGAATTTAAACTTAGGATAAGGGTTTTTAGTGGGTTTTTAGGCCAAATAGGGAAATTAATAAGGGGAAAGTGGTTTTCTCAAAGGGGAATGGGTTTCACACTGGGGAAAAGGGGTTGTTGGGTAGGGGAATGAGTTTGGGGGTAAATTGCTAGGGGAATGTGTGAAACCAAGTGGCAATGGTGAAAATGAAGGGAAAAGGGTATTTTCTTAAGAAATGATGGGATAATGAGGAAATTAGTAAGTATATAGTGGGGGGGGTTAAATGGAATGAGGGGAAGTTAGCCAATTCAACTTGTGAACGTCCTTTCACTTTCATAACTTCTCTTGCACACTGAAACATATGATTAAGCATGATAAATGTGCTCATGCTTCAATCAACTTTGTACTTATGCAACCTTTCTTCTACTTACCCTTTACTTACACTAACATTTTTTCTTAACTTCATTGGGTGCATTTAAGCTAGCACACCCTTTCTTTCCTTTTTCTTTTGAAAAGTAAACTATCTAATTCTAACCTTATATCTTCCAATGGCTCAGATTAAGCTTATGAGCACATTTTATTTCTCTACCTAACTACTGATCTGCCAAGATTACACTGTTTGGATAGATCTTTATTCTCTATCTATAAACATGAAATTTAAAGTATGAAGTAGTCAAGATTAAACATTTTGACTATCATGGGTTGTGGCGTTTATGACAAGCTTCACACAACCATTATTTTGTATAGTAAAGTAAAAAGTAGTGGCACTTAGACTTGCACATTTTCATGATCTATTTTTGTTTGGGGTTCATATATTTTCACTTCTTTTTTTTAATCTTTTTTTATTCTTTTTGTCCTTGGATATTTATTTTAGGAGATTCCCTCTTTATGTTTTTTAATTTTTAATATGGAAAACAATTTCAGAAAAGCAAAGGTATGTACAATATTACAAGATCAACCACAGTCAATTCAAAATTATGAATCCTATTAATATAGGACCCTAACAGTGGCTCCACATGGGGATGTCATTTCCTAGTGAAATGTCAAGAACTCTAAAGATCAGTAGCCTTTGAATTGGGACTGAAGTTACCTTGTAAACTATTCTTCTATGATTCTGCTTTATTGATACTTATGATGGTAAAACCTTCAAAGCTTAGGGCCTTCTCTCTGGGCTTCAACTTCAAAAGATCACCATCCAATCCAATCTACACTTTGCAATGTTATGTACAATGATGCATAGTAAAGTGAAGTATTGTTAACCAGTGGAAAAATAATGCTTCATCATCCTACCATTGACAGGTCCTCCTGGTAGATCTGATCCATCTATCTCTCTCAAGAAAAAGGAATTGTTACCCCTGTAACTGTAAATGACATAAGGCACTTTCCATAAGAAATCAAATTTTCCATGTTTTCCTTTGTCTTCCCTTCTTGAATCCCACTTAAGAACCTTATCACCTATGTAAAAATCATCTGCCTTGGTCTTTTTATCAAATACCTTTCTGATTTTGTCCTCGATTACCTTTTTATTTTACATATACTTCTTCTCTGGTCTGCTACAAGTGTATGATTTGATTTATCCTTCTCTGGATATCGTTTGGCTCCACCTGTAATTCCTGGATGATCTTCATCACTGGCACTCCCAATGAAAATAGAAAAACAACATCCATCCCATATACTAACTGATAGGAAGATGTGCCAATGGACTTCTTGGTAGTTAGTCTGTCTGCCCATAAGGCATTGACCAACTTTTTGTTCCATGTCTTTTTGTTGTCTTCTAGTAATTTCTTAATGATATTGACCAGGCTTTTGTTAGAGGATTCTGCAAGTCCATTACCTTGAGAGTAGTAGGTTGTGGAGTGGCCAAGGGTGATGTGGTATTTGTTACAGAAGCCTATCATTCTCTTAGATTTAAAGGCAGCTGCATTATCAGTAATGAGCTTCTGGGGCCATCCAAATCTTGACAGGATATTATTCTCTAGGAAGGCGATAATCATAGTGTTTTTGGCTTGTCTAGAAGGGATGGCTTCTATCCATTTGGTAAAATCGTCAGTGGCTGTTAGATTCCACTTATTCTAGGCTGAGGAGGCTGGGTGTATTTCTCCACTGAATTCTAACCCCCATTGTTCAAATGGAATTCCAGTGGAGATTGGCTTAAGAGGAAAGGGTAAAAGTTTTCTCTTTCCCTCAAATATCTGGCACTCATGACAGGAGATCACATTCTTTTTAACATCTGAAAAAAGAGTGGGCTAGTAGAAACCAGCCCTCAGAATTTTGTCAGTAGTAGTTTTCCAATACAAGTGTCATCCACAATCCCCTGCATGAAATTCTTGCATAATTTTATCATCTTCATCTTTCAGTAAACAATTTAAAAGAATACCACTAATGTCTTTCCAAAATAAAGCATTATTTATAATACAATATCTTGATGACTTCATTCTCAAAAATCTAGCTTTAGTTCTTGTCAAACTAGGAGGAGCATGTAATTTTAGTAATGCAAACATGATATCTTCATACCAAGTTGAATCAGTAAAAGGTTCACTGGTCTGTGGAGTCACCATCTCTTCCTAATCATCAAGGGCACCAATGAAATTAATATCTAGGGCTGACAGTTTGATTCAGCCATGAGTTTGGCTAAACCTTGGCCTTTGATAAGCTTAGTAGGCTTTATTTCTATATCATATTCCAATATAGTGGCAATCCATTTGCCTCTCTTTCCTTCAGGCCCATTTTGTGTCAAAATTTCCTTAACTACTGAATTTGGAACATAAGAAATAATGTGAGAATACAGAATGTAGACTTTGAAATCTTTGATGGAATTTACTAAAGCTAATGTTTGTTTTTTCATAATATTGTATTTGAGAGTGGAATACCTTAAGGATTTACTAAAAAATTCAATTGGTTGTTCATATCCTTGCAACAAGACTGCTGTAATGGTGTGTTCTGAAGCAAAAGAAAAAATTATAAAGTCTTTCATAAAATCATGACTTATAAGGACTGGAGTTTTGGTTAAGGATTCCTTGATGGCTTCAAAGCACTGTTTGGCCTCCACTATCCATTTAGGTGCTCAGTCCTTTCTCAACATGTTATTTTGTTCTCTAATAGATTCTGCTAAATTTGAAATGAATCTCCTGAGAAAATTTATCTTGCCTAAAAATGATTGTAACTCTTTAATGTTTCGAGGATGGACAATGGTCAAAATGGCCTCTATTCTAGCAGGATCTATTCTAATTCCATCTTTGGATATGATATGTCCCAACAGTTTACCCTTTTCTAAACCAAAGAGTGTCTTTTTGGGATTTAAAGAAATCCCAAATTTCCTACATTTGATGAAAACTCTTCTCAAGTGGTCTAGGTGTTCATTATCAGATTTAGAAAAGACTGTAATGTCATCTTGGTATACTACTAGGAAGTCATGGATCTCCTTGGCAAAAGATATATCGATAGCTCTTTGAAATGTTGCTCCTGCAGTCATTAATCCAAAAGACATCTTCAAATAAATAAAGGTACCCCATGGAGTAGTAAATGCAGTTTTGGCTTGGTCCTCTAGTTGAACCAAGATCTGGTTATATCCAGAAAATCCATCAAGTAAAGAGATTATGGATGAGCCTACTACCCTCTGAAGGATATGGTCCATTTTTGGTAGAGGATAGTTGTCTTTTAAAGAGACCTTGTTTTAATTTATGAAATCAACACAAAGTCTGATTTCTCTAGTCTTTTTCCTAGTAGTGACTAAGTTTGAAATCCAATCTGAGTATCTAATGGGAGCTATAATTTGGGCATCAAACATTATTTTAACTTATTTCTCAATAGATGGCATAAGAACTGGGTTAATTCTCCTAAGTTTCTATTTGAAAGGTTTATGATCTTCTTTGAGAGGTATTTTGTGTTGGATTATGCTGGTGTCATAAGACTTCAAGTCTTCATAACTCCATGAAAATACATCTTGGAACTATTTAAATAGATTTATGTATTTTACCTTTTCCTCTGGAGGTAAGGCTTTTGATATTTTAATGAGTTTTGGTTTTTCCTCAGTTTGAGTTTTGGTTTTTCCTCAGTTCCTATGTTACATTCTTCTATATCTTCTCTCAAAGGCTCTAGTTTCGATTTCCTAGCTACATCATTTGAGTCAAACAAATCTTCTAAGGGGACTAATCCCTTAGGAAAAAAATTATTTTTAAGATTAAGGATTTCAGGATCATCATTCATTATTTTCTAAGTTATCTACTTCTAATCTAGTGAATTTAGTAGGTTTATCTATATCCAAAATATTCACATCTATGTCACTGTCTATGTCACTATCTACGTTATTTTCTACTGTACAGTCTGTATCTATTTTACAATTCTGAAACTCACCTTCAACATTCATGAAGTTATAAATCTGAAAATCCTGGGAGAAAATTTTCCAATACTTCAAGTTTTCTGGTATAACAGGCCTATGTCTCACTTCTTCAATGTACTCATGGTTGGGTTGAAAGTACAACTTACAGGTACTAGCAAAAGTGGCAAGACTATGGGCTTGCATGTTTTGTTTTCTAGGAATGGCAACAAAGTTTGTTTCTAGGAGGTCTTTAATCAAATCTAGGACAATATCCCTATATTGACTAAGTCTAGGATTGTTTACAGAGTATTCACCATTAATCTGTTTAATAATCAGTTCTGAGTCTCCAATTATGGAAGCTCTTTTGGCTCCAAGTTTTCTAACCAGTTGTAATCCTAAGATCAGAGCTTCATACTCTACCATGTTGTTTGTTCACTTGAATTTTAATTTGAATGCATGTCCCTCAGAATGACTATTCTCCATATTATGGATCCATGCTCCTACACTAGCCCCTAACCTATTCGCATATCCATCAAAATCTAGATGCCATGGGGACTCATGAAAAATGTTCCCACTATCAGCTATTTTGTATTTCAGTTCTTTAGCTATGATTTGATTATTGTCATGTTCTAAATTGTATAAGATGAAAGAGTCCATATTAGAATTCATGGAGTATATGGGAAATTTTTGTGGTTTTTCAGCACTACTCACCATGTATTTCATCAAGGTATCTCTATATAATTTCCTTTGTTCACCAAAAACAAATATGGTGGCATAAGACATATCTAACTGCAAGGATCCTTGCAATTTTTTTCCCCGTGAGCGAGATAACAACATACCATATTTGGGTGGGATGTCTGCAACTACTATGTACATTACTATACTTTTCGTTGGGCATTGGACTAGAGTTACACATAAAACCTTGATCAAACCAAGGAACTTAACTTAGCTAGAAACGAAGGAAAACAAATCCTTACATGGTTTGGTGATGTCTAAGTTCAGTCTCTCCATGATTGCTTTTGGCATCAAATTATGGGATGCCCCTGAGTCTAACATAGCATTATGTAATATTTTGTCATGAATGTTTAGGCTAATGTAGAAAGGAGGAATTCCCCCTTGTTGATGAGTACCATTCACCTTAGGGCCAAACAATAATTCAGGTTGATCATCATTCAAATTGACAGCATCTTCTCCCTCTCCTATATTTAAAGTTTTAGTTATTTGTGATCTATAGGATTCATTCTTTACTAGTTCAGTCAAAGGAACTAATATCTTTAATTTTTCTATTTCAGTTTTGATGTTGAAAGGGAGCTAATCTTTGTTTGTTTGGATGAGATCTTCCTTAACAAATGCAATATGTGTGATTTTATCATGTTTCCCAGTATTAGGCATTTCAGTCTGTGTTTCAGCTATTTTGCCTTGATTTCTCTTGTTAGGATTGATTTCAGTATTTGTTTCAATTTAAGTTTTAGTGGAGGTTATATCTACAATTTTTGGTGTAGAAGTCCCCAGTGTTCCCCTAGGGAGGATTTGTAAGCCTTTAGTGAGAGAAGCTTCTATTATTTTCTTAGTCTAGGTCTGGATTGATCTCTTAATGGGAGCTTCATTGTTCTTTTTACTTCTTAATCTATATTATTTGTGTACCTCATAAATAGCTGACTCATATCCCTGTTTAAAGTCAAAGGATTCACCAAATTCTAACTGCAATCGTTGGAGCATGTACAACTCCTGTTCTTCCCGAGTAAGAAAAATAACATCTTCATCTTTGGTTTCTAGTAAGTTTATCTGAGTATCATCCTCTCCTTCCTAGTCCTATAAACCCTCAACATAGCTCTCTTGGAAGGGGGGCCTAATCTGTTGATCTGGTATAGCATTCTTTCCAGCATTAGGATTCTTCCTAAAATTGGGGTTTCTTATTGGGGGTGGTTGTTGATTCTCCCATTGAGTTTTCCTTTCCATGTTTTCTAATCTATCCATTATTCTCTCTACACTTTTTTCTAAACTATCTATATTTCCATCAGAAGTGGAAGTTTCCTCTTTAATTACAACTCCCTTTTCATTTCTCATTCTAGCTTTCTTGGCTAATAGGTTGGCCTCTACACTAACAACATTGCTTTGAATTTGTTACACTTTTTCAAGGTTTCTTTCCTTTAACTGGTATGACACGTCAGTGTCAAAAGCATCAGGGAATTTAATTAATGCCAAGTCAGGTGGAGACTTAATATTGGCTGGGATTGCATTGTAGATATTATTGAACCTAGTACAATAATCATAAAGTAACTCATTAGGAGCTCTTTTAATGTTGTCATATTCAGAAAGTATTTGCAGAGGGTTTTTCTTTCTCTCCCATCTATAAATTAATAATTTATGAAAATTATCTAAGTTTGCAATATGGTGGGCAAGTAAAGCTTTGAACCATTTCTTGACATCCCCAGTTAATTTTTGGGCAAACAATCTCATTTGGACAACTGATTCATCTATCTCATGCAACTCAAAATAGTCAGTCATCTTTTTCACATGGTGATGGGTAGTGTACTAACCAATAGCAACAAACAAAAATATTTTTCTCTCATAATGTTGGGGCATGGCATGAAGTTGTGCAGGTAAAAACAGAGGTGCATATCGGTCTACCATGGCTTGGATTCTAGCTTGACTAGGGGGTAAAGTGCTGGTAGTTGAGGAAGGGCTTGAACTGGATGGAGATGAACTAGAAGATGGTGGGGATGGTTGATGAATAACTGGTTTAGGAGATTGGATTGTGGTGGATACTATGGGTGAGGCTATGGTAAAAGAAGGTGTATTTACAGTGAGTGGAGATTGTGCAGAAATTTCAGAGGCAGCAGTAGTGAGGGCAGCTAGTTCAACTGATTGTTGAAGGTAACCATCATCTATATTGCTGATCAATGTAGAGGTCAAAGATTCTAATTTGTCAAAAGCATCCAAGACAAATTTATCTAAATCTAGATGGATAACCCTTATTGATTCAATGAGTCAAGTAGACTCAGGCTCTAACACTATTTCATGGATGGCATTCTCAGATTTAGTTCTAAATAATGAGAGATCAAACAACAAATCAAAAAGGATTTCCCCTAAAGTTGAAAACTCCTCAAGGAGTGAATTTGCTTTGACTAACTGGCTACTACTTGCCTGAGTTTCTACGTCTTTTGGTTTTCTTAAAATCCTGTCTCGGTCATCAACTATAGTTGTAGTGTTTGGATTTGGATTTGCCCTGGTATAGTGAGTCTTCTTAGGAGCTAGAATTCTAACTTTTTAAACTGTTTTTTATGAAACTTTTCAAAAAGAACTTCGGAAAATGACCTTAAGGGGCTTAAGATTAAATTTAAGGTTTCCTTAAATTTTTATGAGACTGAGGATCAAAGTCCCCAATATGGTCGCTAATGATGTTATCACTCCAAAATTTCTTCAAAGTTGTCAGAAAAAGAAATGATAGAGGTAACCACTAAACGCATTTTGATATCAGGTCCTAGCCTTCCTAATCTCAGAGAGGGCTCTCTCTTTATCATTTAACTTTGTTTTAGTTAACTAATTTTAGCCTAGTTATGATTGTGCTTGGGTTTTTTATTTGAATTTGGGTGGTGGGATTACTTACTTAAAAGAAAAATGGTTGTCTTTTACCATTGGGCTATGGGGTCGAATGTTAGACAAACTGGACTGGATCAAGCTTTAAAAACAGTGTCTAGAGTGTAAGATAGAGTTACTATAGATCTCAAAGGCTTGAAGGTGAAATGGTTTCCAATCGGATCCAGGGAACAGTTAAGGGTTCCCTAGGCCGAATCATGAAGAGAAGTGAAAGAGGTCAACTGAGATGGAAGAAGGGTTTTCAAATCTGGGTATCAAAGGAAAACATATAAATGACTAAGTGTGCAAAACCGAGTGTACTTAAACAAATTCTGAGTGATATTTCCAGTTAATTCATTCAAATTTGGAAAACAATTAAGTTTATGAAACACATGAGAAGGTAACAAAATCAGACAAAGAAGATACTTCACTGCAACAGCTCATCTCATGAATCTTCTAGTGTAATCTTTTTATTACTTGCTCCAGTCTGTTGACTTGAAAAGTGGTACAATCACCCTTACGTTTAAGATCAAAATAACTCTACAAATGTATATAAATCCAACCCCAATACTTTGAAATATGAAGTATTTATACAAAAGGAATTTACAAAATATCTCAAATTGCATTGAGAACTAATCTAGGAAAAGGAAATATCTTCATGCAAGAAGATAGACACATCTATTGAACTATTGTTTGCTATCCCTGTTAGTTAGGTTCTGTTGTCTTTTAGTCTTCGATCTTTTACCCTTTAAGTTGCCTGGCTGTTTGGTCTTCACGTTGGATGTCATATTTACTTATGACCTTTCATCTGATACACTTTTATCTGATACTCTTTGAGTTTTCTGACCTGTCAATATCCTTTTACTGTGCTCTTTTACTTTTTACTGTACATTTATATTTTACTGCATATTTACTACAGTAAATCATTGAGTTTTTCCCATGTCTCGGCATCTGGTAATTTGATATTGAGAATTTTTTAGTATATCTCATCTGCCTCTGTATACTTGGAAAAAGTTGGCCTATTAATAAAAAGGTGTTCTACCTCATGCCGGAGGTAAAACAAGTTTTCAAAAGTTTGGTATAATACTTTGCCTGTCGGTATGCCCTTCATGGATGAAGTGTTTACCTAATCTCTAGCCACTTCTCTGATCTTCTTATTGTAATGTTCTTGTGTCATTATCTTATCATTTATAACTAAGGGATTAGGTAATCCTTTTTGCCTCAAAAGCTCGAACTTCACCATGAACCTGTCAATGGCTAGTTGCATGGTTTGACACTTATCCTCCAAGTTCAACATCAAATTCCCCTTAGTGAGGATTGTTCTAACTTCCAAAATTATACATGTCCTGTTAGGTATCTCTAGTTCTTGTAGCTCATACTTGTTCTTGGAGTTGAGGAAATGAATGATCCTTGCTGCCTCTTCTGGCATATCTCCAAGTTCTTCTTTGACTTTCTGAATGGCTTCTGTAGCCTGCTTATCAAATCAATCTGTTCAAAAATAACCTAAATGGATGGTCAAATATCATTGACAGAGTCAGTGATTTTGGCCCACAGTTGTTCCTTAGCTTGACCTAGAGGCTCATTCAGTGTCAACTCTTTCTCCGGGGTTTTGATTCTTTCAGCCATCCTTGTTGCCTTCTGTTGTTCTTCTCTATGCATGATTTGGGCTAATTTGTAATTTGTTTCCAAGCTGGTGACTTTCTCCTTAAGTCTATTCATCTTAGTGGTCTGAATGGACATTTATTCCATTGCTTTGACAAACCTATTTGCTTCATCACCTAAGGAACCTGTTGTTGTTGATTATGTTGTTGATGTAGTTGGTGTAGATGTCGGTAGTGCAGTAGCCATTAGAGCAGTGGGAGCTAAGGATGTTGCCAATGTAGAAGGTATAGCAGTGGTAACTGTTGGAATTACAGTTGCAGGAGCATTATCAATAGTAGCTTGTTTGGGTTGCATCAAGCTATCCAGTTCTTTCTCCATCTCCTTCAACTGATCATTCAATTGCAGCACTAGGTCCTTCATCTCTTCATGATTCCTCTGACTTTCTAGGACCTCCTTTGTCTGTGGGTGAATGAGGCATCTTAAGCTTTTTCTTGAGGGTTGTTATGTCCTCATTCTTCTTCTTGATTAATTTCTTTGTGGCCTTAATGTCACTTGGATCATGGCCGAGTTCAATCACCAAGTCCTCCAAAGAATTTATTTTGTTGTCTTTGGCCTATAAGGAGGCCTTTTCAAGCTTGAATTGTGCTATCACATTATCCCATGAATCTTTTAGCTTAAAAGCATCCATGGCCTTTTCTGTGAGGGTGGAGTAAATCATTTCTCCAGCCTGCTTATGGAAATCTATCTGATCAATGGGATGAACATCCCTGGACAACACCTCGAAATTAGTGTTCTTATAGTCTGCCGAGGTCTTTGGTTGTTGTATAGTGGGCTGCAAAAATGACACCTGCATCTTGCCTGCTTTAATGTCAAAGGTTGACATCAATCTGGTCTGGTTTGGTGGTGTAAGCTTAAGGTATTGGGCATATGTCTCTACTTTCAACTTTTCATTCCTCATCTCTATTTCTTTGAATTTGTCTTTGATATCCTTTTCCTTGTCGGCTACTCTGACAAAGGAAGAAACCTCCATACTCTGTTGTCTCTCTATCATCTGTGTGTCGGAGGTTAATGGCTACTAAGTTTCACCTGATGCAACTGCTTCTTTACTTTTCTGCCCCATTTTCTCAGTGTCATTTATTTCCTCTGAGGTAATGTTCTCCTCCTATTTAGACATAGGATTCAACTTATGATTCTTTCTTAGCTCAAACTGTTCATCGGTAGTCTCCATGGCAAAGCTAGATGCCTCTTCCCTGTTCCTCTTAGGATTCTTCTCCTCATTGGCTGGGGTTTGTAACACAGGATGAACATTCATTGGTTCTCCTATTTCTGGAACCTGTAGGAAAGAGATCTGGTCAAATTTCTTTTCTAAGTCAATCATTGTGTTCTCACCATCCACAACTGTGCTGTCCATATCAATCAATGTGTTCTCCACCCACTCAAACTAGTTGGAAAACTGTTCAATGTCTGGTCTTTGGTGGTGGATGTAAGGTGCCAATTTGACCTTAAGTCTCAACTTGTTTATGACTCCATCTGGGTCATAACACCATATGAATTTGTTTCCGAATTTCATCTGTTGTAGTAACCTGTCACCTTCTAGTCGAGCCTCCCTATTGTTGCAAATGAATGGGCCCATTTGGTTTTTCACCTTGAACTAGGTTTTCTTCTTAGCAAATAAGAAGTGGACCTCATCAAAATTGATGATTTGTCTGAAATATTCAAGGGAAAATATCCTCATAGGGAGGTATTTTGGAAATTTATAAGGGGCTAACTAGTAGCCATAAATTTTGATCTCAGTGTGGTTCTGGTAGAGGTACCAGTCTCCCACCTTGTTGTTATTTTTCAATTGCAGCACTCGCTTGATGTCTTGGCTGATTCTAGGCTGAGTATCAAAAGTCAGCATGTTCATGACTGGGTACAAAAAGGAGTCTATGAAGTCTTTGTAGGTGAATGTTGTGGAAAAATTCAGGACCAAGGGTGTCTAGTAGACCACTTATCTCTCCTTTACCTTGGTATCTAACGTCTGGATGCTCACAGGGAACTTATCTTTTTGGTAACACAAAAACATATAAAACAACACTAAGGAGTATTTGAAAACTCCTTCAATGGGAAATTTGGTGAATTGTTCATGCATTTTGTTTCCAATGAACTGAGCATAGTCATATATGATAACAGGAGGATTTCCTGGAGTGAAAATGGACAGGAAGGCCAAGATGACCTCATCCACATGCTCATCTAATGTGTATCCTAGGATTCATGAGAGCATGGTGATTATGTGTCTGCCAGTTTCAAAGAAAATGGTGGCAACATATGGTGGGGTATCTGTAGGAGTATGGCGGTCTTCAATGATAACATTCTGGAAGATTTGCTTCATTTTCACTTGGTCTAATGTGATGTATAAGTCTAATAGGTTTCCAATGGATAGAGGAGTCTGATTAGGGCTAGTTTGGATTTGTAGCATTTGGTTGATTGACTCAGGTGTAATAGTGAATAAAAACTGTTGATCTGGGGCAACAATAGCCATTTCGCTAGGGACATAACAAGCATGAAAAAAATGTACAATATCAGGGAATGGGTGAACTTCTGGGAATGTGTATTTGGGTAAATTGGATTCCCAAAGGTTAATGTCATTTGTATGGTTCAAAAATTTTTCCTTACTCCAACAATGGAACTTCAAAAGGTGGGTTGGAGTTGCAGTATCTTTTATTTGGAAGTCCTTGTCTGCTAGGGTGTTAACGGGAAAAGTGTCTATTCAGAACGACCCTATCCCACTCAGATGTGACAGTGATCTCAGAAACAAACAGGGAAAACTACTTTCGTATTCTTCTTTATGAACTATAAACGAAGAGGAATAGGATGAACCAACCTGTGTCTTGCGCTAGTCCTTTGATCCTCTCTCTCTCCTCTTTGACAGCTTCCAGCTACCTGCTCCCTTACTTGCCCAGCGTCAACAAGTTCCTGCAAGACCACAGAAGAAGGAAACTATACAAAGACATGGATTTATATTCATAAATAGCTTAGGATAAGATTTAAGCTAAACATACAAATGTAACAAACATCAATGATACACAAGCATGTAGGAGAAACTCAAATAGTTTTATTGATAAAACAAGAAGATCGACGACGAGTTAAAACCGATGATTCCTGATCCAGCATCAACCTCCCAGCATAGAATCCCCTCTTCACCTCCAACAAAGCATAAATCACCCAATATTCTGATATCTATCTCAAAACCAACAGCAATTCTCTGTAATGTACAAAATTCCAGCCTCCGGATCTCTTGGTGAGGGATTCATATATAGATGTATGCAAAGAGGATGAGTCAGCTCATGAATTGATTAGTGGCCTCTCTCTGTCAGTTCTTGCTTCCACTTGGAGACTGGGAGCCTCTTACTCATCACTGGTTGAATTCAGTGAGGCAAGTGTCATTAAAGAAGATCCTGGAAGCTTCCATTGTCTCTCCACCTCGTGGAATGACTCTGCCACTTGTCATTTCCCGCTCAACGCACCTTGGTAGTGCATTCAAGTGCGTTTCAACGCACCTAGCTAGTGTATTTGGGTGCTTTGCAACGCAGCTAGCTAGTGGAGCAGTTGAAATGATCCTGATTTGACTAGTTCTGAGCAGTTTCTGGTGGAGAACTTCTGGGAGAAGCTGTAATTTTTTGACCTTGTTTCTTTAGGAGCTAGAACAACACTTTTAGGGACTTAGGATCCCTTGGTTTATGTAAATTTCATGCTTAGAGTTGTAAGGCACAAAAATGTTTATAACAGTTGCCCCCTAAAGTATGAGGCCGTTTATCGGGTGAAATGCTTTATTAGGAGGATCCGAAGTTCTTTCAATGCTGGGAGGAGACCTGTAATAAGATACAATACAATACATTATCTTCATACTATTTTCATGATCTAGCTGAGGCGGGCATTCCCATGCTCAGCTTTATAAATTCATTTTCATGTACATAGGACAGACAATCGTCTGATGGTATACTGATGATTCTGATGAAGTCATCATCCTTTTGGTAGGATGATTATCTGTGCTGCAATGCTGTACATTTCAATGTCTTTATTTTTCCTGAATATATATCTTAGCCCGGATGGATGAAACTAGATCCGGGGTCTTCAATCTCATCCGATCTTCACTCGAAGTACAAGTCGATCCATGTGAGAAATGTTTTGAAGTCGAACATGGAAAGACATCGCTTGATTACCAGTCAATGATGTAAAATGTTAACAAGCGCGAGAGGAATCACCAATAATGATAATGACCCTCAAGGTACTGCAGTACAATTCACATGGTGTGAATAAAGGACTTGGCGTCGAACACCACGCAAAATCTTTCGGTCGAAGGTCATTGATGTATACCTTTCGCCGGAAGTGAGAAACTTGCCATTGAGGCATGCAAGCTTCAAATTACTGAATGGGGTGTTCCTAGATCAACTTCTTGGATAATGAGCTGATGTCGACAAGAAGCGATCCGTCAAAGGAGGGCCTTAATGAATCCCACATCAATGACACGGAACGGAGCAAATGATTTCAATGGAGGTGAAAACGATCTGATGATATATGGTTCAGGGTGGTGGTCATGAAAGAATGAAGTATAATGTATGGTAGTGGATGGGACACGGGTGACTTCTCTGGATGACTTCTCTTGAACATGTCGGCGACACTTATGTGATGGATTGGTAGCATTTACCCCAAATGTGGATGGTATGGCGTGACCATGGTGATGTGACCGGTGAATGAAACAACCCAACCCGACTCAGGCACGGAGTGGAAGTGTCATGTTCAAGAGCGACTTGCAACCAATAAAGTTTCTTTGAGTTTTCTTCCCAATTTTTCCCCAGTCATTGCTGACCAGTACCTCTTTATTTTTGTCAAGCTTGAGGAGGATAACATATGATTGTTCTATAATTTGCCCTTCGGGCAAACCCATCACTATGTTTTAACGAGCCTAGCGATAGTGAAACTCGTTCTCGCCTAAAGACAAGTTTGTCGCTATTAATCTTTTTAACGAGTCTAACGACAAAGATAACTCGGTCCTTTTCATTTTTAGAGAGTCTGAAAAGGTACGTAAAGGTAACTCCAAAGTTCCTTTTTCGTCATCTAATCCCTTAAGTACGAAAAAGTATAAAACAATACAGAAGGGATGAGTTTTCGATAGTTTTAACGAGCCGAACAAAACAAGCGCTCGATCTTTTTGTGCAATAATCCCTCAGGTCCAAAAATATTAAAATCTAGAGGAGGGATAGCACTTCCTATCGCTTTAACGAGTTGGAAGGCCAAAACTCGGCAATCTTTTCATATTTTACGAGTCAGTTGAAAAGAGCTTAAAGAAGACTCGTCTTTTGAGGAACGAGTGATAAAATGGGTAGCAGTTGATTCCAGGTAAGGTTTGGAATTTTCCAATCACGGTAGTGTCACAAGGATGGCTAGTGAAATCACTCTTCGCAGCTGTTCCTCAAAATGGGTAAACAATCAAATGGAGGTGAATGATCGGCCAATGGAAAAGTGGAGGTGACGGTGCAAACACGACCAAGGTTTTAATGGCTGAAAATGCTTCATTCACGGTGGTTATTTACCGGGGGATAGTTCATTTTTTAACGAGCTTAAACGCGGGTGGAAACATTTGCTTGGTCTTATGTTTATTTTTTAACGAGCTTGAACTATGCGCTAAAACTGCTCGATTAATCCAGTCATATGATAAGAATGTCTCATATAAAAACGGCAACTTTTAGATTTTTGCCCCACATCCCTTCTTTATGCAAGTTAGGAAACGACTAATCCAAAAAACAGATAAATAATCGCTCTTTCGCTTGCATGCCAAAAGGTTTGCATGCCCCCAGGTATAAAATAGAGTTTCAAATTTACCCCTCAATTTGCAGACAAAACATTTGTTCCATCGGGAGAGGCATACCTCTTATAGGTTACCCAAAGATTGTTCTATTCGCACAGCAAATAAAACACTTCTTCAGCAATGTCTACCGAGATAAACAAAGGTGAGTGGCGAGATCAACCAACTCACATAACTTTGAAAAAAGAATCTTATTCTAGAATAACCCCTCTTCCACCGACGGATGGGGTACAGACTAGTCATATTCTCCCGCGGAAACCTACCCTTTACCCGAAGTTTTCCTGCCGAAGCAGACCAGGACGCATGCCCCCTGGGTTTCAGTCATATCCTCCTGAATTACTCGCGCTCATCGGAAGGAAGGACTAGGGATTGAGACATTTCTTGCGTGAAAAGACCATTTAGGGACGGTATATGACTATTTACTATGCGTGATCCAGGAAATGAAAGCTGGTCCACGAGCTTGACCACTCTTCCTTCGTGCAGAAAACACATTACTCTAAAGAGTGAGGAGACGATGGCTCCCATGCAATAAATATAGTCTCGTCCAAGGAGTAGGTTATAATCCATGGGTCCTTGAACTACCATGACGTTCATTTGAACTGTCTTCCTTCTCAATGTTATGGGCACATCGGGAAGGATCCCTAAAGGTCGACTGGTTCCTTTATCAAAGCCTGTCAGATTTCTCATCTCAGGCAAAAGCGATGGCGAACCAAGCGCTTTCCAAGCAATAGAGGAAAGGATACTCAAAGAAGCCCCCTCATCTATGATGGTACCAGCCATGACCATTCTATATATTTGAACGATAATTTGGAATGGTATGCTTGCTGGTAAACGGGATCTACCTAGTTGATTCCAGTCGAAGGAGACAACTAGGTTGCTTGGAGGTGGGACCGAGTAGACGGCTGGGTATGGCTCTGACGAACTTCCTTCCTACGGAAAAGGAATGGGTAGATTGCCCCCATGTTCGTCGGAGTCTGTGTTGATGAAGAGAATTTGGACGGTGTCATCCTTGTTCTCTTCAGTGACTGTATCATCTGAAGATAAAACCTCTGAAGGAAAAACCGGGTCAACTGCCACCTCGACCTTTTGACTTTCGTTTGGTATGGATTCAGTTGGTTTATCCTAATGACAGACGCTTCATCCGACCACTTGAGCGGGCCAGCTGGATTCTCAACTAGTGATGGACTTGGCAAGAGTTTTTTATATCCAGGAGGAAGTCGTAACGGTGAAACCGGACGATCATCCAAAACTTTTTTAGCTTCGTCTAAGAAGGGACAACGGTGGAGGGCATGGTCGCCTTCGCACAGTTTACAAGGAAATCTAGTTTTCCATTTTTGTCCTGGGGCTTCACTTTCACTAGTTGACGGTGTGCTTTCAACATGATCTCCAGAGGTTGATGACACTGGATTGTGCAAACGAGGAGACCAGTCCCTTAGTATCCGGGGGATGCAAGGACAATCTCTGTGAAAGTGGTCTCCTCTGCAACTGACGCATGGCGATTTGGGCCTGGTCAGTGCTGTGTGTGGATTTTCGGACGATACTCATTTTCCCACATTCGCCTTTGGCTCCTTCTTCTTTTTCTCTTTCTTCTTCTTTCCCTTCTTCTCCTTAGGAACTTGGCTTTTAGCTTTACCAGTCCCGTCAAGCGAAGAGGAAGGAGGAGAGGAAGAATTAGAGGAAGTAGAAGGCCGGTGGGTAACTCTGGACTCGTCTAATCGCTGATTCGATTGTTCAGGAATAGTGGTGTTCTGAATGACATTGGTTGAGAAGAGCCATACTGGAAAGCCAATTGTCAGTCCTGGAAGCGACAATGTGGCCATATGGGGCGCACCAACATCTCTCCAAGAGGAGAAGGGACTAGGATTTCCACCAAGGGGAATTCCTTGGTTGGTAGGCTCCATTTTCTCAACCCAAAGATCAACGTAGGAAGAGGGTATGAATATTCCGTTTAAAATAAATTTTAACACGCTTTGACACAACTTGTTTTTTCAGTTTTTAAGAGTCGAGAAAAAACAAAAGATGACTCTAGTCTCCTTCGATTTTTAATGAGCCTGAAGTGACAAGTGCTCAGATGGACCTTTTCCGTTAAGGAGTCTGAAAAGGAATGAAAGGGACTGCTCTGAAGGTCTAGGTAGAGGGAGTACCAAACCAATCGCAAAACTGCAGAATACTTTTCACGGTATGGTAGTCAATCTTCCCGAATGCTGTGTTCGGTGCATTGCGATCAGTAGGGTGGCCGACACGACTTCCTATGGATAAAGGTTTTATGCCTATAGGGGTCTCCCAATATATACTCGACGGTACGTGGGAGCACAAGTCCATACTGGCACTTATCGTCTCAAAGTGGAGGAATCACCCAACCATCCGTGAGGACAACAATTTCCAGGCTTTGCGACGCCAGAATACGTCTCTAGCCTAGACCTCTAAATGTTGTGCGTTAAGTTACAAAGCGTTGTTAAGTTCATTGAATTTATTTTAGGTTGATCTTTCTTATGAAGTTTGCCTTTTGGGTTCACCACGAGATGTAGATGTAATTCCTAAAATGCAATCTAAAGATGATAAGCAAGCTTTTATCTCTTTTCAGCAATGAAAATCCTAGCTACAAAGGGAAAAGAAAGACACAATCTTTTCTCAAAGAGCAAAGAGCACACTGTAAATGCACTTTTCCTAAATCAAGCCAAACAGACTGTCAATATGCAAATGCACATGTGCATGTATTTGTTTTTCACTTTCTTAATATTGATGCCTAAAAAGAAAGTTGTTGTACAAATTTGAATTCGATTTCAAGTGAAAAACACAAACAAGCTTCTTTTCGAAATCAAAAGGTAGGGACGATTACGACACTTTATGATTTTGAAATAAACACTTGTTTTGACACTAGAAATTCACAAATTCAAGCCAAAGGCAAAAGTAAAAGCATAATCAACTGTCAACAACAAATAAACTTTCTCCTAAGATCAAAATCGACACTTACGACAGATCTAAATCAAAGGACGACAATATGACTATTCTACTTTTGCAATGGGAAACTGTAAATGACGCAACAAACACACAAAAACAAATACAGTTTCTTTTATACAACTGAGGCGGAATTAAGGCAAAGAAAAGGGGCTTTTAAACAGACACGCACACTGATCACAGGCTGCAAAAATCAGAGACAAAACTGGAAAAAATGAGCAAAGAACCTCAGCTGCACAGGGCTAAGCTGATCAACGCACCTGGTACACAGAGAAACTGGATTGCAACGGAGGTTGCCCTCTCGAGAACTGCGCTGAAATGCAGGAACTCTTCACAACACCTGCGCTGGGGCAGAAACGAGAATTCTATCCAGGTTCTGGGTCACGGTTTGCAGTTTAATCTATGGTTTTTGGCCGAGTAAAAGCAATCAGTAATGCACAATCAGAGGGTTGATTTAAAAGAGGTTTAAGAGCTATCACAAAGGGTAATCAGATCATTTGTGAATCAGCTGTTCAAATCATAAACAGATCCAGTGAATGGATTGAAGCAGCAGATATCTACTTTGCATTTGTTAATGGAAAATGCAGTTCGATTCACTACTTCTAAGTTTATGAAACAAACAACAAGAGAAACACAAACAAACTAACTAGACACGATCCCCAGTGGAGTCGCCATTTTGTTAACGGGAAAAGTGTCTATTCAGAACGACCCTATCCCACTGAGATGTGACAGTGACCTCAGAAACAAACAGGGAAAACTACTTTCGTATTCTTCTTTATGAACTATAAACGAAGAGGAATAGGATGAACCAACCTGTGTCTTACGCTAGTCCTTTGATCCTCTCTCTCTCCTCTTTGACAGCTTCCAGCTACCTACTCCCTTACTTGCCCAGCGTCACCAAGTTCCTGCAAGATCACAGAAGAAGGAAACTATACAAAGACATGGATTTATATTCATAAATAGCTTAGGATCAGATTTAAGCTAAACATACAAATGTAACAAACATCAATGATACACAAGCATGTAGGAGAAACTCAAATAGTTTTATTGATAAAACAAGAAGATCGAGGAGGAGTTACAACCGATGATTCCTGATCCAGCATCAACCTCCCAGCATAGAATCCCCTCTTCACCTCCAACAAAGCATAAATCACCCAATATTCTGATATCTATCTCAAAACCAACAACAATTCTCTGCAATGTACAAATTCCAACCTCTGGATCTCTTGGTGAGGGATCCATATATAGATGTATGCAAAGAGGATGAGTCAGCTCATGAATTGATTAGTGGCCTCTCTCTGTCATTTCTTGCTTCCACTTGGAGACTGAGAGCCTCTTACTCATCACTGGTCGAATTCAGTGAGGCAAGTGTCATTGGAGAAGATCCTGGAAGCTTCCATTGTCTCTCCACCTCGTGGAATGACTCTGCCACTTGTCATTTCCCGCTCAACGCACCCTGGTAGTGCATTCAAGTGCATTGCAACGCACCTAGCCAGTGTATTTGGGTGCTTTGCAACGCAGCTAGCTAGTGGAGCAGCTGAAATGATCCTGATTTGACTAGTTCTGAGCAGTTTCTAGTGGAGAACTTCTGGGAGAAGCTGTAATTTGTTGACCTTGTTTCTTTAGGAGCTGGAACAACACTTTTAGGGACTTAGGATCCCTTGGTTTATGGACATTTCATGCTTAGAGCTGTAAGGCACAAAAATGTCTATAACATAGGGCCAAATGGTCAATGTCCAGGTGGGGGGTTGACACAAGTCTGACATCTAGAGAGGTATAGGAATCCATGTTTTGGGGAAAGGTGTGAATTTGTCTTGCACAGACTGTAGCAGTGAATCTTTGGCAACAGTAGTGGAGTGAAAGGGAAGTTTGTAGGTCGAAAAGGGGGGTTTTAGGTATTCTGAGGGTAATACTCTTCAATTCAAAGGAAAGGATAATTAAATTTAATTAATTACTATTTGAATTCACTGTACGCTTTCAAATTGAGATGCTTGTTCTGGTTTTTTATGCAAATACCTAGAAATGGTGGTATAGGTTGCAATTGGTTTCAATGGTAGCTGCAGAGGGCAATGTGTCTTTAGTTGTGCACTGGATGGCTGAATTGGGCATCTATAGCGTGTTCAGAAGGTAGTCAGTGGTCAAATTTGGCTACAGAGGCTCAGGTGGTGCAGGAAGGCTTAGAAATCTTTCATAGAGTGAATGAGAAAAAAGGGTGAAAATGAGCATCTTCAGT
Organism: Pinus tabuliformis; assembly: GCA_031772625.1. Taxonomy (NCBI): domain Eukaryota; kingdom Viridiplantae; phylum Streptophyta; class Pinopsida; order Pinales; family Pinaceae; genus Pinus; species Pinus tabuliformis. The sequence continues at coordinate 659,718,319 of CM062814.1, read as the reverse complement.
CTTTTAACCAGCAACGGTTAGAATTTAGCACGGAATTTCATAATGAATAGTGAGTGGTTTCGTATTTTGGCAGGGAGGTGGTTTCGGGGGCCATCACACTACTTCTGGCCATCATGTGGTATTTTCATGAGGGCACGTGAAATAGCGTGGAGCTACCACGTAACCAAAATGGGACCGAGCAAAACCACCCATTTCGCATGCTCTCGGGTAGGTAAAGTTAGGCAAGGGAATCAACGCGATATGGATGCACACCATTATATCTGGTGGTGGTAGATCGGATGGCTGTCGCGCGATGGAATTGCACAGAGGGAACCCAGGCGGAGATCCGCAGGGCCCGGGGGGTTAATTACAAATAATTGTAATTATTTAATGAATAAGGCGGGGTTAAATATAATGAATGAGTTATCTATTGGGACCGGGGTTTAAGTCTGTGAGATTTGTTAACTCCACCGAGGGGGTGGGTTAAAAGGGATTATATCGAGAAAATTCAATTTGCACAGTTAGTTAAATAATGCGGAAGGGATAGAAAACTTAGAGTAAAGGGGTTTTATGGGGTAAAAGGGATTATGTCAGGAAATATAGGAATGGGGGAGGTAACAAAGTAATGCGGGGGGGGATTTAAACTTAGGATAAGGGGTTTTAGTGGGTTTTTAGGACAAATAGGGAAATTAATAAGGGATAAGTGGTTTGCTCAAAGGGGAATGGGTTTCACACTAGGGAAAAGCGGTTTTTGGGTAGGGGAATGAGTTTGGAGGGTAAACTACTAGGGGAATGTGTGAAACCAAGGGCGAAGGGTGAAAATGAAGGGAAAAAGGCATTTTCTTAAGAAATGATGGGATAATGAAGAAATTATTAAGTATGTAGTGGGGGGTGAAATAGAATGAGGGGAAGTTAGCCAATTCAACTTATGAACATCCTTTCACTTTCATAACTACTCCTGCACACTGAAACATATGATTAAGCATGATAAATGTGCTTATGCTTCAATCAACTTTGTACTTCTACAACCTTTCTTCTACTTACCCTTTACTTACCGTAACATTTTTTCTTGACTTTATTGGGTGCATTTATGCTAGCACACCCTTTCTTTCCTTTTTCTTTTGAAAAGTAAACTATATAATTCTAACCTTATATCTTCCAATGGCTCAGATTAATCTTATGAGCACATTTTATTTCTCTACCTAACTACTGATCTGCGAAGATTACACAGTTTGGCTAGGTCTTTATTCTCTATCTATAAATATGAAATTTAAAACATGAAGTAGTCAAGATTAAACAATTTGACTATCATGGGTTGTGGCATTTATGACAAGCTTCACACAACCATTATTTTGTACAGTAAAGTAAAAAGTAGTGGCACTTAGACTTGCACACTTTCATGATCTATTTTTGTTTGGAGTTCATATATTTTCACTTTTTTTATCTTTTCTTATTCCTTTTTTCCTTTAATATTTCTTTTAGGAAATACCCTCTTTACATCTTTTAATTTTTAATATGGAAAACATTTGCAGAAAAGCAAACGTATGTACAATTACAAGATCAATCATATTCAATTCAAAATTATGAATCCTATTAATATAGGACCCTAACAGGTACTACCCGAATCAATCAACACTATTACCATTCTCTTCTTGATATGCCCTTCTATCTTGAGAGTTTGAGGAGTGGTAATTCCTGTCAATGCATTACATGATATGGTCAGATTAATTTCTTCTTTCTCTGGGATTGGTTCCTAGTGTATATCCACTTCTTTTGAAGTTTCTTGTTCATTTTCTTTCTCCTCTTCCCCATCTATGTAAATTAATTTCTTCTGAGAACACTTATGACCTTTAGTGTATTTTCTATCACAATTGTAACAAAGCCCTTTTGCTCTTTTTTCTTCCAATTGTTATGGTGTAAACCTTGTAGGTGGTGAAAGGCTAGGAGCAACAACACTTCCATCTTTATAGTTGTGAGTAGTAGGGTTCCTTGTTGCTATAATTTTTCTTTCCATTTTTCTTACCAACGTGAATGCCTTCTCTAATGAATTGTTGGGTTGTGTTATATTCTTTCCATGACTAGCCCACATAGTTAACCAGGGGGTTAGAGGGGGGGTGGAGCCCCCACTTCGTTACGCCGATTGCGTAGCGGGGGGGTCAGAAGGGGGTTTAAGGGGTGCAGGTAACCCCACTTTATGGGGTCTAGGGTAGCACCGCGGAAAATTTTGGTTTTGGACCCTATGTTAGGTTGGGCGGACCCACCTATGGTTTTGTGCATGATTTTCGTACACGTTTTTGGACGCGATGGTTTTCGGTCCATGGTATTGGATGCTTCAGCATGTATAAATATATATTATAACATTGAAAGGAACATAATGAGAAATCAAGCTGGTGGTCTCGGTTTTTGGATTAAGGGGAAAATCTCTATGTATATGTGTTTTATGTGTTATGCTCTCGCATTGTTTATTTTATGTGTTTTAGAATTTGTATGCAGGTAGTTTTTGTACGGGGTTAAAACCTACATTTGGTATCAGAGTTGTTTTGGCTTCAAGGGGACACATTTGTTGCTGAGGGGTTTCGCTTGGGCCTGTTGTAGACCCTGTTCAGTGGGAGATCTGGGAGATCGATTCTAATGGTGGAAGAAGATGGTGAGTAGTGGAAAGATAGAGATCGAGAAATTTAATGGTTAGAGCTTTGAGTTGTGGAAAATCAAGATGGAGGATTTGTTGGTGGATAAAGATAAATGGATCACATTAGATCTGGGTACTAAACCAACAGGAGTGTCTGATGAAGAATGGAAGAACTTGGATCGGAAGGCAAAGAGCACAATACGATTGTGTGTCTCAGATTCAGTATTGCTGAATGTATCAGGGGAAGTTACGGCGAAGGCTTTGTGGGACAAGTTAGGGACTTTGTACCAATTTAAGTCTCTGGTGAATAAACTGTTCCTACGGAAAAAGTTGTATAACCTGAGGATGAAAGATGGAGACTCGATGATAGAGCATCTTAATGCATTCAATACTGTGGTTAGTCAATTAGCATCTATTGATATTAAAATTTCAGATGAAGATAAGTGCATCAGTTTGTTGTGTTCTCTATAGATTCGTGGGATAGTATGGTTATTGCAATAGGTAGCAATGCAACTGCCTTGCATTTTGATGAAATAGTCTCATCCTTGCTGACGGAGGAGATGAGACGGAAAAATATGGAGAGCCAGAATGGTGATGCCTTGTCTATATCAGGACGGTCCCAGAACAGAAACAAAAATAAGTCATCGAGTGGGAGATATAAATCTCCAGGAAAGCATATAAAGGTGGTGTGCTGGAAATGTGAAAAGGAAGGGAACTACAAAAGGGACTGTAAATCTAAAGCTCCTGATAAAGGAAATGGATCTGATGATGCTCCTTCTGCAGAGGTGAAAATCACCTCAGATGAAGGTGGGGATGCGTACTTGGCTTCTTCAAGTACACATGTAGATCATGAGGCATGGTTGATTGACTCAAGTGCAACCTTTCACTTCATTCCCCATAGAGAGTGGTTTAGTGAGTATGAGAAATATGATGGTGGTGATGTCTTCTTAGGGGGTGATAGGAAGGCTAGAATGGTTGGTCGCAGAAAAGTAAAGTTGAAGTTGCAAGGTGGAAGGGTTAGAACACTTCTTGCATTGGCCAGAAATCTGATTTCTGTAAGCAAGTTGGATGATGCAGGTGTAAAAATAGTGTTCGAGAAGGATACCTGCAAGATGGTTCGGGGGGCACTAGTATTGATGCAGGGAGTTTGAATTGGAACTCTATACAAGCTACAAGGTAGCACTATTGTTGATGGGTGCAACAGTTCTGTGGTTCCTGAAAGTGGAGCAGAAAATCTAGTGGTCTCTGGAGAGACGACCATGTTGTGGCATCAAAGGCTTGAACATATTGGAGAGAAGGGCCTTTGAATACTTCATGGTAAAGGTATGTTAGAACGTATGAGTAATAGCTCTCTAGATTTTGATTTCTATGAAAATTGTGTATATGAGAAGCAGAATCGGGTGAGTTTCCCCTCTGGTGGTAAGAGGGTAAAACATATATTAGAGCTTGTGCATAGTGATGTGTTTGGACCTGTGAAGGTTCCATCACTGGGTAAGTCTATGTACTATGTATCATTTATAGATGACTTCTCAAGGAATACATGGATATATTTCCTTAAGAAGAAATCTGAAGTCTTTGACAGGTTTAAAGAATTCAAGGCTCTGGTGGAAAACTAGACAGAGAAGAAGATAAAGGTGTTGAGGACAGATAATGGTGGAGAGTTTTGCAGTAAGGAATTTGAAGAATTCTGTAAGAAGTGTGGTATAGCATGGCAGAAGACTACTCCATATACACCTCAGCAAAATGGAGTTGTAGAAAGAATGAACAAGACATTGATGGAAAGGGCAAGAAGCATGCTCAATGGTGCCAGGTTAGGATAGGAATTCTAGGCAGAGGCGGTGGAGACAGCATGTTACCTGGTCAACAGATCACCTTCATCAGTGTTGGAGGATAAAACTCCACAAGAGTTATGGACTGGTAAGAAACCCTCTCTTTCACATCTGAGGGTATTTGGATGTGATGCATATGTACATGTTCCAAAGGAGAAACGAACCAAGTTGGATAGTAAATCTGAAAAGTGCATCTTTATTGGGTATAAGGATGGTTTAAAGGGTTATAAGCTTTGGAACCTAGTAACAAGGAAGGTTGTGTACAGCCGAGATGTGGTGTTCAGAGAGGTGAAAAATGTTATTAAACATGAATTCCAACCAAAGGAACCTAAGAAGATAGATTTTGAGCTAAAGGAAGAAGAATTAGACTCTACAGCAGAGGAGGAATCAGAAGATGAAGAGCCAGAAATTCCGAGTGTGAGAAGATCAGTTTGAGAAATAAGGCAACCAAAAAGGTATAGTTCATTTGCTTTCTATTCAAATTTTGCTTTATCTATTACTGAATATGATCCTAGAGCTGTGAAGGAAGCAGTAGATTCAGAGGATGGAAAACTCTGGAAAGAGGCCATGGTTGATGAAATGGCATCTTTACACAAAAATGAGGCTTGGGATCTGGTGGAGTTGTTGGCTGGAAGGAAACCCATTGGCAGTAAATGGGTGTTCAAGAAGAAGACAAATGCAAAAGGAAAGGTGGAGAAATACAAAGCTCGGTTGGTAGCAAAAGGTTATTCCCAAGTGCTAGGAATTGATTTTGGTGATATTTTTTCTCCTGTTGCCAAGGTAACTTCTATTAGATTACTTTTATCTGTTGATGTTGCTTTTGATTTTTAGGTAGAAAAAATGGATGTGAAGACAACATTTCTTCACGGGGATCTAGAAAAGGAAATCTACATGAAGCAACCTGAAGGCTTTGCGGTGAAGGGTAAGAAAGAACTGGTATGCAAGTTAAAGAAGTCCTTGTATGGGTTAAAACAGTCACCAAGGATGTGGCATCAGAAATTTGATACATTTATACAGAGACTTGGCTTCACCAGAAGCAAAACAGATCATTGTGTGTATTTTAAATTAATTGGTGTCCGTGTTATTTATCTGGTCTTGTATGTGGATGATATGTTGCTGGTTGGAAATGACAAAGAAATCATCCAGGATTTGAAGATCCAATTGTCCTCCAAATTCGACATGAAAGATCTTGGTTCCACAAACTATATTTTGGGCATGGAAATTCAAAGAGATCGGACAAAGAGGAAGCTCTAGTTAAACTAGAGGAAGTATGTTGAGACATTATTGGAGAGGTTTAATATGCAGGATAGCAAACCGATGAAGGTTCCTATTCTTGTAGGTGTAAATTTATATGTTGAACAGTGTACCAAGACATAGGAAGAGGAAGAGGACATGTCTCATGTTCCATATGCAAGTGCAGTTGGTAGCCTGATGTATGCGATGGTCTGTACTAGACCAGACATTGCACATGCAGTGGGAGTATTGAGCAGGTTTGTGTCAAAACCAGGAAAGGAGCATTGGACAGCAGTGAAGTGGGTTTTCAGGTATTTGCGTGGCACTAGTGATTATGGTTTGTGCTACCAAGGAAGACTAGGAATAGATAGAGTGTTGGATATTTGTGGCTTTGTTGATGCAAACTGGGCTGAAGATCTCGATCAGAGAATATCTACAAGTGGGAATGTGTTTAACCTATTTGGAGGTGCAGTTAGTTGGATGAGTAAGAAACAATCTATAGTGGCACTATCAACTACAGAGGCAGAATACATGGCAGACACTCATGCAAGCAAGGAAACAGTTTGGTTACAGAGATTGTGTTCAAGTATCGGGTTAGTATAGGGAGCTATAAGGATAGACTGTGATAGCCAAAGTGAAATTTTATTGGCAAAGAACCCTGCATATCATTCAAAGACAAAGCACATTGATGTTCAATATCACTTTGTTAGGGATATGATAGATGACAAAAAGGTGTTGCTGGTAAAGGTGGACACTTTGAAGAATACTGTAGATGCGTTGACAAAATCTATGAGCTCTAAGAAGTTCTCTTGGTGTAGAGAAACAATGCGCATTGCAGGGTTGGATAATTGACTAAGCTCTCTTGTGTCCACCTATGGAAAAAAAACAACAAGTGGTAGAATGTTGGGTTGTGTTATATTCTTTCCATGACTAACCCACGTAGTTAACTGGGGGGTTACAGGGGGGGCAGAGCCCCCACTTCATTCCACCAATTGCGTAGCAGGGAGGTCACAGGGGGTTTGAGGGGTGTAGGTAGCCCCACTCTATGGGGTCCGGGGGAACGCCCCTTAAAATTTTGGTTTTGGACCCTATGTTAGGTTGGGCAGACCCACCTATGATTTTGTGGATGATTTTCGCACATGTTTTTGGACACAATGGTTTTCGGTCCATGGTATTGGATGCTTCGGCATGTATAAATATGTATTATAACATTGAAAGGAACATAATGAGAAATCAAGTTGGTAGTCCCTGTTTTCGGATCTAGGGGAAAATCTCTGTGTATATGTGTTTTATGTGTTATGCTCTCGCATTGTTTATTTCATGTGTTTTAGAATTCGTATGAAGGTAATTTATATACAAGAGAAAAGCCATTGAGACCATACAAACTGATTTAGTTCCAAATATAAAGTTGCAATGCATACCTTCTGTGCGTTTTCCACATTATGGAGATACAAATATTGGTCCATCTGTAGTATCCATGTTACGGGATCCTTGCCATCAAACTTCCTCATATCGATGTTTGGAACATAGTGGGTCTTCAATCCAACATTAGAGTCTCTGAAATCACGATTAAAATTTCTTTCGTTCTCATCATGAGTTTCCTTTACTACCCTTTCGCCATTAGTAAGCATTTCTTGTAGCAACTCTGTCAAATCTGTCTTGAAATCTTCCATGTTTCCTTAAAGTTTTTATTTTGTACCATCCATCATAGCTTCCATGTCATTCATCTTAGCTTCCACATCATTCATCTTAGCTTCCACACCTTTATTTAAACCATACCTCTTAGCTTCCAAACATTTCTTTAAAACATCCATCTTAGCTTACATGCCATCCATCTTAACTTCTGTTACTTTTTGTGAGAGTGAATTTTGTTGCACTTGGTCCTGTAATTTTGATATATCATATTGAATTTATTCCTCTTCTTCATGAGTCATGCTAGATATTTCAGGTTGCTTTCTATGTGTTTCCGTTTTCTTTCTTCGTGGCATCAGTTAATGATAATAATGCTTCACTATGCCCTTTGAATTCCTTCAAACTAATTTTTCAACCAAACTTATGCAAAATTAAAAAAGAGCTACACACTTTTTTTTCACTTTGTAGGAGATCAATATTGAATTCGTTTTATCTCTATAATTTCAAATCTTCAAGGTCTGAAATTATGTCCTGTGGTAGCCCTCTAAGTCCTCTTTCAAACCCCACAAGTTTGATCAATATTGGATTCTCCAAACAATATTTATGCCAAATCTCTCAAATGAACATATTGTATATTGGTTCAGTAGAGAGAACATGTATGAAGTACCATGTACCAATGTTTCCACCTTAGGACTTGAAACCAATTCACAAGAAACTACCAACCATCCTCTTTATGTAACATTGTACAAAATTTCAATCTGATGCTCAGAGAGAAAGTTATTACGGTTTTCCCCAAGTCACCTGTTTGGGATGTAATTTTGGAGCCTGCAAAATCCCTAAATGTCTTGCACCATTTCTATGAAAATATAGGGAAACAAGATATGAAATTTGGGCTGAAGCTTCATCCATATTGCTTCTAAAATGGGTTTTAATGTCATAGTACGAGCCTTCTTAGAAACAAAAGTATCACGAAAATTCCATGATGACCTGTTCACGATGGAATTATGGAGCTTGAAAAAACCCTAAGTTCCTCATATAATATCTCTGAAACTATAGCGAGATAAGATCTGAAATTGGGACCCAAGGTTCAGAACGATTTCAGCTCAACTGGGTTTTTTGTTTATCTTCTTAAACTTCGTATATAAATAGTTACTGCGAAAATTCCACGATGACGGGTTTGGGGCAACGAAACCCTAGAATCCAAAGCTCTAATACCAAATGTTATGAAACTAACTCACAAAAACATAGAAAATATAGATCGACAACTTAAAAATCAGTCTCTTCGAGGGGGAAACCTACTTTACATTACACAAATGAACAATGATTGGATGATACAAATGACAAAACCTTATTTCTATATATAGGAGTCTAAGGGGTCCCAATACAATAAGAGCCTACATAACAGTAATATTGTGGGGCCACAACAATAACAATAGTGGGCTTCTATGGGGAATAATAATAACAACATGGGGACTATATGGGAACAATAATACAATAAGGGGTTGCACCAATGACAATAAGGGGTCACACTAGTAGTATAGGGACCTAACAGATTAATATTAAAAACCCAAGAGATTATTAATATTACAAACCCAAGTATACATATTCTTGGTGTTTAATATTATTCCCTTGGTTTTACAATATCAATGCCTTGGGTTTATTAATATAAGGTTTCATATTCCTAGGGTCTAATATTAGTCCCTTGGGTTTATTAATTGAAGGTTTCATATTCCTAGGGTTTAATATTATTCCCATGGGTTTTTAGTATTAATAAATGTGGTTGATGTACATTGATAGGCATATACCAATCACATGCACAACCACATTATTAAATGTGGTTGATATATGTCGATGGGCGTAAATGGATATTGTTTCAATATTAATGTTAATATATATATTAATAAATATATAACTATAATAATAATACAAGAGTAATAAACCCAAGGTATTATTATTATAAACCCAACGAATTAATAAACCCAAGAGATCAATATAGAGAACCAAAGAGATTAATATTATAAATCCAAGGAATTTATATTATAAATCCAATGGATTTATATTAAACCTAGAATTAATTTTGTACCCTAGGAATATCAACTCTTAGATTACTAAACCCATGGGACGGATATTATAAACCCAAGGAACTAATAAACCGAAGGGTTTAATACTACAAACTCAAAGGAATAGCATTAAACCCAAGGAATTAATATTGTAAGACTAAGGTATATAAACCCTAAGATAAATATTATAAACACTAAAACAAACATGGTTGACCACTGTTGATTTTCATATTGAGACGAACTTTGTTACAATGTGATGTTGGACTATGGCTGACCATGATTGACCATTTTTCATTTTCATATTGAGAAAAAAATTGTCACAATTGGATAGTGGACCATGGTTGGCCATGATTATAAACTCAAGGGATTTGTATTAAACCTTGGAATTAATGTTATAAACCATGGTTGATATTCATATTGATACAATATTTATCACAATGTGGTGTTGGACAATGGTAGACAATAATTGACTATGTTTGACCAATTTTGACCATGATTGATCATTGTTGACCATGGTTGAGCATGATTGATTTATATTTTGAGAAAATATTTTCCACAGACCCAAAGGATAAATATTTTAAACCCATGGGATTTAAGCCATAAGATAACTAATATAAAAACTAGGATAAACATTCAACCCTAACATTAACATTATAAACCTGAGGATTAATATTACAAAACCAAGGGATTAATAAACCCAATGGATTAATTTTTAAAACCCAAGGAACTATAAACCCAAAGCAATAACATTGAATCCTATCATTAATATAAAACCATAAGAATATAAAACCTAATATTAACAAACCCAAGGGATTATTATTATAAATCTAAGTGACTAATAAAACCAAGGGATTAATATTAAAAACCCAAGGTATTAATATTAAGAACCCAAGATATTAATATTACAAACCCTTTAGATTAATATTATAAAAGTAAGTGATTATTGATATTGTAAACCGAAGGAATTTATATTATAAAACCAAACGATTATAAACAGAAGGGATTTTGGTTAAACACTAAGATTAATATTATAAAACTTATGAATAATATTATACCTTTGGAGTAGTAACCAAACAGATTGATATTATAAACCCAAGGCACTAATAAACCCAAGGGATTAATATTGTAAACTAGAGGAATATATACCCTAAGATAAATATTATAAAGGATAAAACTAACATGGTTGACCATGGTTGATTTTCATATAGAGACAATCTTTGTCACAATGTGACATTGGACCATGGTTGACCGGGATTGATATTCATATTGAGAGAATTTTTGTTACAATGTGGAATTGGATCCTAGTTTACCATGGTTGATTTTCATATTGAGAAAATATTTGTCACAATGTGACCATAGTTAACCATGATTAACCATGGCAAGCCATGGTTGATTTTCATAGTGAGATAATCTTTGTCACAATGTGACATTGGACCATGGTTGGCCATGGTTGACCGTCATTGATTTTCATATTGAGACAATCATTGTCACAATGGGATGTTGGAACATGTTTGATCATGATTGATTTTCATATTTAGAGAATTTTTGTCAAAATGTGATGTTGGACCATGTTTGACCATGGATGGCCATAATTGACCATGTTTGATTTTCATATTGAGACAATCTTTTCCAGAATGAGACTTTGGACCATGGTTAACCATGGTCGACAATGTTTGAGCATGGTTGATGTTTATATTGAGATAATCTTTATCGCAATGTGACGTTCGATCATGATTGACCATGATTGACCATGACTGGCCATGATTGATTTTCATATTAAGAAAATCTTTGTCATAATGCAATGTTGGATCATCGTTGACCATAGTGGACCATTATTTACCATGGTTGATTTTCATATTGAGAGAATCTTTGCCACAATGCAACATTGGACCATGGTTAACCATTGTTGACAATGGTTATTGAAATGTGATGTTGTACCATGAGAAAATCTTTATAAAAATGACCATGGTTATTAATCATGGTTAAACATGATTTTTTTCATATTGATTTTTTTTTCTCACAATTCGATGTTGGACCATGGTTGACCATAATTGATTTTCATATTGAGAAAATCTTTCTCACAATACAATGTTAGACCATAGTTGGCCATTTGATATTTATATTCATACAATCTTCATCCCAATGTGTTGTTGGACCATGGTACACTATAATTGACAATGGTCGACCATGTCTGACCAATGTTGACCATGCTTCACCATGGTTAACCATGGTTGACCATAGATGACCATGATTTCTTTCCATATTAAGAAAATATTTGTCACAAACCAATAATGTGATTATTATAAACCTAAGGGTTTAATAAGCCCAAGGAATTTATATTATAAACCCAAAGGATTTATATTAAACCCGAAGAATAATATTATAAACCTTATAAATAATATTATACCCTAGGAACATGAACCCTTTGGTTAATAAACCCAAAGGGATTGATATTATAAACCCAAGGCACTAATAAACCTAAGGGATAAGCACTAAAAACCTAAGGGAATAATGTTAAACCCAAGGGATTAATATTTTTAACCCAAGGTATATAAACCCTAAGATAAATATTATAAACCATAAAATAATCATGTTGACCATGGTTGATTTTCATATTGAGGCAATATTTGCCACAATGAAATGTTGGACCATGGATGACCATGGTTGACCATGTTTGATAATAATTGGTGATGATTGACTATTCTTGATTTTCATATTGAACCAAACGTTGTCACAATGCGATGTTGGACCATGGCTGCCACAATGTAACATTAGACCATTAAAAAATATTTGACACAATGTGACCATGGTTATTGACCATGGTTTATTTTCATATCAAGGCAATCTTTGTCACAATGCAACGTTGTACTGTGGTTAACAATGGTTAACAATGGTTGATGATGGTTGAAAATATTTGTCACAATCCAAATTTGGACCTTGGTTAACCATGATTGACCATGGTTGATTTTCATATTGAGACAATCTTTGTCAAAATGCAACGTAGGAGCATGGTGGACCATGGATGATCATGGTTATCGACCATGGATGACCATGATTGACCATGGTTGACCATGGTAGATTTTCATATTTAGATGATCTTGGTCATAAAGCGATGTTGGGCCATGGTTGACCATGGCTGACCATGGTTGATAATGATTGACCATTGTAGACCATGATTGAGGATGGTTGACCATGGTGGATGTTCATATTTAGAAAATCTTTGTCACAATGTGACATTGGGCAATGGTAGACCATGGTTGACCATAGTTGACAATGGTTATTGAAATGTTACGTCAGACCACGAGACAATCTTTGTCACAATGTGATCATGATTATTAACCATGGTTGACCATCATTGACCATGGTTGACCATTACTGATTTTCATATTGAGAAAATATCTCTCATAATACGACGTTGGACCATGGTTGACCATGATTGATATTCATATTGAGACAATATTTGTCACAATGTGGCGTTGGAACATGATGATGATGATGATGATGATGGTGGTGGTTAACGTCCACTGAGACCAAATTGGTCTAGCGGACCTACAATTTTCTTAATTTTTAATTATCTTGCTCCTCGTCTTTCTTGGAGAGATTGGTGTTGTAGCTTTCTTTTTTTTCTCTACGGTCTTCAAACTTCCTTTATCTTGCATCTCCTTCATCTCTTCTGGTTCTTGGGATATTGGTGTCTTAGCTTCGCGATCTATTGTGTTCTTTCTTTTGAAGATAGTCAGAGAAGAAGTTTGGTCTAGGAGATTTGATTTGCTGTTAAATGAAGATTTATTTTGTGCGGTATTCGAATCCTCATAACTGTTGATTTGTTGGGCAGGGCTTTCTCCTTGCTTGTCTTGAGAGTTGTTTCTTTCTTCCCTGATTTCTTGTGATTCAGAGTTTTCTCTAGAATATTCTTCTTTGATGACAGTGTAGTGTTCTTTTTGTGCTCTTTCCCACCATGTAGATCTGTGGTGGTTTTTTCTAGCAAAATTTTTCACAGAGGCTTTTGGGCAATTTTTGGCTAGATGCCCTGTCTCAAAGCAGGATCGACATCTGAAGAGGACACTTTCATAATCAAGTTTCTGGTTCCATGCATAGTCTTTACTTGTTAGGTTTATTTCAGCTGGGAATCTAGCACTAAAGTCCATTTCCACACAGATGCGTGCATAGGTGGTTCTGGCATATTCCTCTGTTTCTGGGCACCTGCAGTAAAATTTCCCAATTGCATTTCCGATGGCTTTTACTGAGGAGAGATTCCGGAGATGCAAGGGTAGGCTTGGCAATCTCACCCAAACTGGTGCTGAGGTTATCACTGCTGTAGAGGGATCGAATTATGGGTTCCATGGCTTCATGAATAGGCCTAATTTTTCCCAAAACCAAGGGCCGAAATCTAGAATACATTTTTTCCTAACAGGATTTTCAAAATCTACTATAAAGAAACCCCTAGCACAGGGGTAGATATTAATTTCATAAAAAATGACAGGTTTCCATACCTCCAAGATCCAATTGTGGAGCGCTGTCAGCCGCGGCCAAAAACCATTGAACCGGCAGATTAGGGCACTTTAGGAAAACTTTAAAGCCTCATCGAGTGAGGCCTGGACCACTTGGATAGTGGGAGCTGGGGCTTCACTGACGATATGGGCAGGAGCTTGCCCTCCAGAGGCGGATGAGCCACCAGCTATTTTCGCGAAGCTGGGAGCCATATTTTACTTGCCCGTAGAACCCAGCCGCAGAAAAATATGGTAGAAGATAAGATTAGATCTAGATCTAGCCGCAGAAGATTAGATCTAGAACCCAGCCGCCTAGATCTAGATCTAGCCGCAAAAAATTAGATCTAAAACCTAGCTATGAAGGGAAATGGAATTACCTTCAAAAATACAGCTGTACCTGCAAAGCATGAGGCAGTGGCCTGCGTGTTGGATCAGATCTTGCGACTCGAAAAGTAAGATCTGATAAAATTCAATATTAAGTCTCTCCTCTGCCGCAGGTCTCACTGACTTCAGATCTACGTTGCTATTCTTTCTTAGTCTTCCGAAAGCACATTCAGTTCTAGCTCTGCAGTCTCGACTACCACAGGGTATTGGTTCTATTTTTGTTTGGCTTGGGCTGTCTTCGATTATAGTTCAAACCCTTCGTCTGCTTTAGTGTGAGGGCTTGGCCTGTTCAGAATTGCTCGATGACTCCCTGATTTTGTTTGTTCAAGAATGCGCTTCAGGAGAATTCCATGCGTTTCTCACAGGAACAAATGTTGATATTGTAGAATGAATGGATGGATTTGGTGGGGATCGAACCCGGGTCCAGCAGAGAAGAAGAGAATTAGAAAAGGAACAGGGTCGAACCCGAGCCCAGCAGAGAAGAAGAAAATTAGAAAAGGAACAGCGCTGATATCCTAAAATGAAATTAGACGCATTTGGCGGGGATCGAACCCAAGTCCAGCAGAGAAGAAGATTTTATTGACCATGGTCGATTGTGTTTCACTGATGTGGACCATTATTGACCATGGTCAACCATGTTTCACCAATGTAGACCATTATTGGCCATGGTTGAGGAAGATTGACCTTGGTTTGCCATGCTTAACCATGATTTATTTCCATATTGAGAAAATATTTGTCACAAAATCATATTGGTATTATTATAAACCTAAGGGATTAATAAACCCAATAGATTATAAACCCAAGGGATTTATATTAAACCATAGGAATAATATAATAAACCCTATCAATAATATAATAAACCCAAGGGATTAATGCTAAAAAACCAAGGGAATAATATGAAACCCAAGGGATTAATATTGTAAACCAAAGCTATATAGACCTTAATATAAATATTATAAACCCTAAAACAAACATTGTTGACAATGGTTGATTTTCATATTGAGACAATCTTTGTCACAATGGGACGTTGGACCATGGTTGACCGTGATTGATTTTCATATTGAGAGAATCTTTCTCACAATGTGACATTGGAGATTAGTTGACCATGGTTGACCATGATTGACAATGGTTGACCATGGTTGATTTTCATATTGAGACAATCTTTGACACAATGCGATGTTGGACCAAGGTTGGCCATGGTTATCACAATGTGACGTTGGACCATGAGACAATATTCGACACAATGTGACCATGGTTTACTATGATTGATTTTCATATTGAGGAAATCTTTGTGAGAATGCGATGTTGGATCATGGTTGACAATGGTTGATGATGGTTCACATATCGTTGATGTTCATATTGAGATAATATTTGTCACAATGTGATGTTGGACCATGGTTGACCATGACTAATCGTGATTGACCATGGTTTATTTTCATATTGACCATGATAGACCATGGTTGACCATGATTGATTTTAACAGTAAGGCAGTCTTTGTCACAATGCGATGTTGGACCATGGTGTACCATGGTATACCATGATTAAAACATGGTTGACCATGGTTGAATTTCATAATGAGAAGATCTATTGCATAATGTGATGTTGGACCATGGTTGACCAGGATTATAAACCCAAGGGATTTATATTAAACCCTAGGATTAATAATGTAAACCCTATGAATAATATTATACCCAAAGAATGTGAACCCTTAGATTAATACAACCAAGAGATTGATATTATAAACCCAAGGCTCTAATAAATAATAATAATAATAAAATAATTGAACCAATATTTATAAATAAATATTAGTAATTAATAAGAGTAAAGCTTTGTGAATTAAATGTGTCTTTTTTTGGTAAGTGAATTGGTGGTTATAAATGTCATATTACATTTTTGTTACCATCAATAGGAGAAATATCTACAATCCAACCAGTAATCATTAAAGAAAACTTTCAATTTGATTCGGTGTAAGTCCATATCTTATTTTTACAATAGTTTGAATACCATCATCACACCAATTCCATGACATAAGAGGTTGTAGAATATATTAAATTTTGATATTAAATTAAATAGATTTTATTTATCTTATTATTATTACTTTAATGGAAATATCAAATAAAATATAAGAACATTTTTTTTTATAAATAAAATCACTAAAATCTTAAATAATAATAACTAAAACAACAATTTTTTAAATAATAATAATGATAATAATTCATGAATCCTAGGAAAATATGATAGTTCATAAATTCTAAACCATAAAAATGATAAAGTGTTAAAAATAATAAAAATAACAATTTTAAATATTTAAACACAATGCTAAGAGGAAAAAAGATTGTAGGCACCTCTACAAGATTTTATTTAACTTTTATGTCCATATAGTCCATGAGCACTAAATATCTTGAGCATTGTTTAATGTAAATCTTATTAGAAATAAGAATTTATACTAAACATAGGGACATTTGTTGAAAGGTGATAATTTGGTGAAAACAAACTAATAGTCATGAAGAGAGGCGACTTACTTTATAAAGCTCTAGGTACATGCATATCTAGAATAATTTCATCCACTATTTATTATATAATGTAATCTATCTAAGTACATGCATATCTAGAATAATTTCATCCACTATTTATTATATAATGTAATCTATGAGTTGAAGGTTCTTAAAATCCATAAAAATGAAAAGCTAAAAGGAGTTGCTAATGAATACCATAAAAGTATGTTATTATTTTATATGATATTGATAGTTTAATTTATAGCTCAAGACATGCAAAAATGCATAAAAGAATATATGTTAGAGCATAATCCATAATGGATAGGGATAATGATGGCAAGAATTATGTTAGTTCGTTTATAGTTTTTTTGATGTCAATACTATAATCATTCCATGATGTATAACAAATTATGGATCCAACAAATTAACTGGTTAGTTATTTCTTCGGAAATAGTCTGAACATGAAGAAAGAAAGATAACTTCATTTCTTTGGTTTAGTAAGTATTTTTTGTTAGTTGAAAGCTTTCCCCATTTCGCCCCTTTTTATATTTTTATTAAATTATAATGGAGGGCGGAATTGGATATAAAGAGAATATATTCATCGAGGTCCTAGAATGCACGCAGTCCTTTTGGCTTGCAGCACGCCCATATTTAAATGAAAATAAAAAATAAATTAAATTAAAACGCTTTGCTTCAGTTCTCCACTGGGTTGTGAAAACTTCTCTGCTTGGCGACTTGGACTGGACTTGGCTGGATTGTGAAAAGTCCTCCCATGGCCTTTTTGATACGATTCCTATATCAGATATGAATGACACCAATTTTCTATTCAGTTTTATGGATCTCGGTTCGATTCAGGTTTCCTGCACCACATTACTCTGGGAGGCGATGTGATATGGTTAGTCAGTAGTCAGAGGTGGAGGTCGGAGAAACGAATCCTGTGATATGATCTAATTCAGTTTGAAGCCGACTCAGAACCAAGCGCAGGCTACAGAGGCTTATGCATGAAGCCACTTTGATCCTCTCACATGGTTATCATAGATTTGAACAAGGCCTATGATGGATTCGCGCCTACAGGACCTTGTCTTTCTCTTTAAATCGTAACTCTGAAATAAGGCCTTCGTTTGGCACAGGGAGAAGTCATGATTGCTTCATATCGGATGGTGTCGTATGCAATCAGTGGACTCAGGCGCATCATGAGTTTAGACTCGCTGCATTCTCAACCCTACTGGTCCAAAAAAATTCAAAAAATCGTGGATGCTGTTCGGTTCGCGTCATAATACGTTTTAATACGGTACGAAGTATTTCTCAACCCTACTGGTCCAAAAAAATTCAAAAAATCGTGGATGCTGTTCGGTTCGCGTCATAATACGTTTTAATACGGTACGAAGTATTTCATTTAGGCAAGAGCTAACGAGCCTGTTATTGGGCATTAAATGCCCGGCTACATCCGCCTCGATAGCTGTTTAACACGGGCGCGCTGGTTATAGATAAATAAAAATTAATGGCGTGTGTGTTAAACAGCTATCGGGGGCGCATGTAGCCGGGCATTTAATGCCCAATAGCAGGCCCGTTAGCTCTTGCCTTTCATTTATGGAATCATTTCAAATGACAGTGAGCATGGTCCTCTGGTTCTAACCCATTGTCATTATGAACAACGAGGCTAAGCAGAGATCACAGTGCTAGGGTACCCTCTATCCCACATGTCATTCACGAGTGTTAGATTTCCAACTTTTTTGGTTACAAACATGGTATATTAGAAAGTACAAAAAATGATCATTTATATATTAAAAAATGTTAGAGGTTTGTCGCACTCACTATTCAAAAATATTAGAGAGATTACCTGTCATTCACGAGTTTCAGATTTACATTTTTTGTTTATCAAATTAAATTAAACATTCTTTATTAGAAAGTAAAAAAAGGTGTAATTTATATATTAAAAAATGTTATAGGGGAGAGATTCCTAATGTTGTGCAGGGACCAGTTATTGATATAGTACTAGTCCCACCAAACTACCATAAATTGAGACTTTTGAAACCAATATTTAAACAAAAATAAATAACATTAAGTATAAATAAGTATTAATTTATGTCCAAAATTTCCCCATACATTGACTGGGCCCACAACTGTCCATAAATAGTATTTTACTACTTAAGACTGCAAACCATATTGACCCAACTATAAAACAACTAAAACCATAAAGGCTTCCAAAATGGTCTATTCCAGAAGTACAAAGCAGCAGTTGCTTCAACCCCCACTCATCAGAACTGCAACTTTGCATCCCAAATAAATATGCCTACCTGCACATAACAAAAGGGAATGTATGTCAGCCATAACTGCTGTGTTGTTCAACAACTAAACACCCTATGTTCAGTAAATGACACACAACCCAATAACATTTAAATCCATTTTGTTCAATAAATAACACCCAGACCCAATAACTGCAATAAATGACACCCAACTCACTCTATTTCTCATTAAAACAGATCAAAGCACATGGATCAACAAATAACCAATTCCCAACCATTAGATCACATCAAATTAAATCCAGACCACACATTCAAAATGAAGCCATTGCAATCCATGTGCATCCATGCCCACCAATTAAATTCAAGTGCCCAAAACTATAAAAGAAGTCCACCCACTGTTGAAGTTGCATCTTATGCTTTCAAACTATTCAGCAAACTTGAAGACAACATCACAAAACAGTTGCCAACATATCCAAGTTAGTTATATGAATTACAACTCATTCTTCTTACGGTTCTGTTTTCATTGTTTTCATTTATCAGATTTCTTACATGATCTGTCTGGCCATAACTGCTAGAAGGATACCTGAATGGTTTCATAAATATCCATTGAAAGTCATTGTTCTTACAGTTCTATTTTCATTGTTTTCATTTATCATAGTTCTTACATGATCTGTCTGGCCATAACTACTAAAATGATAGCTGGATGGTTTAACAAACGGCCATTGAAAGTCATTGTTCTTATAGTTCTGTTTTCATTGTTTTCATTTATCAGAGTTCTTACATGATCTATCTAGCCATAACTTCTAAAAGGATAGCTGGATGGTTTCACAAACAGCGATTGAATAAAAAGTAGGTTCTAAATACAGTTATTTAGAAAAGTTAAAACCATTCCTTAAAATAAAAAGAATGAATGCCTTCAACATACTTAATTTTTTCAGTTCAATTTTCTAAAACTTTTTATGACATATAAGTCCATTCCAAAGCTGATCATAGCTGCAAGTTGTTCCCAACATAGAATTTATGTCTGGAATGGTGGCCATGGACTGCAATGGAGAAGTTCCAGTACTGAGACATTTTTGGCAATGCCAAACAGCGAAAAAAATGGAAAATGATATTTGAAACAACTATCATAGAATTCTACTTGAATCCATATAAAAGTTGCTAAATTGATGAACAGGCAGGCAATTGAGAGACCACAACGCTGATTACAGCTGCAAGTTGTTCCCAACATAGAATTTATGCCTGGAATGGTGGCTATGGACTGCAATGGAGAAGTTGCAGTACTGAGACATTTTTGGCAATGCCAAAAAGCAAAAAAAATGGAAAATGATATTTGAAACAACTATCATAGAATCCTACTTGAATCCATATAAAAGTTGCTAAACTGATAAACAGGAAGGAAATTGAGAGACTACAAAGTAATGCAATTCGATTTCCTGTAACATATGTAATGCAATTTGATTTCTTATAGCATACATGTTGACAATTTCCTGTAACATGAGTAATGCAATTCGATTTCCTGTAACATACATGTTGATAACTTCCTATAATAAAGGAAAAGTATTTTTGCAGAAGTAATAAAGCATAATTTACAAATATTCTAATGTCTAAATGCATGCAATAATTTTACAGGTGGTTGCATCTATGGCAAAAAGGAAGTTACTTTGCTCGTACAAGGAGAAGTGGCAGGAGAGTGACAAGGGGTGCGCAGCTGCGATGCACATCGTCCGATGACGATAGGCCAGTTGATGTCAATGCCAACAATGCACCAGGGAACATTGTTGAGAATGACCATGTGACAACAGCTGAGGTTAACACGCCATCAGCCACAGAACCACCATCAACAACAGTCCAAGGGGCAAGCTCAACTAAAAAGATCAGTGCTATAAGAGGATGGACAAAAGAACAAATGTCAGTTGCAATTGATGACATAGAGTTTAATGGATACTCAGTTCAGGCATTTGCAAAAAAACATGGTATTCCTCCCTCATCAATACATATTGGATAAATGGACTGACTCATACAAAATGTAGAGGGCCTCTTACAGTTATGACTGAGGAGGAGGAGGCCGAGGTGGTTGAGTGGTGTAAAGAGATGGCCCAACTGGGACATGGACTAGAGTTGATACAACTCAAATCAACAATTGCTCAAATCTGTCAAGGGAGGCCAAACCCATTCAAAGATGGATTTCCTGGTAAATCATGGTGGTTTAAAGAAAGGCATCCAAAACTTGTATTGCGTACTGCTGAGGGCCTTGACAGAGACAGAGCATTAAATATGCACCCTGTAGTTGTGCAAAAGTTCTATGACACACTTTCTAGTGCTTATGATAAACATTCTTATGGAGCAGACCATATATGGAATTGTGATGAAACAGGTTTACAGGCACGGAGGAATTGTGGTATGCGGGTAATTGCCAAGAGAGGGAGCTGAAATGTGCCAAATATTTTGCCCAAGAGGAGGGAGTGGATAACTATTTTATGTTGTGTCAATGTAATTGGTACTTCAATCCCAGGATTTTATCTATTCAAAGGTAAAAATCAACTGAAAAACTATATACATAACTGTGAACCAGGTGCATGCATGGTTGCACATCCCCATGCATGGATGACTAAAGAACTGTTTCTAAGTTGGCTTTTTCACTTTGCTGCATCGGTACTAGGTGTCGTCTCGCCTAATAATAGACACCTTTTGATATTAGATGGCCATGGGAGCCACATGGCTATACAAACAATTAAGGAAGCAAATAATTTAGACATCGACCTGTTGACATTGCCCGCTCATACCACTCATAGACTGCAACCCCTTGATGTTAGTGTGTTTGGCCCTTTCAAGAACTATTTCAGGTCGGAGTGCGCTGCATGGATGGCAAAGAATCCAGGGGTTGAGGTGAAAAGGTTTGAGCTAGCAGAGCTTGCAAGTAAAGCTTTTAAAAGGGCTTTGACACCATCAAATATCAATGCTGGCTTTAGGAGGACAACAATCTAGCCACTGAACTATGATGCTCTTATGCATGATACTGGTTGTAGCCAAGCATTTCATGTGGATGGTCAGGAAGAAGGGAATGCCCAAACAGATGTTGAAGTGCAAGAAGCAAATGACCAAGATGATGTTGTTACAGCTGGTAATATGATTTCCCTGTCTCAAGGACACTTATATGCTGAAGATGATGAAACTGTATGTGAAACACAATATAACAATGAACAAATTCGCAGTAACATGGAGATCGTTCCACCAACTCAAGAACATGAAATTCATGTTGTTGATATTGTTAATGATATTGTTGAACATGCAGTTGACAATGACCAATTGACATTGCCAAGACAGGTAACCCCACCTTCATGGCTAGCAGAAGCAATGATCAATATGAATGCACATAGTGTCTCAGCAACCAATGAAGAAAGCATGAACATGCCCTCACAACCAGCAGAATTGAACAGTGAAATTGTTAATTTTTTTGTGGATAATAGATCAATGGAAGAAGATGAAGGACATAATGAGGCATCAAATGAAGATAATGATATATTTCAATCAGTTCCAATAGATACTGAATGGCAAGTACCAAGCAATGACATGCAGGTGGGAGGGGTGGAGAAGACACTTGGATGGTTCCTAAAGCTACTAGTAGAGATAGTATCAATGAAAAAAGCAAGGTGTACCGTGTAGTCTTCATTTGGGCCGAAGCTCACAGTTACTCACCTCAGAGGACTATATAAACCTGTTAGTTGAGTCTAAAAAAAGGAAATTTGAAATGCAAGAATTAAAACAGAAAAAGAAGGATCTAGTCAAGGAGAAGAAGGTAGCAAGGATTGTTGCAGCACAACGTCAAGCAGATGAAAGGATTGAAAGAGATAAAGCAAGGCAAGTTAAGGACCAACAAAAGCAAATGGAAAGACAAGAAAAGGAAAAACAAAAGGCACAACAAATGCTTGAAAAGGAACAAGGGATGATCAACGATACAAGAATAGCTGATGAAACTAGGATTATTTCAAACTCATTGGACTCCATTGCAGATAATACACCATTATTCCAAGATCTCATAAACATTCAAGTGCCCCACTATCAAACTGAGGGTTTACCCACTTGCCTTGTTCCTACTAGAGTTGGTGTCAATTCTCTGTATGCTCATTACACACCTCCACTTAATGCAGGGGTCAGTAGTGCAAATGTGAGGTATGGGTACTCAGTACCTCCATGGTTGGAAGCTTCAAATTGGAATCAATCATATGGCAGCAATCAACCCTTGACTAGTAGGCCAACCTACCTAGCTCAAGAAGGTAACTCGGGGAGTTTTGGCACTCAAGATTCTAAGGGCCATAAAGAATAGGGGTGTCATATGCTTTTGGTTCTAACCACATTATGATGTGGATTTTGGATCGATTGTATCTTTTTCTTGGCACAGAAACATTTTGGCTTACAACACTAGATTGTATCTTTTTCTTGTCACAGAAAGATTTTGGTGTACAACACTAGATTGTATCTTTTTCTTGTCACAGAAACATTTTGGCTTACAATCTAGTAGTGATTTCTTGTGGCAACCTAACTGTGCGTTGAAAAGAAATTTTCAATGGAATATGTCTTTCTGTAAAATATTAATTATGATAAAACTATTTCTATAAGTTATTATGTGTGTCAAAGCGCATGGATCCGGTACAACACCTATCCACCATGGAGGTCAACGTGTTGGGCATCGTGTCATCACATAAAATTCTATGTCCGCGCCATTTCCTCCGTTTGTTTGGGGTCATTGCTGCGATGTTTGGGAATTCAATAATAACATTCTATTCCAACTCTGGACAAGAGATAATGGCCAAAGGCTTAGGAAAATGGCTAAATACAAAAATCAAATGACCAAATAGTCTCAAATGAGGAGGTAATATAACTCATAATAAGTTTTATTAAATGTCAAAAATCCACTTATAATTTTATTCATTGAGGGGACACTTGAGAAATTGAGAGCACTCATTATCAAGTTGCATATGAAAAAGGCTAAATACATAAATCACATGACCAGACAGTCTTATCTCATAATAAGTTTTTGAGAGCACTCATTATTAAGTAGAGTTGGAAAAAACCTTCAAATTTAAATTCAGTTATTCAAAATCCTAGTTCCATACCCAAACATATATCACTAAAATAACAACACCCCATCTTAATATAATTGTTGTAAATATGAGAATAACCTAAATCCTTAAGCAATTGAAGTTTAATCATCTTCCTATGCATTTCTGACCAATAACCATACCTAAACCCAAATCTCTTCTCAACCCCACAAAAAATAGGACACAAAAATTTCAATTGAGGTGGCTACAAACTGCAACAGTTGAGTAAAACTGGCATCATTTAATCATCTTCTCATCCCCAAAAATAAACAGGACACAAAAATTTCAATTGCGGTGGCTACAAACTGCAACAGTTAAGTAAAACTCATATCATTTAATCATGTATATATAGAACTGTACATCAAGATAGCCAGGGCATGAAGCCCAGCTATGGCAACCCATCATCGTGAACAAAATTTTCCTGTAAACTAATAGAGAAGGGGACAAACAAACAAACAGAAATGTTATATACAGAGACAATTCTGAAGGCTTGTTAACATCAGAGAACCTGAACACATTTTATCTGTTGACAGAAAGAGCCTGTGCTCTGTCCTTGATGCCAAGAGGAGAGGGAATTGCTGGCCTAGAATTATCTTTATCTTTAAAATATAGTTGACATCTATTTATAAAAAGGAAAAAAATAATGAAATTTGTATTATAGGATTTTGAGGGCGTTAGGATTATTATTTCAGTCATTTTTCATATTCGATAGGGTAGATTCAAAGTTATGAGTAGGCGTAGAGACTCTATGCAAGAGACAAAACCAACAATTAAATAATTGTAAATTGACCAAAAATTGCCTGGGAAGAAGAAAATTTCTCATTAACAAGAGGAATATGCCAGCAAAGCTACAGAATGATTTGTTGTTGTTCGATGAACGAGAAAACCAATCTTCTAATTCAGAATACTATTACAGACCAATAAATGAAATAAACATTGCAGAAGTGGCAACACTGGATATGAACAATAGACAAGAGATAATGGCCAAAGGTATAGGAAAAAGGCTAAATACAAAAATCAAATGACCAGACAGTCTTATCTCATAATAAGTTTTTGAGAGCACTCATTATTAAGTAGAGTAGGAAAAAACCTTCAAATTTAAATTCAGATATTCAAAATCCTAGTTCCATGTCCAAACATAGATCACTAAAATAACAACACCCCATCTCTATATTTTTTTCCATATGAAAACCTTCGAATTCAAATTTAGGTTCCAGGTCCTAGATCACTAATATGAAAACCTTCAAATTCAAATTCAGGTTCCAGGTCTAAACATATATCACTAATATAGCAACACACGCCATGTCTAGATCTTCACCACCACATGACCAGAGAGTCACATCCAATATAATTTCTGTAAATATGAGAATAACCTAAATCCTTAAGAAAATGAAGTTTAATCATCCTCCTATGCATTTCTGACCAATAACCATACCTAAACCCAAATCTCTTCTCGACCCCACAAAAAACAGCAAACAAAAATTTCAATTGAGGTGGCTACAAACTGCAACAGTTCAGTAAAACTGGCAACATTTAATCATCTTCTCAACCCCCCAAAAAAATAGGACACAAAAATTTCAATTGAGGTGGCTACAAACTGCAACAGTCAAGTAAAATTGGCGTCCTTTAATCATCTTCTCATCCCCAAAAATAAACAGGACACAAAAATTTCAATTGCAATGGCTACAAACTGCAACCGTTGAGTAAAACTCATATCATTTAATCATGTATATATAGAACTGTACATCAAGATAGCCAGGGCATGAAGCCCAGCTATGGCAACCCATCATCGTGAACAAAATTTTCCTGTAAACTAATAGAGAAGTGGACAAACAAACAAACAGAAATGTTATATACAGAGACAATTCTGAAGGCTTGTTAACATCAGAGAACCTGAACACCTTTTATCTGTTGACAGACAGAGCCTGTGCTCTATCCTTGATGCCAAGAGGAGAGTGGAATTTTTGGCCTGGCCGGTTGTTGGGCAAAGCCCTCCACCGAGGATGGCATGGGACGGCCGAGGATGGCATGAGACGGTGAAAATGACAGCGAAAACAAGGAATCTATCAGACATATCAAGAGGGTTTCCTCCATTTGTTTGGGGTCATTGCTGCGATGTTCCATTTTCCCTTTGTCTTTCTGCTCGGGGCAGGTTCTGGTTCAAAATTTCCCCAGCCTTAATACAATTTTATCATACCCATCGCACTGCCATTGATTTACTGGAGCGCACGTTACTGTTATGGCTTCTTGGAGTTTGCGAGCCAGGCACCGACCCAGATGGCTCTCCAAAATTACAATGGCATACAGATGCCCAGGGCTGAACAATTTTACAATTTAAATTGGGCAACGAATAGCGGTACAGAAAAGAGTTTGGAAGATTTTACTATATTTGTGGGAGATTTGGCATCTGGTGACATAAACGAGTTGCTACAAGAGACCTTCAGAGTTGTATACCAATCTGTAAAAGGGGAAAAGGTTATTACTGATAACATTACAGGCCGTTCAAAAGGATATGGGTTTGTCACATTTGGGGATTCGAATGAGCAGGTACGGGTTATAACAAAGATGAATGGAATGCTCTATTCCTCTAGGCCTATGCGAATAGGTCCTGCCATAACAAACTAGACTACAAAAACAGCGAAAACAACAAAAATTCACAAATTCACAAATACCATCATTAAAAGCCACAAACAACATCAAAATATCCACAAAAACCCTAAACCCTTATCCACAAAACCCTAAACCCTGCCATAGAAAGTTTATAAAATATCCAAACAGAGTTGTTTGTGTTGAAAAACACAGAGAAATTTCTGGTAGGATTAAAATCCTACCAGTGGCAGTCGCCGACCTTCCCCGGAGCTCGCCAGACCACCTCCACACTTGCAACGACCTTTTCCCCACCTACAATGAGAAGAAAAAGCCATTAGACAATAGAAAACCAACAAAACAACTACACAAAATAGCAAATTAAACAATTACCTCGAGCTCGGTAAAACTACAACAGGCTCCTCCCCAAACAACAAAAATTGCGAATAATACCACCACCAGAGAAACCCTAAACAACTGGCAGTCCAGAACGACCAAGAAATCCTGGTATAAAACCACAAGAAAAGCAGAAGCGATGTTCCAACCACAAACCATAAACCTCGAACAAACACTCGCACTAGCACCTGCATACCAGACAAAGCGCGCAGGTCCACAAACCCGAAACCTCGAACAAATGCTTGCAACATCACATTCATAACAGATGACGCACGCAGGTTCAAGGGCCCTCCCACGCCATCTTCGGTGGGGGGTTTCGCCCAACAACCGGCCCCGAGCAGAAAGACAAAGGGGAAATGGAACACCGCATCAATGACCCCAAACAAACGGAGGAAGTGGCGCTGACACAAATTTTTATGTGATGACACGATGCCCAACACGTGGAGATCCACGGTGGACAAGTGTCGTACTGGCTCCATGCACTTTGACATGTGGTTTTGCGACGTGGCGGGGACGGTGCACAGGTAATGGCGACCCTCCCCTAAATATTTTATATTTAAAAAATTGCAGTTATAGATATAAAAATAGAAAGTACAAAAAGGTGTAATTTATATATTAAAAATTGTTATAAATGTTTTATATTTAAAAATTGCAGTTATAGATATAAAAATATTAGGTTTAGTATTAAAAATTTTAGAGAAGGTAATATTTATATCTTAAAATGATAAAAACTGCAAAAAAAAAAAAAAAAAAATTGTTACTAGTAGAATGTAGAATGGGACATAGATGTTTCTTTAATTGTTGGTATGAAATTTTCTTTATTCATTATAAAGATTAAATAAATTTGGATCCTAAAGGAATAGTGATTCACTTAATTTTATTTTTAGTATTCAATATTTCATTTTTTAAGCTAGTTTTTGGTATTTATATTATAGGATTTGATTTACATATTTTCCTAATTTACAATATTAATAAATTTGATGCATTTTGTCTTTCACTATTTCTGGATCATCTTAAATTAAACAAAAAAAAATTAATGTTGAAAATAAATAAACATACATTTGAGTGATTAAAAATTCATTATAATTTTTAAAATTTTGAAAAAAATAATAATATATTAATATTTTTAAGATGTGTATCAAAGTTTTCCCCTATTAAATTTTACATTGTCAATTTTTTTCCATATCAAATCAAATTTGAATTCCTATTCGGATTCAAATTTAGTAACTATGATTCTTAGTCGATGTGACAACACTATCATGGCCATGGTTACATGGATTGGCCACACCAGCTATTCGGCATAATATTTGCTTCACCCATTCCAAATTCCCCGCCCTGGTGGCAATGTGAAGTTCTGTGTCATTATCACGCCATGTGAGCTGCCTTACCATTTTTTTTCTCTATAATGTGCTCTTGCTCCATAAGAGGATTCAAAACGAGAACCTCTCACTAGCACTCTGAGAAATAATTTGTAAATGTCCTTTACATGCTAAAATACTTTTCCATTAAGAATATAGGCATAGAAAAAAAAACCCTATTTTGAAAAACTATAGATTTTTGAGTGAACGGCAGAGCTCTGGAGATCTGGTAATCAGGATTTTCGATACTATTACAGGGTTCTGCCCCCATGGACGTCAGAGGGGGCCCTCCCCCTACCCCACCTCCTGAGATCGATGCCTTCAAGCGGTTGGTTGCCTCCTGCAACAAGAGGAAAGCTAATCCGAACCTGCAGAAGTTTGTAAAGAAAGTCAAATCCATCCCCTCTATCGAACTACCTGCGGAACACCTGTGCTGGACTGCGTTGAACCTAGAAGAATGCAGGTTCATTGGACAATTTATAGGCCACTGGCCCTCTCACAAAGCTATAAATGGTTGGGTCCAGCGAAATTGAAGGCCCCTCGTCTTTGAAGGAATCTGAAATCATCTGGTAGGTAGAGGCTGTTATGTTTTTGTTTTCGACTGAGCTGAAGATCGAGATCTCATTTTCCAAAACGGTCCATATTTCATGGGCCGTCAAGGGGTCTATCTGAATAAATGGCCGCTAGACTTTGATCCTTCCCAAGCAGGAACACAAGGGCTAGACCCCCAAAGGGAGGCCCTACTCCTTCTTACTCCGGTAAATAATGCAGATTGTCTCTTGGAATTGCAGGGGTTTGGGGAACCCATTGAAAGCAGAAGCAGTTAAAGATCTATCAAGAATGGAACCCTCAGATATCCTCCTGCTCCAAGAGACAAAGATAGAAGAGGATGTTCTTCTATCCTTAAGTCGAATCAAGTGGAAGAAGAACGCAGGCAAAGTGGTCAACGCTCGAGGTACTTCAGGGGGTCTTGCAACCTTATGGTCAGAGGATACATTTCAGCTAAAAAGCTCTTTCGCAACCCAACACTAGATATACACAGAACTTAAACATCTTTCAAGTAATATTTCTTTGGCTCTTTTCAATATTTATATCCCAGTTAATTTTTTGGAAAAGAAGGACTGCTAGAATTCTCTCTCATATTTCCTAGAAATCTATACTCCCCCAAACATCATAATGGCAGGGGATCTTAACATCACTTTAGATCCGAAAGAGAAAAAAGGTGGAGTTCGAGGTAAAGATCCCTTTCATGATTCGATGGAGTCTCTGATTCTTGCTTGGGACCTCCTTGACTTCAAACCTAAGAAAGGTTGTTGTGCCTGGACCAACAATAGAGTAGGTAATGCCAACATTGCTGCTCATCTAGACCGGTTTCTAGTTCAAATTTCATTGATGGAGGGGAAGCATTCAATCTCTTCAAAAGTTCTGCCCAAGGTAACATCAAACCATAATCCCATCTCTATGCTGTTAGAAAAAGAGGAAGACT
Organism: Pinus tabuliformis; assembly: GCA_031772625.1. NCBI lineage: Eukaryota > Viridiplantae > Streptophyta > Pinopsida > Pinales > Pinaceae > Pinus > Pinus tabuliformis. The sequence continues at coordinate 659,688,414 of CM062814.1, read as the reverse complement.
TAGGCCCTATACAATTTAGATTTAGTCATCTTTGGGTAGCGAGAGAGGGCTTTATGGACATAGTGGCTCAAGCTTGGTCGCAACCAGTTGAAGGATCCCCTAGCTTTGTGTGGGAGCAGAAAATTAAGTACACTAAGTATTCCTTAAAAAGCTGTGCAAAAAACCCCTCACCACTCCAACAAGCAATAGACAAAAGATAGTGTAGACTTGAGCCGAGATCCAGTCAGACATGGAAGAAACTAAAACCCAAATCTCAGCTAGTCATCGAACAGAATGCCAGTTGAACTCTTTTCTCTCCTTTCTCCACGAAGAGGAGTACTGGCGCTTGAAGTCTCGCAGCCTTTGGCTGCAAGCTGGAGATAGAAACACATCATTCTTTCACAGAAAATGCAGAGCTCGTCTCTCTCCGAATCACATCTCAGAAATATCCACCAGGGAGGGGGAAGTCATCAAAGGTCACCCTCTTTTAAAATGGGCTGCCACATCTCATTTTCAGCAATTGTTTTAGGAGGATGGTACTTCTGATGATGTTCTCACTACTGATTTTTTGTCAAACATCCCTTCACTTGTCACTGTAGATTTAAATGTTGGTTTATTGAATCCTTTTACTATAAAAGAGATAGTGGAAGTCATATGGTCAATGGAGCCGGATAAAGCCCTTGGGGTGGATGGCTTGTCCATACATTTTTACATAGTTTTATAGAATGTAATAAAATTCAATCTTGTCCGAATGATAAAAGCCTTCCAAAAGAAAGCCATAATGGGAGGGTGTACCAACTCCACCTTCCTCACTTTAATCCCAAAAGAAGTTAACCCAGAGACTTTTGACAGGTTCTAACTTATCTTGCTCTGCAATGCCTCATACAAGATTCTCGCCAAACTCTTAGCCAATAGACTCAAGCCTATATTAGGGAAGTTGATTTCCCCTCTCTAGGGCGGGTTTGTCAAAGGAAGGCGCCCCATAGACAATGTGTTCCAAGTGCAAGAAGCCCTCCACTCTAGTCACATTCGGAAGGAAAAAGGCATGCTCATCAAGTTGGATATGTCAAATGCTTTCAACCGGGTTAAACTCTCATTCCTCTACAAAATCCTTCTCTCTTTTGGTTTTAGTGTTGAGTTTGTCAACTTGATAAAATCCTGCACATATAGGCCTTGGATAGCGCCCCTAGTCAATGGCAGACCTGCTGATTTTTTCCAAGCTACAAGACGGCTCCAGCAAGGGTGCCCTCTATTGCCCTTTCTTTATATCCCGTTGGCAGAATCCCTAAGCAGAAAGCTAACAGTTGAAGAGAAAGTAGGCTCTATCCTAGGCATTAAGGCAATAAGAGGTGTGGATCCTATAAATCATGCCCTCTTTGCGGATGACTCTCTCCTCCTGGGAGGGGCCTTGATTAAGATAGCAAATGCTTTCAACATTTCTACTTAATTTCAGGAGCCTTAATCAAGAAAAGAAAAAGTGTTGTCTACAGTTGGAAGGTAGATCATCCGTCTATCCTTCGAATAGCTTTCTCCTTGGGATTCCCTAGGTATGACAAATGGGAAAAGGTAAAATATCTAGGCCTTCTCTTAACCTTGGGACCAAGCCCTCCTTCACTCTGGCTCAAAGTAATAAGCAAGATAAAAGCAAAAATAGTATCTTGGGGAGGCCATTGGCTAACAAAGGCTGAGAAGCTGGTTTTGATAAAGGTAGTCCTCTCTGCCCTTCCCATATTCCAGTCTTCCCTCTTGCTAGTGCCCAAGTCTATCACGGAACAGATCTCCAAGCTCCTCCAGGACTTTCTATGGAACGGGGGTAAGGGAAATCAGAGCAAGTTACATTTGGTAAGATGGGATATCCTTAAAAGACCATTTCAGGAATGTGGGTTACAGATTCAAGATCCAGGCCTGGCAAATTTGGCTTTTGGTGAAAAAAATATTTGGCAGCTATATGCACACAAAAAGCATCTTGTCAACAAGCTTCTTTGGATGAAATACCTAAAGGGAGGCTCCTTGAGAAACCTCACAACAACATCTACTCCTTCAGGAACAACAATTTGGAACTTAAGCAGAAGAGGCATCGATCACTTACAACAACATTTATACAGAATCCCGGGCAATGGCTTGAGAACCTTACTTTGGGAGGATACTATTCAAGGGAATGCCCCTTTTGCCTCCTTAAATTCCTTAAATGAGATAAATATTTGGTTAGTGAACAAAGGTCTCGTTCGGCTTGTAGACATATGCTCTTGTGATAGCAAAGGGAATTGGGCAGGATGGACTTTTCTGGAGGTCTCAGAACCTCTTCTCACTCAAAAAAACTTGTTGCTTACAGCTCTCTCTAGCCTCACCTCAGTACACTGCTCATCCAAGGACAAATGGGGGTGGGGAAGAATAGGAAATTACACAGCAGCTCAAGGATTCTCCTCTTTACAATCTCCTCATGCCCCTTCTCTGACACCGACGCTCTGGAAATCAGTTTGGTCCCCCTTTAGCCTACCAAAGGTGAATTTCTTCACTTGGTTACTCTTGCATAAAAAGGCATTAATAGGTCAAAATCTAAATAAAAGAGGGTTCCACGGCCCCTTTAGATGCTGCTTATGAAACTCTACTGCTGAAACTTCTGATCACTTATTGGTTGACTGTGATTTCACTCAAGCAGTATGGAATTTGGTCCTTCATGGCCTCTATGCTCCTTCCCCCTCTCAGACATCTGTTGTTTCTTTGTACATCTCCTGGATAGACCGAAATCCTAAGAAAAAAGCCAAAAACGCAGCCTGGAACAACATCTGGCAAGCTATTCCAAAATGCCTTTGGTGGAAAGTGTGGTTGGCTAGAAATGATTGTGTCTTCAACAACAGGCTCCTGAATCCAGTGGTAGTGGCGGCCAAAGTGAAAGCCCTCTTGCTGGAATCTGCAGGTAAATCTGCTTCCGCCTCCTCTTTACCTCCAGAAGCTTCTACGTGGCTGGGATCCTGCTCGACCAGTGAGAGGAAAGAATCAGTCAGCAAACTGTTGAATGCTCCTACTTGGCGCTTGCGACTCACAGAAGGTGACTTTCACACGTGGTGGCAGGGGACCTCAAAAGCCATGATTTTCTTCGATGGAGCGTCCAAGGGGAATCCAGGAATTGCAGGTGCAGGGGGCTTGATTCTTTCCCCAGACAGATCGAGTGAAACTGGTTTCAGTTGGGGCCTAGGCACTAGCTCGAACAACCAAGCAGAGAGTTACAGTCTTTTAAAAGCTTGCCAGATTGCGAAGGAGCTCGGATATAAAATAATACAAATTTTTGGAGACTTAGAGCTTCTGATTAAACTTTTAAACTCTGAAGACCATTTTTGTAATCCTTCATTAAACAAAACTCTGCAGCGAATCCGAAACACTTTGAAAGATTTTGACAGAGTTGACTCTTACCACATTCTGCGAGATTTAAACAAGCAAGCTGACTCTTTGGCAAACAAAGGTTGTCTGCTGCCTCAAGGAAACTTTAGTCTCAATGGAGGACCCTGCTCGCTTCATCCTCTGCCTTAACCAAGCTACAATAGGCAGATCTGCATTCATTGGCCTCACCACTCTGTATGAAGTTTGGTTCTCTCACAGAATATGCTCAGCTCATCATGTAATTGGTTGTTTGGTTCTCTCACAGAATATGCTCAGCTCATCATGTAATTGGTTGCACTTTTCTAAATAAAAATCTACTCGTTTGAGTTTAAAAAAATTACTTTTCCGTTAAATTAGTGAATCTCGTAAATAGTTTTCCAATATCTTTTGTCGAGAGTGAAACTATTTTTGTGTTAATACAATGGATCCCGTAAATAGATTGATATTTGCAAAAGCAAAGTTAATGTATACAATGTTTGGATTGAAACAAAGACTTTGGCATTACAATAATGAATTTAGTAGGGATTAGATAGTGACTAAATAGAGTATATATCGTTTAAATCTGAAAGGAAGTTTAAGCATGGAAATATTACATTGTTAGGATTTGATAGATGTTTCGAACCAACTAATGTGGTTTATCTTCAAAGTGAGAAATCAATCAATATGCAAGTATAAATAGCATGGATACGTCATTCCCCAGAGTTAGAGATTAAAAATTAGCCATGGATACATCATTGCCGAGAGTTATTTAAAAATTGGTGATTGGTAAGTTATTTAAAAATTTATTTATCGTTTATATGGCAGTGAAGGAACCTTTTATCCGTACATATCCCACGGGCAGGCCGAAGAATTTGAATATATTCAGAGAAAGTTCCATTGTTGATCGAATCGAGGGATCGATTTTGTAAATTTGATGGAGTGGAAAGAAGTAATTCCTAATCCATCCAAGCAGGCAAAAATTATATCCAGAATTTTAATATAATCACCACCTATTCTTAATTAGTGCAAGCTATGCCGAAATTTATATACAAGAATTTTTTTGGAAAGATCCTTTACACGCAGGATAAAGTGTTTCATTAAATCCAAAATTCCCGAGAGAATTTTTATATGGTTGTTTCATTTTTCGAAACGACCTGGGATGTGAAACGCATCCAACACTATTTTTGTGGTTCAAATTATGTTGTTGGTTTACACTCTTGACTTACCTTGAACCATAAGATTCAGTAAAATATAATTTTCTAAAGTTGTGGTAAAATGTCACGTTTAGCTCTTTATCAAGTTCTCCATCCGACTTTCTGGATATATTTTCCTTTGTACATATATGAAATACTAATTTTACACCGGTTGGATTTCATTAAAAAAAATTAATATATAATATAACTTTTCGTGCATTCTTTTATAATTATTATTATGTTTTGATGGAAATTTATATGTTTTTGTATGTATATATTTTCCTATAATGATTATGGTTATATAATGATCATGATTATCCAATACAATATTAACTTTGGAATCGTTATTGTTATGGTTTTGATTCACAGTTTTATTTTATCTCTTACATAAGTTGTCAAAAAATTGACACGGCGTTAATCAATGGATTAGTTAGTAAATTGGTTTTCGCAAGGTTTAAGATAAAGTATAGATATTTGGATTCAAACAAAAGCTTTTGCATTATATTAATGAATTTAGTAATAATGACTAGATATATGAGATAGAACCTAGATTATACCAGGGAGGAAATTTAAGAATGAAAATGTTATAAAAGAAATACTTAAAAATATAATACTTTATGTATAATATAATATTATTATAAATATTATTTATATTTATATTTTATAATATTAAAATTTATATTATTAAATTTACAAATTTAGATTGATTTTTATTTTAGTTTTATTAAATATTAAGCATTAAAAATTAATAGTGGTTAGATTTTTAGAAATGATTTTTTATTACTAAGCATAAAAATAAAAATATTTAATATTTATAAATATATTAATAGATTAAATAATATTTAAATCATAAACAAAATATTTTTTTTATAAATATTTTTCTATTTTCAAAAATATTTTGTAGATTTTCAATCTAATTAGAATGATCATGTTTATTAGGATGTGTGTATAATGTCAATTTATGTCATTTCAAATCACGTTTATATGCCTTGGGTTTATAATATTAGTCTTTTGGGTTTAATGTTATTCCCTTCATTTTTTAGTATTAATCCCTTGGGGTTTTAGTTTTAATCCACTGGGTTTATAATATAAATCACTTGCATTTATTAATCTAAGGGTTCATATTACTAGGGTATAATATTATTAGTATGGTTTATGATATTAATCATAGGGTTTAATATCCTTGATGGGGGAGTTGAACGACGTGATTGCAAACCTCGATGAACCGTGTGGAGATTGATGATGAGCATGCGAATGCAGGTACAAAAGCCTACCCCCAGGCCTTCTCCAAGTACCTTGAGATCGAGGGCACTGAACCTTGAGTGTGTGAAACATTCGATCGAAGGGTACATTGCAGGTAGTGGTGTCAGGGGAGCGTTCATCACTGGGAAGGAGGCCCATTATAACAAGACATGGCTTGGCTCAATATTGAAATCCTGCATGTTGAATGGTGTTATTACATCTCCTAGTGTGTGAGGTTGGAGAGGGAAATTGCTAAGTGATGAGCATGATTGGTGTGAGAAAGGTGGCAGATTTATCATCGACGGTACTTTTGGCTTCCGCGAGTGTATATCCTGGTGAAGTATTGGTTAAGCCTGTGAATACATTTAGTGGGTCGGAGCAGCCGATGGGATAATTCATGTATCCTTTAGCAATAGTGGTTTAGCCTAGGGTGGCGAATTCTTCTTCTAAGAAATTGCGGTAGGGAGCTGCATGTTCGGGCATGGGGAGACATTGTTCTTGCTGCCCTCACTAGTTCTTCAACTAGGGTAATATCATCCTCATTCCATAGTGTGCCATTGGTGGAAGATTGGGTGGCAGGCAGCATTTTCACCTCATGCGTCGGTGGTTCTGTGTTGCTGGTGGTGAGACCAAGTGCCCAACAACTTCGCTTAGCTAGTAGGAAGACGATCCTTGTGGTGGAAGGAGGGAAGCCCTCCATTATTCTTTTGGTCAGTGTTTTTTGGTGAATTGGAATGAGGTCGACACCTCACATTTCACGTAGGTCGTCCCATCCAAAGTCTAATTCGGCAGACCCTGGGTGACGGGAGCCTATCCCTAATGGCGTCGACATCCAGTGGAAAACATACAAGATGTCGTGGTTCTAGGGGTGGTCATCTTCATGCGTTGGCTTCAATAGGCCATGGGGGAGGAAGATCTAGTGGCAATTGCATGGATGATTCAGAGGTTCCGGGAGGCAAAGGCCTGAGAGTTTCAATTTGTGGCTGCGATGGCCACACCATGAGAGGTTGGCACCAAGGAGGGTTTGTGCATCACAAAGGACAAAGTCAGGGGGTGGCACATTGTGGAGGAAGGGAGAAGCAACATACATGCTGCATGGATCATTGTCGGGACATCATCTAGACAATTACTGATAGATTGGCTACTGCAAAGTGTGTGAGGTAGGAGGAACATGAAGAGCTTATCGTGACAGTGAAGGAGATGCACTGTTTTAAGTGCCATACCTGGGAACCTGTGGTGGTTGTCTGGCACGGCCAGAATCTACTCTTAGAAAAAGTTGAAAAGTTCGAGGCTTGGATGGCCCACTTCGAAGAGCATGTGCAATGCATCTTCTACCCTCTTCTACATACTGGAACAACCCTGGACAACCCAACCTCCCTCACTTTTGAGGATTGATATGATATCAAGTGTTTTGTGTATCTTGCTTATCTTATGGTGCTTCTTGCCCTTTCGGCTGTGGTCTTTGTTACTCTCTGTTGTTTTATTTTACTGTCACTTGCTACTAGCAGTAGTCAACAAACATGGTCAGAGTGAGACTACCTACATTTTTGTTAATGATGTACACTTTTTGAAGAATGATTAAAAGACCAATTTACAAAAAAAAAAATCATAGGATTCAATAAATATATTTTGGGTTTATAATCATGGTCAACAATGGTCAACCATGGTCTAACATTGCGTTGTGTCAAAGATTGTCTCTATATGAAAATCAAACACGGTCAACCATGATCCAACATCGCATTGTGACAAAGAATATCTCAATTTGAAAATCAACCATGGTAAAGCACGGTCAAGCATGGTCCAATGTCGTGTTGTGACAAAGGTTGTCTCAATATGAAAATCAAACATAGTCAACCATGGCCCAACGTTGAATTGTGACAATATTTATCTCAATATAAAAATCAACCATAGTCAATATTGGTGAATCATGGTCAATCATGGCCCGACTTTATTATGATAAAAATATTTCGGTTGATGTTGTTTATTTCAAGATCTTCCAATAGTTGCAATCGATTTTGTTCGCCTAAGGCGTTTCTATTTTGACCCGCATTGGATGAACCAATGTTGGCATTTTATTTGTTTATAAATAGGCTTGCACGATTGAATGAGAGGGGAATATGGTTCGTCTCAATAAGTTATCTACCGTTGTGAGCGTTTCAGGTCGTTACAAATTCAATAAAAGAATATTTGAATGTGGACCCCTATACCTCGTAAGGTAACATCGCGGAATTCCAAACCAGAACGACGCATACCCATCGCCTTTTGTCCCTTGGTTTCTAATGGCATGGTCATTCCAAGCTAACCTTATTAAGGTAACATCGCGGAATTCCAAACCAGAACGACGCATACCCATCGCCTTTTGTCCCTTGGTTTCTAATGGCATGGTCATTCCAAGCTAACCTTATTCACTCTTACAATCGTTTGCTCTGGCTGAGATTTCGACGCCATAATATTTGTGACCAGTTACAACAATTTGGGTCAAGTGAGCCTCTCATCATTTTAATCTGGGGACTGTGCAGGTACCCAAAGGATCCTTCATCAATTTCAGCGATATTGGGCATGTAAAGAATAGGGAATTGAAATCTTGAGGTCTCTTAAACCAATTGTAAACCTTGTGTATGTGATTTATAATGTTAATCATCTTTTTTAAATTCTTCCACTCTTTCTTGTTTGAATTGGTCATAGGGATTCCTGAGTTATGTCTATAGTTTCTTGAATGTCAGAACAATCCGCTATAAGATGTCGATACCAACACCCCTGCCTCAATTTCATTAGCCGCAACCAAACTGAAAGCCAGACCAGAAAGCGAAAGGCCTCCGTTTCCAAATTATTTTGTTGTACACTACTTATGTAATCTAATCCTTATGTGAATAAGTTCCTCACTGCCATTTAAAATCCGTAAGGCCCTTCACAACAGTCAAATGTAAATGTCTTGTTTGTTCCAGAGCATACATGTGCGCAGGTAGAACCACTTTGCTTTCGCTTATATCGTTACAGATGGTAACGGAGACAATGCTATCGTGAAATTAAGAGACAAATGAAAAATTAGAATGATCAGATTCATACATTTTTTCCAGGAGCATCTATACATTAGGTAAAAAAAGAAAATTGGCCTTAAAATTGTTTATGGGATTAAAGGGAGGCTACATGGCAGCTAGTCCCTGCCTTGAGCGGGGAGGGGAGCGGAGCGGACAGTGGGTTACTCAGCTAAGCACTTATCAACAATAGCACACTCACAGTCCTCGTATCTTTCTCAACCCTGGTAGTCCGTCACTAGTCCAAAGTTCTATCTTGAAGTCTATGCTGCAAAGATCTGCAATAAGCACTCCCATCTTTCCAAGAATGTCGATTCCTAAACAAATTCCTTGCTTCTTTATGATGAGGATGTCGATATGGCAAAGAATTATGTTCTGGCTGAACAGAGAGTGCAACCTCAGGTTCTAGCTTAACTAAAGGTTCATAACACCCCTGCACATCATAATCAATGTAATATACAATAACATCTGAAGATTATGGCATATCATGAACAACCAAATCTGAAATCTTTGGAACATAATTGTTAGCATTCGGTTGCTCTTCTAGCAACTAAGTCGAAATTCCACATACAACAAAAAAGACTCTTCTAGTCTTAGCAAAGCCATGTTTCTTTGACCATGAATCTTCATCATATCTAAGACCTGCTTTAGGCGATCTCAACTCAGAAGTAATTGGAACAACAGTACCCTGGCCATTCTTCCCAAGCACAATTCTGGTATAGCCCATCTTGCTTAACAGTCGGGACCCAATACCTGTAGTATGTTCTAAAAATTAGAAGAAAATGCAACATTAGTAGCCAAAAAAGCATGAGAAGCTGTCATAACAACAACATCATCAATTCCTGGTATTCATTGAATAACTGAACGTTATCTGCTTGAAGGGGAGCAACTTCTGCATGAAGCTCATCAATAGAGGCCTGCAGGTAGCCTTATTCTCCTAAATATTCCTTTACTAGGGTGTGTAAATATTCTGGCTTACGGTGAAGAAAAGGGTCAAAGCCCTAATCCAAGATTGAAAATTCTCTCCTCCTTTCATTTATGAGAAGGATCAAAAATTGGTATTGAAGATGGACTTTGAACAAACCACAGACTATGTGATCCAAATCTTAATATGCTTCAGATCTGATAGGCCAAAAATCTCAGAATTTAGAGGTCGAAATACCTCAGGCAGACACTTGATGAAATAAATTGAGAAACCTCAATCTTATGACAAAGGTCGAGCATCATTTGTCCTGTAGTATATCTTTGAAATGAAAGCCAAGACTTCTGAGTCATATTCCTATGACAAGTTCTGAGTTCCCTTGTGATGAAAAGTATAGTGATCTAACACAAATTCTAGATGAAAGGAGTTTGTCTTCAAGTTAGAGACACATTTTGATCTTGCAGACCCTAACCAATATGTTACAAGTGGACTTATTGTGGACAAGTGAAAGGAACCCTGATGAGGAGCTTAAGAAGTGATTTTTCTTCCTCAGCTGAAGAATTTGAATCATACCTCGAAGAAAAATGATATAGCTGAAGTCTTTTGACCCAAGATGAAATTGGCAGTGTCATACTTAGCAAGGTATTCCATGACCAGAATATTAGGATCTCATACACCATCAAGGGTGGAAATACTTTTGGTAGGGACATCATACACCAGCAATAGCTACAGAATTTTCATCTGGGATCACGAATGCCTATTGAAGCACAAATTAAGTGAGAATAAATAGATGTTGGATATTGGTTGCAAGAGTAACCCTGAAAATTTTAATGTGTTTATAAGAGAAACATGTCCTAAGAAAGGTGATGAAATCATGAACCATTCGTATGAATCTTAAGGAACGAAGTTGAGAGACTTGAGAGGGAATTGTCTTGTACAGTGTAACATAGGAGGATTTTAATACAATATTACTCTCTCCAAAGCTTTGTTCTAATGTGTAACTGTTTTAGTCATGTATCCTAAATTTCTCATGACAAGGATCTTTTTAATGCAAAGATCCTAATAACATCAGATATTTATAACTTGTTGTATATTTCATTGAAAGACTACAACTATAAAAACATCATTAGCAGGTCTTTGTTATAAAAAGGTTCATTTGTGAAGGGCATCTGTGCACAAGAGAACACCTTCCAAACTACCAGACAGTATGGGATGATTGCATTCAAAAGGAGACTTGAGCGGAGTCTAGTTCCAACGAGCAAGGAGATGGTGATGAAAACTTGGCCTTCATCAACAAGACAAAGAAAGGGAAAAGGGAAAGTTTTCACCAACGCAGGTAAAAGTGACAAAGAAGGACATCACCCTGGAAAGAAGAACGACGTGCACATGATCAAGTACTTTGTTTGCAGCAAGGTCACTATGCTTCTTAGTGTCCAAAGAAGAAGAAGGGAAAAGAGAAGACACAGTAGGTAGCAACAACAACAAAAACCTAAAACTATCTATGAAATGTGTAATCCTCTTCCTGAAGTAATGTAGTGTATCTTCTCTTCAGCTCTTCCAATTCCATCTTAAACTGAACTTTCATTCGTGTATTCTGTCGTAAATAGAAAGAAACCCAAGATGAAATTGGCAGTGTCATACTGAGCAAGGTATTCCATGACTAGACTATTAGGATTCCATACACCATCAAGGGTTGCAATACTTTTGGTAGGGACGTCATACACCAGCAAGAGCTATATAATTTTCATCTGGGATCACGAATGCCCATTGAAGTACAAATTAAGTGAGAATAAATAGATGTTGGATATTGGTTGCAAGAGTAAACCTATCGTTAATTATTGTAACGCCATGTGAGAAATACTGTCGTAGTTAATTAACTATTAGCATGCCTTACTGATAAATCTGACGTGTAGTTTATGGAACACCTGGAAGAAGAGCTATACCTTTTTTATTCACATTAGATGTTTGTATCCATTTCAGGAACGGTATGTGTCCGGTTATTCTAATAATCGGAGTCAAGCCAATTAATACACGTGTATGTAATATGTCTCGTGCAACTCTACCATATAAATAAAACATATGTGTTTATATGCCTTCAACAAATTGTTCTTACCATGCCTTTAGATATGTGTTTATATGCCTTCAACAAATGTCATATATGGCTTAGACACGTAGTCAATATGCATTCAAATGCCCATGCAGGAGGGAAACAATGCTTTGGCACCTGCAGTTAACATTTTCTTTGGCACCAGCAATTTGACCATCACCGAGCAGGGAGGCGAGAGCCCAATTGAATCAAAGCATTCGCACCTACGACTCGTGGTGCAGTAGCCTAGAGAGGTTGCAGAGAAGTTGCTTTCCTTTTCTTTCGTGCGGTAGAAGATTCATTCTGGTAAGCTACAGAGGATCACCATGGGGGCTTAGAGCAGATTTCATAGCCGAGACGCTCCATATAGTCACGAGAGAAAATTTGATAGCTGAGACGCTCCATATAGTCACGCGAAGGACCCGACCAATATGTTGACTCCTGGAGCAGTAATGTCCGGCTGGGAGAAGTAATGTTTGGCTCCAATCCAATTGGAGTTTATATAGTTAATGGGCAAGGGCAACATGGAAACCTAGCAACCTGATAAACTCTGAAAAAGTGGAGATTTTTGCAAAAAAATTCAGAATCCACTGATTTTTGCAAGAAATTTAGGAATCCATTGATTTACCAGGAATTTCGGAATCCACTGGTTTCCCTCGAAAACCTGTAGGCTGAAAAACCACCATCAGAAAAGGGTCGAACTCAGTTTAATAGAGGGACAAATTTTCTGAAGTTTGTATCAGGCTGGAGAATAACCTTCATCACCATATCAGTCCTTATTAGCATGACCAAGATGCAGCCTCTAGTGCCAATGTTGATGGGAGCTCGAGTCGGCGTATCTTTGTTTGAACCAGGTGATGCCCTTCATCCACTTCGTGCATCTGATGGCAAACCCATATGTTATGGGCCTAATTTGAAATCAATTTTTATAGCTAAATTCTGGTATGAATACTGTTACTACCTGATGCTATGATCCTAAGAAACACTAACAGATTCCAATTCTGTAAAGAAGATTATAACATGATGCCCTTAGCAGGTTATGATATTCTGATTGCAATATTAAATGAAAGTAGATAAACAAAAAAATTCAGCAGATTATATTTTTTAACAACAGATTAAAATGTTGTAATTTGATCTACTCTAGCACAGTAAACTCTGCAGTCCATGTATAAAATGTAATTTGCAACAGGAAAACAAATGCTGCAAACTGCTATATACTCTCCTTAGAAGGTATGAATGCAGAGTTTAAGGATTTTTGGCAAAGTTCTTTATCTTTGAGAAAGAAACTTGCATAAAGAGGTTATTCAAATAGTATAGAATGTACCGGCGAGCTTCGCACTCCTCAAGTGACATGCCCCATATGCAAATATTTGTGTCGCCGTATACATCGGGGTCGAGAAACATAGAGCACACTTTCCCCCAACCCTTGACTTTCATAAAGTGCAGTTCCCCTCCTCCCCCCACAACTACGGACCTGAACTTCTTTAGTAGCAGGGAACTGCTTAAGAAAGTTCTTAAAAGTTCAACTTAAAGGAAAGTTCTTAAAATTCCAGCCTAAGAAAAAGTTCCAAACAAGAAGTTGCTTAAGAAAGTTCTTAAAAGTTCAGCTTAAAAGAAAGTTCTTAAAAGTCCAGCCTAAGAAAGTTCTTAAAAGTTCCGAACGAGAAGTTGTTTAAGAAAGTTCCGAACTGGAAGCTGCTTCACGATTTCAGAAACTACAAACTACAACAAAATGAACAAAAAATTGTTATGTTGTACAACAACAAAATGAACAAAAGGTCTACAGTAACAAGAAATAGTTCCATTCAAATTAAGAAATAGTTCCATTTACAGTAACAAGAAATAGTTCCATTCAAATTAAGCAAGGTCTACATTAACAAGAATTATCAACAATAACATATTAAATTTGATAGTTAATCAGATCAATATCTGTTTAAATTAATAACAACACAATATCTATTTTAATTCGAATGTTTATCGATGTTTTACAAGAGGTGCATCACTGGAAAAATGCAAATGATTGGGAAACAGGAGGCAATAATCTAAGTTTATTCTACTCTTGTTATCTTATTGCTAGAGTCAAGAACATATCAAGTCAAGAACAATCCAGAAAAACATTGATTTGTTCAACCTGACATTAAGATCCAGCCATGCGCTAAACTAGCAATGAAACAGAAGCAAAAGAAGGGTATTCTGGAAGCAAAACAAGGTTCTTCGGCTAACAGCCATGCCCTGAACGAGCTCTGGAGATCTGAGATTGTTATGGTATGAAGACAGAGACCTGGGATTCTCAGCAATAAGGTATTAAACCCAGCTCTGGAGATCCCAGCGCCACATAAGTGTTACAAAGGCCCTAATGGCAGTGTCAGAAATATCGAGACGTCAAAAAGGGAAAGCTAGGAAAGGAAACATATTAAACTTGCCATGTATGCCGGTGAAACAGAGCTGGCATTTAATGTGCTCCGCTAATGCTAGCATTAATTTAGCTAGTATTTATTAGTTTGAAAATACGAAACAAATTACTAATTATAACATATGGTTTTGCTCTTCGGCCTCGGGAAGAGGCCAAATAAGAAGGAAAATAAATATGTATCGAAAAACTTTGGATGGCCAATGGGTCTTTGTCGAGAAATTTTGGTTATATCGTGATCAGTAGGATTAACGAACAGATAAACTAATGCTAAGATGGGCATAATCGATTACTATAGTCCCTGGCCATTATCAGATGGCAGAGACTAATAAAGAAACAAATCAGAGGGCCATGTTAACATGATTTTCATTAAAACTACTTTGTTGTTTACTTACCAAATGAAAAATTAGAATGATCACATTAAAATCAATCTTCGGATCACTTTAGATTTGATGGATTCATACATATTTTCTGTGCGTTCCGTAAAGAACATTGGGCTTAAATTTATTCAATGGGATTGTATTGGAAATTGAAATCTTTATTACTTTTGGAATATTTAATAAAAAATTTAATTTTAAACCTCTTTTATGATTAAAATTTGTAAGTATTTTTTCAAAGAAATTGTTGTTATTGAAATTTAAAATGAAAACTTAAAACTTCAAAAATAATTTAATAGAAAATTTGATCGACTCTGTAAAAATACTGACACATAAACTCGTCACCCATCTCTCTACGAAACGAACCAGAAGACCATATGTTTCTTAAGCATCAACCCCATAGATCTTGAATCACTTTCATATGCTGCACATGCATTTTGAATCGCTTTTATTTTAAGGGAGCAAACACTGATTTTGATGAAATCAACATCATTTAAGTATGAATATTTAACGAAATTTTTTTGGACAAGTTTGTATGCATGTTTTTTTTTACTTCATTCTTAAATTCATACCGTGTAGGGATATTTGTTATTTGTTGATATGAAAATTGTCACTGCAGTTAGCTTTGTATTTATTTGGTTTGAATTTTACACTCATTATAATGTTGTTTTCTTTATTATATATTTTTTTCGGATTTGCGAAAAAACAAAATAGTTAGAAATTGCGAGTGTAATAGGAAAAATTAAATATAATTGTGTTCCAATGATAATTTTGAATAATTAACCATAAATATTTTATTAAATCAAGGAAATAAAGCTATATTTATTTTTTTATGTTCACATTATTTCCTAAAAAGTAACTAAACTCTTAGTTATATTTGATTTGTTGGATCAATAATTTGTTGTATGTCATGACATGGTTAAAGTATTGACATCTAAGAAAACTATAAAAAATGTTATATAATTCATGTTATCATTATCTCTATCCATTAGGGATTATGCTCTAACATCTATTATTTCATGCAATTTTTCATGGTTTGAGCTATAAATTGAACTATCACTATCATAGAAAATAATAATATACTGATGATATTCATTAGTAACTCCTTTTAACTTTTCGTTTTTTATGGATTTTAGGAAGTGTCAACTCATAGTTTTCTTATAGTATATAATTAATAGTGGATGAAATTATTCTAGATAGGCATGTACCTAGAGCCTTATAAAGTAAGTCGGATCTCTTCATGGCTAGACCAAATTATCACCCTTCAACAAATGTCGCTAGGTTTACCATAATTTCTTATTGTCTAATAAGATTTACATTAAACATGACTTCCATTGTTAAACATGATGGTGTTATAATT
This sequence comes from Pinus tabuliformis, assembly GCA_031772625.1. Lineage (NCBI taxonomy): Eukaryota > Viridiplantae > Streptophyta > Pinopsida > Pinales > Pinaceae > Pinus > Pinus tabuliformis. The sequence goes on along the minus strand of CM062814.1, from coordinate 659,672,453 downwards.
GTTATTTTTATTATTTTTAACACTTTTTATGATTTAGAATTTATGAACTATCATATTTTTCTTAGGATTCATGAATTATTATCATAATTATTATTTAAAAAAAAAATTGTTGTTTTAGTTATTATTAATTATCATTTTTGTTATTTTATTTTATATCATGTTTTCATTAAAATAATAAAAATAAGATAATTAAAATTAATTGTAATTCAATATCAAAATTTAATATATTCTAAAACCTCATATGTCATGGAATTGTGTGATGATTGTATTCAAACTATTGTAAAAATAAGATTTGTACTTACACTAAACCAAATTGAAAGTTTTCGTTAATGATCACTGGTTGGATTATAGATATTTCTCGAGTAATAAAGACATAATATGGCATTTATAGCCACTAATTCACTTACAAGAAAAAACACATTTAATTCACAAAGCTTTACTCTTATTAATTATTAATATTCATTTATAAAGATTGGATCAATTATTTTAAAATTATTATTATTTATTAGAGCCTAGGGTTTATCATATCAATCCCTTGGGTGTATTAATCTAAGGATTCACATATTTTGGGTATAATATTATTCATAGGGTTTATAAATATTAATCTTAGGGTTTAATATAAATTTCTTGGGTTTATAATCATGGTCAACCATGGTCCACCATGTTCCAACATTACATGGTGACAAAGATTGTCTCAATGTTAAAAACAATCATTGTCAACCATGGTCCAACATCATATTGTGAAAAATATTGTCTCAATATGAACATCAACCATATGTGAACCATGGTCAATCATGGTCAATTATGGTCAACCATAATTAATCATTGTCAACCACGACCCAACACCGCATTGTGACAAAGATTTCCTCAATATGAAAATCAAACATAGTAAACCATGGGCTATAACCATGGTCACATTGTGTCAAAGATTGTCTCATGGCCCAACGTCTCATTGTGACAACCATGGTCAACTTTGGTCCAATGTTGCATTGTGTCAAATATTGTCTCAATATGAAAATCGACCATGGTCAACCGTCATCAATCATTTTCAACCATGGTTAACTAAGGTCCAATGTCACATTGTGAGAAATATTCTCTCAATATGAAAATTAATCATTGTTAGCCATGGTCGAATATCGCATTATGACAAAGATTGTCTCAATATGAAAATCAACCATGGTCAACCATGTTTGTTGTAGGGTTTATAATATTTATCTTGGGGTTTATATATCTTTGGTTGAAAATATTAATCCCTTGGATTTAATATTATTCCCTTGCTTTTTTAGTATTAATCCCTTGGGTTTATTAGTGCCTTGGGTTTATAATATGAATCTCTTGGGTTTGTTAATCTGAGGTTTCATATTCTTAGGGTATACTATTATTGATAGGGTTTATAATATTATTCCTATGGTTTAATATAAATCCCTTGGGTTTATAACCTATTGGGTTTATTAATCCCTTATGTTTACAATAATGCTAGTATGGGTTTGCGACAAAGGTTTTATCAATATGGAAAACAATCATGGTCAATCATGGCCAACCGAGGTCAATTATGGTCAACCATGGTCAATAATGGTCCACATTGGTGAAATATGTTCGACCATGGTCAATTATGGTATACCATGGTCCAACGCCACATTGTGACAAAGATTGTCTCAATATGAATATCAGCCATGGTAGATGATGAGCCCCAGAAATGCGTAATTATACAGGCTCATTTTGCCTTTTAATTCGACTTAATCCACCATTATCATTAGTTTATTGCATGTTTTCGAATATATTTATGCTAATAGAGTGAATTGGGTTAGTCATTTTGCCATGTAGTCTAATGTGTCCTTTGTGTAGATTTTTTGGTCAATTTTGGACAAAGTCAAGGGATTTATGAGCAAATGGCAGCCAATACTCGAGGAAAATATGGAAGAGGATTTGTAGGGGGGTGTATCCCTCATTTATGACCCCTTTCCTTGATTCCTCCATCAGCAACTCAGAGCACAAAGGTCCACATTGATGCATCCAAGGGGCAGCTGAGCAAGTAAAGAAGGACTGTTGTTTATCTCTAGTTCTAGAAAGTCAAGCTCCTTGATTTTAGGAGGACTGTTGGAGGACTCTTTTTGTATAAATAAGGGGCCTTAGAGCCTGTTGTGCCCTACAACAACCCCCCATTTCATATCATTCTTATTTACAAAAAATTAACATATGGAATGGGTCCCTTTTAAAAATTTTGGCATCAATGCTTGTATGTTAAAAAAAAAAGGCCGGATAATCAAATGAGTTTTCATGTATTTAAGCCTTTTTGGGATATTAATGTTTCAAATAATAAATAATCTTTTGTTATTGCGATAAAGCGATCGCAAGATCGCATATCGCAATAACATGAGACATGCATTCAAATGGCATTTTGGTCTCCGCCGATGCGATATCGCTATCGGCGATCGGCAATGTTACATGCACACCAAGTAACGGCACATAACTCATGCCCCGACGCGACGCGATATCGGTGATCGGCTATCGGCGATACCTCATGTGGAACCGCTTTATGTTATAAATCCCGACCCGATGCGATATCGCTATCGGCCGTCGGCAGAATTCCATGCGCTAGCCCGATGCGATATCGCTTATCGCCTGTCGGCAGGATCTTTTGGTAATAATTGTGCAGCACTTATTCCCCGAAGCGATGCGATATCGCTCATCGGTGGTCAGCATTCTTAAAAGCCATTATTTAAAGCTTTAGTTTTATATTCATATCCAGTTGACAAAGCGCGAATCCCAAAATGCCGTTAAATGCAAGGGATAAGGTAATGCGTGTGTATTTAAAAGATTTTTCCCCTTCGATTAACGAACACCAGCGCTTAACCGCCAGAATATCTGTTGCACGCTTAAGGGAGTCATTCACCCGGATAACGGTGTAATCATCACATTTAATGGGTAGCAGGCCTCAAATCACCATTAATGCATCTGCAATATCCTCTCAGCGATTGGATCCGCAGCCACTTTTGAAAATTAATCTTAGCACGCTTCAAATGATATATCTATCCCGCTGTGAGTTATTATGTTGTTACGATTTCTCTTGCAATTGTGTAGAATTCGTCTTTTGAGAGAAGCCTGAGCATGATGGGGAAAAGATCCAAGAGGACTACGGGCTTTGCTGTTACACCTGTAGCAGGGCAAGCTGCCACAGATAAGAAGAAAGGCCTCATTTCAGACACTACGTGCACTGGTCTTAACAAGACTACATGGCAGGGCACATATAATTTACTAGAAGCTGAGCAACCGGAAGTTTCAGTGACAGTGGCTACTGCGGACTCACTCAAAAAGTCCGATGCAACTCTCAAAGAGTTGGCCGATTCCTTTCTTCACAGAATAGCGGCCAGAGAGCAAGCCCTTCCCTACACTGATGTAGTGGGATGGGCAATCGAGGAAATTCCAATCATTGACAGAACATTCCACACAAGAGACGGACGGATTTTCGGGTCGTTTAAGCCAGAGCACCTAAGGCAAATGTATCATTTGCCTGAGCCAGAGAAAATCTACAACAAAGACTTCGTGGAGAAGTTTGCAGCTGAAAATGAAGTACCATCCGAGCCCATTCGGGATTGGAGGCAGAACCCGGCCAAACACAAGCACGAAAGCTCGGGTAAGTACTCCGTTGATTCTTTGGATTCTCCCTATTGCTATGCGGGAATTATGATGTGTAGGCTATGGGGATTACATGATTATGCCAATTTTGATATAGAAATGGTTCCCCTGATGGAGGCCGCTGTTAATAGTATAATCATGGATTGGGCCACCATTCTTTCTGATAAGTTGACTGTAACTGTTCGGGATTTTAGAGCTAAATCTGTAGTCACCGAAAGGAAAATCCCCCCATTTTATTATAGTGCCTACATTATGGACACATTGTGTTTTAACTCTGAGTTTCCCATCCTCGGTTGGAGATGGACCACCCAAGACCCTTCGCCCATTCATTTGTATCATCAGAAATTGTGGAAGTCCTCTTACAAGGACCATTTGTATCAAATTTGCAATGGTTTTATGGTTCCCATTCATTATTCCATTTTTGATCGGCCTATTCCCAAAATTTCCTATCTCGCTTCCTTCGACTTACCAGCTGTAGCAGGATGGTTTGGAGAAGAGCATTTTACCTATATTAGGGTTTATGGAAGCCAAGCCAAGCCGCATGTTCTCCCTCTATATGTTCCAGACAAACTGTTAGCCCGAGAGATCTCCTACCAAATTATGGCCGAGAGTGTAACCCAAACTCTCAAGAAAGAGAAGAAGAGGGGCTGGCCCCCTTTTCCCTTGAGGATGGGTGTTTTTACTCTGCATAATCTTCAGCATGCAGAAAAGGAGGCTATAAAGATGCAAGCTTTATCCCTGCCCACTATGCCAGCCAGACTCTATGATCCAAGGAAGACTGCTTTCATTCCCCTAGAACAGGCCAAACTGACAAAGATTGACCATCAAGAAGATGAGTTTGATGACCTGTTCGTAGCTGCCGATACAATAAGCCAAACCAAACAGCTTGCCAGGATGAGATACAATGATGAGAATTTAACTAAGTTCAATAAACTTAGAGAGCAGAGGTTGCAAACTCTGCCTCTAGATTTATTGTCATTAACCTCAGCGTCCTCCTCAAGCGAGCCTGGTCAGAAACAGACAAGCCAACCTCCTGTTATAACTAAGGAACAAAAGAAACAACAGGAGGAAAGGCAAAAGAAGCAGCAGGCAGAGAAGCAGAGAAAGGAGCAATCTGAAAGGCAAAAGCAGAAGCATATGGAGGAACAGCGGAAGAAGGAAGAAGAAGAAAAACAAAAGAAAGAACTGGCAGATAGGCAGAAAAAGGAATTAGCGGATAAACAAAGAAGAGAGCAAGAAGAGAAACAGAGAAAGGAGTTAGAGGAGCAGCAGCGGAAAGAGCTGGAGGAGCAAAAGAGGTTGGAACAAGAAAAGGAGAAGAGTAAATCCCAGACGGAGCAACACAAACAGACCTCCATAGATCCTGAATTGCTTAAACAATGGGATCAATTCGATTCCATTATCAGTGGAAAGGAAGGCTCCAAAGACACAGACACCTCTAAGACAAGCGACACACCAGACACCACTTCTTCTCAGTTTCTAAGCGGAACCAGTGGCCCACCCACTTCAAAGGATGTCGAGGTAATCACCAAAGACCTTCCGATCAGATTGTGCTCCAGGTGGAAGATATTCCTCCCCTGGACGTTTTCTATAGCCCTAGGCACAAAGCAGTTGTTAAGCGCTCAAGGAGGAGACGAAGGCTTGATCAACCTTCCATCTTTCCTGAGCAAACAGTCACTGGGAATGTAGTCTGGAAGGAGGAATTGGACCCCTCCGATGATCTAACCAAGCTATCGCAGTATGCGGGAGCTTATTCTGCAGCAACTATTGATAAAGCATCGGAGGTAAGTCTTTTGTTAAAGACTAAGGACCAGGAGATTTGTGCATTGCAAGCAGAAGTAGCAGAGGCGCGAAACAAGGCAGCACAGGTAGAAGAGCAGTTGCTGACACAACAGCAAGAAAACAATATATTGACCCAGCAACTGCAAACTGAAAAACAGAGGATTGACCAGAGCGCAATCCAGAAGCAGAAAGAATTAACGGAGGCATTGACACAATTGAGAGCGGCAAACGAGCTAATGACGAAGTCAAAGGATGAGCAAATCGCTCAACTGTTAGCACAGCTCGAAGATATCAAAGGCACCAAGAAAGTCGAAGATTTCAGAGCAGAGGCAGCTCAAATAAATAGTGCATTAATATCTCTAGTTAGACTCCTATGCCGACAACTTACCGAGGCTGAGCCATTATGTGAAATATCTACAACAGTATGTAAGCAGATAGAAAGGGCCAGAAATGAGCTGGATCAAACCGAAGAAACTATAGCTGAATATCTTGATTGGCAAGATTCTGATGAGGGGAAGGCAGCGAACTTGCCTAGAATCTATGAAACATACAAAGACATACTCTTCACGGAATGGAACACTCAGATGATGAAAGCGGAAAGGGCAGCTTCAAGGTGTAAAATGATTGCCAACAATATGATAGATCTAGTCAACAATACACTCTATTTGGCCAGCATGATCTCTCAGTGCACACCTGGAAGCATAACCACGGCAAACATGATTGAACAAACAAGTTATCATGAACTGGAGGAAAGGAGAAAGTTAATTGCTGGAGTAAATACTTTAACCTCCGACGCATATTGGCTCTTTCTAATCAAGCCGCACACTCAAAGGTCGGCTCTTAAGTGTTTAACAGATGCTCTCGAATGCCTGATCCCCGACATTAAGGATGCCACATATGATGCCCAGCTCACGCCGCGTCTCAACACTCCACCGGAAGTAGAGCCAATGCTGGCAATATGTCAGCTGAGGTTTAAAGGCAAAGAGCCCACCGAATGAAGCATTGCTGCCGACTGCCAGATCGCCAAAAAAAGATGGAAAATATTTATTGATGCCAATTTAATAGCTTTTCAGTTTTTCTTAGATATTTAGATTAGATTAGTATTTATAGACCCTTTCATTGTTTTGGAAAGGGTCGTAAAATTTTGTAATAGACATAAAGACTGAAGTTTGCACTACTGTGCTTCAATCTATATTCTTTTGTGAAACTCGACCAATAGTCCTTAATTTGACAAGAAGGTTGTTTTATGCAATTGCGCACTATTGTCTCTTGTTTGGAATGCTTTTTGGTTTGAAGAAAGGACTGCGACATAGCGATTTATATAATGGATTGTTGAGCAGCTTACATGGTACTTTTATCTGCATCTGTCCTCTTTCCTCTCATATGAATTGCTGTGTTATTATTTTTGCTATTGTTGAATACATGTATGCGCTATAACAGCAAATCTTCATTTCATTCCACTATTGGATGTTTTGTGATATGCCCTTTCTTTTAATCATGCATGTAGCAATGATATGAATGACAATGTGTAGTAATTCGCTATTATCGCTCTGCATAACTAATTATGCAGAGCAATCTTAAATGGTTTAAACGTCTATGCTTTAGTGTTAGAGTCATCTATATGCCTGCCTTAAAGCACAGATCATCAAACGCTACGCTTTGAAAGATTGATAAGTCCCGGGATTAGATTATAGTTAATATATTTCGCCGATAGTTTTAGTTGTTCGCTTATCACCATCATACATCATAAGTTACTCATCCATCCCACTTTTATCCATTATTGGGAAACTGGTCCCATTATCCCCAGTCAGAGCCACTATTCCAAACGGAAAAGGAGCTGTACTAAGGTCCGGACCGGGTGGTTTCCCCTTTGTTGTGGCAGCGATTTTCGAGGCCTCAACAAAATTGGCGCTAGAAGGAGGGCATCAACTGTGAATGGCACATAAGTCCAAACCTATAAGCCATTCCAAGAGTATATCCCCCTCTGAATCCCCTCGACCTTCTTATTTGCATACTGGTTCGCCGGTATCCAAACAAGGAGAAGGGGAATCAACTACCACTGCTCAAACCCATCATACCACAGAACAATTAGCTCTTGAATCACCTGAAGTCCAGTCTCTAATCCATAAACTTCAGAGCTTCTCGATATCACCACAGAAATCTGAGGTATCAGAAAGCAGTGCGACTTCGCAATTCAACCTCACTCACCCTCTCACCAGACTTCAGAGCGAAAAACTCGGTATTGAACCCACTGAGTTTCCTTTACCTAAAAGGAAAAGGGCAAAGAAAATTACTGAAGGATCTGATAGTGAAGAGCTTTCATCCACCTCCTCCATTGCATTTTCTCCTCTGCGAGGTCAACCATCCACTCCTCCATTACATATTGTTGTTCACCAGGGATCACAAGCCTCAACATCCCAGCCTGCTCACTCCTCAACTTTATTTCCTGCTCATTCATCTGGAATCCCAACAGTAGTGTCAACCATTGTCGCTATCATAATGGCAGACCCATGGACTAGGCCAGGAGCAGTCAACATGCCTGCACCATTGCATGATTTACCCGATGCTCCCGAAAAATGGCTGCCTAAATTTAATCCAGATGACGGGACCCAGGCTGAAGAACACATCAACAACATTATGTTAGCAGTTAACCTAAAAGGAGTGACAGAACAAGATGTTGTTGTAAGACTCTTCCCTTACACCTTACAAGGATCAGCGGGATCTTGGTATTTTTCCTTACCTTCTGGTTCAATTACCAGTTGGAACACATGCCAAGAGCAGTTTCTCACCAAATATGGAGATGACAGGTCCTTAGCTACTTTAATAAACGACCTCTCCAATCTGAGAATAGAGCATAGGGAACCGATAAAGGAGTTTAATGCTAGATTTAATAAACTCTTGAATAAAATCCCTACCGCTTCTAAACCAAGTGAAAAAATACGAAGCGAATGGTATATTACAGCCCTACCCGCCAACATAGCTAATTTTTGTAGACAGGGCTGGGAAACCTACCTTAGCTAAAAACATGAGAGAGGCACTTGCTGTTGAAAAGCGCATCAATGCTTTAGAGAAGAAAGCTACTTTGGAAGATAGAAAAGCTAAAAAAGTCTCGTTTAAAGAAGATCCCAAGAAGAAAACCCCAAAGGACCCATATGACATGGAAGGTTTACAAAAGGTCCTTAAAACATTGTCTAACGAAATGGTTGAGATAAAGAAGCAGGTGGCCGAAACTTCAAACAAAAGACCATTTAGAACTTATAAGAAAACTGAATCAAAGCCGCCCAATGTTATATCTAACGCAGATTCAGACCAAGAAGAAGAGGAAGAGGAAACGACTTCACAAACCGATGATGAAGAAGAAGTAGCTGAATGCCACGGAATGTGGGATTTTATACTCCCAAACTCTGATACCGAGAATGAAGAAGAAGCCTTTCCGGTTACTACAAGAAGTAAAAGCACTCCTGAACCCGCCCAGGCAACTTCAAAGAAGAGGAGCACAGGTGCTACTACAGCAAAGGAAAAATTTCCTCCAAAGAAATCACCTGCAGTAATTCCTCAAAGTCAGCCTTCAACTTCTAATTCTCCTTCAACGTCTAAAACCTTAGTGGTATCCGATTCAATGGAATATAACATTGTCGATGACATGAAGAAAACTAAAGCAAACATAACCATGTTTGAACTTAGTAAATTAAAGCATCAGCAAAAACTACTTCTTAAAGAATTGAATGATGTTCCCTCTACACCCCTTCCCAGTGCAAAAGCTGCTAATGATTCAGGCCAACCCCCTCCAGGTATGGTTGAAGCTACCGATTCAGTTCTGATTGGAGATAGATCGAATTCTCATACTCCACCCTTCCTGCTGACCTATGAGATATATAACAGAAATCTGCATAACTGTTTAATTGACTCTGGGGCATCATCTAACATAATGCCAGCTTCAGTTTGTTCTAAGCTGAATATTGAACCCCAGAAGTCTTCCATCCATATTGTACAGTTAGACAGAACTAAAGTGCAAGTTGTGGGAGAGATTAACTCCGTGACTATCAGGTTGTCATCAGATCCCAGAGTAGTACAAAGGATTGACATCCTAATTGCTGATATACCTGAGTTTTACGGTTTAATTTTGAGTAGGGATTGGTCCGAAAAATTACATGGGTATATTTCCACTGATTGGTCACACATGTGGCTTCCTTATAAGGGTAAGCCAAATCAGATAAGGATCGATCGGGAGAAGCATATGACCCACACAGTTACTGAATTTGAGCAAGAAAACCAACCTGTAGCATTCAACAACAATATTTTGGGGAACTATTCGTCAGAATCATTCTTTGGCAACTTTGTTGCCCAACCATCTCCTTTTTCAGTCAATCATTTTACATCTCAGATTGAAATTTTTTCACAAACAGATAAGTCCGGATGTTTTAATGATGCTGAGAATAATGTAGATATTTTTGTTAATACTCCTTTATTTTGGTCTTTATATTTTGATGGCTCTAAGTCCAGCGAAGGCTCAGGAGCAGGTTGCATTTTGGTTAGCCCGCAAGGAGAAAAGACAATGCTGTCTTGTAGGTTAGAATTTGAGTGTACCAACAACACAGCCGAATATGAAGCTTTAGTCCAAGGTTTATATAAAGCGATCGGCCTTGAAGTGCGATATCTAAAAGTGTTCGGCGATTCGGAAATAATTGTCAAACAGGTGAGAAATGCAATTCACTGTCTTTCAAGTCACCTCAAGCATTATCAATTGCTAGTACAGGATCTTACCTCACACTTTTCAGCCTTCAACATTTCTTCCATACCTAGGTCACAAAATTCAGCAGCCGACCTACTAGCCAATGTAGCTTCTAAGCTTCTACCTTCTGAAGACTACAACCTTGATAGATTTTCTATAGAATTACTTTTTAGGCCTTCAATTCCTGACAATGTCACCAATTGGAGAGTATTTAACCATGACGAAGATATCCTGCAGTTTCTAACTTCGGAAAAATCCTATGACAATCAAGTCATTGAGGAAGATGATCACGATCTGCAGATGAAACAAACGCCTCAAGAAAATTCAATTCCCAACCCCGTGGTGAAGCTTGAAGACCTTTATGATATCAAAGACAGATTTAAACCTGTAATTAATGCAAAGCTTCAAAGTTCCACCCTTAGGTTTGAATTAATAAATCTAGGCACTGACGATGCTCCTCAAAACATCAACTTAGGAATAGGACTTTCCCAGGAAGAAAAGGAAGCATTTATTAAACTATTGAGAAAAAACAAACAGGTCTTTGCTTGGAAATATGATGACTTAAAGACATATGATACATCTATTATCCAGCATACCATTCCTATGCTTCCTGATCAGAAACCGATTCAGCAAAAGTGAAGAAAAATACATCCAAATTTGGAGGGCCAGATAAAGTCGGAGCTTAATAAGCTCTTGAAAGCCAAAATTATTTTTCTGGTCCGACATTCAAACTGGGTCTCTAATATGGTGCCAGTCAGAAAGAAAAATGGCGACATTCGAATCTGTATTGATTTCAGGAACCTGAATAAAGCAAGCTTGAAAGATAACTTACCATTACCTACTATGGAGCAAATCCTCCAATCAGTAGCAGGCTCTGAATTGATGTCCTTTCTTGATGGATTCTCCGGATATAACCAAGTTTTGGTTCATCCTGATGACCAACTTAAAACCACATTTAGAACAAAATGGGGAACTTATGCATATCAGAAAATGCCTTTTGGACTCATAAATGCGGGAGCGACATTCCAGAGAGCCATGGATATAGCCTTCAAAGGGTTGATTAATCGATCAGTAGTCGTCTATCTAGACGATATTACTGTATATTCTAAAAAGAGATATAATCATTTGCATGACTTAAATCAAATCTTTCAGCGATGCAAAAGATATGGTATTTCTCTAAACCCAAAGAAGTCTTTCTTTGCTCTTGACCAAGGAAAACTCTTTGGCTTTATAGTATCGAAAGATGGCATTTATATTGACCCTGATCGTATTAAGGAAATTTCTGAAATCCCTTTCCCACACAATAAAAAATCGATGCAGTCATTTTTGGGTCAGATTAATTTTGTCAAACGATTTGTTCCAGATTTCTCTCAAATTGTATTACCACTTCAGACAATGATCAAGAAGAATTCAGTCTTCAAGTGGGGATCAGAAGAAAAGCAAGCTTTTGATGTTATCAAGCAATCAATAATCAATGCACCGGCCTTGAATACTCCCAATTTTTCTAATCATTTTACATTGTATACCGTTGCGTCCGATGTATCCTATGCTGCAGTTCTCACGCAACCAAATGCTCACAACTTGGAAGCACCCATTTCATTTTTTAGCTCAAATCTTCAGGGTGCCGAATTAAATTATTCCGATGTGGAGAAACAATCCTTTGCTGTGTTCAAAGCAGTCAAACATTACAGGCCCTTTCTTTTGAAAACTCACACGAAAGTTATAGTCCCTTTCCCAGCGGTAAGGAAACTATTAATTCAAAAAGAACTGGGTGAAAGAAGGGCCAATTGGGTCACAACGCTTCAAGAATATGACTTAGAAATAAAGCTAGCAAAGATTGTTAGGGGCCAAGGTTTTTGCAGGATATTGGCAGGAGCATCAAACATTCCTGAATCAAGCGATATGGATCAGACTGAATCAATCAATCAGATAAGTGTCACTGATTCTGAATCTCAATATGCAGATTTAATATTTTATTTGAAGAACGGTTATGCTCCTCCAAATTTATCTTACAAAAATAAAAGGGCCATTAGGTTAAAAGCGAAGGATTTCACTCTCATTGATGATGTGCTTTTTAGACAAAATTATGATTCTATCCTGTTAAGATGTCTTGAGAAACCTGAAGCTCAAAAGGTTTTACAGGAGCTACATGATGGGCCAGTGGGAGGACATTTTGGAGCAGACACAACAGCCCACAAAGTTAGTCATGCTGGATATTATTGGCCTACACTGTTTAGAGATGCTCATGAATACGTAAGAAAATGCTTCAATTGCCAAACTTCTAGTGGAAGACAACGAAAATCAGCTTTCCCTCTGCAACCTGTCAACATTGAACAGCCATTTGAACAATGGGGATTAGATGTCATTGGAGAGATTACTCCACCATCTTCCAAACAGCATAGGTATATCCTCACTGCTACCGATTATTTTACCAAATGGGTAGAGGCTATTCCTTTGAAGGCAACAAATTCAGAGGCAATCATCGAGTTCATAGACCAATTCATCATTACCAGGTTTGGTGTCCCAAACGCTCTCGTTTTTTATAATGCTTCCTATTTCTCAGGAAATGCCATATATGATTTCGCTATTAAGAGGGGGTTTAAACTGAAATATTCTGCTAATTATTATCCCCAGGGAAATGGTTTAGCCGAATCTACTAATAAGAATCTCATCAAAATTATTAAGCGAACTGTTGAACAGAATCATAGAAACTGGCACAAATCTTTAGTGTTTGCATTATGGGCTGATAGGATTACACAAAAGGCTTCTATAGGTTCCTCCCCATTTAATCTGGTATATGGAAAAGAAGCAGTATTGCCTACGAATCTTGTTTTACCCTCTTTAGCCCTAGTACAGTACATTGAAGAGACTCCTTCTTCCTCTATCCAACTTAGACATGATCAAATTCTCAAATTAGAAGAAGAAAGGGAAAAAGCTAGAATCACTCATGCCAAGCATCAACAAATCATCAAAGCATCCTTTGACTTAACCTCATCCGGTTCTAAACAGTTTCAAGTTGGTGACTTAGTTCTCAAATGGGACAAGGCCCATGAAGATAAAGGTAAGCATACCAAATTTCAGAAAATGTGGCTTGGACCATTTCAGATCTGTGAGAAGATAGGCCATTCGACCTTTTTATTGCAAGACTTATCAGGGGCGAGAGATTCTCTCCCTGTTAATGGCCTGATCTTGAAGAAATTCTTCAATTGAGAAGGTAATCCCTTCTCCTCTTTGTAGATTTGTGTAGTTTGTAGGATCAGTAGGAAATAAAACTGTAGAGTATCCCCATTGACCTTTTGCTGGGTTTGAAGAAGTTGTCTCACAAAATAATATGAATATTTGCTTTTAGATAGTAGAACCCTCAACCAAAAGGAATAATTTCTAGGAAACTAGATATCTGTGTGTTCTGAAATCACAACCTAACGTTTTGGAAACTCTTCTCAAGAGGTAAAAGTTCTGTGAATCATTTTCGGTTTTCAAAACTGGTCTCCAAAGGTTATCCATTTTGAGATAGAAGCTAACCCATTTTCAGCATCTTCAACTCTTCACCTGTCATCCATATGCTCTTAAGGAGAAAATTGTTCACCCCATTCACTAAAGTTTATGGTTACTCAGAGTGTAATTCTAAAATATAAAAGATTAAAGATAAGAGGTCTTATTACAAGCCTTCTTACCATGTTCATAGGAAAGTAGTTTGACTGACATTACCAATACTGCCTACCAAAACAGGGTAATGGCTTGAAATTTCAAGACAAGAGGTCTCATCACGAGCCAGCTTGTTCAGTTAAATTATTACCAGTGAATGGCATTGTCAACAGCTGGCCACCAAACCAGGACAATGGCTTTTTATCTTATCAATAACAAAGAAGAAAAAACAGGTGAAAAATAAAATATGGGAACATGTTTTAGATTCATTCTGTTAACTACACTCTTATGTGAATGGAAAAGCGAACAATACTATGGTTAAAAGGTATCCCTGTCGAGACTATAAACGTTTGCTGGCAACAGAGGCTCTACCTATGACAGAGGAGTTAATTATAAAAGCTGATTTGGGAAAGTTTTTGTTTTATCATTATAAACCAATAAAAGGCCTATTTTAAAGACTTAGGATGTATTTATTTTTCTTGAAGCCAAAAGGAAAGAAGTTAACAGAATAAGTTCACTTGGTTCAGAACGCGCGAATATCCAGTTAAATTAGAAGTTTTCCCTTCTGATTGAGTTTCTATTTTCAAAAAGTTTAAGTGTTTGTTTTAATTTTAGAGATAACTGGTTCTTCCAGCGAATCGCCAATTGTTGTGCCCTACAACAACCCCCCATTTCATATCATTCTTATTTACAAAAAATTAACATATGGAATGGGTCCCTTTTAAAAATTTTGGCATCAATGCTTGTATGTTCAAAAAAGGCCGGATAATCAAATGAGTTTTCATGTATTTAAGCCTTTTTGGGATATTAATGTTTCAAATAATAAATAATCTTTTGTTATTGCGATAAAGCGATCGCAAGATCGCATATCGCAATAACATGAGACATGCATTCAAATGGCATTTTGGTCTCCGCCGATGCGATATCGCTATCGGCGATCGGCAATGTTACATGCACACCAAGTAACGGCACATAACTCATGCCCCGACGCGACGCGATATCGGCGATCGGCTATCGGCGATACCTCATGTGGAACCGCTTTATGTTATAAATCCCGACCCGATGCGATATCGCTATCGGCCGTCGGCAGAATTCCATGCGCTAGCCCGATGCGATATTGCTTATCGCCTGTCAGCAGGATCTTTTGGTAATAATTGTGCAGCACTTATTCCCCGAAGCGATGCGATATCGCTCATCGGTGGTCAGCATTCTTAAAAGCCATTATTTAAAGCTTTAGTTTTATATTCATATCCGGTTGACAAAGCGCGAATCCCAAAATGCCGTTAAATGCAAGGGATAAGGTAATGCGTGTGTATTTAAAATATTTTGCCCCTCCGATTAACGAACACCAGCGCTTAACCGCCAGAATATCTGTTGCACGCTTAAGGGAGTCATTCACCCGGATAACGGTGTAATCATCACATTTAATGGGTAGCAGGCCTCAAATCACCATTAATGCATCTGCAATATCCTCTCAGCGATTGGATCCACAGCCACTTTTGAAAATTAATCTTAGCACGCTTCAAATGATATATCTATCCCGCTGTGAGTTATTATGTTGTTACGATTTCTCTTGCAATTGTGTAGAATTCGTCTTTTGAGAGAAGCCTAAGCATGATGGGGAAAAGATCCAAGAGGACTACGGGCTCTGCTGTTACACCTGTAGCAGGGCAAGCTGCCACAGATAAGAAGAAAGGCCTCATTTCAGACACTACGTGCACTGGTCTTAACAAGACTACATGGCAGGGCACATATAATTTACTAGAAGCTGAGCAACCGGAAGTTTCAGTGACAGTGGCTACTGTGGACTCACTCAAAAAGTCCGATGCAACTCTCAAAGAGTTGGCCGATTCCTTTCTTCACAGAATAGCGGCCAGAGAGCAAGTCCTTCCCTACACTGATGTAGTGCGATGGGCAATCGAGGAAATTCCAATCATTGACAGAACATTCCACACAAGAGATGGACGGATTTTCGGGTCGTTTAAGCCAGAGCACCTAAGGCAAATGTATCATTTGCCTGAGCCAGAGAAAATCTACAACAAAGACTTCGTGGAGAAGTTTGCAGCTGAAAATGAAGTACCATCCGAGCCCATTCGGGATTGGAGGCAGAACCCGGCCAAACACAAGCACGAAAGCTCGGTTAAGTACTCCGTTGATTCTTTGGCTTCTCCCTATTGCTATGCGGGAATTATGATGTGTAGGCTATGGGGATTACATGATTCTGCCAATTTTGATATAGAAATGGTTCCCCTGATGGAGGCCACTGTTAATAGTATAATCATGGATTGGGCCACCATTCTTTCTGATAAGTTGACTATAGCTGTTCGGGATTTTAGAGCTAAATCTGTAGTCACCGAAAGGAAAATCCCCCCATTTTATTATAGTGCCTACATTATGGACACATTGTGTTTTAACTCTGAGTTTCCCATCCTCGGTTGGAGATGGACCACCCAAGACCCTTCGCCCATTCATTTGTATCATCAGAAATTGTGGAAGTCCTCTTACAAGGACCATTTGTATCAAATTTGCAATGGTTTTATGGTTCCCATTCATTATTCCATTTTTTATCAGCCTATTCCCAAAATTTCCTATCTCGCTTCCTTCGACTTACCAGCTGTAGCAGGATGGTTTGGAGAAGAGCATTTTACCTATATTAGGGTTTATGGAAGCCAAGCCAAGCCGCATGTTCTCCCTCTATATGTTCCAGATAAACTGTTAGCCCGAGAGATCTCCTACCAAATTATGGCCGAGAGTGTAACCCAAACTCTCAAGAAAGAGAAGAAGAGGGGATGGCCCCCTTTTCCCTTGAGGATGGGTGTTTTTACTCTGCATAATCTTCAGCATGCAGAAAAGGAGGCTATAAAGATGCAAGCTTTATCCCTGCCCACTATGCCAGCCAGACTCTATGATCCAAGGAAGACTGCTTTCATTGCCCTAGAACAGGCCAAACTGACAAAGATTGACCATCAAGAAGATGAGTTTGATGACCTGTTCATAGCTGCCGATACAATAAGCCAAACCAAACAGCTTGCCAGGATGAGATACAATGATGAGAATTTAACTGAGTTCAATAAACTTATAGAGCAAAGGTTGCAAACTCTGCCTCTAGATTTATTGTCATTAACCTCAGCGTCCTCCTCAAGCGAGCCTGGTCAGAAACAGACAAGCCAACCTCCTGTTATAACTAAGGAACAAAAGAAACAACAGGAGGAAAGGAAAAAGAAGCAGCAGGCAGAGAAGCAGAGAAAGGAGCAATCTGAAAGGCAAAAGCAGAAGCAGATGGAGGAACAGCGGAAGAAGGAAGAAGAAGAAAAACAAAAGAAAGAACTGGCAGATAGGCAGAAAAAGGAATTAGCGGATAAGCAAAGAAGAGAGCAAGAAGAGAAACAGAGAAAGGAGTTAGAGGAGCAGCAGCGGAAAGAGCTGGAGGAGCAAAAGAGGTTGGAACAAGAAAAGGAGAAGAGTAAATCCCAGACGGAGCAACACAAACAGACCTCCATAGATCCTGAATTGCTTAAACAATGGGATCAATTCGATTCCATTATCAGTGGAAAGGAAGGCTCCAAAGACACAGACACCTCTAAGACAAGCGATGCACTAGACACCACTTCTTCTCAGGTTCTAAGCGGAACCAGCGGCCCACCCACTTCAAAGGATGTCGAGGTAATCACCAAAGACCCTTCCGATCAGATTGTGCTCCAGGTGGAAGATATTCCTCCCCTGGACGTTTTCTACAGCCCTAGGCACAAAGCAGTTGTTAAGCGCTCAAGGAAGAGACGAAGGCTTGATCAACCTTCCATCTTTCCTGAGCAAACAGTCACGGGGAATGTAGTCTGGAAGGAGGAATTGGACCCCTCCGATGATCTAACCAAGCTATCGCAGTATGCGGGAGCTTATTCTGCAGCATCTATTGATAAAGCATCGGAGGTAAGTCTTTTGTTAAAGACTAAGGACCAGGATATTTGTGCATTGCAAGCAGAAGTAGCAGAGGTGCGAAACAAGGCAGCACAGGTAGAAGAGCAGTTGCTGACACAACAACAAGAAAACAATATATTGACCCAGCAACTGCAAACTGAAAAACAGAGGATTGACCAGAGCGCAATCGAGAAGCAGAAAGAATTAACGGAGGCATTGACACAATTGAGAGCGGCAAACGAGCTAATGATGAAGTCAAAGGATGAGCAAATCGCTCAACTGTTAGCACAGCTCGAAGATATCAAAGGCACCAAGAAAGTCGAAGATTTCAGAGCAGAGGCAGCTCAAATAAATAGTGCATTAATATCTCTAGTTAGACTCCTATGCCGACAACTTACCGAGGCTGAGCCATTATGTGAAATATCTACAACAGTATGTAAGCAGATAGAAAGGGCCAGAAATGAGCTGGATCAAACCGAAGAAACTATAGCCGAATATCTTGATTGGCAAGATTCTGATGAGGGGAAGGCAACGAACTTGCCTAGAATCTATGAAACATACAAAGACATACTCTTCACTGAATGGAACACTCAGATGATGAAAGCGGAAACGGCAGCTTCAAGGTGTAAAATGATTGCCAACAATATGATAGATTTAGTCAACAATACACTCTATTTGGCCAACATGATCTCTCAGTGCACACCTGGAAGCATAACCACGGCAAACATGATTGAACAAACAAGTTATCATGAACTGGAGGAAAAGAGAAAGTTAATCGCTGGAGTAAATACTTTAACCTCCGACGCATATTGGCTCTTTCTAATCAAGCCGCACACTCAAAGGTCGGCTCTTAAGTGTTTAACAGATGCTCTCGAATGCCTGATCCCCGACATTAAGGATGCCACATATGATGCCCAGCTCACGCCGCGTCTCAACACTGCACCGGAAGTAGAGCCAATGCTGGCAATATGTCAGCTGAGGTTTAAAGGTAAAGAGCCCACCGAATGAAGCATTGCTGCCGACTGCCAGATCGCCAAAAAAAGATGGAAAATATTTATTGATGCCAATTTAATAGCTTTTCAGTTTTTCTTAGATATTTAGATTAGATTAGTATTTATAGACCCTTTCATTGTTTTGGAAAGGGTCGTAAAATTTTGTAATAGACTTAAAGACTGAAGTTTGCACTACTGTGCTTCAGTCTATATTCTTTTGTGAAACTCGACCAATAGTCCTTAATTTGACAAGAAGGTTGTTTTATGCAATTGCGCACTATTGTCTCTTGTTTGGAATGCTTTTTGGTTTGAAGAAAGGACTGCAACATAGTGATTTAGATAATGGATTGTTGAGCAGCTTACATGGTACTTTTATCTGCATCTGTCCTCTTTCCTCTCATATGAATTGCTGTGTTATTATTTTTGCTATTGTTGAATACATGTATGCGCTATAACAGCAAATCTTCATTTCATTCCACTATTGGATGTTTTGTGATATGCCCTTTCTTTTAATCATGCATGTAGCAATGATATGAATGACAATGTGTAGTAATTCGCTATTATCGCTCTGCATAACTAATTATGCAGAGCAATCTTAAATGGTTTAAACGTCTATGCTTTAGTGTTAGAGTCATCTATATGCCTGCCTTAAAGCATAGATCATCAAACGCTACGCTTTGAAAGATTGATAAGTCCCGGGATTAGATTATAGTTAATATATTTCGCCGATAGTTTTAGTTGTTCGCTTATCACCATCATACATCATAAGTTACTCATCCATCCCACTTTTATCCATTATTGGGAAACTGGTCCCATTATCCCCAGTCGGAGCCACTATTCCAAACGGAAAAGGAGCTGTACTAAGGTCCGGACCGGGTGGTTTCCCCTTTGTTGTGGCAGCGATTTTCGAGGCCTCAACAGAGCCTCAGTAGGTTAGCCATTCATTAGTAGATTTTTCACACTTTTGTGTAGCATTTCTTCTGCTCATTTTCGAGTTCCTTTTTTGGAACAGTTTATGTAATATGACTGCTATTTTTTATAATGAAGATGAAATAGTTTTTGAGCCAGCACTGATGTCTTTCAGAGGGCTGAAGCTCTTGGGTTAGGGCCCAACCAAAGCTATCCAGCAACTCTTGCTTTGTACTTATATGTTTTTACTTCAGTTCATGAGTTAATTTCTGTTACATAGATTCATTTTGCTTTGTTTAGATTAGGTTGCTTTTGATGGTTTGCTTAGCTATTTTTGTTTCAGTTGCTTAAGTAGGTTACTGCAGTGATAGAATAGGATTCAAAAAGGCCAACAACAGGCCCTGATCTCCTTTCTCCTTTTCTGAGACTATGATTTGAGATCAAGGCACTACTGCTGCCACCAAAAACACAGTTTTGCTCTTCCATGCAACTTCTAGTGTGATGACTTGGTTAAGAAAGATTGATATATTGATTCAGATTCAGTTGCCTAGATCATTTATTGTTATTTTACAATAGATCTCTCTGCATTCTTTTATGTTCCAAGGTTACTGTTTAGCATTTTTTGTTGTAGGTCAGAAATTAGGTCAAGCTAGAGAAATCTATGTTTTCATAGTATAGTTAGTTCTTTCTTTGATCAGTTTTCGTAAGTAGATGTGCAGATCTCCTGAAGGACACCTCAACTCACCACACATCCATAAAATAGCCAACACTAGCTTAGATTCCCAAAGTCATTCACAACATTTCGCCAATTTGCCCTAATTTCTGTGTTTTTCTCCATAAGCTACCCTATTGCCATTTGAAGAAATCCAACCATCATGTTTTTCTTGATCTTCCTTAACAAGCTCCAAACACCTCAGCACCTTCATCTAGCCTTCAGTTACTCTTCCCCATCATTTTTCCACCTTCAAAACTCCAAAAATAGCTCTCGGCCTCTTGTAGATCCTCCTGTAGATCCCCTGCAGCCTCCTGTAGAACTCCTTGTAAGTTGTTTTTCGAAATCTGATTGCAATGGAAGTCTTCAGAAGGGTACTAGGGGATTCTTAGGACCTCTCCACACCTTCCTCCACCTCTACAAAAGCCAACTCCATCTTCCTTCGCCACCAAACCTCTGCACAGTCACAACCAGATAAATCACAAGCATAATAATCTCACATAAAAACACTCAAAAGCACAAAAAGATGTTTCCGTCTCATTTCTTTTCATAAGTAGCTTGATAAATTAAATTTACCTTTTCAGCAGTCAATGGCACTCATTCCATCCGTATTCATCTCTTTTCCTACAAAAGTAGGGTTAGTGAGTAAATTAGGGTTTTCTAGGGTTTTCTTTTACATTCCAGTCTTCTTTCTCCTTCTGCAAATAGAATAGCCTTTGTAGAGTTAGCTTTCTTTCATCACAGTTAAAAGCTTCTTGTTAGAATTCATAGAAGTTGGCTTAAGTTCTTAGTGATCTTGCGCCAGTTGACCAAGTGACAGCCTGCAGTAAGAGCTAGTACTTGTGCATACAACACCGTCGCTTCCAAGTTTGTTACAAACTACCGAGTTGATAAAAGTAAAGTAGGAAGCCCCAGGAGTTGCAGCATTATTGCTGCAATACTGGTGCTCACCACTTTTTTGGCATCGTTGCCGGGGAAGTGTCAAAGTATTTTGTGATTACTGCTTTCTTCTATTTTCTACTACAACATTCTACTAAGTAGTTTACTTCAACAAAAGTAGAGTAGTTGTTTCATTTCAATTCTACAATTTCAACTCTGCAAAAGAAGATTAGGCATTTCCTCGCTTTCATTTCAATTCTGCAATTTCCATTCCAACAAAGTAGATTAGTCATTTCCTCGCTTTCATTTCAATTCTGAAATTTCCATTCCAGCAAAGTCGATTAGTCATTTCCTTGCTTTCATTTCAATTCTGCAATTTCCATTCCAGAAAAGTAGATTAATCATTTCCTTACTTTCATTTCAATTCTGGAATTTCCATTTCAGCAAGTTCATTTCAGTTAGTTGCAATTTGGTTGTTCAATCCATTTCAGTTTCACAGTTACAAGAAGAAAAAAAAAAATCACCCAAAAAGAGATTTCCTTTCATGCCTCATAGGAACAGAGATAATTCAGGAAAATTCCTACACAATACCCCCACCACATCAAAAAGTCACCCTTATCTCTTCTTCGGTGGCAGTGATCTAGAAGAAACTATAGGTGAACCACCAGAGATATATGAAAATCCTATAGTAGAAGAAGAGGAAGAAACCATCCCTCCTGAGACCATGTCTGAAAACATAAACGTTAGAGGGAATGGGGAAAGAGTAGAGGGTACCTTTCCCATCTGAGAGACTAATGGGGACACTAAAATGAAAAACATAAGTCCTTCAGCCTTACCTCACTTCCATGGGTTGACTACCGAAGATCCTGATACCCTTTTGTTTGAATTTGTTGTTATTTGTCGAACCTATGGCCATGCAGAAGATGAGCAGAAGTTGAAACTGTTTCCTTCTACCCTCAAGGATGCAGCACTATGCTGGTTCATGGGGCTACCTGGCAACAACATCACAACTTGGGCTCAGATGCAGCAAGCCTTTAACAACAAATACCCGGACTATTGTAGGTCAAAGGATACCAAGGAAGAAATCTTCCGAATGACCATGGGAAGCAATGAATCCTTGGAAGATTATGAAGAGAGGTTTCAGCTCAGTTATAAAAGGGCTAGGTGCATACTTGACCTCGAATATCTGAAGTTGGTCCTACTCAGAGGAGTACCGGAAGACCTTTTAGATACCATCCATTTGCTGGCTGGGGGGACATCTACCAACTACCTTATGAAGACATAAAGACTGTGTTTAGAAACCATTCTAGGGCAGCCAAAAAGAGAGGTAGGGGAAGTCAACCCTTAGCCAATACATCCTCATCGAGTTCATATCTTAGAGATGAATTTGAAAATCTGCTGGAAGATTTCAAGAGCGAGATGAGTCAGACTCTTGCCATGCAAATGGATACCCTGCATATCAAAAGAAAACAAGAGGAAGTAGAGAGGGATTTGGCCATTTTTTGTCCTAGATGCACTAGAAGGCATCCTAGGAACAAATGTCCATTGAACTCTATATAAGTGTGTTCAGTCTGTGAAGAAGACCATTCTACAAATCAGTGCCCTTCCTTGCCCGGACTTAAAGCTACATACCATGGGGCCGAAGGATCCACTCAACCACTCTATTTAATGAACCAGAGGAGGCCACATGGGCCCAGACCTTACGAACAGGGAATGCAAGGTACATCCCAGACATATTACAACCCCAATCAAGCCACTTCCATGCCTTCTTAGGGCCTCCCTATTCATCTTTCTTGGTCCACACCTCCTCCTTGATCATATCCATCTCAATACCATGCTCAACCAGTTGTTCATTCATTTCACTCTTATGCTCAGCCACAGCGTTAGTGGAATGCACCTCATCAGGGGTGGAGGTCCCAGTACAACTCTCCACCCGCTCTTTTTCCTCCACCACTTGCTCAAGCACAACCATTACCTCCTGCTCCACCAAGGCAACCCCAAATACCTGCTCAACCGAACCTAAACCTGAATAACAAACAAGCCCAACAAGTATATAGTGGGGAAACATCATGCCCAACCTATGTTGTGGAGATTCAGGAGATTAACCTATGATCTGGGAAGGTTCTCCCAAATAACCAGCCTACCCCTAAGGAGGATGAGGAAGAAAAAGAGGAAAGTGAACCAAAAGCCACTCCACCCTTTCCTGAGAGATTATCGGGAACAACACAACCTACCCCATAAGAAACTGAACTTCTAGGAGAACTAAAAAAATTATGTGTAAATATACCACTTCTACAAGCCATAAAGGATGTGCCTATATACAACAAGATGATCAAGGAGAAATGCTTTAAGCACCCAAGCAGGCGCAAGAGAGATGCTCAAACTATCAATGTCATAGGACAACTGTCCGACCTGATGTTGGGGCAGGTAATCTG
This sequence comes from Pinus tabuliformis, assembly GCA_031772625.1. NCBI lineage: Eukaryota > Viridiplantae > Streptophyta > Pinopsida > Pinales > Pinaceae > Pinus > Pinus tabuliformis. Next base: position 659,648,816 of record CM062814.1, on the reverse strand, counting down.
TCTGAAATATCTAGACCCTGGAAGTCATGTAGTCGATGTCCACATGGATGGCACCATAATCCTCCATACCCTGATCGATCTAGGGGCTGCCATTAATGTGATGACCAAGGACACTATGCTCAAGCTCAACCTTCAGGGCTCCCTGAGAAAAACCACAACAGTACTACAGTTACCAGACCGCTCCACCATGACCCCTGAGGGGATTGTGGAAGATGTAATGGTCTCCATCGATTTTTGGGAGTACTCTGTTGATTTCCTGGTTCTCTAGCCAAAGGAAAAGCTCACTGGGTATTCTATCATCCTGGGAAGACCCTAGTTGGCTACTGCAGATGCCTACATCAATTTTCAAGCTGGGAACATGACAATCAAGAATGGGCATATGTCCAAGCAGCTAGTCCTATATCCTCTTGCCCAACCTTTGTTGGAACATGATCTACCCCTCTGGTTTGAGGAGGAAGATGAGAATGAAGTCTATTCTGCACCACTGTGTGTAGTGGAAGCTACCATGGGGGGGCCCACAAACCGAGGATGATCTTATTGAAAACTTGATCCAAAATCCAGCCCCCAGTGTGTTGCCATTAGAAGAGCTAGTGGAAGAAACCCAAGCCAATCCTTTAGTTGATCTCTATGTGGCTGACCCAACCTTTCTCCGAGTTAAGAATATGGAATTTGGCCCAAAAAAACCTTGAAAATCAACTCATCCCTATCCACCTCTCAGGAGAAAGAACTGTGTAGCTTATTAAGAAACCACTTGGATGCTTTTTCTTGGAGCTATAAGGAGATGAAGGGAGTGCACCCTTTAGTCTATACTCATCACATTTACATTAAGGAAGATTGCAAACCAGTCAGGCAACCTCAAAGAAGGATGAATCCAGCCCTTAAGGACATTGTCAAAGAAGAACTGCAAAAGTTACTGGATGCAAGATTCATCTACCCTATCTCTGACAGTGAATGGGTCTCTTCTTTGGTGTTAGTGCCAAAGAAAAATGGGATGTGGAGAATCTGTGTCGATTATCGGGAACTAAAAAAGGCCACCAAGAAGGACCAATTTCCTTTGCCTTTCATAGATCAAGTGTTAGATGGCCTGGCAGGGAAGACGTTTTTCTCCTTCCTAGATGGGTTTAGCAGGTACAACCAGATCCAAATCAGCCTGAAATACCAAGATAAGACCACTTTCACTTGTCCTTGGGGTACCTTTTCATACCGGGCCCTTCCTTTTGGATTGTGCAATGCTCCCGCCACTTTCCAGATAGTAGTATTCAGTATATTTGCTGAACTGGTTGATGATGCAGTGGAAATATATATGGATGACTTTACCCCTTATGGTTCTAACTTCCAGGAAGCTCTGTCTAACCTGGGAAAAGTTTTGGACAAGTGTATTGAAATGAACTTGTCCCTCAATCATGAAAAATGTGAATTCCTGATGACTGAAGGGACCCTGCTAGGTCATGCAATCTCTCAGCAAGGATTATAGGTGGACCCCAACAAAATTGCCATCATCCAAAGGGTCCCACCTCCTCAAAAGGTAAGAGATGTTTGAAATTTCCTAGGTTTAGCAGGGTATTATAGAAGATTCATTAAATATTTTAGTAAGCTAGCCTCTCCATTGTTTGGTCTTTTGGGAAAAGATGCTAAGTTCATATGGATACCTTGAAAAGTAAACTGGTGACTGCCCCAATTTTAAGAGGCCCAAACTGAGCCCTACCTTTCCACATTCATACAGATGCCTCAAACAAATCGATAGGAGCAGCCTTAGGGCAAATTGATGAGAAGTTGCCTTATGCCATATATTTTGTAAGTAAAAACTTGTCGAAGGAAGAACTAAACTACACTATAACGGAAAAGGAGCTCCTAGCTGTAGTCCATTCCGTAAATAAGTTCAGAGAATACATCACTAGCTATCAAACATTTGTACACATTGATTATGCTGCAATTAGGTATTTAATGAAAAAATCAGATGTAAATGCTCACATTATTAGATGGTTGCTTTTATTGCAGCAATTTGATTTAACCATTGTTGATAAGCCGGGTAAGGAAAATGTTGTTGTTGATTTTCTTCTAGAATAGATCTGCCTACAGATGAAGAAGGAATGGTGGATGATCAAATGCTAGATGAACACCTATTTGCTATCTCAGTACTCTCTCCATGGTTTGCTGATATAGAAAATTTTCTTTGTTTCCGCACAATTTCCACCACATCTATCCTCAAAAGATAAGAGCAAGATCATGAGGAAAAGTGCTCCTTTCACCTAGATTGGGGGCAATCTCTTCAAACTTGGCCTAGATCAGGTTTTGAGGAGATGTGTCAGAGAGGAGGAATTTTTTGACATTCTCCTAACTTGTCATGATGGGCTTTGTGGGGGCCATTTTGCAACAAAGAGGACTGCCTTCAAAATCCTGTAAGTAGGTTACTATTGGCCCACTCTTCATCAAGATGTAAGGAGATATATCAGCCAATGTGACTGATGTCAAAGGATGAGAAAACCTACTCCAAGGGATGAGATGCCCCTGCAACCTCAAGTGACTTCTGAGCCATTTGAGAAGTGGGGTATGGACTTTGTGGGTCCTGTCAACCCTCCTTCAAATCAGAAATCTTACATCATCATGTGCACTAATTATCTGACAAAATGGGCATAAACAAAGGCAATAAAGGCAGCAACAGAAGAAAAAGTAGCTGATTTTTTGAGAGAGAATATATTCTACAAGTTTGAATATCCAAGAGAATTAGTGACAGATCAAGGGAGTCAGTTTACCTCCAATCTGATTGAAGACCTGCTCACACATAAAAAAATTAAGCATAGAACTCCACCCCTTATCATCCGCAAGCAAATGGATAGGTGGAAGTCACTAACAGAGCTTTGGAAGGGATTTTGACCAAGGTAGTTAGCAGCAACAGAAAAGATTGGGTAGATCAATTGGTTGAGGCCACCTGGGCCCATAACACCACATAGAAAACCACCACAGGGTTCACACCCTATGAGCTGGTCTATCAGAAGAAGGCTTTGCTGTCAAAAGAATTTGAATATAACACACTAAGGATGGCAGCTCAGCTAGACCTAGATCTCATCCATGCACAAAAGGAAAGGTTACTTCAGCTAAATAGATTGGATGAACAAAGATTGCAGGCCCTTCTCCACTCAGAGGTAGTCCAGCTTCAAAGGAAAATATGGCATGACAGACACCTCAAAGAGAAACAATTCCAGAAAGGAGATTGGGCGCTATTGTATGATTCAAGGTATAAAGATTTCAAGGGCAAACTAAGGACAAGATGGCTAGGACCGTACACAGTAGAAAGGTGCAATGACAATGGTTCAGTTTTGATCAAGACGATCGATGAAGAAGCCATCCCCATGCTTGTCAATGGGCATAGGTTGAAAATCTATAGGAAGCCCCTCTCCAAAAAAGAATTCATTGAGAATCTGAGTAAAACAGTGTTGGTAGTGGAGAAAGTCTCAGCCTCCACTCCACCCACACCCTCTTAAAAAAAAAAAGAAAAAAGGAGAATAAAAGATCCCTAGGTGAAAACCTCCCCTTGGAGGTGCCCAGGGTAGGTAGTGAGGGTTAAAACCTCTTCGAGGTGCCCCAACTGTCTCATAAAAAAAACAGAGAAAAAAGAAAAAATAGGAACAAAAAAAATATTTTTTTTAATACATTGCAGGTGGTTGTGTGAGGTCCACAAAAGAAAAAGGGACATGTTCGAGTCAAATACACCTCTGATAGACCATTTCTCCATCACTATTGTCTTTTCCCAATCCCTAGTCTCAAGTCTTCTGGAAATTTTGCATCCTACAGGAGGCTCTAGGCATTCTACAAGAGGCTCTTGTAGAAACCATAGAAAGCTCAAAATCAAGTCAAGAAAAGGATCAAAGGGTTAGAAACTTGTCCAGAAGACCTGTAGACCCCCCTACCACCATTCATCCTCCTAACTCTCCATTCCATACCTACACCACTGCATTTCCACTCACTTATTTCTTCCCTGCACAGAAAACACAGAAATCCTGTTTCTTTTGTTAAAAAAAAAATGAAGAATAAACAAGATACACCCTTAACATAACTCTTACCTAGTGCATCCCAGCTACTTTTCCTCGATTGGCAGAACCTTCCAAAACTATCTCTCTAGTCACTGCTCAAGTGTCAGCCAAAAGTTTTAGAGGGAGAAGCCATTACAGGAAATCCTACAGGATTCCTATAACAGCTGCTCCCCTTAGAAATCGAGCTGCAGAGGTAGGGTCAGTGCAGCCACAGATGGTGAAACGTGCAAGGAATCAGTCCTGATTAAAGATCACCAGCACGAGGTAGCTGAGCCACCAATTCAAAAGCCACGGGAACCAGCAGTAGCAATCCATGAATAGAACGCCAAAGTCTGAGCATGCAATAGCACGATAGTGACTAACAAGTAAGTGACTAAACCCGTTCCTCTATTGCATGAGTATAATTTAAAAACTAAGTGGACAAGTGAGATGGTTGCGATTAAATGAGATCGGTGGCCAGCTAACTAGCCACCCTTGTCCAGTTCAAACAGCCACCCTCGTCCAGTTCAAACAGCGCTTAGTGGGTGCAATCGGCACGTGTGTTCAGTCAACTTAGGAAAAACTCAAAACAGGTATTGGCGGCATCCAAACATGAATGATGGGAATGATTGCAGGCAGGCAACATGAAGTTTCATAATGGCACCGAAGTAGGGACCAACGGTCTGGATGAGGGTAACATACCCTTCACACCACCTCATCTCATCACTGCAACTCTCTCTCGTAAGCTTAAGTACGTTGCAGTCGATGCCTTCATCACCTTTGTTTTCATTTGTATCATCGTGCTCTCAACTACAACGAGCTACCTACCACCTCCAGAGCCTCGAAACAATCGCTCTCTGCCAGTTTCAGAACCCTTCCGCTTATTGGGCTCTATAGGAGCATTATCGGGCTCTACAGGAGTGGAAACACAGTCCTATAGGAGCCTTTCTACAAGAAGGCTAGTGAGCAGCACTGCAAAGGAAAACTCAGGATTTCATGACAAATTCGGCCTGAAAAAGGTAGGCTCAATAAAACCCACTATGCATTTCCATATATATACAAAAGGTGGTGTGATTCGAAGCGAAGTATTGAGTAGAACAGAAGGGAAAAGTGAGAACAAAGTCTGCTTGTGTTCGTTTTTTTAAATATATATAGTTTCACCATTTGCTTCTTGCACTAAAATACTGTCTCTTTCTCCTCCGTGGTACTCTCCTATGTAAAGAGATGACATAACTCTAGAAAATAAAGCCTGTAAAAAAAAGTGAACTTGCATTGGTTGGTTTGCTCATTTTGTGAAAGGAAAAAACACTGCCCTGTATGCTCTCTATTTTTTGATATATTGTTTCTCTTAGACAAACCGAGAAGTAATGCAAGTTTAAGAACAGAGTTTGGAAGGAAGGAAAGTTGCAATTTGTTTTTATTAAAAAGGAAGAACACGAAAAACTCTCTCTGGTTCCAGAAAGAAAACCTCAGCTGTTCCTTTGTTTCCGGGTTTGAAATTTGTTGCCTTCCTCCTCACCTAAGACATTCCAGTAGTCTCTGAACATCATGACAGGGGGTTTTATGAGGAAGGTGCCTCTGAATTCAACTAAGCTGCATGAACATCCAGAAGTGGCAACCCTATTTACGAGGGAAAATTGGATGCCTTTCTTTGAGAAGTTTCATGGGTATGATGAAGAAGTCACAGAGGAATTTTTACTGTCTTTAAAACCTCACTCAAAAACCCATGCCACCGTCAGTTTCAGGGGTCTAACCATAGAACTTACACCGGAGTTCATCAACAGGATTACAAGTCTCCCACTTGGACTCCCTTGGAGCAAGGAAGAAAAACCACTGGGCCAAGGTGCCAAGAAGACCTTTTTCCAACCTAATGAACATCCCGTGGAGGATAAGAATGGCATCAGGAGGACAAGTATACCTTATTCATGGGGTGAGGTTAGTTATCAGATCATGAAATACATCTACTGTGAAGGCAGATACAACAAAATTTATGGGTATCATTTCAGTCTGTTACATGAACTAAGATATGGCATGGACCTTCCTGCATCCAGAAAACTCAGTATTCCATACTTTCTCCTCCAATCCTTAATAGAATCTAGCACCAAATTAAAGGCAGGGGTTCCAGACCAATTGGCTCACCATGGGCTACTTAAATTGCTAGTGGAGGATGCCCTCCACACTTACACAATCCCCATAGCCTAGGATATTTTTAGGAACATGACTAAAGAGGATGATATAAAAACTCTCGCTGATAACCTTAGTCCATTTGGAAGTGAAGAGGAGGAACAAAAAGGGGAAGCTGACAAGGAAATCCATGAAGAAGAGGAACCCCACATAGAGGAAGGAGGAAACTAGATAGGAGAGGAGAAACATGACACCACCATAGATGAGCCTAAAGTAGAGAAGAAGAAAGAATCAAAAGCAGAAAAGGGTAAAACCACAATAGAGAAAAGGAAGAGGACAAGAACTGAAAAGAGGAAGCCTAAGATACTTCAGAAAAAGGCTGCCACAAGAAAGGCAGAAACTAAACAAGGAGAGGAGAAAACAAAATCAGAGACAACAAACACAAAACCAGCAGAAACAAGCAAAACAACAGATGAAGAAGAAGCACAACAAGAAGAAGTGTCTCCTGAGACACTAGCAAGAGAGGCAACAACTATTCTTGGTGCACTTAGTACTCTAGCCAAGCCCAAAGGAAAAAGGAAGAGACAACCATCTATGTACTTCAAGGCTCGAAAGAGCACTAGAATAAATACGGGGAAGCCTCAACCACCTTCAAAGAAGCCCATCATCATTGAGGATGCCCCTACTGCAACAAAGGAGGAATCTCCCTCCAAAACCCCCATCACTTACGAAAGAGGAAGTCCTAAGACCTCTACTTGGAAAGAAAGGATCAAACTAATGGACTCTAAAAATGTCCTACAGGAGGCGCAGAACTCTCTACAGGAGACATTGGCAAAGCTCCAAGAGACTAAAAAACTTGAAAAGAAGGTGAAAGGACAGACCAAGGAGGAAGACAAGGCAAAAGAAATACTAGAGCCTGGACCTCAGGGTAATTTAGGCTCCTACTACAACCTTCTAGAAGGGGGGAAAATCATCCCACAAAAGTTTGCAGTCCCTCTTTTCTTCGAGCTGGAAAAGGGAAGAGTCAGGACCCATACATGGATGTAGATTGCAAAATCAAAAGGGGTGGAATACATTGGGCACATGGAAAACAAATTGAGAGAAACGAGGAAAGAATTGAGCATGGTTAGGCATACAGAAAGCATAAAAAGAGCTCAATTAGAGGCAGAAAATGAAATGCTAAAGAAGTAGCTGCAAGAAATGGAACCTCAAGGAGGAAATGAGCTGTCAATCTTAAAAAGATAGCAACAGGAAGAGGAACCCCAGGCAGATAGTGAGACATTAATAAAACAACAACAGGAAAGGGAATCCCAGGCAAAAAATGAGGTGTTGATCTTGAGAAGGCAGCTACAGGAAAAGGAAGCCCAATTAGCCTGCATGGCCAGTTAGGCTATGGAGGCATTACAGTGTAGGTAGCCAGCCAAATCATATGCAGTGTACCTCAAGGATCAGTGGCTCCAATTTTAGATCAAGACACTGGCCCAGAGGGGCACAATACCTTTTCAGGATTATGGCCAATTCATGCATCTATGTGATCATAGTTCAGTTGAGGACAAAGCAAAGCTAGCAGAGTTTTACTTGCACAACCTGGCCCTTACTGATATGAACCTATGGGATCCCAATGCTGCGTTGGGAGACTTACAGCTGATGGCCATGGCATCTTGGATGAGCCATGAAGAGAAAAGGGTAGCAGAGATCTAGAAAATGATGGCAAAAGAGTTGAATGAACCCATGTAGTGGCCAATCTAGGGTGCTAGATTAGACTAGATTTATTATCAACCAGGGTCAATAAACTTCGAGGCATGCGTCTACAGTCTATAGACATAAAGGATTCCTAACTAAGTGTTTATTGTGATAGGTTGCAGTACTTCTTTATAGAAGGTTAAGATATGTTTCCTCTCACCTTAACACTCATATCACCTAACTTATCTAACTGTCCTAAGGATACAACGTATTACTAGACTGAGATTTTAATCCCCTTACAAGGATGCTATGCACAAAAGCTCTGTCTAGTTAACACTTGAGCATTCATGAAAAATCAAAAGCACACTAAAATTAAAATGCATGAAAAACAGAGTCTATGGAGATGATTCAAAATATAACGATGGATCAAATCTCTTACAAGATATGGTTCAATGATCTTAATGATGAAATATTCAAGCTATCACCATAAATACCATTTGTGAGAATTTCTAATCAAATCGACAAAATCATAAGCATGGAAATAACATTAAACACTATGCGTTCTATTCAAATTCAAAAACTTCTAAGGAAATGAAATTAACAGTATACCAATCCACGCAGGGCCCGTTCACGTTTCAGTGGTACACTGAAGTAAACTCAAGCAACGAGAGGATTAACGCATAAACACTACTGAAGTAAAACCGTGACTATATTCAAATGCTGTAGATTGCAATCACATACAAAAGTTTTGTTCTCAAATGATGCACAAAGATAATAATCGTAACTGTCCCGTTAACAAAATAATACACAGTCTTTATCTGCCTGTCCCTATCTGAATCGAATGTACATTCATTAAGTAGTTGTTTCTGCTTTTACAAAGGAATGATTTTTGGTCATTTCTAATCTAAACCGATTTCCAAAAAGAAAACAAAACGAAACCGGTTTGGAAACCATGGCTTTTACTGCCTTTGTAACCAAAATGCTGAGGTTTGACCAGCGTGGACCGCATAACCAGGAGCTTTTGATTTGCTATAGAATTGATTTTTCACCATGATTGTACATTCCAGTTTTCGTTCCTCTCCATTGCTTTGGCTTGCCTGTCATTCCACGTGTCAGATGATAAACCATTTACAGGATGTTATGACTTCCTGTAATCTTTTTTTTGAAAATTCCTAATTTATAACATAAAAACTCATAAATTAACTTTAATGCAAACTAACAACTATAATGTTATTAATTAATCAATTTCAAGGAATATAAGGGGTCTATGGAGGAAAAAGGTAGACAAATGATGGTGTTTTTAGAAGAAAAAGATGGGAATGGAATGGTACCAACATCTCCCCCAAGCTTAATGAATTAGCATGTCCTCATGCTAATCCTAATGTGTTGCCTCTAAACTCTGTCCCTGCTTGTACCTCTGCTACTTTCAACAATGCATCTATGTTCTTCTTAGCTTGGGCATCTTTCTAAATGTGGAGCTCATGTTTCAAACTCTTGTATTTCTCCTTGAGGGCTTTCTTTTGGGTATACCATTTGGTTGCCCACTTGCAAATGTTAGTTTTTTCAGCCTCGAGTTTTTGATTTGCTCCTTCAACTTCTCATTTTTTTGTTGAGTCTCCTTACTCTGTGCTCTCAGCATTTCATTCTCTTTCTTGATGACTTTCTCCAGCATGTTGGCCTCCATCAGTTCTTCTTTTAACTTTTCAATTTTCTTTTCCAGCCTCCTTTGTTTCTTAATTGCAAGTGGTGACTCTTTTCCTTGCCTATTGTTTCTCTCAACCTCCATTTTGGCTTCTGGTCCAGGCTGTGAGTGAGCACTGCTCTCGATATCCATCGGTGCATGTGCATTTGATTCTAGTTGGTCTTCTTGTGGTTGCTCCTTTTGTGCTCTCCTGGATCTTCTTGTATATGTAGTGAAAATTTTATCTTGCTCCATTTTTTGGGCATCCTCTTGTCTCATTTTTCTCATCCTCACACTACTAATGGGTGGAGGGATATTGCTTGATTTGTGCACAGGAATCTCTTCATCAATGTCATGCATAAATCCTGAGTGCTCTTGTTGTTCTTGCTCATCCTCTTCATCTTTGATTTGATTGGCAACCAAAAATTCCTTCCACGCTTTTTCCCTTCTCTGTAATTCAAATTCAATGAGAATTTTAATTAACCCAAAATGACATAAAATTTTATGTTCATTACCCTTTCTCTTTTGGATAGATTTTGACATCTTGGTCAAGCTCTGCAAGAGGAAATATGGTAAACTAATGGTGCACTGCCCTTTTAAATGTAACAGGAGTTTGATGTGGTATAAAAAGACTATGTTGTAGCGATCGTCACATGTAACAAATTTTTGAATGATATACACCATTTCATCCCATGGATGCATCAGCCAGCTCCTAGGGACACCCTTCTTCCAGTTAACAGATGAAACCCTCGACCTGGACATGAATTGGGTCCATGATTTTTCTTTGAATTTTTTTGTTTTGGAGTATTTTTCTCCTTCTGGGCTGATCCCCAAGGATTGTGCTATGGTGTCTTCTGAGATCCTGAATGAAAAATTGCCTATCAATGCTTTCTCCCCATTAAATGTAAAGGCAAACTGTTTAGTTACTTCCTCATTGCTCCCATTAAACTTCTCCAAGAAGGGTAGCCATTGTTTTTCTTTTAAAATTGCAATGCAGTCATCGTGGTACTGAGAACTATCAAATGTGCTTGGCTCTACCCTATTAGTCATTTTGACAGAGAAACTCCTGCTCTAACCCTCTTCGTTTATGCTTACTAATTTAACAAGGGTATTTTGGTTTGTTACCTCTGCTTTTCGCTCCACACAACTGACCTGGTGGCGCCCTCTGTTCTTCAAGATCAGCTCCTTCAATGGCTTAAGCAGTGACTGGGTGACTGTCCTTGAATTATGGCGGAGGTGGAAACTTGTGAGCCCGATTACTGTGCTTTCCTTTCATAGCACTTGCTGTTCTCGGCCTTTGCTTTTGAAATCACAGCACTTGAATTGCTAGTATGGAATGCCCCTTTTTACAACTGAAAATGAAATGGAATTTTAACAACCGACTTGACCCAATTCACTATAATGATAACAGAGCGTATTCATATTTCAATGACAGAGGAGTGACTGTACTGGGTTGTATGAATATTATCATGAGAACGCCGTAAGCATGTATGGAGTACTGGAGTATAATAACGGATAGTTGTTTGCATGAGTCGACTTGGTCGAACAATCATGTTATAGCTCAGCCGATTCAAAAACAATGAATGAAACCGTATAACATTTGGCTTTCCAATAGTTCACCACCTGTCCCTTGCTTATTGGTATTTGGCCGAATAAGGAGATGTTGAACCAATAGTAAAGTTTGATGGCCGATAAGGGGTTAATAACAAGGCTGGGAGGGTGGTATAATAGAGGATTTAAAAATCATAGGAGGAGGAGTATGGGGATAGGCTAGAGTATTGGGAAATGATAGGAATTAGGAATATGACGAGGGTGATGTATATGTGGGTGTTTTTGAAATTGATCATAAGCAGTCATAGTCATCACATTTAACACTAAAGTAATCTAAGAATTTAAATGTTAAAAATAAAAATTACAATAATACATTACACTTTTATTGGTTGATCAAGAGTTGAGTTGGCATGCATAGGTAGGACTGGTCTTTCTTGTTCAGATATGACTAATCTTTGTTGTCCATAACAGGTCCCTCTGAGATGAATTTGGATGCAACAAATCCCTCTGAGATCTGGAGAATATTTGTGCAGCTTCTTTGAAATCTGGAAAAGAACTTTATCTGTGCAGGTTCCTTGATCTTTGGTGTTTGATGTAGCCTTGGTGACAAGCAACCTTTGAATCTCTGTTGAAACTTTGTTGAAGCTTTGTTGAAATAACTTGAGATAACAGTCTCTAACAGTTCCCTTTTATGTTTTCTGAACAGGTCCCTCTAATGTTGGTGCTGGTAACATGGTCTTCTGACAGAACAGGTCCCAATGCATAGTGCTTTACACAGGTCCCTTTGATTAGAACAAAGACAAAAACAACTTCTTTATTGAAATCTGAAGTGTTGAAACAAACTCTTTAAGAATTTACAATGAGGAGACGAGATAAGAACAAAAATGCCGATGCTTCTCCCCCACTAAAGCTTTGACTTTTCCTCAAGTCATTATTCAATCGATGAATCAAATCGGAAACAAAAAGAAAAGGAATTCTGACCAGCCAAAGAATTGGTTTTCAAGTAAGAATTCTGGGTTAGAGTGTGCCAGAGTCTGGTTTTCACATCTAAACCATTATTTATTTTATTTTATTTTATTTAAACTTTTTTTTTAATTTTTTTTTTTTTAATTTCTTTTGAATTTCTAAATTAAAATGAAATAAACTAAGGCAGAGATACTACAGTTGAAGGCTGCAAAATCTCAACCTCCCTTTGTTGAGATACATTTTGAAGAAAATTTTGCTTGCTAATGGGCCTAGTGTAATGTTTCAAGCGATGGCCATTGAGAGTAAAGGGGTGGCCTTCTCCATCAATGGTAATGAGCTTGACTGATCCATTGTCATAAACTTGAACGATTTCGTATGGGCCCATCCAATGTGTGGTAAATTTGGCTTTATGATCTCCGAATTCAGAATCAAAGAGTAAAGCCCAGTCTCCTTCTTTGAACTGCTTCTTCTTGATATGTGCATCATGCCACTGCTTCCTTTGTTTTTGCATGAGGAGTGTTGTCTCCTCTGCTTGCTGCCTCATTTCATCCAGCTGGTTCAACTGTTGAATTCTTTCTTGTTGTGCTTCATTAAGATCAATTCCCAAATCTACAGCCATCTTAAAAGTATGTATTTGAAACCCAATAGGAAGCATTACCTCTTTGCCATACACCAACTGATATGGTGTAAATCTTGTAGTATTCTTCCACATGATTCTATAAGCCCAGAGTGCATCTTTGAGCTTCTCTTCCCAATTCTTTCTATTCATTTCCACAGTCTTAGTGATAATTCCTTCCAAAGTTTTATTTGTGGATTCCACTTGGCCATTGGCCTGTGGATGGTAAGGTGTACTTCTTCTGTGCTTGATTTGATATTTTTCTGTGATGTCCTTAACTAACTTTGAAGTAAACTGAGTACCTTGATCAGTCACTATCTCCCTTGGTACTCCATACCTTACAAAAATCTCTTCAAAAAGGAAGTTTACCACTGTTTGTTAAGCTGCTCGGACTAGTGCTTTAGCTTCAGCCCATTTTGTTACGTAATCAGTACATACTAAGATGTACTTCTTACCATTGGAAGTTGGATTAAAGGGTCCTATGAAATCTACAGCCCATTTTTCAAATGGCTCTAAGTGTACTTGAGGCTGAAGTGGCATCTCATCTGTAGCTGTTGGCCTACCCATTCTTTGACAGCTATCACAACTCTTCGCGTACTTCTTGGAATCCTTAAAAATAGATGTCCAGTAGTATCCAAGACTAAGAATCTTGAATGCTGTTTGTTTAGCTGCAAAATTCCCACCACACGGTTCATCATGGCAAGATTTTAAAATATCAATTATTTCATCATTTCTTACACATCGTTTAATAATCATATCATAACCAGTGTAAAATAAATCGCCATTAATCCATGAGTATCGAGCACTTTGTTTGACTAGCCTCTTCTTTTCCTTTGGAGTAAAGTATGGAGGTGTTCTTCCTATGGACAAATAATTGGCCAAGTCAACATACCAAGGATTCACTATTGAAATTGCAAATAAATTTTCATCTGGAAAAGAATCTTCAACCGGAACAACCTCACCTTGATTTTGCGGTCTAGAAAGAAAATCTGCCACCTGATTCTCCTTACCTGGTCTATCTAATACTGTGATGTTAAATTCCTATAACAATAACAACCATATGGTAACTCTGCCACTAGTTACTGGTTTATTCATTAAATGCTTAATGGCAGAATGGTTAGTATGTACAAAAACGTCATAACTAGTTATATAATGTCGGAATTTATTCAGAGGATGTATGATGGCAAGCATTTCTTTTTCTGTGAATAGTTTAGTTCTGCAGGTGTTAGATTTTTGCTGATGAAATAGATGCCATAATGACAAGACTCCTCTTTTTGGCCTAATGAGGCACCTACTGCAGTATCAGATGCATCTGTAAAGATGTGAAATGGTAGGTTCCAGTTAGGTCCTTGTAAGACTGGTGTGGTTGATAACTTTTCTTTGAGTGTTTCAAATGCTTGCTGACAATGCTCATTCCAGTTGAAAGGTGTATCTTTTGCTAGAAGTTTAAACAAAGGTGAAGCTATTTTACTAAAATGTTCAATAAACCTTCTGTAATAGCTTGCATACCCAAGGAAACTTCTTATCTCTTTTTGAGTCTTCGGAATTGGCAAATTGACAATGATCTGGATTTTCGATGGATCAACTTTAATGCATTGAAAAGAAATATAGTGGCCTAATACTATCCCCTCATTTAACATCATAAAACACTTTTCATTGCTCAGGGACAGATTAGCTTCAATACATCTCTTCAAAACTTTTTCAAGATTCGTTAATGCATGCTCAAATGAATCACCATACACTGAAAAATCATCCATGTAAACTTCAACACAATCATGAACTAAATCAACAAAAATAGCTAATACAGCTCTCTGAAATGTAGCTGGTGCATTGCAAAGTCCAAATGGAAAAACATTATAAGCATAAGTGCCCCAGGGACAAGTAAAAGTGGTTTTATCTTGGTCCTCTAAGGCTATCATGATCTGGTTGTAGCCACTGAAACCATCAAGAAAAGAGAATGATGATTTCCCAGCTAATGTGTCTAACACTTGGTCGATAAATGGTAGTGGGAAATAATATTTGAGGGTTGCTTTGTTTAATTGTCTGTAATCAACACAAATCCGACACTTACTATTTTTCTTGGGCACTACTACCAATGGGGATACCCACTGACTGTCAGAGATAGGATAGATAAAATTGACTTTCAACAGTTTTTGTAACTCCTCTCTAACAATATCCTGAAGCATGGGGTTCATTCGTCTCTGCGGTTGCCTCACTGGTTTAATATTACTATCGGTATAAATATGGTGAGTGCATGTTTTAGGGTGAATGCCGTGCATATCGGTGTAGTCCCAAGCAAATGCTTTCTGGTATTTTCTCAATAATTGAATCAATTTCTCCTCCTGAGATGAGTCTAGGTGAGTGCCAATATTCAAAGTTTTTCTTGGACTAATCTCTATGGTCTTGCTTTGTGTGTTTGTGATATATTGAATGGGAAAAATGTCTTGAAATGTTGTTTGCAAAGATTGAATGGTGCACGTTTCCTGAAAATTTTGTGCCAAAAGTTCATCTGCAGCATGATATTGGTCATTTCTCAAATTTTTGGAAACATCAGGTTGAGAAAGGAACAACTCTACCAAATCATCATTATTATGTTCTTGAAAATCATAGATTTGGTTGATGCTAAAAATAGATTGAATTTCTTCTTTGTCATTGTATTTATTGTCAAGCCATAAATTGTGTGCTACCGCTGGTGATTGTGCTGATGGGTAAAGAGTGAGTTGTTTTCTTTTAGTTCCTCATGAAATAATCATATTACCCAATCAACATCCTATGAATGCATCAGTAGTTGCTAACCATTGTCTACCAAGGATGATAGGGTGTCCTCCTAAATTGGATTTTGATTGAAGAACTAAAAAGTCCACAGGATACTCCCAAGAGTCCAGTGAAACAATTATGTCCTCCAAAATCCCTTCAGGAATCACTTTAGACCTATCAGCGAGTTCTAGAACAATTGTTGTGTGTTGCAAATTTGTGAGCTGGAGTGTTTTCATGGTTTCACGAGTCATCACATTTATTGCCGCCCCAAGATAAATTAAGGTGTTTGGAATATGTATGTTGTTAATGATTGTAGTGACTCTGGGAATACCATAATCAACATACTTTTCCATTGAGATGGTGTTTGTCATAAGGCCAGCTAGATGTCCAATAACACAAATGGTTTGTGGATCAACTCTTTTCCTAGTAGGCTTTTTAAGGCACAGTTCTTTGATGGCTTTAGTATATATGGGAATGTCTTTTATGGCTTGTAGTAGTGGAATTTTATATATACATTCTTTAGCTCATCTAAAACATCAAACTATGGTATAGACATGGGAAGTTTTGTTTGGACCAATCGGTCTGGAAAAGGTGGTGGATGCAATGGTTGCATTTGTTTATTTTTGATGTCATCATTTTGTTTCCTTTGAATTGAAGTTTCATTTTCATTTTCTTCATTTTCTTCTTGTTTATCAGTTGTTGGAGATTCTTTGTGAAGTACCTTACCAGACCTCAAATTGATATTTTGCAAGGGTAATGTGGGATATGAGGTTCCCTCATCTACATTGTAGGCTGGTCTCTCTACTCTGTTATTTGGATTTGGTACAGGTTGAGCAAGGATTTGAGTAGGTCTGAGATGTTGTGAGTTAGATGGAAGTTGTAACTGTGGTGGATTTATTGGTGGAGGAGCAGGCAATGCTTGTTAAGGGGGTTGAGGTTGATGTGGGTAAACAACTTTCTGCTGAGGATATTGCTGATATGATTTAGGATATGGCGAGTATGGCTGATGATATTATTGATATGGCTGCGAATATGGTTGGTATGGTTGAGGATATGAGTGATATTGTTGAGAGTATTGCTGAGATGGTCTCCATTGTTGTTGCGGGTAATTTTGGTGCTACCATGGCATGGGTACATTCCACGAATTCTTAGCATACATTTGATCATGTACAGGAAATTGCAAATTCTGGTTTGGGAACATACCTTGAGGTGCTAGTTTTGTCTGCCATGGTTTCTTTGCGCCCATGTAATACAAATTTTCCATATCTGTGTTTGCTGCCACATTACAATTCCGCAAAACCTTGACTTTAGAGCAATTAAATATATCACGATTTTCGGTACAAAAGGCACAAACTTGAATGTTTTATAATGGGCAGTCTTTTAAGGCATGTTTCTTCCGGCATTTTGGGCAAAAGATAGCCATCATTTGATCTTCCTCTTCTTGTCTCTTCTTAGATTTTAGAGTGTCAATTTGGGTTCCTAAGGTACTTAATAGATCTGTTTTGAATTCCTCTAAAAGGTTCCCTATTTCAGCCCTTGTGACACTTGCTGAAGCAGATTTTGTGGCTTTGGATGATATGGTTCTTTTTCCAATTTTGGCTTTGCTCCTAGAATACGTTTCACATAACTCAACAATTTCTTCAAAAGGTAAAGTTGAAATATCACCTTTTCCCACCAAATTAAGATCATCTAAGTATTCCTCTCAAATTCCTTTCAAAATTATTGTTCGAATCAGATCAAGAGGCATGGTTCTGTGTTTTGATTTTTGTAAATTGTAAACAAACTGCTCTAAGTACTCCTCTAAATTTTCATCCTCTTGTTGGTTCATCCTAAAGATATCATCTTTGGAATCTTTCGATCTACAATAAGGTTGGTATTTGTTTAGGAATATTCTTCTCATGCCATCGCAATCAGTTATTGCATGTTCACCAAGCCCCATGAACCATCTTAATGCTGACGCTTTTAATGTTGCTGGGAAGAGTCTAAGCCTATGGGCATCATCTGTGTAACCATATGTTCGACATACAATGTCAAACTCAAACAAGAATGAATCTGGGTCTTCTGAAGCCATGCCATAAAAGTTTGGTAGCATAGATGGGGTTATGTTTTTCATTTTTATTTCGTCATCCTCTTCTGGTTCTTGGATAGGAAATTTAAAGGTTGACTCTTCCTCTTGACCTTGATTTGGTGGTCTTCTTTCTGATCCATGTCCTTCTTCAGCCATTTTGATAGGTTCCTTTGTTGATTTAATTTCTTGTTCAGTGTCACTTGTTTCAAAGAGAAGTTCAAGGAAAGATTATTGAGTTACTGTGCTACTTTCTCCTTTTATAGAGGATTCAGGGAAATGTTTCTTTTGTGATTTGTATGCTAATAGGATTTGCCTCTCGATGAGTGTGAGTCTTTTCCCTGATTTCTGTTTATCCTCTAATTTTTGTATGGTGACTTCCTCAGCTGATGTTGTGTGTTCAACATTTCCTAAAGGGTCTGCTCCTGATGGTAGGTTAGTTTTTGGATGGGGTGTTTTTATGAATCTACCTTTATATCTCTAGATCTAGGCATAAGTAAACATGACTTCTAAATCTATGTTTTTGCTTGTTTTTGTTTAATTAATTAATTAATTAATTTATTTTTGAAACCCTCTAACTACACCTCCCCGACAACGACACCAAAATGTAGTGGCCAATCTAGGGTGCTAGATTAGACTAGATTTATTATCAACTAGGGTCAGTAAACTTCGAGGCATGCGTCTACAATCTATAGACATAAAGGATTCCTAACTAAGTGTTTATTGTGATAGGTTACAATACTTCTTTACAGAAGGTTAAGATATGTTTCCTCTCACCTTAACACTCAGATCACCTAACTTATCTAACTGTCCTAAGGATATAACGTATTACTAGACTGAGATTTTAATCCCCTTACAAGGATGCTATGCACAAAAATTCTATCTAGTTAACACTTGAGCATTCATGAAAAATCAAAAGCACACTAAAATTTAAATGCATGAAAAACAGAGTCTATGGAGATGCTTCAAAATATAACGATGGATCAAATCTCTTAAAATATATGGTTCAATGATCTTAACGATGAAATCTTCAAGCTATCACCATAAATACCATTTGTGAGAATTTCTAATCAAATCGACAAAATCATAAGCGTGGAAATAACATTAAACACTATGCGTTCTATTCAAATTCAAAAACTGCTAAGGAAATGAAATTAACAGTATACCAATCCACGTAGGACCCGTCCACATTTCAATGGTACATTGAAGTAAACTCAAGCAACGAGAGGATTAACGCATAAACACTGCTGAAGTAAAACCGTGACTATATTCAAATGCTGTAGATTGCAATCACATACAAAAGTTTTGTTCTCAAACGATGCACAAAGATAATAATCGTAACTGTCCCGTTAAAAAAATAATATGAAGTCTTTATCTGCCTGTCCCTATCTGAATCGAATGTACATTCATTAAGCAGTTGTTTCCGCTTTTACAAAGGAATGATTTTTGGTCATTTCTAATCTAAACCGATTTCCAAAAAGAAAACAAAACGAAACCGGTTTGGAAACCATGGCTTTTACTGCCTTTGTAACCAAAACGCTGAGGTTTGACCAGCGTGGACCGCATAACCAGGAGCTTTTGATTTGCTGTAGAATCAATTTTTCACCATGCTTGTACATTCCAGTTTTCGTTCCTATCCATTGCTTTGGCTTGCCTGTCATGCCACGTGTCAGATGATAAACCATTTACAGGATGTTATGACTTCTTGTAATCTTTATATTGAAAATTCCTAATTTCTAACATAAAAACTCATAAATTAAATTTAATGCAAACTACCAACTATAATGCTATTAATTAATCAATTTCAAGGAATATAAGGGGTCTATGGAGGAAAAAGGTAGACAAATGATGGTGTTTTTAGAAGAAAAAGATGGGAATGGAATGGTACCAACAACCCCTGATGATTAGAGCAGAACCAGTAGAACCCATGGCTCTCATCTTTGCCCACCAACACTTTGTAGCTAATCCTCAAGGTTTCCCAAACTATGTTCATAAGCAGGCCCAGGCTATTGCACATTTCGATGATATGGAGATATTGTTTGGAGATGACTGCATTCATGCCTGCATGAGAAGGTGGAACACATTGCCACACAGCCTACGGATCAGGGAGTATCACTCCCCAAACAGGATGATGGAAGCCATGGGGAGAGTGCCACTGTATAAGCACTTTATGCAAAGTTTTAAGGCCAATTGGATTGGTCTCAAATTCAGTCCTCCATTGCTGCTAGGATTGTTGGAAGGAGTAAAAGAGGAGGAAGAACAGAAACAGTGGGAAGAGGTGGATAGAAAGGTAGGATTCCATGATAAAGAGGAAGATATCACATTAGAAGCATGGGATGTCAGGGAATCTGTCAGAGTAATCAAGGATGAAGAGTTAGACTAGTTGCTCAGAGGATGAACAACCCATTTAGTAGGGGGGTGATGATGAGCCCCAGAAATGGGTAATTATACGGGCTCATTTTGCCTCTTAATTCGACTTAATCCACCATTCTCATTAGTTTATTGTATGTTTTTTAATATATTTATGCTAATAGAGTGAATTGGGTTAGTCATTTTGCCATGTAGTCTAATGTGTGCTTTATGTAGATTTTTTGGTCAATTTTGGACAAAGTCAAAGGATTTATAAGCAAATGGTAGCCAATACTCGAGGAAAATAGGGAAGAGGATTCGTAGGGGGTGTCTCCTTCATTTATGACCCCTTTCCTTGAATCCTCCATCAACAACTTGGAGCACAAAGGTCCACATTGATGCATCCAAGGGGCAGCCGAGCAAGTAAAGAAGGACTGTTGTTTATCTCCAATTCTGGAAAGCCGAGCTCCTTGATTTTAGGAGGACTGTTGGAGGAATCCATTTGTACAAATAAGGTGGCTTAGAGCCTCAGTAGGTTATCCAATCATTAGTAGAATTTTCGCACTTTTGTGCAACATTTCTTTAGCTCATTTTCGAGTTCCTTTTTGAGAACAGTTTATGTAATGTGACTGCTATTTTTGATAATGAAGATGAAACAATTTTTGAGCCAGCACTGATCTCTTTCAGAGGGCTGAAGCTCTTGGGTTAGGGCCCAACCCAAGCTACCTAGCACCTCTTGCTTTGTACTTATATTTTTTTACTTCAGTTCATGAGTTAATTTCTATTACATAGATTCATTTTGTTTTGTTTAGATTAGGTTTTTTGATGGTTTGCTTAATTGTTTTCATTTTGCTTTGTTTAGATTAGGTTTCTTTTGATGGTTTGCTTAATTGTTTTTGTTTCAGTTGCTCAAGTAGGTTATTTCAGTGACAAAATAAGATTCAAAAAGGCCAACAACAGGCCCTGATCTCCTTTCTCCCTTTTTGAGACTATTATTTGAGATCAAGGCACTACTGCTGCCACCAAAAACACAATTTTGCTCTTCCATGCAACTTCTAGTGTGATGACTTGGTTCAAAAACATTGACATATTGATTTAGATTCAGTTTCCTAGATCATTTCGTATTCTTTTACAATAGATCTCTTTACATGCTTTTTTGTTCCAAGGTTATTGTTCAACATTTTTTGTTGTAGGTCAGAAATTAGGTCAAGCTAGAGAAATCTACGTTTTCATAGTATAGTTAGCTCTTTCTTTGATCGGTTTTCATAAGTAGATGTGCGGATCTATTGCAGGACACCTCAGCTCACCATACATCCATAAAACAGCTAGCACCAGCTCACTTTCACATATTCCCCAAGTCATTCACAACATTTCGCCAATCTGCACTAATTTCTGCGTTTTTCTCCATAAGTCGCCCTCTTGCCATTTGAACAAATCCAACCATAATGTTCTTTCTTGATCTTCCTTGAAAAGCTCTAGACACCTCAACACCTTTATCTAGCCTTCAGTTACTCTTCGCCATCATTTTTCTACCTTCAAAACTCCAAAAATAGCTCTCGGCCTCCTGTAGATCCCCTGCAGCCTCATGTAGAACTATTTGTAAGTGGTTTTCCGAAATCCGATTGCAATGGAAGACTTCAGAAGGGTACTAGGGGCTTCTTAGGACTTCTCCAAACCTTCCTCCACCTCTGAAAAAGCCAACTCCATCTTCCTTCACCACCAAACCTCTGCACAGTCACAACTAGATAAATCACAAGCATAATAATCTCACACAAAAACACTCAAAAGCACAAAAAGATGTTTTCTTCTCATTTCTTTTCAGAAGTAGCTTGAATAAATGCAATTTACCTTTTCAATAGTCAATGGCACTCATTTCTTCAGTATTCATCTCTTTTCCTGCAAAAGTAGGGTTAGTGGGTAAATTAGGGTTTTCTAGGGTTTTCTCTTACATTCCAGTCTTCTTTCTCTTTCTGCAAATAGAATAGCCTCTGTAGAGTTAGCTTTCTTTCATCACAGTTAAAAGCTTCTTCTGAGAATTCATAGAATTTGGCTTAAGCTCCTAGTGATCTTGCGTCAGCTGACCAAGTGACAGCCTACAGTAAGAGCTAGTACTTGTGCATACAACACCGTCGCTTCCAAGTTTGTTACGAACTACCGGGTTGATAAAAGTAAAGTAGGAAGCCCCAGGAGTTGCAACATTATTGCTGCAATACTGGTGCTCACCAGTAAACCATGGTCCAACATCGGTATTATGAGAGAGATTTTCTTAATATTAAAACCAATGATGATCAGCCATGTTTAACAAGCATGGTCACATTGTGACAAAGATTGTCTCATTGTCCAGCATCACATTTCATCAAACATTGTCAACTATGGTCAACCATGGTCCAATGTTGCATTATGACAAAGATTGTCTCAATATGAAAATCAACCATGGTCAAACATGTTCCATCATGGTCAACGATGCTTAACCATTGTCCAAAGTCACATTGTGACAAAGATTGTCTCAATATGAAAATCAACCACAATCCAATGTGAGATTGTCACAAAGGTTGTCTAAATATGAACATCAATCATGGTCAACCATCATCAACCATGGTCTACCATGGTAAATCATGATCAACCATGGTCAACCATGGCCCAATGTCGCTTTAAGACAAATATTGTCTTAATATGAAAATCCACCATGGTCAAGCATGGTCATCCATGGTTGATAAGAAAGGTGATCCATGGTCAACCATTGTCCTACGTCACATTGTAACAAAGTTTATCTCAATATGAAAATCAACCATTGTCAACCATGGTCAATCATGGTTAATCAGGATCTAACTTTGCATTGTGACAATTATTTTCAACCATCATCAACCATTGTTAAGCATTTTCAACCACGATCTAGTGCCGCATTGTCACAAAGATTTTCTCAATATGAGAACCAACCATGGTCACATTGTTTCAAATATTATTTAATGGTCCAACATCACATGGTGGCAACAATGGTCCAACATCGTATTGTGACAAATATTGGCTCGATATGAAAATCAACCATGGTCAACCCTTGTCAATCATTGTCAAACATTGTCAACCATGGTCAACCATGGTCCAATGTCTCATTGTCGCAAAGATTGTCTCAATATGAAAATCAACCATGGTCAACTGTGGTCAACCATGTTTGTTTGAGGGTTTATAATATTTCTCTTAGGGTATATATACCTTTGTTTTATAATATTAATTCCTTAGGTTTAATATTATTCCCTTATGATTTTCGTATTAACCCCTTAAGTTTATTAGTGCCCTCGTTTTATAATATCAATCCCTTGGTTTTATTAATCCAAGGGTTCATATTCCTAGGGTATAATATTATTGATAATGTTTATAATATTATTCGTAGGGTTTAATATAAATCCCTTGGGTTTATAATCCATTGGGTTTGTAATATAAATTCCTTGGCCTTATTAATCCCTTGGGTTTTTAGTATTAATCCCATGGGATTATTAATCCCTTAGGTTTATAATAATCCCAATATGGGTTTGTGATGAGTGCCAGTATTACAGTAAGAATGTTGCAACTCTTGGGCTACTAGCTTTACTTTATCAACCTGGGGTTCATACAAACTTGGAGGTAATAGTGCTGCATACACAAGTAAAAGTGATGGTCCTGCCTTTTGTCACGGTTCAGCTGGCGAGAGACCATTGGGGGTTTCAAGCTAGAATTCTATGGAGTCAAAAGAAGCTTGGTTTCTTGATGGAAGAAAGGGAAATCTACTCTAAGGGAGGGTTACTCTACTGCAATAATGAAAAACACTGAAATTCAATGCTAAATCACACCTTTTCCTAATTAACTGCCAAGAAACTATGCTTTGAAATAATGTTAAATTAACATGAACCAAATGCTACTATCTAAGAATGGAAGTCAAAAGCATCAAACATCACTAATGTGCAAGTAAAGGGACCAAAATAAATTTGCTTTTGTCTTTTTGTCTTTTCATGCAAAATCAAGTATGCAAACTAATTTCTTTTGGTGATGTGGCAGGTGAATTAGGGATGTTGGAGGATTACTGGAAGGATTAGGAGGTATTTGGATGGTGTGGGAGACCCTTGGGAGACCTTTGGTGACTTCCTATAGGTTTTCCCTCAATTCGGCCTTAAAATAGTCCATTTCGGGAAATCCTATAGGATCTACTAGAAACCTACAGGATTCCCTGTAAACCTACAGGATACAGTCGAGAGAAAAATGGTAGGTGTTGGAAATGATGGAAAGCTTAGGGAAGATGGTAGATGGCTGGAATGAAGTGAGAAAAGTTCTAGGATCACTCAGAAGTCAATAGCAAGGATAGAAGATGGTTGGATTCACTCAATGTGGTTGGAATAATTTCTATGTAAAATGATGAAAACTAGTGAAGGCAATGGTGAAAACAAAGAATGACTATAGTGGATGAAGTGGAAGGTGTTTGCTGGCTATGAAGTCTTTGTCTACTCCTGAAGCACCTGCTCTGCATAAAACGTGTATAATTCCCAAAAATCTATGTAAACATGAAGCATTCTCATAAGATATAAAAGCAGAATTAATGAACTAACTGCCTACATTATGCATGAGGAGAGTTGCTGAAAGGAATGAAACCATGGATGGGATCTATTGCAAGAATGAAGATAGCGAAGATGGCAATGGAATCCTACTTTGCAAAAGTGATCAAATTCTAACTTAAATACAGTAAACTCTAAAGCTCATACAAGAAATAGAAATCTGTGTTTTTGGCGCTGCATAAGGGTCCCTTCCTCAAATCATGTTCCCAAAGGGAGGAAATGAGGCCAAGAAACCTACTGACAGCCTTGTGGTACTCCTTTTATCCCTGCTAACTTGCTACTGAAGTAAGGCACAAATGGAAGAAAAGTAGTAAATAACCAATCCAATCTACACTACTTGCAATGAAAACACATATAAAGGCAAATTAACAATGAAGCTATGAGCCTTGGCTACTAGGGCTGGACCCTAAACCAAGAGATTCAGCCCTCTAAGTTAACTCAGTGCTGGCTAAAAACAAAACTCATTCTTATTACCAAAACAAAAAATTACATCAACAAAGCTTCCACAAGTATGGAGCTCGAAAATAGCTTAGTGTTTTACAAAACAATATCAAATCCTAATGAGGCTCTAGGCATCTCTACTTTTACAATTGAAGTCCCCAATGACTTCCTTAAAATTAGGGAGGCTCGGCTCCCAAACTCGAGATAAACTGGCTCTTTGTCTCTCACTTTCTCGGCTGCCTTCTAATCCTCATGGCTTGGTTGCTTGCACTCTGAGGTGGTGTGATGGATGGAGGAATATTCGAATGGGGGAGAAGTAAATGGGGAGAATCTACCTCCTATAATACCTCTCCCTTGTCCCATTTGAGTTTTAACCTTATTATTTGCCAAAAGTCCTTGATTTTCTCCTTCAATCCTGCATTCAATGCATATTAGTCCACTAGGCATAATATCCAACTCTAACTCATCCCATAAACAAAATATAATCAAAAGCATGTAATAAGTTCTGAGAAAAGTTGGTTTGACTAAGCTAGGAGGTGAATTAAGGCCCATATAATTACCCAATGATGAGGCTCATCATCACCACCCTACTGAAAGTGTTGCTCATCCTCTGAGCAACTCAATCAATATCCATATCCTTCATAGCTCTAGTGGCCTCCTTGACATCCCATGCATCTACTATGTTTTCCTCTTCTTGTTCATAAAATCTTGCTTTCTTTTCTACTTCCTCCCACTGCCTCTTTTCTTCTTCTTGCTTCCTTCCTTCTAGCATTCCTAAGAGTAGTGGTGGACTGAGTTTTAGGCCAATCCAATTGACTTTCAGCCTTTGCATATATTGCTTGTACATGGGTGTCCTATTTAGTGCTTCTCTCAATCTTTGAGGAGAGTGGTACTCTCTTATCTTTAAGTTGTATGGCAATGTGTTCTATCTCCTCATGCAAGCATGTATGCTATCATCCCCTAACAACTTTAACATGTCCTCAAGATGTGAAATTTATTCCTCTTGGGCAGCAAGATACTTGGGTGCATGCTGAGGATCATTTGCAATCAAATTATGGGTACTGATGAGGGCCATGGGATCTTACTATTCAGCTATGGTCATAATAGGTTCAGTTTGTTCTCTTGCCAATATCTCCTTCATCTCTGTAGCCCTTAATTCCTCATGGTTCATCCATTATGCCAAAGCCATCAACTGTAAATCTCCTAGCTTGGCATTAGAGTCCCATACATTCATGTATGTTAAAGGCCATTTTATGCAAATAAAACTCAGACATCTTGGCCCTATCTTCTTGTGTTCTCTGACCACAAAGATCAATGAATTTCTTATAGTCCTGAAATGGCATGGTGCCTCTTTGTGCTAGGGTCTTGATTCGGAACTGCAGCCACTATTCCTTAAGGTATAGGGCATAGGATTTAGCTGACATCCTACACTGGATTGCTTCCAAAGAGAGACTGTCCATACATGCCAATTGATTCTCTCTTTCTTGCAGTTGTCCTCTCAACCATGCCTTTTATGTTTCTAGTTGATTTTTCATTATTGCTTCCGTATCTCTCAAGCTACTTAGCTCTCTGCTCATCCCCTTGAGCTTCTCCATGTGCCCAATGTCTTCCACCCCCTTGGACTTGGCAATTTACATCCATTGATGAGTTCTGGCTCTCTTCTTCTCAAGATCGAAGAAGAGTGGAATACCAAATTTTTGAGGAATGACCATGCCTCCTTCAATAAACCTACAGTAGGAGTCAAGGTTAGGTTGGGAGCTAGGTTATTTTGACTCTGGGTCGTCTTCTTTAGTTTCTTGTTGTTGGCCTACCTCCTTTTCAAATTTTTGTGTCTCCTCTAGATTCAGTAGAGTATCATGTAGGACTACTTCTGCTTCATGTAGACCCTGTTGTGTATCCTGTAGGATTTCTTTTCCGTTTGAGGAGGTGGATCTAGTCATAGGCCTTCTCACATAGACGATAGGAGACTTAGGAGAAGGCATTTTCTCCCGTTGTTTAGGTGAGTCCTAAATCACAGTGGGAATTTTTGTTGGTGTTTGGGGTTTCCCCTAACTTATTCTTGTGCTTTTCCTTGTCCTCAAATATAAGGGGTTCCACCTCTGTCTTTTTCCTTTTTGTTTGATTGGGATGCTAAGAGTATTGAGGGCAGCTGTTGCCTCTCTCTTAGTGGGTTCTGAAGACAACCTAGGTGACTCCTCCTTGTCTTCTTCTCCCTCTTTCCCATTTCTTTCTTCACCTATGTCTTTCCTTTCTTCTTCCTCTTGTAGATCCTCATCTTCTTTATCAATTTCCTCCTTAACATCCTCCTTTGTCTCTTCATCATCCTCCTTCTCTTTTTACTCTTCATCTTCATCTTCCTCATTTTATTCTATTTCATCTTCTTCTTCATCCATATCATCTTCATCTCCTTCTGCATATTCTTCTTCCTTCCCTACTTCTTCTTCCTCTACTTTAATCTCTTCCTCATCCTTTCCACTGACAGTAGGACTAACGTTATATGTGAGAGATTTGATGTCCTCCTCTCCCTGCATGTCTCTGAAAACTGACCATCGTATGGGAATTTTGAGGTTTTGGAGGGCATCTTCTATAAGGATTTTAATTAACCCATGTTGAGCTAACTGTTGGGAATTTCCCTCTTTCACCTTGATGCTTGTGTTTATTAGTGATTGTAGCAGGAAGTATGGTATGTTGAGCCTATGGTGAGGGGGTGTTTCTGCTCCAAATATCAACTCTTCAAGAAGCCTAAAATGATAGCCATAGACCACACAATACCTACCCTCACATGATATGTATTTGATAATTTGGTAGCTCACCTCATTCCAAGTATATGGCAGACCTTCTCTCCTTACTCCATTTTTGTCCTCAATGGGTTCCTCACCTTCTAAAAAGAATTTCCTTTTGGCAATCTAGCTATCTCCTTTGCCTTCCTTCCTCCATGGTACTCCTAGGGGAAGTGTGGTAACTTTTCTGATGAATTCAGGGGTGAGATGTATGGAGAGGCCTCTTACCACAATAGTTGCATGGACTCTGGTAAGTGGAATGATGAAGAGATAGGAATCTCGGGCCACCTCATCATCATACCCCCTTAATTTTTCGAAATACCCCATCCAATTATGCCTTGTGAATATTTCTAACACCTGAGGGTGTTATTGGATTCTCACAGTGTTAATGGGATCCCTTCTATTAAACCCTCCTGTCATCTTGGTTGGTGACATTTGAAGAGATGAGATGGTTGATATGATTTCCAAATGCAGAAGTAAAAAATTGAAATGACTGTGTGGACAATTCTCTTGCACAGTTACCAAATTCACTCAGACTAGAGGATTTTTTTTGTTCAATTTACTTGGAAAGAGGGATGTAATTATAGAGCCTACCTCTTCATAGTGTTTTTTGTGGCCAACCCACGTGTTTTCCCCTCTGAAACTCGTCTTGGCCTATCATATAGACTATCTTTGTGTATCCTGTAGGAATCCTGTGTGCAATCCTGTAGGATTTCCTGTGAAATCCTATAAGATTTCCTGTGCAATCTTGTAGGAATTCCTGTGCAGAAAAACAATGGTTTTTTCCTTGTTGTAGGTTTCCTAGGTATGAGAGTGACTTGTGAGAGCGAGCCTCGAGGAAATGAATGCATCAATGCATGGGGACGACGATTATTTCCTCTCATGGTCATTTGGCGTGAGGTGGTGTGCTGGCAGCCGAGGTACAGTTTCCATTTTTGGACCATTGGTCCCCACTACCACCTCATCACTCCCAACTTCTTCGTAATAAGCTCCCACTTCATGCTTCCGTGGCCTTAACTTATTTTTTCATTCTCCTTTCTGTTTTTGAGTTGACTGCTGCCACATGTGAGAGGAAAAATTATTTTGTCTTTGTTGACTGATTGAAGGTGGCCAAGTTAATTGGCCACCTTTCGCTTATAAACCAACTTACTCGTAACCTTTAAATCTTTTAAATACATTATGAACATGAGAGAGTGAGTGGGATACTTACCTGTGGTGCTAATACCTTGCTGTAGTTGTTGAAGACCGGAGGTGCTTGCTGTGTGTATTGGCTGCATGCTATTCCTCTTCCTTTTATTTTTTTTCTGTTCTCTGATGATTCTTTTGATGTGCAGTTATCTGGTGTTGAAGATGATGGTGATGCTGCTACTTTGGAGCTCCTTATCCTCTTGGATGATCGTGCTTGAAGCTTGTTGTTCACATGATTTTTATTTTATGGGATAGGTTGTTACAGGATTTCCTACAGGATGTCTTGTAGCTGTTTCTCCCTCAGAACTCTTAATCATATACTTTCCTGGGATTTTGAGGATGGTGACATGAATGGAGAGGGAGAATAGGAGTGTGGAGAATGAGGAATACTCATGTGATGCTCTGTATTTCTCTCTGTTTCCTTCTTTTATCAAAGACTGTGACAGAAAAGTTTTTGAAACTGATTTTTTTTCTTTTTCCTTTTTAGGGTGAATGCAGGGGTGATGAAAGTGGACATAGGTATGGTCATGGAATGATGATGTAGGGGTGCTATTTTATTGACATAGAAGCTCTTTTTTTCCCTTAGGGTCGCTTCCCATAGGATTTCTGGGTCACTGTGATTCCTATAGGATCATCCTGTAGGTTTACAGGGGATCCTATAGGTTTATATGGGATCCTGTAGAAAACACAGTCCCCTTGTAAACTAAAGGAAAGGAGTGGAAAAAATGAAAGAAATGGTAGAGTGATGAATGAAAATGAGTGGAAAAATAAAAATGTGAGTGAAATAGGTCCCTTTGTGATCCTCCTTTTCTCTTTGATCGTCCTTCTTGCTGACCTATAAAATAGAAATTTTCATGATTTTTCTCTTTTCCTTTTTTTTTTTTTGAAAACAACTAGGCTGCCTTTGAGAGGTTTTCATCCTAGTTGTTTTCCTTGGGTGCCTCAAGAGAGGTTTTCACCCAGGGATCTTTTTATTCTCATTTTTTCTTTTTTCCTTTTTATTGGCACCATTGGGTCGGCCCAAGATTTTTTCAACCCGATAGTGGGACTCAGGCGCCTCATGGAGGTTTTCACCTGAGTCCTTATTCTTTTTTTTTTTTCTCTCAGTGATTTGATGAGGTAGGAGTTGAAACTTGCTCCATTACCATCATTGTTTTATTGATACCATCAATGAACTCTTTCTTTGACAATGGTCTCTTATAATTTCTCAACCGGTGTCCATCAACAAGTAAGCGAATGGCCTCTTCATCTATGGTTCTGATCTGTATTGAACCATTATCATGGCATCTTTCTACAACATAAGGTCCTATTCATCTTGTCCTTAACTTTCCCTTGAAGTCTTTATACCTAGAATCATATAACAAAGCCTAATCACCTTCTTGAAATTGTTATTCCTTGATGTTCTTATCAATCTAGATCTTCCTCTGAAGTTGAATTACCTCTGTATGTAGGAGGGCCTGCATTCTAAACTCATTTAAACCATTCAACTGGAGAAATCTCTCTTTTTGTGGACAGATGAGATCTATATGTAGTTGGGCTGCCATCCTTAACGTGCTACACTCAAATTCAATGGAAAACAGGGCCTTTTTCCCATAGACCAGCTCATAAGGTGTGAATCCAGTGGTGGTCTTCCAGGTAGTATTATAGGCCTAGGTGGCATCAACTAGTCTATATGCCCAATCCTTCTTGCTTCTGCTTACCACTTTGGTCAAGATGCCCTCCAACGCTCTATTGGTCACCTCCGCTTGTCGATTAGCTTAGGGATGATAGGGAGTGGAGGTTTTATGCTTGATCTTGTGCTGGCTGAGCAAATCTTCATGTTGGAGGTAAACTGGCTACCTTGCTCTCTGACCAGCTCTCTAGGGTACCCAAATTTGTAAAATACATTCTCCCTTAGGAACTCAGCTACCTTCTCTTTTGCTGCTTCCTTAATTGACTTGGTTCTAGCCCACTTAGTCAGATAGTCAGTGCAGACAATGATGTATTATTTTTGTTTGGAAGGGGGTTCAATAAGTCCAATGATTTCCATGCCCCACTTGTCAAATGGCTCGAAATTCACTTGAGGCTATAGAGGCATTTCATCTCTTGGAGTAAGCCTTACCATCCTTTTGCACTGATCACACTGACTAGTATATCTTTTCACATCCTGATGAAGAGTGGGTCGATAATAGCCTGCTTGTAACACTTTGAATGTTGTCCTCTTTGATGCAAAGTGACCTCCACAAGGCCCATAATGACAGGTCAGAAGGATGTCAAAGAATTCCTCCTCACTGACACACCTTCTCAAGATTTGGTCTGGGCCAAATGTGAAGAGATTTCCCCCAATCTAAGTGAAGGGTGCACTCTTCCTTACAATATTTCTTTTCTCTTTGGAGAACAAGTTCGATGGGAACCTTGTAGATACCAAATATTTTGCTATAACATCAAACCATGGAGAGAGAATTGAAATAGAAAATAAGTGCTCATTCGTTAACTGGTCATCAACCATTCCCTCTTCACCTGGAGGCAAATTTAATTTGGACAAAAAGTCTGCAGCAACATTTTCCTTACTAGGCTTATCAACAATAGTTAGATCAAACTATTGTAATAAAAGTAACCATCTTATAATCTGAGCATTCATATCTGGTTTATTCATTAAATATTTGATTTTAGCATGGTTAGTATGCACAAACGTTTGATACGGTGTAATATAATGCCTAAATTTGTTTAATAAATACACAACAACCAGGAGTTCCTTTTCGGTCACTGTGTAATTTTGTTAAGCCTTTGACAGATTCTTACTGACAAAGTAGATAACATAAGGCAATTTTTCATCTATCTGACCTAGGGCTACTCCTATGGCTTTGTGTGAGGCATCAACATGAATACGAAAAGGAAGGGTCCAATCTGGACCTCGGAGAATCAGCACAGTTGTTAACTTGTTCTTTAGGGTGTCTAAGGTCTCTTGACAACTTTTTGACCATATAAACTCAGGGTCCTAGGCCAACAAACCTAATAAAGGAGAGGCCAGCTTGCTGAAGTCCTTTATGAACCTTCAGTAGTATCTAGCTAACCTTAGGAAAATTCTGACATATCTCTGCTTTTGAGGAGGTGGGACCCTTTGGATGATAGTTATTTTGTTTGGGTCCACCTGCAGTCCTTGCTGAGATATTGAATGACCTAGCACGATGCCTGCAGTCATCAAGAATTCACATTTTTTTGGGACTGAGAGACAGGTTCATTTCAATGCATTTGTGCAGTACTTTGCCTAGGTTGGATAGAGCCTCTTTAAAATCATGGCCATAAGGTGTAAAATCATCCATATAAATTTCTAACACATCACAGACTAACTTAGAAAAAATACTTAGGACTTCTTTATGTAAAGTGGTAGGAGCATTGCATAGGCCAAAAGGAAGGACCCTATAGGCAAAAGTACCCCAAGGACAGGTGAAGGTGGTTTTATCCTGGTCTTCTGGGCTGATTTGGATTTGGTTATACCCATTGAATCCATCTAGGAAAAAGAAAAACTTTTTCCCTCCCAGGCCATCTAACACTTGGTCAATGAAAGCTAGAGGAAAATGGTCCTTCTTTGTGGCTTTTTTCAACTCCCTGTAATTGACATAAATCCTCCACTTACCATTTTACTTTGGAACTAACATGAAAGCAGAGACCCACTCACTGTTGGAGATAGGGTAAATGAATCTTACATCTGGCTGTTTTTGCAATTCTTCTTTGACTATATCTTTAAGAGCTAGATTCATCCTCCTTTGGGGTTGTCAAACTTGCTTCTAACCTTCTTTAATGTATATGTGGTGAGTACACACTTAGGGGTGCACTCCCTTCATTTCTTTGTAACTCCAAGTGAAGGCATCTAGATGTTCCTTTTGCATGTTGCATAGCTTCTCTTCATGGAGAGAAGAAAGAGATGGATTGATTTTCAAGGTTCTCTCAGGGCCGAATTCTATGGTTTTGACATGGAGGGGGCTTGAATCGGCCATGCATAGGTCAATTGGATGATTGTTCTGGGTTTCCTTTACTACATCTTCTAAGGGCAATGCACTGGGAGTTAGACTTTGGAGTAGGTGTTCAACCAAATCATCTTCATCCTACTATCCTCCTCCCATGGTTGTTTCTAAAGTATAAAGTTGGGTGGAATAAACTTCATCTTCTTCCTCCTCATCCAACCATAAAGGTAAATCAAGCTCTAGAGATGGTTGAGCAGGAGGGTATGGGACTAACTGCTTGGACATATGCCCATTCTTGATGTTCATGTTCCCATCTTTGCAGCTGATGTAAGCATCAGTAGTGGCCAACTAGGGTCTCCCAAGGATGAGAGAGTAACCAATAAGCTTAACCTTAGGCTCGGGAACTAGGAAATCTGCAAGGTACTCCCAAGAGTTAATGGAGACCATAAAATCCTCCACAATCCCCTCAGGAGTCACGGTGGAGCGATCTGCAAGTTGGAGAACTGTTGTGGTCTTCCTCAATGAACCTTTGAGGTTGATCTTGAGCATGTTGTGCTTGTTCATCACATTAATGGTAGCCCCAAGATCGATCAAGTGTGTGGGACAATGCTGCCATTAATGTGCACATCTACTACAGGGCTTCCAGGGTCCAAATGCTTTGGATAGATTACCTGCCCCCGCATTAAGTCGGACAAGTGTCCAATGACATTAATGGTAGGGGAATCTCTTCTTCACCTCCCTGGACGCTTGAAGCACTTCTCCTTAATCAACTTATTGTAAATATGAGCATCTTTTATTGCTTGGAGAAGTGGAATCTTTACACAGATTTTTCAATTCTCCTAGAAGTTCAGTCTCTTCTGGGGTAGGCTGGAGTGGTTGGGTTAATCTCTTAGGAGATGGTGGATTTAATTTAAGAATACTTTCCTCTCTCTCTTTATCAACCTCCCTAGGTGGAGGTGGAGGTTGGTTATCTGGGAGAACTCTCCTAGATCTCAGGGTAATCTTCTAGATTTCCACATCATAAGCTGGATATGATGTCTCTCCACTGTATACTTGTTGAGCCTGTCTGTTGTTCAGGTTCGGATTTGGCTCAGCAGGAATATGGGGTTGCTTGGGTGGAGTAGAGTGTAACAACTGTGATTGGGCAAGTGGTGGAAGAAATAAAGTTGGAGCATTATTGTGCTGGGGCCTCCATCCCTGGAGCGGTGCATTCCACTGAGGTTGTGTCGGAGCATATGGTTGAAATGACTAGCTAGCTGGCTGGGAGTGATACTAAGATGCAAAGGACCAAGGAGGAGGTGTGGACCAAGAAGGATGAGCATGGGGTCCCCAAGAAGGTATGGATGTGGTCTGGTTGGGGTTGTAATATGCATCAGATGACCCTTGCATGCCCTGCTGGTATGGTATAAGCCCATGAGGTCTCCTTTTGTTTATGTAGCAGAGCTGCTCAGTGACCCCTTCAACTCCTTGATATACAACTTTGAGTCCAGGCAAATAAGGACACTTGTATGTGGAGTGGTTTTCTTCACAGACTGAGCAAATTTCAATAGAATTCAATGGACATTCATTCCTAGGGTGCCTCCTAGTGCATCTAGGATAGAAAATGGCCAAGGCTCTCTCTGCTTCCTCCTTCTTTCTCTTATTGTGCATAGTGTCCATTTGTAAGGAAAGGGTTTGCAACATCTCATTCTTGAAATCTTCCAACATGTTTCCAATTTCACCCTGGATGGATGAGTTGGAAGAGGATGCACTCACGATAGGTTGACTACCCCTACCCTTTTTCCTAGCTATCGTAGAATGGTTTCTAAAGATAGTCTTGATATCCTCATAGGGTAATTGGTAGATATCTCCTCCTGCTAATACGTGTAGGGTATCCAGAAGATCTTCCCTTACTCCCCTAAGGAGGACCAACTTTAGTGACTTAGGGTCAAGTGTGCATCTGGCCCTTTTGTAACTAAGATGGAATATTTCTTCATAGTCCTCTAGGGATTCATCATTGCCTATGGTCATCCTAAAAATTTCCTCTTTAGTATCCTTTGACCTACAGTAGTCTCGATACTTGTTGTTAAAGGCTTGTTGCATCTGAGCCCAAGTTGTGATGCTATCCCCAGGTAAACCCATGAATGAGTGCAATGTTGCACCCTTGAGGGTAGATGGAAATAGTTTTAACTTCTGCTCATCATCTATATAGTCATAGGTTCGGAATATAACAACAAACTCAAATACAAAAGTGTCGGGGTCTTCTGTGGTCAAGCCATGGAAATGTGGTAGGGTAGAGGGGCTTATATTTTTCATCTTTGTGCCCCCATTGGTTTCCCTGATAGGGAAGGCACCCTCATCTCTCTCTCTATTCCCTCTGTCATTTCTGATTTTAGATGTTGGTTCAGTAGGAATGGGTTATTCTTCTTATTCTTCCCCTGTAGGTTCTTCAAATATGTCAGGTTGCTCACCTAAGGGTTCCTCCAGTTCCCAACTATCGAAGAAGAGGGGAGCTTGCCTATTTGATGCAGTGGGGATATTTGGAAAAAATTTCCCTAAGTTATTCCTATTCCTATGAGGCATGAAAGGAAATGTTTTTAGGTTGGTTTTTTGTTTTTTTCAAACTTGGAAATTACTTTACAGAATTGAAATTGCTGATTAAATGAAAATTATTGACTGAATGAAAAAACTAGTTGCTGAATTGAAATATTGCTTGCAAAATGGAAAGGAAAGCATAAAATGTAGAATGAAAAAAGAAGCAACTAAATTACATTTGCAGAAATAAACTAATGGCGGAACATTAGAGACAAGAAATAGAAGAAAGAAGCAGTATTCGCATATTACTCAGAAACCTCCCTGGCAACGACGCCACAAAGTGATGAGCACCAGTATTATAGCAAGAATGTTGCAACTCCTGGGCTACCAGTTGTACTTTATCAACCCGAGGTTCGTACAAACATGGAGGTGACAGTGTTGTATACATAAGTAAAAGTGATGGTTCTGCCTTTTGTCATGGTTCAGCTGGCGACAGACCACTGGGGATTTCAGGCCAGACTTCTATGGAGTCAGAAGAAGCTTGGTTTCTTGATGGAAGAAAGGGAAATCTACTCTAAGGGAGAGTTACTCCAATAATGAAAAAGACAGAAATTGAATGCTAAATCACACCATTTCCTAATTAACTTCCAAGAAACTATTCTTTGCAATAATGTTAAATTAACATGAACCAATTACTACTATCTAAGCATGGAAGTAAAAAGCATAAAAAATCACTAATGTGCAAGTAAAGGGACTGAAATAAATATGTTTTTGTCTCTTTTTTTTTTCATGCAAAATCAAGTATGCAAACTAACTTCTTTTGGTGATGTGGTAGGTGAATTAAGGATGTTGGAGGATGCATGGAAGGGTTAGGAGGTGGTTGGATGGTGTGGGAGACCCTTGGTAGACCTTATCTAACTTCCTAGAGGTTTTTCCTCAGGTCAACCTCAAAACAGGCCATCTTAGGAAAACCTACAGGATTCCCTGTAAGCCTACATGATACAGCCGAGAGAAAAATGGGAGGTGTTGGAAGTGATGGAAGGCTTAGGGAAGGTGGTATATGGGTTGAATGAAGTGATAAAAGGCCTAGGATCACTCAAAATTCAAAAACAAGGATGGAAGATGGTTGGATTTGCTTAATATGCTTGGAAGAATTTCTATGTAAAATGATGAAAACTAGTGAAGGCAATGGTGAAAACTAGGAATGACTATAGTGGATGAAGTGGAAGGTGGTTGCTGGCTATGAAGTCTTTGTCTACTCCTGAAGCACCTGCTCCGCATAAAACATGTATAATTCCCAAAATGCTATGTAAACAAGAATCATTCTCATAAGCTAGAAAAGCAGAATTAATGAACTAACTGCCTACATTATGCATGAGGAGAGTTCCTTAAAGGAATGAAACCATGGATGATATCTACTACAAGAATGAAGATAGCAGAGATGGCAATGGAATCATACTTTGCAAAACTGATCAAATGCTAACTTAAATACAGTAAACTCTAAAGATCATATAAGAAATAGAAATCTGTGTTTTTTGGGCTGCATAAGGGTCCCTTCCTCAAATCATGATCTTAAAGGGAGGAAATGAGGCCAAGACAGGTCTACTGCCATCCTTGTAGTACTCCTTTTATCCCTACTAACCTGCTACTGAATTAAGGCACAAATGGAAGAAAACTAATAAACAACCAATCCAATCTACACTACTTGCAATGAAAACACATCTAAAGGAAAATTAACAATGAAGTTATCAGACTAATCTAAACATGCAGATACAAGAAAGAGAAGCCTTGGCTGCTAGGGTTGGGCCCTAACCCAAGAAATTTAGCCCTCTAAGTTAACTTAGTGCTGGCTCAAAACAATACTCATTCATATTACCAAAACATAAAATTACATCATCAAAACTTCCACAAGTATGGAGCTCGAAAATAGCTTAGAGTTTTACAACAAAAAATTGAATCCTAACGAGGCTTTAGGCCTCTCTACTTATACAGCTGAAGTCCCCAACGAATTCAATAAAATTAGGTAAGCTTTGCTCCCAAACTCGAGATAATCTAGCTCTTTGTCTCTCACTTGCTCGGCTACCTTCTAATCCTCATGGCTTGGCTCCAAGCTAGTGAGATGAGTGGAGGAATATTCGAATGGGGGAGAAGTAAATGAGGAGGATTTACCTCCTATAATCCCTCTCCCTTGTCCCATTCGAGTTTTAATCTTATTATTTGCCAAAATTCCTTGATTTTCTCCTTCAATCCTACATTCAATGCATATTAGTCCACTAGGCATAATATCCAACTCTAACTCATCTCATAAACAAAATATAACCAAAAGCATGTAATAAGTTGTGAGAAAAGTTGGTTTGACTAAGCTAGGAGGTGAATTAAGGCCCATGTAATTACCCAATGATGAGGCTTGTGACAAATATTTTCTCAATATGGAAAGTAATCATGGTCAAATATGGTCAACCATGGTTAACCATGGTAAATCATGGTCAACATTGGTAAAAAATGGTCCAATGTCATATTGTGAGAAAGAAATTTTCAATATGAAAATCAATCATGGTTAACCATGGTCACATTCTAACAAAGATTATCTAATGGTAAAACATCACATTTCAATAACCATTTTCAACTATGGTCAACCATGATCCAATGTTTCAGTGTGGAAAAGATTGTCTCAATATGAAAATCAACCATGGTTAATAATGGTCCACTATGGTCAACCATGGTCCAACATTGCATGATTGTCTCAATCTGAAAATCAATCATGGTCAGTCATGGTCAATCATGATCAAACATCACATTGCAACAAATATTTTCTCAATATGAACATTAACCATGGTCAACCATCATCACCATGGTTCACCATGGTCCAACATTGTATTATGACAAAGATTGTCTCAATATGAAAATTAACCATGGTTAACCATGGTCCAACGTTGCATTTTGACAAAAAATCTCTAAATATGAAAACCAATGATGGTCAGCCATGGTCCAACGTCACATTGTGAAAATGATTGTCTCAATATGAAAACCAATGATGGTCAACCATGGTGAACCATGGTTCGTGGTCACATTGTGACAAAGATTGTCTCAATATGAAAATAGACAATTGTTTGCCATGGTTAATCATGGTTAATCATGGTCAATAACCATGGTCACATTGTGATAAGTATTGTCTTAATATGAAAGTCATCCATGGTCAAACAGGATCCAATGCCACATTGTGATAAAAAATCGCTCAATATGTATATCAATCATCGTTAACCATGGTCCAATGTCACATTGTGACAAATATGGTCTCAATATGAAAATAAACCATGGTAAACCATGTCTTTTTAGACTTTAATACCTATCTTAGGGTTTATGTTCCCTGGGTTTACAATATTAATCGTTTGGGTTTAATATTATTCCCTTGGGTTTTTAATATTAATCCATTTGGTTTATTAGTGCCTTGGGTTTATAATATCAATCCATTAGGTTTACTACTCTAACGGTATAATATTATTGATAGGTTTTATAATATTAATCCTAGTGTTTAATCAAAATCCCTTGTGTTTATACTCCTTTGGTTTTATAATATAAATTCCTTGGCTTTATAATATTAATAATCACTTACTTTATAGTATTAATCCCAAGGATTTATAATAGTAATTTCTTGGGTTCTTAATATTAATCTCTTGGGTTTTCAATATTAATCCATTGGTTTTTATTAATCCCTTAGATTGATAATAATAATCCCTTAGGTTTATTAATCTAAGGGTTTATATTCGTATGGTTTTATATTAATGATAGGGTTCAATGTTATTCTTTTGGGTTTATAGTTCCTTGGGTTTTAAAAATTAATCCCTTGGTTTTGTAATATTAATCCCGAGGTTTATAATATTAATATCAGCGTTTAATGTTCATCCTAGTTTTTATAATATTTATCTTAGGGTTTATATCCCATAGGTTTAAAATATTTATCCCTTGGGTCTACGATAGAGATTTTCTCAAAATGGAAATCAATCATGGTTAACCATGGTCAACAGTGATCAATCATGGTCAAAATTGGTCAAACATGTTCGAGCATGGTAAATTATGATCTACCATTGTCCACTGCCACATTGTGAAAAATATTGCCTCAATATGAATATCAACCATGGTTTATAACATTAATCCTAAGAATTAATATAAATCCGTTGGGTTTATAATCATGGTCAACCATGCTCCAATGTGATATTGTGACATACATTTTCTCAATATGAAAATCAACCATGGTCAATCATGGTTAGCCATGGTTCAATGTCACATTGTAAAAACGTTTGTCTCAATATGAAAATCAACGATGGTCAAACATGTTTGTTTTAGTATTTATAATATTTATCTTAGGGTTTATATACCTTAGTCTTACAATATTAATCCCTTGGGTTTAATACTATTCCTTTGAGTTTTTAGTATTAAACCCTTGGGTTTATTAGTGTCTTGGGTTTATAATATCAATCCCTTGGGTTTATAATAATACTACCTTGCGTTTATTATTATTGTATTATTATTATTATAGTTATATATTTCTTAATATTAATATTAACATTAATATTGAATCCATATCCATTGACATTTGTTGGCATATATCAACCACATTTAATAATGTGGTTGTGCATGTGATTGATATATGCCTATCGATGTATATCAATAACATTTATTAATACTAAAAACCCAAGGGAATAATATTAAACCCCAAGAATATTTATGCTTGGGTTTGTAATATTAATAATCTCTTCGGTTTTTAATATTAATCGCAAGGGTTTTTAATATTAATTTGTTAGGGTTATCAATTTCTTAGGTTTATAATAATAATTCCTTGGGTTTATAATATTAATTCTTCTGTTTTATTATTATTCCCTTGGATTTTAAATATGTATTCCTCAGGTTTATTAATTCCTTGGTATATTGATCTTTTGAGTTTATAATATTAATCTCACTGGTTTCTTAATTCTTTAGGTTTATAATATTAACAATTCCTTGAATTTGTGATTCCTTAGCTTTATAATCTTAGATTTTTTTTAATTAATCTTCTATTTGACATATTAATATATTAATTTAGCAGATTAAGTTTATAATATAGCATATATTAAGTTGATGCCTTTAGCGTATAACAACCACATTTACTAATGTGGTTATGCTAGTTACCTAAACACCTCACCCACTTATCCTTAGACTAGGCTATTGGTATTCCCTTGGTTCAATTCTCTTGAACCTCTTGAGCAGTCCTTGGTCCTCTCTGGTGTCTACAACACCTTGCTTACATTTTGAGAACTCTTTTGGATCTTCTCCTAAGGACCTCCTAACCTTTTCACTCTTCAACCAGAACTGGGTTTTCCTTCTCTTTTTTATTATTTCTTTTTGTAGGGTTCCTTTTTTCCACAGTCCTTGACAACACTATTGGTTCGCTTTTCTTCCGAATTGTCATAGTTTCTCTTGCTATGAGATTATTCTCCTACAAGCTCCTCTTTCCTACTAAGAGCTACACATGCTCTTTTCCTTTTATCACAAATCCTCTTGATTGTGATGTTTCCATGTGCACGTATGAAATATATATGAAAATAAAAATACCATATTTACCTTCTTAACATCAGAGTCTTCTCCTCTGCTTGAATGTACTTTTCCCCAATTTTTCTTGGGTCCTATTCTAGATCCTTCTGCAAGAAATAATTTGTTGCTTTAATGCCTCTTGCTACAACCATATAACTCTCTTCCATATTATATTACCCTCTACTATGATATCCCCCATCTATTGTCCCTACTACAAACAATCCTTTCAAAAAATCTTTTTGTTGTCATCCCAACTTCCTCAAGTACTCGTTAGTGATGAAATCCCTGCAACAATTTTTTTTTAGATTATTCCAAAAGAGCATCAATGAGTCTATGATACCACTCTACGTAGGGGAGAAATGGATATCATCCCAATCTTTAGTTTCCACACAGAAAAAAACTTCTTAATCAAAAATGCCTTGAGATTCCTACAACCCACTTTTCTCTTCTAGTTTGCAGCATGAATTCCAACTTTGTTTCCAATTTAGTTTGAAAAATTTCTTCATAAAACATGACAGGAACCATCATATATATATATATATATATATATATATATATAGATATATATAGTCTGATTAGAGTAGGTCAGGGTTCAATCTTGACTTAAAGGTTAGAGGTCAAAATGTTTGTGTTGTGCACTGAATCCTCCACCTACCTACTTGTTTGAAGCCCGACTGATTGATTGGGGAGGTTAGGGTTGGGACTCATTTAGTCTCTTCCTTTGAAAACCTTCTACTTGTGTCGTATTGATTATCTTGATTGGGAATTGGTCGTGACTTAAGTTGTTTTGTCTTCTCCTTCTACCACTGATCCTTCGACAACCTTTCTTCATGTAACAAATATCCTCCTTTGACTATATAATTTTATCCATTATGTATAATCTTCCCATTGTGTCTCAAAATGACCCTTTGAAACTAGAATCCCTTTAATTCCATGTTAAACTAATTCTCCCCTAGATTGCGAACTCTAACTCTTAATACCTTATCTCTAATGCACATTATCGAGTTTATTATAACACATAAGGACTTAGGTTGACATCAAACTCTACAAATAAATCTATTGACAAAATATCAAGGCATTCATCCTTTTTAGGCAAACGCACTCCTTTTCAATTTCTCAAAACCAAAATGTACAACCCTCATTCCTCAAAATTCTTTTGAGT
This sequence comes from Pinus tabuliformis, assembly GCA_031772625.1. NCBI lineage: Eukaryota > Viridiplantae > Streptophyta > Pinopsida > Pinales > Pinaceae > Pinus > Pinus tabuliformis. The sequence goes on along the minus strand of CM062814.1, from coordinate 659,606,837 downwards.
CTTGCAACTCAACCCCTACATATGGGCTCGTTTCCTTAATTTCTCTCACGTGAGTTCAACGTTTGGAATTTATATTCAGCATTAATTTAGTACCACATAGACGTGCCTACGGGTATCATTGCAATATTGAATACGTAGAAGATGATTTATTAACATCCAATCTCTATTTCTATTCAGAATAGATTATTTATAGAGAGTTTAAAGTGCTCATTGGCCAATATTTTCCTCAGATGCTCCTTCTCTTTCTTGAGTTAATCTCTCTCCCTCCCACAAGAGCCCACTTCCTAGGTTTCTATACAGAATGAAAAATAAGGAAAAATATCTGAACAAAAAATTGACATGGGACATCTTTCCCAGTGACCTAAAGCTAACTCACAACTCATCTAGACACTTATTCTCTTTTCACAAGCCCACCTGTGAAAAATACTAGCTCATCCTAAATATCCTAACAGCCTAATACTCCAAACTCTTTCTAGAAATAGAATTAGACACTTGGCCTTACTACACTCTTCCTAATTCCTAATTTATAGGAAAATAAAAACGAGGAAAATAAAATCCCTTTCATAATTTACATCACCCCTTTATCCTTAATTAAATCGGATCCTAGTGTTGATGCTCTTACATCAGCGTGTAATCAAATTTTTAATCTGGTACCGTAGTTAGTAGCTTTAGGTTTACTACTCACAAGAGGGCCTAGAAAGATGTGATGGATGAAATATTATAGATAGCCCTAAGCGCAATAAGTTCATAGCTAGTCCACAAATGTATTGAAGCCCATGTGAAGGAGATCCACCAGAATTTGATTCATCATTAAGCAACACGATTCATCCAAGAAATGTATTTGATGTGAGGACTACATCATAACTTACCAACAATTATTGCTCCATAGCTAGTATGTTGGTGGAAATTAACTCAATCGTCATGAAATATTGAATGTTAACTTGTTCATTACCGAGAAGTAGGAAAAGTATATCTTGCAAGAAACAACTATTAAGTCAAAGTGAGTTCAACAAGCTAAGACCCTAAGGGAGACCCAATAGCCATTGTTTGTTTAAATAACCTAGATTACATATTATTTCGGACCAACTAATATTATTCCTATAATTATGGGCCGCTTGGACTTTATACAATTTTTGCATATTCTTTGTACCATATCCAAGTTGACATGCCAAGAATGAGTGTATTTTCTTACCAAAGGCTACAAATTGAGAGATACTTTCTTTGTTCGATGAGGGAAATTTTGTACTAGTGCCTTTCACATAAAGGAGTGGTTGTAATAGTTGTCAACGATGGAAAATTAGGAGAAGACCATTGTAATAATTTGTATCGATGGTACCAAAATGTAAAGGTTGTACGTTTGAAGAATTTTTCGCATTGGTGATGGAGTTATTTATTTATATCTTTATCAACCATCTTTTTGTTATGGAAATTTTATCTAATCTTTTTTATTATTGATTAATGGGAACTAATTGATTTTACTAGATTGGTGAATGTTGGCATTATTTCTCATAGGAGTATTTGGACAAGTATGGATATTTGTGACCACAAAGACCATAACCCTTTTGTTCTATTACTGAAAGTAACGTGGGTTTGAAAAAATGCCCGAAAAATACTTTTGTTGAATCCTTGTGCATAGAGGGAGAGTTTCTTGTAGTCGAGGAAACCATATATTGATAAGCTAGTAATGGAGAACTCACCATCTATCTTCACATTGTACTTGGTAATCATTTTGAACATTGATCTTTTCCTTTTCAACATGGACTATGTCAATGTAAAAAAGTTCAATGGTCTTTATTTTTGTACCTGGAAGGTAGGTATTCAAATGAAATTAATGCATAAAAATGTGTCGATAATACTAAAGGAAAGCTAACCAAATCCTATAAATGTTAAGTTATCAATTGGATGGGAGAAAAAGGAGGAGAAAGATAAGCCTATTATTGGACTATCCCTCTCATATTCTCAACTTAATCTTATAGATTTAGAAAAAAACATCTAAAGAAATATGGGAGGAAACAGTTAAGATATTTGGAAGAAAATCCATAAATGAAAATTTTTCCCTAATATTGCTACTATTTAAATCTAAAATTTGAGACATGGCATCCTTAACTAATCACATTAATGACATGAAGTCACTCATAAGGTAGTTTGAGGAAATTGGCATTAAAATATAACATGAAGATGCAAAGAAAATTTAGTTAAATAACTATCTTCAAATTATGATAATGTTATTTTTACCTTAAGTTAATTTTCTTCTCAAACACTAGATGAAACTATTGTAGCACTATTGGCAAAAGAAAAGAGAATGAAAGAAGGTGACCCAATGCACAGTTTACACATGGAAATGAAACTATTTTCCAAAGGGCTAGATGAATAAAAATAAGAGCTCAACGGCATGTTTCTATTCCTGAAGGCATGAGCATACAAAGTCAAATTATAAAATTCGTGCCAAAGATCTTTTAAATGGAAAATTAAAAGAATCAACCAATATAGCTATTTAGGAATACTCGCCATATTTCATCCTTGAAGACTCAATAGATTGGGACAATGATGATGAGTTCAATATAGAGCCTCCTATATTATTGTAGAATATAGTTATGAATTATATGTGTTATACTTATTTTTGGTTTATGAAATAAAATATTAAGAACCATCATAAAACAGGGTAACATAACTCAAATTGTTTATTATTGGAGCTCAGAAACTCGAGAACAAATCATTAGTTTGATTATTTATATAATCTATTAGAGTTTATGGTTCTTGGTTCTTGGAAACCCAAGAAAAACAACATCTTGTTATATTTTTTGATATTTTTTTATCATTTTTGTGTTAGTAAGTCCATGTAAAATAGGTCACTTTGTAAGTTTGATTGTTGGATACATTCAGTATGCACACTAATTTCCTAGATAATTGGTGAATGCAATACACTATCTTCATAATTTGGGAGTTTGTCCATGTAGTGATTTGGTATCGTGCCTACTTCTCTAGAAAATTGAAAGATGAAATTAAGTCAAGAATCCTCAATCCTACAAATACACCAATGATGGTCACAAAAAATTTCATTTTAAATAGATTAAGTGGTAGCTCAAAGTTGGTGGTTGAGAAAGTGTGTAGTCTATGAGATCTTAGAGTGGACAGAAGTGTTGATGAAGAAGAAACAAAACAAGATCTAAGTGAAATATGTTTATATGACTTAATTTTCTTATGTGTAATATAAGTTTTTTTATATAAAAATTAAGGGAGGGTTTTAAGATTAATACTTAGATTAGTAGATTTTATTTGTTGGTTTCATTTGGGTTTGATAGAGTAGTTGATATATTGTCTTAACCTATCTTTCGAAAATTGGAAATAATTGGATCTTACTCCAACCATATAATAACTTTAAAAACTTTAGTATATTTGAGATTCAGTAAATGGACATTTTTGTATGTAGAAAGGTTGAAAACTTGGTGGATGTGGTTCAGATTCAATAAGACTGCTATGGATCCCAAATATTTTGAAAATTATACCCAAAGAGATTGCATGTCATGTGCTCAAAATTCTCATGATTGTTTCCACTACCCTTGTAAAACCATAGCAGGTCTAAATTCATACTCAGATGACTGGATAATGAGGACTTTTATGAGTGGACACTTCCAATGGATTGTGTTAACCAAAATCAAGCATCAGATTGTCTTGGGAAAACCAATGATTGTTAGAAGAATTTACTCAAAGGCTTGGGACACCTGTGGAGCATATGATCATCCAGCACTTGGGAGGTTCCCTGGTAAAAATGCACTAGGGACATAATTAAATATTCACAGGTTCACGTGGGCTCCCGATATAAATCATCCAAAGTGTACAATAAAGTCTTGTCTCTTGACTATGACAGGGACTGGGTTTTCTTCCTTAAGATTCCCGACAAAAATCTCCCATATCTGTATAAATAAATTATAGTTTTCGTGGGATTCCCTTAAATCTCCACTTTGTGTAGTTCTCCTATACTATTCTGAGACTCGGATCACTTCTCCAGGTTGTTGGAAAGTTGTCCCCTTCTCATCCTATATAAGGAGAGGAGTAAGGCTCATTTGGGCACCCGAGTTTTGGAGAGAGTTGAGTCTGAGTCATAGAGAAATTTCTAGCTTTGTGTGTTCTTGGTCTGAGAGCTATCTGCTGGCTCTACATCTACAAAGAGTTTGTTCAATCTGCTTGCATCACAAAGCAATCTCTCTTTAGAGTCGAGTTTGGAAGCCTATGCATTAAGGCCTAAAAGCCTTGGTGAGAACCTGAAGTGGTTGAAATCTATAAGTAGTGTCTTTATGCTTCATATACTTCTTCAAAGATAGAGTATGTGTCGGGCCAGGAAGCCTCCAATATCATCTGCAGAAATTTCTGCTTAACAGATGATATAATTGGTAAATTCCCCCACACTCAATCTCTGGATTGAAAATTTAAAAATCTCAAAATTGTAACCATTTTTTTAAATCAATAGAAAGATATATTTTCGCATTTGATATACCCATTTGTTAGTACCTTTTTCAAGGCTGAGGCATCAGTTCTAAGAGATTTTTTTTTAGGTATAAGGTGTATATCAAACTTTTCTATATAGTTCCAGGTAGCTTTTACGTCTTTTTTGATAGTGGAGTAGTTTTTATCTGTTTGGTTCCATGTACCTGAGGCAAATTGTACAATTTTCTCTATCTCTTCTTTGGCTTGCTTTAGTATTATTCCCCATCCAAGGTTGCTGGCATCACTCTCAACAATTTTGGGGAGATCTTCATCTGCCAAATAGAGGATTGGCAATGTATGGACTTTGCTTTTGATATTTTGGACAGCTTTAGTGTGATCAACTGTCCATGGTGATGGCTCTTTTTTCAATATTTGGTTAAGAATATTGCGGTGTGTTGCACATCCTTTATAAAAATTACTAACATAATTCAAGAAACCGAGGAACCTCTACAGTTGTGTTTTGTTTACGATTACATCTGGAAACCTATTAGAAAAATCTAGAGCATGCTTTTGCAAAGATATCTGGCCATATTCTATTGTATGTCCTAGAAACTTGATTTTGGTCTGGAACAATTCCATCTTCTTTTTACTTAAAACTAAACCACTTCTTTTCACAGCTTGAGTGAAAGTATGGACATGCCTGAAATGTTCATCTATGGTGTTGGAGAAAATTAACACATCATCTATGTACATGATTAGTCATTCAAAATAGGGCTTGAAATTTTGATCCATTACCTTTTGGAACTTAGATGGAGCATGCTTTAGTCCAAAAGGAATTACATTCCATTCATAGTGCCCTGATCAAATGCGGAAAGCAGTTTTGAATCTGTCCTCTTCCTTGATAGCAACTTGCCAAAAACCAGACTTCATGTCGAATTTTGAGAATACTTTGGCTCCTGCAATTTTTATAATTAAGATTCATTTATATGGAATAGGATAAGTATCATCTGCTAAAACAAAGTTTAGAGGTTTATAATTTATAAAAAGTATGGGAACTCCTCTAATCTATTCTGAATGCTTATTTACATAAAATCCATAGTAGTCCCACGGACTACTGGATTCTAGGATGAGTCCTCTTTGCAGAAGACCAGAGATTTCTTTTTGGCAGAGATTTCTATAGTCTTTGTTCATGGGAATTGGCCTACGCTTACAAGGTTTTCCTTCATATCTTTCTTTGAAAGACAATTCTACTATGTGTTTCTTTCTGTGCCAGAAAGCCTTTGGGTTTTCTGAATAACACTCAATATTTAGGTGCTTTCTTAGCTCTCTAATTTTATGTATGATTCTAGGAAGTTGGAGTTGTTCTTTGATTCTGATTGAAGATTTAAAGTCTTTCAGTTCTTCAATCTTTTTCTCTGACAGTTCTACTTCTTGCATTGCCTATACCATTGTGGAAATTATGAAAGTTTGAGTTCCAACCCTAGTTACTTGTCATGTAGCCACCTTCCAGTATTTAGCTGGGACAATATTTTTGTTAATAACATTGATATTCATGCCTGAATCAATCAATGTTCTTAAAGTGAACTTTTCTCCTTGGATATCGATGGTCAACAACACATGATGTTTTTGATATTGGATTGTCATTATTTTCATTTCTCCAAATCCCATTCTAGAATAAGATTTGTCTTCATAGATATCTACATTAGCATTCTTAATAGGTTCCTTCTTGTTTTATATCTGAGAGATTTGTGCTTTCAATCCAGTAACTTCTTTTTTGAGATGGTATATTTCCATGCTAACTTCTCCCAAGTTTAAGGACCTTGGCTTGATATGCTCCTTGTTTCTTTGAAAATATCTCGTGTTCTATTCAAAGGAAGCATCTACAAATAGGGCTTTAGCTTGATTTTTCTTTGAACTACTGCTGCCCTGTTCTTTGTGCATTGTTTGTAGAAAAGCATCTAACAACTTTTATTTCATTTCTCCTTCTGCCAACATTTTGATGTTGGATATGACCTTTGATTCATCGTCCTCAATGGTGTGTTCCATATGGATTTTTTCTTTTTCCTTATTTGGCCTGAGTTCGGTTCCTTCTTCTGAACTGAGGATTTATTCTAACTCTGAATTATTGCAGCTGCAATCTTCATAGTTTGTACATTCACATTGTTGTATATTTACATTCTTAATAGTGGAATCCAAATTATAGGAGGTAGTTCTTGTTGTTTCTGAAGTGCTATAGTATTCATTTTTCATTAAATGCGCTTCTTCTTTGAAGGTGATTCCAGGAGACCTCCTTATCTCTTTCTGGAACCTTCGTGAGGCAGCTTATTGTGATTTCTTACCTCTATTCATCTTACAATCTTTACCTTTAGGACATTTATTTGTTGTATGTCCCTTTTGGCCACATAACCAGAATAATATTCCATCCTCTCTTTGTGTTTTACGAGCGATATCTTTTGGTTCATAATAATGGGTTTTAGGGACATATTTGTAAGATCCTTTCTTTTGCTGGTTTGTTATGTAAGCACAGACCTTTGAATTTTTTGTAGACTGCCTCTGGGCCTTTTTGCTACTTTTCCTACTCTTTCTTCTCTCAACAACTGGATCATCAATTTAAAGCCCATACTTACTACAAATTGATTTGTTGTCTGGAAGTCTTGACAACTTTTGCATTTATTTTTTCACCCTCATACTCGTGCAAAGTCCTACCAGTGCTTTGGTGATGTTGTAATAAATTTCGCCCCAAGTGTATGCTTCAAAACAATTCTGGAAGACTTCTTGCCTTTGGATATACTCAATGAATTTAGAAGGTAGAGCAGCAAGATAGATCTGCTTCCATATTACATTTTGGCTTTCGTTAACTTCATAAATTCGTTGCGTCCAATCATGAAGAAAGTCTTCATATTGGGACATCTTTTTACACTTGAGGTTCATTAGCACCTTCTCATGCTTGTTAGCAATCTCAATTGTGGCTCCACACCAGTGCTCAAGAATGAAGGAAGTGAGGGCTCCTATCATATTGTTTTTTGGAGTACCATCTTCATTGTAGATGATATCACCTTCTTCGTCCTTAACTACTTCTGCTTCCATTTCTGTAATAAGTGCAGGAGATGATTCAATATCCCACCATCTTTGTAATGTACTGGTAATAAATTGTGTGATTGTTTTACAGGCTTCGACTTCTATTTTTCTCCGCATACACATAAGTTTATATTTAGTAAGAATTTGATCAATCATTTACCTGATTTGACCAGTGATGAGATTATCAATGTTCCATTCTTTATAAGAGCCATTCTAAAATGTATAAGTTTCTAGAAGTTTACCCTTACCAACTAGGTCAAGGGGTAGATATCTAGAAAACTGGCTTGAGGGGGGCTCATAGATGGGAATTAAATTCTTTTCATAGGATTCAGGATGTTCGGTTTTAGTGAAAGCTTCTGAAAACAATGAGTAGGAGACTTTTGGTGAACTGCTGGGAGATTGCTCATGTAATTCTGGTTTCTCTTTTGGGAATAAAAAGGGAAATTTTTCTACTTTCTTAACAACATGTTGGATATTTATAGGGTGGCTAAAAAGCATAGAATAAGGAATGCACTTATCTTTGGGTGATATGGAAAGGTTTTCAAATTTCTCAGCCAATTCTCCCACGAGATTGTAAGTAGTTTTGAATTAAAAATCTACTTTCTTTTCTATGCTTTCTATTCGAACAGAGGATTCTCTAACGAATCCTCTCAAAACAGAAACATAATAATTTACATTTTTCAGATTATTATTTACATATTTTACAACAACATGTAAGGAATCAAAACATTCCTTATGGTCCTGGGTTTTGATCATGTTCATTTCTAATCCTTTAAGAGCAGTATTTGTCCAATTTATCTGCTCGTTGGTTTTCTATATTCTTCCATCAATACCAAGTCCGGATTCATCTTTGGGGACCCAAGGAATACTTTTTCCTACATTACTAGACTCACCTAACAATATTCCTTTGAAAGGTGGAAAAGTGGTGGTAATGTTTATCTTGGTGCCATCATGGTTGGTCCATGAATGTTTTTGTGTGAAAGATGCCTCTACATCTGCCATGTGAACTTCTTTCCCTTCTTCCATTTCTTTCCAACTGTATAAAGAAATCCAGGAATATGTATCTTCCATGTATTGTTTCCATTGTAAAGATAGATTTCTTTTCTCAGCACCTAGTGTGCTTATATCAGATGCCTTCGAATCAGGATGGTTGTACAAATCCCAGTTTAACATTCTTTTCGTCCATACGGGATCAGTTTTGTATTTTGGACATCCATCCATTAAAGAAAATAACTTATACATTTCTGGAATAGAAGGCTTTTTGAAGTCTTCAGGAATATGATTCTCAAATCTGAATTGCGAAATTAAACTGTCAAGTCGTGCAATATATCCCAGGCCATATCTAGGCATTCCCAGGGGACGCATCTTACTAAACATTTCATTAAGCCTTGAGTCTTCGTTTTCTATAGTGGGAAGTTCATGGATCATCAGGATGGTGTCATGAGGAAAAGGAATGTCAGAACATTTGGGATTTGGATGTGAGTTAGCAATAGTTGTTGGAAGAACTTCTCTTGTGGCTGGATTATGATTTTTATGGAGGACAAAATCTGCAAGTGATTTTCAGAAGACTACTGAACAACATCCAGGACATTTAACTTCAAGGTCAGAGAAATGTAAAGTTTGTGCTACTTTAAACAAAGTCACATGTAAAAAATTAGGATATGAATTATATACAGATGTAGAAGTGGAAGGTTGACAAAGTTCAGGACTTAATTTTGGTTGATGGGCATGGAAAGCTTCTTGTATTTTCTGATGGTTGATAATTGATCTTTGAGGAAAAGATAGGGTAGGAGAAGAGGACCCTTCTTGAATTTGTGCAGTCGTAATATTTTGGATTTTTGGTGACCGAGGGAGATCTATGACCCAATTTTCAGGAAAAATCAGGTCTTCCCATCTGATTGCTTGATTCTCTATTTTCTAGTTATGAGCATCAGTAATCACAAGAGTGCTTGATTTGCATTCTTGGCTGGGAACATATAGTATTGCCGGGTACAATGTGTTGGTGTGACTAAAACAACCTCTAGTATGAATTTCAATATTTTCTCTTTTTATCTTCATATCAAAACCATTTGTTTTGATTTGCAATTGTAGGATATATTTTATACATTCATCGAACATATATACAGAAAAGTTCAGACGATAGTCAAACCAAACAGGGTCGTTTGACAAGGGAGCAAAAATACCTCCGATTAATGAATCTATATATCTCTTATGTGTGAGATCCATAAAAGTGGCCAACAAATATTTATTTAACCCTCCGCGAGTGAGGGCATTAATGCCAACTTTTATACAACCAAGATGCAGATATTGAGTGCCATGTCTTCTAGCTTCTTCTTGAAGCGTCTTCGAGTCTAAGAGAGGAATAGTCTAGATAGACTTAGAATTTTCTTGAATTTGAGACACACATTCTTTTGCAGATAATATAGTGACTGCTTTAAGATGAAAGACAGATAGATTTGAATATACAGTGGACGTATTTATTGTTGGGGTCCCACCCTAACCCCCTTATTTATGTAATGGGATCACGTCATAGTCAAGAGTCAATAAAGCCCATATTAATAATTGTAAGTGGTTAATCCGCAATTAATGACGGAACCAAAGTTAGTTGCAAATGGGCCGTAGTATTAGAGACGGTATTAATAAAACCCACGGTATTGGCCCGTGGTATTGCATGTATGAGGTCATATATAAAGGATAGAGACTCCCTGCGAGGAGCATCATGTCTTATTTTGTAGTCGAGCTCTGCTCTATTGGAGGTTGCCCCCTCGAAGAGGCAAGTGAACATTACTCTCTGAATAATAAAATCATTGTTATTCTGTGTTCTGGGTATCTTTTCTTCGTATATTCTGTATTTGGGTATCATTTTGCAGGTTAAGAGCATAACAAGTGGTATCAGAGCACTTTCCAGGGCCGGTGGGATCTCCATTTCTTAGCAAATTTTTTTTTTTGGCTAGAGACGTGTTCCGGCATCTTTAAACCACGGGATCTGTCGTTGAGTGCATAAACCTGCGGATTTGGGGAGGCATGCACGCAGGAAATACAAGAGGTGGTCACGTCTGTTGGACTCCCTTGTAACCCCTGTTGGTACCCCTTCGAGTAGTAGCGCATTAGACAGAACCGCGCACGGATTGTCTTCCACGTACCCTCTGGGTATATCAAAAGCCCCCTAGGCTCCCTTGAAACCTCGCCATAGATAAACCTTCGGTCGTCTTGCGGCTACGGTACACCGAGAACAACACTCGGGGAGATTACTCGCCCGTACGATAGGGTAGTCGGGTTGTACAGCTAAGGGTATGGTCGATCCTCCTTAGTTAGAGCCCTGAAACATTGGGCCGAGTACTACTGCCAGACCCTTATGTATATTACGATCTGTAGCACCTAACACTCCTCAAGACCATAGTTCCCTTTTTCTATCGGGGGATCACACAGCAGCAACATACATCAGTCCCGGGGCACTTATTGGTGATCTAGCCCATCAGAATCAGGATGACAAGCTGAGCACGGTGGTACCATTCAATTATTAGTGAAAATTTTTAGGCGGTCCCAAATTTTCATCAGGTTGGTGTATGGTAGAAACTAGAGCTCAAGTGATGGCCAATGAAAATATGGACAAACTTGAAGAATCCATGCACATCCTCAGCCTTCAGCTTACCGGACTATGTAGCCAGGTCGCGCAACTCATCCCGAAGGACAAGGAGCAAGCCCACGAGGAGGCGTATAATGGAAATGGATATAATGAGGGTGAGTCTAGCCACTCTCCTCACGTCTGACACACTCACCAACCACCCAGTCAGCGACCTCCCAAGTTGGATATGCATAAATTTGACGGTTCTCACCCGTCGGCATGGATAGCACAAATGGAGCAGTATTTCAAACTGAATCGTATCTTAGATGATGCGACTCAGCTTATGTTGGGGAGCATGTACTTGGACAATGAAAGGTGGCAATGGTGGGAATGACATCAACGTTGCAATGGACCTTTTAGGACTTGGACCCAATTTACAAAAGCTCTTCAAGACCACTTTGAACAGGAGGACTCTTTTTTGGGTCATCTTACTAAGCTCCGACAGACTGGTACAGTGGATGAATATATTACAGCTTTTGAAGCCTTAGCCTTCCGCACTTGGGGTCTCTCAGATTCGTTCTACACAGAATGTTATATCAGCGGTCTTAAAGAAGCCATCAAAGCTCAAGTCCTACTGCACCACCCTCCCACATGGACGGAGGCTTGCAAGGTAGCTCGTAATGTGGAGCGTGCATTAGCAGCCCAATACAGTCGCCCAAATTTCTCCACTAAAGGTCGCCCCCCACAGGCTCACAACACGACTCAAACACTTAAGGTCCAAAAGGTGTCACTTGCGGAAATGGCCGAAAGAAGAAAGCAAGTACTATGTTACTACTGTGATGAAAAATACTCCCCAGGTCATAAATGCAAGGAGCCCAAATTTTTTCAAATAGATGCCACTGACTACAGCTGAACAGAGGAAGATCCACCACTTGAGGACCATGAGGCGCTAGAAGAAGACAACCAAAAGGACAATGTCCCTGACGAACCAGTTATTTTGCTGCATGCGTTGGCAGGGATTTCTTCCCCTCAAACTCTCAAAATCAGAGGTTTTATTAAACATCGCCCAGTAGTAGTCTTGATTGATAGTGGAAGTACACATAATTTCATCCATCAAAAAGTTGCAGAAGCAGTGCATTGTTTTGTACGCGCAGTTTCTAACTTCCAAGTTCAAATTGCGGATGGAGGCACAATGAAATGTGAAGGCCGCTGTGAAAATGTCAAACTTCAAATGTGGGATTATCAGTTGAAAACCCACATGTTTGCCATACACATGGGGGGTTGTGACATTGTCCTCGGCGCTGAATGGCTCCGCACTCTTGGGCCAATCACAATGGATTTCCAGGAGTTATATATGAGTTTTAAGTAGAACAACTACACACATACCCTTCGTGGACTCCAGGCGGGAGCCCCCTCTATCATCAGCTCGCATAGGATGGAAAAATTATTAAAAAAGGGCAATCATGGAGTTGTAGCTTAATTTAATGACATCCAGGCAGTCGAAACAAAGCCTCTGCCAATTCATCCTGAGATGCAACAGATTTTAAATAACCATCTACCGGTCTTTGACAAGCCTCATGAGAATCCACCCTCGCGAGGGGAACATGATCATAGCATCACCTTGGTTCCAGGGGCCCAACCCTCAAATGTGCGCCCATATAGATATCCGTTCACCCAAAATAATGAAATAGAAAAAATCATCAAGGAACTTTTGGAAACAAGTGTCACTCATCCCAGCATTAGTCCTTATTCATCCCCAGTGGTCATGGTGCTCAAGAAAGATGGGGAGTGGCGGATGTGTCCCAACTTCAGGGCCCTCAATAAGTTGACAGTCAAAGATAAATTTCCCATCCCGGTGGTTGATTATTTGCTGGATGAAGTCAATGGGGCTCAATTCTTCACTAAGCTGGATCTTCGCTCAGGCTACCACCAAATTCGCATGAAGGAAGTCGACATCCCCAAGACTGCTTTCAGAACTCATGAAGGCCATTATGAATTCCTGGTCATGCCATTTGGTCTTTGTAATGCCCCCTCTACTTTTCAGAGCCTTATGAACCACATTCTCAAACCATCTCTAAGGAAATTTGTCCTTGTCTTCTTCGATGACATCCTCATCTATAGTTGCACTTGGGCCGCACATCTTTAGCATGTAGATCTACTCTTGCAACTGCTCCGCAAGCATAAATTATTTATCAAGATGTCCAAGTGTTCGTTTGCCATGGAAGAAGTAGAGTATTTGGGCCACATTGTGGGTCGTGAAGGTGTCAAGGTGGACCCCAAAAAGATCCAGGCAATGCAGGAATGGCCTCAACCTAAGACCTTGAAGAGCCTGAGAGGATTTTTGGGTCTCACATTCTATTATCGTAAATTTGTCTGCAACTATGGTCGCATAGCGAAGCCCCTCACCCAACTCCTAAAGAAAAATTCATTCTTCTGGAATGAGGAAGCACAACAGGCCTTTACAGATCTAAAAAATGCCATGTGTTCCACTCCAGTCTTAACACTCCCGGACTTCACCAAATCTTTTGTCATTGAATGTGATGCTTCGGGTACAGGTATTTGGGCGGTCTTAATGCAGGAAGGGCGACCGTTGGCCTTCACAAGCCAACAACTCAGTGGGAGGAATCTGGGCCAATCTACCTACGAGAAGGAAATGATGGCCATCTTACATATAGTCGAGACCTGGCGACCTTACTTATTGGGGCGATGTTTCCAAATCCGCACAGATCATCACAGTCTTAAATATTTTTTGGAGCAACGCCTATCCTCCCCACAACAAAATAAATGGCTAGCCAAAATGCTAGGATATGATTATGAGATCATTTACAAGAAAGGGAAAGACAATAGTGTAGCAGATGCATTATCTCGCCAATTTGAGGAGGAAAGTACTCTGCTAGCAATTTCCCTCCCCATTCCAGAATGGATTGAAGAGGCTCGCAGGGAATGGTTTTCACACCCCGGGCTCTCCCAAATCATTTCTCAATTGCAGGTAGATCCAAATTCCACCAAGGGCTACTCGTGGCAGGATGATATTCTTCACTACAAGGACAGAGTCGTAATATCACCAACATCCACCCTCAAAAGTCGCACTTTGGCAGAATTGCATTCATCTCCCATTGCAGGACATTTGGGCTTTCAGAAGACGTATGCTCGCACCAGAAGATCATTTTTTTGGACAGGCATGAAAAAGGACATCCTTACTTTCGTAGCAGAATGTGATGTCTATCAACGCCACAAAGGGGAAACCGTCAACACACCAAGCACATTACAACCATTGCCCATTCCGGCATCAATTTGGACGGAGGTTTCTATGGATTTCATTATAGGTCTTCCAAAGTCAGGGAATAAGTCAGTCATCATGGTGGTTGTGGATCGACTGTCGAAGTATGCTCATTTCTGCGCCCTACCCCACCCGTTTACACCAACTTTGGTTGCTCAATCTTTCATGGATCAAATCTTCAAATTGCATGGCATGCCCATTTCTATTGTGTCTGACCGCGACCCGATCTTCACCAGTAATTTTTGGCAAGAACTCTTCAGAATATAAGGCACTCAACTCAAACTCAGTACTTCCTATCATCCGCAAACAGATGGTCAAACCGAAGCTGTCAACAAATGTCTAGAAACCTACCTTAGGTGTTTCACTTCAGAAAAGCAACACCTTTGGGTACAGTGGTTACCTTTGGCTGAATGGTGGTATAACACCAACTATCATGCCACCACCAAAATGACGCCCTATGAAGTAGTATATGGTCAACTCCCACCTTCACCTACTTCGTATCTCAAGGGATGCTCAAAAGTACAAGCAGTGGATCAACTCCTACAACACCGCGCAACCATGCTCGACCAACTTCGAGAGAATCTTCATCAAGCTCAGAACCGCATGAAGCATCAGGTAGACCAACATCGCTCAGAGCGCCAATTTCAAGAAGGGGATCAGGTCTTTTTACGACTACAACCATATAAGCAAACATCACTCAAGGACAAGGGGTGTCAGAAACTCTCTCCCAAATTCTACAGACCATATCAAGTACTTCAGCGCATTGGAGAAGTGGCCTACAAGTTGGCCTTGCCACCTACTGCAAAAATCCATCCAGTTTTCCATGTCTCATGCCTCAAGAAAGTTATTGGGAACAATTGTAGAATTCAGACTAGTCTACCTGAATTGGACGAAGAAGGGTCCATCTGGCTTCAACCCGAACAGGTCCTAGACACACGAGACAAGCAACTACGTGACTGCATGATTAAGGAAGTCCTCGTCAAATGGAAAGAAAACTCTCCAGAGGATGCAACTTGGGAACCAGCCACTATTCTTCAGCAGTTTTCGCAGCTTCAGCCTTGAGGACAAGGCTCGTCTTAAGGGGGAGGGCACGTTAGGGTCCCACCCTAACCCCCTTATTTATGTAATGGGATCACGTCATAGTCAAGAGTCAATAAATCTCATATTAATAATTGTAAGTGGTTAATCCGCAATTAATGACGGAACCACGGTTAGTTGCAAATGGGCCGTAGTATTAGATAGATGGTATTAATAAAACCCACGGTATTGGCCCATGGTATTGCATGTATGAGTCATATATAAAGGATAGAGACTCCCTGTGAGGAGCATCGTGTCTTATTTTGTAGTCGAGCTCTGCTCTACTGGAGGTTGCCCCCTCGAAGAGGCAAGTGAACATTACTCTCTGAATAATAAAATCATTGCTATTCTGTGTTCTGGGTATCTTTTCTTCGCATATTCTGTATTTGGGTATCATTTTGCAGGTTAAGAGCATAACATTTATAGATGGTAAAGCCCAACACACTGAAGGCTTACTTTCAACTTTTTCTAATTCTATCGAGTTTACTTCCCTAGAAGATGTAGAATGAAAACGATTTGTGATATTAAAGTTGTATTCTTGTTGAATCTCTTTGAAAGAAATAGATTTTTTTCCTCGATCCATTTTAAAAATAGTTTTTTAAGGAGGCTGATTTTCAACTATTTCTAATTCTGCCGAGTTTACATCCCTACAAGATGCTGAATGAAAAATATTTGCCTTATTAAAGTCATCCACTGTATATTCATATCTATCTGTCTTTCATCTTAAAGCAGTCACTACAGTATCTTTAAAGGAATGTGTGCCTCAAATTCAAGAAAATTCTTAGTCTATCCAGAATATTCCTTCCTTAGACCCGAAGAAGCTTCAAGAAGAAGCTAGAAGACATGGTACTCAATATCTGCATCTTGGTTGTATAAGAGTCGACATAAATTCCCTCACTCATAGAGGGTTAAATACATATGTGTTGGCCACCATTAGGGATCTCACACATAACAGATATACAAATTCATTAATCGGAGGTATTGTTGCTCCCTTGTCAAACAACCCTGTCTAGTTTGACTGTCATTTGAAATTTTATGTATATGTGTTTAATGAATGTATAAAAGGTATCCTACAATTACAAATCAAAACAACGTGTTTTGATATGAAGAGGAAAAGAACAAATATTGTAATTCGTATTAGATGGTGTTTTAGACACACCAACACATTGTATCCGACAATACTACATGCTCCCAGCCAAGAATCCAAACGAAGCACTCATGTGATTACTCATGCCCATAACCATAAAATAGAGCATAAAACAATCAGATGGGAAGACCTGAGTTTTCCTGAAAATTGGGTCATAGATCTCCCTTAGTCACCAAAAATAAAAAATATACACCTGCACAAATTCAAGAAGGGTCCTCTTTTTCTACCCTATCTTTTCCTCAAAGATCAATTATCGACCATCAGAAAATAAAAGAAGCTTTCCATGCCTATCAACCAAAATTAAGTCCTGACCTTTGTCAACCTTCCACTTCTACATCTGTATATAATTCATATCCTAATTGTTTACATGCCGCTTTGCTTGAACTAGCACAAATTTTGCATTTCTCCGATCTTGAAGTTAAATGTCCTGGATGTTATTCAATAGTCTGCTTAAAATCACTTGCAGATTTATTCCTCCATAAAAATCATAATCCAGCCACAGGAGAAGATCCGCCAACCACTATTGCTAGCTCATGCCCAAATCCCAAATGTTCTAACATTCCTTTTCTTCATGACACCATCTTGATGATCCATGAACTTCCCAATCCAGAAAATGAAGACTCAAGGCTTACTGAAATGTTTAGTAAGATGTGTCCCCTAGGCATGCCTAGATATGGCCTGGGATATATTGAACAACTTGACAGTCTAATTCCTCAATCCAGATTTGAAAATCATATTCCTGAAGACTACAAAAAACCTTCTATTTGAGAAATGTATAAGTTATTTTCTTTAATGGATGGATGTCCAAAATACAAAATTGATCTCGAATGAATGAAAATAATGTTAAACTGGGATTTATGCACTCATCCTGATTCAATGGTATTTGATATAACCACACCAGGTGCTGAGAAAAGAAATCTATCTTTACAATGGAAACAATACATGGAAGATACATATTCCTAGATTTCTTTTTACATTTGGAAAGAAATGGAAGAAGGTATAGAAGTTCACATGGCAGATGCAGAGGTATCTTCTACACAAAAACATTAATGGACCAGCCATGATGGCACCAAGATAGACACTACCACCCACCTTTCAAAGGAATTTTGTTAGGTGAGTCTAGTAATGCAGCAAAAGCTATTCCTTTGGTCCCCAAAGATGAATATGCACTTGGTATTGATGGAAGAATATAGAAAACCAACGAGCAAATAAATTGGACAAATACTGCTCTTAAAGGATTAGAAATGAACATGATCAAAACCCAATACCATAAGGGCTGCTTTGATTCCTTACATGTTGTTGTAAAAGAAGTAAATAATAATCTGAATAATGTAAATTATTCTTGTTTATGTTTTGAAAGGATTCATTAGAGAATCCTCTGTTCAAATAGAAATCATAGAAAAGAAAGTAGATTTTGAATTCAAAACTACTAACAATCTTGTGGGAGAGTTGGCTGAGAAGTTTGAAAACCTTTCCATAACACCCAAAGATAAGCACATTCCTTCTTCTATGCTTTTTAGCCACCCTGTAAATATCCAACATGTTGTTAAGCAAGTAGAAAAATTTCCCTTCTTATTCCCAAAAGAGAAACCAAAATTACATGAGCAATCTTCCAGCAGTTCGCCAAAAGTCTCCTACTCATTGTTTTTAGAAGCTTTCACTAAAAGCAAACATCCTGAGTCCAATGAAAAGCATTTACTTCCCATATGAGCCCCTCTCAAGCCAGTTTTCCAGATAACCAACCCTTGACGTAGATGGTAAGGGTAAACTTCCAGAAAATTATACCTTTTAGACTCGCTCTTATAAATAATGGAATATTGACAATCTCAGAACTGGTCAAATCAGGAAAATGATTGATCAAATGTTTAATGAATATAAGCTTATGTGTATGCGGGGGAAAACAGAAGTCGAATCCTGTAAAACAATCATATAATGTTTTACTCGTACATTGCAAAGATGGTGGGATGTTGAGTCATCTCCCGCACTTATTACATAAATGGAAGCATAAGTAGTTAAGGACGAAGATGGTGATATCATCTACAATGAAGATGGTACTCCATAAAGCAATATGATAGGAGCCCTCGCCTCCTTCATTGCTGAGCACTAGTGTGGAGCCATAATTGAGATTGCTAATAAGCATGAGTGTTATAGACATTTTTGTGCCTTACAGCTCTAAGCATGAAATGTCCATAAACCAAGGGCTCCTAAGTCCCTAAAAGTGTTGTTCCAACCCCTAAAGGAACAAGGTCAACAAATTACAGCTTCTCCCAGAAGTTCTCCACCAGAAACTGCTCAGAATAAGTCAAATCAGGATCATTTCAGCTGCTCCACTAGCCAAGTGCATTGCATAGCACCTAAGTCCACTAGCTAGGTGCGTTGCAACGCACCTAAATGCACTACCAGGGTGCGTTGAGTGGGAAATGACAAATGGCAGTGTCATTCCGCAAGGTGGAGAGACAATGGAAGCTTCCAGAATCTTCTCCAATGACACTTGCCTCACTGAATTCGACCAAGGATGAGTAAGAGGCTTTCAGTCTCCAAGTGGAAGCAAGAACTGACAGAGAGAAGCCACTAATCAATTCATGAGCTAACTCATCCTCCTTGCATACATCTATATATGGATCCCTCATCCCAGAGATCCAGAGGCTGGAAGTTTGCACATTGTAAGGAATTGCTGTTGGTTTTGAGATACATATCAGAGAATTGGGTGATCTATGCTTTGTTGGGGTTGAAGAAGGGACTTCTTTGCTAGGAGGTTGATGCTGGGTCAGGAATCATCGGTTGTAACTCCTCCTGGATCTTCTTGTATACCAATAAAACTATTTGAGTTTCTTCTCCATGCTTGTGTATCATTGATGCTTGTTACATTTGAATGGTTAACTTAAATCTGATCCTAAGTTATTTATGAGTATAAACCCATGTCTTTGTATAGTTTCCTTCTTCTGTGATCTTACAGGTACTTGGTGAAGCTGGGCAAGTAAGGGAGCAGGTAGCTGGAAGCTGTCAAAGAGGAGAGAGATTGGATCAAAGGACTAGCGCAAGACACAGGTTGGTTCATCCTATTCCTCTTTGTTTATAGTTCATAAAGAAGAATACAAAAGTAGTTTTCTCTGTTTGTTTCTAAGGTAGCTGTCACACCTTAGTGGGATAGAGCAGTTCTAAATAGACACTTTTCCCGATAACAAAATGGCGACTCCGCTGGGGATCGTGTCTAATTAGTTTGTTTGTGTTTCTCTTGTTGTTTATTTCATAAACTTATAAGTAGTAATCGAATTGCATTTTCCATTAACAAATGCAAAGTAGACATCTGCTGCTTCAACCCATTCACTGGATCTGTTTATGATTTGAACAACTGATTCATAGACTAACTGATTGCCCTTGTGATAGCTCTTAGACCCCCCTTAGATCTACCTCTGATTGTGCATTACTGATTGCTTTTACTCGGCCAAAAACCATAGATTAAACTGCAAACCGTGACCCAGAACCCAGATAGAATTCTCCTTTCTGCCCTAGCGCAGGCTCTGTGAAGAGGTTCTGCATTTCAGCGCACTTCCTGAGAGGGCTACCTACGCTGCAATGCAGTTTCTCTGTGTAACAGGTGCACTGATCAGCCTAGCCCTGTGCAGCTGAGGTTCTTTGCTTCATTTTTTCAGTTTTGTCTCTGATTTTTGCAGCCTGTGATTAATATTTGATTGTTTCAAACCCCTTTTCCTTACTGATATTCTGCCTCAGTTGCACAAAAGAACTGTAGATGTTTTTATGTGTTTGTTGAGTCGTTTACAGTTTTCCATTGCAAAAGTATAATAGTCGTACTGTCGTCCTTTGATTTAGATCTGTCGCAAGTGTCGACGTTGATCATAGGAGAAAGTTTATTTTCTGTTCATAGTCGATTATGCTTTTACTTTTGCCTTTGGTTTGAATTTGTCACTTTCTAGTGTCGAAACGAGTATTTATTTCAAAATCATAAAGTGTCGTAATCATCTCTACCTTTTGATTTCGAAAAGAAGCTTGTTTGTGTTTGTCACTTGAAAGCAAATTCAGATTTGTACATCAACTTTCTTTTTAGGCATCAATATTAAGAAAGTGAAAAACAAATACATGCATGTGCATTTGCATATTGACAGTCTATTTGGCTTGATTTAGGAAAGTGCATTTACAGTGTGCTCTTTGCTCTTTGCGAAAAGATTGTGTCTTTCTTTTCCCCTAGTAGCTAGGATTTTCATTGCTGAAAAGAGATAAAAGTTTGTTTATCATCTTTAGATTGCATTTTAGGAATTATATCTACATCTCGTGGTGATCCCAAAAGGCAAACTTCATAAGAAAGATCAACTTAAAATAAATTCAATGAACCTAACAACGCTTTGGAACTTAATGCACAACATTTAGAGGTCTAGGCTAGAGACGTATTCCGGCGTCGTAAAGCCTGGTAACTGTTGTCCTCACTGATGGTTGGGTGATTCCTCCACTTTGAGACGATAAGTGCCAGTACGGACTTGTGCTCCCACATACCGTCGAGTATATATTGGGAGACCCCTATAGGCTTAAAACCTTTTATCCATAGGAAGCCATGTCGGCCGCCCTACTGATCGCAATGCACTGAACACAACAATCAGGAAGATTGACTGTCGTACCGTAAAAAGTATTCTGCAGTTTTGCAATTGGTTTGGTACTCCCTCTACCTAGACCTCCAGAGCAGTCCCTTTCGTTCCTTTTCAGACTCTTTAATGGAAAAGGTCCATCTGAGCACTTGTCACTTCAGGCTCATTAAAAATCGAAGGAGACTAGAGTCATCTTTTGTTTTTTCTCGACTCTTAAAAACTGAAAAAACAAGTTGTGTCAAAGCGTGTTAAAATTTATTTTAAACGGAATATTCATCCCCTTTTCCTACGTTGACCTTGGGTTGAGAAAATGGAGCCTACCAACCAAGGAATTCCCCTTGGTGGAAATCCTAGTCCCTTCTCCTCTTGGGGAGATGTTGGTGCACCCCATATGGCCACATTGTCGCTTCCAGGACTGACAATTGGCTTGCCAATATGGCTCTTCTCAACCTCTGTCGTTCAGAACACCACTATTCCTGAACAATCGAATCAGCAATTAGACGAGTCCAGAGTTGCCCACCAGCCTTCTACTTCCTCTAATTCTTCCTCTCCTCCTTCCTCTTCGCTTGATGGAGCTGGTAAAGCTAAAAGCCAAGTTCCTAAGGAGAAGAAGGAAAAGAAGAAGAAAGAGAAGAAGAAGAAGGAGCCAAAGGCGAATGGGGGAAAACGAGTGTCGTCTAACGAAAATCCACACACTGCACCGACCAAGCCTAAATCGCCATGTGTCATTTGCAAAGGAGACCATTTTCACAGAGATTGTCCTTGCATCCCCCGGATACTAAGGGACTGGTCTCCTCGTTTGCACAACCCGGTGTCGTCAACCTCTGATGATCATGTTGAAAGCACACCGTCAACTAGTGAAAGTGAAGCCCCAGGACAAAAAGGGAAAGCTAGATTTCCCTGTAAACTGTGTGAAGGCAATCATGCCATCCACCATTGTCCCTTCTTAGACGAAGCTAAAAGAGTTTTGGATGATCGTCCGGTTTCACCGTTACGACTTCCTCCTGGATATAAAAAACTCTTGCCAAGTCCGTCACTAGTTGAGAATCCAGCTGGCCCGCTCAGGTGGTCGGCTGAAGTGCCTATCATTGAAGATAAACCAACTGAATCCATACCAGACGAAAGTCAAAAGGTCGAGGCGGCAGTTGACCTGGTCTTGCCTTCAGAGGTTTCATCTTCAGATGATACAATCACTGAAGAGAACAAGGATGACACCATCCAAATTCTCTTCATAAACACAGACTCCGACGAACATGGGGGCAATTTACCCATTCCTTTACCACAGGAAGGAAGTTCGTCAGAGCCATACCCAGCTGTCTATTCGGTCCCACCTCCAAGCAACCTAGTTGTCTCCTTC
Organism: Pinus tabuliformis; assembly: GCA_031772625.1. NCBI lineage: Eukaryota > Viridiplantae > Streptophyta > Pinopsida > Pinales > Pinaceae > Pinus > Pinus tabuliformis. The sequence continues at coordinate 659,584,310 of CM062814.1, read as the reverse complement.
GACTGGAATAAACTAGGCAGACCCCGTTTACCAGCCAGTGTACCATTCTGAATTATCGTTCAAATATATAGAATGGTTATGGCTGGTACCATCATAGATGAGGGGGCTTCTGTTAGTATCCTTTCCTCTACTGCTTGGAAAGCGCTTGGTTCGCCATCGCTTTTGCCTGAGATGAGAAATCTGACAGCCTTTGATAAAGGAACCAGTCGACCTTTAGGGATCCTTCCCAATGTGCCCATAACATTGAGAAGGAAGACGGTTCGCATGAACGTAATGGTAGTTCAAGGACCCTTGGATTATAACCTACTCCTTGGACGAGACTATATTTATTGCATGGGAGCGATTGTCTCCTCACTCTTTAGAGTAATGTGTTTTCCGCACGAAGGAAGAGTGGTCAAGCTCGTGGACCAGCTTTCATTTCCCGGATCACGCATAGCAAATAGTCATATACCATCCCTAAATGGTCTTTTCACGCAAGAAATGTCTCAATCCCCAGTCTGTCCTCCCGATCAGCGCGAGTAATTCGGAGGGATATGACTGAAACCCAGGGGGCATGCATCCTGGTCTGCTTCAGTAGGAAAACTTCGGGTATAGAGTAGGTTTCCGCGGGAGAATATGACTAGTCTGTACCCCGTCCGTGATTGGAAGAGGGGTTATTCTAGAATAAGATTCTTTTGTCAAAGTTATGTGATTTGGCGGGCATCGTCGCTCACCTTTTTTTATCTCGGTAGACATCACCGAAGAAGTGTTTTGTTTGCGCCGCGAATAGAACAATCTTTGGGTGACCTGTAAGAGGTAGTCCTCTCTCGGTAAAACAAATGTTTTAACAGAAAGAAGTAGAGGTAACCTTGAAACTCTATTTTATACCTGGGGGCATGCAAACCTTTTGGAGTGCAAGAAAAGAGTGATTATTTATCTGTTTTTTGGATTAGTCGTTTCCTAACTTGCATAAAGAAAGGATGTGGGGCAAAACTCTGAAAATTGCCGTTTTATATGAGACATTCTTATCATATGACTGGATTAATCGAGCAGTGTTACCAAAAGGTTCAAGCTCATTAAAAAATAAACTCGCACCGAGCAAATGTTTCCACCCACGTTTAAGCTCGTTAAAAAATGAACTATCCCCTGGTAAATAACCACCGTGAATGTAGTACTTCAGCCATTAAAGCCTTGGTCGTGTTTGCACCGTCACCTCCACTTTTCCATTGGCCGATCATTCACCTCCATTTGATTGTTTACCCATTTTGAGGAACAGCTGCGAAGAGTGATTTCACTAGCCATCCTTGTGACACTGCCGTGATTGGAAAATTCCAAACCTTACCTGGAATCAGCTACTACCCATTTTATCACTCGTTCCTCAAAAGACGAGTCTTCTTTAAGCTCTTTTCTGACTCGTAAAATATGAAAAGATTGTCGAGTTTTGGCCTTCCAGCTCGTTAAAGCGACGAGAAGTGCTATCCCTCCTCTAAATTTTTAATCTTTTTGGACTTGAGGGATTATTGCACAAAAAGATCGAGCGCTTGTTTTGTTCGGCTCGTTAAAGCGATCGAAAATTCATCCCTTCTGTATTGTTTTATACTTTTTCGGACTTAAGGGATTAGATGACGAAAAAGGAATTTTGGAGTTACCTTTACGTAACTTTTCAGACTCTCTAAAAATGAAAAGGACCGAGTTATCTTTGTCGTTAGACTCATTAAAAAGATTAATAGCGACAAACTTGTCTTTAGATGAGAACGAGTTTCACTATCGCTAGGCTCGTTAAAACATAGCGATGGGTTTGCCCGAAGGGAAAATTATAGAACAAGCATATGTTATCCTCCTCAAGCTTGACAAAAATAAAGAGGTACTGGTCAGCAATGACTGGGGAAAAATTGGGAAGAAAACTCAAAGAATCTTTATTGGTAGCAAGTCGCTCTTGAACATGACACTTCCACTCCGTGCCCGAGTCGGGTTGGGTTATTTCATTCACCGGTTACATCACCATGGTCTCGCCATACCATCCACATTTGGGGTTAATGCTACCAATCCATCACATAAGTGTTGCCGACATGTTCAAGAGAAGTCATCTAGAAAGGCCACCTGTGTCCCACCCACTACCATACATTATACTCCATTCTTTCATGACCGCCACCCTGAAACATATATCATCAGATTGTTTTCACCTCCATCAAAATCATTTGCTCCGTTCCGTGTCATTGATGTGGGATTCATTAAGGCCCTCCTATGATGGATCACTTCTTGTCGACATCAGCTCATTATCCAAGAAGTTTATCTAGGAACACCCCATTCAGTACTTTGAAGCTTGCATGCCTCAATGGCAAGTTTCTCACTTCCGGCGACAGGTTTACATCAATGGCCTTCGACTGAAAGATTTTGTGTGGTGTTCGACACCAAGTCCTTTATTCACACCAAGTGAATTGTACTGCAGTACCTTGAGGATCATTATCATTATCGGTGATTCCTCTCTCTCTTGTTAACAGTTTACATCATTGACTGGTAATCAAGCGATGTCTTTCCATGTTCGACTTCAAAACATTTCTCACATGGATCGACTTGTACTTCGAGTGAAGATCGGACGAGATTGAAGACCCCAGATCTAGTTTCATCCATCCGGGCTGCGATATATATTCAGGAAAATAAAGACATTGAAATATACAGCATTGCAGCATAGATAATCATCCTACCAAAAGGATGATGGCTCTATCAGAATCATCAGTCTACCATCAGACGATTGTCTGTCCTATGTACATGAAAATGAATTTATAAAGTTGAGCATGGGAATGCCCGCCTCAGCTAGATCATGAAAACAGTATGAAGATAATGTATTGTATTGTATCTTATTATAGGTCTCCTCCCAGCATTGAAAGAACTTCAGATCCTCCTAATAAAGCATTTCACCCGATAAACGACCTCATACTTTAGGGGGCAACTGTTATAGACATTTTTGTGCCTTACAACTCTAAGCATGAAATTTCCATAAACCAAGGGCTCCTAAGTCCCTAAAAGTGTTGTTCCAACCCCTAAAGGAACAAGGTCAACAAATTACATCTTCTCCCAGAAGTTCTCCACCAGAAACTGCTCAGAATAAGTCAAATCAGGATCATTTCAGCTGCTCCACTAGCCAAGTGCGTTGCATAGCACCTAATTCCACTAGCTAGGTGCGTTACAACGCACCTAAATGCACTACCAGGGTGCGTTGAGTGGGAAATGACAAATGGCAGTGTCATTCCGCGAGGTGGAGAGACAATGGAAGCTTCCAGAATCTTCTGCAATGACACTTGCCTCACTGAATTCGACCAAGGATGAGTAAGAGGCTTTCAGTCTCCAAGTGGAAGCAAGAACTGACAGAGAGAAGCCACTAATCAAATCATGAGCTGACTCATCCTCCTTGCATACATCTATATATGGATCCCTCATCCCAGAGATCCAGAGGCTGGAAGTTTGCACATTGTAAGGAATTGTTGTTGGTTTTGAGATACATATCAGAGAATTGGGTGATCTATGCTTTGTTGGGGTTGAAGAAGGGACTTCTTTGCTGGGAGGTTGATGTTGGGTCAGGAATCATCGGTTGTAACTCCTCCTGGATCTTCTTGTATACCAATAAAACTATTTGAGTTTCTTCTCCATGCTTGTGTATCATTGATGCTTGTTACATTTGAATGGTTAACTTAAATCTGATCCTAAGTTATTAATGAGTATAAACCCATGTCTTTGTATAGTTTCCTTCTTCTGTGATCTTACAGGTACTTGGTGAAGCTGGGCAAGTAAGGGAGCAGGTAGCTGGAAGCTGTCAAAGAGGAGAGAGATTGGATCAAAGGACTAGCGCAAGACACAGGTTGGTTCATCCTATTCCTCTTTGTTTATAGTTCATAAAGAAGAATACAAAAGTAGTTTTCTCTGTTTGTTTCTAAGGTAGCTGTCACACCTTAGTGGGATAGAGCAGTTCTAAATAGACACTTTTCCCGATAACAATGAGATGGTGTTGATGAACCTCAAGTGTAAACAAATGTCCCAATATGAAGACTTTCATCGTGATTGGACACATCGAATTTATGAAGTTAAAGAAAGCTAAAATGCATTATGGAAGCAAATCTATCTTTCTTCTCTACCTTCTAAATTCATTGATTATATCCAAAGGCAGGAAGTCTTCCATAATTCTTTTGAAGCATACACTTGAGGAGAAATTTATTGCAACATCACCAAAGCACTAGTATGACTTTGCACCAGCATGAGGATGAACAAATCAATGCAAAATTTGTCAAGCCTATCAAACAGTAAATTAATTTGTAGTAAGTATGGGCTTGAAATTGATGTTCCAATTGTTGAGAGAAGAAAGAGTAAGAAAAGCAGCAAAAACGCCCAGAGGCAGTCTACAAAAAATTCAAAGGTCCGTGCTTATAGAACAAACCAGGACAAGAAAGGATCTTGCAGATATGTCCTTAAAACTCATTATTATGAACCAGAATATATCCATCTTAAAACACAAAGACAGGATGGAATATTATGTTGGTTATGTGGCCAAAAGGGTCATACAACAAATAAATGTCCTAAAGGTAAAGAATATAAGATGAATAGAGGTAACAAATCACAAGAAGCTACCTCATGAAGGTTCCAGAAAGAGACAAGGAGGTCTCCTCGAATCACGTTCAAAGAAGAAGTGCATTTAATGAAAAATCACTGTTGCAACACTTTAGCAACAACAAGCACTACCTCCTATAATTTTGATTCCATCATTGAGCATGTAAATATACAGCAATGTGAATGTACAAAATCTAAAGATTACAACTGCAATAATTCATATTCAAAATCAATCCTCAGTTTAGAAGAATGGACCAAACTTAGGACAAATAAGGAAAAAGAAAAAATATGTATGACACACACCATTGAATATGATGAATCAAAGGTCATGTCCAGCATCAAAATGTTGGCAGAAGGAGAAATGAAAGAAAAGTTGTTAGATGCTTTTCTATAAACAATGCACAAAGAACAGGGCAACAATGGTTCAAATAAAAATAAAGCTAAAGCCCTATTTGTAGATGCTTCCTATGAAAAGAACGCCAGACCTTTTCAAAGAAACAAGGAGGATACCAAGTCAAGTTCCTTAACCTTGGGAGAAGTCAGCACGAAAATATATCATCTCAAAAAAGATGTTGCTAGCCTGAAAGCACAGATCTCTCAGATAGAACACAAGAAGGAACCTATTAAGAATGCTAATGTAGAGATCTATGAAGAAAAATCTTATTCTAGAATGGGAGTTGGAGAAATAAAAATAATGAAAATCCAATATCAACAACATCATGTGTTGTTGACCATTGATATCAAAATAGAAAATTTCACTTTAAGAATGTTGGTTGATTTAGGCACGGATATCAATGTTATTAACAAAAAGATTGTCCCAGCTAAATAATGGAAGGTGGCTACACGCTAAGTAACTGGGGTTGGAACTTAGACTTTCAAAATTTCCACAATGGTATAGACAATGCAGGAAGTAGAACTGTCAGAGAAAAACATTGAAGAACTTAAAGACTTTAGATCTTCAATTAGAATCAAACAACAACTCCGACTTCCCAAAATCATACAGAAAATTACGGTGCTAAGAAAGCATCTAGAGATTGAGTGTTGTTCAGAAAACCCAAAGGATTTATGGTATAGAAAGAAGCACACAGTATAATTGCCTTTCAAAGAAAGATATGAAGGAAAACCTTGTAAGGGTAGGCCAATTCACATGAACAAAGACTATAGAAATCTCTGCCAAAAAGAAATCTCTAGCCTTCTGCAAAGAGGACTCATCCGAGAATCTAGTAGTCCGTAGAACTACTATGGATTTTATGTAAATAAGCATTCAGAACAGATTAGAGGAGTGCTCAGACTTGTTATAAATTATAAACCTCTAAACTCTTTTTTAGCAGATGATACTTATCCTATTCCACATAAAGGAAGCTTAATTGCAAAAATTGGAGGAGCCAAAGTATTCTCAAAATTCGACATGAAGTTTGGTTTTTGGCAACTTTCTATCAAGGAAGAGGACAAATCCAAAACTGCTTTCAACATTCCAGCAGGGCATTATGAATGGAATCCAATGCCTTTTGGACTAAAGCATGCTCTATATAAGTTCCAAAATGTAATGGATCAAATTTTCAAGCCCTATCTTGAATGGCTAATCGTGTACATAGATGATGTGTTAATTTTCTCCAACACCATAGATGAACATTTCAGGCATGTCCATACTTTCGCTCAAACTGTGAAAAGACATGGTTTAGTTTTAATTAAAAAGAAGATGGAATTGTTCCAAACCAAAATCAAGTTTCTAGGACATACAATAGAAGATGGCCAGATAACTTTGCAGAAGCATGCTCTATATTTTGCTAATAAGTTTCCAGATGTAATCACAGACAAAACACAACTATAGAGGTTCCTCAGTTGATTGAATTATGTGATTAATTTTTATAAAGGATGTGCAATAGACCGCAAGATTCTTCAAAAAAGATTGAAAAAAGAGCCATCACCATGGACAAATGATCACACTAAAGTTGTCCAGAAAATCAAAAGAAAAGTCTATACATTGCCAATCCTCTATTTTGCAGATGAAGATCTCCCCAAAATTGTTGAGAGTGATGCTAGCAACCTTAGATGGGGAGGAATACTAAAGCAAGCCAAAGAAGGTACTGAGAAAATTGCACAATTTGCCTCAGGTACATGGAACCCAACAGAGAAAAACTACTCCACTATCGAAAAAGAGGTAAACGTTGCATGGAACTATATAGATAAGTTTGATATACAACTTGTATATAAACAATTTTTGCTTAGAACTGATGCTTCAGCCTTGAAAAGGATACTAACTAAAGAAATAAAGAATTATGGTGAAGCCAAGTTTACCAGATGGCAGGCACTATTTGCTAACTTTGATTTTGAGGTTGAACATATCAAAGGATAACAAAAATGCTTGCCTGACTTTCTAAGCAGAGAATATCTGGAACAAAATGACCAGTTGATGGTTATAGTAACCAAGTGGAACCCAAACACTCAAAAAGAAGAACTCCGAACATTTCAGATGACACTCCTTGGCTAGTATACACAGAACAATGGAAACCAACATGCAACTCAGAAACACCAATGTCATGGATGCCAACTTGCAGCCCCACACAGACTTACAACATCTAGTGCTTGAAAGGAATATCTATCCAAAATCCAGCAAATGGATTCATGACATGGTCTACAAAAGATATATACGAGAAACAAATCTTGCAGAAGAATCTTTATATGAAAGCTTCAAAGATATAAGTGTAATTTGGACCAAAGGGAGTGATAGGAGAAAGGTCTATCATAAAAATTACACTATAAACAAGACATGGGACCCAAACCATTTCTCAAAATAGATGTGGCCACAAAAAGATCTAGAAATATTATTTCCAAATACCATCTACAATTTCAAAGGCTACATTAATCTATGGTGGGATATTTTATGCCGAGATGAGAAAAAAGAAATCCACTACACCATTTTAAAATTTGGGCCAACATTTGTAAAAATGGCTGAAAACTTGGGGGAGGTGGTGATGAGCCCCAAATTTTGGTAACATTTTGGGCTCATTTGGCCTACTTACCTTGCTCAACCCTTCATTTTTTTATCACTTATGCATCGTTTCTTAGTATATTCATGTTATTTGTAGGAAGGAGGGCAGTCATTATGCCTATGTGGCTAATACATGTTTATTTCAGGTTTTTTGACATTAAATGGAGCAAAACCACATAGATGGAGGCAAGGAGACAGCCAAGGTGGCATTGCGGTTTTTTAGGAAGGTTTTCCACAGCCTTGAATGACCTTCCTCGTGATCTCCACCCTAACTCCGAGTTCCAACAGTTATCACCACCGAGCTAGAAGGTAGCCAACGGATTCTAAAGGAACAGCAGTTTACTTTTAGTTGGACAGCCAAGCCCCACTAATTTAGGAGGCCAGCTTGGCCCTCATAATGTATAAATCTTGAGGCTATAGCCTTCGATGGGGACTTTTGAACCTTTGTTGCAGATTTTGAATCACGAGCTATAGCTATGTTTTGCTCTTTGTAAGCCATTTTTGGCATGTTGTTAGACTTATGATTATGATATTTTAATAAAAGGCAGGCAAATTCGAGTTCAATTCTGAGTTCTTAGAGGAGCTATAGCTCTCAGGTTTGGGCCCAACCTGAGAGCAATAGGCCTCCTTTCTTTGTATTGTTACTTGTCTTTTCTTCAGCATCATATTTCTTGTCCTTTACATGCACTTGGAAACACAGTTTGCTGATTCGGATTTCTTGGTGTGGTTACATAGGTTAGTTTTATGGATAAAGTGCTTTCAGTAGTTTAGATTAGAGTAGGAGGATTAGAATTCATCAGAGTTCCAAGAAAAGGTTGATTGTACACTCACTTCCACCTCTGCTTAGAGATTGGGAGTGTAGACCGTGCCAACCACCAAAAAACGCAGTTTTACATGTTCATGCAAGCTTTAAAGTAATATTTCCATTGGTAGAAGTGTCCATGCATTTAGATCTTGAGCAATAACTCTTTGTTTCAGCACCATGCACGATTTCTCTCTAGACTACATTGTTGTTCTTTGGTTTCTAATAAAACAGTTAGAGTAGGTTGATGACATTTCGGTTTTGTGCAAGACAGAGGTGATTTGTTCCAGTTACACTACGCAGCACCACTTTACCATTTCCTTATCCTTCTCAGTCGTGCCTAAGCCATCTCCTTACCTCCCAGCTAGATCAATCGCCCACCAACTCTTCTATTATCCACGTTGTTTTGTCTTTTCGGCCTTCCATTGCCTCCACCCTTCTATCGACCAACCAGCTGTACACACCCCCTCTCCATCTCATCCCTCTGTCCATAAGCCATCACAAGCTCCCCTCTCATCCTACCTATCCACCCATACAGCTCATTCACTCCTCCATCACCCAAAGCTCCGATTGCAGAACATCCTGTAGAAGTTCGCAGACTTCCTGTAGAAATCCCGAGCTTCCTGTAGGATCCCCTGCAGACATCCTGTAGAAGCTTGCAAACACGGTTGCGAGGCATCTGAATGTTGTGAACTTCTGTGGAATGATGTTAGGGATCCCCTGGAACCTCTCAGAGTCCTCCTGACCTTTTCCAAGCCTTCCTCCCCTTTAACTACCCCTGCACAGTCAAGACCCAGTAAGAAGCACAGTCATAATAACTCCAACCACTTGATCAAAAATACAAAAACATGTTCTCTTCAGATGACATTAGTTTAGACTCATGCATCTCATCTCACTAGAAGTAATGGCATCATTTTTAGAAGTTGCATTCCCACCATTGCATCATAAGGATTAAGCTGGTAAAATTAGGGTTTACTAGGGTTTCCATGTTTTGTTGGCTTTCAGTTCATTCTTGCAAAGTAGGTTAATTTCCTTTGAGATAGCTTTCGTTCATCACTTAAAAAGCTTCTTCTGAGAACATATAGAAGTTGGCTTGAGCCCTAGCGGACTTGTGCCAGCTGACCAAGTGACAGCTGCGACAAGAGCTAGTACTTGTGCATACAACACCGTCGCTTCCAAGTTTGTACGAACTACCAGGTTGATAAAATTAGAGAAGGAAGCTCCAGGAGTTGTAGCATTATTGCTACAATACTGGAGCCCACCATCTTTTTGGCGCCGTTGCTGGGGAAGCATCAGAGTATTAGTAATTGTTGCATTTCTTCTATTTTCCCACTCTCGTTTTCTGCCAAGTAGTTTATTTCATTTCCATTCTGCAAAAGTAGCATAGACATTTCCTGCTTTCATAGATTAGCATTTCAATTCCGCAATTTCAATTTTGCAAGCATAGATTAGCATTTCAATTCTGCAAGCGTAGACTAGCATTTCCATTCCTGCAATTTCATTTGAGCAAAGTAGATTAGTTCTTTCCTTCTTTCATTTCAATTCTGCATTTTCATTTCAGCAAGATAGTTAGTTGTAGATCAATCTATTTCAGTTTTTGCAGGTACCAGAGAAAAAAAAAACAAAAGCAATCAAAAGTCTTTCCATTTCATGCCTCGTAGGAATCGAGATAAAACAGGAAAATTCTTACCCAACACCCCCACCACATCACTGAGTCACCCTTCTCTCTTCTTTGGTGACAGTGATCCAGAAGAACCTATAGGTGAACCTCCTAAGATATACGAAGATCCTATAGCAGAAGAAGAATTAGAGACCATTCCATCTGAAGCTATGGCTGACAATAGAGGAGAAGATGAGAGAATAGAAGGTGCCTTCCCCATCCGAGAAACCAATGGAGACATGAAAATGAAGAACATTAGCCCCTCCGCTTTACCTCACTTCCATGGACTGACTATTGAAGATCCTGATACCTTCCTGTTTGAGTTTGCTGTCCTTTGTCGAACCTATGACTATACTGAAGATGAGCAGAAGCTGAAACTCTTCCCTTCAACTCTTAAGGATGCAACATTACGCTGGTTCATGGGCTTACCTGGGAATAGTATCACCACTTGGGCTCAGATGCAGCAAGCTTTCAATACCAAGTACCGGGACTACTGTAGGTCCAAGGAAACCAAGGGAGAAATCTTTCGGATGACCATGGGAAATGATGAGTCCTTAGAGGATTATGAGGAAAGGTTCCAACTTAGCTATAAACGGGCCAGGTGCACACTTGACCCTGAATCCCTCAAGTTGGTCCTGCTCCGAGGAGTCCCTGAAGACCTCTTAGATACCCTTCACATGTTAGCTGGAGGAGATATTTACCAACTGCTTTATGAGGACATCAAAACTGTGTTCAGAAACCACTCTAGGGTAGCCCAGAAACGAGGTAGAGGAAACCTCCTCGCAGCTGGTATTCCTTTCTCCAAACATGAGTTTGCAAATCAATTAGAGGATCTCAAAAGTGAGGTGAGACAGACCATTGCCATGCAACTGGATACATTCAGGATCCAGCAGAAGAAGGAAGAAGCTGAGAGGGCCTTGGCTATCTTCTGCCCTAGGTGTACAAGGAGACACCCTAAGAACGAGTTCCCATTGCATTCGGTTGAAGTATGTTTCGTTTGTGAGGAGGACCATCCCACAAATCAATGTCCAACCTTACCTGGGCTCAAAGCCATGTATCAAGGGACAGAAGCCCCCACCGAACCTCTCTATTTCCTCAACCAAAGGAGGCCACAAGGACCTAGACCTTACCAGCAGGGGATGCAAAGGGCACCCCAAGCTTATTACAGCCCCAACCAATCTACTCCTATGCCTTCCTGGGGTCCCCCTACTCATCCTTCCTGGTCTGTGCCTCCTCCATGGTCTTACCCACCTCAGTACCATACTCAACCCACTACTCATTCATATCACTCACATGCCCAGCCACAGCCTCAGTGGAATGCACCTCAGTCAGGGTGGAGGCCCCAGTACAACACTCCTCCCGCCATTTTGCCTCCACCACCAATTCAACCTCAACCATTACCTCCTGCTCCTCCAAGGCAACCTCAAATGCCTGCTCAACTGAACCCGAACCCCAACAACAAACAGGCCCAGCAGGTATACACTGGGGAAACATCATGCCCTACCTATGCTGTGGAGATCCAGGAGATCAATCTTCGATCTGGAAAGACTCTTCCGGATCGCCAACCTCCTCCCCCAGAGGACGAGGAAGACAAACAGGAAAGTGAACCAAAGGCTATTCCACCCTTTCCTGAGAGACTAACAGCCACCACACAACCCAACCCAGAGGAGGATGAGCTTCTGGGAGAGCTCAAGCAGTTGTGTGTGAAAATACCACTTCTCCAAGCCATCAAAGATGTACCGATATACAATAAACTGGTTAAGGAAAACTGTTTCAGACACCCAGGCAAGCGAAAGAGAGATGCTTCAACCATCAATGTCTTAGGACAGCTGTCTAACCTTATGTTAGGACAAGTCATCTGCCCAAAGTACCTAGATCCTGGGAGTCCTGTAGTAGATGTCCACATCAATGGCACCATCATACCTCACGCCTTGATTGACCTGGGGGCTGCCATTAATGTAATGACCAGGGATACCATGCTCAAACTCAACCTTCAGGGTTCCTTGAGGAAGACCTCGACAGTACTACAACTAGCAGATCGCTCCACCGTGACTCCCGAAGGGATTGTGGAGGATGTCTTGGTCTCTGTTGACTCTTGGGAATACCCTGCAGATTTCTTGGTTCTGCAACCAAAGGCAAAGCTTACTGGATATCCTCTTATTTTGGGAAGGCCTTGGTTAGCCACTGCAGATGCTTACATAAGTTGCCGTGCAGGAAACATGACCATCAAAAATGGTCCTATGTCCAAGCAGCTAGTCCTATACCCTCCTGCCCAACCCTCATTAGAGCATGACTTACCACTTTGGTTAGAAGAAGGAGAAGAAGATGAGGTGTACTCAGCACCTTTGTGCACCCTAGACACCACTAGGGGAGCCCCTCAAACCGAGGATGATTTGATTGAGACCTTGATCCAGAATCCACCTCCTAGTGCACTGACCTTAGAGGAATCAGTGGAGGATGCCCAAGCTAGCACCTTAGTGGACCTTTGTGCAACCAACCCTGTCACTCCCAGAGTCAAGAGTGTGGAGTTCGGCCCTGAGAGAACGTTAAAGATCAGCTCCTCCCTATCTCCTTCCCAGGAAAAGGAGCTGTGTAGTCTGTTGGCCAGTCATCTAGATGCTTTTGCTTGGAGCTATAAGGAGATGAAAGGAGTCCATCCTTCGGTCTGTACCCATCACATTTACATCAAGTAGGATTGTAAACTGGTTAGGCAACCCCAGAGGAGAATGAATCCAGCCCTTAAGGACATTGTCAAGGAAGAATTGCAAAAACTGTTGGATGCCGGATTCATTTACCCCATCTCAGATAGCGAATGGGTGTCCCCTATGGTGTTGGTTCCCAAGAAAAATGGGAAGTGGAGAATCTGTGTGGACTACCGAGAACTGAACAAAGCTACCAAGAAAGATCATTTCCCTCTACCTTTCATAGATCAAGTGTTGGATGGACTGGCAGGAAAGAAGTTCTTCTCTTTCCTAGATGGGTTTAGCGGGTACAATCAAATCCAAATCAGCCCGGAAGACCAAGATAAGACCACCTTCACTTGTCCTTGGGGTACCTTTGCCTACCGAGTTCTTCCCTTCGGGCTATGCAATGCTCCTGCTACCTTCCAGAGAGCTGTCTTGAGCATCTTTTCTGAGCTGGTCCATGATGCGGTGGAAATCTGTATGGATGACTTCACTCCTTATGGGTCCAACTTCCAGGAAGCATTATCCAATCTGGGAAAAGTCCTAACCAAATGCATTGAGATGAACCTGTCCCTTAGTCCTGAAAAATGTGAATTATTGATGACTGAAGGGACCGTGCTAGGCCATACCATTTCTTGCCAAGGGCTACAAGTGGATCCTAACAAAATTGCTCTCATCAACAGGGTTCCACCTCCCCAAAAGGTAAGGGATGTTTGGAGTTTCTTAGGATTAGCGGGGTATTACAGGAGATTCATTAAAGACTTCAGCAAGCTAGCCTCACCATTGTTTGGTTTGTTGGCAAAAGATGTGGAGTTTAAATGGACTGACGATTGTCAGAGGGCTTTGAATGAATTAAAGGACAAGTTGGTGTCTGCCCCAATCTTGAGAGGTCCCAACTGGGCCCTACCTTTCCACATCCACACTGATGCCTCGAACAAAGCCATAGGGGCAGCCTTAGGACAAGTGGAACAAAAACTTCCGTATGCCATTTACTTTGTCAGCAAAAACTTATCCAAAGCAGAACTGAATTACACTGTAACCGAGAAAGAATTCTTGGCTGTGGTCCATGCACTAAACAAGTTCTGACACTATATCACTGGCTATCAAACATTTGTACATACCGATCATATTGCAATTAGATATTTAATGAATAAACCAGATGTGAATGCTCGTATTATTAGATGGTTACTTTTGTTGCAGCAGTTTGATTTGACCATTGTTGACAAACTAGGTAAAGAAAATGTTGTTGCTGACTTTTTATCTAGATTGGATCTGTCTGCAGATGAGGACGGAACAGTGGATGACCAGATGCCCGATGAACATCTGTTTGCTATCTCAGTACTCTCTCCATGGTTTGCTGATATAGCAAACTACCTTGTTTCAACACAGTTCCCTCCGCACCTATCTTCAAGAGAGAAGAGTAGAATCATCAGAAAAAGTGCCTCATTCACTTGGATCGGGGGCAACCTGTTCAAGCTTGGCCCTGATCAGATCTTAAGACATTGTGTAAGGGAGGAGGAAGTCTTTGATATCCTCCTCACCTGTCATGATGGGCCTTGTGGAGGACATTTTGCAGCAAAGAGGACTGCCTGCAAAATCCTGCAGGCAGGCTACTATTGGCCCACTCTTCATCAAGATGTCAGAAGATATATCAGCCAATGTGACCGATGCCAAAGAATGGGGAAACCGACTCAAAGGGATGAGATGCCTCTCCAACCTCAAGTGACTTTTGAGCCATTTGAGAAGTGGGGTATGGACTTTGTGGGTCCAATCAACCCTCCTTCGAGGCAAGGGTCTTACATCATTGTGTGCACCGACTACCTGACAAAGTGGGCAGAGACTAAAGCAATCAAAGCAACAACAGAAGAAAAGGTGGCTGAGTTCTTAAGAGAGAACATCTTCTACAAATTTGGCTACCCAAGAGAGCTGGTCACCGATCAAGGGAGCCAGTTCACATCCAACTTAATTGAAGACCTACTAATTCATCACAAAATCAAGCATAGGACTTCCACCCCCTATCATCCTTAGGCAAATGGGCAAGTGGAAGTCACCAACAGAGCATTGGAAGGGATTTTGACTAAGGTGGTGAGCAGCAGTAGGAAAGATTGGGCAGATCGCCTAGTTGAGGCCACATGGGCTTACAACACCACCTGGAAGGCCACCACCGGCTTCACACCTTATGAGCTGGTCTATGGGAAGAAAGCTTTGCTGTCCATTGAATTTGAATACAACACTTTGAGGATGGTAGCTCAGCTGGACCTAGATCTCAGCCATGCACAACAAGAAAGGTTATTGCAGCTGAATGGACTGGACGAGCACCGAATGCAGGCCCTCCTTCACTCAGAAGTGGTTCAACTTCAGAGAAAGGTGTGGCATGACCAACACCTCAATGACAAGCAATTCCAGCCAGGATTTTGGGCATTGTTGTATGACTCCAGGCACAAAGATTTCAAGGGGAAGCTGAGAACCAGATGGCTGGGACCATATGCGGTGGAAAAATGTCATGACAATGGATCTGTTCTTCTTTGGACCATTGATGAGGAGTCCATGCCCATGCTTGTCAATGGGCATCGACTGAAGATCTACAGGAAACCTCTCTCAAGACAAGAGTTCATCAAAACTATGGAGAAATCAGTGTTGGTCATAGAGAAGGGTTCTGCCTCTGCTTTGGGCATACCCTGAAAAAAAAAAAAAAAAAAGATCCTTGGGGGAAAACCTTTCTGAGGCTCCCAAGGCAGGTGGTAGGGGTGAAAACCTCATTGAGGCGCCCCTAGTGTCTTTCAAAAAAAAAACAGAAAAAGGATTTGAAAAAAAGATCCTTGAGTGAAAACCTCTCTGAGGCGCTTAAGCCAGATGGCAAGGGTGAAAACCTCATTGAGGCGCCCCTGCTATCTTTCAAAAAAAAAAAGAGAGAAAAAAGAAAACAATAAGCAAAAAAAAAAAGACAGGGACAACAAGTTTATAATGTGGAAATGCATGCAGGTTGCAGGTGTTCTATGAAGGAGAGGAGGTCTCTCAACTCAAAGTCAAGGATCCTTATCATGTTGCCAGGAGACCTCACCAGCACCTCCTCCAAGAATACTCATCTTCTCCAAGGTATGGGCACGATTTCATCACAGCTTAAGTCTTCTACAGGAAGATGCAGACTTTCTACAGGAAGGTGCAAACTTTCTACAGGAAGTTCTATATTTCTACAGGAAACTTCCTGTAGAAGTTCGGGACGACCCAGAATTCATTATATGAGGAAATCTAACGACCAAGGTTCGGTATGGACGCATGCAAGCTACCATTTTCACCCTTATACACTGCTGTCACCTCCTTCTACCACCCCTATCGACATGCAATGAAGGTACCTGCACAATCAAGGCAGATCATTGAGATTCAAGAGAAAGCAATTTTTTTAATGAGAAAATGCTGAGATGCCGTGACATACCCATCCCAGCTATCTAAGAGCCCTGTGAGCATGATCATGGGGCCACCGTCTTCACCATGCAGCATGCACCCGAGGAGGAAACACTGCTACAGGACATCCTGCAGGAGTCCCGTAGCAGTTAAGCCAACTAGAGTGCACACCTTTCCACCGCCTGCAACATGCAAAGATCACGCGGGCGCATGCAGCTGAAGCATCAAATTCATCGTCAGTGGCCTGTAAAGAGGAACCTCCGAACCTGGGCAATCACGCAGCAGCAAACAAATCGACTCATCATCGTCCAAAAGCCTGAAGAATCGTGTCGCGGCCGCACAGGTAAGTGCCTCGCCCTTTCTTCCGTCGAATTGCATGAATTTTACTTTGGAATGTTTGCGAAGTGTAAAGTGAATGGGTTGAGCGGTCGTATGGCCATTTGACTGGCCACGTCGACTAGTCAGTGGTCTAGTCGGATGTTTGAACGGTGGTCGCGGCAAAAAGGAACGGGCAGTGCACACGTGAGAGCCATCCAGTCGGGAAAAATGAGTTTTAACAGAAGTGACGGCGGCGGATCTGCGGGGAATGATGCGGCAGTAAGGGAACTCGCAGACGAATGATGGAGTGACGTCGTCCAACGGTCCGGCAGGGACAGCTCACCCCCGTGCCACGGATTCCGCCGAATTCAAATCTAATCAGCTAGATTGCCACCCCATGCATTTATCATTCACTATTTGGAAGTCGAGTGATCATCCGGATCTCTCTGCAGCTCAACACTCCAAGTCTTTGGCCGTTCGAACACCTGTTAAGCAGCACAGAGAGCGCAGACCCACTGCAGTATCCTCCGGAATTCACGCGTTGCTTCTATAGGAAAGCTGTTTCTACAGGAAATTGGGTTCCTCACGTCAAAAGGTGGCGGATTAACAAGGTAAGCCTGAACCTTCCATGCAATTGGTTTTGAGGGTGGCAAAATCGACGTCTACAGTCTGGTCGTAAGAAAATTTTGCAAATATTGTCTGCTGTTGCATGAATTGTCGTCCTACAGGATGTGAGTTATAGTTAAGCCATGTTAAGGTCGTCGGGAGATAAGTTTTGTGAATTGTATGCGTGGCAGAGGCGTAATTCTACGCTAAGTCATAGTAAGCCAATTTTCTTCCGCACCCGCCACCTCCAGTTAACACGACAGTTTTTCACCATGCCGGGTGGGTTCATCCGAAGGGAACCAACCGACTCCACAAAGCTAAGGGAAAATCCTGAGGTGGTGGAGCTGTTCACGCAAGCACAATGGATGTCCTTCTGCGATAAATTGCAGGGCTATGACGACGAGGTGGCAGAGGAGTTTTTGCAAGCTCTGAGGCCGAAATCCAAAACATTGGCCACCGTCAACTTCAGGGGTTTGAGTCTCAGACTCACCCCACAATTTATCAGCCGAGTTATTGAACTCCCAATGGGATTACCATGGGATAAAGAACAAAGAAAATTGGGCCAACAGGCTAAGAAAGAATTCTTTCCACCACAGGAGGAATTCTCAGAAGATAAAAATGGGGTTCGTAGAACCAGCTTACTGCCACCGTGCAGTGAAGTTAGCCTGCAGATTATGAAGTACATCACCTGCGAAGGCCGTTTTAGCATTGTATATGGGTACCATTTTCGGTTACTCACAAAATTAAGGCACCAGATGGACCTACCTGTAGAAAACAAACTCAGTATCCCCTACTTTCTACTACAGTCTCTGATTGAGTGTGCCACCAAGCTGAAAGAAGGCACACCAGACCAGGTAGCCCACCATGGACTCATCAAACTCCTCGTGGAGGATGCGCTCCACACATACAAGGTTCCTCTCTCATGGGAAGCCTTTAGAAATTTGACCAAGGATGGTGATATAAGGATGCTGACCGAAGAGCTCGGTTCATCTAGCAGTGAGGAGAAGGAGTCCGTGCCCGTAGGGAAGAAAGACAAAGGCCAGAAGACCACGACCACGGAGCAGAAGAAGGAGCAAAAGAGGAAACAAGAGAAAACGGGTGCCAAAGAGAAGGATGACACACCCATGTTGAAAACCAGAGAGAGAAGATTGCAAAGCAGAGTGGACAAGGCTGAGAAGGTCCACATCAGCAAAAGTGCCTCGACAGCAACCGCAACCAAGTCAAAAAGTAAAACTCATGCAGCAAACCAAACCAAAGCGGTGACACCTGTTTCTACAGGAAAACCAAAACTGGCTTCTACAGGAAGCCCGAAATCAACTGAAAAAGGGTCTTCTACAGGAAGCCCGAAATTAACTAAAACAGGGTCTTCTACAGGAAGCCCTGAAAAAGCGAAACCCAAGGAGAAGAAAGCTGACATTCTTGCAAGGGAGGCAGCAGTTGTGCTGGCCACCCTTAGCACACCTCCTAAGCCAAAGGAGAAGAGAAAGAGGGAGACCCCTCTATATTTTAAAGCTAGAAGAAGTGTGAGAATAAAGACGGGCAAGCCACAGCCTCCGTCCAATAGCCCAATCATTATCGAAGATGCCCCTACTTCGCCCAAGGAGAGGTCCCCCTCGAGGATATCAGTCACCTATGAGAGGGGGAGCCCGAAGAAAACTACCTGGAAGGATAGGTTGGACCAATTGGCCTCGAAAGCCCGGCTACAGGATGCTGAAGATGCTCTACAGGAAACCTTAGCCAGGCTTAAAGAAACTGAGAGAATGGAAGGAGAAGCACCCTCATCACCACCGAGGGAGGGCGAAGTAGAGCCACCAAAATAAGTGGAGAAAGAGCATATACCAGAGCCCAGCCCTCAGCCAAGTCTGAGTTCATATTACAACTTTTTAGAGGCTGGCAAAATTATACCTCAGAAATTTACTGTGCCACTGTTTTTTGCATTGGAGGAAGAAAGAGTCCGTACACACACGTGGATGAAAATAGCCAAGTCAAAGGGTGTGGCGGACATAGGTCCCTTGCAGGAGCAGCTTAAGGAGGCTAGAAGTGAATTGTTCATGGCTAAACACGTGGCAAATTGCCAACGAGTGTTCCTACAGGAAGAAAACCAAAAGCTGAGATTGCAGCTGCAGGAGCTGAGGACAGGGACAACTACATCCTCCAAGGATACCACAGCAGAACAGCAAGGCAAAAAGGAACTCAACACCGGTCTTGGAGAGCCAACCACACATCTACAGGAAGCAGAGCAGCAAGCACAAATTGAGGTGCAAGCTCTCAGACAACAGCTGCAGCAGAAAGAGGCACAAGTGGCCTGCATGGCCAGTTGGGCCATGGATGCTATACAATGCAGGCAGCCGGCCAAATCCCATGGCCTATACTTGAAAGACCAATGGCTGGAATTTCAAATCAATACCTTGGCGCAAAGAGGTATCTCTCAGCTCCAAGACCCGCAACAATTCACTGAGGTATGCAGCACCAGCTCATCAGAGGATAAGGCCAAATTAGCGGAGTTCTACCTCCATAATTTCGCCCTGCCTAATGTAGTTTCATGGGATCCCAATACGGCCTTGGGAGATATGCAATTAATGGCATTTGCCTCATGGCTGAACCATGAGGACAAAAGAGCAGCAGAAGCCAAAGCGGTCATGAACCGAGAGCTGAATGAGCCATTGCTCATCAGACCAGAACCAGGGGATCCAGTTGCACTAATCTCGACACACCAACATTTGTCCACTAACCCTCAAGCTTCATTGAGATATATGGATCAACAGGCCCAAGCCATAGCTCATTTTGAGGACATGGAGAGACTGTTAGGAGACAACGCTGTCCAAGCATGCACCCGTAGATGGAATACATTGGCTCACAGTCTGAAAATCCGAGAGTATCATACCCCAACTCAGATGAGGGAAGCTCTAGTATGGGTAGCCCTCTATAAGAAATCCATGCAAAACCTCCAGGCCAGCTGGATTGGCCTCAAACTAAGCCCACCACTGCTGCTAGGATTAATGGAGGGCAACACAGAGAAGGATGATAATGAACAGTGGGAAGAGGTGAACAGAAAGGTTGGGTTTCATATCAGCAAGGAGGACACTACTACATAGGCTTGGAATGTAAGGGTGGCAGT
The DNA here is from genome assembly GCA_031772625.1 of Pinus tabuliformis. Taxonomy (NCBI): domain Eukaryota; kingdom Viridiplantae; phylum Streptophyta; class Pinopsida; order Pinales; family Pinaceae; genus Pinus; species Pinus tabuliformis. The sequence continues at coordinate 659,564,150 of CM062814.1, read as the reverse complement.
AAAGGCAATGAAGGATGAAGAGTTGGACTAGTTTCTCAAGGATGAACAAATATTTTAGCTGGGGGGTGATGATGAGCCCCAAATTTTGGTAACATTTTGGGCTCATTTGGCCTACTTACCTTGCTCAACCCTTCATTTTTTTATCACTTATGCATCATTTCTTAGTATATTCATGTTATTTGTAGGAAGGAGGGCAGTCATTATGCCTATGTGGCTAATACATGTTTATTTCAGGTTTTTTGACATTAAATGGAGCAAAACTACGTAGATGGAGGCAAGGAGACAGCCAAGGTGGCATTGCGGCTTTTTAGGAAGGTTGTCCACAGCCTTGAATGACCTTCCTCGTGATCTCCACCCTAACTCCGAGTTCCAACAGTTATCACCACCGAGCTAGAAGGCAGCCAACGGATTCTAAAGGAACAGCAGTTTACTTTTAGTTGGACAGCCAAGCCCCACTAATTTAGGAGGCCAGCTTGGCCCTCATAATGTATAAATCTTGAGGTTGTAGCCTTCGATGGGGACTTTTGAACCTTTGTTGCAGATTTTGAATCACGAGCTATAGCTCTGTTTTGCTCTTTGTAAGCCATTTTTGGCATGTTGTTAGACTTATGATTATGATCTTTTAATAAAAGGCAGGCAGATTCGAGTTCAATTCTGAGTTCTTAGAGGAGCTATAGCTCTCAGGTTTGGGCCCAACCTGAGAGCAATAGGCCTCCTTTCTTTGTATTGTTGCTTGTCTTTTCTTCAGCATCATATTTCTTGTCCTTTACATGCACTTGGAAACACAGTTTGCTGATTCGGATTTCTTGGTGTGGTTACATAGGTTAGTTTTATGGATAAAGTGCTTTCAATAGTTTAGATTAGAGTAGGAGGATTAGAATTCATCAGAGTTCCAAGAAAAGGTTGATTGTACACTCACTTCCACCTCTGCTTAGAGATTGGGAGTGTAGACCGTGCCAACCACCAAAAAACGCAGTTTTACATGTTCATGCAAGCTTTAAAGTAATATTTCCATTGGTAGAAGTGTCCATGCATTTAGATCTTGAGCAATAACTCTTTGTTTCAGCACCATGCACGATTTCTCTCTAGACTACATTGTTGTTCTTTGGTTTCTAATAAAACAGTTAGAGTAGGTTGATGACATTTCAGTTTTGTGCAAGACAGAGGTGATTTGTTCCAGTTACACTACGCAGCACCACTTTACCATTTCCTTATCCTTCTCAGTCGTGCCTAAGCCATCTCCTTACCTCCCAGCTAGATCAATCGCCCACCAACTCTTCTATTATCCACGTTGTTTTGTCTTTTCGGCCTTCCATTGCCTCCACCCTTCTATCGACCAACCAGCTGTACACAACCCCTCTCCATCTCATCCCTCTGTCCATAAGCCATCACAAGCTCCCCTCTAATCCTACCTATCCACCCATACATCTCATTCACTCCTCCATCACCCAAAGCTCCGATTGCAGAACATCCTGTAGAAGTTTGCAGACTTCCTGTAGAAATCCCGAGCTTCCTGTAGGATCCCCTGCAGACATCCTGTAGAAGCTTGCAAACACGGTTGCGAGGCATCTGAACGTTGTGAACTTCTGTGGAATGATATTAGGGATCCCCTGGAACCTCTCAGAGTCCTCCTGACCTTTTCCAAGCCTTCCTCCCCTTTAACTACCCCTGCACAGTCAAGACCCAGTAAGAAGCACAGTCATAATAACTCCAACCACTTGAGAAAAAATACAAAAACATGTTCTCTTCAGATGAAAGTAGTTTAGACTCATGCATCTCATCTCACTAGAAGTAATGGCATCATTTTTAGAAGTTTCATTCCCACCATTGCATCATAAGGATTAAGCTGGTAAAATTAGGGTTTACTAGGGTTTCCATGTTTTGTTGGCTTTCAGTTCATTCTTGCAAAGTAGGTTAATTTCCTTTGAGATAGCTTTCGTTCATCACTTAAAAAGCTTCCTCTGAGAACATATAGAAGTTGGCTTGAGCCCTAGCAGACTTGTGCCAGCTGACCAAGTGACAGCTGCGACAAGAGCTAGTACTTGTGCATACAGCACCGTCGCTTCCAAGTTTGTACGAACTACCGGGTTGATAAAATTAGAGAAGGAAGCTCCAGGAGTTGTAGCATTATTGCTACAATACTGGAGCCCACCAGGTGGTTCAGAGTCAATAAGACTACTATGGATGACAAATATTTTGGAAATTATACTAAAAGAGATCGCATGTCATGTGCTCAAAATTCTCATGATTGTTTCCACTACCCTTGTAAAACCACATCAGGTCTAAATTCATACTCAAATGACTAGATAATGAAGACTTTTATGAGTGGAAACTTACAATGGATTGTGTTAACCAAAATCAAGCATCAGATTGTCTTGGGAAAACCAATGATTGTTAAAAGAATTTACTCAAAGGCTTGGGACACCTATGGAGCATATGATCATCCAGCACTTGGGAGATTCCCTGGTACAAACGCATTAGGGACATAATTAAATATTCATGAGTTCACATGGGCTCCCGATATAAAGCATCCACAGTGTACAATAAAGTCTTGTCTCTTGACTATGATAGAGACCGGGTTTTCTTTCTTGAGATTCCTGACAAAAATCTCCCATATCTGTATAAATGAAATATAGTTTTCGTGGGATTCTCTTAAATATCCACTTTGTATAGTTGTCTTGTACTATTCCGAGACTCGAAGCACTTCTCCGACTTTTGCTATGATTTGATCCAAATCTCTGAATTATTGTACAAAAAAGTATGGTCTATTAGGTTGTTGGAAAGTTGTCCCCTTCTCATCCTATATAAGGAGAGGAGTAAGGCTCATTTGGGCACCCAAGTTTTGGAGAGAGTTGAGTCTGAGTCTTAGAGAAATTTCTAGCTTTGTGTGTTCTGAGTCTGAGAGCTATCTCCCTGCTCTGCATCTGTGAACAATCTATTCGATCTTCTTGCATCACGGAGCAAGATCTCTTTAGAGTCGAGTTTGGAAGCCTGCGCATCAAGGCCTAAAAACCTTGGTGAGAACCTGAAGTGGTTGAACTCTATAAGTAGTGTCTTTATGTTTTCATATACTTCTTCAAAGATAGAGTCTGTGTTGGGCCAGGAAGCCTCCAAATCTCATCTGCAGAAATTTCTGCTTAACAGATGATATAATTGGTAAATGCCCCCACAGTCAATCTCTGGATTGAAAAGTTAAAAATCTCAAAATTGTAACCATTTTCTAAAATCAATAGAAAGAGATATTTCCGCATTTGATATACCCATTTGTGTCTTAACTCTGAGTAATATTTTTTTACGAGTATTGAGTTGTTTTTGAGTAAAAATATTCATATTCTGTGAGAGGAGAAGTTCGTCGGAGGTTCGCCAAGTGTCTAGAGACGTCTGCTCGTTGAGGCAAGGAGGTCGTTGAGAGCATTGATACATGACGACACAGAGGTTCGTGTACGGGTTCGTGTATCACGACAGAAGAAAGGAGATTTTGAATCAGCAAGCTTCGAGAACTCTGAGGAGGAAGCCCCTGCAAATAAAATTGAAAGGAGATTTTGAATCTACAAGCTTCGAGCACTCTGAAGAGGAAGCCCCTGCAAATAAAATTGGTATCACAGTGTTTTAAATTAATATAGATACTTTAATAATAATAAATATTATTTTTTCGTCGTTTAATCTTTTCCCACTTTTTCAATAATAAGATTTCTAAGACAAAGCAAGTTCATGTAGTTTCTTTGTTCTAAATAAACAGACATATAAAGAAGTTAACCCTTTCTTGAGATGGAATGTTTAATATGTACACTTTCTTTGATTCATTTAAATACGTTTATAGAACGATTGATTCTTTCCATTAAAACTTTGGTATTGATATCTCTTAAATCGAGGTAAGATAATAAGGGGTTAAGCTATACACTTATCATACTCATCATTTTGTATTTTAAATTTAATTATTTTATTTTTAACATATATTTAGTTTATTTTTATCATATATTTATATTTAGTTTACAAGGATATTAAGCTTAATTTTCAAAGAAAAAGAATAGGAAAACTAAAACATTTTCTCTTTATTATCAATAATGTAAATGATAAAATATTTGACTATTTATTAATTAAATATAGATTTGATTTTTTTTTAGAATTTTACGTATTGTGAAAATATATTAATATTTAACCATATCATCAATAAATATACACGTAATTAATTATATTATTAAAAATATGGTATATTATTAGCAAAATAATATTAGTAAATGTGATTTATATACAACAGTTGATGTTATTTTTATATATTAACTCATACATAAAAAGATAGAAATTTTCACTAATTGGTTTATATCAACAACATTTACTAACGTAGATTTGCTAGTTGATGGCTATTATGTGGGGATGATTAATACAAAATGGTTGACTAATATTGAGGAATGTTTATAATTGTCATCATTTAGTTGACTATGGATTACCATGGTTTTTCACATTTAAATATACTTTGCTATTATAGATTATCATTCACAATAGTTGAGCATGAATGACCACAACTGTTCAAGTTTTATCATTTATGATGATTGTTGTCCATGGATTACTATAGTTGGGCATGATAACCATGTTTTGACCATGTTTACTATAGGTGAGCATGGTTTGATAATTTTGACAATGGTTGATCATTTACTATGATAGATTATGGTTGAGAATGGTTGACCATAGTTAATTATTTCTAGGTATGATGACCATGATTTGACCATGTTGACAATAACTAATCTTGCGAAGACAAATATTACCATAGTTGACCATTACTTTTTATGATAGATTATGGTTACCCATTTTGCCAATGGATGGGCTTGGTTGACTATGCTCAACTATAGAGCCCTTTGTTAACCATGTTTGATCTTTTTGACTAGGTTTGACCATTGCTAGGCATGAGGAGTGAGTAGAATATCAATTGTTCTAAGTTTACCTTAGTTAACCAAAGGTGACCATGGTTGATCACAGTCTATCAAAAATGACCATTGTTAACTATGGTTGACTATGGCTAACTAAGGTTGTGTATGGTTGAACATGGGTGATAGTGAGTGACAATGTTTGATAATTTTTTCCCATGTTTCACCATATATGTGATCGTTAAACATGGTTGAATATGGTTAAAATATGGTTGATTATCATTGTACAAGGTTGCTTTTAAATTTGTCAATGTTTACTCAATATGACTATGGTAAACCATGGCTAACCATGATTCCTATGGTCACTATGGCTGACAATGTTCAACCATGTTTCCTATGGTTGACCACTACTAACCATGATAACTAGGGACACCATTATTGAAAACGGTTTAGCCATGGTTGCTTAAGTTGTTTATGGTGTATATTGGTCAACTACTTATAACTAAGGATGACTATGGACAACATATGGTTGACCATTATTGATTATGGTTGATCATGGTTGTAGAGGGTCGAACATGGTCGAGGATGGTTGATGATGTTTTACCAAGGTTGACAAGATTGATAAAGATTAACCATGGACGACTAAGGGTTTATGAGGACTGAACAAAGGTGACCATGGTAGTCCATTGGTGATACGGATTGGCAATGACCGATTATAGTTAGCTATGGTTGACCATTAATGATCATGTTAACCATGACTCCTCATTTTTGAGTTGGTTGAATAGGGTTGAACTTCTTATCCATAATTGTAAGTGGTCATCTTATTCAACCATGGATGAGATTTAAGATCACAGTTCACTACGGTCAAGTATGGTTGACTATGGGTGAAAATGGTTGACCATGATTGGAAATGTTTAACAATAAATGAATATGGTTGACCATGTTGACTATAGTTGATAAAGTGGTTGACCATGGATATCAATCGATGATAATGGTTGTTATAGTTTAACATGGTGACCATGGTTGACCATTATTTTAGGCATGGTCGAACATGGTAGACTATGTTGAAAGTTATGACTATGGTTGATTATTTGATGATGTTGACTATGGTAAACCATGATGTAATAGTTGACCATGCTTGAACATTATGACGTTGATAATTTTTATTATTATTATTGACCATGTCGATTATAGTTAATAATGTTTGATATTGTAGGTTATTTTAATGAATATCAACCATGGTATTTTAACGTTTTTTGGAACACTGCAATGATATTTATTATCTGTCACACAATGATGACATTTATTTTTCATCACATCACAAATTCATTTCTAATTCTACACATTATGACAATTTTGATTATTTATAGCATTCTTGCATTGTTGAGAGCATTGCGAGATATTTTATTGTTTTCCACATTGCAGTGACATTTTTTCCTCATTATGATGATGCATATTATTCATCACATTATAATGTCCTTTGTTGTTCATCACATTGTAGTGGTACTTATTTCTTTTCAAATTGTAATGACATTTAATATTTAGCACATCATGTGGACGTTTATTATTAATCACATTGCAACAATCTTTATATCTGTCACATTGCAATGTCAACTGTTGTTCAACACATTATGACATTATTTATCTTTCATCACACTACAAATAAAATAAAATTTATTATTGTTATAGTATTTCTCATATTGCGATGGCATATACTTTTTACCGCATTACAATGTTGTTTTTTATTCTACGGATTGTGGCAATGTTAATTATTCATAACATTCTGATGTTGTTCCTAACTGTGTAAGGACATTCAACATTTTTAGCATTATGATGATGGATATTATATGACAGAGTGAAATGTTATCTTGTATTTGTCACATTATAGTGTTATTTTTTGTTTGTTACATTAAAATGATTTTTAAATATTCATGACATTGCAATGATGTATATTGTTCACCACATTGTAACATTGATTGTTGTTTTCTTGTCCATCATATTGCAAAAAATATAAAAGTTATTAAAAACATATTATGAACTATATAATGATAAATTAATATTAAAGATTGCATTATAATACAATAATAATTTTTTTATAGAAAATTTAGGTATTAAATAATATTGTATATTTAATTCATTATATAAAGTTTTTTTCTTGTCAGTAAAAAAACAATCATTATATTATCAAAAAATCAACAAATACAAAATACATCTCCACAGGCTTAGAATTTGGCTTAAGCCTATCTTTAAGGAAAAAGTATCATGGAGGAAGAACATGACAACCGGTGTCACTAATTATTGTCGGTTGGCTTGTAGGTCAGTAATTACAAAGCACAAACTAGGAAAAAATACATATCATAGGAATCCACATTATGGAGGTGGATTTGGAGGGAAGGCTAGAGGAGCAGCAAAGATATTAGCAAGTTCATGCATGTGGATGTCTATGTGTGCCACCCTCACTTCCAGGGAGAAGAGGTGGTCATTTGTTCCCCTATTGTGATGACGCATACTTTCCATTGAGTCCAGGATCTGACTTTCATGTGTTGAAGATCATTGATATAAGCTACCAATTCAATTCTATTTTCGTACCTCTGCTCCCTTAGAGTATCAATATTTAGTTGAATGTTGGTAAATTGAGAGGTAATAGACTCTAAGGAGGCAGCGGCCTCTACTTGACCCATTGAGTGGGCTAGTGGTTGAGTCGCACCCTCTCCCATACGATGGCTTCTAGTAGTTTCAGCACCTTGGCTCCTCTTCCTATTGACATCCTACCACACATGGAGTTGCCCCTCCCTAGTGCGCACATCCTCTCTGACGGGGAATTAGAAAACTATAGTAACCTCTAGCCACCCCTGAGATGATGGCGTTCCAACTAACCAGAGAAAAGAACCAAAACAAACTCTGTTGAACTTGTAGAAGGAGTAAACATTAGACGTTACCATGACCTTTACCAAGCCTACACTTTTGAGACTGAGGCATCGTTCTGAATGCTATCCACCCTCTCATGAAGGAAACACCAATGGTAGAATAATAGGAAGCTGCAGACAGAGCCCAGGAGTCCGTTGGAGTCAGTCTTGCATAGATCTCACCGACCAACAAGACACCACTAACGAGATGGCTAGAAGAGTTCCCCCCACTAAGATTTCACCATGACCAAACTGAGAGAAATCATAAGTGTCATGAGCTATCCCAATTTTCCCAGAGAAAGGGCTAACACCTTGGATTTTCATGCTATTTCAGGGCCGAGAGAGCCCTTGGATCCCATGGGAATTCCGACTGCTGGTGGTCTCCTTCCTCCAAGTTGTATGCAATGTAAAGACCATGCCCATCTAACACTAGCCAGAACTACAGCAAGGAAGAATTAAGGCCAAACTAACTACACACCAAACACTCCCTCCTCATTGTCCAAAGTTATCAAATAGCCTTCTGGGGTCTCCCTACCTTCATATAAACTATCATGCCAAGATTCGATCTGCCAGTGGGTACAACGTACCATGGAGCTTCTAAATTATCTTGTGGGGCTCGTGGAGGCCCATCGGGCTCCAATTGTCACCATGCCACCATCTAGATCCAACATTCATCACCCCCATCAAGGACTTCTAGGTCTTCCTTCATTAGATATTGTAGGGAATGGAGTTCACTAGGGTCAAAATCCGCTTTACTTTTGATATCCGACCAGGAACCCCTGAATTCTCTTTTCAGACTACTCATACCTTGATTAACTAGCCAATCTACTACCTTGTTGGCTTCTCTTAGCACAAGCCCCATGGCGACATAATCAAAGGAAGCCAAAAGATGTTGAAGATGTGAGAATTTGGATTCAAGGCGCCATATCTTAGCCATATTCTAAGGGGCGATTTGTAAAGATCCACTTGATCATATGAATTACCAATCAGGAGTCACCCACAATTTGAATCTGGTTCTAGTACTATTGGAGGGCGAGGTCGAGGCCTTTCCCAAGAGTGGTAAGCTCAACCACATTGTTAGTATTATAGCCACAGTATCCTGAGTAGGCTCCCATAGGATATCCTAGAGAGTCATGAAGAGCACTTCTGAAAACCTGCCGGACCTAGGTTTCCTTTGGAAGCCCCATCAAAATTGACTTGCACACATCCATCATGGGGCAGAAGAAAGTGGCAAGGAGAGGGGAACGAAGGAGTTCTGATAGGTAGAGACAAAGGGTGGACTAGTCTTGGCATGAGGTTTACCAAGGATAGAATCTGAGATTCCCGTGGTCCAGTGTCCCAATCTTCCAGATCCCATATTTCCGACAGAATTGATTCTCGAATGTTTGTTGTCACATGGAGCCAAATTTGAGCACTGGTTAAAGTCTGACCTTCAAATATTGCTCTGTTCAGCCCTTTCCAAATATTCTAGAGCATAAAATCCGACGTCAGCAACCACACATGATTAACGACAGGGTTGGAAAAGTGATGGACCAGCCAATCCTCAAGTAGACCACAAATGTATTATGGGTGGCAAACGCTAGGCCTATATAGGAGAGAATCCTGATCCTAAAATTCTCGGGCTATCAGACATCCTTCGAATAAGTGAAGGAGAGTTTACCCATCTTTCTTATGGAGAAGACAAAATGACAAACTGGAAAAACCACTTTTTTCGTCTTGTCACTTGTTAGCATTCTATTGTGGCCAACGAGCCATAGGAATTGCATTACTTTGGGCCACAGATTGCTGGTCCAAATTCTCCTCCAAAATGGATTTTCTAGACAACTGATAACATTAGTTTTAATGAGATAATATTCCTTGACTGAGAAAGTCCCAAACGTGGAATGGCACCATCTTAATTTATCCAGACTAAGGGAAAAGGGAGTTCGCCTTTGCTAAATTTGGGCTTCCAGTCGCTCCTAGGCCCCCAGTGGAATATCCGTTGGCCAGTCTAATTATCATTTCCATCTCCTCCATCCTTGGTTAGTGGCCTCTTCAACCCCATAATCTACCACACGGATAGCTGAAATTGATTGAAAGTGGTAATAAAGGTCAGTCAAGGTCAAGTATTTTTCCAAACAAGGAAGTTGATGCTAGGCGTCAAACCAGCAATGGGTTACATGCACATTATTCACGTCCCAAAATAATTGGTCATGAATGAGATTTTTGTTGGTATTTTCCATGCTCCAAATTGTAGATATCGTGCGAGGGATTAGATCGTGGAGGAGGGCTTCCTGAGAACACCCCTGGCCATATTTTTGCGTCCAAATTTCTTTCCATATTTTCTTCTGCCTTTGACACATCTCCACCATAGATTGGCCCCAAGCAAGGCATTAATATCTACTAGATCCATCAAGCTTAGCCCACCTAGCGCCTTAGGGCGACATATCTTTTTCCAAGTTACTGGCAACCATTTTTCTCCTGAGAGGCCCCACTCCACAAAAACTTGCAGAAGATAGCAATCAACTTTGTGTAGATACATTTGGGAGATAGAAGTGTAGATAACTGGTACAACTACATTTATTTAAGGATAGACTTTGAAAGTGTCGCTCTTCCAGCCAAGTTGAGAACTCAGAATCTCCAGTTCGCCAAATTTTCTGATATCTTTGAGCACAAGTCCGTTCAGAGGGAGATGCATAGAGGGTTCAAGAGGAGAGGAACCCCAAGATATTTTGATGCCAAATATCCAATAGATAATCCAAAAACTCTAGCGAGGAAAGGTTGGAAAATCCAAGGGGTATGAAAAAAATAAATATTAGATTTTTCTTTGTTGAGGAGCATACCTGATGTAGCTTGGAAGTCCACCAATATGTTGTTGAGTTGAGTCGCTTCCCTGAGGGTGGCCTCACCAAATAGAAGATTTTCATCTATGAACTGCTGGTGGGTCATATAGACATTAGTTCCAAGCAAATGAATGCCTTCCAAAGCATTAGCTTGTTTAGCAGCCTTGATCACTCTACCCAGGCCTTCCATTGTGATAATGAATAGGAAGGGGGGGATTCGGTCTCCTTGTTGATTTCCCTTGGAGGGATTGAAGGTTGACGAGGGGGATCCATTAATTAATATTGGAAAAAGGAGGTTATGATTAGAGATCTGATCCACTGAATCCAACATTTCACAAATCCAAAAGCCCGAAGGGTCTCTAGCAGATAGCCCTAATTCAATATGTCATAGGGTTTTGATAGATCTAGCTTGAGAAGCATCCCCCTCTTTTTATGATATTGAAGAGTGTGTATGGTCTCATGAGAAGAAAAAATACCATCCAAAATCTAGCATACTTCAACAAAGCCCGACTGCTCCTAGCTGATAGTATGGTGAAGGATGGGCTTCAGGAGTCTGACCATAATAAAGGAGAGAATTTTATAAATGACATTGCATAGAGAAATAGGTCTAAAACCTCTTGGGATTGTGACTTCTTAAGCTTTAGGGACGAGAGTAGTGGATGTTGCATTTAGTTAAGACCAAATATGTTTAAGGTGTCATGATTCTTCCGCCATTTCCCAAATATCGTGACCCAGGAAGGGTAATCCTGCCTTGAAGAATTCAACGTTCAAACTATCTGAGCCCGGAGCTTTGTCGGACGACATGGCCTTGACCACTTCTTAAACCTCTGCAAGCAAGATGGGGCTTAGAAGGGCCTTGTTCTACGCTGGAGAGCCCAAGGAATGAATGTGTTGATTGACTTTCCTGATGTCCTCTAATCTATCGTGGCCTTCATCGCTCAACAGAGATGAGAAGAAGGTCATCAATTATTGTTCAATGTCTTCATGACGATCAAGATGAAATCCATCCAAGGATTGAAGCATGAAATTATATAAAGTTATTTAAGGTAATCAATAAATATTAATAACCATATTAATGTCTATGATCTTTTATACTATGGACATGTTGAACATGTTGATTGTAGTTCATTAAGGGAATAACAATGTAAGCTTTGAAACGGGAACTATAAACTCAAAACGAGAACTCTGCCCAAAAAACCCCGAAAAAACATAAAAAAAAATGCTAAAAACGAAAAGTGTGTATACTAGAATGATGGTTATTTTGTTTAGGGTCAATTTTGAACATGTTTTAAAAATGGCAGTGAGAACGAATTTTTTGTGCAAAAATTGTGCAAAAAACAGCCTGAAAATGAAAATTGCTAATAATGGAACAATGGATTTTTTTTTTTAGGGTTAATTTTCAACATTTTAAAAAAATGCTAGTAAAACCAAATTTTTATGTGCAAAAATTGTGCAAAAAACACCCTCAAAATGAAAAGTGTTGATGCTCAAATAACACTTTTTTTTTTTTTGGTAAATTTTCAACATTTTGAAATAATGGTGTAAAAGATTTTTTTATGACTCCGAAAAACATTAAAATTTCAAAAAACTAATGAAAACATAAAATTAAAAATAAAAACAATGAAAAAAAACACACAAAAAAAAGTTAAAAAGAAAATACCAAAACGTAAATAAAATATATATTAAAAAAAAAAGGAACAAAATTAACCTATAAAATATAAGAATTAAAAAATTAAATTTTTTTAAAGAAATAAATAATAAAAAAAACATATTTTCAAAAAAATAACATTTTTTTTTTAATGTGGTAAACCATAAAAAAATTTGGAAAAAAAATAAAATAAAATAAAAAACTATAAAATTAAGTAAAAATAGGAAATTTTTAAAAAGCATTAAAAAAACTAAAAAAATAAATAAAATTAAAAACAAACTAGATTAAAAAAATAGAAAAATAACAAAAAAAAATTTAAAAACTACAAAAGTTAAGATTAAAATCATTTTCAAAAAACCCTAAAAAACAAAAATATGCTGAAATTAAAAATAAAATAAAAACCCAAAAAACAATTAAAATTTAAAAAAAATACATATTTTCAAATTAAAAAATAAAATAAAAAAACATTTAAAAACAAAAGAACAATATATTTTTTATTTTTAAAAAATATATATATTAAAAAATTTAAAATTTGGATTTGACATTTACTTAAAATTTAAATTAAAAAAAAAAATAAAAACAAAAAAACATTAAAATTAAAAAAGATAAATATATTTTTGATATTTTTTAAAATAAAATTTAAAATATATATATTTTACAAATATATATATAATTAAAAAAACATTTAAAATTTATATATATGTATACACAATAAACATATTTAACAAAATGTTTTTTTTATTTAAAAAAAAAACAATTTTATCGGCTATCGCCCCCATGAGTGGCCGGCCAGTGGCTATTCAATTCCGAGAATTGAATAGCCACTTCCCGGCCACCCCCACGAGCGGTTGGGCAGTGGCTATCCGATTCTCGGAATCGGATAGCCTCCACTCAGCCGCTTGTGGGGATGGCCGGGTGGTAGTTATCTGATTCTCAAAATCGAATAGACACCGCTCGACCGCCCAAGGGGGCAACGGGGGAGTGGCTATCCGATTCTAAGAATCAGATATCCACGTCAAGGGTGGTCAGGGGGTTCGCCTGACCACCAGTGGGGGTGGTTATCTGATTCTCGGAATCGAATAGCCATCGCTCGACCACCCATGGGGTGGCTATCTGATTCTCGGAATCGAATAGCCATCGCCTGGATGCCCGTGGGGGTGGCTATCCAATTCTCAGAATTGAATAGCCATTGCTCGATTGCCCATGGGGGAGGCTATCTGGTTCTCGGAATCGGATGGCCATCGCCCAGCCACTCGTGGGGGTGGCCAGGCGGTTACTATCTGATTCTCAGAATCAGATGGTCACCGCTCCGTCGACCGTGGGGGTGGTCGGGTGGTGGCTATCCGATTCCGAGAATCGGATAGCCACCCCCATGGGCAATCAGGCAGTGGTTATTCGATTCCGATTACAGGAACTAATTCTGTTATGTGTTCAATATTTGTAATATGTGATTTTCGCATTAATTTTTAAGTTAACCATTATTTTTTGAAAAAAAATGATTATTATTATTGTTTTGACATGAAATTCAAAAAAAAAAAAACTATTATTTAACCATTTTTAGTTAAAATTTCGTATAAAAATTGTGATTTTGACATGTCAATTCTAGTAAAAAATTATCAAAACATGTATTTTTTTTAGTTATATTTATGTTTAAAATAGTTATTTTTATGTCCATTGTTAAAAAATATTGTTTTTTAGAAACAATTATTTCATGTGGATTGAAAAATTAATTAAGGATGTATAAATATGTAGAATATCGAAAATTCAAAATATCGACCTTCTAATTTAAAAATGCAAAACAATAAAAACCTCACTACAAAAAAATTAAAATTAAAATAAAAACAAGAAAATATGAAGAAAACGACCACTTCAAAAATTATTAAATTTACAAAATAATTATTTACATTTCATACATTAGAAAATTTAAAGTAAAAAAATAGGTCTTTTAAAAAAAGGGTCTGATGCAGAATTACCACTTTTTTAAATCAGCATGAAAATCACTACCATTCTAAAACGCAATGTACATAAAAAAATTAAAGTGCCAAAAACTATGCTCTAAAAAAACATGTGTGTTCTGCATCACCCCTTTTCAAAATCAGGTCACTTTTTTGCTATCTCTACGAAACGGGTAACAGTATCAGTTCCCGTTTCAAAGTTTACATTGTTGAATATAAAAAATTATGATTTTGGTGGACAACAATGTCCATATTATATATTGGTTTTTTCCTCAATTGAAATTCTTTTTGTTTTTGTTTCTAATCACATTGCATCATCATTTGATGATCATCATAATGCATAAAATATTAAGGTTGTATTGTGAGAAATGTAAAGTTAAAGTAATATTAAAGTTTCATTTCTAATTTGTAATAGTATTAATAATATTATAATGTTTTTAATATTATTATGTCAATTCATTTTTTCAGTCAGAAAAAAACAATGGTTTCTATTAATAGGAAACAGAAACCAATACATATTATTCATAGGTATTCAGCATTCTAGTCCATCATATGACATATATAGTGAAGAATTTGATAGAAACCAGGGTGAAATCATGTGTCTCAGTCAATATAATTGCAGATAGTGTCAGGCAGAGGAGCGCACTTTCAATGTAGAATTAAAAAAAATGCAATTCATATACAATGTCTAAACATGCAGAAGTAAAAAACAACATAAATTAATAGTGACAACCATGGATCAAAAGGCTAGAGGATCCATACTCCAAAAATGGTTAACCAGACAGGGGCATGGAACCAGCATCCATGTGAGAACTCCCAACCCCGAGAGTGAGGTAAATGTTGCCGAAGGGGTATAGGATGCCTAGTTTGCAAATATTGTCTACAGTTGTGTTGAACTCATGATGGATGTGATGGAAATGAATCTGCTGAAAGGAGCCCTTGATAAAATCAATATTCTGAAGCCACCACTATAGGCGTGGGTGTATAATGGAGGGAAAACCCTGAACATGGTTGATTATGGCTAGATAATCCCTGGATACCTGCATTCTGGGAATGTTAAGGAAGCTAGAAAACCACATTAAGCCCCATAAAGCAATCGCTTTTGCTCTCGTATTTGTTCCAGGTCCTCCAAACCAGTGAATTATGTAGTGTTGATTGTAGTCCATGTAGATCCAAGCTCCACATCCACATCTCCCATCCTGTGCTACTTCATCGAAGAAACCTGCAGGGAAAGATAGATTTGGTGCACTTTTTTATGTAATACATTCTTATGAACTCGATTAGTATGAAAAAGAGGTCCCAACCAAGAAATGATGTTATTGATGACATTATTGTGATTAAGGATTTTGCCATTGAAAATGATGGAGTTCCTGGCTCTCCACAATTCCCAGAGAATTACAATGGGAACAACCCTTGTCCTGCGAGACCTCTGGCTCCACCATATTAAGCATGCTTCAATAGTGTCATGTGCGACGTTCCTGTAAGTTAAGATACCAAGGGTCATGTTCCATACCTGTACAACCCATGGGCAATGCAGAAAAATATGTGTTATTCTCCTCCTGCATTTTGCAAAAAAGCACATATGCCCTGTACATCGATGCCATTCTTCCTCAAGTTTTCCCAAGTTACATTATTGTTCCTCCAAGTCAGCTAAGTAAATAGGATCATATTGGACAGGATCCTTACTTTTCGGAATTTGGAAAACTAGGTAGTATTATCTATGTTGTGTGTGGTGCAATAGATGTATAAAAATATATCTGCAACTGATATAGAACATTTATGTATCTTCCCATCCCATCGAATTTGGTCCCCCACCTCATCTATGCAGATACCCACTCTGCGTAGTTCATTGGTCAATCATTCCATTCTCTTAGTGTTTGCTCTAGATAGTCCCATCTCGTCTGCACTCATCCAGATAGGAGTGATACCATGCCATGTTTTTATGGTCTGGGCTAGGTAGAAGTACCCCCTCGTGTTGAGACTGTGGATCAATGATACATTGTAGTGCTTCTCAATATCAGAGCCCAGTATGCGATCTCTTCCCAATATGATTTCCTCTCTTGAACCAAATGTCCAGCATTGTCTCTTTAATAACCAGAATTTTACCTTGTTGAAACTAATCCATATGGTGGATCCCTTTGTACTCCCAATGAGCCCATCTCTCATCCATTGTCCAGCCTTGATGCCTCTTAGATATTTTGATCTTATGATGTCTCCCCATATACAGCTCCCAAAAATTCCACGCCATAGGGACTTGATTAGTAAGGCCCATCCAAAATGTTTTAAATTCAATAATCCCCATCCACCCAGCCTTTTAGGAATAGTGATATTATCAAGTTTAGTGAGGTGGTACTTGAATGTTTTCCCTGAGCCAACCCATATAAATCTTGCCATCTTATCTTTTATCATTTTTAAAATATTGGTAAGGGGGCACTAAAGATGAGCCCAGCATATGGCCAACTGTCGCAGGACTGATTGTGTGAGAGTGAATCTACCTCCAAGAGTTAAACATCAATGTTCCTAGCTCGAGATCTTCATGTGGAATATATCAACAATCCACCACCAATCATTGAATCTATAATTATTGGGCTTAATGTTGTAACCCAAGTATTTTAAACCATTACTAATGTGTAGTGAATCAACACCAAAAATATTTTCTATATATTCAATGTCCTCCTGCTTCCCCTCCATAAATAATAGCAAGGACTTCCCCTTGTTTATCAGCAGTCTAGAGGCTCTGCCAAATCTGCAAAAAATATGATATAAGGTAGCCCAATACCTTCTCAAAAGCATGCCAAAAACCAAAATTTCATCCACAAAGAAACTGTGTGATACTCTAATGTCTCGGCCAACTGCCAGTCCACAAAAACCATCCTCCAAGAAAGCATGTCTAATTTTGTGGTTGAGTCCATCCATAATCAGAATAAAAAGTAGGGGAGACAGTGAACATCCCTGTCAAAGTCCCCTACCAGCTCCAAAAAATTTAGTGGGATATCCATGTGGTCTACTTCAGAATAATAATTGTAGGATTTTCATTTTTTTTTTAAATAAAAAGAATTATGTGAATTATGAATGGTATAGAAATCAACATTATTATTGCTTTAAAAATATGATTATTAAAATAGGGTATTTAAGTTTGTATATATATATATATATATAAACCAATGTTAAATATGTATTTGTCAAACTATAAGAAGAATGATATATAATTTTTTAAACATCTAATATAAAGAAATTGAAATATGAGATGTAGTTAAATAATTAGAAGAAATAAATAAGTTATATACCATTATGACTTTTAGTCTTTAATTTATTAAAAATATATTTAGCAAAACATAATCAACCAATACATATATGATTAAAGATGTATATTTTCAAAATATAATTGTATAAATTAAATATTTCAGAAAATCTACTTTTAGTTAAAATAATATATAACATAAAATCAATTCTTATTTTCTCTAAATTTCATTAACCTTTTAGTTAGAGGAATGTAATATCCCTATAAATTGCATTTACGTTGATATTCATAATGGAAAATATTATTTTTACCATGTTTAACGAAATTGTTGAAAACAAGAACCATTATTATTTAGTTGGCAATTAATGTGAATCAAATAAGGAAAATGATAACTCATTAAGAAAAACATAATCAACCAATACATATATAATTAAAGATGTATATTTTCAAAATATAATTGTATAAATTAAATATTTCAAAAAATCTACTTTTAATTAAAATAATATATAACATAAAATCAATTCTTATTTTCTCTAAATTTCATTAACCTTTTAGTTAGAGGAATGTAATATCCCTATAAATTGCATTTACGTTGACATTCATAATGGAAAATATTAATTTTACCATGTTTAACGAAATTGTTGAAAACAAAAACCATTATTATTTAGTTGGCAATTAATGTGAATCAAATAAAGAAAATGATAACTCATTAAGAAAAAAAGTTTTATAGGTTCTTTAAACTCATTCATGAACTAAAAAAATGACTTTCATCTTCATCAACTGGACCTTTCATCATGTGAAGTCTCAAGGAATTGATCATCACAACTTTAGCGATGAATGTTCTCGCTCTAATGAAAGGTATTCGTGAACATGAGGTATGCACATGGGACTTCATGGTTATTACACATAGAATATAAGTAACCTTGAATTACTTGGAAAGAAATTACATGTGTCTTGTGCAAATATGATATGTTATTTTATTAATTGGAAATATTGTTCTAGACTCTTGAAATTTGCAGGTATTTTTGTGTAAAAGAATTAATTATTTTGTTGGAAGGTTTTGCATGGTTTCCATGCAATAATTTTCTAAGAACATGCATGAGAACTTTACATATTAAAAATAAAGAAACCACGTTGTTTTATTAAAAAAAAATATTGCAGGGATGTTGTTGCTCTTGAAAAGAGAATGCATGGGACTCCTGCAAACAAAAATATTTAAGAAGTCATACTACTTTTCATAAAGAATGCATGTGAACTTTCCATTATTAAAGCTAAAGAAACTATATTACTTTCTTGAAAGAAAATTTTATAGTAAAACATAAAGAAATCATATTACTTTACTGAAAGAAAATCACATGGTAAAATATAAGTTAGGGATGTTATTTTCTTGGAAACAAAACACACGTGAAACCTGCACACAAAAATATTAAATAAATCGTGATATTTTATATAAAAATAATGTATGTAAACATTTTTTTTGAAAAGAGAAAGAAAATGAGTTATTTCATTGAAGAAAATATTGCCAAGAAATTATGAGAGAAAATTAGATTATTAATATTAGATTAGTAATTTCCTTGGAGATGTTAGCATGATTCCTATAGACTCTTAAAAGGAATATGTGCAAAATAATAATATCCATTATATTGGAATTCTTCAAACAAATTTCTATGTTAATTCTTGAAAAAGGAAATTATTAATTGTGTGCATCATTGTATTAGATTTCGAAGTGAAATGTCTTGGAATACACTATCAAATTCTTGAAAGAGAGAAAAGTTAATTAGATTAATTTTCTTGGAAGGGTTTCGATGAATCTGTATGGATATATTAAATATGTTCTTTATTTAAAGACTACAATGATTTGAGAGTGGAAAGACATGCATAGGAGTTTTCTGCATGAATTGATAAAAATAAATATTGTTTTTTTAAAACATGCACATGAATCTCGTTCATACAAGAACAAGAACACATGCTTGTTTCTTGAAAATATTATGTGCATTGAAGTAAGGGTCACTGTGTTAGAAAAAAAGACATGTTCCGTGTACAAAAGGGTAGTCATTGTGAAATAGAAAATATGTTTTTGCGTGTATATCTAGAAAGCTATTATGTAAATATTATATAAATATTCTTGAAAGGAATAATCTATTGAAAAGATTCCCTAGCTAGATGAATTGTGTTAATTTCTTGATTTAGGTGCATAAAATTTTAAATTAACCTTATTATTGTTTTCTGGGTTTTA
Organism: Pinus tabuliformis; assembly: GCA_031772625.1. Taxonomy (NCBI): domain Eukaryota; kingdom Viridiplantae; phylum Streptophyta; class Pinopsida; order Pinales; family Pinaceae; genus Pinus; species Pinus tabuliformis. The sequence continues at coordinate 659,544,480 of CM062814.1, read as the reverse complement.
TGCATAAAATATGGTTAGCTATGGTAATTTATTGAAAGGAAATAATGAGAAACTTGCATGTAGAAAGATAGAGAAATGGTGTTATATTAACTTAGTTTTGGAAAACAAGTATGTATTTGTTTACATGAAAATAATAGTTAATGATGGTAAAATTGTAGAGTAGGAATATATATTGCATACACTAAAGAAGGGTTATTATGATAAGCTCTTGCATACACAAAGAATAGTCATTATGTTATAGATATATGTTCTTTACATGTATAGAATAACTATTGAGCTATATTTCTTTAGAAAAACTATATGTGATTACTTTTATGTTATCATAACTATTATGCTAGTTTCATTTTGGATAAGATCATGTATATGCATGCAAGATTTGTATTAGCTTTTTTGTTTGGAGAATATATACATTTGTATGTGGGAAATGATAGCATGTTGTGTTAACCTACATTGGAAAAGAGTATTTGGGAAAGAAGATGCATTACATGCACAAAAACAATAGTAATGTGTTGGTTTCCTTGGAATATATATATGGCTAATGTTGGTACAATATTTGGAAAGGAAGACATGTATTTGTTTGCTTTATTGCATCAGTTTTATGGAAAATAAAACATGATTTTTCATTCCCTATTATACTACATTTACTCGAAAAGGAAACATGTGTTGCATGCTCTATTGTGTTAAGCATTCTTTTGTAAAATACATGCATTCACATGCATAGGAACAACATTCATTGTGTTAGCTTTATTTACATATTTGCATGAACCAAAAGTAATGGTTGAAGGGCTAGTTCTTTTGATAAAGTTTATGTAAATTTCATGCACCAAGATCATAACTGATTTGCTAGTTTCTTTTAAAGGAATGTCTCGACAATTGTAGTGATTTGTCATGCAAGAATGTGGGATTATGTAAGGGGGATATTAGTTAATGTGGTCTTTGTTTATTGAAATGCATTGATTATTATACACTTGTAAAAAATTCATATGCAATGTTAAAGGAAGCATGTCAAGATATTTTGTTTTCATTTCATAAATGTACATGAATAGATGGTGAAGCACCACTAGTATATATTTATGAATTAGTTTGATTAATAATTGATTTAATCATGATATCAAATTTTGTTGGCAATAGAAGTTGCAGGAAACGATTGTGACATATAAAGATGGATTAAGTTATTGTTATGGCGGTAAATAACTTACTGGTCTATGCAGATTGAAGGAATGTCGACCGTAGGATAATCCACTAATGGCAAGAACCAAATCCTAAAGACACAATGTTCAAGGGTTTGTGGGTAAATGATGTCCTGATGATTTTAATATATTACAAAGAGTTATGTTGTTTTTGAGATCATATTTTTTGTAATATTTTATAACAATGGTCAAGGGATAGACTTCCTTATAACCATTGAGTGAGGGGTGAACACCCTCACCAATGTTTAGTAATAAAATTAAATATTTGTTGGTTTTCACCCGATGAGCACCAATATTACAGCAAGAATGCTGCAACTCCCGGGGCTACCAACTTTACTTCATCAACCTGGGGTTCATACAAACTTGGAGGTGATAGTGTTGTATACACAAGTAGATGCAATGGTTCCACTCTTTTTTCACTGCTGAGCTGGGTGATAGGCCACTAAGGGTTTCTCAAACCAACCTTCTATTGATTCAGAAGAAGTTTGATTACCAATTGAGAAAGGAGAATTTTACCTTAATTGAGAGAATTGAAATGCTGTCTACTGCAGTAAAGAAGGACTGAAATAGATGCTCAAAACACACAACTCATCTAGATGTTTGCTAAGATACCTTGATTCAGAAGAATTCTAAGCTAAAACATGTGAAATCATAACTAACCTAAGCATGCAATCTATTCTAATTAAACATTTAACTACTGTGCACATGAATAAGCATAACAACCATTTTATTTTTGTCTTTTTTTGTGAAATGTGAATGCTAATTCTTCTAGATTTTATGACAGGTGGGTTAAGTGTGAAGAGAGATGGTTGTGATGGGTTAGAAGGCTTGGGAGGCAAGTATGTGTATTCTCCTATCTTTCATGATGCATTTCTCACAAATCGGGCTCAAAACATGCCACTACAAGTCATCCTACAGGATGTCTACTTGACGTCCTAATTCACCTATAGGATCCCCTATTTTCCTACAGGAATAGGCCAAAAGCATAAGGAGAGATCTGGACAGTGGTATGGGGCTTAAGTAAGGTGAGTGAGGGAAGGAATAAGGAAATTCAGTGGTTAGGACACCCTCAGAACTCAAACCAAAGTTGTATGATGGTAGGATTTTCTCAACAACCATGGACAATTGTCCTTGTGAAATGATAACTCAGATTATGGACTTAGTGGCTTTTGGCGATCATGGATGGGTAAGGTTAAGCTAAGGATGCTGATATGAGGTCTTTATACACTATTGAAACTCCTGCAATATACACATTATTGTTGGCATTTACCCATAAATCATGTGAAAACAAGAAAGGTTTACATCAACATAGGAAAATAGAATTTTATCATTTATTTGCCTACTTCATGCATGGAAATTCTTGCAGCCTATTGTGAAAACACCATGAAATCTAATACAAAGTTGAAGATATCAGAAATGACAACTGCAACCTATCTTTGAAAATGTAAAGATGCTGACCTAGCTAGCAGAAAAACCCTAAATTTCATAAGAAACCAAAATTATGTATTTTTGGGCAAAATGAGGGTTTGTCTTCAAACCATGGTCCCTAAAGGGAGGAATGAGGCAAGATCCACCTATTATCAGCCTTTTTTGTATTTTCTTATCTCTGTAAATCTATTATTAAAGCTATGCACAAAATGGAAGCAAACTAATCAAATTCACCAATACTTGCAATGTAACAATGCCAAAATCAATTTAACAAGGAAACTATGAAGTAACCTAAGCATAAAAGTATAGTAAGAGGAACCTATGCTGCTAGGGTTGGGCCCTAACCCAAGATATTCATCCCTCTGAGTCAACTCAGTGCTGGATCAAGGGAATGCTCATTTCATTAACATATCAAAAAATACGTAACATTGTTTTGTCACAATCCTTCAACTCGAAAGTGTTTAGTTATCTTCCATAAAAAATCTAAATCCTAATGAGGCTCTAAGCCTCCTTATTTATACAACTAAAGTTTCCAACAGCTTCCTTAAATCTAGGGAGGCTTGGCTCCTAATATCAAGATAAATTGGTTCTTATCTATCACTAGCTCGGTTGCCAATGATCCTCATGACTCGGTTGCCTGCAACTCCGAGCTGGTGTGATTTGATTGAGGGATCTTTGAATGAGTGAGGATTTAATGAGGAAGATCCATCTCCTATAATCTCTCCTTATTGTCTCATTCGAGTTCTTGCACCTTAATTAGCCATAATTTTCCATAATTTTCTCCCAAAAACCTGCAATCAATGCACATTAGACCACTAGACATAACATCTTACTTTTACTCATCTCATTAAGAAAAATATAATTAAAACATGTAAGGAATTATGAGACAAGTTAATTTTAATAAGCTTGGAGGTGTATCAAGTTCCATATATTTTACCCAATGATAAACCTAATCATCACCCCCTACTGTAAGTGTTGCACATCCTCTGAGAAACTCAATCTATGTCCATGTCCTTCATTGCTCTGGTGACTTCCTGATCCGGATTTAAACAGGAACGCAACAAATTACAGAGATAACCATATACACAAAGATGCAGCGGAAATAATACTTCATTTCATTAATGGAAAATACTGAAATATGCTTACAACCAGAAATGGAAATAAACCAGCTAGGGCGATGGTAGCTTATCTCTGAGAAGAGATGTGATGGCTACATGCCTCTGAACTCTATTAAAATGAGGCTCGAAGGCCTATTTATTGTTGAGAAACAATGGAAAACCCTTAACATTCCAAAACCTAACCCTAGGAGATGAAACGCCAAACTGTGGGCCCCGTTTGGGGTAAATTGGTACATCAACTTCCCGGGGTCGTAACTTTGGCATACGATCTCCGTTTGACGCGTACAATAACTCATTAGAAAGATCTATCTGAGCACTATCATTGTTGGAATGGGCAACATCGGTCCATTCCATGGACCCATGTTGCCCTCGGATTCCCCAAAAAACGTCATTTAGGGCCTCAAAACGGCTCCGGAAGTTCAGGACCCGAAAAACTGCTAAAAATAGTAAGTTGTGCTACAATTAAGGAAACTGAAAATGCTGAGAAAGACAATGGTGGGGGTCCAGGTGGACTTGGCAGGTGGCCACCAATATCCACCTGGATCATTCCTCCCCCCTTAGGAAGCAATGGTCCCCATTGCGTTGAGCTCCTCCATGAGATGAGGAAACTTCTGCTGAACTTGTTCCCTGGTGAGCCACTTGCCCTGCTGAAGGAGTTGGCCTGCTTTGACAACTCGATACAGTTGGATATTCTGTTGGCGAGTGTTCTTGATCTGTGTGTCCATGATCCGATCAGTTGCAGCTTGTTCCATGCAGTCAGGATTTAATTCTATGGGTTTGAGTTGTTCTGCAATGTCGGATGTGTCTAGCAATGGTGGAAAGTATGGCCGAAGGCGGTCCACATTGAACACTGGGTGCAGGCCAAGGAATGGGGGAATGCTGAGCTCAAATGCATTGTCTCCCATAGCCTTAGTAATGGTGTAAGGACCATATTGGAGTGGTCTCAATTTCCGATAGGCTCCAGTAAGGCGTTCCTTTTGCAAATGCAACCAGACTTTGTCACCCACCTGAAACTTGTGTGGCACCCGGTGTTGATCATGTCGCTGCTTGTACTTGGCATTTGATTTCTCAAGAATGTCATGGACCTGCTGGCGAATATGTTGGATGCGCTCAATGAAGCTGGTGGCCTTCTCTGTTTCGGACTGGACATGAGCTGAATTCATGTGAGTAGCTGCAAGTGGCATGGCCACATCAATGGGGCATAGTGGCTGGAATCCCAAACCCACCTGAAAAGGGCTATGGCCAGTGGAGCTGTGAAGAGCTCGGTTGTAGCTGTGCTGAAAATAGGGGAGGCTCTCGTCCCATGTGCGTGGATGCTTTGAGTTATACATGCGCAGAATGTGCACAATCATCCTGTTGACAACCTCTGTCTAGCCATCAGTTTGAGGATGGAAGGCTGTGGACTTCGTGAGTTTGGTGTCCAGCATTGACCAGAGACTGGACCAAAATGTGCTGAGAAACCGACTGTCCTGATCTAAGATGATAGACTGTGGGATCCCAAAGTGCACCCACACTCGTTCAAAGAAACGTTTAGCAGTGGCTTCTGCTGTGATATTCTTCTTGCAGGCCACCATAATGGCCATCTTCGAGAACCTGTTGACGACCACAAAAACACAGTCATTTCCATGCTTAGTGGAAGGAAGGCCTGACATGTAATCCATGGAGATGGATTCCCAAGGTCGACTAGGGGTAGGCAATGGGGTATAGAGGCTGTGCTTCTTAATGGTCGGTTTGGCAATGGCACAGGCAGTACATGATCGGATGTACTTCCCAACATCCTGTCGAAGATTCGGCCAATAGAAATAATTTTGCAGTACTGCCACTGTTTTCTCGACCCCGAAATGCCCAGCAGCCCGACTGTAGTGTGCTTCCCAAATCATCTTGGCACGCTCGCTTGAAGGAACACAAAGGTGACCGAGGTGGCATAATAGGGAATCCTGGAGGTGAAAATCTGCAACATGCCGACCCTCCGAGAGTGTCTGGTATGTGTGGCCGAATTCTGGGTCGCTTTTGTAGAGAAGTGGCCAATCAGAAGTCTCGTGCCCACAAGAGTTGAGCACGGTGGTTAGCGCCATGATCGGTGGCCGACTGAGGCAATCTGCAACATTATTGGTGCTGCCCTTTTTATACTTGATATTCAAGTGAAACTGTTGCAGGTATGTAGACCACTTCTGATGGCGATCATTCTGCAATTTCCCTTGGGTCTGTATGAACTGCAGAGGTCGGTGGTCTGTGTGGATGACCGTTTCCTTCCCCAAAATGTAATGCTTCCATTGTCGGCAGGCCTGTACAATGGAATACATCTCTTTATCATAAGTGGGGTACTTCCGGACTGTGTCTGAAAGTGTTTCACTGTGATATGCCACTGGATGTCCATGTTGAGTAAGGACTGCCCCAATAGCATAGTCAGAGGCATCTGTCTCGACCTCAAATGGTTGTTGTAAATCTGGTAACGCGAGCACTGGTGCCGTGCAGAGGCGATCCTTCAACTCCCTGAATGCCTTCTGTTGAGATTCAGACCAAAAGAATTTTGCTTTCGCCCCACCCTTGGTGACTTGACTCAAGGGCCAAGAAATATGAGAAAACCCCAACACAAACCTGCGGTAGAAGTTGGCAAGACATAGAAAGCTGCGGAGCTCTGTTAGAGTGGTTGGAGAGGGCCAATCCCGAATGACTTGGATCTTGGCTGGATCGACATGCACCCCCTGTTCATCAATGATGTATCCCAGATACTGAACCTAGGTCATGCCAAAAGTGCATTTCTCCAAATTGGCACATAGCTTGTGTTGCTGCAGTGTTTGGAGAACCTGTCGGATGTGGTGGAGGTGCTCTTCCCAACTCTGGCTGAAGATCAAAATGTCATCCAAGTATACTACTACAAAGGAGTTGGTGAATGGCCGCAAGATGTCATCCATTAGCCTCATAAAGGTTGCAAGAGCATTCGTCAATCCGAAAGGCATGACCAACCATTCGAAGAGGCCCTCCTTGGATTTGAAGGCAGTCTTCCACACATCGGAGGGTTCGATTGGTACCTGGTGATATCCTGACTTCAGATCGATCTTGCTGAAATATTTCGCCCCCTTTAGTTGGTCTAGGAGGTCATCAATCCGCGGGATCGGGTACCTATTACGGACAATGATCTTGTTCAGCGCCCGATAGTCAATACAGAGTCTCCACGTCCCATCCTTCTTCTGTACCAACATGATCGGGCTCCCACAGGGCGATGAACTCGGACGGATGTGACCTTTCTGCAGGAGCTCCTGAATCTGCCTCTTGATTTCATCGTTCTCCATAACGGAGCGCCGATAAATTGGTCCATTGGGTAGCGGCGCACCTGGGGTCAGATCGATGGAGTGCTTGACTTGACAGTGCAGAGGAACCCCTGCCGGGGAGGTGAAGATGTCGTCGTACTCCTCCACAACCTTGTCCATCTGTAGTTGTCGTGCAAAGGGACCCCGTTTCTGGGCCGCGGCCACTGTCTTCTTCTTTCCTTGATGGCGTATCATCAGGAAAACAAATTTCCTGGTTTTGGAAATGATCTTACTGCATTGTTTTGCATTAATCAAAGAGATGGTGGCAGGTGGTGCTACCTCTGGTATCCTGAACAACTTATTTCCCAATGTAATAATAACAGCACGGGGCCTTGATTCATACACAGCATGTCGCTTCCACAAGTATGGTTGTCCCAGTAATACATCACAAACTTCAAGGGGAGCAATGTCACACAATACCTCATCCATGAAGGGATTGATGTTGTATGGAAGGCGACACTGCCGGCTCACGCGAAGATCTCGTCCTTGGTGGAGCCACCCGATGGTGTATGGTTGTGGATGTGCTGTGGTCGGTAAGCCCAACCGCTTCACAACCTCTGCCGAAATGAGGTTCTTTTGACTCCCGCTATCAACAATGAACTGTATCGGGGAGCCCTTTACCCACATCTAGGAGTGGAAGAGACGCTCCTCCTCCTCTGGATCTTCAGGCTCATTTTTCTGGATCTTCGCGGTAGCAACAGTGGCGCTGGGATTCGCATCAATGATCTGCTTCCCTTTTTCATACCCCTTATCGGGTTCTGACTCAGAGTCGGAACATGCATCTGATTCTGAAACCTTTAGCTCAGCCACCAGTGACTACTTGGCCCGACACTCACTTGTGTTGTGAGTGGAGCTCTTATGGAACTCGCACCATTTTCCAGTGTCCTTTCTCGGCTTCGCGGCGCTGTTCTTTGCTTGCAACTTCGGCTGGTTGTCTTGGGCTGTCCCGCCTTGGCTTTGTCCTTTGTTCTGTGGTTTAGGGGTACCTTTCCCCTGCTTTGGATTCGCAGATCCAAAGTCTCGCTTCTTTTGTTTAAACTTCTGCTCGACCTTGACGGCATATCGGTATGCTGCGCCGAGCGAGGGGATGTTTAGGAATTGTATTTCTTCCTGGATGTACTTGTGCAGGCAGCCGCGGTATTTGAGTATCAAATGTTGCTCCGAATCCTTGATACCCAACTTTGTGCGAAGGGTATGGAAAAGATTGGTGAACTCCGGCACGTCTTGGTCCCTTCCCTGCCGCAGCGTGGTCCACTTTATGTATTCATCCTCATAGCTTCCGACAGGGTAGTACTGCGCCTTGATGGCATCCCGGAACGAATCCCAGGTGGGTGCGGCTGAAAATAGTGAGCCAGTACTTTCATCCTTCTGCTCGCAGTAGGTTTCCCACCAGTCCTTGACGTGGGGGGCTGCTTTGAGAAGAGCAAAAACAATCTTTTGCCGACTCGAAAATTCATGAATAGAAAAATAACCCTCTAGCAGATTTAACCATTTATCTACGGCATCTGCGTCTATCTGACCCTCAAATATGGGGATTTCAAAATTAACTTGTACCTTAAAGGGTGTGGCGTTTCCAGAGTAGCTGTTGGAAGCCGATGCGTTGCTTCTGGGTAGCCGCTGAAGGATCTGGGCAAAGCTGTCCATCATCGCGTTCCGTTGTCGCTCGAGGGCTTCTTCGAGCAAGATTTTGATGGGATCTCCTGCCCCCTCGTCTTTCTTCTCGTCCGCCATGGGAGGCCGTCGGGATTTGCGAGGCTGGTCTTGCAAAGGTTCAACCAGTTCAAGCCCTAACTCCTTATATCCCGACCTTGTTGGGGACATGCAAAGAAAAACAGAGAAAAAGCAGACCGCTCTGATACCACTGATCTGGATTTAAACAGGAACGCAACAAATTACAGAGATAACCATATACACAAAGATGCAGCGGAAATAATACTTCATTTCATTAATGGAAAATACTGAAATATGCTTACAACCAGAAATGGAAATAAACCAGCTAGGGCGATGGTAGCTTATCTCTGAGAAGAGATGTGATGTCTACATGCCTCTGAACTCTATTACAATGAGGCTCGAAGGCCTATTTATTGTTGAGAAACAATGGAAAACCCTTAACATTCCAAAACCTAACCCTAGGAGATGAAACGCCAAACTGTGGGCCCCGTTTGGGGTAAATTGGTACATCAACTTCCCGGGGTCGTAACTTTGGCATACAATCTCCGTTTGACGCGTACAATAGCTCATTAGAAAGATCTATCTGAGCACTATCATTGTTGGAACAGGCAACATCGGTCCATTCCATGGACCGATGTTGCCCCCGGATTCCCCAAAAAACGTCATTTAGGGCCTCAAAACGGCTCTGGAAGTTCAGGACCCGAAAAACTGCTAAAAATAGTAAGTTGTGCTACAATTAAGGAAACTGAAAATGCTGAGAAAGACAATGGTGGGGGTCCAGGTGGACTTGGCAGGTGGCCACCAATATCCACCTGGATCACTTCCATGACATCCCATGCTTCTGTTGTAGTCTCTTCCTCCTGTCAATTAAATCTTACCTTCTTTTCTATCTCTTCCCATTGCTTTCTTTCTTCTTAATCTTTTCTTCCTTCCAACATTCCCAAAAGCAATGGTGGACTGAGCCTCAAGCCAATCCAATTGACTTTGAGTCTTCGATGTGCCTGCTTATACATTGGGGTTCTATTTAGTGCCTCTCTCATTCTATCAGGAGAATGATATTATCTAATTTTTAGGTTATAAGGAAAGGTGTTCCATCTCCTTTGGCAAGCTTGCTGGCTGTCATCTCCTAGTAATCTGAACATGTCTTCAAAGTGTGTGACTACTTGTTCTTGTACAACAAGGTACCTTGGTATAAGCTTGGGATCATTTGCAATGAGGTTGTGGGTGCTGATGACAACCATTGGGTTAGATTGCTCTGCTCTAATCATAAGGGGTTATGTCTCTTCTTTTTCCATTACCCTCTTCATCTCTATAGCTCTTGCCTCCTCATGATTCATCTATGATGCTAAGGACAACAATTGTAAGTCTCCTAGCTTGGGATTTGGGTCCCACACATTTAAATCTATCAAGGCCAAATTGTGTAGGTAAAACTTAGATATTTTTGCTCTATCTTCCAAGCTGCTTTTATCACAGAGATAAATGAATTGTCTACAGTATTCTAAGGGAAGATTTCCTCTCTGTTCTAGGGTCTTTATTTGGAATTGTAGCCATTTTTCCTTGAGGTACAAGGCAAAAGACTTTTCTGGCATCCTGCACTGGATTGCTTCCATGGACAAACTGGCCATAGTTGCCAATTGTCTTTCCCCTCTCTTGTAGTTGTTGCCTTAGCCATCTGTTCTTATCCTCTAGCTAAGATTTCATCATTGCTTCTTTGTCTCTTATGCTTTTGAGTTCTCTACCCATTTCTTGCAATTTATCCTCCATGTGGCCTATATCCTCTACCCCTTTGGATTTGGCTATTTTCATCCACCTATGTGTCCTTGCCCTCTCTTTTTCAAGTTCAAAGAATAGGGGAATGGAAAAATTTTGTGGTATCACCATACCTCCCTCAATGAACCTGTAGTAGGAGCTGAGGTTTGGTTGTGGACTAGGTTCTCTCAGTTATTGGTCTTCTTCCTTTGTTTCTTGTTGAGTGATACCTTCTTGGTCTCTTTTCTATGTTTCCTGTAGGTTTGACAAAGTTTCTTGTAGGATGGCGTATGCTTCCTGTAGGTTTGTCTATGTCTCCTGTAGGACACCTTTTCCCTTTAATGAGGCTAACCTTGTGATAGGCCTCCTAACATAGGTAACTGGAGACTTGAGAGAAGACTGTTTTGATGATCATTCTCATTCATTTTTCTTTAGAGGTGTTTCCTTCTCTTTTTTCTTTGGTGAATCTTCAATGAAAATTAGAGTTTTGGTGGGGGTTTGAGGTTTCCCTTGTCTAATCCTAGTGCTCTTTCTTGTCTTGAAGTATAGTGGGATTTGCCTTTGCCTCTTCCGCTTTGATTTGACAGGTGTACTTGGGGCATTAAGAGCAATTGTTGCCTCTTTCTCTGTAGGCTCTAAGGATACCCTTGGTGATTCTTCTTCCTCTCTATCTTGAGCTGTAAACATTTGTTCATCCTTATGTCATGTTTCCTATTTTCCATTTTCTTTCTCATCCTCTTCTCTGTCTCCTCCTTCCCCTTCATTTTCTTCTTCTATTTCTTCACTCTGCTCATTTGTTTCTTCTTTTATTTCCTCCTCCACCTCTTCCTCATTTTCCTCCTTTGCTTCTTGTTCAATATCCTCCTTTGTTTCTTCTCTTGTTTCCTCTTATGTTTCTTCCTCTCCCTCACTAGCAGTAGAGCTTATGTCATATTCAATAGCTTTAATTGCTCCTTCTGCGTGCATATATGTAATGTTGTCCATGCAATAAGGAGTCTTAAGTTTTGTAGAGAATCTTCAAGGATGAGTTTGATGAACCCATGATGAGCTACTTGCTGATGTTTTCCCTCCTATACTTTTATGCTCATGTCTATCATTGATTGTAGAAGAAAATAGGGTATACTCAATCTATTTTGAGGTGTGTTCTCTCCAAATCTGAGTTCTTGGAGGATTCTGAAGTGGTTTCCGTACACTACACTATATCTCCATTCACATGAAATGTATTTAATGAGGTGGCCATTGAATTCATTCCAAGGGTATGGAATTCTCTCCCTCCTAACCCCATTTTTGTCCTCCATTGGCTCTCTCCTTCCAAAAAATAATATTTTCTTTGCAAAGGTGTTGTTACCATTGTCTTCTTTTCTCCATGGTGACCCTAAGGGGAGTCTAGTGATTCTTCTTATAACTTCAGGGGTAATTTCTACTAATAACCCTTTCACCACCAGTGGCACTGGTCCTGGTGAGGGGCATGAGTGAGAGGGAAAATTATCTAGCCACATCATCATCGTATCCTTGCATCTTCTCAAAGAACCCCATCCATTGGTACCTTGTGAAAATTTCCACTACAGGAGGATGCTGGTGGATCCTTGTTGTGTTTGTGGGTTCTCTCTTGTTGAAACCTCCTGTCATATTTCCCTGGTAATTGTAGAGGCTTGTGTGGATACAATTCAAGAATTATGGTAGGTGAGGGAGTTTTGAATGTTAACTCTTAGTGACATGCAATACAATTCTCCTATCTTGAGATGCACTGCAATTTCCTAATCAAATGGAGGATTTCCTTTTTTTTTTCAAATGGAAAATATGGAAGGTATAGCTCCTACCTCACTTTTCTATGTTCTGGTGAGGATAACCCTTGATTTCACCTCCCTTAGTGCCCACTAACAGCTCTATAGGTTGATTCCTCTATATCTTGTAGGCTTCCTGTAGGTTTCCTGCACTGTAGATGTTGACTGTATCCTGTAGGTGCTGCTTCAGGAAGGCTGAGAGAAACCTCTTCGTTCGATGAATTCTCAAAGTTTCTTTTGCTCTCTTTGTATGGGAATTCATGTTTTATTTCCATATATGGATGATCATGTGGGGTTGTGTGCTGGCTATCTAAGTATGAGCACCTCCTTTTGGACTGTTGGTCCCACTATCAGTCCATCATTCCACCTCACCTCGTAATCATCTCCCACTCCTTTCCTTCGTAGCTTAACCATTTTTATATTTATTCCCTTTTTCTCTTGATTTGACTTTTTCCACGTGTGGAATGGTCTAACTATTTTCTTCTTGTCGATTCGCCGAAGGTGGCCAAGTTAACTGGACACCTTTACTTATAAAATCAACTCTCACACAATCCTACAGTTTTGATCATATCGTACTAGTGAGGGAGTAAGATTAAGATGACATACCTGTGGGTAAGATGCTTCGTTGATGATACATGCTGGAGAGTGGTGCCTCTTTGATGTGATTTTGCTACATATTTTTCTGTGTATTTGCCTCTTTTGATGCTTGTTTCTTTTGACGTGCAGGTGTTGGACCTTGTTGTTGGTGATCTTCTTGCCGTTGCTGAGCTCTGGATAAGCTTCTTCATCGTTGTAGTCCTTGTTCTGAAGATGGTTGCAAACTGTGTGGTTTTCTTTGTGGTATAGGATGCTACACGAATTCCTATAGGATACCTACAGGATGTCCTGTAGCTAACTCTCCCTTAAACTTTCATGATTTTTTCTCAGCTCTGAAGCATAAGGAATGTTGCAATGAGTGGAGAAGGGTGGTACGAAATGGTAGGTGAGAGATTTTTCCTCTGGGTATGGTTTCTCTTTCCCTCTTTTCTCTCTCTTCTGTTGTTTTTTTCTCTCTTTTTTTGTTTTTGTAATCTGTATTTTTTTTAATTGATTTCGTTGATGGATGCAGGGGTGACATGATGATGAAAGGAATGGATATGGTGTGGTGGAGTAAATGGTTTTTCATCTAGACATAGGCTTTTGTCATCACCTTGCTCTCAAACTATCCTTCTAATGGTTTTCAAGGTCACTGCCATTCATATAGGAAACTCGTGAAGGATTACAGGGAATCTTGTAGAAAACATAGAGTTTGAGAGAGATGAGCAGGAGGGGTTTATAAATGGAAGACTAGGTGAATAGTGGAAGATATGAGATTTGTAGGATGAAAACATGGCTCTTGTGGCTCTTGCTATCCTTATCATGCTGTGCTTATCCTCCTCTTGCTGACCTGCAAAACAAAATTTCCATATTTTCTATATTTTCTCTTTTTTCTTTTCTTTTTGTAAAACAACTAGTCTACCTCTAAGGAGATTTTCATCCTAGTTTCCTGCCCTGGGTGCCTCAAAAGAGGTTTTCACATAGAGATATTTTTATTTTTCTTATTTTTTTTTTTAATAAAACACCCTTGGGCCGCCTCAAGAGTTTTTCAACCCAACAGTGGGACTCAAGTGCCTCATGGAGGTTTTCACCCGAGTCTCTTTATTTTTCTCAGTTTTTTTTCTTCTTTTTTTTTCTTTCTCTTTCTTTTTTCTTCTTCAGGGACTTGGTGGGGTGGAAGCCGAGACATGCTCCACCACCATCACTGTCTTGTTGATGCTATTGATGAATTCTTTCTTTGACAAGGGCTTCTTATAGATATTTAATCTATACCCATTGACAAGCAAAGGGATAACCTCTGCATCAATGGTTCTTATCTGCACAACACCATTATCATGACACTTGTCTATTACATAAGGCCCTAACAATCTATTTCTTAACTTGCCTTTAAAATCCTTGTACCAGGAATTATACAACAAAGCCCAATCACCTACTTGAAACTGTTTGTCTTTTATATTCTCGTCATGCCAAATTCTCCTTTGAACCTGAGTGACTTCTATGTGCAGGAGGGCCTGCATCCTAAATTCATCTAACCCAATCAGCTCAAGCAACCTTTCTTGTTATGCCCTAGTGATATCCAGATCTAGTTGTGCTACCATCCTTAAGGTGTTTTATTCAAATTCAATGGACAACAGGGCTTTCTTCCCATAAACGAGCTCATAAGGGGTGAAGCTAGTGGTGGGATTCCATGCGGTATTGTAGGCCCAGATGGCCTTAACTAATATGTGTGCCCAATCCTTTCTATTTCTACTAATCACCTTGGTCATAATGCCTTCTAGTGCTTTGTTGGTTAACTCCACTTTCCCATTAGTCTGTGGGTGGTAAGCAATGGATGTTCTGTGCTTGATCTTGTGATAGCTTAACAAATTTTTAATCATGTGAGATGTAAATTGACTGCCTTGAACAAAAACCAATTCTCTAGGCTACCCAAACTTGTAAAATACATTTTCCCTTAAGAATTCAACCACATTTTCTTCTATTTCTTCTTTGATGGCTTTGGCTTCAGCCCATTTGGTTAAATAGTCAGTGCACACAATGATGTACTGCTTCTGTTTGGATGGAGGGTCAATGGGCCCAATGAAATCCATGCCCCTCTTGTCAAATGGCTCGAAAGTCACTTGAGGTTGTAGAGGAATCTCATCCCTTGGGGTAGGTTTCCCCATTCTTTGGCACCGATCACACTGACTCATATACCTCCTCACATCTTGGTGAAGAGTGGGCCAGCAATAACCAACTTGCAATACCTTGAATGTTGTTCTTTTGGCTGCAAAGTGAGCTCCACAAGGCCCTATTGATAGTGCTAGACCCACCAACTTGTAAGGGTATCTCCCTGGTAAGAAGTCCCAATTAAACCTAAGACCGTTTGGTGTAGGAGTCCCAACAGTGGGTTGTATGGTAATGCCTTGACCACAATTTTTCACAGAGGCAAGATATTTCTTTTGGTAGCAAGGATGTGACTGCTGTAGTGAGTCAAGGAAGGTGCATGAGAGGTCCTAACACATGGGAGTTGAGATGAGTGTGTCCCTTGGAAACCTGTGATAACACTTGGCTTGGAAGGGAACACACGAGCAAAGATACATCACAAAATGGAAGGCAAGTTAGTGAGTAATCACAAGTGATGGTTAAACCAACATCACATTTTCGAAAGATTCATACGTACTTATACAAAATAGTCTGTACATGCATGCGTAAGAAAGAAAATACATATATCATTTAGAGTAAACTAGATAGAATATAATACAATACAACATATGCATGAAACATGTTGGCTCTTGTTATATTAAGAAGTGTAAGTTCTAGTCATACAATACATCCATGTCCAACCACTAGTCCCGATAGGAGAACATTATAGCCACAACTGCCTACTCCTCTAAAGAGATGTACTAGCTCTGCGCAGTGGAGAAGCTAAGGCTCGTTACATTATTGTCCAAGCTCTCTCCAAGATAGTCTTATCGAAAGCTTGGCTGACCAAAAGCCTTTACAATGAGTTATGAGGTTCTATTTATAGAAAAGGGTGGGGTGACCCTTGGCATTCCCCTTTGTGACAGTTGATCTACCCTAATGACTTTTCATTTACTTTATGACAGTTACATCCAACTATTTACACTTGAACATCCACTTGACACGACGTTACATTAAAATGCACATGTTCTTATGTGAGACAAAATGGCTTGATCAAGCCATGCAAGACATCAATGACACTCAGTCTGTTGTGGTGAGACCAAATTTTTGACATGCTTGTGATGGTGAAGGTTGTGAGCTGATGCCAATATTGGTCATTCGTGATGGTCTGCATGCACCTCATGGTGACATCTTGCTGAAGCAAACTCTTGCCTCCGTTGCATCCAGGTGCATTAGTGTGGCTCCTTCATCGAAATCATCTTTTAGCATGCGCATGGTCTTCTTGGTGCAACCAAATTGGTAACACACTCATGCATAGTGTCTGTGTTGATCTTCAAGTGTGTGCTGGTGGTCATGCACATCAACTTGTTGAAGTACATGTTCAGCTCCAGTGGGACTTACTTCTTGTATTCTCCTCGGTGAGTGTGCCGAATGGGTTAGATCACATGCATGTGCACAATGACATGCATGCCACTAAATTCCCTTGCATCTGATCAACAACACTTCTCACCATGTTTGCTTCGTGTCAACTACTAGGATGGATCTATAACTTGTATGGGTGCAGTTTCAACTGTGAATGCATGTTGTGTCCACTGTTGTACATGTTCCTGTTGCAACTCATTTTCTTGTCTATGCAGCTCTTGTTCTTCCTCGAGTTTCCACTTGAGCACATGCAACTCCTTCTCTGTTCCGTTCTCTTCCTTTGCATGATCTTCATGTCGTGTTGGCACCTCATAGCCTGAGTCTCCAAAGTTATTTCATGATGATTAGATCTTCCTGTGCTTGAAACTTTCTTATGCCTCTATGTTGTCAACAACCTTCCTCTTGAGTTCGTTGCAACTTGTATGCTTCCTTCAGCTGCTGTTCATGGTGCTGGTTGCTCTAATGTTGTTGCCTTCATGTCTTGATGTCCTTGTGTATGAATAATTCGATGTCTTCATAGGTAGGCAAGTTCATAGACACTTGATCGACTGCATCCCCAAGTGTGCTCTGAACAATGTCTTCAACTTTTCTCTCCTCAAAACCATTGTACCTGTGCTGCTGAGAGGTAGATGAACACCTGTGATACCTAGAGACATGGCAACACTCATGGAAAACAATCTATCAGTCGAAAACAAAAATGAACTTGAGAACTGACTTACAACATACCTGTGTGACTGATCCTGAAGGTTGCGCAATTTCCACCGGGAGGTCGGCAGACTGATTGCCAAGACTGCACAAGGCATAGTCTGAGCTGCTAGGAGGCTGATTGATTGTTGCAACTACATAATGCACAGTCTAATCTGGATGTTGACAGTTGGAATTTCACAATGGGAAATCTCAACTAGAAATGGTTGCAGGCTCAGTGATTGCATTGCGCAATTTTCTGGGCCAGCAGTTACTATCCCACAAAATTGTGCAATGCAAGACTAGAGGACAGTCACTGGGCAGAAATATGCATTTCTTGAGGGGAAGATAGAGCCTTCCCTTTCAGGATTGCATAATGATGCCTTGGTGAGGCAGAGTCTGGGCTAAGGCTGCCTAGATCCACCGACGGGAAACTTAAAGCAAATGTGAATGTGAATGCATGTCGATACTAAGTGTAGGCCTAACTGAATAATCATGCATGTAGACAATGAATGAAAAATTTATAAAATGGAACAACATGCATGTGGGTGAGGTGGGTCACCGAATCGACGATCGTTTGTGAAACACAGTTTCATGCATGCGACAACAGTGAGATGTTAACAAAAACTGAAACAGTGCTAGTACAAGCTAGTATGTGTTAAAATGACAACAAGCACTCACTGAAATCAAGAAGAAAACATTCATATGAAGTGAAACACAAACAACGCCAGAAGTTCAACAAAAGAAATGGAAGGCAGGCTTACCACAAAACAGTTGAGTTGAATGTGACGATGACTCCTAGATGTAATGTGGGATGTCAGAGCTACAAGGTTGATGTGAGTAATGAGCACTATAGCATTCAGTTCATGAGTTTTGATAAAATCGAAGATGTGACGCGCATGCTAAAAACCTAGGAAGAACAATGCTTGTTGGGACGTTTTTGAAATGATCCTTGCATGCAACTTCCAGCTGCTAAAAGTAGATACCTGAATTAAGGGATTCCTTTGCATGCTACCTTGGGAGAAGAAGCCCATGCATGCAAAGAATTTTGCTTGGTCCCGGAGGGAACCTGTCAACTCAACTGCACATGCAAAAGGCTACTCAACTATTGGGAGAAAATGCACATTTGTGGAAGGGAGATGGGTTGGCTGCCCAAGCAATTTGCACAATTTATGGGCAAAGCAGCTGACTACTACACAAGATTGCACAATTCCTATGCTGAGCAACTCTGCTAGGAGGAATTACGCAATTTTCTGGATGAAGCCTGACTAGCATAATTACGCAATTCTAGAGCCTAGTAGGCTACTAGAATGAATTGCATAATTTAAGGACGGAAGGTTGGTTTCCCTCCAGAATTGCACAATTTCTTGAAGGAGATGGTTAGCGTGCAGCTGGACCAAGTCTGAAGAAACAACATGTGAGGGGGATGCGTCAACCTCTGATAGACGGGCTGCCTTCCTATAAGAAAATAACTGAAGCTTGTGTACTTGATGAAGAAAGACATGCTGCTATGAAAGGTTCATAGGGAGGCTCCAAAATGAAGCTAAGACAAAATTTTGGAGGGTGATTGTAGCCACTACAACACTTGGCGACACACTCCTAGAACTCCAACTCTCTTAATGGACCTTTTTCGTTAAAAACAAGTCTAACACCTCAGAAGTATTGTTTAGTTCTCTGTTTGTCTTGGTTTCACACTAGCTTGATTGTAAGATGTAGCATCTGCAAAGGTCTCAGTCGATTGACACACATTACAAGCCAGGGAAACACAGTGGTTTCGATTGGGTTTGAGGGGTATATTGGTGCACAAGTAGTATATTCATGAGAGTCTTAGTTTTGTCTCTCGTGTTGCTCCACTTCCGGCAAGCCTGGACAGTACCTCGATGGAGTCATATAGGAATACAAGCATGGATCTGCTAGTAGCGAGCCTGGTCAGTACCTTGGCGGAGTTACTTGCATTACCTCTCTAGGAAAGAATCATTTCTCTTCTTTCACCTTATTCATTTATCATTTTGAATTTTTTTCACTTTTCATTTTTTCATTTTTCATCTTCATAACTGTGCATAGAAGTAGTTAATTTTATCTCTGAGAGCAGAAGAGGTTTTTCCAGCAGAGAAGTAGTTAATTTTATCTCTGAGATACCTATTAAGGTTTTCCCCCTCACCTTACTCTTCTTGACTGAGCTGACAAGGATTTACCCAAAAGCAACCGACTAGAGTAGGTGGCAGTAGTTAGCGCGCAAGCATTATGTTTTCACCAAGGTTCACTTCTAACAATACGTATTTTCCATTGATGTATCATGGGCTAAGAGTAACAAGTTCTTCATACAGAGGTAGGATGACAAATAAGCAAGTAGTGATAGATGTACAAGGCCTCTTGTACTTCACCCAGCTTGTTTCAAGAGTGATACATGGTTTCATGTGAAACTAACCTACCAACGAAAAATCAAACAAACAAAAAACAAAGCAAAGCAAGAGCAGAAGTAAAAGAGAAAGCAAAGCTAGTAAGAAAACATGAAAGAAAACAAACAAACAAACAAACAATGTAAGCAAACAAGAATGCAAGAAAACCAACTGAAAGAAAAAACTACTCCTACTCCTACACTAATGGTGCATGGGCTTGATCACGTGAAATGATATTTCCAATGCAGCCACCAGCACATTGGTTGACCCATTTTGGTGAAGGCTTGGTCTACGAGAGACTGAGTTGTGCGAACCAGCAAGTGAGAAAGATATAACAATGAAGACAACGAGGCTTCGTGTTTCAAAGTGTCCACAAGACACAAGTAAGTGCGCATGCATGACGTCTGGTCCGTGGACTTACCATGGTGTTGTGTGACACTACATGTAGCTTTGAAGCATAAGCACACTTTTAACTGTGACATGCAAGCAAATGAAAGAAACAAAGACAAATTGTGTCGTGCACGCGTGCTTGCAATGTAATATTCCTCCAGTGCATGAGCGATAGGATCATGCAGTTTGAGTGAAGGAAGCATGATTTGTTTGTGAGATTGATTTTCAATGCATACAGATGAGTGATGAGGAGCCTTGGGTGATTGATAAATTTCCTGATTGGAAGTGAAACTGAACTTCAAACAACGAGGGCCTGAAATAACCATCAGCTCAGGCTGACATGCCTTGACATCCTAGATTGTTTCAACTTCATCATCAGATAATTCATCATAGACCGGTGGCTTCGAAAAATCAGCTGTGATAGAATCATGATTGTGATCAAATATGGGAGTGAATGGATCACGTCAACCATGATCAGAAAAATAAATGATTTCATCGGCATCCTCATGATCTGATGAATCAAATAGAGGGGTAGATGAGAAGCGAACAAATTCATCCTCTATGATTCTGGAAAAGGCAGATGAAAAATCAAGTGGATTTTCAATGAATAACTTATCCTCTCTGTTGTCGGATGATGGACTGACATCAGGTGCATCCTGCGAGTGATCAACAATGGGTGTATCCATAGATGAAGATACAAAAGTGAAATCATGGATGGCAGGTTCACTAAATATGTCAAGAAAGAATAGAGGAGGCTCAAACCGAATGGAGTCATCCTTCGTCGAGTGTTAATGCTCAAGCTCCGGGTGATATTCTTCATGAATGATAGCGCATGTTGGTTGTGCAACACCAACTCTATCTATTTTTTGTTCCTCATTCACAACAAATGTAGAGTCTGCAATGGAAGAACATAAGACAATATCATCTAAAGGATTAGCCGAGTATGAAGACGAAGGTTGTGGAACAAAATGCATGTGGCAACTTGATAGACTCACAATCAAATCTGTGTGAAAATTAAGAGAAGTGATGTTGGGAGAATGTGATAGCTGAACAGGTGTGTGAGCATGATCCTCAACATCACTCTACGATGGTGGAGCTATTTGATGAGGGGATGGTGGATAGTCACTTGTGATAGTGACGACATCCGTCTGTGATTGCGCAAGTCCATCACTAAAGAATATTGAGCAAGGCTGGATTTAAAACTTGTTCTTGGGACGAGCAAATTTCTTAATGTCTTAAATTGCTCTACATAAATTATCAATCCGGGTATCGTAAACTGATGAAGTGTGGTGCACTATATGTGCTTAGTTAACCTTTCTCTTACTTCATTGTTTTATAGTTTATGTTGTTTTTGGGGTTTTGTTCTTGTTGGTTTTCTAAAGTGTTTAATGCAAATGGAAATCCTATTCTAAGGTCTTAAGAATACTTTTAAAGGACAAGTATGGATAAAGATTTCAAGACAAGGCCTATGTCCCTAATGGTAATTTCCAAAACTTAGCACTTCAAAAGAACTTAAAACATGTTATTGATGGAGTTAGTATTTAAACAAAAGTGTAAATATACAACTAGTTCAATCAAAATAAAATGCAATAGTCAAATAATGAGAGAATGACTATGTGACCCAGTATCCTTGCTGCTTCAGCAAAAGGACAAGACGATTCTATCACGCCATTAGTTCATTAAAAGGCTATGTGCATCACTAATCTACAATCAACTTGAAAGCAATTTATGTACACTAATATACATGTTTTAAAAAAAAAAAAAATGCAGCAATTTAAAAAGACATCTGTACATTAATATACATGAAATAAGAAAAAGAAATGCAAGAAATTAAAGTGACAACTATACAAGGCAGGGGCCCTCTACCACCTATGAAATCAAAGCAAAATTAAACACACTTGCATGAATTAAAATTGCATGAATGAAAAATCTAATCTACCTTACATTCTACAAAGCAATATTTACAAAATGAAATCTACTCTACCTTACATCCTAATATGCTCCATGACATCTACTTCACATCTCCTTCCATGTTGAGAACATCAAAGCTTTATTCAATTTCTTCAAAAGTACAAAGTACAACAAAGTTCTCCAAAGCTTTCAAAAGCCATCAAGGAAGAACTACAAACTTAAGAACTAGGGACTAAAAAGACTAAAAAGGACTAACAAATGAAGGAGAGAGATCTCCTATTTATACAAAAAGATGAGAAGCCATCTCATTAATGATAGTCCATGAATCTCTCCCTCTACCTCTAGAGTCCTAATCAAAATAGGAACTGATAAGACACATGTCTTTTTAGAGTTACAATACAATTAGGAGATGTGACACATATCCTCATGATCCCATGATTCTTTCCAACCAAATTCGAATTTGGCCTTAGAGTGCCACATAAGGGTCTTCTAGAAGTCTCCTTTCAACCTACACATGTCAACAACCTCAACCCATTTGTTAGGTATAAGCATATGCACATTATTTTCTAATGTTTAACCACAAATTCACTTAAAAGGTTTAGAAATAATAAAGATTGGAAAAACATAAAGGTGGCCCAATGATATTGAAAGTGGGATGAATGTGATGACATAGTAGTTAAATGGAGGTGAAATGGAGGTGATATAATGGACATAATAGTGAAAGTGTAATGGAAATGAATGACATTTTCAAGACTCAACATACCCCCCAACTGAAACTATTGCATGTCCTCATGCAATATATATTACATTAACTCTTTTGATCCTTGAGCTTTGGCTTAACTTTGCATGATATCATTTGATAACTTCATATTTGTGCAAAGTGTTTCACTTGAATTGCAACATGGTTGGTTCTTGTGTTACAACCAATTTTTTTTTATTGTTGCCTTCTATTTTGATATTTGAACTTTGCATAATGATATTTTGATTATTGTTGCAAAGTATTTCTTTATTGGATTGCATGATGGTTGGTTCTTGTGTAACAACCATGATTTTGTTTGTATCCAATTTATCCTTTAAGCACTTTTTCAAAAGCCATTGTATGCTCATAATAGCAATGTAATAATCAATATATGTTGGAAGTATGTGAGCTCCTGAATATGATATGGACATGGCAAGATATGAATATGAATGTATTCCCCCCCCAACTGATGGTATTGGCAATTTTATGGAATGAGGAAGAGAAATGTTTTTCCAACAATTATCATTCTAGCTTTTTATGGAATTCTATGGTCAAAAGTTAGAAAATGACGTACCTTCACTTACCCTTTTGAATGGATGAGTTGTATGTGTAGTGGCTGAAAATTTCTGATCATATTCTTCTTCAAGTGGCTGAACAAGAGGAGTCATGGATAGAGAGATAAGATGACTTTTTATTGCTTCTACTAAAACTTGCTGAATCTGCTCCAAAATGCTGAAAATAATAGTCTTCATGTCTTCAAAACTCATTGGAACAATTCCTACTATGTGAAAATATGTTTTGATGTCGAACATAGTAGGAAATTGTTGGCTTAGTGGCCATTAATGGATGCCACTAGTCAACACGAGAACTCTCACCATTGATGACAATGAGAGTCAAGATGCCCAAACACATCTTGCTAGGTACAAATGAATTTGTTGATGTTGAGTCACCTAGAAGATCTAACGAACAAGGGACATTAATGTATTCCCATTGTTTGTCAGCATGAGGACTTGCCATTAAGGCATGCAAGCCTCAAGGTGTTTTTACAAAGAATTTAGACTCAAAGGACTATGGACTCAATAATTTGCATTGAAGCAGGGCTTATTTGCGGAATGAAAATGACAAGGAATGGAAGATGAAAATGGAAAATGGCAATGGAGAACAGAAATGGCAATGGCAATAAGCATGTGAATGAGCCTCTTGCTTTTATTTGTGGGTTATGAATGGTCAAAAAGAGATGGAAAGTGTATGTGAATGAAAATGGAAAATATGGAGGAAGATGAGATGAATGGTTTATTATGAAGTATGGATGTGATGGAGACAATAGTATCTGAAAGTTTTTCAAGTGTTTGGATCTGATTTTGCATCAACATATTTCCTCTTTGTTGCTGATCATCCTCTTATGAAACAAATTGGTCTCTTAGAGAGACACCATTCTCTTGTAGTCATTTGTCCTTCCTCCTGGAACCTGCAAAAAAACTAATACTTCTTTTGCAATGGCATGTAAGATTATCAAAGGAGAGAGATGGCCAATCTCTCTAGTTATGATATTTACACAAAAAACTAAGAATTTGTATTAGTGAAACAAGTTCTCAAAGGAAAAATCAAAAGAATTTATACTTGATTTGGAATTAGTGCCTCAAGTTGATGTTGCTTCTTTTCAGCAATTTATTTCATTATTTGCCATTTCAAACTCAAATGATGGATTTCTCATTGTGTAGATCTTGTTGAAATCTTTCCAATGGTACTTATATCATCAAAATTTGATTTTGTATGAAAAAGTTAGGCTGATTTGAACAATGAGGTTTTTCTGGCTGCGGAATTGGAGAACAACTGCGGAATTGGACTTTAGCTGCGGAATGTGCACAGTTCTGTAGCTAAAAATCTTGGATACAAAGTTAGCCATTCATTTTTCATCATCAATCCAAAATTAATCAATACCTTCAGAAAAGTGAGCAAATAACTTGTTCATTTCATTGATTCAAAATTATTGTTTTTTTCTTGACATGTAGCGACTCAGTGTGGCGACTTTGTGTGGCGACTTTGTGATAACACTCAACTTGACTTCCCTTTGACCTGGGTCTTTTTCATCAAATTTGATCGAATGAATAGGGCACCATCCATGTACCAACATTCCCCCATCTACCCATGTGACTTGTTTTGCTTGATAACACCTGCAACCTAGAGTTTAACAAAACAGCTGCGGAAAGTTGGGCTAGCTGCGGAAAGTTGGGCTGGCTGCGGAAAGTGGCTAAAACAGTCGATCATCAATTTTGAATTTTTTTTTTCATTGTCTGCATGTAGGAACTCTGTGAATGGAGCAAAACAGTTTTATTGATGAATTTATAGTTGATGAACAGCCTATAACCATTTGGCCCTTCCGGTTCTATCCTTAATAACCGACCCATCCTTTACTCTGTTTAAAATTTGTTTGCCTGTGAGGGTTTAACAGAGGTAAGACAGTTATGTTGTAAGGTTGATGGAAGAACAATGGCTGAAAATGGAAGATGGATACGGGAGTGTTCAAGAACTGTAAACGGAAACAGAGGATGAGCAGCCAAGATGAATTCACAAGAAGATACAAATGCATGCGAGAATGGTAAACAAGTTCACAAGAAGATACAAATGCATGTGTATAAACATTGTCTTTCCTATTCCCAGTTGTAACTTTTCTGCTAATCTTCTTAATACTGATTGGTCAACATCTCTATCACTCCTCTGAGACAAGACGGTACTTAGATCTTTCTCGATTTCCAATCAGGTGTGTCAGCTCTTCCTTTAGCTCTTTTGAATTGGGCATGTACAAGTTCAACCTGTTCTCGAACTTCATCTAACAATCCAAGTTCTTCATAAGCCAATTCACTTAAAACCTGCTCCAACTGAGTAGTTACACTGTGAAATTTGCCTGCAGCTTGCTTTCTTTCTAGAACCATGAACAGTTTGCTGCTCTCGTGGCCAAAATTGAGGGTCTTCACAGCATGTTTAAGAGCCAAGCACAGAGATGTCAAGGCCTGCAGGGTATTATCCTTAAGCAGGGGATCCTTCATTTCCCTGAGTTCTTCAAACATGATTTTCTCCCAACATTTAACCGACAGTAACGAAACATGTACAGATGGGTGGCAGCGTCCTTGATGGGATTTAATGACAGAGAGTCGTGTTCAATTGGAACACGTCTCTAAACAGGTTTGAATTGAATAAGATGGAAGGCATGTAATTGGTTTTAGATGCCAGCATGCAGTTGATCCCAATTAGAATTCCTTCCCTCAGGCACGCAGAGTTGAATCACGCATTCAAACTATCAGTTAATCAATTCAAATCCAGTTTTTTTCACGCGGCAGCAAAAAAGAGGCTCCAAAGAACCGAAAATTTCTCCCAGACCGCCACAAATTTCTTCACACGGTTTCTGGGTTATCTAATTAACCCACCTGGAAAAAAAACTCATGTTTTAGTTTTTCTAAATTCGTCTCTGTTTGGTCAAATCGAACGTTTGAAGTTTGATGTTTTTCTGTGTTTACGTTTTTCTGAGTTTTACTGTTCTCACTGTTCTGCCTTTTATGGATTTGCATTCATTTTTCTTATTTGATCTACTGTTCTGCAGGTGTGTTACACAGGTTCAAAAATTACAAGAAGCTCAAAATCATCATCAATTATATACGATATGTGTGAAGAGAATAGAGAAGCGCTGCACATGAAACTGATAGGAAGGAGGCAAGTGTTAACACTCCAAAGTCCTTCGGGTCTGAGACAATCATTCCCATGACATAACCCAGCAAGTCCATGCATGATTGAAGAGAGTTTTGAACACCACCTACAACACCACGATCTGATTCAGGGACAGAATCCTGCATTTCTTGTACCACAGAAAGATCAAACATCCATAGTTCCAAGCGAGATGCAGCCACTCCTCCCATTAACATCCAAGATGATAGTTGTTGGCTTTGAACCCAAATTGAAGCCACACATGGCAACAAAATCCACCACTGAATCCAAATGGACCAAAGCCACTGAATCCAATGATCGCACTTACTGCACGGGCAAGGCCCAACACATAGGTTGGAATACCTCTCCATTCTAAGGCTGCTGTCATCAAGGTACCAAAACTTAAGACTGTGAAGTACAACAGAGCCAAAGAAAAACCTGCAGGTGCCACATCTTGCTGCATGTATACCAACCATCCTTATGATGTAAATGATGAGCCCCAAAAATGGACAATTATTTGGGCTCATTCAACCTTCTAATTCGACTTAATCCACCATTCTCATTAGTTTATTGCATGTTTTTGATTATATTTATGCTAATAGAGTGAATTTGGTTAGTCATTATGCCAACAAGTCTAATGGGTGCTTTGTGTAGTCTTTTTGGTCAATTTGGAGACAAAATTGAAGGTCTTAATGAGCACTTGGCAGCCAAATTCGTGGGAAGACAAGGGAGAGGATTTGTAGGAAGGTGTCCCCTTCATTTATGGGCCCTTACCTCGAATTCTCCACCATCAGCTCGGAGTTCAAGGGCCACCGAATCAATCAACACAAGTGCAGCCAAGCAAGTCAAGTAGGACTGCTGTTAACTACAAGTCTTGGGCAGCCGAGTCCCTAAATTTTAGGAGGATTGTTGGGTCCTCAAATTGTATAAATAAGAGGGCTTAGGGCCTCATTTTGGTTAGCCAGTGTAGCCAGTGGATGTTAGCTAGTTAGCCAGTAGATAGTAGCTAGTGGTTAGTCATTTTGCAGCCATTAGTTAGCTAGTTTGTAGTTCGATTTTTATGCAATAGATTAGCTTTGCTTTCAGCTCATTTTCAAGTCCTTCTTGTGGACAGTTTTGATGTAACTCTTCATTTCTTGATCAATAAAGATGAATCCAGCTTTGCACCAGCTCTAAATCTCTCTTAGGAGGCTGTAGCTCTTGGGGTTGGGCCCATCTCAAGCGCCCAGTACCTCCCTTGTTTATCTTTATGTGTGTTTGCTGCGTTCTTAAAATAAAATCTGCTCTTTAGATCTTGCTTTGTTATTTTGGTTGTTTTTGTTGGTTAAAGTAGCTTTTTATGTTTGGGAATCGATTGGTAGGAGTTTGTCATGCATTTAGATCTTTCAGAATGTTCTTGCTCACGTGATGTACATGGTTCTCTTTCCAAACGAGGCTGCTGTTTATTCATTTCATTGACAGTTAGATTAAGTTAGCTAGGACTTAGTTTGTTTACAAGAATTCATTGATTCGGTTGAATGTGCATTGTGCAGGGCATCTCTATCGCTCACTCACATGGTCAAGCTTCATCAGAGCCATCTGATTCATCCCATATCTAGGCTTCTCGCTTCACACTCATCCTCTTGCCCACGTAACCCTACCTTCTTCTCCATTGTTGTCTCAACTACCTTAAAGCCAAATCAGCCTTCCACATATCATCTCACCACTCCATCCATCAGTCCCTGGGTCACTTCAGACCCCCATCCTACCTCCATAACCATCCATGCACCTTCCATCAATCACCCATCCTCAAAAATCCCATTTCGAAACATCCTGTAGAAGAATTACAGAACATCCTGGAGAAACCCCTGCAGACTTCCTGTAGAAGTCCATAACCTCGGTTGCATAGCATCCAGACTTTGTGAAACTCTCGGAAAGAATGTTAGGGATCCCTTAGACCCTCTCTGTACCATCCCAACCTTTTCCAATCATTCCTCCTCCTTGATCCATCCCTGCACAATGAAAGGCCAGTTAAAAGCACATGCATGATAATTCTAATAACTTAATCAAAAATACAAAAAGACGTTTTCTTCAGATAGTGATAACTTAGACACATGCATTTTACCTTCATAGAAGTAATGGAATCTCTTTCAGTAGTTTGCATGCTCTCCTTTGCGTCAGTAGGACTAGCTGGTAGAATTAGGGTTTGCTAGGGTTTGCGTTTCTTTTTTTGTCTTTCGGTTTCTTTTCGCAATTAGATTAGCTTCCTTCGAGTTAGCTTTCATCCATCAATTAAAAAGCTTCTTCTAAGAGCTCATAGAAGTTGGCTTAAGCTCCTAGCGGACTTGTGCCAGCTGACCAAGTGACAGCTGCGGCAAGAGCTAGTACTTGTGCATACAGCACCGTCGCTTCCAAGTTTGTTACGAACTACCGGGTTGATAAAATTAAAGAAGGGAGTTCCAGGAGTTGTAGCATTATTGCTACAATACTGGGGCCCACCATCTTTTTGGCGCCGTTACCGGGGAAGCGGCAGAGTATTGGTGATTGTTGCTATTCTTCTATTTTCTACTACAACCTTCTGCTAAGTAGTTTATTTCATTTCCATTATGCAATTTCATTTATGCAAAAGTAGATTAGCATTTCTTGCTTTCATAGATTAGCATTTCAATTCCGAAATTTCATTTCTGCAAGCGTAGATTAGCATTTCAATTCCGCAATTTTATTTCTGCAAGCGTAGATTAGCATTTCAATTTCGCAAGCGTAGCCTAGCATTTCATTCCTGCGATTTCATTTGTGCAAAATAGATTAGTCCTTTCATGCTTCATTTCAATTCCGCATTTTCGTTTCAGCAAGATAGTTAGTTGCAGTTCAACCTATTTTAGTTTTGCAGGTACAAGAAGAAAAATGAAAAAAAAATCAACCAAAAAGATTTCACTTCATGCCTTGTAGGAGTAGAGATAAGTTAGAAAAATGATTGCACAACACCCCCCATTGCTTCACACAGCCAACCTTCTCTCTTCTTCGATGGCTGTGACTAAGAAGAACCCCTGGGTGGACATCAAGGCATATTTAAAGAACCTCTAGGGGAGAAGAAGAAGAAAACATTCCTCTGGAGCAAATGGCTACAAGCAGAAATGTTGGGAGCAGTACCTTATCCAAAAATGAATTTGCAAATCAGATCGAAGATTTCAAGAGTGATATGAGGCAGTTTCTTGCCATGCAACTGGATACCTTGCGGATCCAAAAGAAGCAAGAAGAAGCCAAGAGGGCTTTGGCCATTTTTTGTCCTAGGTGCACTAGAAAGCATCCTAGGAACGAATGTCCAATGCACTCTCTAGAAGTGTGTTTCGTCTGTGAAGAATACCATCCTACAAATCAGTGCCCTTCCTTGCCTGGACTCAAAGCTGCATACCAGAGAGCCAAAGGAGCCACTGAATCACTCTGTTATATGAACCAAAGGAGGCCACATGGACCCATACCCTACCAGCAGGGAATGCAAGGTACATCCCAGACCTATTATGACCCCTATCAAGCCACTTTCATGCCTTCTTGGGGTCCCCCTGCTCATCCTTCCTGGTTCACACCTCCTCCTTGTTCCTTCACAGATCCATATTATGTCCAACCAGTTGCTCATTCATTTCACTCTTATGCTCAGCCACAGCCTCAGTGGAATGCACCTTATGAGGAGTGGAGGCCCCAATACAACACTCCTCCCACTTATTTTCCTCCACCACCTGCTCATCCACAACCATCGCCTCCTCCTCCACCAAGGCAACCCCAAATGCCTACCCAACCACAATGCCATCCATCTCCATCTCAATTTCACACCTCCACTCAACTACCCGCACCATTTCCAAAACCACACAATGGAGCAGCTCAACCCCATTGCAAATCTGAGGCACAACATATCCAAACAACTCCTCTTGAGCCCAATGATCTTCACCAAATCTCACGAAGAGTGTTGCAAAGCAGAGATTATATTGACAACATTGAAGGGCCAAAGGAAAAAGAAGATTCCAAAGAGGAGATCAAAGAACCATGGGCTACACTTGATGAAGAGAAGAGATCAGAATCAGAGATCGAGAGAGTTCCCTCATGGTTATCATCAAATCCTCCATGTACTCAAGAGAAAGATCAGCAAAAAGAGGAAGATGAGAAGGTCATGTTAGAAGGTGACATGAAGAATGATCCACATCAGCAAAAGAACCAAGGATATCAAAGCTATATTGAGACATGGTTCCAGACAGTCACTAAGTTGCAGCAGTACTCTCTTCCTCAGCTATGTTTTGTACTTTCAAAGTCAGATCATTTTGTCTCTGAAATTTGGATAGTTGTCAAAGCATGCATTCTGAGCCTTCACATCATCTTGTCTCTAATCTCGATGTGCACATGGCTCCATTGGAAGTACTCTTATACTTGAAAATGATTTTATTTTTCAAGTAGGGTAGGGTAGAAAAAAAAGGAAAAAAAAAAAGAGAAAAAAATGAAAATAAGAAGAAAATAAAAATCTAAGGTGAAAACCCCCTCAGAGGCGCCTTAGATTGGCTCATTGATTGAAAACCTCCATGAGGCGGTCAATGGGTTGGAAAGAAGAGAAAATAAAAAGGCAATAAGATCTTTGGGTGAAAACCTCCCTTGGAGGCGCTCAAGGCAGGCAATTAGGGTGAAAACCTCCATGAGGCGCCCTAGTTGTTTTTCAAAAAAAAAAGAGAAAAAGAAAAAGAAAAATAAAACTAATTTCCATTGGCTAATTGCAGGTTGCAAGAAGGACGTTTCATGACAGCAGGAGCACTCAAATCAAGGTCGAAGGAATTTTCTTGTGCCTTCTATAGGAAGCTCTGTATTTCTACAGGAAACATCCTGTAGAACCTTTGGACGAACCAAATTCAAGTTAAAATGGAATCTGATGGTGGGAATCTGTTGATTAGGCCTACAAGCACTTGTGTGTCCATCCCTTGCCTTTATCCATCATTTTTTTCCACCTCCTTGTGCTTCTCATTGTGCTTCTACAGGAACTTCCTGTAGAAATTGTGGGAAACTAGACATGGATTTCAAAAAGTGGTTTGGCGAACATGGTAGCTTCCTCAAGGGTTCAGAAGCCCTCATGCAATCTTCCAACTCCTCTTCCATCATCTCCATACCTGCATCACAGCCCAAGCTCAGTTTTCCCTTCCATGCAAACACTTGCAAATGCCTTGAAAAAAAAAACACATGGAACAAAATTTGTTTTTGCCATAACTTGAAAACCATGCATCCATTTGACAAACCGTTTTATGGGGAATTGTACAAGGGTGATGAGAACATGCCTGAGCAGTTTCATGCCATTCCGGTGCACGGTTTCCAAGAAATCAGCCTCCATCGCCATCAGCCATTTTTGCGTTTTCTCCATATCCGTGCATCCATTTTAAAACCTGTTTCATGGGGAGATGCACATGGGTGATAGTAGCCTACCCCAGCAGTTTCAGACGATTCCGATGCACGGTTTCTGAGACATCGATCTCTGAAATCTTCAGCCATTTTCCATTTTTCTCGAAATCCGTGCATCCATTGATCACGATTTTTCTATGGGAGGTGCATCATGATGATAGAAACATGCTCAGCAAGTTTCAGATTGATCCGCTTTACCGTTTGGGAGAAATGGCGAAAACAAGTTCTGGTTCTGTGACAATGCAGCAGCAGCAGCTTGAACGTGCAGATTTGAACGTGGAAACAATTGTCTGGAGCTTAGATCTGGTCAGAGGACACCTGCACAAGGAAAAAAAACCAAAAATTAGCAGCCAAGCCACATGCAATCAGAAAAACCAATGCATGCAGCAATGACAGGCCACAGCAGCTCACGACAGCCATTCAACTTCGAGGTATGTGACTGAAACTCATTCTTCTATTGCATAAATTTAATTTAAAAACTGCATGAATTAATGGAATGGTGGGATTAAGCCACGAATTATCAAGGTTAAGCTGATTGTCTTCTCTAGAACTCAGCCGGCAGTCACGCAGTACACGTGGACAGTTGACTCACGTGAAAATTTAAAAAACAGGAAGTGTTGGCCGTTTGAACTCTAGTGCAACTGATCCAGAAGAGAACATGCAGTTCATGATAGCACTGCAGTCTGCATGTGGCCACGTATGCCTGGCCACTTCACTTCCTCACCACGAATCACGCTGTAATTGAAAAACAGGCTCGGCTGACTCTCACCACCCGCTGATTCATTTGCACCTGCAATGTTCTTAGCCGAAGTACGCGTCCTCTGCTCCCACAATCTATTAACTTGTCATCCTCCACCAAGCTTTCTCGGCCATATTTTTTTTAAAAACCCACCTATGCAAGGGCGTTCTACAGAAAACGGGTGGGTCTTCTACAGGAAGTACGACACAGCTTTCAAAAGCAGAGAAAATGGATTTTTCTTCGACAAATTTGGAGTCCCGAGAAAGATAATTGCTGCAGAGGATGCCAAGCGTCTTAATGCAGTAGAATTCAGTTTTGAGGATATTGAATCCACAGCTAAAGCCATCGGAAATGCCAGTAAAGCAGTGGTATCAATAGGACCCACAGAGGATGGACCTAGTTCCAAAGTTACTACAACTGATGCTTTGAACGTTATTGAAGAAGCCAAGCTAGCAAATGTGAATCATATTGTTGTGTTTACGAATCTGATGGAGGGTCTTCAAATGTTCTTGATGGAATCTCTTCATTTTTCAGCAACTTGTTTGGAAAATCAGAAATATCATTATCAGAGCTTACTGAAAGAATTGTGGAAATGGGATTAAGTTACACTATCCTGAAGGCCAGTTCCACAGATGATTTTATTTCAGAGAAAGGCTGCAACCTTGTTCTTAAGGCGGAAGGAAGTGCAGACGTAAACAACAAAGTAATCAATGCAAATTCAGCATTGCATTCCATGGTTTAAGGTTTCAAAGACACAAGTTGCATCTGTGGTAGCTGAGGTTTTCGCAAACACTTCCATCTCAGAGAACAAGACTATTGATGTTGCAGCCAGCCCTTCTGCACCTTCTCTGCCAGTTTATGAGCTTTTAAGTGCCATTCCAACAGATGGAAGAAAGGAAGTTTTCGCCGAGGCCCAAGCGAAAGCCAAAGCTGAAGAAGAAGAGCGCATAGCTGCAGAAAATTCACGAAAAAACAGGAGCTTGCTAAACAACTTGAAGCAAAATAAAAAAGGCTTGCAGAAAAAGAAGCTGAAGCCACTGAACTCGCTGCCCAAGTCAAGGCAGGTGCTGCAACTACTTCATTCGATTATTTTGCAAGCAAGGCTAAAGCATTCGGTGTAGATATTTTTGGGGCAAGGCAAATGATGACAAGTTGGTGACAAGCCAAAAAAGCACAACCCTACAGATGTATCCAACAACATCAGTGATTGGAACACTGGCATTAAACCAAGCTGCCAAAATAGAGGGGGACAAAACCACACTAACACCCAGGGAGAAAAGACTACAAGGTAGAATGGAAAGGACTGAACAAGTCCACGTCAGTGAGGGCACCTCTAAGGTAGCCACAGCCAAGCTGAAAGGAAAATCACCCACAACCAAGCAGGATATAGTGGTGCTGTCTGTTTCTACAGGAAGCCAGAACTCAGTTAC
Organism: Pinus tabuliformis; assembly: GCA_031772625.1. Taxonomy (NCBI): domain Eukaryota; kingdom Viridiplantae; phylum Streptophyta; class Pinopsida; order Pinales; family Pinaceae; genus Pinus; species Pinus tabuliformis. Next base: position 659,510,713 of record CM062814.1, on the reverse strand, counting down.
AGGACTTTCTACAGGAAGTTTGGAAAAAGGGCAGCAAAAGGAGAAATTGGCCGAGCTTTTAGCTAAGGAGGCCACCAGGGCCATCAAAGATGAGGAGAGAGATTGGTTGCTCAGAGGATGAGCAACACTTTCAGTAGGGGGTGATGATGAGCCCCAAAAATGGACAATTATTTGGGCTCATTCAACCTCCTAATTCGACTTAATCCACCATTCTCATTAGTTTATTGCATGTTTTTGATTATATTTATGCTAATAGAGTGAATTTGGTTAGTCATTATGCCAACAAGTCTAATGGGTGCTTTGTGTAGCCTTTTTGGTCAATTTGGAGACAAAATTGAAGGTCTTAATGAGCACTTGGCAGCCAAATTCGTGGGAAGACAAGGGAGAGGATTTGTAGGAAGGTGTCCCCTTCATTTATGGGCCCTTACCTCGAATTATCCACCATCAGCTCGGAGTTCAAGGGCCACCGAATCAATCAACACAAGGGCAGCCAAGCAAGTCAAGTAGGACTGCTGTTAACTACAAGTCTTAGGCAGCCGAGTCCCTAAATTTTAGGAGGATTGTTGGGTCCTCAAATTGTATAAATAAGAGGGCTTAGGGCCTCATTTTGGTTAGCCAGTGTAGCCAGTGGATGTTAGCTAGTTAGCCAGTAGATAGTAGCTAGTGGTTAGTCATTTTGCAGCCATTAGTTAGCTAGTTTGTAGTTCGATTTTTATGCAATAGATTAGCTTTGCTTTCAGCTCATTTTCAAGTCCTTCTTGTGGACAGTTTTGATGTAACTCTTCATTTCTTGATCAATAAAGATGAATCCAGCTTTGCACCAGCTCTAAATCTCTCTTAGGAGGCTGTAGCTCTTGGGGTTGGGCCCATCTCAAGCACCCAGTACCTCCCTTGTTTATCTTTATGTGTGTTTGCTGCGTTCTTAAAATAAAATATGCTCTTTAGATCTTGCTTTGTTATTTTGGTTGTTTTTGTTGGTTAAAGTAGCTTTTTATATTTGGGAATCGATTGGTAGGAGTTTGTCATGCATTTAGATCTTTCGGAATGTTCTTGCTCACGTGATGTACATGGTTCTCTTTCCAAACGAGGCTGCTATTTATTCATTTCATTGACAGTTAGATTAAGTTAGCTAGGACTTAGTTTGTTTGCAAGAATTCATTGATTCGGTTAAATGTGCATTGTGCAGGGCATCTCTATCACTCACTCACATGGTCAAGCTTCATCAGAGCCATCTGATTCATCCCATATCTAGGCTTCTCGCTTCACACCCATCCTCTTGCCCACGTAACCCTACCTTCTTCTCCATTGTTGTCTCAACTACCTTAAAGCCAAATCAGCCTTCCACATATCATCTCACCACTCCATCCATCAGTCCCTGGGTCACTTCAGACCCCCATCCTACCTCCATAACCATCCATGCACCTTCTATCAATCACCCATCCTCAAAAATCCCATTTCGAAACATCCTGTAGAAGAATTACAGACCATCCTGTAGAAACCCCTGCAGACTTCCTGTAGAAGTCCATAACCTCGGTTGCATAGCATCCAGACTTTGTGAAACTCTTGGAAAGAATGTTAGGGATCCCTTAGACCCTCTCTGTACCATCCCAACCTTTTCCAATCATTCCTCCTCCTTGATCCATCCCTGCACAGTGAAAAGCCAGTTAAAAGCACATGCATGATAATTCTAATAACTTAATCAAAAATACAAAAAGACGTTTTCTTCAGATAGTGATAACTTAGACACATGCATTTTACCTTCATAGAAGTAATGGAATCTCTTTCAGTAGTTTGCATGCTCTCCTTTGCGTCAGTAGGACTAGCTGGTAGAATTAGGGTTTGCTAGGGTTTGCGTTTCTTTTTTTGTCTTTCGGTTTCTTTTCGCAATTAGATTAGCTTCCTTCGAGTTAGCTTTTGTCCATCAATTAAAAAGCTTCTTCTAAGAGCTCATACAAGTTGGCTTAAGCTCCTAGCGGACTTGTGCCAGCTGGCCAAGTGATAGCTGCAGCAAGAGCTAGTACTTGTGCATACAGCACCGTCGCTTCCAAGTTTGTTACGAACTACCGGGTTGATAAAATTAAAGAAGGTAGTTCCAGGAGTTGTAGCATTATTGCTACAATACAGGGGCCCACCAATAAACTCACTTCTATATGCATTTTTTTTTGAATTTTTGAATTTTTATATTGCTTAGTCATACTTACATTTTCATTTTATTGCACTAACATCTTGACTGTAAATATGAAAAACAGAGTGGTGGCTGCGGAAACTGATTACAGCTGCGGAAACCAGTGTCAGCTCTGGAAACTTGGCACAGCAACCACTTAGCTAAATAGAGATAGTTAGGCAATCTCAATGGAAATGATCATGGGGAAATAACTTTTATTGATGAAATGGATGGCATGGAGTGAAAATGGAAATGAAATGAAGTTTATTTTGTCTCTTCTTTTTTTTTCTTTTTTCTTTTTTCTTGAATTAATTGAAGTGATGAAGTTTATTTTGTCTCCTATTTTTTTCTTAACAATTCTTTTTCTGATCCTCCAGATCACACAAAGTGCAAGAGGAGAGCATACTCAAGAATTATTATTTTTTCTTTTTTCACTTAACAATCCCTTTTCTGATCCTCTAGATCACACAAAGTGCAGGAGGAGAGCATACTCAAGAATTATTATTTTTTCTTTTTTCACTTAACAATCCTTTTTCTGATCCTCTAGATCACACAAAGTGCAGGAGGAGAGCATACTCAAGAATTGTTAATTTTTTTCAGATGTAAGAAATAAGGTCTCCTAATTACACTTCCCCGGCAACGGCGCCAAAATGTCTAGTCAATTTAATGTCTTAAATTGCTCTACATAAATTATCAATCCCGGTATCGTAAACTGATGAAGTGTGGTGCACTATATGTGCTTAGTTAACCTTTCTCTTACTTCGTTGTTTTATAGTTTATGTTGTTTTTAGGGTTTTGTTCTTGTTGGTTTTCTAAAGTGTTTAATGCAAATGGAAATCCTATTCTAAGGTCTTAAGAATACTTTTAAAGGACAAGTATGGATAAAGATTTCAAGACAAGGCCTATGTCCCTAATGGTAATTTCCAAAACTTAGCACTTCAAAAGAACTTAAAACATGTTATTGATGGAGTTAGTATTTAAACAAAAGTGTAAATATACAACTAGTTCAATCAAAATAAAATGCAATAGTCAAATAATGAGAGAATGACTATGTGACCCAGTATCCTTGCTGCTTCAGCAAAAGGACAAGACGATTCTATCACGTCATTAGTTCATTAAAAGGATATGTGCATCACTAATCTACAATCAACTTGAAAGCAATTTATGTACACTAATATACATGTTTAAAAAAAAAATAAAATGCAGCAATTTAAAAAGACATATGTACATTAATATACATGAAATAAGAAAAAGAAATGCAAGAAATTAAAGTGACAACTATACAAGGCAGGGGCCCTCTACTACCTATGAAATCAAAGCAAAATTAAACACACTTGCATGAATTAAAATTGCATGAATGAAAAATCTAATCTACCTTACATTCTACAAAGAAATATTTACAAAATGAAATCTACTCTACCTTACATCCTAATATGCTCCATGACATCTACTTCACATCTCCTTCCATGTTGAGAACATCAAAGCTTTATTCAATTTCTTCAAAAGTACAAAGTACAACAAAGTTCTCCAAAGCTTTCAAAAGCCATCAAGGAAGAACTACAAACTTAAGAACTAGGGACTAAAAAGACTAAAAAGGACTAACAAATGAAGGAGAGAGATCTCCTATTTATACAAAAAGATGAGAATCCATCTCATTAATGATAGTCCATGAATCTCTCCCTCTACCTCTAGAGTCCTAATCAAAATAGGAACTGATAAGACACATGTCTTTTTAGAGTTACAATACAATTAGGAGATGTGACACATATCCTCATGATCCCATGATTCTTTCCAACCAAATTCGAATTTGGCCTTAGAGTGCCACATAAGGGTCTTCTAGAAGTCTCCTTTCAACCTACACATGTCAACAACCTCAACCCATTTGTTAGGTATAAGCATATGCACATTATTTTCTAATGTTTAACCAAAAATTCACTTAAAAGGCTTAGAAATAATAAAGATTGGAAAAACATAAAGTTGGCCCAATGATAATGAAAGTGGGATGAATGTGGTGACATAGTAGTGAAATGGAGGTGAAATGGAGGTGATATAATGGACATAATAGTGAAAGTGTAATGGAAATGAATGACATTTTCAAGACTCAACAGCTTGATTTAAAACTTGTTCTTGGGATGAGCAGATTTCTTAACACACTACTCGAATTGGTCCCAAAGATAGAAAATTTTCATCTTGCTCTTCGGAGCTTGAAATTGTAAATCATGGAAGCGCTACCAAAAATCTGTAGTCGATTCATGCAGAGCCTTCCGTTTTTGTAACAGTTTTTGGTCAAGATGGTGTGGATCAAAATGATAGAAAGTGTCTTCAACGAGATAATAGAAGTGCTCAAGTGAGTGTATGTTGTTAGCCAGTAGGCTGCATAGCCACCGATGTGGAGATTCATGAAGTGTGTATGCAAGCAGCAAGTTGGCCTGTTTGTAAGAACATCCATCTTCCTCATGAAGCATGGAAAAAAAGTCATGTAAGAACTCAGGCCAGACCACTTCACCTTCACCATCATACTTGTAAGTGGACAAGAGATCAAAGAACTCCATCATGATGGTGACATCTTCATGATTCGAAAAAAATCGCATAAGTAGAAGAGTGCAAGAATTCATGATAGATATGCAAAGGTTCAAAACAGGATGAGAGGGCATAGCTCGTCATCTGGCCCTCCTAGCGCTAGAAATGTTGATGGTGCTGGACCTACCAACATGTCAGGGGATCTACCCGGTAAGAAGTCCCAATTAGACCTCAGACCATTTGGTGTAGGAGTCCCAGCAGTGGGTTGTATGGTAATGACTTGACCACGATTTCGCACATAGGCAAGTAAGATAACTCTATTGGTAGCAAGGGTGTGACAACTGCAGTGAGTAAAGGAAGGTGCATGAGTGGTCCTATCACATGGGGGTTGAGATGAGTGCACCCCTTCGAAACCTGTGATAGCACTCGGCTTGGGAGGGAACACACGAGCAAAGATACATCACAACATGGAAGGAAAGTTAGTGAGAAATATAAAGGGCTGGTTAGACCACCAACACATTTCAAAAAGATTCATACATACTTATACAGAATAGTCTATACATGCATGCATAAGAAAGGAAATACATATATCATTTAGAGTAAACCAGATAACATAGAATACAATACAACATATGCATGAAATGTGATGGCTCTTGTTATATTAAGAAGTGTAAGTTCCAGTCATAAAATACATCCATGTCCAACCTGTTGGGTACCTATAATACTAGTGATTACCCCATTAATATTGTAGTTGCATCCCTTATTAATATTTTTGTGCCCCTATTATCCCCATATTGTTATTACTGTGCCCCATAGAATCTCTCTATTGTTATTTTTTTGGCTTTATATTATTATTGTTAGGTCGACTGGGTTATATTGTGACTCCTTAGACTCCTATATATAGAAAGGAGGTTTTGTCATTTGAATCATCGAAGAATTGTTCATTTATGTTATGTAAAGGTGGTTTCCCATCAAAGAGGCTGAATTCTAAGGCGTTGATCTATCTTTTCTATCTTTTCTTGAGCTGGTTTCATAACATTTGGTATCAGAGCTTTGGATTCTAGGGTTTCACTGCTCCAAATAGGTCATCGTGGAATTTCCGCTATAACTTGTTTTCTGTGACGTTTCAAAAGCTAAACAAAAAACCCATTTGAGAAAAAATCATGCTGAATCTTGGATCCAAATTTCAGAGCTGTTCGCACTATATTTGTGGAGATATGAGCTAAGCAAGTTGGTCTTCTTGCAGACTCTTGAATTTCATTCCAAACAGGTGACCTGGGGAAAATCATCATAAATTTCTCTCTGAGCATCTGATTGAAATTTTGTAAGAAGGTACAGAAAGAGGATAGACTGTAGTTTCTTGTACATATTTTTCATAGCCAAAGGTCGAAACAGTGACTTGTGGCACATCATACACTTCACTCTACTAAACTATTCTATAATCAGGTCACTTTGGGAGATTTTGCATAACTCTTCCTTGGAGAATCCAATTTGGATCAGATTGGTGGCATCGGAAAGAGGACACAAAGGGCTACTGCAGGTCACAATTTTAGAACTGGATGATTTGAAGGTACAGAGATATATCAGAGGCAATATGGAGCTCCTACAAAGTGAAAAAAGGTGTGTAGATTCTTTTAAATTTTTGGTTAAGATCGGTTTGAAAATTTATTTTGAAGGAATTTAAATGGCATAGTAGAGCATTATTATCAGTAACATATGCCCCGAGGAAAGAAAATGCAAACACCTAGTAAGAAACCTAAAAGCACTAGCATGACTCATGAAGAAGAGGAAGAAATGCCACATGATATATCAAAATTACAAGAACAAGTGCAACAAATGTCACACTCACAAAAGCTAACAGAAGCTAAGATAAATGGTGTGGAATCTAAGATAAAGGGCATGGAAGCTAAGATGGATGATTTGAAGATAGATTTGAAGACAGATTTGAAGAGAGACATGGCAGATTTGAAGACAGACATGGCAGATTTGAAGACAAATTTGACAAATTTTCTACAAGAAATACTTACTAATGGTGAAAAGGTTGTAAAGGAAACTCATGATGCGAACAAAAGAAATGTTAATCATGATTTCATAGACTCTAATGTGGGATCGAAGACCCACCATATTCCAAAAATCGATATGAGGAAGTTTGATGGCAAGGATCCCGCAACATGGATATTATAGATGGAGCAATTTTTGATCTCAATAATGTGCAAAACACACAAAGGTACATATTGCAACTTTATATTTGGAACCAAATCAATTTGTGTGGTATCAATGGCTTTGCTCTTGTAAACAAATTATCACTTGGGCAATTTTTATGGAACAATTGACAACACATTATGAGGATACAAAAAGCAACACTTTTTTTAGCCAATTGATAAGTCTCAAACAAAAGGGTTCAATAATCGAGCACATTGAGGAGTTCCAAAAATTGAACGTAAGGGTAAAAAATATTCCTGAGGATCATAGGATTGATGTGTTCATAGGGTCTTTAAAGGATAATATCCAACATGATGTTCGCCTTTGGGAACCTGACTCATTGGAGAAGGCATTCAGGTTAGCAAGAAAAATGGAAAGCAAAATTATGGCAACCAGGAAGCATACCACTCACAACTATAAAGATGGAAGTGTTTTTTCCCCTAGTCTTCCACAACCTATAAGGTTGACACCACAACAATTGGAAGAAAAAAGAGAAAAAGGGCTTTGTTATAGTTGTGATAGCAAATACACTAAAGGTCATAAGTGTGTTGAGAAGAAATTATTCTACATAGATTGCGAAGAGAAAGAAGAAAAGGAGAAATAAAGGTCAAAAGAAGAGGATATACTCGAGGAACAAAGCCTAGATAAAGAAGAAATGAATCCAACCATATCTTGTAATGCATTGGCTAGAATTACCACTCCTCAAACCATCAAGATAGAAGGACAAATCAAGAAGAAAAAGGTAATAGTGTTGATTGATTCAGGAAGTACCCACAATTTTATTGATTGTAAGGTAGCAAAATAATTGAATTGCTTCTTATATCTAGCACCAGAGTGTCAAGTGATGGTTGGAAATGGAGGAACAATAAATTTCTCTGGAAAGTGCCATAATATCAAGCTATTGATGGGAGAATATGTATTGACTAGCCCAATGCTTTCCATTCCAATGGGAGGTGCTAATGTTGTACTAGGAGTCCAATGGCTACAATCCTTGGGTACAATAGCTTTTAATTTTCAAGAACTTTTCATGAAATTTTCTATGGAAGGAAAGGAAGTTGAATTAAGGGGTATTGCAGGGAAACCAGGAAAGATAATCAGCTCTAACGGTATGACAAAGCTTCTAAAAAAGGAACAAAGGGGTGTAATTACACAATTATGTTCACTAGATGTTTCCACATTGGAATCATCTATTTCTCCAGATCTCCAAAAAGTCTTGAACAATCATTCCAAGGTATTTGAGACTCCCAAAGGTCTCCCACCTATTCGTGATCATGATCATGTTATTCATCTAATTCCAGGAAGTGTTCCTCCAAACATCAGGCCGTACAGATATCCCTATGCCCAAAAGAGTGAAATTGAACATATGGTTGCAGGAATTCTAGAGGCTGGTATAATTCAACCAAGTCAAAGTTCTTTCTCTGCTCCAGTAGTATTAGTGCACAATAAGGATGGATCATGGCGCATGTGTCTAGATTATAGGGAGCTCAAAAAGTTCACTATTAAAGATAAGTTTCCCATTCCTGTCATTGATGAATTACTGGATGAATTGCATGGATCAATTTACTTCACCAAGTTGGATCTTCGTTCAGGATATCATCAAATTAGAATGAAGACTGAAGACATTCCGAAAACAACATTTAGAACTCATGAGGGTCATTATGAATTTTTGGTCATGCCTTTTGGCCTTACCTATGCACCTTCAACATTTCAAGGTTTGATGAATTCCATTTTCAAACCATTCCTTAGAAAATTTGTGTTAGTATTTTTTTATGATATACTAATCTATAGCAAGTCTTGGAAGGATCATGTTGAACATGTTGACAAGGTGCTACAACTATTGGAGGAGAAACAATTATATGCAAAAAGATCCAAATGTTTCTTTGGAGTACAAGAGGTGGAATATCTGGGTCATATTGTATCTCATGAAGGAGTTAAGGTAGACCCTAGAAAAATTAAAGCCATTAAGGAATGGAAAATCCCCACATCCATAAAGCATTTGCGAGGATTTCTTGGGTTGACAGGGTATTATCGCAAGTTTGTTAAGAATTATGGGAGAATAGCAGCACCTCTAACAAGATTATTGAAGAAGGATGCATTTTCATGGACTCCAGAAGCAACAAAGGCCTTCAAACATCTTAAAGAGGCAATGTGCCAAGCACCGGTCTTAGCTACACTAGACTTCACAAAAACCTTTATTGTGGAATGTGATGCTTCAGGAAATGGAATTGGTGCTGTTTTAATGCAAGATGAAAGACCCATTTCTTTTGAAAGTCATCCAATCAATGGAAGGTTTTTTACACAAAGCTATTTATGAGAAGGAAATGTTGGCAATACTCCATGCACTTAAGAAATGGTGGCCCTAGCTAATGGGAAGACACTTCAAGGTAAAAGCAGATCATGATAGCCTTAAATACTTTTTATAACAAATATTATCCTCTGAAGAGAAACACAAGTGGGTCACAAAGATGCTGGGTTATAACTTTGAAATCATCTACAAAAAAGGGAAGCAAAATGTGGTGGAGATGCACTCTCAAGAAAGGATGAAGACGTGGAAGCATTGTTGTGCGCTATTTCTATTATCCAACCAGATTGGATAAACGAAGCAATGGAGGAATGGAAGAATGACAAAGAAGTGTGGGCACTTATTCGAAAGTTACAAAAAGATTCCAGTACGTCTGATACATTTAGCTGGAAAAACGATTCTCTATGGTACAAAGATCGCTTATACCTCTGTAAGAATTCCCAACTAAAACAAAAGATTCTTATGGAATTGCACACCACTCCCTTAGGAGGGCACTCAGGATTTTTAAAAACTTACCACAAGGTTAAGAAGGAATTTTTTGGGATGGCCTTAAATCGGATATTCAAAAGTTTGTGGCGGAATGTTTGGTTTTCCAACAAAATAAAGTTGAAACAATTAAGGCCCCGGGTCTATTAAAACCTTTATCCATTCCAAGCCAACGTTGGGAGGAGGTTTCAATGGATTTTATCACAGGTTTACCCAAGTCTGAGGGAAAGAGTGTCATCATGGTGGTAGTTGACAGACTTACCAAGTATGCACACTTTTGTGCATTATCACATCCATTTAAAGATAGTACAGTATCTACTGCATTTATGGAAACAATTCAAAAGCTACATGGAAACCCAAAGATTATTGTAAGTGACAGAGATCCCATTTTCACTGGAAATTTTTGGTCAAAATTATTTTCTTGTCTTGGTACTCAGTTAGCTCATAGCTCATCTTATCATCCTCAATCTAATGGGCAAACTGAGATAGTAAACCAATGTTTGGAAGGATATCTTCGTTGCTTTGTATCTGATAAACAAACACAATGGGTCAAATGGTTGCCTTTGGTTGAATGGTGGTATAACACTTCCTTCCATACAGCAACAAAAATGACCCCATTTATGGCACTTTATGGGTATCAACCACCATCCATCACATCATATTTAAGAGAAAATTCTAAGGTTCAAGCAATGGAACATCACATCGAACATCAACAACAAGTCCTCCAACTCTTAAAGGATAACCTCATGTTGGCACAAAATAGAATGAAACAACAGGCAGTGAAAGAAGTTTTGATGTAGGTGATTGGGTATTCCTATGGCTACAACCATATAAGCAAATGTCCCTCAAGCAAGCTAAGAAGGATAATAAACTATCACCAAAGTATTATGGTCCGTACAAGGTGTTGCAAAAGATTGGTAATATGGAATACAAATTGGAGCTTCCTATAGCTTCTCGATTGAACCCAGTTTTCCATGTTTCATGTTTAAAGAAGGTTATAGGCAACAAGCTCCCAGTTTAAATAATATTGCTAGAACTTGACGAGGAAGGAAAAATTATATTGGAACCAGAAGCAATCACAGAAACAAGAACTCGACAGCTATGAAATCGATCAATTTCGGAGTATCTTATCAAGTGGAAGAACTTATCCGCTGAAGATTCCACATGGGAGGATGAGAATTTTATACAGAAGCATCCAGAACTACTCAAGTGTTGAGTACAACACTTTTTTGAAGGAGAGGGCCATTTTGGGTCCCTATAATACTAGTGATTACCCCATTAATATTGTAGTTGCATCCCTTATTAATATTGTTGTGCCCCTATTATCCCCATATTGTTATTACTGTGCCCCACAGAATCCATCTATTGTTATTTTTGTGGCTTTATATTATTATTGTTAGGTCGGCTGGGTTATATTGTGACTCCTTAGACACCTATATATAGAAAGGAGGTTTTTTCATTTGAATCATCCAAGAATTGTTCATTTATGTAATTTAAAGGAGGTTGCCCCCTCAAAGAGGCTGAATTCTAAGGCGTTTATCTATCTTTTCTATCTTTTCTTGAGCTGGTTTCATAATACAACCACTAGTCCCAATAGTGGAACGTTACAGCCACAACCGCCTACTCCTCCAAAGAGATGTACTAGCTCTAGGTAGTGGAGAAGTCAAGGCTCATTATGATACTGTCGAAGCTCTCTCCAAGATAGTCTTATCAGAATCTTGGCTGACCAAAAGTCTTTACAATGAGTTATGAGGTTATATTTATAGCAAAGGGTGGAGTGACCCTTGACATCCCCCTTTGTGACATTTCATCTACCCTCATGACTCTTCATCTACTCTGTGACCGTTACATCCAACTATTTACACTTGAACTTCCACTTAACACGACGTTACATTACAATGCACATGTGCTCATGTGAGACAATATGGCTTGAGAAAGCCATGCAAGACACCACTGACACTTAGTCCATTGTGGTGAGACCAACTCTTTGAAATGGTTGTGATAGTGAAGGTGGTGAGCTTATGCCAAGCTTGGTCATTCGTGATGGTGTGCATGCACCCCATGGTGACATCTTGTTGAAGCAATATCTTGCCTCCGTTGCATCCAGGTGCATTGGTGTGTCTCATTCATCCAACTTGTCTGCTAGTATGTCCATGGTCTTCTTGGTGCAACTGAACCGGCAACACACTAATGCATAGTGTCCATGCTAATATTCAAGTGTTTGTTGGTGGTCATGCGCATCAACTTGTCGAAGTACATTTTCAGCTCTAGTCGGACTTGCTTCTTGTCTTCGCCTCGGTGAGTGTGCCAAATGGGTTAGATCACATGCATGCTGCTAAATTCCCTTGCATGCGATCAACAACATGGCTCACCATGTCTGCTTTGTGCCAGCTGATGGGATGGATCTTTAACTTGCACAGGTGTAGTTTCATCCGTGAGTGCATGTTGCACCCGCTGTTGTACCTATTCCTGTTTAAACTCATTCTCTCGTCTGTGTAGATCTTGTTCTTCCTTGAGTTGCTACTTCATCACATGCAACTCCTTCTCTATTCTATTCTCTACCTTTCTGTGATCTTCATGTCGCGTCGTCACCTCATAGAATGACTCTCCAAAGTTGCTTTCAACATCAGTAGATCTTCTTGAGCTTGCAACTTTATTTCGCATCTGTGTTCTCAACAACCTTCCTCTCGCGTTTGTTGCATCCAGTATGCTACCTTCAGCTATTGTTCATGGTGCTCCTTCTTGAAATGATGCTTATGTCATGTCTTGATGTCCTTGTCTATGAACAATTTGATGTTTTTGCGGGTAGGCAAGTTCATAAACACTTGATTGACTGCATCACCAAGTGTGCTCTGAATGGTGTCTTTGACTCGGCTCTCCTCGAAACCATTATACCTATGCTGCTAAGAGGAAAATGAACACCTGTAATACCTGGAGACATGGCAACACTCATGGCAAGCAATATGTCAATCAAAAACCAAAATGAACTTGAGAACTAACTTGCAATGTACCTGTGTGACTGATCATGAAGGTTCTGCAATTTCCACTGAGAGGTCGGGAGACTGACTGCCAAGACTGCGCAAGGCATAATGTGGGTTGCTGGGAGGTTGACTGATTGTTGGAGGTATGCAATGCATAGTCCAATATAGCTATTGACTATTGGAATTGCGCAATGCACAATCTCAGGTAGCAATGGTTCCAGGCTCAATGATTGCATTGCGCAATTTTCTAGGCCATCAATTACTGTCTCGCAGAATTGCATAATGCAAGACTACAGGGAAGTCACTCGGTAGAAATACGCATTTCTTGAGAGGAAGACAAAGCCTTCCCTTTCAGGATTGCGCAATGTTGTCTTGGTGAGGCAAATCCAGGCCAAGGTTGTCTAGACCCGCCGATGGGCAACTAAGAGTGAAAGTGAATGTGAATGCATGGTGATACCGAGTGTAGGCCTAAGTGAATGATCGCGCACGTAGACAGTGAATAACATATTCAAAAAATGGAACAACATGCATGTGGGTGAGGCGGGTTGTCGAACCGATGACCATTCGTGAAAAACAGTTTCATGCATGCAACAACAGTGAGATGTTAAAGAAAACTGAAACAATGCTAGTACAAGCTAGTACGTTCCAAAACAACAACAAGCGGTCATTGAAATCAAGCAGACAACATTCATACGAAGTGAAGTACAAAAATCAACTGAAATGCAACACAAGACATGGAAGGCATGCTTACCCCGAAACAACTGAGCTGAATGTGACGACGACTCCAAGATGCGATGTGGGATGTTAGAGCTACAAGTTTGATGTGAGTAATGAGCTCTAGAATGTGCGGTTCATGAGTTTTGATAAAATCAAAGATGTGACGCGCATGCCACAAATCTAGGAAGAGAGACACTTGGTAGGAGGTTTCCAAAATGATTCTCGCATGGAACCTCCATCTGCTAAAAGTAGATACCTGAATCAAGGGATTCATTTGCATTCTGCCTTGGGAGAACCAGCCGATGCATGCAAATGAGTATTTCTCAATCCCGGAGGGAACCGGTCAACTCAACTGCACATGCAAGAGGCTGCTCAACTGCTGGGAGAAAATGCACATTTATGGAAGGGAGTGGGCTAGTTGCCAAGGAAATTTGTGTAATTTCTAGGCAGAACAACTGACTACTACCCTAGATTGCACAATTCCTAGGTTGAGCAGCCCTGTTAGGAGGAATTGTGCAATTTTATGGATGAAGCCTGACTGGGAGAATTGCGTAATTATGGAGCCCAACAGGCTGCCAGACTGAATTGCACAATTTCTGGAGGGAAGGTTGGTTGCCCTCCATAATTGCGTAATTTCTTGAAGGATCTGTTCAGCCTACAGCTGTACCAAGTTTGGAGATAGAGCCTGTGAGGGGAATGGGTCAAGCTCTGATAGACAAGCTGTCTTCCTGCAAGACAATCATTTAAGCTTTTGTACTTGACAAAGCAAGACGTGTTGTTATGAAAGGTTGGTAGGGAGGCTCCAAAATGAAGCTAAGGCAAAATTTTGGAGGGTGGTTGTAGTCGCTACAACAAGCCCATCATGACATGCCAGAACAACGTCAAAGACTTCCTCCTCCCTGACACATCTTCTTATAATTTGATCCGGACCTAGCTTGAATAGACTACCCCAAATCCAAGTGAATGGGGTGCTATTTCTTATGATCCTACTCTTTTCCTTGGAGGGAAAGTTTGGTGGAAACTGTGTAGACACCAAGTAGTTCGCTATGTCAGTAAACCATGGAGACAAAACTGAAATGGCGAATAAATGTTCATCTGGTAATTGATCATCAACCATTCCTTCCTCCCCTATAGGCAAAGTCAATATGGATAGAAAATCTGCAACATCATTCTCCTTTCTAGGCTTATCAATAATATTCAAATCAAATTGTTGCAATAAAAGTAACCATATAATAATCTGAGCATTCACATTAGGTTTCTTCATCAAGTATTTCATTGCAGCTTGGTCAATATATAAAAATGTTTCTTAACGAGAAATGTAATGCCTAAATTTATTTATTGAATGCACAACACCTAGGAGCTCTTTTTAGTCACCGTGTAGTTTAGCTTGGCTTTCGACAAATTCTTACTGATGAAGTAAAATGGCATAAGGTAGCTTCTCATCTATCTAGCTTAGAGTTTCTCCTATAGATTTATGACAGACATCAGAATGTATATGAAAAGGAAGAGTCCAATTTAGGCCTCAGAGAATAGGTGCACTAGTCAACTTGTCCTTTAGGGTGTCCAAGGCTTCTTGACAGCCTTTTGACCATAAAAATTCGGAGTCTTTGGCCAATAACCCAAATAAAGGAGAAGCTAAATTGCTGAAATATTTTATAAATCTCCTATAGTATCCGGCTAAGCCTAGAAAACTTCTGACATCCCTTTGTTTTTGTGGAGTCGAGACCCTTTTGATGATGGTTATCTTATTTGGGTCCACTTGTAGTCCTCCCTAGGATATTGAGTGACCTAGAACAGTCCCTGTAGTCATCAAGAACTCACATTTTTTTGGGACTAAGGGATAATTTCATTTCGATGTATTTGTTCAACACCTTACCCAGGTTAGGGAGAGCCTCTTGGATATCACGCCCATAGGCTGTAAAGTCATCGATATAAATTTCTACTATATCATGGACTAGCTCTGCAAAGATACTCAGAACTGCCCTCTGGAATATGGCAGGGGCATTACATAGACCAAAAGGAAGGACCCTATAAGTGAAAGTACCTTAAGGATAGGTGAATATGGTTTTATCTTGGTCCTCTGGGCTAATCTGAATTTGATTGTATCCGTTGAACCCATCTAAGAAAGAGAAAAAAATTCCCTGCCAGGCCATCTAACACTTGGTAAATGAAAGGTAGAGGGAAATGGTCCTTCTTTGTTGCTTTGTTTAATTCTCGGTAATAAAAAAAATCCTCCACTTTCCATTTTTCTTTGGAACCAACACTAAAGGAGACACCCACTCACTATCCGAGATAGGGTAGATGAACCCTGCATTGAGTAGCTTTTGCAACTCCTCTTTGACTATATCCTTGAGAGCTAGATTCATTCTCCTTTGGGGTTGTCGGACTGGTTGGCAACCTTCTTTGATATAAATGTGGTGAGTACATGCTGAGGGGTGCACTCCCTTCATCTCTTTGTAATTCCAATCAAAGGCATCCAAATGCCCTCTTAACATATTACATAACTCTTCTTCTTGGTGCACAGAAAGAGAGAGGTTGATTTTCTGTGTTCTTTCAGGGTCGAATTCTATTGTCTTGACACAATTAGGGTTTGAGTCAACTAAGTTAATATCAATCTGATGGTTCTTCTTGGTTTCCTTCACTACTTCCTCTAGAGACAAGGTGTCGGGAGTTGGATTTTGGAGGATGTGTTCAATAAAATCATCTTCATCAGACTATCCTCCTCCCATGGAAGCTTCTAGGGTATAGATTTGGGTGGAGTAGACTTCATCTTCCTCCTCCTCTTCTAGCCACAAAGGTAATTCGTGTTCTAGAAATGGCTGAGTATGAGGGTATAGGACCAACTTATTGGATAGATGCCCATTTTTGATAGTCATGTTTCCAGCTCTACAGCTGATGTAGGCATCGAAAGTGGCTAACCATGACCTCCAAAGTATGAGATGATAAGCATTAAATTTGGTCTTAGACTGGAGAACTAAGAAGTCTATGGGGTACTCCCAGGAGTCAACGGAGACCATCACATCCTCGAAAATCCCCTCAGGGGCTACTGTGGATCATTCTGTAAGCTGCAATATTGTTGCGGCCTTTCTTAATGAACCCTGGAGATTCAACTTGAGCATGGTGTCCTAAGTCATTATATTAATGGCATCCCTAAGATAAATCAAGGTATGTGGGACAATGGAGCCATTGATGTGTACATCTACTACGGGGCTTCGAGGGTGTAAATGCTTTCGGAAAATTACCTACCCCAACATTAAGTCAGATAATTGTCCAATGAAATTAATGGTAAGGGTGTGTCTTTTTCACCTCCCTGGATGTTTGAAACACTTCTCTTTAATCAGTTTCTTGTAAATAGGTAAATCCTTAATAGCTTGGAGAAGTGCGATTTTCACATATAGATTTTTCAATTCACCCAGAAGTTCATTCTCTTCTGGGGTAGGCTGGACTAGATGAGTTAATCTTTTAGGAAAGGGTGGTGGATTCACTCTAAGCATACTTTTCTCTCTTTCCTCCTCACTCTCCCAAGGTGGATATGGAGGTTGATTATCCAGAAGCACTCTCCCAGATCTAAGGTTGATCTCCTAAATTTCCACAGCATAAGCAGGGTAGAATGTCTGTCCACTGTAGACCTACTATGCCTGTTTATTGTTCGGGTTCGCGTTTGGCTGGGTAGGCATATGAGGTTCTTTAGGTTGAGAAGGGTATAAAATATGTGGTTCAGTAGGAGGTGAAGGAAATAAAGCTAGAGAATTGTTATATGGGGGCCTCCACCCCTCAGGTGGTGCATTCCACTGAGGTTGTGGAGGTGCATATGGCTGAAATGGCTGGCTAGTCGACTGGGAAAGGTACTGAGGTGCAAAAGGCTAGGTAGAAGGTGTAGACTAGGAGGGATGAGAAGGGGGGCCCCAAGAGGGAATGGGTGTGTCCTAATTAGGGTTGTAATATGCATAGGATGACCCTTACATGCCCTGCTGGTATGGTCAAGGCCCATGAGGCCTCCTTTGATTTATGTAGCAAAGTTGTTCAGTCACCCCTTTAGTTCCTTGATACACAAATTTTATTCCAGGTAGAGAAGGGAACTTGTCTATGGAGTGGTTTTCTTCAAACACTGAAAAGATTTCGATAAGTTTTAATGGACATTCATTCCTACAGTGCTTCCTTTTGCATCTAGGGCGAAAGATGGCCAATGCTCTCTCTGCTTCTTCCTGCTTCCTCTTGATTTGCATAGTGTCCATTTATAGGGCAAGGGTTTGTAGCATTTCACTCTTGAAATCTTCCAAAATGTTTCCAATTTCACTTTTTATAGACATGTTGGAAGAGGATGAGTTTGTCACTATTTGACTACCCCTACCCTTTTTCCTAGCTACCCTAGAATGGTTCTTAAAGATGGTCTTGATATATTCAATGGGTAGCTGGTAGATGTCTCCTCCTGATAGTAGGTTTATGGTATCTGGGAGATCTTCTCTGATCCTGCTAAGTAGGACTAGCTTAAGTGACTTAGGATCAAGTGTGCACCTGGCCCTTTTATAGCTAAGCTGGAACCTTTCCTCATAATCCTCTAAGGACTCATCATGCCCAAAGGTCATTCTACAAATTTCGTCTTTAGTGTCTTTGGACCTATAGTAGTCCCTATACTTGTTGTTGAAATATTGTTGCATCTGAGCCCAAGTGGTGATACTATCCCCAAGTAAACCCATAAACCATCACAGAGTTGCATCCTTAAGAGAAGATGAAAATAATTTCAACTTCTGATCATCAATGGTGTAATCATAAGTTTTGCATATGACAGCAAATTCAAACAAGAAAATATTTGGATTTTCTAAGGTCAAACCATGGAAGTGAGGAAGAGCAGAGGGGCTTATGTTCTTCATCTTGGCATCTCCATTGGTTTCTCTAATGGGAAAATCACCCTCAATTCTTTCTCTAACTCCCCTTTCATTTCTATTTTTAGGCATTAGGTTAGTTGGAATGGGTTCTTCTTCTTCCCCTATAGGCTCTTCGGAAATCTCTGGTTTCTCGCCTAAGGGGTCCTCTAATTCACAGCCACCGAAGAAGAGGGAAGGTTGGCTATTTGAAGTGGTGGGGGTATTTGGTAGAAATTTCCCTAAGTTATCCCTATTCCTACAAGGCATGAAAGAAGTGTTTTGTTTTGTTTTTTCAAGCTTTAAGACTAATTGCAGAATAGAAAAGACAACTGAATTGAAACTAACTGTTGAATGAAATCACTTGCAAAATGGAAAGGAAAGAAAACCAACTTACAAATATCTTGCAAAAATGAAGCTAATAATATAATGAAAGAGATAAGAAATGGAAGAAAGAAAGCATAAATCACATCTACTTAGACACCTCCCCAGCAACAATGACAAAAAGTGATGAGCGCCAGTATTGCAGCAAGAATGTTGCAACTCTTGGGGCTACCAACTTTACTTCATCAACTTGGGGTTCGTACAAACGTGGAGGTGACAGTGTTGTATAAACAAGTAGATGCAATGGGTCCACTCTTTTCTCACTGCTGAGCTGGGCGATAGGCTACTAGGGTTTCTCAAACTAGCCTTCTATTGATTCAGAAGAAGTTTGATTACCACTTGAGAAAGGATAATTTTACCCTAATTGAGAGAATTGAAATGCTATCTACTGCAGTAAAGAAAGTCTGAAATAGATGGTCAAAAAACACCACTCCTCTAGATATTTGTTAATATACCTTGCTTCAGAAGAATTCTAAGCTAATACATGTGAAATCCGAACTAACCTAAGCATGCAATCTATTCTAATCAAACACTTAATTGTTGTGCACATGAATAAGCATAACAACCTTTTTCTTTTTGTCTTTTTTTTTTAAACATGAATGCTAATTCTTCTTGATTGTATGGCAGGTGGGTTAGGTGTGGAGAGAGATGGTTGTGATGGGTCAGAAGGCTTGGGAGGCAAGCATGGGTGTTCTCCTATATTTCATGATGTATTGATCACAAATCATGCTCAAAACAGGCCACTACAAGTTGTCCTAAATGATGTCTACTCAATGTCCTAATTCACCTACAGGATCCCCTGTTTTCCTACAAGAATAGGCCGAAAGCATAAGGAGTGATTTGGACAGTGGTATGGGGCTTAGGGAAGGTGAGTGAGGGAAGGAATAAGGCAAGGAAGTGGTTAGGACTCCCTCATAACTCAAACCAAAGTTGTATGATGGTTTGATTTCTCAACAAGGATGGCAAGTTGTCCTTGTGAAATGATAACTCAGATTATGGACTTAGTGGCTTTTGGCGATCATGGATGGGTAAGGTTAGGTTGAGGCTATTGATATGAAGTCTTCCTGCACTATTGAAACTCCTACAATACATACATCATTGTTAGTGTTTACCCATAAATCATGTCAAAACAAGAAAGGTTTACATCAACATAGGAAAACATAATTTCATCATTTATTTTCCTACTTCATGCATGGAAATGCTTAAAACCTATTGTGAAAACACCATAAAATCTAATAAAAAGTTGAAGATTTCAGAAATGACATCTCCAACCTATCTTTGAAAACTGAAAGATGTTGACCTAGTTAGGGAAAAAACCCTAAATTTCATAAGAAACCAAAATTCTGTCTTTTTGGGCTAAATGAGGGTTTTGTCCTCAAACCATTGTCCCTGAAGGGAGGAATGAGGAAAGATCGACTTGTTATCAGCCTTTTTGGTATCTATTTATCTATCTAAAGCTATTGTTAAAGCTATGCACAAATGGAAAAAAACTAATCAAATTCACCAATACTTGCAATGTAACAATGCCAAAAGCAATTGAACAAGGAAACTATGAAGTAGCCTAAGCATACAAGTACAGTAAGAGGAACCTCTACTACTAAGGTTGGGCCCTAATGCAAGAGCTTCAACCCTCTGAGTCAAATCAGTGCTGGATCAAGGGAATGCTCATTTCATTAACATATCAAAAAATACATAACAATGTTTTGTCACAATCCTTCAACTGAGAAGTGTTTAGCTATATTCCATAAAAAATCAGAATCCTAATCAAGCTCTAGGCCTCCTTATTTATACAACTGAAGTTGCTAACAACTTCCTTAAATATAGGGAGGCTTGGCTCCCAATCTCAAGATAAATTGGTTCTTAACTATCACTGGCTCGGCTACCAATGATCCTCATGAATCGGGTGCATGCAACTCTGAGATAGTGTGATTTGATTGAGGGATCTTCTAATGAGTGAGGATTTAATGAGGAAGATCCATCTCCTATAATCTATCCTTCTTGTCTCATTCGAGTTCCTGCACCTTAATTAGCCATAATTTGCTATAATTTGCTCCCAAAAACCTGCAATCAATTCACATTAGACCATTAGACATAGCATACTTTTACTCATCTCATTAAGAAAAATATAATTAAAACACATAAGGAATTATGACAGAATTTCATTTTAGTAAGCTTGGATGTGTACTAAGGTCCATATATTTTACCCAGTGATGAGCCTCATCATCACATTACCAGTTTTCCAGGGTATATCAGTGTCTAATGATGTGGTTGCATGTTGTGCCATTTTTATGATGTTGATTCCTTGCATGATGTGACATTTATATTGTCAAGAATATGATTAATTAATAGAGTTAAATAATCATGGAATTGATGCAAGGTTACATCAGAAAGTTTATGTTAATATGCTACAACAATGGTTGTTAATGGTTATGTAATTTACTATTCCCTTACTAAAGTTACTCTATGTAATGATGAAGATTCTATCTAATGGTTAATGAGGAATATAAAATAATAATTTGGATAACTACATGTGGGTAAATTGTGTTAAAAATTTCTAACTCCATACATTTTCATGTGAGGTTACCGGGCAATCTTATGAGTGGTATCAAAGCTAAAAGTTGCAGAATTAGCACCTTTGTGAATTCTCAAGCATAAAATAAATTGATGTATGCTACTAGTGAGCATCAACTCAGGTATGATTCTAACAATCTACATATTGATACATGCAGTAGACTACTTTTGGCTTGAGATGCATGATGCATGTTTATAACTGCATTGAAGAGTAATAAGTAATAAAGTCTACTGCAAAATTGTATTCATGACATTTGAATCTTGATGAGGATAAAGAATAATAAAATCTCTATTACACCTATGAACAATCTTGAACACTCACTAGTGAAAGTGAAATTTGACTACCAACCTTTGCAAATATGAAAATATTAATGATACATTTAATGAACATGACTAAAGTTACAATGCACTACTTTTAATGAGTGAATGCATGAATATAAAATATGGGGAATTTCCTTGAATAGGATGATAGAGTGTTTTAAAAGGACATTGGAAGAACCCCTTTAGATATTAGAAATAAAAAATGAGTCAAGTAGTGAGACTTGACAGTAATAACTATTTTTTGATTAAGTCTTTTCATAGCTTCATTAAGATGGTTGGTAGCAGTGATTGGTTATTGTTGCTTGACTAACTAGTAAAACATATATGCATGAATTGGAAATGTTTTGATTGTTACTCTAACTTTAACTGACATTCACACATTAATGAATATTTGCATATACTTTTACAAATGGCATTATTTTATACATGAAAATAAAATGATTGAGAAAATGAATACCTGTTAAATAATGCATATTTATGACTAGCATTGCAGATTGGATTAAGTAGTGGTAGTTTAATGGCAAAAAGAAAACTTGTGAAGGTAAAACATTGCAATGTGAATTACAATCGTAAATGAGAAAGTATAATGTTATGGTATGCATAATTTTTTTACTTGGAAAATCATAATATATACCATCTATATGTCAGTTATGTTTCCTGTCAATCTAGATATTGTGGACTCATGTTGTATGAATGCATGATGTACATAAATGTTTATTTTGTTTTAATGATAATGTGCATATGGTTCATTATGTAAATTACTGTGGGAAAGAGTGCTAAAAGAGGAATTTGACATGCCACACAAATGTGGATAGTTGTGAAAGGCCATAAGGCCTTGGGTTGATGACGGTTGCCTGCCCGGAGGGGTTGATGGCACGTGCCTGCCCAAATTTCCTCTCCCTAGAGATAAATGATCTCCGTAATGGAAAGGGGGTGGCCAAGATGGTGAAGAGGGGAAAATCCTGAGGCAACTCTCTTGATTTGGAGCCTGTTGGAGAAGGACCAAAATTCCTCATAGACGAGACACTGTCAAAAGAATAGGCAGGACACTGCCAAGATGAATCATGTATTGGACCCTTTGTGGTCATTGGAGTTATTGAGCTAGTTGGCCAGTGGAATTCCATAATGGACCTAGTATGGTCTCTGTCGAAAAACTATCTAGATGTGAAAATAACTCAATATGTTTGTGGAAACCAGTTCCCATGGGTTAGGAGGAGCATTCTTTTTCTAATGCGATTATTAGAGTAGAAGAAATTAACTAGTCAGTTATGTATTTGTGTCAAAATTGAATTTTATATATAATTGTGTAAACATGTTATGTACATCTTGGTAGGAAATGAGCCTAGTGTTTGGTAAGGAATTATTGATAGTGGATTGGTTTCATTGTATTACTAATCTTTTGAATGTCTTAGCAAGGGCTAGGATAATATACACTTGATGCATTTATTGATCACTTCGATAATTAGAGAGGTGGGTGCTCTTTGAGTACTTTTAGAAGTATTGTGTGGATGTCTTAAGTGGGAGCTAAGACAATGTGCACATGGTGTAGTGATTTATCATTTTGATGATTAGAGTGTTGGTGCTCTCTAAGTACTTGTATAAGTATTGTGATTGAAATATCTCTTGACTTTACATAATTGATTGATAGTTAAAATTACTTTGTTTGATTGAAAATGTTGTGACTAATATGATTATGTCAGATTCTTTAGTCATATATTATAGGGTGTTTTCTAAAGAGTGTGGATGGGTTGTCAAAAAATTCTTAGAAAACTTTCATAAGTGACCATGACTTTCAAGAGTAATTTTTAAGTAATAGTAAGTTGATACAGAGATTTTTTTTTTGTATTTTTTTAATTTGAATAATGGATATGTGATGGAAAGTAGAACTTGCATATTTTTTCCCTTGTAAATGCTTATGACTATTGATAAACATTATTGTTTTTTTTGGCTTTTTGATATTGCCTAGAAATAAAATCCTTCGTTTTAAAGGGAAATGTTTCTCTTTTGATTGTTTATATCATTATAACATGAGTAAAAGTTAATGATAAACACCTAGGACGTTGTTTAATTCAAGGGGGCGAGTATGTAATATCCCTATAAATTGCATTTACATTGACATTCACAATGGAAAATATTATTTCTACCATGTTTAATGAAATGGTTGAAAACACGAACCGTTATTATTTAGTTGGCAACTAATTTGAATCAAATAAAGAAAATGATAATTCATTGAGAAAAAGAAATTTTTATAGGTTCTTTAAATTCATTCACAAACTGAAAAATGACTTTCATCTTCATCAACTAGATTTCTGATCATGTGAAGTCTCGAGGAATTGATCATCACAACTTTGGTGAGGAATGCTACGGCTCCAACAAAAGGTATTTCTGAACATGAGGTATACACATGGGACTTCATGGTTATTTTACAGAAACGATAAGTAACCTTGACTTATTTGGAAAGACATTGCATGTCTTTTGTGCAAATAATGATAGATTATTTTATTAATTGGAAATATTGCTCTAGACTCTTGAAAGTTGCAGGGATTTTTGTGTAAAAGAATTAATTATTTCATTGGAATGTTTTGCATGGCTTCTATGCAATAATTTTCTAATAAAATGCATGAGAACTTTAGATATTAAAAACAAGGAAACCATGTTGTTTTATTAAAAAAAATATATTGCAGGGATGTTGTTACTCTTGAAAAGAAAATGCATGTGAATCCTGCAAACAAAAATATTTGAGAAGTCATACTACTTTTCATAAAGAGTGCATGTGAAATTTCCATGGTAAAAGATAAAAAAACTATATTACATTCTTGAAATAAAATTTCATGGTAAAATATAAAGAAATCATATTACTTTACTGAAAGAAAATTGCATGGTAAACGATAAGTTAAGGATGTTATTTGCTTGGAAATAAAACACACGTCAAACCTGCACACAAAAATATTAAATAAATCATGATATTCATTAAAGGAAATTTTAGCATAAAAGAGGCCTCCTAAGGAAAAATTATAAAATAATACTTAAAAAATAAAATAAGAAATATGAGTTTTGGATGGAAAAGAATAAAACTAATTTTTTAATTGTATTTTTAGCTTATCTCCTTATAGGTTTACTCAAATTTGAAGTGTAGAGACTCATTGGATGCATAATTAGATTCCACATATAATGAGTACCCATTATTTATACTTTTGAGAAGACCCATATTGATAAAAATCAAAGATACATAAAAAAAATGTGTTGAACACACTTTTTTAATATATCTTCAATTTTTATGAATGCAGGTCTTCTTTAAAGTAGGGATAATGGATACTTATTGGATGTGAAATTTAATTCCACATCCAATGAACATATACACTTGAAATTTGGGTAAACCTTTAAGGAAATGATGCAGTGTTACCCCTGCTTTACCCACGGTATGCATATAGACCTATGCATAAACCATTTTCTGCCCAGGAATTTATATGGCCTCCCGGTCAAACGTTCATTATAAATAACAATGGTTTAAGGCCCCCTTAATTAGAATTCATGTGGAATGATTTATTTATTAACCACATAGTCTAGCCCTTCCAATCCTTTCTATCGGGACTTAATACATCCTCATAAACCTTTATTAATTCCTATGGCCGCACATATATCCAAACCCCACTTTATAACTTTGGGTTATAATTGGAAAACCATTAAAACCCTTCTATCAGTGCTTTAATCCATTATAATTCTCCTATAAGAGAATACACATAAAAACATGCATAACATACCTTTTTCCACCTTTCCTCAGCCTTTGCACATTTCCCAAGAATTTCCTTTATCACAATCGCTCATCGTAGTTTACCATGGTCATACCACATATATGCTCTTATCACCCCTCCAACTCCAATATGCGACTATCAAAAGCGTTTAAATAACGCTTAAGCCTTAAAAGACTCGGGCACAACACTTTAACAGAATACAAAGGAAATACACGAAATCCCACTCCGAAACACATAAGCAGATCTCAAAATCTATACACCCGCATTCATATTTATCATCGGGTCCACCCTCCATATTAAAACTTTCGTTGCGCTACTCCTCCTCCGATCTTTCATCTCCGATCAAATCTTAACCGTCGATCTGGATCCCGGTCCGACGGTTGTTGATTCAACCGATCAACAAACTTGCTCGATAGATCCTCCGTCGTTGATCTACACTTCGTGGATCCAACGCTCCACGATGATTTCAAGTGGACAAGTAGCACGGAGAATAACAACCCGAAAAAATAGTTTCCTCTCTCCTCCTCACTGCTACGTGTCAATCGGTTAGTGGAATCGGGTAACTACCCTTCAATACCACTTACCACTCAGAGCCCATGTGAAATACCATTTCCTATTACAAAACCACTTCTTCATTGGTTATCTTCGGCGCTCTTCCACCATGCGATGAACGTTGATCTATGAGGTCCAACAATTGCTGTGCATTGACACTCTACTCCTCCGCTATTCTTTTTACTTATGATTTTACGTTATTTCTTCAACGTTTCTCTGGTTTTAGGTTTCTTCAAGGTTTTGATCCCTTGGATGTTTCACTGTGCACTTCCTCCTCAGCTTTGGCTTTGATCTTTCTAATGGATTCAATGATCCATTATGATCCTCCTCTTAATGTATTTCTCTGTGTAATCGCCGAACTTCGCCTGCAACTCTCTGTTACACAGAACATGCTAATTCATTCATTCATCATTCAATATTCGATAACACACTTATACAAATTGGAATTTGAATCTTTGTGCACATATATATCAACAAACAATTACATAATGAGACTCTCTATCTCTCCTTGGCCTGATCTTCTAATTAGTGGCCTCTGTTACATCCTCTGCCCATAGGCTTACAAACACCTTTATCTATCTAATTATTTAACTCTCTCTCTCTCTCTTTCTCTACCCTCTGTATATGCATTTTAGGCTTACATTTACCAAAAAAGGGATTCTAAAACAAATTCCTGGTTTAGATCCATAAACTTCTCAACAAAATCCTAAAATCTCTTTCGCATCCCTAAGGATTCTCTCAAATCCACAAAATCATGAACTGACTCCTAATCTAAGGTTTACAATCAATTCTCAATCCTCTCATAACTCAACTATCCTAAATCTCTCATGTTCTCCTACATTCGAGAACATTTACAATTAGGCCTCACAATATTCAATTAAATCCTATTCTAGCTTCTCTCATTAAAATCACTCAAACTCTTAGTAATTACATTAATTCCATACTTAGGAAACCAACTTCCTTGAAACACAAGACCCCCTATTTCTACTAGAATACAATAATGATGTTGAGCTGAATGCTCCTGCATTAGACTCCCCAAGTAAGAAAATTTATGACCTCCTTTTCATAAATCTTGATAATTTATTCCTCCTGGATCCCAAACTTTATTTTGTAACTTGTCTTTTCTTATCCATTGTTCTATTATATCTGTTGTCTACTACTGTTCTCCAGGTCTCCATACCTTATGCTGCAATGCTCCACTTTCCCTACTTTCATAGTCTGCTGTTGTCTTCCTCTTGTTGTTACTCCTCTCTTTCCTTGTTGTTGTCTTCTTTTGAGACACTTTCATCATTAACCTTCTGATCAATTCAATTTCTCTATCCAGTATATCCTCAGTTTGCTGACTGTTTTCATCTCTTCATTGATGAGCTCTCCTTTTTTCTTATTCTTCACTTATCCCAATTGGCTCCTTTTCATCCTTACCCACTTCTTTATTGTTATTTTGCACCTTTTCAGCTGCTGCTATATTGGCTTTCAGAACAATTTCCTACTTTTGTTCTCTGTACTTGTCAACTTCTTCTTGACTATTATTTATGATAACTTCTTTGTCATCCTTCTTCAACAATTTATCCTAAACATTTATCCTCTGCTCTTCTAGCTTCCTCCTTTGAAAGTCTAATTCCCTATATAACTCAATGATTTTACTTGTAGTGAACTTTGTAAATTTTACACAATCTCCTATTTCTTCATTTGTGATTGACCCATCATCACATGGTCCTTTTTCCTCTGCTAAATCGTTCTTAACATCCTTCAGTAGATGTTCTTCCTCTTCTTCTTTCACTTGGCTCTCCTCCTGTTCCAAATATGTTCCAGTTTCTGCAACAATATGTTCAATTATAAGACAATCATCATAATAAAAAATTTAAGGCCTTTGTACCTCTTCTTCCTTTGGAAACACTTTAGTACGTTGCTTTCATATCTCTTCTTCTATTAGCATATCAGTATGTTGATTCAAACTCAAAGAACTCTTGAGACTGTCATCTAATCTCTCCTTCTCATCATTTGTTTCAATGATGTCTTTTAGCACTTATCTACTGTAGCAAACTAATTCTTTTCCAGTCTCCTTGTCATACTCTGCTTCAAAACTTTCACCTTCTGGAAGGTTTTCTTCTACTTTTTTGACAACTTTAAAAGATGACCTATCTTCTTCCAAACCTGCAATCATACACAAATCGTTAATTTTAAAACTACAAGATCTTCGGTCTCATTTGATGCTTTAGTCATCAAGTCTTCTGGCTGCTTTGAATCATTCATATGATTCAACTTCTTTATCTCTTCATCACTTTCAAAAAGTAATGGTCCACGTTTTGGTTCACATATCAAAACTTCAACATCTTCTTCAACATCTCCCTTGTGCTGTAGATCAACTCTTTTGAGCTTCTCTGTCTTCAATTTGGCATTTATAATCTGTTTAATTTCCCTTAGCTCCTTTATTAACTGCATATTCACCTGTTTTTCCCTCTTCTCTTGTAGCCTCTACCACTTCACTTTCTTTCTCATGACATAACCATATTTCTGATCCATTTCATTTCTTTGCAACATTTCCATTAATACTTCAAGTTGAACTGTTGTCTCAAACTTCTCCCTCTCATATTCTTCTTTACTTAACTGTCTCTATTTTCCATTTTCCTTGGCATCTCTTTTCTTATGTCCTTGGTTGTGGTTTCTTTCAGAACCTCTGTTATGACTGTCACTAGTCATCATCCTCTTTATCTCTATGAGTCCCTCACTCACTCACTATGAGCTGCACTAAAGCCTCTACAACAACAAGTCTACCCTACTACCACTTACCTCACCAAGCTCTCCTCTATACTTGGTCTTTTGGCAAGCAATTGGTTCTCTATCTCTGGAACCTCCTTTGAGCAATTCTCTTTTCTCCTTCTAGGCTTCAACTCATCTGTACTTTCCAAGAACATAACTATCCTCTTTATCCAATCTATGTTGGAATTCCGCAAGGTTCTGCCACATTTCTACTTTCACATAGAAACTCTTACCAGCTTCCTTTTTCTCTTAGCAATTCTACCCACATCCTTTGTGGAATTGTCTTTGGGAGTTGCAACAATATTTTTTCATCAATGTAAAGACTACAACTTTCCAATCTTCAAATCCAGTTAAAATTAAACCATATCATCTTACCTTAAAGATCTCTGTCTAATCTTGTCCTCCCATTCACCTGCGCTTTTGAATGGACTGTTCTTTCCACTAGCCTTCAGATGTATCTTCAAACTATGTTACTTCAAGAGATTACAAAGTCCTTCTTATAGTTTAACTACAGTAATCCTGCTATAAAATTTCAATCATTCAATATCTACTAATCATTAGACAAATTTGCATACCTTCACCAACCTTTAGGATCTCACCACTCCTTCAAATCAGTTTCAGTAGATCTTCATGCTTCCACTGCACAAATTTTCAACTCAACTACTGTCAATTAGATTTAGAATCTGATTCTTTCTTCTAATCTTATAGTTTTATCTTGGCAAAGCTTAACTATCAGCAACAATTTCTCCTTTGTTGAGTTTTCTTCCACTCGTAAATCCTTACCAATTTCTTCTATTACTGCTTCTTAAGACTTGATCTTCTTTTGCTGAGATACTTCATTAGCTGCAACTATCAATCCTCAATCTATTTCTTTATCCAGCAAAACTCAAATCAGAGTTAAATAAAACAATACCCGTATGATTTCACAAGAAGTCTCCATTCACTCTTCACATCCGAGTGAATCTCCATTCTTCAAAACATCGCCGTAGATTCTTTATGTTTCTAAAATCTCTTCTTAATTCTTATTCACCTGCCTCTAAGAACTTAACTATTCTTCTCCAATTTCAATTTCGAACATTTCACAATTCCAATTATATAGATTCATTGGCCATAAATCTCTTGTCAAAATCTGAACATTTTATCAAAATGTAGTAATATCAAGATTAGTATTCCTCTTACCAATCTCCCAGCTTTCCCTGGTCGCTTAATTGTTAGATTAGGATCTGATCTCCCTTGCCTGCATACACATCTTTCCACATGTCTCTGTTCTAAATTCTTTCAAAGAAACTTTCACACATTATTTCTTTGTTCTGCTCTAATACCAAATGACGTAGGGTTACCCCTGCTTTACCCACACTATTCATATAGACTTATGCATAAACCATTTTCTGCCCAGGAATTTATATGACCTTCCAGTCAAAGGTTCATTATAAATAACAATGGTTTAAGGCCCCCTTAATTAGAATTCATGTGGAATGATTTAGTTATTAACCACATAGCCTAGCCCTTCCAATCATTTCTATTGGGACTTCATACATCCTCATAAACCTTTATTAATTCCTATGGATGCACATATATCCAAACCCCACTTTATAACTTTGGGTTATAATTGGAAAACCGTTGAAACCCTTCTATCGGCACTTTAATCCATTATAATTCTCCTATAAGAGAATACACGTAAAAATATGCATAACATATCTTTTTCCGCCTTTCCTCAGCCTTTGCACATTTCCCAAGAATTTCCTTTATCGCAATCGCTCATCGTAGTTTACCATGGTCATACCACATATATGCTCTTATCACCCCTTCAACTCTGATATGCGACTATCGGAAGCATTTAAATAATGCTTAAGCCTTAAAAGACTCAGGAACAACACATTAACAAAATACAAAGGAAATACACGAAATCTGGCTCCGAAACATAGAAGCGGATCTCAAAATCTATACACCCGCATTCATATTTATTATTGGGTCCGCCCTCCATATTAAACCTTCCGTTGCACTACTCCTTCCATCTCTGATCTCCGATAAAATCCTCACTGTCGATCTGGATCCTGATCTGAAGATTGTTGATTCAACCGATCAACAAACCTGCTTGACAGATCCTCCGTCGTTGATCTACACTTCGTGGATCCAACGGTCCATGATGATTGCGGGTGGACAAGTAGCACGGAGAATAACCACCCAAAAAAGTGGTTTCCTCTCTCTTTCTCATTGCTACGTGTCGCTCGGATAGTGGAATCAAGTAACTACCCTTCAATACTACTTACCACTCAGATCCCATGTGAAATACCGTTTCTTGTTGTGAAACCACTTCTTCGCTGGTTATCTTCCATGCTCTTCCACCATGCGATGACCGTTGATCTATGAGGTCCAATGGTTGTTGTGAATTGACACTCTAATCCTCCACTATTCTGTTTGCTTACGATTTTACGTTATTTCTTCAGCGTTTTTGTGGTTCCAGGTTTCTTCAAGGTTCTGATCCCTTGGTTGTTTCACTGCGCACTTCCTCCTGAGCTTTGTCTTTGATCTTTCTAATGGATTCAAGAATCCATTATGATCCTCCTCTTCATGTATTTCTTTGTGTAATCGCCGAACTTCGCCTGCAACTCTCTGTTACATAGAATATGCTAATTCATTCATTCATCATTCAATATTCAATAACACACTTATACAAATTGGAATTTGAATCTCTGTGCATATATATATCAACAAACAATTACATAATGAGACTCTTTGTCTCTCCTTGGCCCGATCTTCTAATTAATGACCTCTGTTACATCATCTGCCCGTAGGCTTACAAACACCTCTATCTATCTAATTATTTAACTCTCTCTCTCTCTCTGTCTCTACCCTCTACCTATGACTTTTAGGCTTACATTTATACAAAAAGGGAATCTAAAACCAATTCCTACTTTAGATCCATAAGCTTCTCAACAAAATCCTAAAATATATCTCTCATCCCTAAGGATTCTCTCAAATCCACAAAATCATGAGCTGACTCCTAATCTAAGATTTACAATCAATTCTTAATCCTCTCATCACTCAACTATCCTAAATATCTCATGTTCTCCTACATTCAAGAACATTTACAATTATGCCTCACAACATTCAATTAAATCCTATTCTAGCTTCTCTCATTAAAATCACTCAAACTCTTAGTAATTACATTAATTCCATACTTAGGAAACCAACTTTCTTGAAACACAAGACCGCCTATGTCTACTAGAATACAATAATGATGTTGAGCTGAATTCTCCTGCATCAGGAGATATGCAAAAAATAAAATTAAAAAGAAGAAGTTACTTTTCTTATTTTCCCTCTAAAATATTTACATGTACCTCTTTTTAATTTTAAAGGATTTGATTAGTTTTCATATTATGACATGGAAATTACATGAAAATTTCATGGACACTTTTAGGCTGAAAGTTCCACTAATGTTTCATAAAAAGAATGTATGTAAACTTTTCTTTTGAAAAGAAAAATAAAATAAGTTCTTTAATTAAATAAAAGATTGCAAGGAAATTATGAGAGAAAATTAGATTATTAATATTAAATTAATAATTTCCTTGGAGATGTTAGCATGATTCCTATAGAATTTTAATATGAATATGTGCACAATAATAATATCTACTATATTGGAATTCTTGAAATAAATTTCTATGTTAATTCTTGAAAGAATATATTCATTGCATGCATCATTATATTAGATTTTGAAGTGAAATGTATTTGTAGACATTATCAGATTCTTGTAAAAGAGAAAAGTTAATTAAAGTAATTTTCTTGGAAGGGTTTTGATGAATCCATATGCATATATTACATATGTTCTTTATTTCAGGATTTTAATTTAGAAACACATGCATTGGAGTTTTGTGCATGAATTGATGAAAAATAAAGGTTGTTTTCTTGAAACATGCATATGAATCTCGTCCATATAAGAAGAAGAACTCATGATTGTTTCTTGAAAAGATTATGTGCATTGAGGTAAGGGTCATTGTGGTAGACAAAAAATACATGTTGCATGTATAAAAGGGTAGTCATTTTGATATGGAAAAAATGTTTTTGCTTCTTGACAGAGAAAGTTATTATGTAAATATTATGTAAATATTGTTGAAAAGAATAATCTCTTGAAAAGATTGTCTGGTTAGATGAATTGTCTTAATTTATTGATTTATGTGCATAAAATGTTAAGTTAACCTTGTTATTGTTCATTGGGCTTTATGCATAAAATATGGTCAGCTATGGTATATTGAAAGGAAAGCATGAGAAACTTGCATGTAGAAAGATAGAGAAATGACTTTATATTAAGTTTTTTTTGAAAAAGAAGTAATATTTGTTTACTTGAAAATAATAGTTAATGATAGTAGAATTCTAGAGGAGGAATATATATTGCCTACATTAAAGAAGGGTTATTATGATAAGTTGTTGCATACAAAAATAATAGTGATTTTGATATAGAGATATGTTCTTTACATGTATAGAAGAACTATTGAGCTATATTTCTTTAGAAAAACTATATGTGATTACTTTTATGTTATCATAAATATTGTGTTAGTTTCTTTTGGGATAAGATCATGTATATGCATGCAATATTTGTATTAGGTTTCGTTTGGAAAGAATATACATTTGTATGCGGGAAAAATATCATGTTGTGTTGGGCTATATTGGAAAAGATTATTTGGGAAAGAATTTGAATTACATGAACAAAAACCATAGTAATGTGTTGGTTTCCTCAGAATATATATATGGGTAATGTTGGTACACTCTTTGGAAAGGAAGAGATGTCATTGTATGTTTTATTGCATTAGTTTTATGGAAACAAAAACATGTTTTTTCATGCCCTATTATACTCGATTTCATTGAAAAGGAAACATGTGTTGCATGCTCTATTGTGTTAAGCATTATTTTGGAAAGTACATGCTTTTTCATTCATAGGAACAACATTCATAGTGTTAGGTTTCTTTACATATTTGCATGCACCAAAAGTAATGGTTGAAGTCTAGTTATTTTCATAAAGTTTATGTAATTCGCATGCATGAAGATCATAACTTATGTGTTAGTTTCTTTTAAAGGAATGTATAGAGAGTTGTAGTGATTTGTCTTGCAAGAACGTGGGCTTATGTGAGGGGAATATTAATTAATGTGGTATTTGTTTATAGAAATGCATTGATGGTTATACACTGATCTGAAATGATCATAAACTAAAACTGGTGTAGAATTGATTAACCATTAACGATTTTGATGTTAGCTGAAAGTGCAGAAATCAAGGAAAACTGCTTGAGAAGAAGACTTTACGACAGCTGATTAAACATAATAAAGATGCATAAAAGAAGAAAAAATAGTAAAAACACAATGAAACCAAATAGCGAGATTAATGACGAAGTTCGTCCCTAATGGACTATGTCTCCAGGTCCACTTTCAATATGGGCAACCATTTTTATTAGGAATGAAAAGAAGGTGTTGATTACACAGATATTTGATCAATCTGAATGTGCAAGTAGGCACTTCTAATCAACGTCATCATATAGCTCTCTGAACCAGCTTTCCAACGCCTCTAATGGATTTGAATTCCAACTCTAGATGCTCTGTAACACTGAAAAAAACTACCTATGACCTCCAAAATCTACAAGAAAAAGTAAAAAACTACTCCCCTTTTTCCAGGAAGGGAAATCCGCCTTTTAAAGGCCTGCAAATACATCAAAACCTCCATTGCTGAATACAGGATGAATTTGGTTGCAATCTGGTTAGGTTTGGGCTTGGTCTAGTTGCAATTTGCCACCTTAGGGTTAATGCCATGGTCATGGAATTAATTCCAACCATAAACTATTTTAAAAACCCAAATTAAAACATTATAATAAATTTCCGAACTACTAACAGCTACCGTCAGCGCAAATTGGGTGGACCGCTGGCATGTGACCAAGCGGTGTAACCCTTGGTGGGCACTATCCCCGCGGTTACAATGGCCAACCCACTACGATTATACCTGTTCACATGAAGATCGGATCTGCTACGGTTATCTCCAACTCTGCGATGAAGCTCCGAGCCATGGTTCCATAACCTGTTCACATGTGACTGTCACCTTCGCGGTTCCATTGCATTTAGGGTGGTGGTCAACTGACTGCAGTTAACCCTCGCCTGCTAACATTCCATTACCTCCGCTGTGGTGAGGATTGACGGTTTGATGCCATGGTTTCCCTGTCTCCAACGGTCTATCCATGCAGCATGTTCATATGTGGTTGTTGCGGTTTGGAACCTCACACGGTTAGACTACAACAGTTTAGCACTGTGTTTTATATATTTGCAATGTTTTTGTATTGGGAATAGGCTGAGGGTTACATAGCTTAGGTTTAGGACTTTAGGCATAGGTCTAGAGCATTAGGTTTGTTTAACACATAGTTAGGTAGGTTTTAGATACCTTAATGCATGGTTTGAGGTTTTAGATGTAGGATTAGGGTTTTAATAATTGATCACCCATTTACAATCATTCATCGCCAAGTGACATTAGTGACATTCATCGCATGATGACATACCAATGCATATCATCAACACAATCCACATTTGCGATGACAACCTGACGACGAACCATATCGATCCTTTGCCATCAACGACACACATATCGACATCAAAACCTGCAAGTCGAATGGCAGAACACATGTCGTCGACCAATCGTAGCGGAACTGTCGATGAACACAAGTCGATATCCAGGCGTAAACCCATATCAACTGAATGCCATGGAAACCATAAACATTACCTGAACAACCTAATCCATAACTAATACTATCGAACTCTAGAAGCTGAACTGAATTGACGACAAAACTGAATACTGATGACGACACTTGAACACCTATGCAACTGAATCAATGGAATCCTCCTAGATCATTCCTCTCCACTTGAAAGCTTTTGGACCACAAAAGTTCTACTAATCAAATAGTTGATGAGGGTAGAAATCCCTCTCTTTCCACCTTGACCTGATGATGTACCAATACATTCAATCAATCACTTGCAATTGATGACCCTGATGATACTGACCATGGAACTTTTTGAGTCGGTGACCTGTTTCATCCATCTACAGTATGAACAACTTGCAACGATGGGCAACCAACCTGTTATGAACATGGCAATTGATTTATTTCCATAAAGAACCATGAGTTAGTGATTCATAATCTTTGAAAACAGTCTCTACTGGATGTTGTTTAATACCATCAACATGTATAAACAATCTATTTTGCGGAATGAAAGAGACAATCAAAGATATTCTTGACATCAAACCAGCTACTTGATTAATCATACTTTCCTACTTCCTGACTACTAAGTGAACTTGTTGCAATGAACCTATCCAACTGTAAGGTGAAATCTACTGCAACTTAGTTTGATTCTGAAAGTATTGAATTAGCTGTTGATTTCTTTGAATCACTTTTCCTTCATTTATTAAATGATGTTTCCATTGATTAGCACTTTCCTCTGATGCATAAGTTTCGCTTAGACATTTTGACACTGCTTTAGAAAAGGCTTGGATATGAAAACAAATAGATTTCCACTCCACTTGAAAAGAGGTTTCCGAAATGTTCGAGTAATGACATGGCGACACAATAGAAGAGAAGTTGAACATTGACTTTCCCCAATACTAACCTATACCCTTACAACTATTAATTTCCAAACTTAAACTGAATTGATTCATTCTGACATTAGGAAGAGGAGCTTTAGGCACACATTGTAATTCATGTTGTAATCCCTGCTTATGAATAAAATGTTTGATTTTACATAGAACTATAATTGTTTCTATCTCTTTAATCAAACCATCTTTATGCTGAGTTGCATAACTTAAACAAGAATCTTGTTGATTGTTATGTTGATCCTTTACAGACACGATTACAAACCGCTTGTTTGAACTTATTAATCGCTTCATCTAATTAACATTAACTGAATTCAAGTGATTTTTTTTATGTGCCCTAACAAACAATAAATTCAACCCCATCTTTCTTAAGGTGATATTTATATTCTCTCCTGTAAAATACTGCATCATGATCATAAAGGTAAGGACTTCCTAAGACAACTCCACATATGTCTACTAGAACCACATCTAATTCCACTTCATCAATGTAATTAGTCGTTATGGCAAATCTTAATCAACACTATTTGGTGACATTTATCTGAGTTGATTTATTTAGCCATCCAAATGGGTAAGGTCTTGGATGATTCCGTGTTTCCAAACCCAAAATTTTAACTAAATATTCAGATATTAAATTCACCTGTGATCCATTGTTAAACATTGTATCTATCTTTGTATGCTTAGAAGTTATCCTTATGTTAAACAATTCAACTCTTTTATCCTCATGTGAAGGATTTATGTTTGATGAAGATGCAATAGTTTTCAAACTTGAACCAGTGTCAGAAGTTTTTCCTGTCGTAACCATGGCGGTTATCCTCCTTTCATCACCTGAAACTGAACCTAGATCTTGTCGGACTGCTGCAATGGCCTTCTTTTCATCCTTCTTCTTAAGGAACTTTTTGGTCTTAAGTTCTGGATGAAGTTTACAGCACTTTGATTCATCATGACCGATTCTCTGGCAATGAGAACAAGTAGGTCTTTCCTTCTGAATGATCACTGATTTCTTTGTTATGAAACTAGCTCAAGAAAAGATAGAAAAGATAGATCAAAGCCTTAGAATCCAGCCTCTTTGAGGGGGCAACCTCCTTTACATTACATAAATGAACAATTCCTGGATGATACAAATGAAAAGACCTCCTTTCTATATATAGGAGTCTAAGGGGTCATAACATAATCAGAGCCGACATAGCAATAATAATGTAAGGGCACAATAATAGCAATAGTGGGCTTCTATGGGGCACAATAGTAATAATATGGGCACTACATGGGTACATCAATATAATAAGTGGGTTATACTAATAACAATAAGGGGTTACACTAGTAGTATAGGGGCCTAACATGCCCCTCTCCTTCAAAAAGTGTTGTCCTCAACGCTTGAGTAGTTCTTGATGCTTCTGTATAAAATTCTTGTCCTCCCATGTGGAATATTTAGCAGGTAAGTTCGTCCACTTGATGAGATACTCTTAAATTGATCAATTTCATAGCTGTCGGGTTCTTGTTTCTGTGACTGCTCCAGGTTCCAATATGATTTTTCCTTCCTCTTTAATTTCTGGCAATATTGTTTGAATTGGGATCTTTTGCAACTTTTGAATAAGTGGCCATACTTCTTCGTCCTTCTTCCATTCATCCCTTGCTTCGTTTATCCAATCTGGTTGGATAATATAAATAGCACAAAACAATGCTTCCACATCCTCATCCTTTAAGAGTCTTCCCATTCGATAAGGTCGCCATTTTTTAAGTGCACGTAGTATTGCCAACTTTTCCTTCTCATAAATAGCTTGCTTGAGATGTAGCAGTAAAAATACCCAATCACCTACATCAAAAAAATTTCACTACCAGGGAAAATTTTAAGAACCCCTCCTAAATTTATAAATATAATAAATGGGCGAATCTCCATGGTATATAGGAAAAATGGAAGGCGATTTTATCAATAATATAATATGTATATATAATTTTTTGGCGAATCTCTCACCAGGCATGGCGAAAATTTTACTCAATTATAAAATCCTGTAAGATCTTCGCGAGTCTTTCACTAAATAATAAAACTTTGTAAAGTCCTAGTGAATCTTAGCATAGGCTACATGCTGGTTTAATTCCCCCATTTAAATAGGCTACATTCCAGGTGAATACCATGGGTCAATACCATGTGCCATTTTGGTGAATACCATGGGTCAATACCATGTTCCATTTTTATTTTTATTAATTCTAATATTAGGGTTAATAATGGTTTTTTGCATGGTATTAATAACAATCTAGTCCATGGTATTTGTCCCATAGTATTTTGGCCATAGGTTTCACCTAAATATAACCCATTTTTTGAGTGTTCGTAAATATAAGGTGACTTATGGAGTAAATATAAAAAAATGTTTTATGTGTTTACCATACCTCTCGTTTATTTATATTTTTATTAATTTACCATACCTCTTTTACAAATATGGTATTTGGACCATAGGATTCACTTAAATAAAACCTCTTTCTTGAGCCTTCATAAATAGAACGAGGGTTATGGACTAAATATAAAAAGAGGTTTTATTTATTTACGATACGTCTAGTTTATTTATATTTTTATTTATTTACCATACCATTTGAGTAAGTATAAAAATACGTTTTATTTATTTACCATACCTCCACTTTACTTATATTTTTATTTGTTTACACCGTTACATGTATATAAGGTGACTTATGGAGTAAATATAATTTTTTTTTTATTTATTTACCATACCTCTCATTTATTTATATTTTTATTAATTTACCATACCTCTTTTATAAATATGGTATTTGGCCCATAGGATTCACTTAAATAAAACCTATTCTTGAAAATGGGCGAATGGATTCACTTAAATAAAACCTATTCTTGAAAATGGGCGAATGGAAGGTTGTAGGTCGTAATTTCAAGGGCTAAATTTACCTTTTTTACCCTCTCCCTTAAAATAAGGTGGGCTATTTGAGGTGATTTGTAAAAATGTACTATGATACAAAATATTCGCCCACTAAAAATTTAAAACCCCTTAATTTCGCCAAAGGGCGAACATTCGCCCCTAAAATTATCCTTGTTCACTACGATGTTGATCTACCTGTTGTTTCATTTGATTTTACACCGAAGTGGCATTATCCTTTAAAAGTTGGAGAACTTGTTGTTGATGCTTGATGTGATCTTTCACTGCTTGAACCTTTTTCTTCTTGATATGTCCTTCTATCTCTGGAGTTTGAGGAGTGGTAATTTCTTCCAATCCTTTACAAGAGATGGTCGGATTCATTTCTTGATGCTCGATGTGATCTTTCACTTCTTGAACATTTTTCTTCTTTATATGTCCTTCTATCTTGACAGTTTGAGGAGTGGTAATTTCGAACAATGAATTACAAGATATGGTTGGATTCATTTCTTCTTTCTCGATGTGATATTTCACTTCTTGCACCTTTTTCTTCTTGATATGTCCTTCTATCTTGAGAGTTTGAGTAGTGGTAATTCTTGCCAATGCTTTACAAGATATGGTCTGATTCATTTCTTCTTTCTCTGGGGTGGGGTCCTGGTGTATATCTTCTTCTTTTGTTGTTTCTTGATCCTTTTCTTCCTCCTCTTCATATTCTCTGTAAAATAATTTCTTCTCAGCACACTTATTACCTTTAGTGCATTTGCTATCACAATTGTAACAAATCCCTTTTTCTCTTTTTTCTTCCAATTGTTGTGGTGTAACCCTTGTAGGTTGTGGAAGGCTAGGAGAAACAACACTTCCATCTTCATAGTTGTGAGGGGTACGCTTCCTGGTTTCCATAATTTTGCTTTCCACTATGTCACAAAGCCCTTTTACTCTTTCCAATTGTTGTGGTGTTGCTCTAAAGAAGGTGTTGCTCTTTGTATCCTCATAATGTGCTATCATTTCCTCCGTGAAAATTGACCACGTAACAAGTTGTTTACGAGAACAAAGCCCTTTGTACCATAAAAATTGATCTGGTTCTAAATATGAAGATGCAATACATACCTTTTGTAACAGTTGTACACCATGTAGATCAAAATATTGCTCCATATGAAGTATCCAATTTACCGGATCCTTGTCATCAAACTTCCTAATCTTGCTTTTTCTTGATTTTAGGAGCTCGACATTGAAACGACTGTAACTCTTTGCTTTCGGATATTTAAGTTCTGAAATTGTGATCTATAGTAGCCCTTTGTGTCCTCTTTCCAATGCCACCAGTCTGATCCAAATTGGATTCTCCAAGAAATAGTTATGCACAATCTCCCAAGATGACCTGATTATAGACTAGTTCAGTAGAGCGAACTTGTACAACGTGCCGCGCGTCACTGTTTCAACCTTTGGATCTGAAAAATGCATACAAGAAACTAAAGTCCGTCCTCTTTCTATATCTTCTTACGAAATTTCAATCCGATCCCCAGAGAGAAAGTTATGATGATTTTCCCTAGGTAACCTGTTTGGATTGTAATTCAGGAGTCTGCAAAAAGACCAACTTCCTCAGATCATATCTCCGCAAATATAGTGCGAAAAGCTCTGAAATTTGTACTCGTGGTTCAATACGATTCCTTCTCAAATGGGTTTTTTTTGCAACTTCTGAAATGTTGTAGAAAAAAACTTATAGCGAAAATGCCACGATGACTTGTTTGGAGTAGAAAAACCCTAGAATCCAAAGCTCTAATACCAAATGTTATGAAACTAGCTCAAGAAAAGATAGAAAAGATAGATCAATGCCTTAGAATTCAGCCTCTTCAAGGGGGCAACCTCTTTTACATTACATAAATGAACAATTCTTGGATGATACAAATGAAAGGATCTCCTTTCTATATATAGGAGTCTAAGGGGTCATAACATAATCAGAGCCGACATAACAATAATAATGTAAGGGCACAATAATAACAATAGTGGGCTTCTATGGTGCACAATAGTAACAATATGGGCACTACATGGGTACATCAATATAATAAGTGGGTTATACTAATAACAATAAGGGGTTACACTAGTAGTATAGGGGCCTAACATGCCCCTCTCCTTGAATTATTATTTCCCTTACTGTCACTGGAATCTTTGGTTTCCAACTCTTTTGATGACTGCGATGAAAACTTGAGTGGTCGGCCACCTAATTTAATATGTATGGACTAAACACACACCTCATCAAAATCATCAGGATTAAACATCAATAAAGTATGATGCAAATATGAATGTAAACTACCGATGTATTTTAATAAAGTTTCACGTGTAACTAATGAAATACCAAGCGCCAATGCTTTCTTTCTAAATTTCTAAGTAAAATCCTAAACAGTCTACCCTTTACCTTGCCTCATATGCTACTAAACAATAACAACTTGCTGCATGTATCCTAAAGGATAGAACTATTTCCTAAGAGCTTTTAGAAACTTAGACCATGATGAGATGACTTTTCCTTTACGCTTTACATCTATCTGAGTTTTACTTTCCCACCAGATTAAAGTTGTTCCCCCCATTCTAAGAGTAGCTAACTGAATTTTAGTTTTATCACTAGAAATGTTCTGAATGCAGCAATACACTTCTAACTGCTTAATCCAGTTATCTAGCATTTCAGGATTCATTTCACCATCGTAAACAGGTAACTCAAATTTAACATCAAGTTTCAAAAGAGATGTTTTCTTAAGTTTCTTTTCCATTTTAGATTATGCACTGGAAGAAGAAGAAGAAGATGATGATGATGATGGAGATGATGGAGGTGAAGGTGGTTTATCAGTCTTCCCTTTACCTTTGTACTTATTCAATGCCTTTGAAGAAGACGCTGCATCTCTCGCCTTCTTGTATTCATACAGTGCTCCCAACATCTGCAACATAGTCAAGAATGCCTACTAAAACTGTTCTTCACTCATCTTAGTTTCAGTGTTTTCACCTGCACCAAGTCCTGACATGGTTGATTTATGATCGACTCGTTGCTTTCCAATCTATGGATTCTCAAGGATTCCTTCTCCTCGTTGCGACTTTGACTTGGTTAACATTGAATGGAAAATTCTACAAACATAACCTGCTATGATACCAAATTAATGATCAGAAATGATCATAAACTAAAACTGATGTAGAATTGATTAACCATTAATGATTTGGATGTTAGTTGAAAGTGCGGAAATGGCGGAAAACTGCTTGCGAAGAAGACTTTATGACAACTGAGTAAACATAATAAATATGCATAACAGAAGCGAAAACAGTAAAAGCACAGCGATACCAGATAGTGAGATTGATGATAGAGTTCGTCCATGATGGACTACATCTCCGGGTCCACTTTCAAGATGGGCAACCGTTTTTAATAGGAACGAAAAGAAGCTGTTGATTACACATAGATTTGATCAATCTGACTGTGCATGCAGGCACTTTTGATCACTGTCATCATAGAGCCCTCTAAACCATCTTTCCAATGCCTCTTACGGATTCCAATTCCGACTCCGGATGCTCCCATAACACTGAAAACAAAACTACCTATGACCTCCAAAATCGGCAAGCAAAAGTCAAAAACTACTCCCCTTTTTCCAAGAAGGAAAATCCGCCTTTTAAAGCCTACAAATACATCAAACCCTCTGTTTCTGAATACAAGGTGAATTTGGTTACAATCTGTTTAGGTTTGGGCTAGGTCTAGTTACAATTTGCCACCTTAGGGTTAACGCCACGGTCATGGAATTAATTCCAACCATAAACTGTTTTAAAAACCCAAATTAAAACATTATAATAAATTGTCGAACCGCTAACAGTTACCTTCAGCACAAATTTGGTGGACTGCTGGCATGTGACCAAGCAGTCTAACCCTTGGCAGCCACCTGTATGGTTTATCATCGTGGTTCCAGTGGCCAACCCGATACAGTTATACCTGTTCACATGAAGATCGGATCCGCTATGATTATCTCCAACTCTGCGGTGAAGCTCCGAGCTGTGGTTACATTACCTGTTCACATGTGACTATCACCTTCGCGGTTCTAGTGCGTTTAGGGCGGCGGTCAACTGACTGTAGTTAACCCTCGTCTGCTCACATGCCATTACCTCCGTTGTGGTGAGGACTGGCGGTTTGATGTCACGGTTTCCCTGTCTCTGACGGTCTATCCATGCAGCATGTTCACATGTGACTGTTGCGGTTTGCAACCCTGCGTGGTTAGGCTGCAGCAGTTTAGGACTGTGTTTTATATATTTGCAATGTTTTTTTATTATGAATAGGTTTAGGGTTACATAACTTAGGTTTAGGACTTCAGGCACAGGTCTAGAGCATTAGGTTTGTTTAACACATAGTTTGGTAGTGTATTGTGATAGGGTTGGTAGGTTTAGGTAGGTTTTAGATACCTTAATGCATGGTTTGAGGTTTTAGATGTAGGATTAGGGTTTTAATAATTGATCATCCATTTACAATCATTCGTCGCCAAGTGATATTAGCGACATTTGTCGCATGATGACATACCAATGCATATCGTCGACACAATCCACAGTTGCGATGACAACCTAACGATGAACCATATCGATCCTTTGCCATCAACAACACCCATGTCGACATCAAAACCTGCGAGTCGAACGACAACACACATGTCGTCGACCAATCCTAGCGGAACTGTCGATGAACACAAGTTGACAGCCAGGTGCAAACCCATATCAACTGAAGGCCATGAAAACCATAAACATTACCTGAAAAGCCTGATTCATAACCAATATTGTCGAACTGTCGAAGCTGAACTGAATTG
This sequence comes from Pinus tabuliformis, assembly GCA_031772625.1. Classification (NCBI taxonomy): domain Eukaryota; kingdom Viridiplantae; phylum Streptophyta; class Pinopsida; order Pinales; family Pinaceae; genus Pinus; species Pinus tabuliformis. The sequence goes on along the minus strand of CM062814.1, from coordinate 659,466,846 downwards.
ATGAGGACACTGAATACTGATGAAGATACTTGAACACCTGTGCAACTGAACCAACGAAATCCTCCTGGATCATACACTTATAAATAATTCATATGCGATATTAAAGGAAGCATGTCGTGATATTTTTTTGCATTTCATGAATGTACATGAATAAATGGTGAAGCAACATTAGTATATATTTATTAGTTGGTTTCATTAATAATTGATTTGATCATTATATCAAAGGTCGTTGGCAATGGAAGTTGTGAGAAAAGGTTGCAACATATAAAGATAGAATAAGTTACTATTATGGCGGGAAATAACTCAGTGGTCTACGTAGATTGAAGGAATGTCAGTTGTAGGAAAATCCATAGATAGAAAGAACCAAGCCCTAAAGGCACAATTCTTAAGGGTTTGTGGGTAAATTATGTCATGATGATTGTAATAACTTATAAAAAGTTATGTTGTTTTTGAGATGATATTTTTTGTAATACTTTATAACAATGGTCAAGAGATAGACTCTTTGATAACCATTGAGTGAGGGGTGAACACCCTCACCAACATTTAATAATAAAATTAAACATTTGTTGATTTTCACCTTACGGAGTTTCTAGGTTATATCGATGTCTAATGATGTGGTTGTGTGTTGTTACTTTTTTATGACGTTGATTCCTTGCATGATGTGTGTTTGTGTTTTCAAGAATATGATTAATTAAGAGAGTAAAAATAATTATGGAATTGATGCAAGGTTACATCAGAAAGATTATGTTAATATGCTACAACAGTGGTTGTTAATGGTTATGTAATTTAGTATTCCCTTACTAAAGTTCCTCAATGTAATGATCAAGATTCTATCTAATGGTTAATGAGGAATCTGGAATAGTAATTTGGATAGCTACATGTAAGTAAATTGTGTAAAAAAGTTTAACTCCATACATTTTGATGCGATGTTATGGAGAATGTTACAAAGAATATTTTTAAATATATCATGAATTTACATCAAACATTATTTGTCAGAATCTTCAACTTCAAAACAAATTATCACATTATCTATAAATACATTAACTTTTTAATTAAAATAATATTATTAATATATCATAAAATTACATTAAACATTATTTATGGGAATCTTTAACGTGTAAAAACACACTGATTATTTAAAAGATAGATTTAACGAATAATAAAAACGAAAAATATTATCATATAAATTTAGGAATATCGAGTGTTAAAAATACGACTCATATATTTATTTAAAAGAAAGTACCATTAATTTATTGAGGTGAGAGGCTCATTCTACAACCTATTATGAGGGATTTGTAAGTTTGTCAGTCCATTTGTTCCCTTTAAAATAAAAATAAAAAATAAAAATTATGTCCCAAATAAAAAAATAATATGTTGTAAAGTAATTAGAAGTAAACAAAATGTGTGAGATAAGATATTTAAATATTATACTTTTTAAAAATATTTTAACGTTAAATTTAAATCAACTATTTAAAAATCTATGTTAACAAATTTATGTCATCTCGACTTCATATATATCTATATAGAGAAAACAATTGTTAAAATAAAATATTTTAATATTGTATATTAAAAAATATTCAATGTAAGTTATCAATAAAATAGTTTAATACGAATTAATATTCACATATGCTTTAAAATATGTTAATAATAAAAAGTCATTTTAATTTATGTGATAAAATGTCTCTATATACATATTATGTGAAATATTTTAATGTCAATTATATATAGTTTTATAAAGATTAAATATATATCATGAAAAAATTATACTTTTATGGTTAAAATGTTTATTTAATTATATATATATAATATTTACCATTAACAAATACAATTTAAACAATAAAAAATAATACATTATATTTTACACTTTAAAAAAAAAACACCTCAAAAATTAATCCCTCATTTCCTATTCATATTAAATTTGTAATAATATTTATTCTTTACAAAAAGAAATTAATAAAATTCAAAAGTTCCTTCGGATGAATGGAAAAGCCACAACGCGTAATGGAGCGTTGCTAGTTCGAGAAACTACCGCCGCACATATGAATACGTAATGAGGTATACCAAGTATCTCGCATAGTTATGGCTTTTTTTGTAAATGCTCTCTTCACCCTTTTTGGTTCATTTAAACGCTCCACTATCTAGTTATTCGGGTAAACTTCCTATCCATCGACAGTTTGTTTTGCCCGCATCCAAAGGGAAATTCATATTTTTTTATGGTAAATGTGAAAGTTGAACATCGTTATCTTTAGGATGGGAAGATTGATTTTGAAATTAAAGTTTTTTCTCTATGTTTAAAAAGAATTCACTCCGCGACCATTATATTCGTTTACGACTCTACAAATATACTGGCATACCTAGTCTTTCATTTCTCATGTTTTCTTTATAGACCAGAAGGGGAATGCACTGAGCTCAAGCCTCTCTCGGCTTCTTATAACCAGGTTCGATAGGCTTGAAAATTATCAACTCCCTATTCATAAATCAGTAAGGGTCATCAAGTTTCATGGTCCCCAACATTGCTGGTTCAAGGGATCATAAAATTTGCATTACTCTCGATAGTCTTGCAAATTAATTTCATTTAGAATTTTAATTTTAGGATTGTTATTTTTAGTTTATTTTTTTTTAATTTCGGTTAGGTAATATTATAAAATAGGTTACTTTTTATTTTATTATGGAAAAATGTTTTTATTGAACAGAATTGATATGTTAGTCTATTAGATTAGTGAATTATGTGTTTTTTTTAATTTTTCCTTTGATAGAGTTTTAGTTCATTTATTATTTATTTTTCTTTTAATTTTTTATCAAAAAATTATTAAAAAATTATTAATTATGTTTTTTTTGGAAATGTATCAATAAGACAAACCAAAAATCAATTGGTGATAAAGCATATTTTTAAGGTATTTTTGTAATTTTGTAATCTAACCATGAGAAACCAAATGTCTATATGTGATTGTAGTGTGTAAATAGAGTAAAGTTTTTGTAATACTATCGAGGAGAATTGCAAAAGTATCAATTTCAATATTGTAAGTAAGATGATATAATTTTAAAAGGTGATATAATTTTAAGTACTTACAATAATACAACTATTGATAAGAAAAAGAAAAAGACTAATCTTATAACAAATCAATAGAGATTGATGTATCTTATTACAGTTCAATAAAAAAATTGATGAGACACGAAAATATTATATTGTGATTATGAATTCTCTTAAAATAGAAGAGCTGACATTATGGATTTTATACCAACTATTTTATTTACCAATTACACTAATTACTATTAAAAATACATTGTTTTAATCGACTAAAATTTAAAAATCTATAACCATATAGCATTCCTAAATACCATTCTTTTGATTAGATAAATAAAAACACATAAACATACACCATTCATTATTTATTCCTAAATACCATTCTTTGTATTCTTTTGATTAGAAATAAAAACACATAAACACACACCATTCATTATTTAAGCCATAAAATAATACACATTGATTTTCTTCCACCGAACACAAACCATCGAGACGGATTGCAGCATTTCGACTTTAAGACATAAAGTAGCGTACATCATTACTTATTGAAAGACATTAAATAATATACTACCTTTAATTATTTATGATATAATTTAATGCCACTGTAAAGTGACAAAACCGATTGCAACATTCGAAAGATCGTGAAGTAGACAATGTTGAGATTTTCTGTTTAATTAATTTGACAGAAATCTCATGTATGTGACAACAATAGGATTAGTTGCTATATTAGCCCCAGTATTTTTTGAGGAGGAGTTAATGCATCCTATATTTGTTGTGAGGGAATTTATGATTCAGTTTTATACTCCAGCTATAAGAAATGTAATCTCGTAGAGGATTGTGAGAGTGTACAGAAAATAGGGTACGCTGAGAGTATGTGTGAAGAATTAGAATTGTTGTAATCTCCATTGAATAATAAGATTGCTGATGCTTTTGTTTTGGTGGACGTAGCCCAGATTGGTTGGGTGAACCACGTTAAATCTGTGTGTTATGGTTTTGTGATTTTTTAATGTGTTGTGTATGTGTGTTTATTTTATTCCGCTGCGCATTGTTTGGTATAACAATTGGTATCAGAGCGCCGCAGCGGAAGCGTGGAGGGCCCATAACCTCTGGTTGTGGAGCTGGTGCGTGTGACAGAGCTACTGTAGGTGGAGTTTTGGCGATTGGCGCAGTTTCGGTAGAGATAGTCGCGCCAATTTCTGACAGTGATCGGGTTGGCGCGTTTTATTTTGGAACAGATGCGCCAGTGGCGCGTTTTATTTTGGAACAGACGTGTCAGTGGCGCGGATCTGAGTTTAATACTCGTGCCAAAGCGCCAGTATCCCGATTGGCGTGGAATCGACGGGTTTAAGCACGCCAATTTTTTGTCACTTACACCGTTTTTGTTCTGACGCGGATCGTCTATTGTCAAAGAAGCGCCAACATGCCAAGCGAGGATCGCTTTGGTAAAACTGCAATTTTGTTATTTGTTTTTTATTTGTAATCTGCAGTTTGTACAGCAGAGGGATTGTATGATAAGGTAAAGGCATCACAGTAGAAGGCAAAGGCAGTTTTTTTTAGATATTAACTTTATTTATTAAGTTGGAATTGGAGATTCAGTTTGTTACACATGGCAAAAACTCAAAGTGCTCGTTTTGAGATCAAGAAGTTCAATGGCAAAAATAACTTTGAAATCTCGAAAGTGAAGATGCATGATCTGCTTGTGCAACAAGGCGTGGCGAAGGCGCTGTTGGGAAAATCCAAACAACCTTACACCATGACAGATGATGAATGGAATGAATTGGATGGAAGAGCTGTGAGCGGTATTCAACTGTGTTTGGCGGATGATGTTTTGTTTAACATCGTGTCAGAAAAAACTACTACTAGTTTGTGGACAAAGCTTGAGAAGATGTACATGAACAAATCCTTAACCAATAGGATTCTTCTGAAGTGACAATTGTACAGTCTGTGCATGAAGGAAGGTACAACTATTACTGATCATTTGAATGTCTTTAATACTCTCCTGGTGCAATTAGAAAGTATAGAAGTAAAATTTGAATCAGAAGATAAAGCTATAACTTTATTATGCTCGTTGCCCGAGTCATGGGATCATTTTGTTACTTCTATAAGTCTAAGTACATCAGAAACCCTTGAATTTGATGATGTTGTTGGAGATTTGTTGTCCGAAGAGACAAGGAAGAGGTCAAATTCTGAAACCTCTACATCAAAAGCAATGATGGCTAGAGGTCGTTCTAGAGAAAGACACTCTGGTAAGCACAGCGACTCGCGTTCAAAATCAAAAGGGAAGAAGAGTAAGGTAAAGTGCTGGTTTTGTGGCAAATTGGGACATTTGAAGAATGGCTGTTGGAAGAGACAACAGGCATCCAAAGAAGACTCTTCAACAGAGAAGAAAGAAGCAAACACGACAAATACAGGTTCGGCATCCAAGATAGGTATGAGTGATGAAGTGTTATCAGTTGATTTGTCTAGTCATGATCAACATTGGCTGTTAGATTCTGGTGCATCAAATCACATGTGTATTCATAGGGAATGGTTTAAAACTTATAAACCAATCAATGATGGAGTTGTTTACATGGGAAATGATGTCACATGTAACATTGTGGGAATTGGAACCATTCAGCTTAAAATGTTTGATGGGACAAATAAAATTTTAACTGATGTGAGACATGTACCTGAACTAAGAAAAAATCTCATTTCATTAGGCGTACTAGACACTAATGGATATAAAACCTTTATTCAAGGTGGAGTAATGAATGTTTATAAAGGAATTTTACTAGTAATGAAAGCAAAGAAGGTTGGAAATCTTTTTCAGTTAGAAGGAAGAACAGAGTCAGATCATGTTTCTACAGTGTTTGAAAATGTCAGTAATTCTATTCGTTTATGGCATCAAAGGTTGGGCCATATGAGCGAAAGAGGATTAAAGATTTTATCTGGTCGTAAGTTACTTCCTAATATAAAGTCTGTTAAGTTAGATTTCTGTAAACATTGTCTGTTTGGGAAACAAAGCAAGCAGAAGTTTCAAACAGGAAAACATTCTAGTAAGGGAATCCTTGATTATATCCATTCTGATGTTTGGGGTCCGTCTCCTAGAACCTCATATGGAGGTTCATCATATTTTGTATCTTTTATTGATGATTTCTCTAGAAAAGTGTGGGTCTACATGTTAAAGAAGAAGTCTGATGTGTTTACAATTTTCAAACAATTCAGAGCATTAGTTGAAAACATCACTGGAAGAACTATTAAATGTTTAAGAACTAACAATGGTGGTGAGTTTACTTCAAAGGAATTTGATAATTATTGCAAGGAAGCTGGGATCGAAAGACATAAAACCACTGTGTATACTCCTCAGCAAAATGGAGTTGCTGAACGCATGAACAAGACTCTTTTAGAGAGAGCAAGAAGTATGCTAAGTAATGCCAATTTGCAGAAGGAATTGTGGACAGAAGCGATTGCTACAACTTGTTATCTGATAAATCGATCACCATCAACTGCAATAGGATGCAAAATTCATCAAGAGGTATGGAAAGTTCATCCTTGTGATTATTCTAAAATGAAAGTTTTTGGGTGTGATGCATATGCTCTAGTTCCAAAACATCAGCGTTCTAAATTCGATCCTAAATCAAAAAGATATATCTTTGTTGGATATGGTGATGGGACTAAGGGATACAGATTGTGGGATCCTACTACTCATAAGATCATCATTAACAGAGATGTTAAATTTAATGAATCCTCACTTGAAAGTTCAGATGTAGATGATAAATTGAAACAGGATAATGTATCTAAACTTCAACACATTCAGTTTGATACCAGTTCAAATACTGATGATGATCAAGATGAACATGGTTCAGATGCTAGTCATGAACAATTTTAAGATGTAGATCATGAACAAGTTTCAAATGTAGATCGTGAACATGTTTCAGATGCAGATCATGAAGAAGTTCCTACAGATAATAATCAGCAAATTGTGGAAGTACTAGAAACATCTTTAAGGAGGTCCACGAGAATTAAACGTCCTCCTAGAAGGTATGATGATTATGTTACTTCAGTTTCTTTAACCACTAACGATAATGAACCTTTGTGCTATCAGGAAGCTGTAGAAGGTTCTAAAAGTGAAAAGTGGAAAGAAACTATGAAGGACGAGATGTTGGCATTAGACAAGAATGACACATGGGATCTGGTAGAACTTCCTAAAGACAGAAAAACTATGGGATGTAAATGGGTGTACAAATTGAAAAGGGGTGTTGATGGTTCAAAGGACAGGTACAAAGCATGGCTAGTCATGAAAGGCTTTTCTCAGAAAGCAGGCATTGATTTTCATGAGATATTTTCACCAGTTGTAAAAATTGTTTCAATTCAAATTGTATTAGCATTAGTTGCCTTACTTGATTTAGAATTACAACAACTAGATGTTAAAACTGCATTTTTACATGGAGATTTAGATGAGGAGATTTACATGGAACAACCGGAAGGGTTTGTTCAAAATCGCAACAAGAAATTTGTCTGCAGGCTCAAGAAATCATTGTATGGTCTGAAGCAATGGCCTCGACAATGGTACAAGAAATTTGATTCTTTCATGTTGAGTCAAAATTATATAAGAAGTGAATATGATCATTGTGTTTACTTTAAGAAATTAAGTAATGGCATGTTCATTATCTTAGTGTTATATGTTGACGATATGCTTTTAGCAAGCAAAAGCATAACAAAGATCAACTGGTTAAAGGCTCAAATGGCTAGGAGATTTGATATCAAAGATCTAGGAGCAGCAAGACAAATTTTGGGCATGGAGGTTTTCAGAGACAGGAGCAATGGTAAGTTGTGGCTATCACAATAGAAGTATGTTGAGAAAATACTCTTGAGGTTTGGTATGAACAATGTGAAGCCTGTTTCAGTCCCTTTAGCTTCCCATTTTAAGCTTTCTTCAAGTTTATGTCCTAATACAAATGAAGAAAAGGAATATATGTCTCGATTTCCATATGCCAATGTAGTAGGTTGTTTAATGTATGCAATGGTTTGTACTCGACCAGATATTTCACATGCAGTTTGGGTTGTCAGCAGGTATATGGCAAATCCAAGAAAAGAACACTGGTCAAAAGTGAAATGGGTGCTTCGGTATTTGAGAGGCACAAGTGATTATTGTATCACTTATAACAGAAGTAGTGAATTTGTTTGCAGATATGTTGATTCCGATTTTGCAGGTGATTTGGATAAGAGAAGGTCAACTTCAGGGTATGTCTTTACTCTTGCAGGTGGAGCTATTAGCTGGATGTCAAAGCTATAGAATATTGTTGCTTTACCCACTACTGAAGCAGAATACATAGCTGCTTCGCATGCTTGCAAAGAAGTGGTTTGGTTGAAAGGTTTGATTGGTGAATTCGGTAGGTTACAGGACAACATCAAGTTATTTTGTAATAGTCAAAGTGCAATTCATTTGGCTAAGAATCCAACCTATCATAGTAAATCTAAGCATATACCTATCAAGTACCATTTTGTAAAACAGGTTATCACTGAAAGGGGAGTTTCTCTTGAAAAAGTGCATATGAAGGAAAACTGTGCAGACATGTTCACAAAACCAGTTTTGTTAGAGAAGCTACGTTGGTGTCTGGCTTCTCTTGTCTTGCAGAAAAGATAAAAATAATAAATGAACAGGGTATCAGGCTAATTGTTTTCAAGGTGGAGATTGCTGAGATTTTTTGTTTAATTAATTTGGCAAAAATATCATGTATGTGACAACAATAGGATTAGTTGCTATATTAGCTCCAGTATTTTTTGAGGAGGAGTTAATGCATCCTATATTTTTTGTGAGGGAATTTATGATTCAGTTTTATACTTCAGCTATAAGAAATGTAATCTCATAGAGGATTGTAGAGTGTAGAGAAAATAGGGTGAGCTGAGAGTATGTGTGAAGAATTAGAATTGTTGTAATCTCCTTTGAATAATAAGATTGCCGATGCCTTTGTTATGGTGGACATAGCCCAGATTGGTTGGGTGAACCACGTTAAATCTGTGTGTTATGGTTTTGTGATTTTTTAATGTGTTGTGTATGTGTGTTTATTTTATTGCGCTGCGCATTGTTTGGTATAACAGACGACACTAGTGGAAACATTTCAAAGGGTCACACATGATGCCATGTAAAGTGCATATATGTGATACATTGTGCACACGGTTACATTATTTGCACCATTTCTTTAATCAGATCATGGATGATGATCTAAAATGGATTCAACTTTGATTCCAAATCAAAAGTCTTCAAATACGTCTAAAAGTAGGCTCAAGTCAAAGTGCTCGTTAATACGAATCCAACGGTGCAAACAACATGTAAATCCGAGTCCAGATGAAGAAATGAAAGCCAATTAAAGATTTATGTCAAAAGTCAATCCCTATGTCAGCAGGACATGTGGCAACCTCAAAATGAGTCACAGGTTCTAGATGATGTCAGCGCAGAAGGTGACGTGGCAATCTGTGATTGGTTCATACCACAGGCGATTAGATCAGCGAACAAGAGTGGAGATTGTCCGATCAAAGGAGATCGATGCATATCATGTCGAGACATGCAAGCAGGTTATCCTTGAAAATGGATGCGATCACGTTATTCAAAAGAAGTTAAAATTCTTTGAGTTCTGACAAGGAAGCGGTAAATGGTTTGTTGTGCACCTCAAAGGCCGAAAATGGTTTTTAAGAAATCTATGCGATTCCACTTAGCAGTCGCCACGTAGCATCCTGAAACAGCATTTCTCGCGTGCTTTTAGAGAATTAACTGATGTGCTAGTTGGAGAGCGAGATTGCGCAACAGTCGTCAGATCGAGTAGGACAAATCAACGGTGGAGATCATTTGAGAGCGGACGACGCGATAACCGTCGAATAGTATGGTATGAGGATTTGCGTCGGGAAAAGGCCGGACGGTTGAGGTCAAATCCATGCCCGTCAGTCGTAATTTTGTTTATCCTCTGTTTTTAATGTAATCGTATTATTCCGCGTTTATTGCAATTTGTAACTAAACATGGTATATTAATACCATATCACCAAAAAAGTTGACATAGGTGGTTTTGAACCATTCCAGGGGGTTTGGAGGTCATTGTGGCCAAGTATGATCGAGTGTATACTCATTTTGACTCAAAAACTCGAGCTGAACACAATGGTGAGATCCATTTTCGTGTTTGAGACTCTGTTTCTGAGCTCACACCTATAAAATCAATTTGAAGACATGATAGAGAGGTCAGCACTGGAAGCAAAAGGACTAGGAGACGTAGCCGGGAAGTCTGGTGAACTCCTTTATTAAATTGGGTTGTGTTGATGTGTTTGAATGTGTTTTCTAATTGTTTAGGTGTTTATGTTATTCACAATCTTTTCGATCTATTGCACCAAATAACATAGGCAACTTCACACATAGTCTATAATACCTTTTTCATTAACGGATCAAGTGGTATCAGAGCAATAAGGTTTTTAAAGGTTTGAAAAGTTTGTGTGGAGATTTGAATGCTTACTAGGTTGATGCTGAGACGAGGTGAAGGTGAACTTGTTGAGGCAAATCTAGATATTGGAAGGGTCTTTTCACAAAGAAGAATGGCAGATGAAACTCCACTTGGATCAGAATCCCAATTCTTAGATAGTTTCATGACTATACGTGCAATGGTGGAAGAGATGTATAATGAGTTTAAAAAGGGTAAAGGTGGAGAAGACACTTCATCACCTAAACCAGAGAAAGGAGCAGAGAAACATTTTCTTTTTGTTCCTCCAGATAAAGAAGATAAAGGAAAATGAGGAATGCTTCCTCCACTATCCCCTCCATCATCACCATCATTGTCTTCATCATCATCTTCTTCTCATAAAACTAGTTCTTCTAAGAAGAAGAAAAAGAAATCCTCTTTGATCAAATTAGATGTAAAATTTGATTTGCCAATTTATGATGGAGAACTTAATGCTGAAAAGATTGATAATTTTATAAGGCAAATTGATGTATATTGCAGGGTGCAGAAAGTTGATTCGGAAAGGAAGAAGATCTAGCTTTCTAGCCTTCAACTAGGAGGAACCGCACTTGTATGGTGGGAAGGCAAGACATAAGCAGATCTTCAAAAGCATGGTAAAATAATTTCAACTTGGAATGAATTTGTTTCTTCCATTAAAAAGAAATTTTATCCTTTGTCTTATATGCAACAAGCAATGATGAGTTGGCAAACACTACGTCAATTAAAAGGTCAAAGTGTTCAAATCTATACTCAGGAATTCCATAAGAGAACTTTAACATTAGGCATATCATTGGACTCACCAGAGACATTGTTAAAATACATAGGTGGTCTTCATAGTTATTTGAGGCATACTGTACTTATGTTTAATCCAACTAGCTTAAATGATGTATCAGTTCAAGAAACTCATCTAGAAGCTAGAGGTGAAAATGTAACCTCAAATGTTGGGAAATCATCCAAACCTATTGAAAGCAAGAGTAAAGGCAAGAAGAAACTGAAATGGAAGGAGAGGAAAACAAACACTATGAAGAAGGATAAACCTTCATGCACTCATTGCAAGAAGGAAGGACACAATGAGGCACACTGCTGGTCTTTGCATCCAAAATTGAAGCCCAAGAAGTTTGGGAGTAAAGAGCGAAAGAATTCTGTTGTTGTTCAAAAGGACTTGGGATTAGATTCAGGTGACGAGACAACGGTTACAGCTACAGGTATAAAAGGTAAAGATTCTAAAGAATCTACAAGTAATTCTTCACATTCTATTGATAATGATAATTATGAGAGGAAAAGGAATGAGCTATTGATAATGATAATGATGAGAGGAAAAGGAATGAGCTATTTCATATTAGAGTCATTTCCAAGCATACTAAAATTGATACTTTATTCGATAGTGGGTCACAAGTTAATTTGATTTTTGAAGCATTTGTAAAGAAGTTAGGTCTAGAAACAAAACCTAATAAAAAGCCATATCCATTAGGTTTGGTGTGTGATAAAACTAAGCTACAAGTTACGAAACAATGTAAACTTCATTTTTCTATTGGGTCAAAGTTTGTAGATGAGGATGAGTTAGACATATTCCCATTAGACATATGTGGAATTGTATTAGGAAGTCCATACATGTATAATAGAAATTCTATCTTCTATCAAACTGTAAATAAGTATCAACTCACTAAGGATGGAACTTAATATATTGTAAGGGCTCATTAACTCAAAGATAATTTCTCTCTCATAAATTCACGACAGATGAAAAGAATTGTAAATTCAAGTAAGAAATGTTTACTTATGACTGTAAAAGTGAAGCATATTGATAAATCTGATGCATTCCAAGGCTGTAATCCTAAATAGAAAGGAAATCCAGCTAAAGTTGTTTTTGATGATGATATTCTGTTTCAAGAGCCTAAAGGGCTTCCACCCAAGCGAGAGATAGAACATGAGATTTATTTGTAGCAAGATGTTCCACTACCTAACATTGGAATGTACAGGTTATCAGATCTAAAGAATGCAGAGATAAAGAAGTAGGTACAAGAGTTGCTCGATCAAGGGTTTATTTGACCAAGCACATCACCGTGTGGATCACCTATTGTGTTAGTGAGAAAGAAAGACGGTTCATGGATAATGTGCATTGATTTTAGAGCACTAAATAAAATCACAATAAAGAATCGTTATCCTCTTCCTCGTATTGATGATTTGTTAGATCAGTTAAAAGATGCAGTTTACTTCTCTAAATTGGACTTGCGAAGCGGCTACCATCAGATCAGAGTTGCAGAGTAGGATGTATGGAAGATTGCTTTCAAAACGAAGCATGGACTCTATGAATGGTTGGTTATGCTTTTTGGCTTAACTAACACTCCAGCTACATTCATGCGACTCATGAATGATGTATTTAGACCATTTATTGTTGATTTTGTAATAGTCTATTTAGATGATATTCTTGTTTTTAGTAGAATATGGGATGAACATGTAAAGCATGTAAAGAAGATTTTAGATGTTTTGAAAAGAGAAAATATCTATGTAAAACTGTCAAAATGTGAATTTGGCAGAACGTCTTTGAATTATTTGGGTTATATTATAGGGGGTTGTGAATTGAAGATAGATCCCTCTAAGGTGGAAGTCATTGTAAATTGGCCTAAGCCCAATACGGCTACAGAAGCTAGAAGTTTCTTAGGGGCAGCACAATATTGGAAACTGTTTATTGCTAACTTTTCTTTGATTACAACTCCTTTACATGTTTTGACAAGTGTGAAACATATGTCTCAGTGGGGAGGCAAACAGCAGAAAGCCTTCGACACATTGAAAGAAAGGATCAGTACAACACCAGTACTATCACTACCAGATCTTTAGCATCGATTTGAGATCGAGACAGATGCAAGTGAATATGTCATGGGGGTAGTGTTGATGCAACACAGAAATCCTATATGCTTTCATTCTGAGACATTTACGTCAGCAGTAGTTAACTATCATACATATGATAAAGAATTGTATGCATTAGTTCAGAGTGTTAAAAAGTGGAAACATTACAAAATGGGTAAAGAAACAATCATACATACAGATCATCAACCACTTCAATATTTACACTCACAAACTAAACTGCAACAATCAAGACATTACATGTGGATGGGTTTTCTATAGCAATTTCATCTTGTTATCAGACATAAGAAGGGCATACATAATAAGGTTGCAAACATGTTATCAAGACCAATTATAAATGCATCCACAATACTTAAGCATAATTCAGTAATTCATGAAAGTTACATTGAGCAATATGCTCAAGACACAGATTTTAGGGATGTATATGCAACTTTAAGTCATGGCAAGAAGGTAGAAGAATTGGATTATTTCATAAAGGACAAACTCTTATATCATTTGGGAAAGTTATGCATTCCACAAACTGAAAAAGTTAATGTAATTCGAGAAGCACATACTTCTCTCATATTAGGTCATTTTGATGTAATTAAAATAGTTGCACAATTACACAGGTTCTATTAATGGCCACAAATGAATGAAACAATTTCTAGATATATCAAAGGATGTACTATGTGTGCTACAAGCAAGCCAAGTAATAGAAAACAAGGCTTCTATACTCCACTTCCAACTCCTTCTCGTCCTTGGGAAAGTGTTTCCGTGGATTTTGTTGGGGGATTGGCAAAGTGTAGAAAGGGTCATGATTATTTATATGTAGTTGTGGATAGGTTCAGTAAGATGTGTATTTTGACACCATGTAATAAACAGGTCACAATTGAAAAAACTGCAAAGTTGTTCTTTCAAAATGTATGGGTTCATTTTGGGTTACCCACTTCTATTGTATCTGATCGAGATTCTCAATTTGTTGGGAAATTTTGCTCAAGTCTATGGGAGTCAATGGACACAAAGTTAAAGAAGAGCACGACATTCCATCAGCAAAGAGATGGTCAGACATAAGTGGTCAATAGGATAGTGATACAGTTACTTTGAGGATATTGTAGCAAGCATCCAAAAATTTGGGATTAGAATTTGTGTTGTTTGCAGCATGCTTACAACCATGCAAAACATTATTCTACTAAGAGATCTCCTTTTGAGACTTGTTTTGGTTTTATACCAATGTCTCCCTTGGATTTTATCTTGGGTAAAGACATAACAATTGATGGACACAGTGATGTGGACAAAGCAACCAAGTTCATTGAAAAAATCTATGAAATTCACCAGGCAGTACAGGAGTAGCTAGAAAGAAGCCAAGCAAAGTATAACACGTGACATGACAAGCATCGAGTTGAAAATAGTTTTCAAGTTGGTGATCAATTCTGGTTGTATATCAGCAAAGAAAGACTGCAAGGTGAAGGTAAAAAGTTGAAACCAATTAGATATGCTCCTTTCAAATTACTTGATAAAATTGGTGAAAATTCTTTCCACCTAGATCTACCAGCCTACATGCAAATCTACTCTGTCGTAAATGTTGAAAACTTGCGATTATATGAACCTTCATTGATTGAAGATCCCGAAGAGCAAGGTCAGCTACCTTCCATTGAAGATCTATTGCCCGAGTATCTTCATGAGTTACAATAGGACACGGTGCTTGACAGGAGAATAAGAACTTCGTGAAGGGGAAATGTTGAGTATCATTAAGTTGGCCTGAAAGGTAAAAATCCAAGCAAAGCACGATAGATAGAGATTGGAAAAGTGAGGGAGCTTTATCCTCACTTACTCAATAGCTAAAACCAAATTTTAGTGGACCAAAAGCTTCTAGTGGGGAGGAGTGATCCAAAATGGATTCAGTTTTGCTTCCAGATAAAAAAAATTCAAATACACGTGAAAGTAGGCTCAAGACAAGGTGCTCAATAATACGAATCCAATGGTGCAAACATCATGTAAATCCGAGTCCAGATGCAGAAACTAGAGCCAATTAAAGATTTAAGTCAAAAGTCAATGCCTACATCAGCATGACACGTGGCAACGTGGGAATGAGTCACAGGTTCTGGATGATGTCAGTGAAGAAGTTGATGTGGAAATTTGTGATTGGTTCATACCATAGGCGATTGGATCAGCGGACGAGAGTGAAGATTGACCGATCAAAGGAGATCGACGCATATTGGGTCAAGACATGCAAGCAAGTTCTCCTTGAAAATGGATGTGATGAGGTTATTTAAAAGAAGTTAAACTTCTTTGAGTTCCGGCAGGGAAGTGGTAAATGGTTTCTCGTGTGCCTCAAACGCTGGAAATCGTTTTTCAGAAATCTACGCGATTCCACTTAGTGGTCGACATGTAGCATCCGGAAAGAGCTTTTCTCGCGTGCTTTCAGAGAATTAACCGATGTGGTAGTTGGAGCGAGAGGTTGCACGACAGCTGTCGAATCAAGCATGACAAATCAACGGTGGAGATCATTCAAGAGTGTGCCACGCGAACTGTTAAGTATATTAGCGTTATAATGCTTCCACAACACTTTAACTTGTACGATGACTCAACTTCGAAGCTTGGTATCCCTTCGATTGGGAATGCATAGGGGCTTTGTTATAAAATCTCCATCATTCTCTACTTGTACAAAATTTCAATTAATGACATTAGATATATAACGCACATATTTTTGTAAATGAGAAACATAAAAAAGACTATGTAGTATGATATTTCACAACAATGACACCTATTATGCTACATGGTCTGCTTAGGCCAATACATCAAAAGGTCCATAGTATCTTGTTGCTATCTTATTGCAACCTCCCATTCTATGTCTTCATATTTTTGGCTTAACTATGGAGTTTTAAATGTAAATGTGGTGTTTAATTTTTTTCAGAGTGCTTAACCAAAGCAAAAAAAGGAGTTCAACTATTATTAATGCTAAAAACATGCCAAGTATTAATAAAATTAGTATATTATTAAAGTCTGAACAAAATATCATAATACAACTATTAATTTATGGAATAATTAAATTTTAATTTTATATATATATATATATATATATATATATATATATAACTAACTAACTAACTATAATATTTTTTTATGATTATTAAATTTTAAAAGTGTATGGTGTTTTATACACTCGAATGAGTTGAGTTGAGATATTTCCAGAAACGACGATAACATATTGTTTCAATAAAATATTAGAATAAAATAGTTAAATAAATTAAATATATACACGTGTGTATTTTAGGTTATATATATATATATATATATATATATATATATATATATATATATATATTAAAAAGTCATGATTTATCAAACACCCAAAAACATAATATAAAAAAATTTAACCATTTACTATAAAAAATTAGAAAATAAGATGAAATTAAATGATTAAATAAATAATATATAATCCCTGGGGTTTTTAGAATTAATTGCTTAGGTTTATTATTCCCTTCGATTTATTATTCTCTTGGGTTTATAGTATTGATCTTAGTGTTTATATACCTTGGGTTTATAATATTAATGCATTGGGTTAAATATTATTCCCTTGGGTTTATAATACCTTGGGGTTTTAGAATTATTCCCTCAAGTTTATAATATCAATCCCTTGGGTTTATCAATCTAAGGGTCTATATTGCTAGGGTGTAATATTATTCATAAGGTTTATAATATTATTCAATGCATTGGATTTAGGTTTCTAAGAGTTCATTTTCCTAGAGTGTAATATTATTAATAGTGTTTATAATATAAATCCTTGGGTTTAATATAAATCCCCTAGGATTATTATCATGGTCAACCATGGTCAAGCATTGTCCAACGTCAATGACAAAGAATTTCTCATTATGAAAATCAGCGATGGTCCAATGTCGCAACATGACCAATATTGTCTCGATATCAAAATCAATTATGTTGGACCATGATCAAGCATGGTCCAACGTCGCTTTGTGACAAAGATTGTCTCAATATGATAATGAACCATTGTCAACCATAGTCAACCATGTTTATTTTAAGGTTTATAATATTGACCAGAGGGCTTATATACCTTGTGTTTATAATATAAATCCCTTGGGTTAATTATTAATCACTTAGGTTTAAGATTATTCCCTTCGGTTTATAATACCTTAGGGTTTCAGAATCAGTCATTTCAGTTTATTATTCCCTTGGTTTTATAGTATCAATTCCTTGGGTTTATTAATCAAAGGGTTCATATTCCCAGGTTATAATTTTATTCATAGGATTTATAATATTAATATTTGTTCATAGGGTTTATAATATTAATATTTGGGTTTAATATAAATCCATTGGGATTATAATCATGGTCAACCATGGTCCAATGTCGTATTGTGAGAAAGATTATATCAATATAAAAACCAATCAATGTCAAATTGTGAGAAGGGTTGCCTCAATATGAAAATTAGCCATGGTCAACCATGTTCCAATGTCGTATTGTGTCAAAGATTGTCTCAATATGTAAATCAACCTTGGTCAATCATGGTCAAGCATGTTATATAACTATGGTCACATTGTGATGAAAAATTGTCTATTTTTCTAACGTCATAGTACGATAACCAGGGTCAACCATGGTCTAACGTCGCATTGTGAAAAAGATGATCACAATAAGAATATCAACCACGATCAACCTTTGTCCAACGTTAAATTTTCCCAAAAGTTATCACAATAAGAAAATAAATCATTGTCAACCATAGTCCAACATCACATTGTGACAAAGATTGTGTCAATATAAAAATCAATCATGGTCAACCATGGTCCAATGTCGCATTCTAAGAAATATTATTATGAAAACCAATCATGTTCATTCATGACCAACAATTCTCCAACGTCGCGTTGTGCGAAATATTTTCTCAATATGAAAATCAATCATGGTGAACCATAGTCCAACTTTGCATTGTCAACAAAGATCTTTTCAATATGACAATCAACTGTGATCAACCATGTTTATTTTAGGGTTTATAATATTTATGTTCGGGTTTATATACCTTGGGTTTATAATATTTATCCATTGGGTTTTAGTATTAATCCCTTGGGTATATTATTCCCTTGGGTTTATAATGTTTGTATTAGGGTTTATATACCTTGAGTTTATAATATTAATCCCTTGGGTTTAAGATTATTCCCTTGCGTTTATAATACCTTGGAGTTTTAGAAATAATACTTTGGGTTTGTCAATCTAAGGTTTCATATCCCTTGGGTTTATCAATCCCTTTGTTCAATGTCACATTATGACAACCATGGTCATCCATGGTCAACCATGGTCCAAGATCGCAATGTGGGAAAGATTGTCTCAATATCAAAATAAACCATGGTAAACCATGGCCAACCATTGTCCAATGTCACATTGTGCCAAAGGTTGTCTTAATGTGTAAATCAATAATCTCCAACCATAATCCAATGTTGCATTATGACAAAGATTGTGTGAATATGAAAATCAACCATGGCCAACCATGGTCTACTATGTTTATTTTAGGGTTTATAATATCTATCTTAGGGTTTATATCCATTGGGTTGATATTATTTGTCCCTTATATTTAATATTATTCCCCTAGGTTTATAATCCCTTGGGTTTTTAGTATTAATCCTTAGGTTTATTATTCATTTGGGTTAACAATATTTATCTTAACATTTATATACCTTGGGTTTATAATATTAATCCCTTTGGTTTAATTTTATTCCCTTAGGTTTATAATACCTTTTGGTTTTAGAATTAATCTCTTAGGTTTATAATATTAATCGTTTGGTTTTATCAATCTAAGGGTTCATACCCCTTAGGTTTATCAATCCCTTTTTCCAACGTCACATTGTGATAACAATGGTCATCCATGTTCAACCATCGTCCAACATAGCATTGTAAGAAAGGTTGTCTCGATATGAAAATCAACCATGGCCAACCAAGTCCAACGCCACATTATGCCAAAGTTTGTATTAATATGAAAATCAATCGTGGTCAATCATAGTCAAACGTACCATTGTGATAAAGATTGTGTCACTAAAAGAAGAAACAGTGACGAACCATGGTCAACCATGTTTATCTTAGGGTTTATAATATTTATATTATGGTTTATATACCGTAGATTTAAAATCCCTTGGATTTTAGTATCAATCCATTTGGTTTATTATTCCCTTGGGTTTATCCTTTGTTTTATAATATTAATCCCTTGAGTTTATTATTATTACCTTGGGTAATAATACTTTAGGGTTTTAGAGTTAGTCCCTTGGGTTTTAGTTATATCAATAACTTGAGTTTATCAATCTAAGGGTTCATGTTCCTAGGGTATAATATTATTCATAAGGTTTATAATATTAATCTTAGGGTTTTATATAAATCCTTTGGGTTTATAATAATGGTCAACCATATGCATCCAAGTTCCAATGTCACATTGTGGCAAAGATTGTCTCAATATGAAAATCAACCATGGTCAAATGTTAAATTGTGACAAAGATTGTCTCAATATGAATACCAACCATGGTCAAATGTTGCATTGTGACAAATATTATCTCAATATGAAAATAAACCATTTTAAAATATGGTCAACCATATTTTTTTAGGGTTTGTATACCATGTCACGCCCACGAGGTAGCATTTACGATGTGTGACGGGGCAGTGGAAAAATATTGGTTAAAGGCGAAGAGTTAAGCATGTGCGATGAGCAGGACATTCAGTTAAACATGCCTAGGAAAACATTCAACGACAAGTTGCAAAGAGCCAACGAGAGAGTCAAAAAACCGAAAATTGGAAAATCAACTAAGCATGGGAACGTGCGATGAGTTTATAGGAAGTGTAGAAAAATTGAATGAGTCGGTAGGCCGACGTGTAGAGTGACGAATTGGGTAAACCGACACGACCTTCGGTATTTTGGTGGACGAAATACATGTTCTACCTAGGTAGGCCGACCCACCTTACTCCTTGGTGGACACATATATATAGTGGATGAGTTGGAGGAGCAAAGGCAATCATCCAACCAAGCAAGTTTAAGCATAAGGCGTGGATATAAGTACTTGGACGAGCAAGGAGGATGAGTAAACAAAGAGGGTGAGGTGTAAGCAGACCGAGGGCTGCAGGACCGAACTAAGGAAACAGAAAATGAAGGTTTCAGGTGCGTTCTGGGTGGGCGTGCTACAGATGCGATGACCCTACCCATGGGTGAGCTATCAGAGGGGCGCGTATGAATGAAGTTTGAATGATTTTTTGAATGGGTTGAATATGAGAACGAAGTCTGAACAAATGTTTGAACGGGCCAAACGAGCGAAAGAAGTCTAAACGATTTTCTAAATGGGTCGAAGGGGCGAACGAAGTTCTCAATGGGTTGAACAAGTGAACAAAGTCTGAATGAAGTTCTAAATGGGTCGAACGAGCGAACAAAGTCTGAATGAAGTTCTAAATGGTTCGAACAGGTGAACAAAGTTTGAACGAAGTTCTGAATGGGCCAAACGAGTTGAAAGAACAATGAACGAAGAAAGGGCGAGCTGCATGACAAGCATGGGCCACCCTGAACGATAGACTTGGGCACTATTGAATGGGCAGGGCGAGTTGATGTGTTTTGGACAGATTGTGAATGTGAAACTTAGGGTTGCATGGCAAAGGTTGTGTATGTAAAATACTTGTGAAAGATTGTTATTATTATGATTTGGGTAGACTCTAACTAGGGAGTTTCCCCTCCCATTAAAAGAAGATTATCCATTGTGCATATTTAAAAATGATGATGATGAAAGTATTTTTGTTGTGTTAAAAGATGAATCCTTAGTGTAATTGAAGCAAAATAACTAAGTGTTTAAGGATAGGCATAGTTTGTATCGAGAGTATTGGTGAAAAGAAGTTGGGTAGCGGTGCCACACTTGCATATGTGCGGTTGAAAGACTACCACCATGATAGGGGCATGACAAATGGTATCAAAGGCCATTGGATATTTGAAGAGAAGCTGATCCCACTACACTTCATGACAGATGTTATTAGAGATTGATTTAGATAATGGATTTTTGCAGATTGAAGTTTTACTACTACACTTCGTGACAGGTTTAGGAGAGGCGGAGTATTCTGCTTGGGCCAAGCTAAATGACGAGACATGGAAAGTTGGGAAGAATGCCAAGGGAGGCTCTTGCTTACCTTATATAGGTTGAAGCTGATGAAAGAAGAGAACCCATGATTTCGAGATGAACTTGAGGTCCTGGAAAGAAATGTTGAAGACAAACTTCTTCGACTTGGTTAGGCAATGGAGCAGGATGTAGCTACAGATTGTGATGATGAAGAAGAGGAAGTCGTGATGTATAAATATTTTACAGATGTGAGAATGATGGAGGAAGAACTTGAGGAACTTCCAATTGCTCAAGTTGTACCATGATCATACATATTGCATACAATGATGGGTCAGGACACTCACATGGAGGAGCCTAATGATGAAGTAAGTACTACTTTCACTTGTGTTTCATTAGAGATTTTGGAGGATGGACCATATGCAGTGAAGGGAAAAGACAGTTTGTCGATGCGATTGACAACCTTGTCATGGATGTGTACGATGAGACCTTGTGTAGAGAAACAAGGAACATTGATTGCTGCAGAGCTAGTTGGAGCAATTTGTGACCTCATGGTAGGGGGTACAAATTCACGTGACAAGGGAGAAACATGATGATCATTATGGAGAATGGGTCATGCTTTAGACATATGGAGAATCAACTAAGTGCCCGACATGACTCATGGACATATTGGAGAGAGGGCACACTTGAGTTTCGAGGATATGATACTTGGGTGGAATTCTTCAAGGCTGAGACTAAGAGGCAGTCGTGTGGACCTTTAGTGGGGGAGCGATGATGGAAGGAACCTGTGTGATGTTACATGATGATATATATGGTTTGAGTGACCGGGGGTACTAAAACTAATAACAATGTAAACTTTGAAATGGGAACTATGAACTCAAAAGGACAACTCTGCCCAAAAAACCCCGAAAAATCACGAAAAATAGTACGAAAAAATGAAAAGTGTGTATACTAGAACGATGGTTTTTTTCTTTTACGGTCAATTTTGAACATGTTTTAAAAATGGCAGTGAGAACGAATTTTTTGTGCAAAAATTGTGCAAAAACCAGCTTGAAAATGAAAAGTGCTAATAATGGAACGATGGTTTTTTTTTAAGGGTTAATTTTCAACATTTTAAAAAAATGCCAGTAAAACCAAATTTTTATGTGCAAAAATTGTGCAAAAAACACCCTCAAAACAAAAAGTGTTGATGCTCGAATAACACTTATTTTTTGGGGTAAATTTTCAACATTTTGAAATAATGGTGTAAAAGATTTTGTTATGACTCCAAAAAAATTAAAATTTCAACAAAATAATGAAAACATAAAATTGAAAACAAAAACAAAAATTAAAACAATGAAAAAAACACAAAAAAGAAAAGTTAAAAAAAAAACCAAAACGTAAATAAAAATATATATTAAAAAAAAATGTTAAAAAACAAAAAAAACAAAATTAACCTATAAAATATAAGAATTAAAAAATTAAAAAAATTTAAAGAAATAAATAATAAGAAAAACATATTTTCAAAAAAATAACATTTTTTTTAATGTGGTAAAACATAAAAAAAAAATTGGAAAAAAAAATTAAAAAAACTATGAAATTAAGTAAAAATAGGAAATTTTAAAAAAACATTAAGAAAAACTAAAAAAATTAAATTAAATTAAAAACCAACTAGATTAAAAAAATAAAAAAATAACAACAAAGAAAATGAAAAAAAAATTAAAAACTACAAAAATTAAGATTAAAAACATTTTCAAAAAACCCTAAAAACAAAAATATAATGAAATTAAAAATAAAATAAAAACCCGAAAAACAATTAAATTTTAAAAAAAATACATATTTTCAAATTAAATATCATTTTAAAAAAATGTTAAAATTAAAAAGAGCTAAATATATTTTTGATATTTTTTAAAATAACATTGAAAATATTTAATATATATATATATATCATATTTAACAGAATTTATTTTTTATTTAAAAAAAAAACAATTTTATCGGCCATCGCCCCCACGGGCGGCCTGGTGGTGGCTATTCGATTCCAAGAATTGCGAGAATTGAATAGCCACTCTCTGGCCACCCCCACAGGCGGTTGGGCGGTGGCTATCCTATTCTCGGAATCAGATAGCCACCACTCAGCCGCATGTGGGAATGGCTGGGTGGTGGTTATCTGATTCTTAGAATCGGATAGCCACCGCTCAACTGCCCGTCGAGGTGGCCGAGCGGTGGCTATCCAATTCTGAGAATCGGATATCCACCTCAAGGGCAGTCAGGGGTTGGTTATCCAATTTCGAGAATCGGATAGCCACCGCCTGACCACCAGTGGGGGTGGTTATCTGATTCTCAGAATCGAATAGCCATCGCTCGACCACCCGTGGGGGTGGCTATCCGATTCTCGGAATCAAATAGCCATCAACCAGATGCGCGTGAGGGTGGTTATCCAATTCTCGGAATCGAATAGCCATCGCCCGGTTTCCCATGGGGGTGGCTATCTAATTCTCAGAATCGGATAGCCACCGCCCAGCCACCTGGGGGGGTGGCCAAGCGGTGGCTATCTGATTCTCAGAATCAGATGGCCACCGCTCGGCTACCCATGGGGGTGGCCGGGAGATGGCTATTCAGTTCCGAGAATCAGATAGCCACCCCCATGGGCAGTCAGGCAGTGTTTATTCGATTCCGATTACGGGAATTGATACTGTTATGCGTTCAATATTTGTAATATGTGAGTTTTTCATTAATTTTTAAGTTAATCATTATTTTTTGAAAAAAAAAATGATTATTATTATTTTTTTGACATGAAATTAGTTAAAAAAACTATTATTTAATCATTTTTAGTTAAAATTTTCATATAAAAATTGTCATTTTGACATGTCAATTCTAACAAAAAATTATCAAAACGTATAGTTTTTTAGTTATATTTATGTTAAAATGGTTATTTTTATTTCCATTGTTAAAAAATATTGTTTTTTAGAAACAATTATTTCATGTGGATTGAAAAATTAATTAAGGATGTATAAATATGTAGAATATCGAAAATTCAAAATATCGACCTTCTAATTTAAAAATGCAAAACAATAAAAACCTCACTACAAAAAAATTAAAAATTAAAATAAAAATAAGAAAATATGAACAAAATGACCACTTCAAAAATTATTAAATTTACAAATAATTATTTACATTTCATACATTAGAAAATTTAAAGTCAAAAAATAGGTCTTTTAAAAAAAGGGTCTGATGCAGAATTACCACTTTTTTAAATCAGCATGAAAATCACTACCATTTTAAAATGCAATGTACATAAAAAAAATTAAAGTGCCAAAAACTATGCTCTAAAAAAAACATGTGTGTTCTGCATCACCCCTTTTCAAAATCAGGTCACTTTTTTGCTATCTCTATGAAACAGGTAACAATATCAGTTCCCGTTTCAAAGTTTACTTTGTTTGATTGAGAACTAGGATGAGATTATCGATTTTGGGATGGGTCTACTTAGCTAGACAACATGGGCAGCTAAAGTCATGGACATCGAGTTGGATAGATGGAGCATGGCTGAAACTATGCATGGAAATTACGCAGGTACGCTTATGTAGACATGTCACTTATGGGCATCCAATGAGGAGTGCCAAGGCAGTGATGTTGTGCGAATGGATTTGTTGATGTGACATGGAGACATTTTACTTATGAGCCGATGGACATGTGCACTTGTGTACAACAAGGCCATGGACTAGTTGGATTTATGAGCAGTCTATGTGAGCATTCCTACTGCATGGAGAGTTGAGGCATCTTGTAGTGACCTTTGAGGTCGAGACATGTATGCATGTTGAGATATTGGATGGAGATGACTCATGGAGCTCATGATGACTTGAGATAGTTGCAGTCATTGGAGACTTCATACTATAGTGGTCTTGGAGTATCTGATGCATTGAGGAGCTGAGGTCAGAGGTGTACTTGACTAAGATGTGGTATGGGATGAATGCCTTTGGGAATATTTACGGGGTGTATTCAGGGTGAGTGACTTGATGGGGATGATTGAGACGAGACACTTTGGAGTTGATGGAGTTGCAACTATGTTGATGCCTTGGTGGGAACACTTTGGGCATGGATTGTGCCAAGACTTAACCTCTTTTGATACATGGCGGTTGATTCATTTACGACCATGGGAAACACATGGATGATGAGACAGGTGCATACTTTTCCTTTGACGGACTTGAGGTATCGCATATTACATATGTGATGGAGGTTGCTTCATGGACCTAGAGGTGGCACATTGAGAGTCGGTTTGATGAGGGGATCTCTTCATTTTGAGGAGATGGATCTTACCCACGTATATGGATGATGATGTTTCGATAGATGCAACTAATTCAAATGAAGTACATTGACACCAACATCATGGAAAATATGTTACAGACAAGATGGAGACTACTTCATGGAGCTGAGCATGGCTTACTTACATTTTGATGGAGATGGGATGGATTCTTGATTGAGTTGATGTTGTGAAAAGATGTTGAGAGCAACGATTGATGATAGCATGAGGAGGTGCATTCAGATGGGTTAAGCACGATAGTTGGATAAGCTACACAACTACATCGAGTCATGGGTGGAAGCAGTGTACCAAGAGATGTTTGAGTTGAGTTGGAGTATCATGGCAGCAGCTCATGTGATGACGATACATTATGGTGTCAGACACGATATATGTTGTAGTGATAGAGTGTAGCTTGAGTTGGAGGGGCCAACCTTCCCCAGTGAGGTAGCATGTGGAGATTGCGACAGATGTGATTGATGATCATGGATTGAGGAGACTTTCCTATTCATGTAGACATGAACCTTGATGGTTTGTGCGATGGCGGAGCAGAGATGGGTAACATGGACATTTTTGTAGATGTTGGAGCTAGGGACACTTTGCGATGTCATATGATGAGTTTTTCGAGGATGACAACCATTTAAAGCGAGGGAGTATGTCATGCCCGTGAGCTGGCATTTGTGATGTGCGACAGGACGGTGGTGAAATCTTGGTTAAAGGCGATGAGTTGAGCATGTGCGATGAGCGGGGTGTTCAGTTAAATGCGCCCGAGAAAACGTGCGATGACGAGTTGTGATGATGAGTTGTGACAAGCCAACGGGAGAGTTGAAAACCCAAAAATCAGAAAAACGACTAAGTATGGGAATGTGTGACGAGCTTATAGGAGGTGTCGAAAAACTGAATGAGTTAGTGGGCCAACGTTTAGAGTGATGAGTTGGGTGAGTCGACGCGACCTTTGGTATTTTGGTGTATGAAGTACATGGTCGGCATGGGCAGGCCCACCCACCTTACTCCTTGGTGGACACATATATATAGTGGACGAGTTGGAGGAGTAAAGGAAATCATCCAACCAAGTAAGTTCAAGCATAAGGTAGACTCCAACCAAGGAGCTTCCCCTCCCATTAAAAGAATATTATCCATTGTGCATATTTATAAATGATGATGATTAATGTATTTCTGTTGTGTTAAAAGATGAATTGTTAGTGTAATTGAAGAAAAATAACTAACTGTTGAACGTTAGGAATAGTTCGTACTTGAGAGTATTGGTGAAAATAAATTAGGTAGCAATGCCAGACCTTCCTATGTGCGGTTGAAAGACTACCGTCAGGATAAGGGCGTGACATACTAGATGAAGAGGTCAAGTTAAAGACTAGTCTAGTCTCTCCCTTCCCAAATATTCTATGTGCGTTGATTTGACCGACCTAACTGAGACATGGTCCTAGGTATCAATCATATTTATAAGGTACTATTGTTAATGTCAAGGATGTAGTTCCCGCCCTGCATACATGGTTTCAACCAGGTTTTATCCCAATAAGCTTCCACATTCTACAAAGTGTCTGTGTGTTTCCCATGATGGTGGCACGAATGAACCGTAGGCTCATTCATGTGTCTAGTTATGGTGAGGGACATTGAATTGGGAATAAATGATGATCCTCTCTATACTCCTACATGTTTGTTTATCATATTTTGCATTAATGTCCATTCCACTAATGTTGATGCATAGGATTAGATAGGGAATTTGGGGTACATGGAGAGAGAGTTGGGCTCCTTGACTGGTAGGAGTTTAGTTCAGACACCCTATAGAGTTATGGTTCGGGATTGTATTGTCATTTCTCCGTCTTTCTCAGATTTGGGTATGTCTTGTTTAGGTTTTGTGATTCCTTCCTGTGATTTCAGATTGACCTACTCGACTTTTGGCTCTACGAAACTTTTCTATCTATGACTTATGCAAGCGGCCTCAGTAATATCTTATAGGATTGTGGCTTGTATTTCTTTCATTTGGCTCTATATTTGGTTTTGTGAATTATTCTTGTGAGCATTAAATATTTTCTTCCTCTCCCCCTTCTACATTCCTAACTATGAGTGATGATAGAAAAATTATCCTTGATATTTTCTTTCTTTCATGAAATACGCGTTTGGATAAAAATGTTTGCATTATGTGGAATTTTGAGGAGATGGGTCATCATTATAGGTAATTGATTCAGTTGTGTCTCATTTACATATTAAATCTTTATTTATTTCCTATTTTCTTTTCTTGAGGTTGTAATCACTTTTAATGGTCTAGGTAGGAGGATTTACCATTTGGTGGCATTAGCCTACCAATATTATGCTACAAGTCAAGGAAAGAGGTAAGTTATCCTGTGGACCTCCTCTCGATTGTTTTCCCCCTTGGCACGATGATAGGGGGATCATCATTTCCACTGCTTACTTGTTCCATGTGATTAATTGGTTGGCCTTGGTTTTAATTGTCAACATTAGTTCATTTCTTGAAGGTGACTGATTTTCTAACCTTCATTGTAGTAATAATACAGTGGGAGATGGTACTGATTGTAGGACCCCCCGTTCTATAAATTTGTAATTTTATTAAATTTTATCTTGATTATGGAAGACTTTCTTTAATTTGAAAAGACTCTTTATGGCTATTTATTTTTTAGTCCACTGTGAGCCCTTTCGACAGTGAATGTGGTGGCATCAAGACTCCTTGATCCCCTGATTCTGCTTCGTCATTTTCTTATATCTATTCACAAAACTTGGAACACATGAGATGTATGATATGAAAACTAAATTGTTGTAGTGGTATGTATCTTTAGTAATTTTATTTCGAGTAAAAAACAGTTATGGTTCTCTACATCTTTGATTTTTAAGCTCTTATTATGGGTTTTCAACCCTCCTGAGGTCGATCACATCAATGATTTAATTCTTTCCTAGCAGCCCCAACTACATCTTCCTACATTGCATGTATTGTTTCTTCTTTCTTGAATGCTAGGTTATAGTGGGACATAGGGTGCATGGCTTGCATGAACAGTGGCTTAGCCAAATGGTCCTCATCATCTTGTTCCTCAGTGTTTGCCGAGGCATATTTAATAAGGTAATATGGCTTAATGAAAACACTCATACGAAGGGTTATATAGCCCTTTAATGGGTGTCCTCTGTGACCCTTATTTTTTTATTGTTGGGGTACTTGCATGGTCTAGTCTAGTTCCTACAAGAAATTTTCTTTTGTTTATATTTAACTTTATCCTGGTTACACCTATTATCATACCTTTGAGAGGGAAAACTCTATAGTATGGGTTTGAATCTAAGAGGTCACATTATATAGTAGTAATTTAACTTGCACTCTTGTTAGACATTTATTCCCACTATAATTTAATATTCGATTTTTTCTATTAGGTCAATTCCCATTCTACTTCGTCAAGTCTAGGAGATTATTTTGTTGAACTACTTGTAATGTAAAGGAAATGGGTTTTTTGTTCTTGTCTAGGGTTGTCATTAGGGATGAATCGATATTAAAATTTTCCAAGAAATACCTTTTTTTTTTGGTACATTGGTGTAATTCCTTAACGCATGCAAATTGATCCACTTTCACCACCACATATGTATGTATCATTGTTCCCATTGAACCCTTTGGTTGACTATTATTATATTGAAATATACATATATATAAATATGTGTGTGTGTGTGTGTGTCTATAGTGGATGACCCTGTAACATTTTCCTTCTGATTTTAGCTCTAAATAACTCATGACTGATGACCAAATTCATGAATGAAATTTATCCATATTTAAGGATAGTTCCAAAATAAATAAACTTGTTTGACATATAAGCCTAAAAGTCTCACATTCCATCTATTTTCTTTGAAACAATAGTAACATCCATACTAGACTATCAAATCAAATAGTATCATAACATCGATGAAAATCATTCTTCCTAATTAGTGGCACTACTTGCAACACATGCATCAAGGTTTAAATGAACCTACAACTAGATGGACAATACAGATTGGTAAGGGAAGTTTCACTTGTCTGTAGTCAATCAGTAGGCCAAATCTCTTTAATAAGATGCCCCCAATCTTGGGTTGCGATCTTGTAGAAGTGTCTTCCTCCTCTTTCCCATTGTTAGTATGAAAATTTAATCTTCAACATTAAATGGTGGAATTCACAAATACAATCTCAGCCTAAAAAATCTACTTGTGCTCTTGTAGTTTCAGATTCATTCCTCATTCCTCAAGTAATTTTCCAATAAACCTTGACCCCTCCTAGCCTCGGAGGATGTATGAAACACCCGACTAACATTTGTTTATTCCATATTAATTGTTCCACCATCAAGTTATATCCGCACTTTATTATGTGGCCTTTAATCTTTGTTGTTTTTCCCCATACAAATTTCCTTTTTAGGCAATCATGGTTCTTGGACATGCTATTTTTCTTTCACAATTTTTTATTAGTCAAGGGGAATATCTTGTACAAAATTACAACCCATACTCATTAACATCACTCATCAACCAATATATGTTTATTTATTATTAATTAAATCATTCTTTTTGAAATAATTATTAAAATGTCTACCACTAGTTGAGGTGCCTTAATTTAAAATAATAGTTGAAAGTGATTTAAGAAATAAAGTTTTTGGGGCATTACATTCTGCCCCCCTCCGCCCCCACCCTCAATATTCAAAACCATCATCAGTGTTAATTTTAGACCCTTGAACCTAGAACATAGATGGATATGCTACCCTAATTTCATCCTCCATCTCCTAAGTAGCCTCTTCACAGTTATAATGTTTCCACAACACTTTAACTTGCACGATGACTCAACTTCGATGCTTGGTATCCCTTTGATTCAGAATGCACGAGGGCTTTGTTATAAAATTTCCATCATTCTCTACTTGTACAAAATTTCAATTAATGACATTAGACATATCATGCACATATTTTCGTAAATGAGAAACATAAAAAGGACTATGTACTATTATATTTTACAACAACGACATCTATTATGCTACATGGTCTACTTGGGCCAACACATAAAATGGTCCATAGTGTCTTGTTATTATCTTGTTGCAACCTCACACTCTCAGTTTGCATATTTTTGGATTAACTATGGAGTCTTCAATGCAAATGTGGTGTTTAATTTTTTTCAGAGTGCTTAATCGGAGCAAAAGAATGAGACCAGCGATGATTAATGTTAAGAACATGCCCAATATTAATAAAATTACTATATTATTCAAGTCTAAAAAATATATCATAATACAATTATTATTTTATGGATTAATTAAATTTTAATAATGATTATTATATATCTATATATATATATATATATATATATATATATATATATATATATATATATATATATAACTAATTATAATATTTTTTTATGATTATAAAATTTTAAAAGTGTAAGGTGTTTTATACACTCGAATTAGTTGATTTGAGATATTTCAATAAACGAAGATAACATATTGTTACAATAAAATATTAAAATAAAATAGTTAAATAAATTAAATATATACACGTGTATATTTTAGGTTATATATATATATATATATATATATTAAAAATTAATGATTTATCAAACAAAAAAAAAAAAAAAAAATTAATTAATTTTTTTATTCATTTACTATAAGAAAATTAGAAAATAACATGAAATTAAATGAGTAAATAAATGATATATAATTCCTCAGGTTTTTGTATTAATCTTTTAGGTTTATTATTCTCTTGGATTTATAGTATTGATATTAGCGTTTATATACCATGGGTTAATAATATTAATCCCTTGGATTTAATATTATTCCCTTAGGTTTATAATATCAATCCCTTGGGTTTATTAATCTAAGGGTTTATACTCCTATGGTGTAATATTATTCATAAGGTTTATAATATTATTCAATGCGTTGGATTTAAGTTTGGAAGAGTTCATTTTCCTAGAGTGTAATATTATTAATAGGGTTTATAATATAAATCCTTGGGTTTAATATAAATCCCATGGGATTATTATCATGGTCAACCATGGTCAAGCATTTTCCGACGTCAATGACAAATATTTTCTCATTATGAAAATCAACAATGGTCCAATGTCGCAATGTGACAAATATTGTCTTGATATCAAAATAAATTATGTTGGATCATGATCAACCATAGTCCAACATCGCTTTGTGACAAAGATTGTCTCAATATGATAATGAACCATTGTCAACCACCGTCAACCATGTTTATTTTAAGGTTTATAATATTGATCTTAGGGCTTATATAACTTGTGTTTATAATATGAATCCCTTGGGTTAAATATTAATACCTTAGGTTTAATATTATTCCCTTGGGTTTATAATACCTTGGGGTTTCATAATCAATCATTTGAGTTTATTATTCCCTTGGTTTTATAGTATCAATTCCTTGGGTTTATTAATTGAAGGGTTCATATTCCCAGGTTATAATATTATTCATAGGGTTTATAATATTAATATTTAGGTTTAATATAAATCCATTAGGTTTATAATCATGGTCAACCATGGTCGAACATTGTATTGTGACAAAGATTCTGTCAATGTGAACACCAATTAATGTCAAATTATGGCAAGGGTTGCCTCAATATGAAAATTAGCCATGGTCAACCATGTTCCAATGTCGTATTGTGTCAAATATTGTCTCAAAATGTAAATAAACCATGGTCAAGCATAGTATATAACTATGGTCACATTGTGACAAAAAATGTGTGTTTCTGCAACGTTATATTATGACAACCATGGTCATCCATGGTCAACCATGGTCCAACGTCGCATTGTGACAAAGATGATTACAATAAGAATATCAACCACGATCAACCTTTGTCCAACGTTAAATTTTCCCAAAAGTTGTCACAATAAGAAAATCAATCATTGTTAATGATAGTCCAAAATCACATTGTGACAAAGATTGTGTCAATATAAAAATTAGTCATGGTCAACCATGGTCCAACTCGCATTCTAAGAAATATTGTCTCATTATTAAAACCATTCATGTTCAACCGTGACCGACAATTCCCCAACGTCACGTTGTGCCAAATATTTTCTCAATATGAAAATCAATCATGGTGAACCATAGTCCAACTTCACATTGTGACAAAGATTTTTTCAATATGACAATCAATTGTCGTCAACAATGGTCTACCATGTTTATTTTAGGGTTTATAATATTTATGTTATGGTTCATATAACTCGGGTTTATAATGTTTATCCCTTAGGTTTTAATATTTTTCCCTTGGGTATATTATTCCCTTGGGTTTATAATATCTGTATTAGATTTTATATACCTTGGGTTTATAATATTAATCCCTTGGGTTCAAGATTATTCCCTTGTGTTTATAATACCTTGGATTTTTAAAAATAATCCCTTGGGTTTGTCAATCTAAGGGTTCATATCCCTTGGGTTTATCAATCCCTTTGTTCAATGTCACATTATGACAATCATGGTCATCCATGGTCAACCATGGTCCAACATCGCAATGTGAGAAAGATTGTCTCAATATCAAAATCAACCACGGTCAACCATGGCCAACCATTATCCAATGTCACATTGTGCCAAAGGTTGTCTTAATGTGTAAATCAATAATCTCCAACCATAATCCAATGTCGCATTATGACAAAGATTGTGTGAATATGATAATCAACCATGGCCAACCATGGCCTACCATGTTTATTTTAGGGTTTATAATATTTATCTTAGCGTTTATATACCTTGGGCTGATAATATTTATCCCTTATATTTAATATTATTCCCTTGGGTTTATAATCCCTTGGGTTTTTAGTATTAATCCTTAGGTTTATTATTCATTTGGCTTTATATACCTTGGGTTTATAATATTATTTCCTTGGGTTTAATATTATTCCCTTAGGTTTATAATACTGTGGGGTTTTAGAATTAATCCCTTCGGTTTATAATATTAATCATTTGGCTTTATCAATCTAAGGGTTCATATCCCTTAGGTTTATCAATCCTTTATTCCAACATCCCATTAGGACAACAATGGTCATCCATGCTCAACCATTGTCCAAGGTACCATTGTAATAAATGTGGTCTCAATATGAAATACAACCATGGCTAGCCACAGTCCAATGCCACATTGTGCCAAAGTTTGTCTTATTATGAAAATCAATCATGGTCAATCATAGTCAAATTTCGCATCGTGACAAAGATTATGTCACTACACAAAGAAATAGTGGTGAACCATGGTCAACCATGTTTATTTTAGGGTTTATAATATTTATATTATGATTTATATACCGTAGATTTAAAATCCCTTGGATTTTTAGTATCAATCCCTTGGGTTTATTATTCCCTTGGGGTTATAATATTTTATCTTAAGGATTATATTCCTTGGTTTTATAATATTAATCCCTTGGGTTTAATATTCGTCCCTTGGGTTTTAATTATATCAATCTCTTGGGTTTATCAATCTAAGGGTTCATGTTCCTAGGGTATAATATTATTCATAAGGTTTATAATATTAATCTGAGGGTTTTATATAAATCCTTTGGGTTTATAATAATGGTCAACCATGTGCATCCAAGGTCCAATGTCACATTGTGACAAAGATTGTCTCAATATGAAAACCAACCATGGTCAAATGTTGCATTGTGACAAATATTGTCTCAATATGAAAATCAACCAGGGTAAAATGTGGTCAACCATATTTGTTTTAGGGTTTGTATACCATGTCACGCCCACGAGCTAGAATTTGTGATGTGTGACGGGGAGGTGGAGAAATCTTTGTTAAAGGCGACGAGTTGAGCATGTGCGATGAGTGGGGCGTTCGGTTAAATGCACCTGAGCAAACGTGCAATGATGTGTTATCATGATGAGTTGCGACGAGCCACGGAAGAGTAAAAAAACAGAAAATAGAAAAATCAACTAAGTATGGGAACATGCGACGAGTTTATAGGAAGCGTTGAAAAACTAAACTAGTTGGTAGACTGATGTACAGAGTGACAAGTTGGGTAAACCGATGCGACCTTTGGTATTTTGGTGGACAAAATACATGGTCGGCCTGGGTAGGTTGACCCACCTTACTCCTTGGTGGACACATATATATAGTGGAGGAGTTGGAGGAGCAAAGGCAATCATCCAACTAGGCAAGTTCAAGCATAAGGTGTGGGTCTAAGTACTTGGACTAGAAAACGAAGAGGGCGAGATGCAGGAGGACCGAGCTGAGGAAACAAAAAATGAAAGTTCTGGGTGCATTCTGGGCAGGCGTGCTGCAGGTGGGGCGACCGTGCCCGTGAGCGAGCTACAGGAGGGTCACATCTAAAAGAAGTCTGAATGAAGTTTTGAACGGGTTGAACAGGTGAACAAAGTCTAAACAAATTTCTAAATGGGTCAAAGAGGCAAAAGAAGTTCGAATGAAGTTCTAAACAGGTTGAAGGGGCGAACAAAGTTCTGAATGGGTTGAATGAGTGAAGAAAGTCTAAACGAAGCTCTGATTGGGTCGAATGAGCAAACGAAGTTCTGAATGGGTTGAATGGGCGAACAAAGTCTGAATGAATTTATGAATGGGCCAAAGGAGCTAAACGAACGATGAATGAATTGAGGGTGAGCTGCATGACAGGAATGAGCCACCCTGAACGATAAAATTGGGCACTGTTGCACGGGCAGGCCGAGTTGATGTGTTTTGGACAGATTGTCAAGGTGAAACTTGGGGTTGCCTGGCAAAGGCTGTGTATGTAAAATACTTGTAAAAGACTGTTATTATTATTATTTGGGCAAACTCTAACCAAGGAGTTTCCCCTCCCATTAAAAGAATATTATTCGTTGTGCATATTTATAAATGATGATGATAAATATATTTCCATTGTGTTAAAAGATGAATGCTTAGTGTAATTGAAGAAAAATATCTAAGTGTTGAATGTTAGGCATAGTCTGTACTCGAGAGTATTGGTGAAAATAAATTTGGTAGCAGTGGCACACCTGACTATGTGTGGTTGAAAGACTACCGCAAGGATAGGGGCGTGATAGATGGTATCAGAGGACATTGGATATTTGAAGAGAAGCTGATCCCACTGCACTTCGTGACAGATGTTATTAGAGATTGATTCAGTTAATCGAGTTTTGTAGACTGAAGTTTTACTACTACACTTTGTGATAGTTTTAGCAGAGGTGAAGTATTATGCTTGGGCCAAGCTAAATGACGCGAAATGGCAAGTTGGGAAGAATGCATAGGGAGGCTCTTTCTTACCTTATATAGGTTGAAGCTAATGAAAGACGAGAACCCACCAATTCAAGATGAACTTGAGGTCTTGGAAAGAAATTTCGAAGACAAACTTCTTTGAATTGGTTGGGCAATGGAGTAGGATGTAGCTGCAGATTGTGATGATGAAGGAGAGGAAGTCATGATGTATGAAGATGTTGCAGATGTGACAGTGATAGAGGAAGAACTTGAGGAACTTTCAATTGCTCAAGTTGGACCACGATCATACATATTGCATACATTGATGGATGAGGACATTCAAATGGAGGAGCCTCATGATGAAGTAAGTACTACTTTTACTTGTGTTTCATTGGAGCTTTTGGGGGATGGGCCATATGCGGTGAAGGGAAAAGATAGTTTGC
Organism: Pinus tabuliformis; assembly: GCA_031772625.1. Lineage (NCBI taxonomy): Eukaryota > Viridiplantae > Streptophyta > Pinopsida > Pinales > Pinaceae > Pinus > Pinus tabuliformis. Next base: position 659,430,593 of record CM062814.1, on the reverse strand, counting down.
TGATGTGATGGACAACCTTGTCATGGATGTCTATGATGAGACCTTGTGTGGAGAAGCAAGGAACCTTGATTGTTGCAGAGGTTGTTGGAGAAATTTGTGACCTCATGGTAGGGGGTGAAAATTCTTGTGACAAGGGAGGAACACGATGATCATTACGGAGAATGGGTCATGGTTTATACATATGGAGAATTGGCTAAGTGCCTGGAGTGACTCATGGACATATTGGAGAGAGGGAACACTTGAGTTTTGAGGATATGATACTTGGGTGGACTTCTTCATGGCTGAGACCAAGAGGTAGCCTTGGTGGACCTTTAGTGGGGGAGCGATGATGGAAGGAACCTGTGTGATGTGACTTGATGATATATATGGTTTGAGTGACTGAGGGCACTAAACTAGATTGAGGACTAGGATGAGATGATCGATTTTGTGATCTGTCTACTTAGCTAGACAACAGGGGCAGCTAGAGTCATGGACATCAATTTGGATAGATGGAGCATGGCAGACACTATGCAGGGAAATTATGCAGGTACACTTGTGTAGAGATGTCACTTATGGGAATCTAATGAGGAGTGCCAAGGCAGTGATGTTGTGCGGATGGATTTTTTATGTGACATGGAGATATTTTACTTATGAGCCGATGGAGATGTTGTGCAATTTTGTACAACAAGGCCATGAACTGGTTAGATTTGTGAGTAGTTTATGAGAGCAGTCCTACTACATGGAGATTTGAGGTATCTTGCAGTGACCTTTGAGGCTGAGACATGTATGCTTTCTGAGATATTGGATGGAGATGATTCATGGAGCTCATGATGACTTGAGATAGTTGCAGCCATTGGTTTGTGTGATGACAAAGAAGAGATGGGTAGCATGGACATTTTTGTAGATGTTGGAGCTAGAGACACTTTGCAATGTTGTATGATGATTTTGTTGAGGACAACAACCATTTAAAGTTGGGGAGTATGTCATGCCCATGAGCTGGCATTTGCTATGTATGATAGGGCAGTGGCGAAATCTCGGTTAAAGGCCACAAGTTGAGCATGTGTGACGAGTGGGGCATTCAGTTAAATGCTCCGAGGAAAATGTGTAATGATGAGTTTCAATGACCAGTTGCGACGAGCCAATGGGAGATTCAAAAACCCAAAAATCAAAAAATAAAATAAGTATGGGAATGTGTGACGAGTTTATAGGAAGTGTCAAAAAATTAAATGAGTTAGTGGATGAACATGTAGAGTGACGAGTTGGGTGAGCTGACGCAATATTTGGTATTTTGGTGGATGAGATGCATGTTCGACCTGGGCAGGGCAAGCCACCTTACTCCTTGGTGGACACATATATGTAGTGGATGGGTTGGAGGAGCAAAGGAAATCATCCAACCAAGAAAGTTCAAGCATAATGCATGGGTCTAAGTACTTGGACAAGCAAGGAAGACGAGCAAACAAAGAGGGCGAGGTGTAGGCAGACCAAGGGCTACAATACCGAGCCAAGAAAACAAAAGTTGAAGGTTTCGGGTGCGTTCTGGGTAGGTGGGCCGACCCTACCTACGAGCTAGCTATAGGAAGGGCGCATCTATATGAAATTCGAATGAAGTTCTGAATGGGTCGAACGGGTGAACGAGGTTCGAACGAAGTTCTGAATGGGTTGAACGGGCGAACAAAGTTTTGAACGGGTCAAATAGGCAAACAAAGTCTGAACGAAGTTTTGAACAGGTCGAACGGGAAAACGAAGTTTTGAACAGGTCGAATGGGCAAACAAAGTTTGAATGAAGTTCTAAACGGGTCGAACGAAATTTTGAACGGGTTGAATTAGCGTACAAAGTCAGAACAAAGTTTTGAAAGGGTTGAATGAGTTGAACGAACGGTGAATGAACTGAGGATGAGCTGCATGACAGGTGTGGGCCACCCTAAATGATATACTTGGGCACTGACGAACGGGTAGGCCGAGTTGATCTGTTTTGGACAGATTTTGACGGTGAAACTTGGGGTTGCTTAACAAAGACTGTGTATGCAAAATACTTGTAAAATATTGTTATTATTATTATTTGGGCATAATATAACCAGGGAGTTGCCCCTCCCATTAAAAGAATATTATCCATTGCACATATTTATAAATAATGATGATGAATGTATTTTTGTTGTGTTAAAAGATGAATTCTTAGTGTAATTGAAGAAAAATAGCAAAGTGTTGAATGTTAGGAATAGTCTGTAGTCGAGAGTATTGGTGAAAAGAAATTAGGTAGAAATGCCACACCTTTATATGTGCAGTTGAAAGACTACCACTAGGATAGGGGTGTGACATACCAGATGAAGAGATCAGGTTTGAGGTTGGTCTGGTCTCTCCCTTCCCAAACCTTCTACATGCGCTGATTTGACAGAGCTGACTGAGACATGGTCTTGACTTAAGATGTTTTCTCTGTGCCTTCTACTGATCCTTTGACAGCCTTTCTTGATGTAGCAAATATATTCCTTCCTCTATTTACTTTTGTCTATTCTATAGAATCTTCCTTTTGTGCCTCCATATGTGCCTTCAAAACTATACTCCCTTTATTTCCATGTCGAATTGATTCTTCCTCATATTGTGAACAATAACTCTGGAGACCTTCTCTTTCAGGCAAATTCATCTTTTTTCGGTAATCGTACGTCTTTTAGTTTTATGAAAACCATTATCTACAGGCCTAATTACTTTGAATTCTTCTGAGATATGCCACTAAAATGCTACGTATGAGCTTCCTTCCTTAATTTTCCTCGCTTGATTTCATCATCAAGATTTTGTATGCAACATGAATTTAATATGACAAATACATGCCTACGAGCATGCCAAATAAAGTGTTGGTGTTATCCATACTCCTCACTGTCATGTTGTTCTAATTATAGCTTCAATTTACTAGGATACCACACGTTATTTTGTAACACCCCACTTGCCTTCGCAAGACAATTTTTTACACTTAGCTTATGGTTGGTTGTTCTTCTCCTTCCACTATCTCAGGTTTTGTTTTGCATCTATTTCATCTTTTCCATGTTGTTGTAGTCTTCTACAATCAAGCAAGTGATGAAATTAACTGATTTTTTCGCTATCATGGTTTCGTCAACCTCCATGCCTTGTCTACACGTGTGGTTACATGTTGCTTCTTCCTTGCCAAACCATAACTTTGGTAGTTATCATCCACACCAATGGCCTCAAGGGTTTGGTCTCCATTCAACCACATGGCTTGCATTATTTTACATCCTCATAACAATAGATAGAATGAAAAATTCAAAACTACTAGCAAAATTCTATTACCATTTACTGCCTTGTATTTCATTGTTGCAAATGAAATAAATTTTTCTGAGACAAACCAATCTTTTCCTAAGACAAACCAATCTCATTACTCTTGACCACTCCTTCTCCTCTTGGTAGCATTCTCTCCCTTCTTCCAAAATCCTAGCATTCCTTCCATCATATTATTTCTCCAAAATCTTCACAATGATTGGGTGCCAACGGGTGGCTATTTCTTCCATGTAGCTTCCATGAACTACAAACTCATCTTCATCAACATCCATAATTTCACCAAGAAATGCGTGTGCTCTCTCTATCAAGATATTAGTCACAATATCCTTCAACGAGATCAAGACTTCCTGGTTGTCTCGGTCCTTAACAAGCCAATTTCAGTTTCTTTGGGGTAAATTTTTCTACTCTTAGTCCTTCTAGATGTTTTGCTTAACCTTGGGTACTATTAAATCTACATCCAAAAGTATATTATTCTTTCAGACATGAGGCCTTCTAGCCTCTGTTGTTGTCCTCTTCAGTAGTTCCTCCTTCAGGCGACTTTCATGACACAATGTTCTCGTCTTCCTTTACGATAGATTCCAATTCCTTTCATCCTTCAATGTCATGGGAAGATATCATGACAATTGGGTGCAGTTGTCCTCCCTCATCATTATTGGAACCTGCATTCACATACAACTTGTTAGATTTAAAAATGTATGGCTCTCGAACCTCATTTGAGATCTATGCACTCGAATCTTCCTGTTGATCTAAATTCTCTCATGGATTGAGTCTCTGCTCACGATCTTATCTTTTATGAAGGTTTAAAAACCCTTTATCCAGCACTTGTTGTTCTCATTTTTTTAGCTATATTATCTTCCAATTTCATCTTAGCAAATTGGATGCACACCTTCAAGTCAACTATCCTTCCCTCGAGGGAACTAAATTCCTCATACAAATCAACAAACCTAATTTGAAATAAAATTGTAGTCTCATCCTTTGTCATCCATTCTCCTCCATCAAATTTTGACTACATTTCTCCCAAAAAATCAATTTCTTCCACATGTTCCATGAGAAATTCCCTTAGACATTATCTGATAACTTTCTCGTATAATTGTAGAAATGGTCCTCTTGGAACTCTATCATTGCCTCTATTGCCTAAAGGAAACCTTATATTATGCCCTTCTTATATGAGAGTTTGTGATGATTGTCTGCCCTCATGGCCTTCATGACCGGCACATGTAAAAAACTCATTAGCTTCAAAAACATGATGCTCTTGACATCTATTGATGCTCCTAACATCATTTGTTGTTTTGGACATCTCCCATAGTCCATAAGGATTTATACGAGCCTCTTCTCTTCATCCTCCTCATCACCTTCATTTCCTTGTATAATATCATTTGAGGGTTGTCCTTTTCCCTAAACATCATTATTTTCATCCATCATTATGACAGTCTTTGGTAATTGTTTTCAATACTGTTTTTTGCTTGCTCTTAGCGTTGAGATGTAGTTCTTATGCCTTCTACTCTCTACTAGACATTGTGTCCATATATTTGGTTTACATTTACATAAAGCTCACCAATTTTAAAGAAAAATGAAAATCTATCCTCTTCTAGTATATTTGCTACCAATTCTTCTTTCTGAACTCTCATGAGCCCTTCTTCACATTCCCTCAGATATTCGATTAGTGCCTCATCAACATCCACTTTTTGCAACCCCCTCTACTGCTTTGGACTCTCCATGTGGTCAACGAGACTTTTAGACAGTCTCACCTCAAAATCTTTCCCATTTTGAAGGAGTTCCTTTGCTCAGGTCCTTAATGGTAAACTTCCTTCTCTAGCTCAATTTCTCTAAGATCTTCTTCTCTTATTTTTCCACTCAATATGTGCTTTATGTTCTTCCCAAGCTTTTTGGCTTCACATATTTTTATTTTAAAGTCCTCTTTTCTAACAAGAAGTTTGAACCTCCTCCTAAGGTTCCATCTCTCCATCTGGTCTTCTATTTCTAACAACATCTTCACTAAATTGAACCTCTCCTTTGGCTCAACCATCTCTTTATTAAATTTGTCTTGAGTTAATTTCCTCCTCATGCCATTCCTCTTGGCATCATTTTCTCCTCTGCTATGGATTCTCTTTGAACCCCAATTATGGCCTTCAATAGCCATCTAGTTTCCTCTTTTATTATGAGCTTTCACATTCCCATTATGAGCTACAGAAAATCTTGTCTAACAAGTCTTCTCCATTGCCTGTTACCTAAACACCTTTCCCCCTTCTCCTTAGACTAGGATATTGGTATTCCCTTGGTTCCATCCTCTACAACCTCTACAACAGTACTTTCTCTTCTCTAGATTTTGCAACACCTTTCTCACAGCTCTAGAACTCTTGTGGTTCTCTTCTCTTGATGACATCTTGTCCTCTACACTCTTCAACCACAACTGAGTTTTCCTTCTCTTTTGTACTATTTCTTGTTATAGGGTTCCTTTCTTCCATATTCCTTGAGAACACTATTGGTTCTCTTTTCTTTGGAATTGTCATAGTTTATCTTGCTATGCGGTTCTTCTCCTACAAGCTCCTCTTTCCTACTAATATCGAAATATGTTCTTTTTCATCTATCACAACTCCTCTTTCTTATGGTGTTGCTACCTGCATGTACCAAATATATATAAAAAGTAAAATACCATATTTACCTTCTTAATGTTGGAGTCTTCTCCTTTGCTCGAATGGAATTTGTCCCAATTCTTCTTAGGTCATGTTCTATATCCTTCTCTGAGAAATCCTTTGTTGCTTTAATTGCTCTTGATGAAACCCTATAAATCCCAACCCTATTACATTACCCTCTCCTATGATATCCCCTATCTAGTGTTCCTACGCTAAACAATCCTTTCAAAAAATATCCTTGTTGTCATCTCAACTTCCTCAAGTACTCGCTAGTTATGAAATCCCCTTAACAATTTTTTATTAATATTATTCCAAAAGATCATCAATGCGCCTATGATACCACTTGACATAGGGGAGAAATGGAGATCATCCCAATCCTTAATTTCCACAAATAAAAAAGCTTCTTAATCAAAACCACCTTGAGATTCCCACAACCTCCCCTTTTCTCTTCTAGTTTGCAACGCAAATTCCAACTTTGTTTCCAATTTAGTTTGAAACCCTTCTTCTTAAAACATGACAGGAACCATTATATATAGATATATATATATATATATATATATATATATATATATATATATATATATATATATATATATATATATATATATATATATACATCATCATAGGTCGCACGCCCCATCAAAATAGGCCAGGGTTCAATCTCGCCTTAAGGTTAGAGGTCAAGATGTTTGCGTTGTGAAATGAATCCTCCACGCGCCTACTTGTTCAAAGGACAACTGTATGATTGGGAATCATTTGGTCTCTCCCTTTGCAAACCTTCAATGAGTGTTGTCTTAACTGACTCGATTGGGAATTCATCTCAACCTAATTTTTTATGTATGTTCCTTCTACTGACCCTTCGATAACCTTTATTAAAGTAGCAAATATCCTCCTTCGGCTATATACTTTTCTCCATTATGTAGAATCTTCCCTTTGTGTGTCCATATTACCCTTTGATACTAGACTCCTTTTAATTCCATGCTAAATTGTTTCTCCCTTTAATTTTGAACTCTAGCTCTTAAGACCTTCTCTCTCAGAGTTTATTATTCTACATAAGGACTTAAGTTGGTGTCAAACTCTACAAATAAATCTATTCAAAAAATATCAAGGTAGTCGTCCTTTCTATGCAGACGTAATCCTTTTCAATTTCTCAAAACCAAAATGTACAACCCTCATTCCTCTAAATTATTTTGAGACCTGCAAATCAAACCCTGCATATGGGCATGTTTACTTAATTTTTCTCAGGTGAGTTCATTGATACAGATTTGTATGCAAAATAAATTTAATAACACAGATACATGCCTATGGGTATCATTGCAATATCGAGTACATAGAGGACGCTTTATTAACATCTGACCTCTATTTCCATTCACAATAGATTATTTACAAAGAGTTTAAACTACTCATTGGCCAAGATTTTTCTCGGAGACCCCCTGTCCTTCTCAATCTAATCTCTCTCCCTCCCAAAAGGGCCCACTTTCTAATTTTCTATATGGAATGAAAAATAAGGAAATATATCTCAACATCAAATTTACATGAGACATCTTTGCCAATGACCTAAAACTAACTCACAACTCAACTAGACACTTATGGTTTTTACACAGGCCCACTTGGGCGAAATACTAGCTTATCCTAATAACCTAATACTCCAAACTGCATCTAGAACTAGACACTTGACGTTACCAAAATCCTCATAATTCATAATTTATACGAAAATAAAAGTGAGGAAAATAAAATCCCTTTCAGAATTTACATGACCCCTTTGAGCCTTAATTAAATAGGATTCCTAGTGTTGATGCTCTTACATCAACATGTAAGAAAATTTTCAAACTGGTACCATAACTAGTAGCTCTCGGTTTACTTCTTACAAGACGGCCCAAGAAGATGTGACGAATGAAAGATTGTAAATTGGTTAGAGCTCAATAAGCTCATAGATAGTCCAAAAATGTATTGAAGCCTATGTGACGGATATCCACCAGCATTCGATTCATCATTGGGAGAAACCATTCATCCAAGCAACGTCTTCGATGTGAGGAATACATCATAGCTTACCAAACAATTAATGCTCCATAGCTATTATGTTGGTGGAAATTAAGTCAATTCTGATGACATCTTGAATTTTAACTGTTGCGTTACGAGAAGTAGTAAAAGTATATCTTGCAAGAAACAATCTTTAAGTCAAAAGTGAGTTCAACAAGCTAACACCGTAAGGGAGATCCAATAGCCATGGTTTTTTTAAATAACCTAGATTACAGATTAGATCAGACCAACTGATGGTCTAATTAGAATTATGAGCCCAATAGGCTTTTTACAGTAGTTGTATCTTCTCCTTACCATATCCATGTTGACCTTCCAAGAATGAGTGCATGTGCTTACCAAAGGCTAGAGATCGAGAGCTACTTTCTTTGTTCGCGGAGGGGAATTTTGTACTAGTGACTTTCACGTAAAGGAGTCATTGTAATAGTTGTCGATGATGGAAAATTAGTACCTGGCCATTATCAGAATTCGGCTCGGTGCTCCCAATGTGTAAAGGTTGTACAGTCAAAGAATTTTTCACATTGGTGGTGGAGCTATGGATTTATATCGTAACCAACCATATTTCTTTGGAAATTTTATCTAGTCTTTTTTCTTATTGATTAATGGGAAGTCCTTGATATTGCTGGATTGGTGAATGTTGGCATGATTTCTCATAGGATTATTTTGACAAGTGTGGAGATTTTTTACCATGAAGACCATTACCTTTTTCTTCTATTACTAAAAGCCATGCGCGCGGGTCTGAGAAAAATGCCTGAGAATTAATTTTGTTGAATCATTGTGCATAGAGGGAGAGTTTTTTGTAGTCGAAGAAACCAAACATTGATAATCTGGAAAGGGAGAACTCACCATTGATCTTTGAATTGTACCAGGTAATCGTTTTGAAGATCGATTTTTCCCTTTTCAACATGGACTATGTAGGTGTAAACAAATTTCATTGGCTTTTATTTCCGTACTTGGAAGGTAGGTATTCGAATGTAATTAATGCATAAAAAGGTGTGGAATATAGTAAAGGTAACATAACCAAATTCTACCAATGTTAAGCTATCAATTGGATGGGAGAAAAAGGAGAAGAAAACTAAGTCTATTATTGGACTATCCCTGTTATATTCTCAACTTAATTTTGTAGATTTAGAAAAATCATGTAAAGAAATATGTGAGGAATATAACAACTTAATTTTGTAGATTTAGAAAAATCATGTAAAGAAATATGTGAGGAATTGGTTAAGATATTTCGAATAAAATTGATAAATGTGAGAGAGGGCATCCTTAACCACTCACATAAATGATATGAAATCACTTATAATGCAGTTGGAGGAAATTGGAATTAAAATATAACATGGGTATGCAAAGATAATTCAATTAAACAACTATCTTAAAATTATGACAATGTTATTTTTACCTTAAGTCAATTTCATTCTCTAACGTTAGATGAAATTATTGTAGCGCTCTTAGCAGAAGAAAAGAGAATGAAGGCAGGTGACACAAGGCACAATTCATAAGCTGAAATGGAACTATTTTCCAAAGGATGAATGAATACAAATAAGATCTCAATTGGATGTTTCTATTTCCAAAGACATGGACATACAACATTGAATTATAAAATTCTTGCCAAAGATCTTTTCAATGGAAAATTAAAAAAATCAACCAATACAGCTTTTTCTGAAGACTTGCCACATTTTGATAATGATGATGAGTTCAATGTAGAGTCTCCCACATTCTTCTAGAATATGCCTACGAATTATATATGTTATACTTATTTTTGATTTCTGAAACGAAATATGATAAAGCAGAGTAACATAACTCAAATTTTTTATTCTTGGGCTTAAAAACTTGAGAACAAATCATTAGTTTGACTATTTATATACTCTATTAGAGTTTATGGTTTTTGGTTCTCAGAAACCCAAGTGGTTATAGTTTTTAATATTTTTTTGTTAGTAAGTTTATGTAAAAGAGGTGATATTGTAAGTTTGATTGTTGGATACATTAATTATGCACACTAATTTTGTAGATAATTGGTGAACGCAACACACTATATTCATAATATGGGATTTTGTCTTATTGTGATTTGGTATCTCGCCTACTTCTATTGCAAGGCAAAAGATGGAATTAATTCAGGAATCCTCAATCCTACAAATACACCAATGATGGTCAAAAGAATTTACATTTTAAATCAATTAAGTGTTAGCTCAAAGTTAGTGATTAGGAAATTGTGTAGTTTATGAGATCTTAGAGTAGATAAAAGTGTTGATAAAGACCATACTAAACAAGGTCCATATGAAATATATTTATGTGACTTATTGTTGTTATGTGTAATATAATCTTCTTAATGTAAACATTAAGAGAAAGTTTTAACAATATATTTTCATTAGTAGATTTTATTTATTGGTCATATTTAGATTTGATGCAAATTGTTAAAATATTCCCTGAACCTCTCTTTCCAAAATTAGAAATAATTAGATCTCACTCCAATTATATAATACATTCAATATATTTGGGATTGAATAAATGAAAATAGTTTTATGTGCACGTGAAAACAATTTTTTAAATTAATACAGATAGTTTTATAATAATAAATATTTCTTTTCCATCATTTAATATTTTCCTACTTTTTCAATAATAAGAGTTTTAAGACCAATCAAGTTCATGCAGTTTCCTTGTTCTATATAAACAAAAATATAAAGAAGTTAACCCTTTTCTTTAGATGGAATGTTTAATATGTACCTTTTCTTTGATTCATTTAAGGAAGTTTATAGAACGACTGATTCTTTCCATCGAAAGTTTAGTATTGATATCTCTTAAATCGACCTAAGGTAAGATAATAAGTGGTTAACCTATACACTTATCAGACTAATCACTTTCTATCTTAAATTTAAGTATTTTATTTTTAACATATATTTAGTTTATTTTTCTGATATATTTAGTTAAAGTTTATTTTTCAAAGAAAAAGAATAAGAAAATTAAAATCATTCATTTTTATTATCAATCATATAAATGATACGATATTTAACCGTTTGTTAATTTAGATTTGAAAATTTTTAAAATTTTACGTATTAAGAAAAAAATTATTAATATTTAAGCATGTCATCAATAAATATACTTGTAATTAGTTACATTATTAATAATAAATATACATGTAATTAGTTACATTATTAAAAATATAGTATATTATTGGCAAAATCATATTATTAATTTAGATTTGATTTTATTTTTTTAATTTTAAGTATTATGAAAGAAATTATTAATATTTAATTATATCATCAATAAATATACATGTAATTAGTTACATTATTAAAAATACAGTATATTATTAGCAAAATCACATTACTAAATGTGATTTATATATAACAGTTGATGTCATTCTTATACATTAATTCGGGTATAAAAGATGGAAAATGTTATTAATTGATTTATATGAACAACATTTACTAATATGGCTTTGCTAGTTGATGGTTACTGTGTGAGATGATTAATACAAAATGGTTCACTAATATTAAGGAATGTTTATAATTGTCAACATTTAGTTGATTATGGATTACCATGGTTTTCCATATTTAAGTATACTTTACTATGATAGATTACTATTCATAATGGTTGACCACAAATAACCATAGTTGTTCATGCTTGATAATTTATGATGGTTGTTTTCCATGGATGACAGTGGTTGTGCATGATAACCATGGTTTGACCATGTTTACTATGCATGAGCATAGTTTGATAATTTTGACAACAGTTGATCAGTTAATATGATATATTATGGTACAAAATAGTTGACCATGGTTAATTATTGTTAGATATGATGACCATGCTTTGAACATGTTGACAATAGCTAATATTAAGAAGACACATTTTACCATGCTTGACCATTATTTTTTATGATGGATTATGTTATCCATTTTTCCAAAGGAGGGGCTTCGTTGATTGTGTTCAACCATAGAGATCTTTGTTAACCATGTTCGACCTTTCTGACCAAGGTTGACCATCACTATCCATTAGAAGTGAGTAGATTAATGATTGTTCTAAGTTTACCTTAGCTGATGAGAGATGACCATGGCTGACCACAGTCTACCAAATGACCATTGTTAATTATGGTTGACTATGGCTAACTAAGGTTGTGTATGGTTGAACATGGGTGATAGTGAGTGACAACATTTGATCATGTATGCCCATGTTTCAACATTGATTTGATTGCTAAACATGGTTGAATATGGTCAAAATATGGTTGACTATTGTTCTGCAAGATTAATTAAAGTTTTCAATATTTACTAAAGATGACTGTGGAAAACCATGGCTAACCATGATTCCCATGGTCACTATGGTTGACAATGTTCAGACATGTTCCCTATGGTTGACCACTATTAACCATGAAAACGGGGGACACCATTATTGAAAATGGTTTGGACATGGCTGCTTAAGTTATCTATGGTGTACAATGGTCAAATATTGATAAGTAAGGATTACTATCGTCAACATATGGTTGCCCATGGTTGTCAACGATCGAACATGGTTGAGGATGGTTGATGATGTTTGACCAAGGTTGAAAAGGTTGATAAGGATTAACCATGGATGACTAAGGGTTGATGAGAACTAAATAAAGGTGATAATGGTAGGCCATTGGTGATAAGGATTGGAAATGATAAATTATAGTTAACTATGGTTGACCATTAATGATCATGTTCACCATGGCTCATAATTTTTGAGTTGGTTGACTATGGTTGAACTTTGTCTCCATGGTTGTAGGTGGTCATCTTATTCAACCATGGACAAGAATTAAGATCACAATTGACTATGGTTAAGTATGGTTGACTATGGGCAAAAATGGTTGACCACAGTTGGAAATGTTTAAAAATAAATGAATATGATTTATTATGTTGACTTTGATTGATAAAGTGGTTGACCATGGTTATCCATCGATGATAATTGTTGGTAAGTTTAATATGGTGACCATGGTTGACCATTATTTTAGGACGGGTTGAACATGGATGACTATGTTGAAAGTTATGACTATGGTTGATTATTTGATGATGCTGACTATGGTAAACCACGATGTAATGGTTGACTATGATTGATCATTACAACAATGTGTTTTTTTTTTTTATGATTGACCATGTTACTACAATGTTTTATATTGTAGGTTTTTTTAATGAATATCAACCATGGTCAACCCATAATACGATGCGTAAGCCATATGCTTTTTTGCACATTGCAATGATATTTATTATTTGCCACACAATTATGACATTTATTATTCATCACATCACAACTTCATTTCTAATTCTGCACATTATGACAATGTTGATTATTTGTAACATTCTTACATTGTTCATAGCATTGAGACATCTTTTGTTGTTTTTCATATTGAAATGGCATGTTTTCCTCATTATGATGATGCATAGTATTTCCTCACATTGCAATGTCGTTCGTTGTTTGTCACACTATAGTGGTGCTTGTTGTTTTTCACACTGTGATGACATTTAATTCATCACAAAATGACGATATTTATTATTCATCACATTTAAACATTATTTCTATATGTCACATTGCAATGTCATTTGTTGTTCAACACACTGTGACATTATTTATCTTTCATCACACTACAAATAAAATAAAATTTATTATTGTTATATTATTTCTCATATTGTGAAGACATTTACTTTTTACCACATTACGATGTTTTTTTTATCTGCGAATTGTGGCAATGTTAATTATTCATAACGTTTTGACCTTGTTCCTCACTTTGCAAGGACATTTAACATCTGTAGCAATATGGTGATGGATATTATCCAACACAGTGAAATGTTATATTTTTTTTATCATAATACAATGTTATTTTTTATTAGTTACATTATAATGATGTTTAAATATTCATCATATCGCAATGATGTCAATTATTCATCACTCTGTAACATTGATTGTTTTTTTTGTTGTTCATCATATTGTAAAAAGCATCAAAATTATTAAAGACATATTGTGAACCATATAAAAATAAGGTAATATAAAAATTACATTATAATTAAATAATAACTTTTTAACAAAATTTAGTATTGGAAATTTTAGATATTAAATAATATTGAAATTAAAATGGTATTTAATATTAACTTCATTATATAAAGATATTTAAGCTAAATTTATTAAATTTACTAACCATATTAATGTCTATTATTTTGTTGACTATGAGCATGTTGAACATGTTTCTTGTATTTCATTATGGGAATGTTGAAAATGATCATTATGATTGACAACGATGGCCATATTATATCATTTTTTTTTCTTCCATTGAAATGTTTTTTATCTTTCTTTCTGATCACATTGGATCATGATTTGATGATCATCACAATGCATAAAATATTAAGGTTGTATTGTGAGAAAGGTAAAGTTAAAGTAATATTAAAGTTTCATTTCTAATTTTTTATAATGAATAATATTATAAGGTTCTTAATATTATTATTACTTCACAATAAAGATTATAGAATTTCCATTAAAAAAAAATTATGAAAATTATAAGTGGTGCGAAAGTCTACATTATTATTTCTTGAACAATATGATTATTAAAATAAAATATTTAAGTAATAAAATATAAACCATTATAATTTTTTTTTAATTTATTGAAAATATATTTCTTCAAAAATAATCAACCAATACATATATAATTATAATTATACATTTTTTTAATTTATTAAAAATATATTTCTTCCAAAATAATCAACCAATACATATATAATTAAAAAATCATATTTTCAAAATATAATTATATAAATTAAATATTTCAGAAAATCTATCTTTAATTAAAATAATATATCACATAAAATCAATTCATATTTTCTCTAAATCCATTAACTCTTTAATTAAAAATATATCATGAATTTACATCAAACATTATTTATCAAAATCTTCAACTTCAAAAAAAAAAATTATCATATTATCTATAAATACATTAACTTTTTAATTAAAATAATATTTTTAACATATCATAAAATTACATTAAACACAGTTTATGGGAATCTTTAACCTGTAAAAAATATCATACAATTACCACACTGATTATTTAAAACATAGATTTTACGGATAATAAAAAGAAAAATATTATCATATAAACATAGCAATAGCCATTATTGAAAATACTGTTCCATGGCTTATATATCTCTTTAAAATAAAGTACCATTAATTTATAATATTTATTCTTTAAAATAAATTGATAGAATTCGGAAGTGCCCTCGGGTGAATGATAAAGCCACAACACGTAAGGGAGCGTTGCGTGTTCGAGAAAGGCAGACAATCATGTTGAATAGAAACGGGAACTTCATAGGTATGCCAAGTACCTCGCATAGTTGTTTTGCCGGCATCCAAAGGGAAATTCATATTTTTGATGGTAAATGTGAAAGTTGAACATCGTTATCTTTTGGATGGGAAAATTGATTTAGAAATTAAAGATTTTGTTTTATATTTAAAAACAATTCAGGCCCCGAGAATTATATTTTTTTAGGGCTCTAAAAATATAATGGCATACCTAGTCTTTCATTTCTCATGTTTCTTTTTGTAGACCAGAAGTGGAATGCACTGAGCTCAAGCCTCTCTCTGCTTCTTATAAGTTTATCATTAGCTTCGATAGGCTTGAAAATGAGCATCTTCCTATTCACAAATCAGGAAGAATCATCAAGTGTCATGGTCTCCAACCTTGTTTGTTCAGAGGATCATAAAATTTGCATTATTATTGATGCTCTTGTAATTCAATTTCTTTTAAAATTTTAATTTTAAGTTTTATATTTGGATTTATGGGTTTGTTATTCTTAGTTTAGCTTTTTATTTTTATTTCGATAGGTTAATATCTTAAAATATGCTATTCTTCATTTTGTTAGGAAAAAATAATTTATTGGTCAAAATTTATTTATTAGCTTATTCAATACACAGAAACTTCAATGGATGAACCATTTGGTATCTCATCCATGGCCTGATTCTCTCCTTACTTCACTGCTTGCCTCAGTGTAAATGTTGTGATATAAAATTCTTTTGGAATGTCTTGTTCAGATGTCGATGTAATAGGAATTGGATTATAAAATAAAAAAATACAATCAGATTTTATTTTCAATTGATTATGACGACGCAAACCATTCTCAAAAGATAAGGACAAAAACATTAAGGTTGTATACGTGGATAAAAATATTTGTTTGCATAAAAATACTTGCACTATGTGGATTTTTTAGGCATGGGTCTTCATTGCAGGTAACTGATTCAATTGTGGCTCATTTAAATATTGAATGTTTATTTATTTCCTATTTTATTTTCTCGAGGTGCTAATCGCTTTTAATGGTCTGGGAAGGAGGGCTTAACATTTGGCGGCAGGAGCCTGCCAACACTATGCTACAAGCCAAGGAAAGAGGTAAGTTGTCATGTGGAACTCCTCTCGAATTTTTTTCCCCTTGGCAGGATGATGAGAGAATCACCATTTTCGTTGCTTTCTTGTTCCATGTTATTAATTTTTTTCAGAGAGAAAATCTATATATATAGCCGCAGCCCTCATGATTACAATATGGCCGAAGCCAGTCAGAATACGGCCGAAGCCAGAGTACAATACGGCCGAAGCCAGGCAGAATATGGCCGAAGCCGGCAGATATGGCAGAGCCGTCACAAATCGCCGAAAGGAAGACCTCCGCAGGGTTCGAACTCGGCTGGGAGAGTGAAAGCCATCCGCTTGATTGGCCTCGGTTAACAATGTTGACATTTAGTTCCTTTAATGAAGGTGACTGGTTTGCTGACCTTCAATGTAGTGTGATGATGAGAAAATTACCATTTTTGTTGTTTTCTTGTTCCATATTATTCATTGATTGGCCTCGGTTCACAATGTCGACATTTAGTTCATTTCTTGAAGGTGACTGGTTTGCTGACCTTCAATGTACTAATATGACAATTGGTGATTGTATTGACTGTAGGACCCTCATTCTATAAATCTGTAATTTTATTAAATTTTATCTTGATAATGGAAGATTTTGTTTAATTTGAAAGACTCTCTATGGTTATTTATTTTTCCGCCCCAGTGTGATCCCTTTCAACTGTGAATGTGGTGGCATCAGGGCTCCTTCATCCCATGACTCCACCTCCACATATTTTTATTTCTATTCACAAAAATGTGAACGCATGAGGTTCATGATATGAAAACTAAATTGTTGCAGTGGTATGTGTATTTAATAATTTTATTTCGAGTACAAAACAATTATCGTTATCTACATCTTTGATTTTCAAGCTCTTATTTTGGGTTTTCTATCTTGCTGAGATCAATGGCATGAATAATTTCATTATTTCTTAGCAACCCAAGATATATCTTCTTACATTGCATTTATTGTTTCTTCTTTCTTGAATGTTAGGATATTGTGGGACACAAGGTGCATGCCTTGAGTGGAAAGTGGCTTAGCCAAATGGTTCTCACCATCTTATTCCTCAGTGTTTGACGAAACATATTTAATGAGGTAACATATCTTAATGAAAACCCTAGTACAAAGGGTTATATAGCCCTGCAATGGATGCCTTCTTAGACCCCTATTTTTCTTTTATTGTTGGGGTACTTCCATGTTCTAGTCTAGTTCTTGTAGGCAAATTTATTTTTTTATGTTTAACTTTATCCTCGTTACACCTATTCTCATACCTTCGACACACGAAAGTCTATAGTAGTGGTTTGAATCTGAGAGGCCACATTCTATACTAGCAATTTAACTACCACTTTGGTTAGAAAATTTTTCCCATTATAATTTAATGTTAAATTTTTTCTATTAGCTCAATGCACATTTTACTTCATCAAGTATAGGAGATTGTTTCATTTCTCTAGTTGTAATGTAGAGGCAATGGGTTTTTTTCTCCTGTCTACAGTTGTGATCAGGGATGAATTAATATTACAATTTTCCAAGAAATACCTTTCTTTTTTGTCCATTGGTGTAATTCCTTGATGCATAAAAAGTGGTCCACTTTCACCACGACATATGTATGTGTTACCATTCCCATTGAACCCTTTGGATGGTTATTTTTCTATTGAAAGATAGGTATATATATAAGTACATATACATGTGTATTGGATGGCCCTAACACCTTTTCATTGTTATTTTAGTTCTAGAGAACTCATGACTGATGACCAAATCCATGAATGAAATTTATCCATATTTAAGGATAGTTCCAAAACGAATCAACTCATTTGACATATAAGCCTAAAATTTTCACATTCCATCTAATTTTTTTTAAACAATAGTAACATCCATACTAGAGTATAAAATCAAATAGTAGCATAAAATCAATGAAAATGATTCTTATTAATTAATGACACTACATGTAAAACATTCGTCAAGGTTTAGACGAGGCTTCAACTAGATCGAAAATATAGGTTGGTGAGGGAAGCTTCACTAGTTTGTAGTCGATCCGTAGGACACATATCTTGACCAAGACACCCCCAAGCCTGGTTTATGATCTTGTAGAAGTGACTTCCTCCTCTTTCCCATTGATAGTCTACAATTCATTTTCAATAATAAATAGTGGAATTTAGCAATGTAATCTCAGCCTAACACATCTACTTGTGGTCTTGTAGCTTCAAACGCCTTCCTCATTCTTCACGTAATTTTCCAGTCAACCTTGTCAAGCTATATCCCCTCTTTATTAGGTGACCTTCAATATTTGTTATTCCCTGGGACCCCCCCCCCCCTCACCCCCATGCGAATTTCCCTTTTAAACAATCATAGCTCTTGGACATGATATTTTTCTTTCAAAGTTTGTCATTAGTCAAAGGGGGTCTCTTTTATAAAATCCCAATCCATACTCATTAACATCACTCATCAACTTGAATCTATTTATTTATTATTATTTAAACCAATTTGTGTGCAATATTTATTAAAATGTCTACCACCAGTTTAGAGCTTCAAACTCCTTCCTCATTCTTCACGTAATTTTCCATTCAACCTTGTCAGACTATATCCCCTCTTTATTAGGTGACCTTTAATATTTGTTATCCCCCCCCCTCCCATGCGATTTTTATTTTTAGGCAATCATAGTTCTTGGACATGCCACAGTTTGTCATTAGTCAAAGGGGGTCTCTTTTATAAAATCCCAATCCATACTCATTAACATCAGTCATCAACCTGAATCTATTTATTTATTATTATTTAAATCAATTTGTTTCAAATATTTATTAAAATGTCTACCACCAATTAAGGTGCCTTAATTTAAAATAATAGTTCAAAGTGATTCTAAAAATAAATGGTTTTGGGCATTACATTTCTCCCCCCTAATGTTCAACACCGTCATGAATGTTCATTTAAGACCCTTGAATCTAGAACGTAGATGGATGTGTGACCCTTATTGCATCCTCCATCTCCTAAGTAGCCTCTTCAAGGCTATAATGCTTCCACAACACTTTAACTTGCATCATGACTTGACTTTGGAGCTTGGTATCCCTTCGATTCTGAATGCACATGGGCTTTGCAAGAAATTTTTCATCAGCCTCTACTTGTACAAAATTTCAATCAATGACATTAGACATATCATGCACATATTTTCGTAAAAGAGAAACATAAAATAGACTATGTAGTATGATCTTTGCCAGCAATGACAGCTAGTACACTACATGGCCTACCCAGGCCAATACATCGAATGACCCACAATGTCTTGTTGTCATCTTGGTGCAATCTCCCATTCTAAGTTTGCATCTTCTTTTCTTAACTATAGAGTTCTCAATGCAAATGTGGTGTTTAAATATTTTCAGAATGCTTAACCAAAACTAGAAAATGAAACTAACTATGATTAATGTCAAGAACATGCTCCAACCCACAAGTCTTAATAAAATTATTATATTATTAAAAAAAATAATAATAATAATACAATTATTGATATAACAATATGATTATTAAAACAGAATAAATGATTTATAATAATAATAATATATAAATATATATAAAATTATTTAGAATAAATGATTTATAATAATAATAATATATAAATATATATAAAATTATTTATAATATTTTTTATTGTTATAAAAATTTAAAAGTGTAATGTGTTTTATACCTTCAAATGAGTTGAGATATTTCAATAGACGAAGAAAATATATTCAAGTAAAATAGTAAAATAAATTAAATATATACATTTGTGTATTCTAAGTTATGTATATATTAAAAAGTCATAATTTGTTAGACACTTAAAAAGATAATATAAAAAAAAATTAACTATTTACTAAAAAAACATGAAATTAAATGATTAAATAAATGATATATTAACAAGATTTAATTTTTTAAATCACCTTTTTAAATTAATGATATAAAATAATATTTCTTATTTTTAAATTATCTATTTTTATTTAAATTTAGTTATATATATTAATAATATGTTAAAGCTTTATATTTTAAAAAAATATTCTTATAAATTAAATATATCTAAAATTCATTAATTTTTTAATTAAAATAATAATTTATATAAAGTAATTTTCATTATTTAAAATTCTGTTAACACTTTAATTAAAATAATATTCCATATATACTAAAGTTAGATTATTCATTATTTAAAATATATCATACAATTACGTCAACTGAAAGTCAGAAAGATAAATATTATTACATAAATTTAAAAATATTCATTATTTAAAATACTCATTGATTATTCATATATCTTAAATAAAAATACAATTGATATAATTGTGACGTAGGTCTGGAGTGCACGACAAAGCCACAAACACATAATGCAGCGTTGCAAGCTGTACTTAGTTGGCCTCTCGACATGTGACTCCAATGTGGTGAGAAAGGGAAACATAATGAGATTGGAATGCGGAATGTAAATATCCCTACCCTTTGTCTCAAGCCTTTGCTCTTAACGTTCTCGGTTTCTTTTGTCCACTCATCTACAATTTTCCTTTTTTTTTTAAGGAAAATGTAAAAATTGAAACGGATTATTATTAAAATTGGGAAATGGATTCTCACATAAAATATTTGGTTTCAAATTTAGGGACCATTCATTCCAAAAACATTAATTTTTTTAATATTCAAAAACTATACTGATATACTAAATCCTACAATTCCCATGCTCTCCATGGTTACGAAATGGAATCCTTCAATTCCCATGCTCTCCATGGTTACGAAATGGAATGCGCTGAGCTCAAACCTTCGTTGCATAGGCTTGAAAATTAATGTTGGTTTCTCATAAGTTACCTCGATAGGGTTGAAAAGTCGGGTCATTATAACTCTTCGGATAACGGAAAAGTATGGAGTTCTGGTGTCACACCTTAAGAGGGCTCCGAGGACCATCCAGCTTAGATTACTATGGATGATATCGTAAATCCATTTCTTTAAGATTTTATTTTAGGTTTTATGTCTAGCCTCATGGGTTATCTTTCTTAGTTTATTTTTTTGTTATTTTGGTGATGTTTTTAGTTGGTTCTTTGAGATTATGTTGTTTTTTATTTTTGATCAAAACAATTATTTAAAAATAACATTATTACTACTTAAAAAAATTCAAATTAAATCTTAACCCAATTATCCATTCTATTAAATATCAAATTTTTTATAATTAAATATACATTACAAAAATATACATCACTGACTATTCAAATACACCGACTAAAATTAAAAAATATTATAACATTATACCCTAAGGTAAAATATAGCATAAAGTTACATCATTCATGAGCTGAACTTGAACTTGAGTTCTTCATTATTTAAGCCATAAAATAATACACACTATTAAATAATTATTCTATATTTAAGACATAATTTAATACAACTCGAAAGCAAGTACACAAAATGGATTGCAACCCTTCGAAAGATCGTGAAGTAGACAAAGAAGAATGACGACATTTCAAAAGATCACGGACGATAACATGTAAAGTACAATGTATTTTATATATATATATATATATATGAATGATGCATTGTGATATCGTGCACCATTTCATAAGATCACACATGCTAGGATATAAAGTGCAATGATTATAAACAGTACGTTACAAACGAATTTTGAGCATAAGCATCGGACTCATTCACATGTAAAAATAAATGGAAGAAACCGTGGAGTTAACAGAGAGAATTATTCAGAAACTTCAGACCCAGCAGTTCGAAAATTCATCGGACTGGTTCGTTCATCAATAATAGAAAGAAACCAACCACGAATTATACGAGAATTCATCTTACTAATTCATATTTCATTTTTCAACCATTTAAGTAAACACTGGAGTTTAATTTTTGGCACCCTTTCTCTAGGGACATTCCTTATCTGTAGATAGACAAGTACAATGTACTTTGTATGTGTAGGATTTACATTCTTTCGCGACCAACGGATGTTCAAGATTAATCTACATATCGCAGGATTTCCTAACATAGGTTTATTATGATAGGATTCCTTGACTGAATTTATTTTGAATTAACAATATAAAGATGGCCATCATTGAACAAAGAGTATTGCCTTTGATGAATCTCCGCAATAGTTATTGAGAAAACAAGCGTATGGAAAAAACAAAACGAGATAAATCACGAGATGCATCATGCAACTTTTTCCTATTAACAGTAGCAACGTAACGACAAAAGCCAACAACGGTATTTGAGAGAGAGAATTTAACACTTCTCTCAGATATACAAAAATTTAATATTCTCGGTTAGATATTTTGAATGGTTGGTTTTCACGATTGTCGTTAAATTAAAATCTTTGCATCTTTGTAGGACGCCGTAATGAGTTTAAAGCTTATAAATTGTTTAATCTTTTGACTCATAAAATTTTTGTAAGTCGAGATGTGCTATTTCATGAGTAGGATGAGGAATGAAATGAGAACAAAAATGAAGAGTGGCACATTGTGCCATTCTATTGTTGATGGAAGAAAGCAGTGTGGACATGCAACAACAATCGTAGAAAGAGGAAGAGACAGGTGATGCAATTAGTAAGTCGAGCCTCAAGATAGATTTGAGGTGAGTCCATTACTAAGAAGATTAGGTAGGAAGACTCAACACCAACCAGATTGAAAGACTATGCTTTAATTTCAAACAATTTAGATGTTATAGAACACACAAATTATAAAGAAGCTAGTCAATCGCATGACTGGACCACTGCAGTGAATAAAGAATTTGAATCTATTATTAGAAATAATACTTTGGAAATAGTTGAATTTCCTTAAGGAAAAATACCCCTAGGTTGCAAGTGGCTTTCTAAACCTAAATTTAATGCAGATGGGAGTATAGCAAATTTTAAAGCTAGACTGGTAGGAAATGGTTATTCACAAAAAGAGGGAATTGACTATGAAGAAACCATTGCTCCTATAACCAAACTGAATACTATTAGAGTGTTAATTTCTATAGCTACAAAACATCAGTGGCAGCTACACCAGTTAGATATTAAGTTTGAATTTTTAAATGGTGATTTAAAGGGAAAGGTTTATTTAATGCAACATGAAAGGTTTGTTAAAATTTAGTTTGTGGATTGAAAAAGGCCCTTTATGCCTTAAAACAGGTACCCAGGTCTTGGTATGAGAATATTGATTCATTTTTCTCACAACATGGTTTTCATAGGAGAAAGAATGACCCAAATCTATATACCATATATGATAAACAGGGGTGGATAATTTTTTTTTCCTTGTATGTGGAACCCATGATTATAATAGGTAATGCAAATGTATTAATCAAAGAAATCAAATTGCAGATGTCACATGTATTTGAGATGAAAGACCTCGGAAGTTTACATTATTTTCTAGGTTTGGAAGTGTGGAGAGACTCTCGGAAGACTTTCCTGACTGAAGCTAAGTATGTGAGAGGTCTACTCAAAAAGTTCAGATTGGAAGAGTGTAGGACAACATCAGTGCCTTTGTAGCAAAATCTAAAATTGTGCAGAGATGATGGCTCTAAGGTGGTGGATACTACTTTGTATAGGTAGCTAGTTGGTAGTCTCATATATTTGACTAGAACTAGACTAGACTTAGCACACTCTGTTAATGTGTTGAGCTAGTTTATGTCTAAACATCTTGAAAGTTATTGGGTAGCGGAAAAAGGTGTATTGAGGTATCTTCATGGTACTTGTGATTATGGTATTTTCTACACTGATACACCTGATGTTACTTTAGCAGGTTTTTCAGACTCTTATTGGGCACGTAACCTGGATGATTAACTATCTATCACGATTTATAACATGGAGCAGTAAAAAGTAGAGCACTGTCTTTATCTTCAATTAAATACGAGTACCATGCAGTATGTGCAGCGACATATGAAGCTATCTGGTTGAGGAGGCTCCTCCATGGTGCAGGATAAGAGCAGAAAGAAGTGACCATCATCAACTATGACAAATAGAGTTCCATTAAGCTAGCGAACAATCTAGTGTTTCATAAGAACACGAAACACATAGATACTCAGTTTCACTTTGTAAGAGAAAAGGTTGAGTCAAAAGAATGTTTTATTGAATACTGTAAAACATGTGACAATATAGCTGATATTTTTACAAAGCCTCTTGGGAAAGTGAAGTTCGAATTGTTTAGGGGGGTGTTAAGACTTGAGGATAATCGTTTCTCCATTAAGGGGGAGAGTTGAAAATAATTATATTGTATTATTGGAGAAATAGTTAGATGGTTGTAACGTACCTCCTTAAATTAGAATTAGTTCCTAGGTTGTAGGAGTTTGTTCTCACCTCCCTATTCTTTTGAGATGCATTTATTAGCTCATATTTGATTAATTCAATATGAGAGTATACGCTCCAGTTTGTATAGTCTCTGAATATAACTTGCTCACCTATGAGTTGCTAGTTGATTCAATTCATTTTATTTCATTCCAATTTTCTAACACGTGAAAATAATTTTTTAAATTAATACAGATAATTTTATAACAATAAATATTATTTTTTTCGTCGTTTAATATTTTTTCAATTTTTCAATAATAAGAGTTTTAAGACAAATCAAGTTCATGTAGTTTCTTTGTTCTATGTAAACAAAGATATAAAGAATTTAACACTTCTTGAGATGGAATCTTTAATATGTACCTTTTCTTTGATTCATTTAAAGAAGTTTATAGAACGACTGATTCTTGCTGGCGAAAGTTTGGTATGGATATCTCTTAAATCGACCTCAGGTAAGATAATAAACGTTAACCTATAAACTTTTCAGACTCATCGTTTTTTATCTTAAATTTAAGTATTTTACTTTTAAGATATATTTAGTTTATTTTTCTGATATATTTAGTTCACACGGATATTAAGTTTAATTTTAGAAAAACGAATGAAAAAATTAAATCTTTCATTTTTATTATCAATCATATAAATGATACCATATTCAATCGTTTATTAATTTTTTTATTTTTATTTTTTATTTTTTTATTTTTTTGGGTAGAAAATTTACGTATTATGAAAAACATTATTAATATTTAATCATATATGTAATTACTTACATTATTAAAAGTGCGATATATTATTAGAAAAATCACATTACTAAATGTGATTTTATATACCATGGTTGATGTCATTCTCATAAATTAATTTAGTTATAAAAAATGGAAAATGTTATATGAACAATTTTACTAACATGACTTTGTTAGTTGATGGCCATTGTGTGAGGATGATTAATACAAAACGGTTCACTAATATTAAGGAATGTTTATAATTGTCAACATTAAGTTGACTATGGATTACCATGGTTTTCCACATTTCAGTATACTTTGCTATGATAGATTATCATTCATAATGGTTGACCACAAATAACCACAGTTGTTCATGTTTGATAATTTATGATGGTGGTGATCCATGGATGATAGTAGTTGTGCATGATAACCATGGTTTGACCATGTTTACTATGGGTGAGCATGGTTTGATAATTTTGAAAATACTTGAGAATAATTGACCATGGTTAATTATTGTTAGGTATGACTACCATGCTTTGACCATGTTGAAAATAGCTAATCTTAAGAAGACAAATTTTACAATGGTTTACCATCATTTTTTATGATGGATTATGGTTACCCATTTTGCCAATGGATGGTCTTGGTTGACTATGTTCAACCATAGAGACCTTGGTTGACCATGTTCGACCTTTCTGACCAGGGTTGACCATCGTTGGCCATGAGGAGTGAGTAGATTATCGATTGTTCTAAGTTTACCTTGGTTGACCAGAGATGACTATGTTTGATCATAGTCTACCACGAATGACCATCGCTAACTATGGTTGACTATGGCTAACTAAGATTGTGCATGATTGAACATGGGTGATAATGAGTGACGGCGTTTGATAATGTTTGCCCATGTTTCACCATAGATGTGATTGTTAAACATGGTTGAATATGGTCAAAATATGGTCGACTATTGTTGTATAAGGTTAATTAAATTCGTTAATATTTACTAAATATGACTGTGGTAAACCATGGCTAACCATGATTTCCATGGCCACTATGGTTGACAATTTTCAACCATGTTCCCTACGGTTGACCACTATTAACCATGATAACCACAGAAACCATTATTGTAAATGGTTTGGCCATGTTCTTAAGTTGTCTATGGTGTACAATGGTAAAATATTGATAATTAAGGATTACTATGGTCAACATATGGTTAACCATGGTTGTCAATCGTCGAACATGGTCGAGGATAGTTGATAATGTTTGACCAAGGTTGATAAGGATTAACCATGGATGACTAAGGGTTGTCAAGGACTAAGCAAAGGTGATCATGGTAAGCCATTGGTGATAAGGATTGCCAATGATCAATTATAGTTAACTATGGTTGACCATTAATGATCATGTTTGCCATGGTTCATAATTGTTGAGTTGGTTGACTATGGTTGAACTTTGTATCCATTATTGTAGGTGGCCATCTTATTCGACTATGAACAAACATTAAGATCACCATTGACTATGGTTGACTACAGATGGAAATGTTTAATAATAAGTGAATATGATTGATTATGTTGACTATGATTGATAAAGTGGTTGACCATGGATATCTATCAATGATAATTGTTGTTATAGTTTAATATGGTGACCATGGTTGACCATTATTTTAGGCATGGTTGAACATCGATGACTATGTTAAAAGTTATGACTATGGTTGATTATTTGATGATGCTGACTATGGTAAACCATGATTGACCATTACGACATTGAGAATTTTTTTTTTTTTTTTTTATGATTGACCATGTTACTACAATGTTTGATATTCTAGGATTTTTTAATGAATATCAACCATGGTCAACCCATAGTAGAATGTGTAAGTCATATGCTTTTTTGCACATTGCAATGATATTTATTATTTTTCACACAATGATGACATTTATTTTCCATCACATCACAACTTCATTTCTAATTCTGCACATTATGATAATGTTGATTATTTGTAGCATTCTTACATTGTTCAAAGCGTTGTGACATATTTTTTTGTTTTTCACATTACAATGACATTTTTTCCTCATTATGATTATGCATATTATTTCCTCACAATACAATGACCTTTGTTGTTTGTCACATTGTAGTGGCGTTTGTTGTTTTTCACACTATGATGACATTTAATATTCATCACAAAATGACGATGTTTATTATTCATCACATTGCAACATTATTTCTATATGTCACATTGCAATGTCATTTGTTGTTCAACGCATTGTGATATTTTTTATATTTCATCACACTACAAATAAAACTAAATTTATTATTGTTATATTATTTATCATATTGTAATGACATTTACTTCTTACCACATTACGATGTTATTTTTTATTCTACGGTTTGTGTTAATGTTAATTATTCATAACATTCGGACTTTGGTCCTCACTTTGTAAGGACATTTAACATTGGTAGCATTATGATGATGGATATTATCCATCAGAGTGCAATGTTATCTTTTGTTTATCACAATGCAATGTTTTTTATTTGTTAGTTGCATTACAATGATGTTTAAATATTCATCACATCACAATCTATTATTCATCACATTGTAACATTGATTATTTTTTTGTTGTTCATCATATCGTAAAAAGCATGAAAATTATTAAAGACATATTGGGACCCATATAAAAATAAAGTAATATTAATGTTACATTATAATTAAATAATAAATAATTTATAAAAAATTCTGTAATGGGAAATTTAGATATTAAATATTATTGAAATTAAAATGATAAAGTTATTTAAGCTGAATTTATTAATTTTAATAACCATATTAATGTCTATTATTTTGTTGACTATGGGCATGTTAAACATGTTAATTGTATTTCATTATGCGAATGTTGAAAATGATGCTTGTGATTGACAAAGATGGCCATATTATATCATTTTTTTCTTCAATTGAAATGTTTATATTTTTCTTTCTAATCACATCCGATCATCATCACAATGCATAAAATATTAAAGTTGTATTGGGAGCAATGTAAAGTTAAAGTAATATTAAAGTTTCATTTCTAATTTTTTAATAATGGTTCCTAATATTATTATGCCAATTCATGTAGTTTACATCGAAATAGAATTATAGAATTTTCATTAAAAAAATTTGTAGAACTTATGAATGGCATAGAAATCTACATTATTATTCCTTGAACAACATAATTATTAAAATTAGATATTTAAGTAATAAGATATATACCATTATGATTTTTATTTATTAAAAATATATTTTTCCAAAATAATCAACCAAACATATATAATTAAAAATACACACACATATATATATATATGGTAAATAAGCACTCTCAGGGGATTTGAACAAGTGACCTTAACTCTTTAATTAAAAATATATCATAAATTTACATCAAACATTATTTATCAAAATCTTTAATCCTAAAAAAAAAATTATCACATTATCTATAAATACAATAAAATTTTAATTAAAATAATATTTTTAATCTATCATAAAATTACATTAAATACTATTTATTGATGAGAATCTTTAACCTGTAAATAGTATCATACAATTACCATACTGATTATTTAAAAGATAGATTTAACGTATAATAAAAAGTAAAATATTTGTTTCCTCATTTAGCGTTTTCGCTTCATTTAAACGCTCGGTAAACCTCCTATCCATCGACATTTTGTTTTGCGTGCATCCAAAGGGAAACTCATATTTTTGATGGTAAATGTGAAATTTGAACATCGTTATATTTGGGACGGGAAAATTGATTTTGAAATTAAAGATTTTGTTTTATATTTAAAAACAATTAAGTCCGCGAGAATTATATTTTTTTAGAACTCTAAAAATAGTCTTTCATTTCTCATGTTTCTTTTTTTATAAACCAGAAGTGGAATGCACTGAGCTCAAGCCTCTCTCGGCTTCTTATAAGTTTATAACTGCTTCGATAGGCTTGAAAATGAGCAACTTCCTATTCATAAATCAGGAAGAATCATCAAGTGTCATGGTCTCAAACCTTGTTTGTCCCAAGGATCATAAAATTTGCATTATTATCATGGTCTTGTAAATCAATTTGATTTAGAATCTTAATTTAAGGTTTTATGTTTGGATTTATGGGATTGTTATTTTTAGTTTAGTTTTATGTTTAGATTTATGGGATTGTTATTTTAGTTTAGTTTTTTTTGATAAGTTAATATGATAAAATATGTTAGTCTTTATTTTGTTATGAAAAATAAAGTATTGGTCAAAGTTTATAGGTTAACTTATTTAATTAGTCAATAATAGGTTTTTCTTAAATTTTTTGGATAGAGTTTTAGTTTTGTTCTTTTAGATTTTTATCAAAAAAATTACTTATTATGTTTTTTTTCAGAAAATTATCACTAAGACAAACCAAAAATAAAAAGGTGATAGAGTGTATTTTAAGGTAATTTTTGTAATTTGGTAATATAACTATGAAAAACAAGATATCCTTATGTAAGTTTAATGTGCAAATAGAATAAAGTTTCTTTGTAATATTATTGAGGAAAATTGGAAAAGTATCAATTTCAATATTGTAAGTAGTCCTTAATCTACTATATTTAACATGCTATAATTTTTGGTACTTACAATCAGCCAACAATTATTGATAGGAAAAGGAAAAACATTAATCTTATGACAAATCAATAGGGATTGATGTATCTTATTATAGTTTTATAGGAAATTGATGAGGCATGAAGATATTATGTTGTCATTATGAATTTTCTTAAAACTAACATAGATCCATATAAAGTACTGATCAAATTTATTCACATGCAAATTTTTTGGAGTGCAAAATATAATGTATTATTTTTCATTGTATTAATTGTATTTTTGAATGCTAAATAGAGTATGTATAGGAGCAAATAAAAAATTTAACCATATTTTTTTTCTTTATATAGATATATATATGAAGCCGATATCAACATAAATTAGTTAACATAGATCTTCAAATAATTTATTTAAATCTCCTGTTGAAATACTTTTGAAAAGTATAAGATTTAAACATTTTATTGACAATTTTTTTACTTCTAACTGCTTTACAACATATTTAAATTTTTTTTATTACAAATGACATTATACAATATTTTTTATTCTTTATTTTATTTTAATGGGCACATACATACCAATAAACTTACAAATCCCCTCATCTCTCGTAAAATGGGCCTCTTGACTCAATAAAACAATTAATATTATAAATTTTATACAAACTATTTTATTTACTAATTCCACTAATTTTTAAATATTTTATTTATATTTAAATATAACCAATAAAAGTAAACATCATTTACTATTAAAAACAAACCCCCTCAACCAACTAAAATTAAAAAGACTAAACATACACCAGCCATAAAATAATGCACACAGTGATTTTCTGACACCTAAGACAAACCATCAATACGGATTGCAGCATTTCGACTTTAAGACATAAAATAACATACATCATTACTTATTGAAAGTCATAAAATAATATAATACCTTTAATTATTTAAGATATAATTTAATACAACTGTAAACTAGACGAAATCGATTGCAACATTGGAGAGATCGTGAAGTAGACAACATGAACGGAAACACTTCAAAGGGTCACGGATGATGCATGATAGCATGGAAAGTTCTATACACCAGTTTTGAAGATAACCATCAGACTCGTTCATAAGAAAAAATAAAGTGATGAAAACGCGTAGCTAAAAAGAGGGAGTTCATCGGAGTAATACGTTCAGAAAAGCTTGTGTTGGATAATTCGTGGGGCCTATCCATCATAAATCCGTTGCTCTACTAATATAATATAAAGGTGGCTGGAGCTAACCAGCGATATATTGGGTATTTAATGTCTTCAGAACAGCACGTAACTTAGCCCGACAGCACGGGAGCAGGCAAATATTATTTAATGCCAAATTTGCCCGCTCTCGTGTTATCGCATTAAGTCGCGTGCTGCTCTGAGGGCATTAAATACCCAATATATGACTGATTAGCTCTTCCCATATAAAAGTTACGCACTTAAAGATTTGTCGCGTCATAAATCCGTTGCTCTACTAATATATAGGTTAAGCATTTAAGGATTTGTCTCCTTGCTTTGTCGTATAGTTGGTCTTGTTTTGGATTCATCTAGATCAATTGACTAACTAATGACTAGGTGATATGCTACTTTTTAATATAATATTTAACCCTTTGTTCATCAAATGTAGATTTTAATTTTTTTAATCAAGTGTAGTTGATATATGACAATTGATGTGATTGTGATTTTCACATATGAATTTGTGTACAAAAAGTGAAAAATGTCCTAACATGTCACTTTTTAATAGAATATTTAACTATTTTTTCATTAAATTTAGATTTGAAATTTTTTACTAAGTGTGGTGGTTGATATATGACAATTGATGTGATTCTCATATATGAATTTGTGTATAAAAAGTGAAAAATGGCATTGATGAGTGTATATCAAACACATTTACTAAGGTTTTTGTGTTAATTGATATGACACTTCTCAAACCTTTCAATATATATTATATTTTGTTGATATAAAGAGATACCACGTTAATGTGGGTTCATTATCCAATTTCCATCACATTCTAGCCAAAACACACAACATCTAGAAAGGTGTTGGAAACTGAATAAAGATTATAGCATAATTTAAAAACCTTCACTTATAAAATAATTCCCTTTGTATTTACATATCCATTAAACCTTTGGGTGTGATATCACTCCAACCACCCTTAATATTTACAAGCAAAGACATAGCAGGGGGAAACATCATTATATGAAATTGTTCTTGGGGGGGAGTGGTGGGGTAGCCATCGGTATCAATCATATTTATAAGGTAACATTGTTAATGTCAAGGATGTAATTCCTTGCTCGAATGACTACCTCATTGTCTTACTTCTTGTGCCAATTTGGATTACTAATCATGTTACCTTATAGAAGTGTCTCATATTACTTGTATAGGAAACCTACCCCACATACATGGTTTAACCCAGGGTTTATCTCAATAATCTTCCACATTCTACGAAGTGTCTACGTGATTCCCATGAAAGTGGCACGAACGAACCGTAGGCTCATTCACATGTCTTTTTATGGTGAGTGACATTGAATTTAAAATCAATGATGATCCTTTGTATTCTCTTATCTGTTCATTTATCATATGTTTCATTAATATCCTTTCGACTAATGTTGATGCATAGGATTAGACAGAGAATTTGGGGTACATGGAGAGAGAGTTGGGCTACTTGACTGGCAAGAGTTTAGTTCAGACACCCTATAGAGGTACGGTTCGGTTCGGGGTTGTGTTGTCATTTCTCTATCTTTCTTAGAATTGTGTATTTCTTGTTTAGTATTTGTGACTCCTTCCTGTGATTTCAGATTGA
The DNA here is from genome assembly GCA_031772625.1 of Pinus tabuliformis. Lineage (NCBI taxonomy): Eukaryota > Viridiplantae > Streptophyta > Pinopsida > Pinales > Pinaceae > Pinus > Pinus tabuliformis. The sequence goes on along the minus strand of CM062814.1, from coordinate 659,397,973 downwards.
CCTTCTCAACTTTTGGCTCTACGAAATTTTGCTCTCTATGACTAATACACGAGGTCTCAGTGATATATTATAGGATTGTGGCCTGTATTTCTTTCCTTTGACTCTGTCTTTGGTTCTATAAATGATTCTTGTGAGCCTTAAATATTTTCTTCCTCTCCCCCTTCTACATTCCTAACTATGAGTGATGATAGTAAAAATCACCCTTGTGATTTTCTTTCTTTCATGAAATACGTGTTTGGATAAAAATGCTTGCACTATGTGGAGTTTTGAGGAGATGGGTCATCATTGCAAGTAACTGATTTAGTTGTGGCTCATTTAAATATTGAATCCTTATTTATTTCCTATTTTATTTTCTTGAGGTTCTAATCACATTTAACGGTCTGTGTAGGAGGGTTTACCATTTGGTGGCAGGACCCTGCCAATACTATGCTACACGCCAAGGAAAGATGTAGGTTGTCTTCTGTACCTCCTCTCGATTGTTTTTCCCCTTGGAATGATGATAATAGGATCACCATTTTCGACGCTTGTTGCATGTGACCAGTTGGTTGACCTTGGTTCACATTGTCGACATTAGTTCATTTCTTAAAGGTGATTGATTTTTCGACCCTCATTGTAGTAATAATACAGTGGGAGATGGTACTGACTGTAGGACCCCCGTTCTACAAATTTGTAATTTTATTAAATTTTATCTTGATTATGGAAGACTTTGTTTAATTTGAAAGGCTCTCTATGGTTATTTGTTTTTTTGTCCACTGTGAGCTCTTTCGACAGTGAATGCGGTGGCAACAAGACTCCTTGATCCCATGACTCTCCGTTGACATATTTTTATTTTTATTCACAACACTTGGAAAGCATGAGATATATGATATGAAAAGTAAATTGTTGTAGTGCTATGTATCTTTGGTAATTCTATTTCGAGTACGAAAAAATTATGGTTCTCTATATATTTTATTTTTAAGATCTTATTTCAAGTTTTTGACCCTCCCGAGGTCGATCACATCAATGCTTTAGTTATTTCTTAGCAACCCCAGCTACATCTTCCTACATTGCATGTATTGTTTCTTCTTTCTTGAATGCTAGGTTATTGTTGGACACAGGGTGCATAAATTGCATGGACAATGGCTTAGCAAAATGGTCCTCACCATCTTGTTCCTCGGTATTTGACGAGACATATTGAATGAGGTAACATGCCTTAATGGAAACACTCATATGAAGGGTTATATAGCCCTTAAATGCGTGTCCTCTAAGACCCCTATTTTTTTTATTGTTGGGGTATTTGCATTGTCTAGTCTAGTTCTTGCAAGAAAATTTCTTTTGTTTATATTTAACTTTATCCTGGTTACACCATTCTCATATCTTTGAGAGGGAAAATTCTGTACTAGTGGTTTAAATCTGGGAGGTCACATTCTATACTAGTAATTTAACTAGCACTCTAGTTAGACATTTATTCCCACTATGATTTAATGTTCAATTTTTTCTATTAGCTCAATGCCCATTCTACTCTGTCAAGTCTAAGAGATTATTTCATTAATCTACTTGTAGTGGAGAGGAAATGGGTTTTTTGTTCTTGTCTAGGTTTGTCATTATGGGTGAATTGATATTACATTTTTCCAAGAAATACCTTTCTTTTTAGTACATTGTTGTAATTCCTTGACACATGCAAAGTGATCCACTTTCACCACCACATATGCATGTATTATTGCTCCCATTGAACCCTTTGGTTGACAATTCTTCTATTGAAATATAGGTATATATAAATATGTGAGTATGTGTGCGCGCACGTTTATGTCTATGTATGTGTGTGTGTACTAGATGATCCTAACACCTTTTCATTGTTATTTTATTTCTAAAGAACTCATGACTATTGACAAAATTCATGAATGAAATTTATCCATATTTAAGTATAGTTCCGTGATCCGAATTGGATCCACAAAAGACTGTTGAGAACCTTGACTCTATCGAGATGAACAAATCCTTGAAAATTCCAAAACAGCGATCAAAGACGCCTTGAACCAGTGGCAATGGCCGCCAACATAGAACGACGAGGACCTCGGTCAAAGCACGCTGATCGAGGACCATGGAGACTGTGCAGGAGGTCAAAGCAGCCCTTGGGAGCCCCGGATCGGGAAAAGGAGACGATTTTGATGCGCGATTATCACTAGGAAAACAGGGCCAAAGTGGAAGAGCCTTAAGCACTCGATCGCATTAGGAGCCGAAGAACCGCAGGCGAAGAAACAAAAAAAAGCGCTAAAGGACAAAGGCGAGACCCACGCTCTGGAAAACTGACAGTATTGATCGGGGTGCCCTTGAATTGAAAGAGGTTTTGGCGGAGAGCGGAGCGATCCCACTCAGCGATCGACGCGTGGCAGCGGAGGTGAGAGAAAAAATGTCGTTGATCGCATGCTATCGGTCGAGCAAGTCAACCGCGCTTGACATACGTATGACGTTGGATCTAGAGCAGCCCAGATCGGACGGCTGAGATTGCGCCCGATGGAGGAAGCAGAATCGACAGGGGATTAAGCAGAGTTCTAAAGAGATTTGGATTCCATTTGACCGCCACAGTGGAGAAAGAACGCATACACAACATAACGAAAGAAACGAACCGACGGAGCGTGCTGGCACCAGTTAGATGGAGACACATGGCCACTGCCTGAGCGTTCATGCTGATGCCGAACAAGGAATTCCAAGCGCAGCTGTAGAAGGTGAATCGTCGTAGGTGGGAGAGGAACCGAACAGACATAGGGATCGAATGATTAAAGCCATGAACAGAGACAATCGAGCACAACAAGAAGAAAAAAGGCAGAAGAGTTAATTGGAAACCCAAATTGAGAGGAGTCCAAGCAACTAAGAGAGACAGTGAATACAGAGAGCAGTAAAGCCAAGCAAAGGAGACAGAGGGCCGAGCTAACCATAGGCAGCATCGATCACTAAAGAGCTTGAAGATTCAAGCCTTCCCATAGAGGAATCTGTCTGGATCGAGCATCAGAGTTGGCTCTTTCCACTATAGACCAAGGGTCACAGAGATGGTAGGAAGAACAAGAGTCTGTGTACTCTGAGTGGCTTGGGGAATCCAAGAACCACCCTGCCAAGCAAACCTGCTTTAGGAGATTTCACATTGAGTCCCTGTATTTGTAATTCTCTGCTTAAAGACACAATAAAACAAGGCCACCACTAAGAGCTGGACCAGAGATGTAGCCCTCGAGAATAGGGTGAACTCTTTATTAAAAATTCTTATGTCTTTGTGTTGCTTACTATGTTTCTCTGCTATCTTTCCACTTATTTTCTATGTATTGGCAATCTGATCGATCTGTTGTTCAATAACACAGAACACACACACCAGCACATGAGTCTGTAATACCTTTTGTTTAATAAATTTTCAAACTGAGGTCACTCATAGGGTGATTATCATATCAAGTGGTATCAGAGCTCTCGGCCGTAAGATTAGACAAGCTTGTGTTGGTTTAGTTGTGAATGCTCACTAGATCAAAGCTCAAGTCAGGAGAAGGAGAGTTGGTGGAAACTAATCTTGAAATTGGGAGAGTCTATTCTCGGAAGACAATGTCAGAGGAAGGTTCTATAGGGCCAAACCCTCAATTCATAGAAAGTTTCCTAGCTATAAAGTCTATGGTAGAAGAAATTTATAGGGACTTTAGAAAGCATAAGGATGAAGATTCATCAGGGTCTAAACAAGATAAAGAAAAAGATGAGTCTCATTTCCATGACAACTCCAAAGGAAAGGGGAAAGAGGAAAGCTTTGTCACACCTCCTAATAGCCCTGTGCATAATAAGAAAGCATCTTTGATTAAGTTAGATGTTAAATTTGATTTGACTATATATGATGGAGAGCTAAATGCTGAAAAGTTGGACAATTGGATAAGAAAAATTGATGTGTATTGCAGGGTACAAAACATAGACTCCGACAAGAGTAAGATTCAGCTGGCATACCTACGCCTAGGAGGCACAGCCTTGGTTTGGTGGGAAGGTAGAACCGAAGTTGATATGAAGAAACATGGTAATACCATCTCTGTCTGGAGTGAATTTGTTGCTGCATCAAAAAACACTTCTATCCATTGGCCTACATGCAACGAGCCATGATGAGTTGGCAAACTCTTCGGCAATTGAAAGGGAAAAGTGTAAAAGGGTATACTCAAGAGTTCAGAAAGAAAGCATTGATGTTGGGTATCTCATTAGACTCACCAGAGACTCTTTTGAAGTACATTGGTGGTCTGCACACCTATATGAGGCATACCATCCTCATGTTTAATCCCACTAGTATAGATGAGGTATCTGTACAAGCTACTCATCTAGAAGCGAGAGGAAAGACTGGAAATCTAGAAGTTGGGGGACCATCCCAACCCACTGTAAGCAAGAGAAAGGAGAAAATGAAGCAGAATTGGAAAGCAAGGAAGTCTAACACTGAACAAAAAGGCAAAGCTTCATGCACTCACTATAAAAAGGAGGGGCATGATGATGAGCACTGTTGGATTCTGCGTCCAGAGCTGAGACCTAAGAAGTCCAAGGGAAAGAAGAAGAAGACTGCTGCAGCTATTTAGAAAGATTTGGGGTCAGACTCGGGAGATGAAACAATCATTGCCGCCATAGGTATAAAAGGTAAGAATTCTGAAGCATCTACTAGTAATTCTGCTCAATCTGTTATTGATGAAGAACATGAGAGAAAAATAAATGAGCTTTTGCATATTCGAGTTGTTTCCAAAAATCATAAGATTGATACTTTGTTTGATAGTGGCTCACAAGTAAATCTGATTTCTAAAGCAATTGTAAAGAAATGGGGATTAGCAACTACACCGCATAAGAAGCCATACCCCTTAGGATGGTTGAATGATAAAGCACAACTACAAGTGACTAGACAGTGCAAACTCAAGTTTTCTTTTGGGTCAGCATTTGTAGATGAGGTTGAGTTAGATGTAATTCCTTTAGATATATGTGGAATTGTTTTAGGAAGTCCCTACTTGTATGATAGAAAAGCTATTTTCTATAGAGCTGAGAACAAGTATCTACTTGTTAAAGATGGAATCAAATAATTTGTAAGGGATCATAAGCTCAAGAATAACTATACTCTCATCAACTCAGGACAGATGAAAAGAATGATAAATTCATGCAAAGAGTTCTTACTAATGGTTGTAAAGGAAAAGAAATTTGATAAAACCAATGTATTTGGGGGTTGTAATGCTGATCAACAAACTGATATAGAAAAGATTGTTTCCGAGTATGATGTCTTATTTCAAGAACCTAAAGGTCTACCACCCAAAAAGGGAATAATACATGATATTATTTTGCAGCAAGATGTTCCTTTTCCTAACATTGGGATGTACAGGTTGTCTGCTTTAGAGAATGTCTAAATCAAGAAGCAGGTGCAGGAGTTGCTCGAGAAAGGGTTCATTAGGCCTAGCACATCACCATGTGGGTCACCCATTGTCTTGGTGAGAAAGAAAGATGGCTCGTGGAGAATGTGCATTGACTACTGAGCACTAAATAAGATAACAATCAAAAATTGTTATCCCCTTCCTCGCATAGATGAACTTTTAGATCAATTGAAGGAATCTGTTTATTTCACCAAGCTGGATTTGCACAGTGGATACCATCAAGTCAGAGTTGCAGAGCAAGATTCATGGAAGACCGCTTTAAAAGAAAAAGCAGGGATTGTATGAATGGCTGGTTATGCCTTTTGGCCTAACTAATGCTCTTGCTACTTTCATGAGATTAATGAATGATGTACTCAAACCTTTTCTTGATGATTTTGTTATTGTGTATCTGGATGACTCTGATTTTTATTAAAACGTGGGAAGAACATTTAAAGCATGCTAAGCAAACATTAGATGTTTTGAGTAGAGAAAAACTTTATGTTAAACTCTCCAAATGTGAATTTGGCAAAACCTCTCTAAATTATTTGGGTCACATAGTAGGGGGAGGTAAATTGAAAATAGATCCCTCTAAAGTGGCAGTCATTGTAAACTGGCCTAAACCCCAGTCTGCTACAGAAGTGAGAAGCTTCTTAGGAGCAACACAATATTGGCGGAAGTTCATTTCAAATTTTTCCTCAATTGCAGCTCCCTTACATGCTTTGACAGGATTGAACAAGGTGTTCCAGTGGGGAGGCAAATAGCAGAAAGCCTTTGACACCTTGAAAGAAAAGATTAGTACAACACCTGTACTAGCAATGCCAGATCTTCAAAGACCATTTGAGATCCAAACTGATGCCAGTGACTATGCCATGGGAGCAATATTGACACAGCATGGTAAACCCATATGTTATCATTCTGAGACTTTTAATCCTACAGTAGTTAACTATCCTACCTATGATAAAGAATTGTATGCATTAGTTCAGAGTGTGAAAAAGTGGAAACATTACTTAATGAGCAAAGAAACAGTAATACACACTGATCATCAGCCACTTCAATATCTACACTCCCAAACCAAGTTGAAACGATCAAGACATTACAGATGGATTGGTTTTCTACAACAGTTTCATTTAGTCATCAGATATAAAAAGGGCATACATAACAAGGTTGCAGATATGTTATTGAGACTCATTATAAATGCATCTACCATACTTAAGCATAATTTTGTGCTGCATGAAAGCTACATAGAACAGTATGCTCAGGACATGGACTTTCAAGATGTATATGCAACTTTGAGTCAAGGAAAAAGAGTAGAAGAATTGGACTATCATGTGAAGGACTAACTCTTATATCATTGTGGGAAACTCTGCATTCCACAAACTGAGAGCGTAAAGATAATTAGGGAAGCCCACACTTCTCTGATATTAGGTCACTTTGGGGTAAGTAAAATAGTTGCACAGCTGCAAAGGTTCTACTATTGGCCAAAAATGAATGAAACAGTTTCTAGATATGTAAAGGGGTGTGCTATGTGTGCAAAAAGCAAGCCCAGCAACAGAAAACTAGGCTTATACACTCCATTACCAGTTCCTTCTCACCCTTGGGAAATCATTTCCATGGATTTTGTTGGAGGACTGCCCAAATCTAGGAAAGGTCATGATTATCTGTATGTTTTTGTGGATAGATTCAGCAAAATGTGTATTTTGATACCCAGTAGTAAACAGATTACAACTAAACAAACTGTAAAATTATTTTTTGAACATGTATGGGTTCATTTCGGATTACCCACCTCTATTGTATCTGTTTGAGACACCCGATTTGTGGGGAAGTTTTGATCAAGTCTGTGGGAACTAATGGACACCAAGTTAAAGAAAAGCATAGCTTTTCATCCACAAACAGATGGCCAGACAAAAGTAGTTAACAGGACGGTGATCCAGTTACTGAGAGGATATTGCAGTAAACACCCTAAGCTTTGGGATGAACACTTGTGTTATGTTCAACATGCTTACAATGCAGCCAAACACTCTTCTACACAAAGATCTCCTTTTGAGACCTGCTTTGGTTTTGTACCGAGGTCTCCTTTGGATTTTGTCTTTGGTAAAGATACAGTGGTTGATAGACATAGTGATGTGGACAAGGCAACCAGGTTCATTGAATAGATCCAGGAGATCCACCAGGTAGTACATGAACAATTGGAAAGGAGCCAGGCCAAGTACAAGACTAGGCATGAAAAGCATCGGATGGAGCATAGTTTTCAAGTTGGAGACCAAGTCTGGCTGTATAACAGCAAGGACAGGATGCAGGGGAAGGTAAAAAGCTAAAACCTATCAGGTATGGACCCTTCAGGATACTTGAGAAGGTTGGTGAAAATGCCTTCTGCGTTGAGCTACCAGCTTACATGCACATCTACTCAGTCGTAAATGCAGACTATTTGAGGTTGTTTGAACCTTCAATGATTGAGGACCCCAAAGAGTAGAGTTAATTACCTTCTGTTGACAACCTGCTACCTGAATATCTAAATGAGTTGCAGGAGGATACAGTGTTGGACAGGAAGGTAAGGACAACACGCAGTGGACAAGTGGAATACCTCTAGATTGGGCTTAAAGGTTTGAAGCTGAGCAGTGTGAAGTGGATTGAGATTAGACAAGTGAGACAACAGTTTCCTCACTTAATCGTTGCTTGAAGAAAACCAAATTTTGGTGGTCCAAAAGCTTTTTCAGTGAGAAGGCCGTGATCCGAATTAGATCCACAAAAGACTGTCGAGAACCTTGACTATATCGAGATGAACAAATCCTTGAAAATTCCAAAAAAGCGATCAAAGACGCATTGAACCAATGGTAATGGCCGCCAACGTAGAATGACAAGGACCTCAGACAAAGCGCACTGACCAAGGCCCATGGAGACTGCGTAGGAGGTCAAAGTAGCCCCTGGGAGCCCCAGATCGGGAAAAGGAGGCGATTTTGATGTGCGATTATCGCTGGGAAAATAGGGCCAAAGTGGAAGAGCCTTAAGCACTCGGTCGCGTTAGGAGCTAGAGAACCGCGGGCGGAGAAACAAAAAAAAAGAGCTAAAGGACAAAGGCGGGACTCGCGTTCTGGAAAACTAGCGGTATTGATCGAGGTACCCTTGAATGGTAAGAGGCTTTGGAGGAGAGTGGAGCTATCCCACTTAGTGATTGACGCATGGAAGTGGAGGTGAGAGAAAATCCATTGTTGATCGTGTGCTATCGGTCGAGCAAGTCAACCGTGCTCGATGTGCGTATGACGTTGGATCTGGAGGACCCCAGATCGGACGCCTGAGATTGCGCCCGATGGAGGAAGCAGAATCGACAGGGGATTAAGTTGAGTTTTAAAGAGATTTGGAGTTCGTTTGATCGCCACGGTGGAGAAAGAACGCATACACGATGTAACAGAAGAAACGAACCAATGGAGCATGATGGCACCAGTTAGATGGAGACACGAGGCCACTGCCTGAGCATTCGTGCTGACGCCGAACAAGGAATTCCAAGCGCAGCTACAGAAGGTGAATTGCCATAGGCGGGAGAGGAACTGAACAGGCATAGGGATCGAATGACTAAAGCCATGAACAAAGACAGTCAAGCAGAACAAGAAGTAAAAAAGGAGAAGAGTTAATTGGAAACCCGAATTGAGAGGAGTTCGAGCAACTAAGAGAGATAGTGAACACAAAGAGCAGTAAAGCCAAGAAGAGGAGACGGAGGGCCGAGCTGACCACAGGCAGCATTGAGCACTAGAGAGATTGAAGATTCAAGCCTTCCCATAGAGGAATCTGTCTGAATCGAGCATCACAATTGGCTCTTTCCACTGTAGAGCAAGGGTCACAGAGTTGGTAGGAAGAACAGGAGTCTGTGTACTCCAAGTGGCTTAGGGAATCCAAGAACCACCCTGCCAAGCAAACCTGCTTCAGGAGAACTCGCATTGAGTCCCTGTATTTGTAATTCTCTGCTTAAAGACACAATAAAACAAGGCCACCACTGAGAGCTAGACCGGAGATGTAGCCCTCGCGAATAGGGTGAACTCCTTATTAAAAATTCTTGTGTCTTTGTATTGCTTACTGTGTTTCTCTGTTGTCTTTCCACTTATTTTCTATGTATTGGAAATCTAATCAATCTGTTGTTCAATAACACAGAACACACATACCAACACATGAGTCTGTAATACCTTTTGTTTAATAAATTTTCAAACTGAGGTCACTCATAGGGTGATTATCAGATCATTCCAAAATAAATCAACTCATTTGACATATAAGCGTAAAATTTTCACATTCCATCCATTTTTTTTGAAATAATAGTAACATCCATACTATACTATCAAATCAAATAGTATCATAACATCGATGGAAATCATTCTTATTAATTAGTCACACTACTTGCAACACATGCATCAAGGTTTAGATGAACTTGCAACTAGATGGCCAATACAGATTGGTGAAGGAATTTTCAATAGTCTGTAGTGGATCCATAGGTCAAATATTTTTACTAAGACACCCCCAAACTTGTGTTTTAGTCTTGTAGAAGCATCTTCCTCCTCTCTCCCAATGTTAGTCTGCAAATTTAATTTTCAATAATAAATGGTGGAATTCACAAATACAATCTCAGCCTAACACATCTACTTGTGCTCTTGTAGCTTTAGACTCATTCTTCATTCCTCAAGTAATTCTCCAGTCGACCTTGACCCCTCCTAGCCTCATAGGATGTATGAAAAATCACACAAACATTTATTTATTCCATAGTACTTCTTCCACCATCAAGTTATATCCGCACTTTATTAGGTGGCCTTTAATCTTTGTTGTTCTCTACTTGTACAAAATTTCATTTATTGACATTAGAAATATCATGCACATATTTTCGTAAATGAGAATCATAAAGAAGACTATGTACTATAATATTTCACAAAAATGACATCTATTATGCTACATGGTCTGCTTGGCCATATACATCAATGCCCCACAGTCTGTTGTTGCTATCTTGTTGCAACCTCCCATTCTCAGTTTGCATCTTTTTAGCTTAACTATGGAGTTTTCAATACAAATGTGGTGTTTAATTGTTTTCAGAGTGCTTAACCAGAGCTAAAGAACGAGACCACTGTGATTAATGTTAATAACATGCCCAGTGTTAATAAAATTATTATATTATTAAAGTCTAAAAAAAATATCATAATACAATTATTATTTTATGGATTAATTAAATTCTAAGTATTATATTTATATATATATATATATATTATTTTTTTTGTGATTATAAAATTTTAGAAGTGTAAGGTGATTTATACACTTGAGTGAGTTGAGTTGAGATATTTCAATAAATGAAGATAACATATTGTTACAATAAAATATTAAAAGAAAATAGTTAAATAAATTAAATATATACACATGTGTGTATTTTAGGTTATAAATATATATATATTAAAATGTAATGATTTATCAAACACTCAGAAAAGTAATATAATTATTTTTAACCAGTTACTATAAGAAAATTAGAAAATAACATGAAATTAAATGATTAAATAAATGATAGATAATTCGTGGGGGTTTTAGTATTAATTCCTTGGGTTTATAGTATTGGTCTTAGGGTTTATATACCTTGGGTTTATAATACCTTGGGATTTTAGAATTATTCCCCTAAGTATATAATATCAATCCCTTAGGTTTATCAATCTAAGGGTTCATATTCCTGGGGTGTAATATTATTCATAAGGTTTATAATATTATTCAATGTGTTGGATTTAGCTTTCTAAGAGTTCATTCTCCTAGAGTCTAATATTATTCATAGGGTTTATAATATAAATCCTTAGATTTAATATAAATCCCCTGGGTTTATTATCATGGTCAACCATGGTGAACCATTGTCCATCGTCAATGAAAAATATTTTCTCATTATGAAAATCTGCCATGGTCCAACATCGAAATGTGAAAAATATTGTCTCGATATCAAAATCAATCATGTTGGACCATGATCAACCATGGTCCAACGTTGCTTTGTGACAAAGATTGTCTCAACATGATAATGAACCATGGTCAACCACAATCAATGATGTTTATTTTAAAGTTTATAATATTGAACTTAGGGCTTATATACGTTGTGTTTATAATATTAATCCCTTGGGTTAAATATTAATCCCTTAGGTTTAATATTATTCCCTTTGGTTTATAATACCTTGGGGTTTCAGAATCAATCATTTGAGTTTATTATTCCCTTGGTTTTATAATATCAATTCCTTGGGTTTATTAATCTAAGGGTTCATATCCCAAGGTTATAATATTATTCATAGGGGTTATAATATTAATAATTGGGTTTAATATAAATCCATTGGGTTCATAATCATAGTCAACCATGGTTCAATGTCGTATTATGACAAGGGTTGCCTCAATATGAAAATTAGCGATGGTCAACTATGTTCCAGTGTCACATTATGTCAAAGATTGTCTTAATATGTATATCAACCATGGCCAATCATGGTCAAGCATGGTATATAACTATTGTCACATTGTGACAAAAAATGTCTCTTTCTCCAACATCACATTACGACAACCGTGGTCATCCATGGTCAACCATGGTCCAACTTCGTATTGTGACAAAGATTAGAATATCAAAAATGGTCAACCTTTGTCCAATGTTAAATTTTCCTACAATTTTTTTCAATATGAAAATCAATCATTGTCAACCATAGTCCAACATTGCATTGTGACAAAGATTGTGTCAAAATATAAATCAGTTGTGGTCAACCATGGTCCAGCGTCGCATTCTAAGAAATATTGTCCCATTATGAAAATCAATCATGTTCAACCATGATCAACAATTCTCCAACGTCGCCTTGTGCCAAATATTTTCTCAATATGAAAATCAATCATGGTGAACCATAGTCCAATATCACATTGTGACAAGATTTTTTCAATACGACAATCAACTATGGTCAACCATTGTCAGCCATGTTTATTTTAGGATTTATAATATTTATGTTAGGGTGATATATCTTTAGTTCATAAAATTTATCAGTTGGGTTTTAGTATTAATCCCTTCGGTTTATAATATTAATCCCTTCGGTTTAAGATTATTCCCTTGCATTTATAATACCTTGGAGTTATGGAAATAATCCCTTGGGTTTCTCAATCTAATGGTTCATATCCCTTGGGTTTATCAATCCCTTGGTCCAATGTCACATTATGGAAATCGTGGTCATCCATGATCAACCATGGTCCAACATCGCAATGTAAGAAAGATTGTCTAAATATCAAAATCAACCATGGTCAACCATGTCTAACCATTGTCCAATCTCGCATTGTGCCAAAGGTTGTCTTAATGTTAAAATCAATAATCGTCAATCATAATCCAATGTCTCATTATGACAAAGATTGTGTGAATATGAAAATCAACTGTGGCCAACCATGGTCTACCATGTTTATTTTAGGGTTTATAATATTTATCTTAGGGTTTATATACCTTGGGTTGATAATATTCATCCCTTATTTTAATATTATTCTCTTGGGTTTATAATCCCTCGGGTTTTTAATATTACTCCTTAGGTTTATTATTCATTTGGGCTTATAATATTTATCTTAGGGTTTATATACCTTGGGTTTATAATGTTAATCCCTTGGGTTTAATATTATTCCATTAGGTTTATAACACCTCGAGGTTTTAGAATTAATCCCTTCGGTTTATAATATTAATCATTTGAATTTATCAATCTAGGGGTGCATATCCCATAAGTCTAGCAATCCATTGTTCCTACATCACATTGTGACAACAATGGTCATCCATGGTCAACCATCGTCCAACATAGCATTGAGAGAAAGGTTGTCTCAATATGAAAATCAACCATGGCCAACCATAGTCCAACGCCACATTGTGCCGAAGTTTGTCTTAATATGAAAATCAATCACGGTCAATCATAGTCAAATGTCACATTGTGACAAAGATTGTGTCACTACAAAAAGAAATCGTGGCAAACCATGGTTAGCCATGTTTATTTTTGGGCTTATAATATTTATATCATGGTTTATATAACATGGATTTATAATCCCTTGGATTTTTACTATCAATACCTTGGGTTTATTATTCCCTTGTGTTTATAATATTTATCTTAAGGATTATATTCCTTGGTTTTATAATATTAATCCCTTGGGTTTAATATTCTTCCCATGGGTTTGTAATACTTTAGGGTTTTAGAATTAGTCCGCTGGGTTTTAATTATATCAATCTCTTGGGTTTATAAATCTACGGGTTCATGTTCCTAGGGTATAATATTATTCATAATGATTATAATATTAATATTAGGGTTTTATATAAATCCTTTAGGTTTATAACAATGGTCAACCATGTGCACCCATGGTCCAACATCACATTGTGAAAAAGATTGTCTTAATATGAAAATCAACCATGCTCAAATGTTACATTGTGAAAATATTGTCTCAATATGAAAATAAACCATGGTAAAATATGGTCAACCATATTTGTTTTAGGGTATGTATACCTTGGGTTTATAATATATTTCCCTTAGGTTTTTTGTATTGATCCATTGGGTTTATTATTCCCTTAGGTTTATTAATTTAGGGGTTCATATTCCTAGGATATAATATTATTCATAAGGTTTATATTATCAATATTTGGGTTTAATATAAATCCACTATGTTTATAATCATGGTCAACCATGGTCCAATGTCACTTTTTTAGAAAGATTGTCTCCATATGGAAATCAATCATGGTCAACCATGATCCAACGTCACATTGTGGCAAAGATTTTACCCTAAATAATTAATTAAACAATATATTAAAAAAAAATTAATCCATTCAATAATTAATAAATTCATTCATCCATTCAATAATTGATAAATTCATTAAATAATTAATTTATTCATTACTAATAATTAATTCACTCATAATAAATTAATAAATAATAATGATAATAATAATAATTATTAACTATTGTTTATCAATATAAAGATTGTTTTATTTACTTATTAATATTTATTTATTAAAAAAATATTAATTATTATTAACTAATTTAACTCAACGATTTATATTTAACCCAATTACTAATATTAAAACCCCTATAAATAACATTATACCCTACAAATACGAACCTCTAGATTAATAAACCAAAATGATTTATATTATAAACCCAAGGAGATAATAAACCCAAAAGATTGATATTAAAAACCCAAAGGATTATAAACGGACGGAAATAATATTAAACACAAGAGATTAATATTATAAAATGAAGGTATATAAACCCTAAGATAGATATTATAAGCCCTAAAATAACCATGCTTAACTGTGGTTAATTGTTTTATTATTATTTATTAATAAATATTGATATTAAATTTAATTTGAAAATAATGATGTTAATAATAAAAGTAGTAATATTAATTAATAATAATAATAATATATATAAGCCTTTTGCATGTATTAACCACATTTACTAATGTAATTGTGTTAGTTTTAAAATACACAAAACCTTTGGAGTTATGTCTCTTAATTTGAAAATAATGATATTAATAATAAAAGTAGTAATATTAATTAATAATATTAATCATATATATAAGCCTTCTGCATGTATTAACCACATTTACTATTGTAATTGTGCTAGTTTTAAAATGCACAAAACCTTTGGAGTTATGTCTCTATCAACTTATTGGTAGAGACATTAGTTATTTTTACGCAGACATGTGCAACGTACTTTGCATGTGTAAAATTAATATGGTTTCATGAGTTTTATACCTAGTTAGTGTTTAGGATTAAGCTCCATGTCATAGGATTTCCCATCAGAAGTTTAATATGATATAATTCCTTGAGTTTCTTAGGGTGAAAAAAATTGAAGGGAACAAAATGTGGAGCAGAGGACTTCTCTTCTCAAAATCTTATTGTAGCACAAGTCACAAAGAACATACGAGGTTTGATTGGAAGCACTGTCAAAGGTAATTTGACTTCAACTACATTTACTTTTCTTCTTATCTTCTTCCAGATCCTATAGCCTCTAAATTATTTCAACTTTTTCTCTTTTTTGTATTCTTCAAACGTCAATTTATTCATTTGTTGGTGCGGGTCTTCCATTGCTCCAGGTTGTCTAAGCATATCCTAGACTTCTGAAAAAAACAACTTGTATGTGGGTTTCTGTGAGATATTATCTTATGTAGTGCACTTTTCATCATCAATTTGTTGCAACATAAGACCATAATAAAATTTCATCTCTTTAGCATTCCAATACTTGAAAATTTCATTAATTTGTTCATCATGCATGTTGTCTTCAAGGTTCATTTCTGCAGCTTCTATGCAGACCTCATCAAGGCATGGCGTTGCAAGCAATGCTTCAAGAAATTTTCACTGTTCTTCAACATTATTTTGTGTACCTGCACATTATAAGTCAATATTAGAATTAAAAATATTTGGAGAACCACTTTGGTTTTGTTCCTCCTACTCCGTAATGAGAGCTTCCTTCTATTGCACTTCCAGCTCTACTTCTACTTTTGTCTCTATTTTCTCTTTGTGGGCTATCTCTGTCTCTTTCACTTCTATACTAACTCGTGCTTCTGCAAATAGGTTATCTTCCACTTTGTTTTCAGATTCAAGTTGGATTATCTCACCAAATAACCTCATGTCAATACGATGTTTTTGTTTCATCACCTACAACCATTCATCATTAGCCAACGATTCTTCATCAAATTTTACATCAAGAATATTAATTGTTGTATTCATCATAGCATTGACTGCTCCAATGGGAGTTTCATTGTCATCATCAAGCTTTGTTGTTGGATTCATCAAACTTTCGTCCACTTGTGATTGAGCACAGTGGGGTTCACGAGGATCTCCGTGCTCCTTTTCTGCCTCTTCTACAAATTCTTCACTCATCGTCCACTTGTGGATGAGCACAGTGGGATTCACTAAATTTTCGTCTCGATGCAGATATGTCACTGTAGAACCACCTTTATCTTCAACTTCAGTGCTCACCCTTGCACCAAAACTCTTCTCAAGAGTATCCCAGGCCTCCTTGGCTATCTTGTCATCTGAAATCAAGAGAAGCCTCTTGGTTTGTCCCATTTGTTCATAGTCTTCACACATAAGTTGAACATTGCAAATCTAACTCTCTTTACTCTATTGTCACTTCCACCTTTTTCTTTTCTTAAAACAATCCTTCTTTAAACAATAACTTTTCAATTTCACCAAACAATTTTTTTACTTTCACTTAAATACTTCACCTTCTTCCTTTTAAAAATTCATGTACCCTTTAAAATTTCTACAAAGCATCTTTACTTGTGTACCACATAACGCCTCTTAAAAACTTGACCAAAGTGGAGCTCGACTTTATTTTAATATAATGAATGACTCGTGGGTCTTTAAAAAATTTCAAAATGAAAATCATTTTTAATAAGCCCTTTTTGAAAAGACGAGATTCATGTTTTAATAAATGAGGAACCCAATAATATCCTCATGATTTATTATCAAACTTCGCGTGTTCTTTGTGAACCGTGCTTCCAATCAAACTTCGCGTGATCTTTGTGACTCGTGCTCCAATCAGATTCAGTGCTCTCTGTGTCTGGTTCCTTTTTTTTATAATATCAAGGGTAACACTGTGTGTGGTGAAGAGAGGCCGCGTGCTCTTCCAATGTCGTAAAGCGTTAGTAACGTTAACGCGAATCTGGTACTTTGTGTGGGTGTTAATACGTTGTATTCAATTGTGTAGGGTGGGTTAATATGGCTGCTCCTCACACAAAAATTTTGAAAAAGAATTCTGACATTGAGCTGAACTTTTTTCAATCGCTTTCCTTGGCTTAGCTATAGCTGGATTCTTCATTTTCTTGCTGTTTCTTCGTAGGTTTTTTCAAGCTTCTTTACACTTATGCTGCTCTGTCAAATTTCTTCAAGCTTCTTTACACTTCTGCTGCTCTCTCAAAGAGTCTTACACTCTCTTTTTCTGCTTCTTAGCAGTAGGCTTTTTCAAACTTCCACTGCTCTGTGCTTCTCTCTCTTCGCTCAGGTTGCTGCTCTCTCACGAAGTTCTATGCAAACTACAATGATCTCTGTTGCTTTCTCAAAGAGTCTTACCAGTCTAAGCTCCGATACCATGAAAAAAATTGAAGGGAACAAAATATGGAGCAGAAGACTTCTCTTCTCAGTATTACGAATAAGTTAAATAAGATTACATTGAAAACATGAGTAGTAAATGACTGAAGTTAAATTCACTTAAACTAAACTAAGTGAAATTAAACTAGAACACTTGGAGAGATGGTTTTGACACCTAATAAGTAGTTAAGATTAGATTTTCGAACATAAAAAAATATATTTTCAATAAATAATATAAAGATGATTGAAAAAATATTACGGAAATAGTAGAGAGATTTATAAGATCCCATGAAGAAGATTTCCTAGCATATGAGATCGAGGTCTGTTGTTTGGTTCTAGAACAAGTTATAGGAGAATCTTCGGTGAATTTCTGTAGTAGCTATTGAGAAAAGTAGCGGATGGAAAACATGGATGATGGGACGTGATAAATCACGATATGCATTATGCTATTCCCATATCCTCCACGTTTCTCTTCTAATTTGTAGCACGAATTCCAACTTTGTTTCCAATTTAATTAGGAAACCTTCTTCTTAAAACACAGCGGGAACCAATATATATCGTTGTGGGTGGTTGGTCCCACCATTGATAAAATATGAGAATCCAGATTACATTATTAATCAAATGGAATTACATATATACAAGAAGTGTTGTCTCAAGATAGGTAGGTTATCTTGGACACACAATTTGTTGGTTGAGAGATTATCTCAACCACACACCAATCTAGAAAATAGATCCTAACTACTAGGAACAGACTCGTTTACTTAGTAAGAATCACAATTGAGACAAGTAGGAATTAGATATTCCAACACTCCCCCTTAATGAGTACTTGTCTCCATATCAATCTGTAAAATCTAGTTATGGTCAAATATACCAAAAAGAATATATTGATGTCCATATAAAGGAGCAACCATCCACCAGAATGCATGGGTACTAACTACTGCAGCCGCCAATATTGTAGGATGTCCTTTGCACATGGTTCTTTCAACCATTATAACTGCACACCTGTACCTATACCTATAAATCCCCCTACAATATCATCATGGATTTTATCGGATTACCAGTAACCATGCTCTGGTTTTTATTAGATCACCCTCAATCATGCCTCCAAGGACTCTCAGCCACCAAGGCTCAACACAACCATGAATGCTCACCATAGTCGCTCTAGGCCACAAATCTGCCACTAAGCCACTCTAGCCACTATGGGCTACATAATTGCCACTAGGGCACTCCAACCACTAAGGCTCACCAAAGACCCGACTCAACCAGGTGGATGGTTTTCTCGACTAACCCTAAACCATGCCAACAGGGAATCTCTGTCCCACTTCACTCTTACATGTGGTTTCTTGCTTACCACAAACTGACACTGTAAACACAAAGTTGTTTTTAGATTACCACTAACTATATGGGGATACACATGCCTTACAAGGCTTATATTTCACACTCCAACTCTGGAGTTACCAAGTACACAGTTTACAAAGACCACTATAAAACACCCTAGAATTTCTTACTAATAAAATGTGACTCATAAAATAACATGCTAGTGAGTCTATTCTAGAAATTCACACTAACTCACACAAACATTCACCTAGTTGTCCATCATCCGTTAATTTTTTAATGTAGCTCCTTTGCCTCCTCTTCTGAACTTTTCATATCATCTTCAACATTATCTTTAGCATCTGTCTAATAGTTATCTTGGATTTCCATATTCACACAAGTGATTGGTTAGAGTAGCCAGTTCTATCCAAATCACTACACATCATATTGAGTTGGCTAGACTCAATATATTAATCAATTCCAAGACAATTCTATTATATCTAAACAACATGCTATTCTTACAATTGAGAACCACATTTCATTTTATAATGACCAAAGATTTCTATGATTACCATCGGGGAAATCCTGAGGAGTCATGGGAGCTCCAAAGTCGCCACACCTCATGGGTTGAAGTCAAACTGATCGACCATTGTTGCACGCGACACCAGTCCGTGCCATTGCTCCATATCTTGGAATACGCTCTCCAACAGCTCTCCAAATAGGTCATATTGAATATCTCATCATGCAATTGCCTCTAGAACGAGTATTAGTTATCATACATGCAGCTCCATGCTCACCGTAAACATGATAAATACAAATCGTCTATTGACTTGAGCTCCACCATCGAGTTCTCAGGTTGTATGACGCTGACTTAAAAAAATGGGTTGACTATGTTTGCCCCAACTGATAGTCTCTTGGTAAAAGTCCCTTATGGTCTCGTATCTCAAAAATATTGGTGCTCGCATTCATTAACAAATTCGCAATCCCATTGTGTCCTTGAAAAAACAGCCTTATGCAATGCATTACAACCATCAGAGTCTTGAGCACATAGATCTGCACCAACATCAATGAGAATTTTGACAACATTTTCATGGCCTGCATATGCTACACGGTGTAGATTAGTCACCTGAACTCCTCTTTTTTTCTTATTAAGTATTGCTCCATTCTTCAAGAGAAGGGAGCGAGCTTGAACATGACCATTTATGGAAGCATAATGTAGCAGAGCATATCCAAAGGAATCATCAATGTTTACATCAAACCCCTTGGAAATCAGCCTCTCTATGCGCTGTAAGTCACCTATCATGCAGGCGCTGCCCAGACTTTGGTGAAAAACCATTTCTTCTAGAGATTGTTCCATGCCATAAGAATTTCTATGACAGCAATTGCATTCCTGCTAATGGAAATTATTCCTCCTGCCATCTGCCATGGTCGATTATTTGGGGAAAAATAAATAAATAAATAAAATGATTCAGACTTTGCGATCACCATATGCAGTCTTCCATCCACTCCACTGATAGACTGAACCACCACATGAGTGATCCACTCAACCTGCGATCTCTAGTCCGCCGGCTCTGCTACCCCGATCAACCAATCTGCTCCCACATTGCTCGTATCTCACTCTCTGAGTGGCAGACACACCACCGCTGCCAATCCTCGAGGTTATACCAGTATCAACACCACAACCTGCAGAAATCGAAGGTGCCATGCACCAAGCACCTGCAGGGATCTCACTCTCTTACACTGCACCACACACCACACTCCTCACAATGCTAACACACATAGTGAGAGAGCATCCACGCTTCCACTGCATAGAACCATTTCCAAGGCCACTGCTATAAGAATGATGATCAGAGCAACGGATACCTATGCCAACACAACGGAATGAGCTATGGCAACGGAGTTTACAACATCCTCTATACGTCAGACCATAGCAGCAGTGTGCTTAACACGATTTCAATCAGCCACTCAAGCACTTAAACAAACCAAAAAAAACTGATAGAAAAACAACATACACTAAACTTTTTATTTCCTCAGCCTAGGAGGGACCAGGCTTCCTAATCCCAAGGCAGGCCAAGCCCATGAGGGGCCAGGCCCTCAGGGATTTGATACCATGATAAAATATGAGAATCCAAATTAAATTATTAATCAAATGCAATTACATAAATAAAAGAAGTGTTGTCTCAAGATAGGTAGGCTATCTTGGACACACAATCTATTGGTTGATAGATTATCTCAACCACACACCAATCTAGGAAATAGATCCTAACTACTAGGAACAGACTCCTTTACTTAGTAAGAATCACAACTGAGACAAGTAGGAAATAGATATTCCAACAACCATAACATGTTGAGGTCCAGTCTCAACTTAAAGTCGAAGGTCAGGATGTTTGTGCAGATTCCTATACACACCTACTTATCCGAAGCCTGACTGAGCAGATGGCGAGGTCGGGTTCAAGACTGTTCTAGCCTCTCCCTTTGTAAATCTTCTACGCACTCTGAATTGACCAACTTGGATGAGACACGATCCTGAATTAAGTTGTTTTCTCTATGCCTTCCACTGATCCATCGACAACCTTTCTTGATGTAGCAGATATCTTCCTTCCTCTATATACTTTTCTCTATTCCGTAGAACCTTCCTTTTGTGCCTCCATACGTGCCTTAAAAGCTATACTCCCATATCCCATAGAAACGCTACATATGGGTTTCCTTCCTTAACTTTCCTCACTCGAGTTCAGCATCGGGTGTTTGTATGCATCATGAATTTAATACTGCAAAGACATGCCTACGAGCATGCCAAATAAAGTTTTGGTGTTATCCATACTTCTCACTATAATGATGTTCTAATTATAGCTTCAATCTACCAGGATACCACACATGATTTGTAATACCCCACTTGCCTTAGCAAGACAACTTTTTGCACTTAGCTTACGGTTGGTTGTT
The DNA here is from genome assembly GCA_031772625.1 of Pinus tabuliformis. Taxonomy (NCBI): domain Eukaryota; kingdom Viridiplantae; phylum Streptophyta; class Pinopsida; order Pinales; family Pinaceae; genus Pinus; species Pinus tabuliformis. The sequence continues at coordinate 659,376,286 of CM062814.1, read as the reverse complement.
CTTCTCCTTCCATTATCTCAGGTTTTGTTTTGCAGTTATTTCATATTTTCCATGTTGCTGTAGTCTTCTAAAATCAACCAAGTGATGAAATTATCTCATCTTTTCAGTATCATGGTTTCGTCAACCTCCATGCTCTGTCTACACTCTTGTTGTTAGATGTTGCTTCTTCCTTTCCAAACCATAACTTTGGTAGTTATCATCCACACCAATGGATTCAAGGGTTTGGTCTCCATTTAATCACATGGCTTACATTATTTTATGTCCTCATAACAATAAATAGAATGCAAAATTCAAAACTACTAGAAACATTCTATTACCATTTGCTTCCTTGTGTTTGATTGTTGCAAATGAGATAAATTTTCCTGAGACAAACCAATCTCATTACTCTTGTCCCCTCCTTCTCCTCTTGGCAACATTCCCTTCCTTCTTTCCAAAATCGTAGTAGTCCTTCCATCATATTATTTTTCAAAAAGCTTCACAATGATTCGGTACCAATGGGTGGCTATTTCTTCCATGTAGCTTCCACGAACTACAAATTCATCTTCAGCAAGCTCTATAATTTCACCAAGACATGCTTGTAATCTCTCTATCAAGATATTATTCAAAATATCCTTCAACGAGATCAAGACTTCCTACTTGTCTCAGTCCTTAACAAGCCAATTTTGGTTTCTTTGGGGTAAATTCTTCTACTCTTAGTTCTTCTAGAAGTTTTGTTCAACCTTGGATACTATTAAATCTACATCCACAAGAATATTATTCTTTCAGACATGAGGCCTACTAGCCTCCACTATTGTCCTCTTCAACAGTTCCTCCTTCAGGTGACTTTCATGACACAATGTTGTCTCATCTTCCTTTATGATAAATTCCAATTCCTTTCATCCTTCAATGTCTTGGGAAGATATCGTGACAATTGGGTGTGGCTTTCCTCCCTCATCATTATTGGAACCTACGTTCACATACAACTTGTTATATTTAAAAATGTACGACTCTCAAACCTCATTTAAGATCTATGCACTCGAATATTCCTACTGATCTGGTTTCTCTCATGGATTGAGTCTCTTCTCATGATCTTATCTTTTCTGAAGGTCTCAAAACCCTTTATCAACCACTTGTTGTTCTCATTTTTTAGCTATATTTTATTCCAAATTCATCTTAACACATTGGATGCACACCTTCAAGTCAACTATCCTTCCCTTGAGGGAACTAAATTCCTCATACAAATCAACAAAACTAATTTCAAATAAAATTGTAGTCTCATCCTTTGTCATCCGTTCTCCTCCATCAAATTTTGACTACAATTCTCCAAGAAACTCAATTTCTTCCACATGTTCCCTAAGAAATTCCCTTAGACCTTGCCCAGTATCTTTCTCATACAATTGTAGAAATGATACTCTTGGAACTCTATCATTTCCTCTATCACCTAAAGAAGCCTTGTATTTGCAATACTCTTTTTTTGCTTGCTGTCAGTGTTGAGACATAGTTCTTATGCTTTCTACTCTCTACTAGACATTATGTCTATACCTTTGGTTTACATTTACATAAAACTCACCAAATTTAAAGACAAAGGAACATCTAGCCTCTTCTAGTATATTTTCTACTAACTCTTCTTTCTGAACTCTCATGAGCCCTTCTTCACATTCCCTCAGAGATTCGATTAGTGTCTCATCAACATCCACCTTTTGCAACTCCCTCTGCTGCTTTGGGCTCTCCATGTGGTCCACGAGACTTTCCGACAATCTCACCTAAAAATCTTTCCCATTTTGAAGGAGTTCCTTGCTCAGGTCCATAATGGTAAACTTCCTTCTCCAGCTCAATTGCTCTGAGATCATCTTCCCTTAGTTTTTCACTCAATAGGTGCTTTATCTTCTTCCTAAGATTTTTCTCTTAACATATTTTTATTTGAAAATCGTATTTTTTCTGACAAGAAGTTTGAACCTCCTCCTAAGGTTCCATCTCTCCATATGGTCTTCTCTTTCTAAGAACATCTTCACTAAATTGAACCTCTCCTTTGGCTCAACCATATCTTTATCAAATTCGTCTTGACTTAATTTCCTCCTCATGCCATTCCTCTTGGCATCCTTTTCTCCTCTGCTATGGATTCTCTTTGAACCCCGATTATGTCCATCAATAGCCATATCTTTTCCTCCCTTCTTATGATCTTCCACTTTCCCATTACGAGCGACAAAAAATCCCCTCTAACAAGTCTTCTCCATTTCTTGTTACCTAAACACCTTGCCCACTTCTCCTTAGACTGGGCTATTAGTATCCCCTTGGTTCAATCCTCTACAACCTCTTCAGCAGTACTTTCTCCTCTCTAGATTTTGTAACACCTTTCTCACAGCTCCAAAACACTTGTGGTTTTCTTATCTTAATGATCGCTTATCATCTTCACTCTTCAACCACAACTTTGTTTTCCTTCTCTTCAGTAGTATTTCTTGTTATAGGGTTCCCTTCTTCCATATTCCTTGAGAACACTATTGGTTGTCTTTTCTTCGTAATTGTCATAGTTTATCCTACTATGAGGTTATTCTCCTACAAGCTCCTCTTTCCTACTAAGTCTACAGATGCTCTTTTTCATCTATCACAACTCCTCTTGCTTGTGATGTTGCTACGTACATGTACCAAATATATATTAAAAGTAAAAGACCAGATTTACCTTCTTAATTTTGGAGTCTTCTCCTTTGCTCGAATGTACTTTGTCCCAATTATTCTTAGGTCATGTTCTATATCCTTCTCTACAAAATCCTTTGTTTCTTTAATTCCTCTTGATGCAACCCTCTAAATCCCTACCATATTAGATTGCCCTCTCCTATGATATCTCCTGTCTATTGTTCCTACTACAAACAATCCTTTCAAAAAATATCCTTGTTGTCATCCAAACTTCCTCAAGTACTTGCTAGTTATGAAATCCCCTTAACAATTTTTTTTAAGATTATTCCAAAATATCGTCAATGGATATCTGATACCACTTGACGTAGGGGAGAAATGGAGAAATGGAGATCATCCCAATCCCTAATTTAGTTTGAAACCCTTCTTCTTAAAACATTACAGGAACCATTATATATATATATATATATATATATATATATATATATATATATATATATATATCGTCGTAGGTCGCATGTACTATCAAAATAGGTCATGGTTCAATCTCAACTTAAAGGTTAGAGGTCAAGATGTTTGCGTTGTGTAATGAATCCTCCATGCTTCTACTTGTTCGAAGGCCAACTATATCATTGGGGAGATCAGGTTTGGGAATCATTCGGTCCCTCCCTTTTCAAACCTTTAACGTGCATTGTCTTGATTGACCCGATTGGGACTTCATCTCGACTTAAGTTTTTATGTACATTCCTTCTACTGATCCTTCAACAACCTTTATTAATGTAGAAAATATCCTCCTTCGACTATATACTTTTCTCCATTATGTAGAATCTTCCCTTTGTGCATCCATATTACCCTTTGAAACTAGACTCCTTTTAATTCCATGCTAAACAAGTTCTCCCTTGAATTGTGAACTCTAACTCTTAAGACCTTATCTCTTAGAGACACTTTGGAGTTTATTATTCCACATAAGGACTTAAGTTGGTGTCAAACTCTACAAATATATCTATTCACAAAATATCAAGGTAGTCGTATATTGCAACGACTACAACCACCCTCCAAAATTTTGCCTTAGCTTCATTTTGGAGCCTCCCTTCCAACTTTTCATAGAATCTTGCATTACTTCATCAAGTTCACAAGCTTTAGTGTTTTTCTTGCACAAAAGCAGTCTGTCGATCATAGCTCGATGCATTCCCCTTGCAGGCTGATCACCCACACTTGGTCCAGCTACAGGCTCAACAACACTGCCAAGAAATTGCGTAATTTTGGGGGGGAAACCAGCCTTCCCTCCAGAAATTGCATAATCCTGTCTGGCAGCCTGTTGGGCTCCAAAATTGCACAATTTTGGTAGTCAACATTCAGAGTGAAAATTGCACAATTTTCCCCAAGAGGGCTACTCAACCCAATGTTTGCACAAATATGGGCAGCAGTCAGTTGCTCTTCCCAGAAATTGTGCAAATCTCCTAGGCAGCTAGCCCATCTCCCAGCGAGAAATGCACATTTTCTCCCAACAGTCGAGCAGCCTCTTACATGTGTAGCTAATTTCACTAGTTCCCTATGAGACTGAGAAAAATAGACTGGCATGCATGGGCTGCATCTCCCAAGGAAGCATGTAAAGGCATCCCGTGTTTCAGGGATCTATGTTTAGCAGTTAGAGGCTACATGCAAGGATAATTTCATAAGCCTCCCACTAGGTGTTTCTTTCCCTAGATTTGTGGCATGCACATCCCAACATCCATGCTATCAAAACTCATCAACCAGATACTGTAGAGCTCATTCCTCACATCAACCTTGCAGCTCTATCATCCCACATCACATCTAGGAGCAGTCGACACACTCAGCTCAGTTGTTTTTGGGTGAGCCCACTTTCCATGCCATGTGTTGCACTTCTTTCGCTTTTTGTTTTTCTGCTTGTGTCAGTACTGTTTGATTGATTTCCTTGAATGCTTGTTGTCGTTTACATGTATACTAGCTTTTCCTAGTGCTGTTACATTTTTCGTTGTTATCTCATTGTTGTTCCATGCATGAAACTTTTTTTCATGAACGGTCGTTGATTCGGTGACTCACCTCACCCACATGCATGTTGTTAGATTTTCTAAATCTGTCATTCGCTGTTTTCATGCATGATTATTCACTTATGCTTGCACTCAGTATCACCATGCATTCGCATTCACATTCACTTTCAGTTTCCCGTCAGCGAGTCTGGGTAGCCTTAGCCTAGACTCTGCCCCACCAAGACAACATTACGTAGTTCTCAGAGGGAAGGCTCTGTCTTCTTCTCAGGAAATGGACATTTCTGCCTAGTGACTATCCTCCATGACTGTTTTGCGCATTTCTAAGGGACAGTGACCATTGGCCCAAAAAATTGCGCAATGTAGTCACTGAACCTGCAGCCATTTCTAGCTAAGATTGTGCATTATGCAATTCCATAAATTAGCAGCCAGACTGGACAATGCATTTCGTAGTTCCAATAGTCAGCCAATCTTCCAGCAGCGCAGACTGTGCCTTTCGCAGTCTTGGTAGTCAGTCTCCCGACCTCCTGGCCGAATTTGCGCAACCTTCATGATGAGTCACACAGGTATGTTGAAAGTCAGTTCTCAAGTTCATTTTCGTTTTTGACTGACATATTTATTGCTATGAGTGTTTCCATGTCTCTAGGTATTGAAGGTTTTCATATGACTCTCAGTAGTGTAGGTACAATGGCTTCCAGAGGGCAAAGTTAAAGACACCATTCAGAGCACACCTAAAGATGCAGTCGATCAAATCCCTATGATCTTGCCTTCTCACGAAGATATTAAGTTGTTCATAGACAAGAACATCAAGATATTGCAGCGAGCAACATCATGAACAATAGCTGAAGGTAACATACAGAATGCAGTGACCGCAACAAATGTAGTGAACACAATGAATGCAACGAATACAATGAATGTAGTGAATGCAGTGAATGCAAGAGGAAGGTTGTTGACAACACAGAGGTGGAGCAAAGTTGCAAGATCAAGAAGATCCACTAATGATGAAAGAAAATTTGGAGACTCGGGCTATGAGGTGACGGTACGACATGAAGATCACATGAAGACAGAGAATGGAACAAAGAAAAAGTTGCATGTGTTGAAGCAACAACTCAAGGAAGAACATGAAGCTTCAAAGATAGAGGAATGATTTGCAGCAGGAACAGGAATAACAATGGGTGCAACATGCACTCAGGGATGAAATTGCGCTTGTACAAGTCAAAGATCCATCCCAGTAGCTGGCACAGAGTAGACATGGTGAGTAGTGTTGTTGATCGCAAGCAAGGGATTCAACATCATGCATGTCATTGTGCACACGCAGGTGATCCAACCCATTCAACACACTCACGAAAGCAAATACAAGAAGCAAGTCCAGCTCGAGCTGATGCATGTACTTTAGCAAGTTGATGCGCATGACCACCAACACACACTTGAAGATCAGCACAGACACTATGAATTAGTGTGTTTCTGGTTCATTTGCACCCAAGGAGACCATGTGCATGTCAGAAGACGAGTTGGATGAAGGAGCCATACCAATGCACCTGAGGGAATGAAGGCAAGGGTTTGCTTCAGCAAGAGGTCACCATGGGGTGCATGCACACAATCACGGATGACCAAGCATGTCAATCAGCTCACCATCTTCTCCATCAAAAGCATGTCAAAGAGTTCATCTCATCACAATTGACCGAGTGTCCGTGATGTCTTGCATGGCTTTCTCAAGCCATGTTGTCTCACATGACTACATGTGCATTGTAATTTAACGTCATGTCAAGTGTAATTCAAGTGTCAATAATTAGATGTAACAGTAATAGAGTAGATGAAGAGTCATGAGGGTAGATGAAATGTCACAAAGGGGAATATCACGGGTCACCCCACCCTTTGCTATAAATAGTCCCTCATAACTCATTGTATAGGTTTTTGGTCAGCCAAGCTTCTGATAAGACTATCTTGGAAAGAGCTTGGACAATATTGTGATGTGCCTTGGCTTCTCCACTGCATGGAGCTAGCTCATCTCTTTTGAGGAGCAGGTGGATGTGGCTATAACATTCCACTATTGGGGCTAGTAGGTTTACATGGATGTATTGTATGATTGGAACTTACACTTCATTATATAATAAGAGCCAACACATTTTCATGCATAACTTGTTATTGTAGTTGGATTGTTCTAGCTACTATAGCAATGTATGTTGTTTAACTTATGTAGTTGTGTATGAACACTTTTGTATCAAATTATGTGAATCCTATTACAGATGTGTTGTTTTTTTAACCATCACTTTGGATTGCCGCACTGACGTGATTTCCAGTTTGTGATGCATCTTCGCTCGTGTGTTCCCTTCCCAGTTAAGTACACTTCATGGGGTGCACTCATCTCAACCCACCTGTGTTAGGAACCTTTTGTGTACTTTCCTTGACTCACTGTAGTGGTCACACCCTTGCTACCAACATAGTTATTTTACTTGCCTTTGTGTGACATCGTGGTCAAGGCATTTCTTTACAACCCAGTGCTAGGATTCCTACACCAAACGGTATGAGGTCTAAATGGGACTTCTTACCAGGGACATCCCCTTACGTGTTGGTGGGTCCAGCACCATCAACATTTTGGTGCTAGAAGGAGGGCCAACTGACAAGCTGATTCCTCGCATCTGTTTTGAATCTCTACACATCTATTATGACTCACTACCGAGCTACTCTTTCGGAATGTATGTCTTATGGAAACGATTTCATCATCTCGAAAAATCTCTCAGATAACTTGTCTCATAAAATATTTGATGGTGGAGGCTACATAACCTTGGTTAGGCATGCGGTCGGCATTGTAGGTTCATGGCGAAGACATGGATTCTTTGAAGAATACATGAGGTGTGTGCTTTTCATCTACATGCTTTGAGGGCACCCAATGCACTGATGTGCCATGCTTCTCGAAAAATCTATTCATTCTCTTACTCATCTGGTTGTAGAGATAGACAGTGCTTTCAATCATTTTAACTATAAAGCACTCAACAAAGAAATTATGGAATTACAAAAGGTACCCAATGAATCTGTTGAACAATTTGACACATGCTTTTGTAATCTTTCATACCGATTCTTAGAAGATGATATTGATTGGGAATTTCTTGATGGAAGATTTGAGTATCTTCTTCACATATCTGAACCCCGTTCAACGCACTTCAGTGATGGAGCTGTGCAATCATAGGCAGGCACAATTGCTGTCACAAGTAACTGTCTACCTTGACCTCATCAAATAGCTCCACCACCATGAAGTGATGTTGGAGATCATGAACACACCTCTGTTGAACTGTCACATCCTACCACCCCACTTTCTCTTGAGATTTGTGTAGATTTGGCTTGCAAGCCTATTGGTTGTCATGTGGACTCATTCCCCCGACCTCCGTCTTTGAATTCTGTTGATCCTTTGGATTGTACTGTCTTGTGTTGTCCCTTTCCGGACTCCATACCTGTTGTGAACGAAGATCAAGTTGTTGACAGAGTTGGTGTTATGCAACCAACCTGCACTATCATTCATGATGAGTGTGTGCGATAATCTAAAGAAGAGCCTGCGGTAAAGGATGAATCCCTTCTAGCTACGCCTCATCTGCTTCATCCTAACATCCCTTGTGATTCTGCCACTGCTGATTTTCCTTATGAAAACTCATTTTCGTATGCTTCTACCTTCGATCATTCACAGGACACCTCAAATGTCGGTCTGTGATTATAGAGCGGAGAGAACACATCTTCCTTGGAAAATCCGTTCAATCTGTCATTTATCTTTCTTGAAAAAACAAAGCATGAACATCTTTGCTTCTCATCTACCCCTCTGCCCAATTCATCAAATCATGAGTATGCCAACAAACATCCTGAATTTTCTGATCTTGGTTGTGATGATCTATTCACTTCCTCAGCCGATCATGATGTTGATTCAATCATTGTTAATCTATCAAAGACACTGGCCTACAATGATCTATTTGTCAACAAAGTCAAAACCCCCCAGATTGTTAAGGCACTTCAGCCCGAGCTGATGGGTATGTCATGCCCTCATTGTCATGAGCTTGGTTTCACTTCCGATCAGGAAATTGTTGAAACATTCAAGCCTCTTCATCACTCTCTTCCTTGCATTATAGATCAACCAAACACCCATATTTCGCTTCCTCCACTTGAACTACACGATCCCATCTCTCATGCATTGGCGGAATATTACACAACAAGCACACATGCACAACAAAAGTGGTCTACCTTTGTCATGTTTTCTTGCATGTCACAGTCAAGAGAATTCATAAACTCAACATCTGCATGCAATGTAGCACAATACCAAGGCATCTCCATAGACTGCATGTCATGCACTCTCACTCATCTTTGTTTTGTGGTCACTTGTAAGCTCGAAGTGTGTTTATCTTCATTGTTACATATTTTTTTGTTTGTTGGTAGACATAGTTGTCTTATTCAGGAATCACACCTCCACCAACATGGGTCAACCAATGTGTCAGTAGCTGCATTGGAAGTATCACTTCACGTGAGATGACCCATGCGTTGTTAGCTTAGGAGTAGGAGTAGTGTTTGGTTTTGAGTTGTTTGCTTTCATGATTGTTTGCTTACTTGGTTTTTTTGTTTATTTTATTGCTTGCTTGATTACTTACTTTCTTTGCTTTCACTTTCTCTTCTACTCTTGCTTTGGTAGTTCACTTGTTTCGTTTTGTAGGATAGTTTCACATGAAATCATGTATGACTCTTGAAACAAGCTAGGTAATGTACAAGAGGCCTTGTGCAACTATCACTACTTGGTTATCTATCATCCTGCCTCCATATGAATAACTTGTTACATTCAATCCATGATACATCGATAAAAAATACGTACTGTTCAAAGTGAACCTTCATGAAAACACATTGCTTGAGTGCTAACTAGTGTCACATACTCTAGTCAGTTGTTTTTGGGTTAACCCTTGTCAGCTCAGTTAAATAGAGTAAGGTGAGGGGGAAAACCTTAACAAGCACGTCAGAGGTATAATAAACTACTTCCCTGTTGGAACAACCTCTTCTGTTCTCAATAAGTTGGGATCCCTGTTCCGCCTCTAAAATGAATAAGTGCTATGCATAGTTATAAAAATGAAAAAAATCAAAAGAGTTTGAAAAAAGAAAAATGAATTAGGAAAAATAAGAGAAAGGCTTCGTGCGCAGAGAGGTGATGCAAGTAACTCCGTCGGGGTACTGACCAGGCTCATTAGCAACGAAGCCATGCTTGTGTTCCTATGTGACTCTGTCGGGGTACTGTCCAGGCTTGCTGGCAATGGAGCAACACCAGAGATGAAACTAAGACTCTAACGACTATATTGCTTCTACACTAATACACCCCTCAACCCCAATAGAAACAACTGTGTTGCCTTGGCTTTGAATGTGTGTCAATCGACTAAGATCTTTGCAGATGATACATCTTACAATCAAGCTAGTGTGGAAAACCAAAAGGAGCTGAGAACTGAACAATACTTCCGGAGGTGTTAGACACTCTTTTCACGAACAAGGTCCATTCATTGAGCTGGAGTTCTACTAGTGTGTTGCCAAGTGTTATAGCGGCTACAACCACCCTCCAAAATTTTTCCTTAGCTTCATTTTGGAGCCTCCCTTCCAACTTTTCACAACAGCTTGCTTGCTTCGTCAAGTTCACAAGCTTTAGTGTTTTCCTTGCACAAAGGCAGCCTGTCAATCATAGCTCAATGCATTCGCCTCACAGGCTAATCACTCGGACTTGGTCCAGCTACAGGCTCAGCAAATTCCCCAAGAAATTGTTCAATTCTGGAGGGAAACCAGCCTTCCCTCCAGAAATTTCACAATCTTTCCTTGCAGCCTGTTTGGCTCTAGAATTGCACAATTCTGGTGGTCAACACTCACAATGAAAATTGCGCAATTTTCCCCAGCAAGGCTGCTCAGCCCATAATTTGCGGAAATTTGGGCAGCACTGAGTTGCTCTTCCCAACAATTACACAAATATCATGATCAGCTAGCCTAGGTCCTAGCCAGAAATGCGCATTTTCTCCCAGCAGTCGAGCAACGTCTTCCATGTGCAGCTGAGTTTACCAATCCCTCTGGGACTGAGAGAAACAGACTTGCATGCATGGGCTGCTTCTCCCATTGAAACATGCAAAGCCATCCAGTATTTCAAGGATCTATGTTTAGTAGTTGGAGGTTACATGCAAGGATCATTTTAGAAGCCTCCCACCAAGTGTCACTTTCCCTAGATTCGTGGCATGCGCGTCTCAACCTCAATGTTATCAAAACTCATCAATCGGATGCTATAGAGCTCATTTCTCACATCACCTTGCCGCTCTTACATCCCACATCATCCATGCCTTGTGTTTCATTTCTGTCGCTCTTTGTGTTTTCGTTTGTGTGAGTATTGTTTGCTTGATTTCCTTGAACTCTTGTGGTATACTAGCTTTTCCTAGCACTTTTTCAGTTTTCATTCCTATCTCACTACTATCGCATGCATGAAACTGGTTTTTACGAATGGTCACCGATTCGGCGACTCGCCTCACCCACATCCATGTTGTTATATTTTATGAATATCTCATTCGTTTTTTGCATGCCTGATCATTTACTTATGCTTGCACTCAATATCACCATGCATTCGCACTCACATTCACTTTCAGTTGCATGTTGGCAAGTTTGGGCAGCCTTGGCCTCGACTTTGCCTCACCAAGAGCCTCACCAAGATAGCATTGTGCAATCCTTAGAGGGAAGGCTCTGTCTTCCTCTCACAAAATACACATTTTTTCCCAGTGATTGCTGGCTCGAAAAATTGCGCAATGTAGTCATTGAGCTTGCAGCCATTGCGAACTGAGATTGCACATTGCGAAATTCCAATAGTGAGTAGCCAAACTAGAATATGCATTGAGCAGTTCCAGTAGTTAATCAGTCTCCCAGCAGCCCAGATTGTGCCTTTTGCAGTCTTGGCAGTCAGTCTCCTAACCTCCCGGCTGAAATTGCGCAACCTTCATGATCAGTCACACAAGTATGTTGAAAGTCAGTTCTTAATTTCATTTTGGTTTTCGACTAACAGATTTCTTTCCATGAGTGTTTCCATGTCTCCAGGTATCGCAGGTGTTCATTTTCCTCTCAGCAGTGCAGGTACAATGGTTTCCAAGAGGGCAAAGTTGAAGATACTTTTCAAAGAACACCTAGAGATGCAGTCAATCAAATGTCTATGAGCTTGCCTACTCACGAAGATATCAAGTTGTTCGTAGACAAGAACATCAATATCACAACGAGCAACATCATCAAAAGTAGTTGAAGGCAACATACCGAATGCAGCGAACGTAGCAAATACAGTGAACGCAGCAAATGCAGCGAACACAATGAATGCAGTGAATACAGCGAACACAAGGAATGCAAGAGGAAGGTTGTTGAAAACATAGAGGCAGAGAAAAGTTGCAAGATCAAGCAGATTCACTGATGATGAAAGCAACTTTGGAGACTCAGGCTATGAGGTGACAGCGTGACATCAAGATAACGCAAAGACAGAGAATGGAACAAAGAAGAAGTTTCATGTGCTGAAGCAACAACTCAAGGAAGAAAATGAAGATGCACGCATAGATGAATGAGTTACAGTAGGAACATGAACAATAGTGGGCGCAACATGCACTCATGGATGAAACTGCACACATACAAGTCAAATATCCATCCCAGCTGCTGGCACAGAGAAGACATGGTGAGTAGTGTTGTTGATCGCATCCAGGTGATTCAACATCATGCATGTCATTGTGCACATGCATGCAATCCAACCCATTTAGCACACTCACCAAGGCGAAGACAAGATGCAAGTCCAACTGGAGCTGATGCATGTACTTTAGCAAGTTGATGCACGTGACCACCAGCACATAATTAAAGATCAACACTGACACTATGCATCAAGGTGTTTTTGGTTCAGCCGCACCCAAGGAGACCATGCGCATGTAGGAGACGAGTTGGATGAAGGAGCCATACCAATGCACTGGAGGCAACAAAGGGAAGAGTTCGCTTCAACAAGATGTCACCATGGGGTGCATACACACCATCACAGATGACCAATTTTGGCATCAGCTCACCACCTTCACCATCAAAAGCATGTCAAAGAGTTGGTCTCATCACAATAGACCGAGTGTTAGTGATGTCTTGCATGGATTGCTCAAGCCATGTTGTCTCACATGAATACATGTGCATTATAATGTAACGTCATGTCAAGTGTAAGTCAAGTGTCAATAGTTGGATGTAACAGTCATAGAGTACATGAAGAGTCATGAGGGTAGATGAACTCTCACAAAGGGGATATCAAGGGTCACCTCACCCTTTGCTATAAATAGTCTCTCATAACTCATTGTATAGGCTTTTGGTTAGCCAAGCTTCTGATAATATTATTTTGGAAAGAGCTTGGATAGTATTGTAATGCGCCTTGGCTTCTCCACTGCACGGAGCTAGTTCATCTCTTTGGAGGAGCATGCAGATGTGGCTATAACGTTCCACTATTGGGGCTAGCATGTTTACATGGATGTATTGTATGATTGGAACTTACACTTCTTTATATAATAATATACAACATGTTTTCATGCATATGTTTTTATTGTAGTTGGACTGTTCCAGTTGCTGTAGCAATGTATGTTGTTTAACTTACGTAGTTGTGTATGAATACTTTTTTATGCAATTATATGAATCTTGTTGCAAATGTGTTGTTGTTTTAACCATCACTTTGGATTGTTAGACTGACCTACTTTCTAGCTTGTGATGCATCTTCGCTTGTGTGTTCCCTTCCAAGATGAGTACACTAACAGGTTGCCAAGGGGTGCACTCATCTCCACCCACCTATGTTAGGAACCTCTAATGCACCTTCTTTGACTGACTATAGCGGTCACACCCTTGCTACCAACAGAATTATCTTACTTGCCTCTGTGCGACATCACGGTCAAGGCATTTCTTTACGACCATTGTTGGGACTCCTACACCAAACGGTCTGAGGTCTAATTGGGACTTCTTACCGAGACTATCCCCTTACATTTTGGTGGGTCTAACACCATCAACATCATCCTTTTTAGGCAGAGATAATCCTTTTCAATCTCTCGAAACCAAAATGTAAAACTCTCATTCCTTTAAAGTATTTTGAGACCTACCAATCAAACCCTACATATAGGCATGTTTCCTTAATTTTTCTCATGTTAGTTCAGTGATACAAATTTGTATGCATAATCAATTTGATACCACAGATACAGGCCTACGGGTATCATTGCAATATCGAGTACATAGATGATGCTTTATTAACATCCGATCTCTATTTCCATTCACAATAGATTATTTATAGAGAGTTTAAAGTGCTCATCAGCCAAGATTTTCCTCGTAGACCCCCTCTCCTTCTCGAGCTAATCTCTCTACCTCCCACAGGGGCCCACTTCCTAATTTTCTATATGGAATGAAAAACAAGGGAAAATATCTCAACATAAAATTTACATGGGATATCTTTGCCATTGACCTAAAACTAACTCACAACTCAACTAGACACTTATGGTCTTTGCACAAGCCCACTTCGGCAAAATAATAGCTCATCCTAAATATCCTAATAACCTAATAATACAAATTCTTCATATAATTAGACACTTGACCTCACCAAAATCCTCCTAATTCATAATTTATACGAAAATAAAAGTGAAGAAAGGAAAATCCCTCTCATAATTTACATGACCCCTTTGAGCCTTAATTAAATAGGATTCCTAGTTTTGATGCTCTTACATCAACATGTAATCAAATTTTTAATCTAGTATCGTAGCTAGTAGCTCTCGGTTTACCTCTTACAAGAGGGCCAAGAAGATGCTCAATAATCTCATAGATAATCCAAAAATGTATTGAAGCCCATGTGACGGATATCCACTAGAATTTGATTCATCATTAGGAGACACCATTCATCCGAGTAATGTCTTCGATGTGATGAGTACATCATAGCTTACGAACAATTAATGTTCCATAGCTATTATGTTGGTGGAAATTAAGTCAATTCTGATGACATCTTGAATTTTAACTCTTGCATTACCGAGAAGTAGTAAGAGTATAACTTGCAAGAAACAATCTTAAGTCAAAGTGAGTTCAACAAGCTAACATCGTAAGGGAGATCCAATACCCATTATTTTTTTTAGGTAACTTAGATCAGACCAACTAATGGTCTAATTAGAATTATGAGCCCCATAGACTTTTTACAGCAGTTGTATATTCTCCTTACCATATCCAAGCTGACCTGCCAAGAATGAGTGCATGTGCTTACCAAAGGTTAGAGATCGAGAGCTAGTTTCTTTGTTCGAGGAGGGGAATTTTGTACTAGTTCCTTTCACGTAAAGGAGTCGTAATAGTTGTCGATAATAAAAAATTAGGAGGTGGCCATTTTTCCGAATTTGGTTAAGTGCTGCCAATGTGTAAAGGTTGTACAGTCAGAGAATTTTTTTGCATTGGTGGTGGAGCTATGGATTTATATTGTAATCCACCATTTTTTGTTATGAAAATTTTATCTAATCTTTTTTCTTATTGATTAATGGGATGTAATTGATATTGTTGGATTGGTGAATGTTGCCATGATTTCTCATAGGATTATTTCTACAAGTGTGGATATTTTTTCCATGAAAACCATAACCCTTTTCTTCTATTATTGAAAGCCATTTGGGTCTCAGAAAAATGCCTGAAAATTGATTTTGTGAATCCTTGTACATAGAGGTAGAGTTGCTTGTAGTCGAAGAAACCATAGATTGATAATCTGGTAAGGGGGAACTCACCATATATCTTTGAATTGTACTAGGTAATCATTTTGAAGATTGATTTTTCCCTTTTCAACATGGACTATGTCGGTGTCAAAAATTTCAATGGCTTTTATTTCCATACTTGGAAGGTAGGTATTCAAATGTAATTATTGTATAAAAAAGTGTGGATTATAGTAAAGGTAATATAACCTAATTCTACAAATGTTAAGTTATCAATTGGATGGGAGAAAAAGAGGAGAAAACTAAGTCTATTATTGGACTATCCCTATCATATTCTCAACTTAATCTTTTTGATTAAGAAAAATCATCTTAATAAATATGTGAGGAATTGGTTAAGATATTTGGAAGAAAATTGATAAATGAAAAAATTTCCTTAAAACTGCGACTATTTAAATCTGAAATGCGAGCTAGGGCATCCTTAACCACTCACATAAATGACATGAAATCACTCATAATGTAGTTGGAGGAAATTGGAATTAAAATATAACATGAAGATGCAAAGATAATTTAATTAAACAGCTATCTTAAAATTATGACAATGCTACTTTTAGCCTAAGTCAATTTCCTTCTCTAACACTAGATGAAATTATTGTAGCACTCTTGGCAGAAGAAAAGAGAATGAAAGCAGGTGACCCAAGGCACAATTCATAAGCTGAAATAGAAATATTGTCCAAGGGATAGATGAATACAAATAGGAGCTCAATTGAATGTTTCTATTCTCAAAGACATGGACATACAACATTGAATTATAAAATTTGTGCCAAAGATCTTTTAAATGCAAAATTAAAATAATTAACCAATATAGCTATTTCTGAAGACTCGCCACATTGGGACGACGATGATGAATTCAATATAGAGTCTCCCATATTATGGTTATGAATTATATATGTTATACTTATTTTTTGTTTCTGAAACGAAATATAATAAAGCAAAGTAACATAACTCATATTGTTTATTCTTGGGCTTAAAAATTGAAAACAAATCATTAGTTTGATTATTTATATAGTCTATTAGAGTTTATGGTTCTTGGTTCTTGGAAACCCAAGAAAAACAACAATTGGTTATAGTTTTAATATTTGTGTGTTAGTAAGTTTATGTAAAATAGGTCACATTGTAAGTTTGGTTGGTGAATACAACACACTATATTCATAAGATGGGAGTTTGTCCATATTTTGATTTGGTATCCCACCTATTTCTACGACAAAGCAAAAGATGAAATTAATTCAATAATCCTCAATCCTACAAATACACCAATGATGGTCACAAGAAATTACATTTTAAATCAATTAAGTCTTAGCTCAAAGTTGGTGATTGCGAAAGTGTGTAGTCTATGAGATCTTAGAGTTAATAAAAGTGTTGATAAAAACCATACCAAATAATATCTATGTGAAATATATTTATGTGACTTATTGTTATTATGTGTAATATAATATTTATAATGTAAGCATTAAAAAAAAGTTTTAGCAATAATGTTTACCTTAGTAAATTTTATTTGTTGGTCTCCTTTGAATTTGACGAAAGTTATTAAAATATTCTCTCAACCTCTCTTTTCAAAATTAAAAATAATTAAATCTCACTCCAACTATATAATACCTTTAATATATTTGAGATTCAATAAATGAAAATAGATTTATGTGTACGTGAAAACAATTTTTTAAATAAATAAAGATAGTTTTATAATAATAAATATTAATTTTTCACCATTTAATATTTTCCCACTTTTTCAATAATAAGAGTTTTAAGACCAATTAAGTTCACGTAGTTTCTTTGTTCTGTATAAACCAACATATAAAGAAGTTAACCCTTTTCTTTAGATGGAATGTTTAATATCTACCTTTTCTTTGATTCATTTAAAGAAGTTTATAGAACGACTTTCTATCGAAATATTACTATTGATCTCTATTAAATCGGCCTAAGGTAAGATAATAAGCGGTTAACATATACACTTATCATACTCATTACTTTTTATCTTAAATTTAATTATTTTATTTTTAACATATATTTAGTTTATTTTTCTGATATATTTAGTTCCGAAGGATATTAAGCTTATTTTTCAAAGAAAAAGAAAATCTTTCATTTTTATTATCAATCATATAAATGATATAATATTTAACCGTTTATTAATTTAGATTTGAAATTTTACTTATTATGAAAAAAATTATTAATATTTAATTATATCTTCAATAGATATACATGTAATTAGTTACATTATTGAAAATATGGTATATTATTACCAAAATCACAGTACTAAATGTGATTTATATATAATGGTTGATGTTATTCTCATATATTAATTAAGGTATAAAAGATGGAAAATGTTACTAAGTGGTTTATATGAACATTTACTAACATGGATTTGTTAGTTGATGGCTACTATGTGAGATGATTAATACAAAATGGTTCAGTAATATTAAGGAATGTTTATAATTTTTAACATTTAGTTGATTATGGATTACCATGGTTTTTCATATTTACGTATACTTTACTATGATAGATTATCATTCATAATGGTTGACCACAAATAACCACAGTTGTTCATGTTTGATCATTTATGATGGTTGTTTTCCATGGATGATGGTAGTTGTGCATGATAACCATGTTTTGACCATGTTTACTATGGGTGAGCATGGTTTGATAATTTTGACAATGATTGATCAATTAATATGATATATTATGGTAGAGAATAGTTGACCATGGTTAATTATTGTTAGATATGATGAGCATGCTTTGACCATGTTGACAATGGCTAATATTAAGAAGACAAATTTTACCATGCTTGACCATTATTTTTTATCATGGATTATGGTTACCCATTTTGCCAATGGATGGACTTGTTTGACTATGTTCAACCATAGAAATCGTGGTTAACCATGTTCGACCTTTCTGACTAGGGTTGACCATCGCTAGCCATGAGGAGTGAGTAGATTATTGATTGTTCTAATTTTACCTTAGTTGACGAGAGATGACCATGGTTGATCATAGTCTACCAATAATGACCATCGTTAACTATGGTTGACTATGGCTAACTAAGGTTGTGTACAGTTGAACATGGGTGATAGTGAGTGACAACGTTTGATAATGTCTACCCGTGTTTCACCATAGATGTGATTGCTAAACATGGTTGCATATGGTAAAAATATGGTTGACTATTGTTGTACAAGGTTGATTAAAGTTTTCAATATTTACTAAAGATGACTATGGAAAACCATGGCTAACCATGATTCCCATGGTCACTATGGTTGACAATGTTCAACCATGTTCCCTATGGTTGACCATTATTAACCATGGTAACAAGGGACACCATTATTGAAAATGGTTTCACCATGGTTGCTTAAGTTTTCTATGGTGCTAAATGGTCAAATATTGATAAGTAAAGATTACTATTGTCAACATATGGTTTACCATGGTTGTCAACGATCGAACATGGTCGAGGATGGTTGACGAGGTTTGAACAAGGTTGATGAGGATTAACCATGGATGAGTAAGGGTTGATGAGGACTAAATAAAGGTGATCATGGTAGGCCATTGGTGATAAGGATTGGAAATGATAAATTATAGTTAAATATGGTTGAGCATTAATGATCATGTTCACCATGGCTCATAATTGCTGAGTTGGTTGACTAGGGTTGAACTTGGTCTCCATGATTGTAGGTGGTCATCTTATTCGACCATGTACAATCATTAATATCACAATTGACTATGGTTAAGTATGGTTGACTATGGGCGAAAATGGTTGACCACGGTTCGAAATGTTTAGCAATAAATGAATATGATTGATTATGTTGACTATGATTGATAAAGTGGTTGACCATGGATATCCATTGGTGATAATTATTGGTATTGTTTAATATGGTGACAATGGTTGACCATTATTTTAGGCATCGTTGAACATGCATGACTATGTTGAAAGTTATGACTATGGTTGATTATTTGATGATGTTGACTATGGTAAACCATGATGTAATGGTTGACCATGATTGACCATTACGACATTGAATTATTTTTTTATGATTGACCATGTTACTATATTGTTTGATATTGTAGGATTTTTAGGCCGATAGGCATTCCTATGCATCAACAATTGTCAACACTTTTACCCTCCTCCATTCGATCAGGTGAGACACTTTCAGCCGTTGATTTGAAGTGTGACTGCTTTTTCCAAATATTGGTTGAGTTGCCTTCTTGGCATGGCAAGATATTTTCACTGCTTTTTTACATTCTTCTATGTCACTCGTAAGATATTTTCACTGCTTTTTCCCATTCTTTTATGTCACTCTTGGCCTCAGAATCAATCGTTTCTTTGGTCTGCCAGTAGTTGTTGTTCTTCTTCCCTAGCTTTTGGCTTTCCACCCTGAATATCTGAACCCCTATAAAATCTTTACTTAGTCATAAGTTATTGGTATATCAAAATTACAATGAATTATCAATTCTGTAAAATGATTGATTCCAAACCCTTAAGGAATCTGAATTCTTTCAGTGCAATTCTATTTATTTGCAATTTCATCGCTTAAAATTATGTTTCATGGAGATTCGAAGTGTTTATGTTCAGTAATGGACCGTTTGCAGAAGCAGAAAAGGGTTTAACCTGGTTGAGGGAACGCCGAGCTAGTGCAGAGTACCAACAATCGAATGACGCGGCGAGACAAGTAACGCAGAGCATCAGCATTATTAAGCCTCCTCATTATCTCCGTTCACTCTCTCTGGATAGTCCCTCTTCCCCAACAGGCTCAAGCCCTCCAATCTCACCATCTTCTTGTGAGTAGCCTTGATCTGTTTTCTATGGGTTTCTGCACTGTCATCAAAGGATTTCATCCTTCTTGTTTGCCATAAAAATGATCAATCAGAGAACATTGCATTTATGTTTGTTGGATTTGGAATATTGTGTAACAGTAACACCACGAGAACGAGAGAATCCATGGCGAAGTAATAAGTACGATAATAATGTTCCCAAAAGCCTAACTGTTTAAGACTGGTCAGTCTTTGATTTAGTCCTGTAGATCTTTTGAAGTTCTATTATCAATTACATTTGTTTTTGTGCTGCAAGGATTACAAGGTTAATGATGTAGCGATGATTGATATTCCCAATTATAAAATTGCAGGGTCATCATCGGCTCTTGGGAAAGATGAGGAGAATGACTGAACATAATTCATTTTTTACCTGTGGGGGTACTGTTTATTTCCCAGGCATTTATAACAACTACCTTCTCATAGGAATACAGATCCAAGTTGTACATACACTTTGTTCCAGGCCGGATCCCAGTATATTTTTGTAAATAGTTCAAGGGTTTAAGTGATGGAATAGACGAATCACTAGGCCTATTGGCTAACTGCTGTAACTTCAGCTTGCTAGAGTACTGGAATGCATCCATTTCCTCACTCACATGCTCCTCTTCTTCATCTATTTCCTTTCTTCCCAACATGCATGGAACCAGAGTAATTGCCTCTGCTTCTACATTCATTGAGTGGGTGTTACTGTATAAGCCAGGTCTTATAGCATTGCAGTTGTGATATGTGAAAATGCAATCACCAACCTGCATAAACAGGGAGGATTGCCCCTCCCATGATGATCTCTATTCGGTCCATTTGTTCGCATTAAAAACAAATACCTGTGTGTGAAAAGGAAAATGAATAAAGAGGTGTTTCATTGTATCATTCGGATGAGATCCGTTGAACTTGATTGTACCATTTTTAACTCTGTATGAGTTTCCATGATGATTATTTAGCTTAAGCTAAGCATGTTTCAAGATTTGTTTTATCAGTATTAAAATAATAAATTTTACTTCGTTGAATTTGAACTTCTGACCGACAAATACATATTCTTAATTATTTAAATATTTAACTATTCAAAAATATCTTAAATTTATTCAACTCATTTATTATACTTGTTGTTAGTAAGATATAACTTATTCAATTTTTCATTGATTACAAAATTTAAAATCTATCCAAAATTTAACATTATGAAATTAAATTTATTATTTTAAATAAAATTTATTTTTATTTATCTTATTATGTAATGATGCAATAATTAACTTTTGTGCATCCTATTATTAATTATTATATACTATCCATAATTATTATATATTATATGGATAAGTCCTGATTCCTCATGTTTATTGAGAAAAAAGAAAATTGAAGTGTAAATTTCTGCGTGGTGAATCTAGTTTGATTGAGTATAACCCCCTTTATAGAAACAGTTATAGTTATTGCATTAGTTAAATGTCTTGAACACAATAGATTGAGGTAATCTTTTACCTATGTGAACTGATTTGTATTCCTCAAATATATTTATATTTATTGAGATGCTATATCTGGCAGCAAAGCGGACTGGCTTGCCTTAACGTGAGATAATATTTTACCTATGTGAACTGATTTGTATTCCTCAAATGTATTTATTTTTATTGAGATGCTATTTCTGGCAGCAAAGCAGACTAACTTGCCCTAATGTGCTCAATTTTGAATGATTAATTGGATTTTATTATATAAGAAATTGAGAAAAACGAAGAATAATAATTTGTATAATTTTGATTAAAGATTTATTTTATTTTGGGCAATTTATTGACTAGATTTAGTTTGAATGATTGAATTATTATAATATTTATTATTTTGAACCAAAAACAATGCTTTCAATTTAACATTTCTATCGGCCTCTCTTTGCACCTTTTGGGGAAATTGCTAGTTTAGTGAATATCAAACATGGTCAACCCATAGTACAATGCGTAAGCCATATGCTTTTTTGCACATTGCAATGATATTTATTATTTGTCACACAATTATGACATTTACTTTTCATCACATCACAACCTCATTTCTAATTCTGCACATTATGACAATGTTGATTATTTGTAACATTCTTACATTGCTAAGAGCATTGTGACATCTTTTGTTGTTTTTCACATTGCAATGACATTTTTTCCTCATTATGATGATGCATATTATTTCCTCACATTGCAATGGCCTTTTTTGTTTGTCACATTGTAGTGGTGCTTTTTGTTTTTCACATTGTGATGACATTTAATATTCTTCACAAAATGACGATGTTTATTATTCATCAAATTGCAACATTATTTCTATATGTCACATTGCAATGTCATTTGTTGTTCAACACACTGTGACATTATTTATCTTTCATCACAATGCAAACAAAATTAAATTTATTATTGTTATATTATTTCTCATATTGTGATGACATTTACTTTTTACCACATTACAATGTTGTTTTTTATTCTGTGGATTATCGCAATGTTAATTATTCATAACATTTTGACATTGTTCCTCACTTTGTAAGGACATTTAAAATTTGTAGCATTATGATGATGAATATTATCCAACACAATGCAATGTTATATTTTGTTTATCACAATATAATGTTATTTTTTGTTAGTTACATTACAATGATGTTTAAATATTCATCATATCACAATGATGTCTATTATTCATCACATTCTAACATTGATTGTTGTTTTGTTGTTCATCATATTGTAGAAAACATCAAAATTATTAGACATATTGTGAACCATATAAAGATAACCTAATATAAATGTTACATTATAATTAAATAATAAATTTTTTTTATCGAAAATTTAGTATTGGAAATTTTAGATATTAAATAATATTGAAATTAAAATGATATTGAATATTACCTTCATTATATAAAGTTATTGAAGATAAAATTATTAATTTTAATAACCATATTAATGTCTATTATTTTATTGACTATGGCATGTTAAACATGTTTCTTGTATTTCATTATGGGAATGTTGAAAACGCCGATTGTGATTGACAACGATGGCTATATTATATCATTTTTTTTCAATTGAAATGTTTTTTATTTTCCTTTCTAATCACATTCGATGATTATTTGATGATCATCACAATTCATCAAATATGAGGTTATATTGTGAGCAATGAAAAGTTAAAGTAATATTAAAGTTTCATTTCTGATTTATGATAGTGTTAATAATATTAAAAGGTTATTAATATTATTATTCCAATTTATGTGGTTTACTTCCAAACAAAGATTATAGAATTTCTATTAAAAGAAATTTATGGAAATTATGAATGGTGTAAAAATCTACATTATTATTCCTTATATGAGGTTATATTGTGAGCAATGAAAAGTTAAAATAATATTAAAGTTTCATTTCTGATTTATGATAGTGTTAATAATATTAAAAGGTTATTAATATTATTATTCCAATTTATGTGGTTTACTTTAAAACAAAGATTATAGAATTTCTATCAAAAGAAATTTATGGAAATTATGAATGGTGTAAAAATCTACATTATTATTCCTTAAACAATATGATTATTAGAATAAGATATTTAAGTAATAAAATATATACCATTATAATTATAAAATTTTTATTTTATTAAAAATATATTTCTTCAAAAATAATCAACCAATACATATATATATTTAAGGATTCATATTCTCAAAACCCATTAACTCTTTAATTAAAAATATATTTTTAAATATATCATAAATTTACATGAAACGTTATTTATCAAAATCTTCAACTTCTAAACTTTTTTATCACATTATATATAAATACATTAACTTTTTAATTAAAATTATATTTTTAATATATCATAAAACTACATTAAACACTATTTATGGAATCTTTAACCTGTAAAAGGTAATTACCACACTGAGTGATTATTTAGAAGATAGATTTTACGGATAATGAAAAGAAAAATATTATCATATAAACGTAGCAAGAGCCATTATTGAAAATAAAGTTCCATGCAAAGTACCCTTAATTTATAATATTTATTTTGTAAAATAAATTGATAGAATTCGGAAGCGTCCTCGGGTGAATGACAAAGCCAGAACACGCAATGGAGCGTTGCGTGTTCGAGAAAGGCAGACAATCATGTTGAATAGAAAGGGGAACTTGATAGGTTTGGAATGCGTAATGTAGATATACCAAGTACCTCGCATAGTTGTGGTTTTTTTGGAAATGCTCTCCCTAGCCTTTCTTTTCACATTCCCTTTCATTTTGTTTCCTCATTTACCGTTTTTGGTTCATTTAAACGCTCCACTATCTAGTTATTCGAGTAAACTTCCTATTCATCGACATTTTGTTTTGCCTGCATCCAAAGGGAAATTCATATTTTTTATGGTCAATGTGAAAGTTGACATCGTTATCTTGAGGATGGGAAAATTGATTTAGAAATTAAAGATTTTATATTATATTTAAAAACAATTCAGCTCCGAGAATTATATATTTTTAGGACTCTAAAACTATACTGGCATACATAGTCTTTCATTTCTCTTCTTTCTTTTTATAGACCAGAAGTGGAATGCACTGAGCTCAAGCCTCTCTCGGCTTCTTATAAGTTTATAACTAGCTTCGATAGGCTTGAAAATGAGCAATTCATATCCATAAATCAGGAAGAATCATCAAGTGTCATGGTCTCAAACCTTGTTTGTTCCAAGATCATAAAATTTGCATTATTATTGATCGTCTTGTAAATCAATTTCATTTACAATTTTAATTTTAGGTTTTATGTTTGGATTCATGGGATTGTTATTCTTAGTTTAGTTTTTTATTTTGATTTCGATAAGTTAATATCATAAAATATGGTAGTCTTCATTTTGTCATGAAAAAAATAATTTATTGGTCAAAATTTATTTGTTAGCCTATTTAATTAATTAGTGAATTACGTGATTTTCTTAAAAAAAAAATTATAGAGCTAGTTTTTTTCTTTTAGTTTTTATAGAAAATTTACTCATTATGGTTTTTTAGAATTTTTTCAATAAGAATAAAGTTTTGAAAAATAGGTTGTCCATATGTAATTGTAATGTGCAAATAGAATAAAGTTTTTTCATAATATTATTGAGGAAAATTAGAAAAGTATCAATTTCAGTATTGTAAGTAGTCCTTAGTCTACTATATTTAAGGTGATATAATTTTTAGTACTTACAATTATTCAAGAATTATTGATGGGAAAGGAAAATGACTAATCTTATGAAAAATCTATAGGAATTGATGTGACTTGTTATAGTTCAATAGGAAATTGATGAGACACGGAGATATTATGTTGTCATTATGAATTTTCCTAAAACCAACATAGATCTATATTAAGTATGGATCTAATATGAGCCGAGAAGGATCAAATTTCTTCACGTGCAAATTTTTTGGACTGCAAAATATAATATGTTATTTTTCATTATTTAAACTGTTTTTTGAATGCTAAATAGAGTATATATAGGACCAAATAAAAATGTTAACCATAATAAATTTTTTTTCTATATATAGATACATATGAAGTTGATATCGACATAAATTAGTTAACATAGATCTTCAAATAGTTTATTTAAATCTCTTGTTGAAATTTTTTTGAAAAATATAAGTTTTAAACATCTCATTCACACATTTTTCAACTTCTAATTACTTTTTTTTTTCTTTTATAAATGACATTATTTTTCTCTCTAGAACATAATTTTTATTTTAAAGGGGCACTCACGACCCACAAACTTACATCCCCTCATAGACTATAGAATGAGCCTCTAAACTCAATAAAACAATTAATATTATAAATTTTATACAAACTAATTTTATTTACCAATCACTAATTTTTACATATTTTATTTATATTTAATATAACTAATAAAAATAAAAATTATCCATTAAAAATACACCCCTTAACTAACTAAAATTAAAAAAAATAAACATACACCAGCCATAAAATAATGCACACATTGATTGTCTGACACCTAATGCAAACCATCAAGACGGATTGCAGCATTTCGAGTTTAAGACATAAAATAACATATATGATTACCTAATGAAAGTCATAAAATAATATAATACCTTTAATCAATTAAGATATAATTTAATACAACCGTAAAGTAGACAAAATCGATTGCAACATTCGAAAGATCGTGAAGTAGACGACATGAACGGAAACACTTCAAAGGGTCACGGATGATGCCATGTAAAGTATATATATATATCATACATTGTGCACACGGGTACGTTCTTTGCACCATTTTTATAATCAGATCATGGATGATAGCAATGATTATAAAAGTTACATTCTAAACCTGTTTTGAAGATAACATCGGCCTCTTTCCTGAGTAAAAAAAAAAAAGCGGATGAAAACGTGTAGTTAAAAAGAGGGAGTTCATCGGAGTAGTTCGTTCATAAAACCTGGAGTTGGAGAATTCGTGGTACCAATTAAACGAGAAGTCGTCTTACTAATTCATTTTTTAACAGTTACATGAAACACTGAAGTTTTGTTGCTTTTCAGTATGGCCATTCCTTATTTTCACAGTTACATGAAACAATGTACCTTGAAAGTGTTAGAATAAGAGGCTTTCACGACTTGCACAGCTAGGCGATCTTGACGGTTAAGATACATGTCAAGGGATTTCCCAGCAAAGGTTTAATATGATATAATTCGTCGAGCTTTTTTAGGGAATATATTTTCAGTTAGGAATATCAAGATGGTCATAATTGAAAAAATATTACTACAATATTTGACAGATTTATAAAATCGCATGAAAAAGTTTTCGAATCGAATGAGATGGAGCTTTGTAGCTTGGTTCTATAATAAGTTATACGATAACCTTTGGTGAATCTCTCCGGTAACTCTTGAGAAAAGGAGCGGATGAAACATCCCATCAACGGTGTCAGAGCGAAAAAAACCTACCGTGTCCGTCGGATGTTCCGAAGGCAGTCGCCAGTTGCTTTTAGGATATCGGAGGGCGCAATCAAACATACATGTAATTAGCAAATCAGTTATTGTTATTTCATAAGTGATATGGGGTTTAACCGTAAGTTTTGCTGGGTGAAACCCACAAGATGGAGGTTCAAATCTCATTGACTATATGCCCGGTTGTGTCTTGGTTAGAAGAGTAGGTTACCCCAAGCGGACCTTTCGCCTCTTGTTGAGGCATAAGTTAATTGCACCTAGCCTAGGTTTATAGTGGCAGCCAGTTAGCCTAGGTTTATAGTGGCAGCCAGTTGGATAACTCCTAGGTTTATAATGGCAGCCAGTTAGACTTGATCCTGGGTCTGTTCAGGATAACTCTCTAGGCAATTATGCCTCTTGTTGAGGCATAAGTTAATTGCACCTAGCCTAGGTTTATAGTGGCAGCCAGTTAGACTTGATCTTGGGTCTTGCACCTAGCGTAGGTTTATAGTGGCAGCGAGTTAGACTTGATCCTGGGTCTTACACCTAGCCTAGGTTTATAGTGGCAGCCAGTTAGACTTGACCCTGGGTCTGTTCAGGATAACTCTCTAGGCTATTATGCCTCTTGTTGAGGCATAAGTTAATTGCTCCTAGCCTACGTTTATAGTGGCAGCCAGTTGGACTTGATCCTGGGTCTGTTCAGGATAACTCCTAGGTTTATAATGGCAGCCAGTTAGACTTGATCCTGGGTCTGTTCAGGATAACTCTCTAGGCTATTATGCCTCTTGTTGAGGCATAAGTTAATTGCACCTAGCCTAGGTTTATAGTGGCAGCGTTAGACTTGATCCTGGGTCTGTTCAGGATAACTCTCTAGCCTATTATGCCTCTTGTTGAGGCATAAGTTAATTGCACCTAGCCTAGCTTTATAGTGGCAGCCAGTTGGACTTGATCCTGGGTCTGTTCAGGATAACTCCTAGGTTTATAATGGTAGCCAGTTAGACTTGATCTTGGGTCTGTTCAGGATAACCCTCTAGGCTATTATGCCTCTTGTTGAGGGATAAGTTAATTGCACCTAGCCTAGGTTTATAATGGCAGCCAGCTGGTGGGTCTGTTCAGGATAACTCTCTAGTTCCGGATTATCCTAGTTTAGTAAATATTATTATTTAAAAATACTTACATGTTATTATGATTACTAATGAATTCAAGAATTTTCAAATGAATGATCTACAGAGATTACGTACCGAGAAACATATTAATTCTTTTGATTAACTTTTTGTTACATATCTACCGTTATGTACAATGGGTTGACAGTAATTAGAAAGATTCAGCCATCCACAGAAACTTCAATGGATGAGCCATTTGGTATCTCATCCATGGCCTGATTCTCTCCTTACTTCCCTGCTTGCCTCAGTGTAAATGTTGTGTTATAAAATTCTTTTGGAATATCTTCTTCAGAAGTCAATGTAATAGGAAATGGATTATAAAATAAAAAAATACAATCAGATTTTATTTTCAATTGATTATGACGACGCAAATCATTCTCAAAAGATAAGGACAAAAACATTAAGGTTGTATGCGCGGATAAAAATACTTGTTTGGATAAAAATACTTGCACTATGTGGATTTTTTAGGAGATGGGTCTTCATTGCAGGTAACTGGTTCAATTGTGGCTTATTTAAATATTGAATGTTTATTTATTTCCCATTTTATTTTCTCCAGGCGCTAATCGCTTTTAATGGTCTGGGAAGGAGGGTTTACCATTTGGCGGCAGGAGCCTGCCAACACTAAGCTACAAGCCAAGGAAAGAGGGAAGTTGTCATGTGGAACTCCTCTCGAATTTTTTTCACCTTGGCATGATGATGAGAGAATCACCATTTTCGTTGCTTTCTTGTTCCATGTTATTCATTGATTGGCCTCGGTTCACAATGTCGACATTTAGTTCCTTTGCAGAGGGTGACTGGTTTGCTGACCTTCAATGTAGTAATATGACAATTGGTGATGGTACTGACTGTAGGACCCCATTCTATAAATTTGTAATTTTATTAAATTTTATCTTGATAATTGAAGACTTTGTTTAATTTGAAAGAACTCTCTATGGTTATTTATTTTTCCGTCCACTGCGATCCCTTTCAACTGTGAATATGGTGGCATCAGGGCTCCTTTATCCCATGACTCCACCTCCACATATTTTTATTTCTATTCACAAAAATGGGAACGCATGAGATTCATGATATGAAAACTAAATTGTTGCAGTGGTATGTGTATTTAATAGTTTTATTTTGAATACAAAACAATTATGATTATCTACATCTTTGATTTTCAAGCTCTTATTTTGGTTTTCCATCCTCTAAGGTCGATGGCATCAATAATTTCATTATTTCTTACCAACCCAAGTTACATCTTTCTACATTGCATTTATGGTTTCTTCTTTCTCGAATGCTAGGTTATTGTGGGACACATGGTGCATGGCTTGAGTGGAAAGTGGCTTAGCCAAATGGCCCTCACCATCTTATTCCTCAGTGTTTGACGAGACATATTTAATGAGGTAACATGCTTTAATGAAAACCCTCATATGAAGGTTTATATAACCCTTCAATGGATGCCCTTTTAGACCCGTATTTTTCTTTTATTGTTGGGGTACTTTCATGGTCTAGTCTAGTTTTTGTAAGCAAATTTATTTTGTTTATGTTTAACTTTAACCTGGTTACACCTATTCTCATACCTTTGACACACGAGAGTCTATAGTAGTGGTTTGAATCTGAGAGGCCACATTTTATACTAGCAGTTTAACTAGCACTTTAGTTAGACATTTATTCCCATTATAATTTAATGCTAAATTTTGTATATTAGCTCAATGCGCATTCTACTCCATCAAGTATAGGAGATTGTTTCATTTTCGTACTTGTAATGTAGAGGCAATGGGTATTTTTACCTTGTCTACAGTTGTGATTAGGGATGAATTGATATTACCATTTTCCAAGAAATACCTTTCTTTTTGGTTCATTGGTGTAATTCCTTGATGCATGCAAAGTGGTCCACTTTCACCACCACATATGCATGTATTACCGTTCCCATTGAACCCTTTGGTTGTCTATTGTTCTATTCAAAGATAGGTATATATAAGTATATATACATGTGTATTGGATGGCCCTGAGACCTTTTCATTGTTATTTTAGTTCTAGAGAACTCATGACTGATGACCAAATCCATGAATGAAATTTATCCACATTTAGGGATAGTTCCAAAACAAATCAACTCGTTTGAAATATAAGCCTAAAATTTTCACATTCCATCTAATTCTTTTAAAACAATAGTAACTTCCATACTAGAGTATAAAATCAAATAGTAGCATAAAATCAATGGAAATCATTCTTATTAATTAATGACACTACATGTAACACATTCGTCAAGGTTTAGACAAACCTTCTACTAGATGGAAAATATAGATTGGTGAGGGAAGTTTCACTAGTCTGTAGTTGATTCGTAAGCCACATATCTTGATCAAGACACCCCCAAGCCTAGTTTATGATCTTGTAGAAGTGACTTCCTCCTCTTTCCCATTGATAGTTTGCAAACTTCATTTTCAATAATAAATAATGGAATTCACCAATGTAATCTCAACCTAACACATCTACTTGTGGTATTGTAGCTTCAAACTATTTCCTCATTATTCACGTAATTGTCCACTCATTCTTTCATAGTTTTTCATTAGTCAAAGGGGGTCTCTTTTATAAAATATGAATCCATACTCATTAACATCACTCATCAACCTGAATCTATTTATTTATTATTATTTAAATTAATTTGTCTGTAATATTTATTAAAATGTCTACCACCAGTTTAGAGCTTCAAACTCCTTCCTCATTCTTCATGTAATTTTACAGTCAACCTTGCCACGCTATATCCCCTCTTTATTAGGTGACCTTTAATATTTGTTATCCCCCCCCATGCGAATTTTATTTTTAGGAAATCATAGTTCTTAGACATTCTATTTTTCTTTCACATTTTGTCATTAGTCAAAGGGGGTCTCTTTTATAAAATCCCAATCCATACTCATTAACATCACTCATCAACCTAAATCTATTTATTTATTATTATTTAAATCAGCTTGTCTTCAATATTTATTAAAATGTCTACCACCAGTTTAGGTGCCTTAATTTAAAATAATAGTTCAAAGTGATTTTAAAAATAAACGTTTTGGGACATTACACTTCTCCCCCCTAATATTCAACACTGTCATCAGTGTTCATTTAAGACCCTTGAATCTAGAACATAGATGGATATGCGACCCTTATTGCATCCTCCATCCTCTTCAAGGATATAATGCTTCCACAACACTTTAGCTTGCATGATGACTCGACTTTAGAGCTTGGTATCCCTTCGATTCTGAATGCACATGGGCTTTGTAAGAAATTTTTCATTAGTCCCTACTTGTACAAATTTCAAACAAAGACACTAGACATATCATGCATATATTTTCGTAAAAGAGAAACATAAAACGGACTATGTACTATGATCTTCGCCAACAATAATAGCTAGTACACTACATGGCCTACCAAGGCCAATACATCGAATCGCCCACAATGTCTTGTTGTCGTCTTGGCACAATCTCCCATTTTGAGTTTTCATCTTTTTTGCTTAACTATAGAGTTCTCAATACAAATGTGGTGTTTAAATATTTTGAGAGTGCTTAGCCAAAATTAAAGAATGAAACCAACTATGATTAATGTTAAGAACATGCTCGGACCCACGAGTCTTAATAAATTATTACATATTTAAAATCTAAAAAAATATAATAATACAAACATTAATATAACAATATGATTATTAAAATAGAATAAGTGAATTCTAATAATAATAATAATAATAATAATAATAATAATAATAATAATAATAATATATATATATATATATATAACCATTTATGATATTTTTTTTATTGTTATAAAAATTTAAAAGTGTAATGTATTTTATACTTTCAAATGAGTTGAGTTGAGATATTTCAATAAACAAAGACCATATATTGTTACATTAAAAGATTAAAGGAAAATAGTTAAATAAATTAAATATATACATATGTGTATTCTAAATTATGCATATATTAAAAAGTCATGATTTATTAAACACTTAAAAAGATGATATAAAAAAAAAAAAAACCATTTATTAAAAAAATGAAATTAAAGGATTAAATGAACGATATATTAACAAGATTTAATTCCTTCAATCACCTTTTTAAATAAATTTAAATAAATAATATAAAATCATATTTCTTATTTTTAAATAATTTATTTTTATTTAAATTTAGTTATATATATTAATAATAAGTTAAAGCTTTATATTTTAAAAAAATAATCTTATAAATTAAATATATCTAAAATTCATTAATTTTGTAATTAAAATAATAATTTATATAAAATAATTTTTATTATTTAAAATTCTGTTAACACTTTAATTAAAATAATATTCCATATATACCAGATTAGATTATTCATTATTTAAAATATATCGTACAATTACGTCAACTGAAAGTCAGAAAGATAAATATTATTACATAAATTTAAAAATATTCATTATTTAAAATACTTCTTGATTATTCATATATCTTAAATAAAAATACCATTGATATAATTGTGACCTAGGTCTGGAGTGCACGACAAAACCACAGACACATATGCAGCGTTGCAAGTTGGACTTAGTTGGCGTCTCGACATGTGACTCTAATGTCGGTTAGAAAGGTAAACATAATGGGATTGGAATGCGGAATGTAGATATCCCTACCCTTTGTCTCAAGCCTTTGCTCTTAACGTTCTCGATTTCTTTTGTTCACTAGTCTAAATTTTTCCTCATGGCTCTGATACCTAGTTAGTGGGGACCATTCACTCCATAAACATTAAATTTTTTAATATTCAAAAACTATAGTGATATACTAAATCCTTCAATTCCCATGCTCTCCATGGCTACGAAATGGAATGCACTGAGCTCAAACCTTGCTTGAATAGGCTTGAAAATTAATGTTGGTTTCTCATAAGTTACTTCGATAGCAAGGAAAATTTTAAGGATGGAAAATTTTCTTGAAGTTTAAAAACATTGGCGAATCTCACTAATCCGTAATATGCAAACTATAAAATGTGTATTGATATATTTGTAAAATTATTCAAATCTATAATGATTTTATATATAGTCTCTATATAATGTTGGCGATTTTTGAGGTAAAATAATTTTATATTCTAAAATTTGGGCGAATCGTCTTTTATAAAAATTGGTAATTGGCGAATCTTTTTTTGGAAAAATCAAGGAAAATTAGCCCACTGGGCGAACATTAGCCCCTAAAATTTTCCATGTTCGATAGGGTTGAAAAGTCGGGTCGGCTTATCACAACTCTTCGGATAACGGAAAAGTATGGAGTTCTGGTGTCACACCTTAAGAGGGCTCCGAGGACCATCCAGCTTAGATTACTATGGATGATATCGTAAATCCATTTCTTTAAGATTTTAATTTTAGGTTTTATGTCTAGCCTCATGGGTTATCTTTTTTAGTTTATTTTTTGGTATTTTGGTTACGTTTTTAGTTGGTTTTTTGTGATTTTGGTTATTTGAGATTATGTTGTTGTTTATTTTTTATATATGGAACAGTTTATTAAATTAGTCACCTAGGCTTTGCTTGGTTTTTTTTAAGTTTATTATTATGATATTTTTGGTGGTTTGGTTTGGTTTTTTTGTTTTTTTCGTATATTAAAAAAATTAGTTTTTAGAATATTTTCCAAAATTATTAATAACAAAAAAATTAAAATAGCTCTTGGTCATAAATCAATGGGCAATAAAGTGCATTTTAACCTAAATCGACTAGCAATAAAGTGTATTTTTAATGTACTTTTTATGATATAATTGGTCTTGACTAAGCCAATGTCCAATATGTAATTGCCATGTACAAACAAAATAAAATTTCTTTATAGTATTATCAAAAAAGATTAGAAACTGATCAATCTTAATATTATAAATAATCCTTATTCTACAACTGATATAATTGTCCCTATAAATTTCTTATTTCCAATTATACAATAGAATATAAATTTCTTATTTCCAATTATACAATAAAAATTGAGAATAAAAACCAAACAAAAACTTAATCTTATTATTATAGATAAAAAAATATTTTTAATCAAAACAATTATTTAAAAATAACATTATTAATACTTAAAAAAAAATCGAATTAAATCTTATCCCAATTATCGATTCTATTAAATATCAATTTTTTTACAAAAATATACAGGACTAACTATTCAAATACACCGACTAAAATTAAAAAATATTATAACATTATACCCCAAAGTAAAATAAAGCATAAAGTTACATCATTCATTAGTTGAACTTTAGTTATTCATTATTTAAGCCATAAAGTAATACACACTATTAAATAATTATTCTATATTTAAGACATAATTTAATACAACTAGAAAGCAAGTATACAAAATGGATTACAACCCTTCGAAAGATCGTGAAGTAGACAAAGAAGAATGACGTCATTCCAAAAGATCACGGATGATAACATGTAAAATACAATGTATTATATATATATATGAATGATGCATTGTGATATCGGCTATATTCCTTGCACCATTTCATAAGATCACACATGCTAGGATGTAAAGTGCAACGGTTATAAAAAGTACGTTACAAACGACTTTTGAGCATAACCATCGGACTCATTCACATGTAAAAATAAATGCAAGAAACCGTGGAGTTAACAGAGAGAATTCATCAGAAACTTCAAACCCAGCAGTTCGAAAATTCATCGGACTGGTTCGTTCATCAATAACAGAAAGAAGGTAATCATTAATTATACAAGAATTCATCTTTTTTTTAATTAAATGGTGAATCGGTAACTGTCAGTCTTAATCTATGGGAGACTCAGGATCAATCTACGTAGCTGCCACTATAACATTAAGAGTACATCCAACTATCTTCAAGTCAATATACTAAGATCTTATGGTTTTAGTAAAGCGAGACTCTCGTGCTGCCAAAACGAAGGTGGGGAATCTGCTTCTCGAGCATCCACCAGGCCATTATACTCAATAAAATTTGAACTACCGTCTCCTAAGGTTCACCCACATTTTTCAACAATTTAAAAAAACATTGAAGTTTAATTTCTGGCTCACTTTCTTCAGGGACATTCATTGTCTGTAGACAGACAAGTACAATGTACTTTGCATGTATAAGATTTACATTCTTTCGCGACCAACGGATGTTCAAGATTAATCTACATATCACAGGGTTTCCTAACATAGGTTTAATATGATAGGATTCCTTGACTGAATTTATTTTGAATTAACCATATAAAGATTGCCATCATTGAACAAAGAGTACTGCAGTCTTAGACAGATTTCTAAGACCCCATGTAGAAGATTTGAAGATCTCCCATCATATGAGATAGAGGTTTATAGTTCGCTTTATAACTAGTTATACGATAACCTTTGGTGAATATCCGCAATAGTTTATGGAGAAAACAAGCGTATGGAGAAAATAAAACGAGATAAATCACGAGATGCATCATGCTACTTTTTCCTATTAACGGTAGCAACGTAACGACAAAAACCAACAACGGTATTTGAGAGAGAGTATTTAACACTGTCAGTCAGATATTGTGAATTATTGGTTATCACGACAATTTAACACTTCACGTTAGATAATTTGAATGTCGGTTATTAAGATTGTGGTTAAACCAAAATGTATAGGTGTTAGTCAATAATTATATTTTTTTAGATAAGTATCTATGAGATGGGAAACATATGAGGATTATTGGTTGGTTTAATGTTTAACAATCTCTTTCCAGCTCAAGCTTAGTGTGTATCGAACTAGTGACCTATAATAAA
Organism: Pinus tabuliformis; assembly: GCA_031772625.1. NCBI lineage: Eukaryota > Viridiplantae > Streptophyta > Pinopsida > Pinales > Pinaceae > Pinus > Pinus tabuliformis. The sequence continues at coordinate 659,340,416 of CM062814.1, read as the reverse complement.
ACCAGTGTTGTGATACACTTCAGACTGTCTATGTAAAGCAGACCCAAAAAGCATGGGCAACCATGACGAATGCAACTATTGAACTCAAAAAAAAAAAACACAAAACCAAATGCTAAATAGAAAACTCAACTACAATGCTGAGGAATGAATGGATCTACAAATATTATGTACTTAAAAGAGTATCAATTCTATTGCAGACTTTTTGATACAACTCTACCGTTTCACACAGTGGGCTCAGTATAAATTTTCAGATTCACCATAGAAATAGAAATAGGAATGGGAATAAAACTGTCCCGATTTACGTGATCCGATGAATAAAATATATTGAAATAGATTTTCTTTCCAAACTTAAATAGAACTTTAGAATTCAAATATAGTCTTAAAAATGATTGTACATACACATATTTTTTTGTGATGTGATAGGAGAACACCCATTCGTTTTATTCTATATCGATTTGAAGTTTTGGGATGAAATATGCATACAAAATCTTACAGAAAGATAGATAATCTCAAATTTAATCATGGTCAGTGAGTATTTTATGGATTTAGATTATGATTATGATTAAGTACTTAGTGTATAAAGAAAATATAAATAATATGGATGATAAGAGGTTTAAGTAATATTCTTAAAAAATCACCAAAATCATCAATGACTCAAATAAGTATAGTTTAAAGATAATGTTGACAAAAGTATTAGATAATACAAGAAGTTATTTTGTAAAATTGATAGTATTGAAAATTTAATTACCGTTATATTTTGGGAATATATTTTATCATCAAGAATTAGAGAATGAATTAAAATTAGAACACCCCAATTAGGTGTCTAATACATTCACAGCATCAAATTTGTCTCTTGGTTTTGATTAGTACAAAGAAGAAAATCAACATTACTAAAATAAAAAAAAATATCACTAGTTATTGAATGTCGGTGTTGACAATTGCCAAAACCCCATGGAATGAAAACTTATATCACCTCTATAACACTAAAATAGTTAAATGTTAGAGATAATGGAGAATATCTTAGAATAGTGAGTTGGTTCACGAGACCTCAGGATAGGAACTAGTTTTTATTTTTTAGATTATGGTTCTAACTTCCCTGAATCTATGATTACTATATAATGTGTGATGTACATGGACAACAAAGAGTGTTCTACAGAGCCAGACTCTCCTCGTTCAGACATGCTTTCGTAGAGCTAACTAGTGGGTTTCATTTTATTTAATACATAACATTGCATTTTTAACATGGTATCAGAGCATTAGGGTTGATGAACCTGTACGCTGAGTGGAGGGCACAACTGAGCCGAAATCGTCAAAAGTTTTAGGTGCACAAACGCGACGATCCCACTATACACCTTCTGCATGTTTTTCTTTTATCAACCATCGTAGATTTGAAGTGTAAAATCATGAAGACCTTCCCGAGTACGTGGTGCTAACTCGCGCCGACTGTGCAAACAGGTGAGGGGCTGTGTGGAGGCCGAGAGAAGGTTGCGTCCTAGCATTGGCTAATGACAATAGGCTACCTGGAGGTCAAGGTTTGTCGAGGAGGCCATGGTAGAGGCTGTGAATGAAGCCAGAATGATCTGCGTGTGTGCTGTGAGATCAAACAATATTGGAGATTAGCGATCTCTATCTTTGACATAGATCTAGGGTAAATCTAACAATTTTTTTTACCTGTCAAATTTTTTTAATTGCCATGATGAATAATCAAATGTTTGAAGCATACTTGAATGAGCATAACAAGCTCGATGGCTCCAATTATGCCAATTGGAAATTCAAGATGCAAACTCTGCTAGAAGTGCAGAGTGCTTGGACGATTGCAAATGGGGATGAGAAAAAGCCAGTAACTGGATCAACATCAGTCCCAGAGTGGGAGAAGAGAGAACATAAAACAAGGACATTGTTGAATATGTGAGTGAAAGACTGTATCATACCACACATCAGATAATGAAAATCAACAAGCGAAATCTGGGGAATATTGAAGGATTTGTATGAGATCAGGAATACAGATCATCTTTTGTTTCTGAAGAGAAAGATCTTATCCCTAAAGATGGAGGAGAATGAAACAGTTGCTTCTTTCATAGCAAGGATCAAGGATCTGAAGAACAAATTTTCAGACATTGGCGATACAGTTGCAGATATAGATCTTGTAACAATTACCATGAATGATGTGACCGATGACTACCAAATATTCATCACTGTGATAAATGTGAGAGAGAAAATCCCGAATTTTGAAGAACTAATAGGAATACTGATGCAAGAAGAAGAAAGAAGATCGAATCTAAAGCCCCATAGTGCCGATCTTGCATTGATGGCGAGAAAGAACTTCTTCAAAGGAAATGGAAATCCGCAACAACAAAATGGAGGGAGCTCATAGAAAAGACCAAACTCGACCCAAGGTATGAATCTGAATAGAAGCAACTCTGCAAATAAATGTTTTTATTGTGGAAAACTTGGTCATATAACTAGGGAGTGCAGGAAGAAGAAATATCATGAAGAACAACAGAGGTAGAAACGACATGCAAGTCATATCGCGAATGATAATCATGAGCAAAAATTCAGATTGTTCATGGCACACTTTGATGAGAATGTTTATGCAGACATCTAGTATGTAGATTCGGGAGCATCAACACATATTATGGGGAATAATCAATGGTTCGAATATTTTAAATAAATCAATGACGGAGTACAAATCTACCAAGGTGATGATAGAAGTCATCACATCAAAGGGTGTGGGAAAATTTCTGTCATTTTACCTAATGGTAATGTAAGACAAATTCATAATGTTATGTATGTGCCCGGTGTAACAAAGAACTTGATTTATGTATCCATGATTACAGATCAACATCTTAAAGTTGAATTTTTAAATCTAACTGTTATATTAAAGATCTACTAGATGGCATGGAGACTATTGCTACGGGAATTCAAACAGGTGGTCTGTAAAAATTGGATGTAAGACCAACACGAGTTCGAGCTTTAACAACAGTGTGTTTGACTACAGAAGAGTTGTGGCATCAGAGATTTGGTCATATCAACTATAATTATTTGTTGTTACTTCAGAAAAAAGGAAATGGTAAGAGATCTTCCTATGTTAAAACAAGTGCATAATGATTGTGATGCTTTTACATTAGGAAAGATGTATAGATAGGAATTCCCTATTCGAGTAGAGAAGAAACATAGAGAAATACTTGAATTAGTGCACACAGATCTTTGTGGACCCTTGCAAAAAAAATCATTAGGAGGTGAAATGTATTTTTTAATGTTTATTGATGATTGAAAAAAGTTTGCTTGAGTATATTTTTTGAGTAAGAAGAGTCACACATTTGAATACTTTAAGCAGTTCAGAAACATGGTTGAAAAGCAAACAGGGAAGCAGATAAAAATTCTCCGCTTCGATCAAGAGGGAGAATACAGGAAGGAAGAGCTTATCAAGTATTGTAAAGACCATGGGATATTATACCAATTCACATTACCCCATACTCCTTAGCACAATGGAGTAATGGAAGAAAATAACAGAATATTGGTGGAATGCGCTAGAATCATGTTGAAAGGTAAGAACCATTCGAATGGTTTTTGGGTTGAAGCATTGAATATTCTGGTTTATTTGAAAAATAGGAGACCTACAAAGAGTCTTGAGTTTAAAACTCCTTATGAAGCATTATATGATTTAAGCCTATAGTAAAACATTTAAGAGTATTTGGGTCTAAAGCATTTTCCCATATTCCAAAGGAAGACAGAAGAAAACTAGATTCAAAATCCATCAGATGTACCTTTATAGGGTATTGTTCACAATATAAAGATTATATATTATTTAATCCCTCTACTCACAAGATTTTTGCTAGTAGAGATGTCATATTCCATGAGCAGGATCATGAAGAATCTGATACGCACAATGAAGAATGGGATATTCCGCTCTTGGTGGAAGAAGAAAGTGAAGAAATAGGAAACAATCAGGATCAGTAGCCAAAGGCAGAAGATGAACAGCAACAGATACAACAACAGTAGCAGATACAACAACAAATACAACAACAACAACAATAATGGGAATAAAAAGAAAATGATGATCAAACAAGGTTTGAAGCTACCCCACCACTTAGGAGATCAAGTATGAAAGCTCAATTGCCTGCGAGATATAGGAAAAATGCTTTTATAATAGTATGATGAATTTTGTTAACTTTCTAGTTATAAGGAAGCAAATGAATATAGTGAATGGAAAACAGCTATGGAGCAGGAATATGAATCTATAATTAGGAATAAAACTTGGGAACTGGTTGAACTTCCTAAAGGGAAACAAACCATAGGTTGCAAATGGTTGTATAAACGCAAGATTAATGTAGATGGAACCATAGATAAATTAAAAGCTAGATTGGTAGCAAAGGGATATTCACAAAAAGAAGGCATTGACTATGAAGAAACCTGGATGATTCACCAACTAGATGTAAAGTCTGCATTTTAAATGGAGAATTGAAAGAGGAGGTTTATTTAGAGCAACCTGAAGGGTTTTTCTAGAAAGGGAAAGAACATTTAGTTTGTAGAATAAAGAAAGTTCTTTATGGACTAAAGTAAGCACCCAGGTCTTGGTATGAAAAGATATATTCAACTTTTCTGCAATTTGGCTACAACAGAAATAAAAATGACCCTAATCTATATACCATGCAAGATGAACAAGGGCGCATAGTGTTGATTTCTTTGTATGTAGATGATTTTATCATTACAGGTGATGTTATTTATCTAATCAAAGAAATCAAGCAACAAATGTCACAGGTGTTCGAAATGAAACACCTTGGTGAATTAAGATATTGTTTGGGTCTTAAGAGTTGGAGAGATTCAAGACAAACATTTCTATCCCAGGGAAAGTATGTCAAAAGTCTATTAGAAAGATTTAGGATGAATCACTGTAACGCTGCAATAGTACCACTACAGCAGAACATCAAACTGCAGAGTGAGGATGGCTCTAAAGAGGTAGATGCGACACTTTACAAACAACTGGTTGGGAGCTTAATATACCTAACCACTACTAGACCAGATTTGACTTATGCAGTTAGTGTGCTAAGTCAATACATGTCCAATCCACTTGAGAGTCATTGGAATGCAGTGAAATGTGTTTTGAGGTATCTAAAAAGTATTGTAGATTATGGTATTATTTATACTGATTCCTCTGATGTTAGATTAATAGGATTTATAGATTTAGGCTGGGTTGGAAATGTAGATGATCACAGATCCATAATAGGCTATGCATTCAACATTGGATCCTAGGTGATTACATGGAGCAACAAGAAACAAAACACAATTTCGTTGTCTTCAATGGAAGCAGAGTATCAAGCTATGTGTGCAGCAACGTGTGAAGCTGTTTGGTTGTGGAGACTTCTCCAAGATGTTGGCGAAGAACTGAAAGATGGAACAACAATCAAATGCGACAACGAGAGTTCAATCAAACTTGTTAATAATCCAGTGTTTCACAAAAACACTAAACACATTGATACACAATTCCACTTTATCAGGGAGAAAGTGCAATCAAAAGAAATCCATTTGGTATATTGTAATACATGAGATAATGTTGCATACATTTTCACTGAGCCTCTTGGCAAAACCAAGTTTGAAATGTTTAGGGAGATGTTAGGCATATTTGTGAACCCCTTCTCCATTAAGGGGGAGTGTTAGAGATAATGGAGAATATCTTAGAATAGTGAGTTGGTTCACGAGACCTCAGTATAAGAATTAGTTTCTATTTTTTAGGTTATGGTTTTAACTTCCCTAAATCTATGATTACTATATAATGTGTGATGTACATGGAAAACAGAGAGCATTCTGTAGAGCCAGACTCTCTTGTTTCAAACTCTCTTTCGTAGAGCTGACTAGTGGGTTTCATTTTTTTTAATACAGAACATTACGTTTTTAACATTAAACATAAAAATCACTTCCTCTTTAAGTACTTTGAATTCTTTGAATATATAAAATTTCAAAATATTTGATAAAAACTATAATGATATTAGAAATCTCTTCATATTTTTCAAACATAAATATAAAATTATAAAAAATTCAAAATTTTACATTGCCGGTTTCAATAACACATGCGCCACGAGGGTTTTCCGTGCCTCACCAGTTAGTTGCACGTCTTAGAAAGGGTATGCATACGTCCATGCTATTCAGTCTCTCCTAGATTTTTATGAAGATTAATAAAACCTTTCGAATGAACGACCATCCACAAATGTCGATTCATTCAAGCAAGAGAGTGCAACAATCCTTTCCTTTGACACGGGAAGTAGACGGGTTGATGTCGCCCTGCATCTGACTAGAGGTGAATGAATCAAGGCCCCCATAAATCAGTTTTGGTCTCGATGAATCTTCTTATTTGTCATCATCATAGGCAAACAATGAAAACTACATTCTCTCAAAATATCAGATGTATCTTAATATTCTCCAACTTTCTAACGAATTCAAGTAATCTAAAGTTTCATAAATAAATTATTATTTCACTGTCTGATCATCATCGGTATCAAGATCACTCCAACATGCTTTATTTATATAGTCTTACATTCTTAACTTATAAGCCCTAAACTGTTTATAAACTATTCTGTATTTCATTTTAGTCATTAAAAAAAATGATATGCCAGGTTTAATTGGAATTGATTCTCCATGGTCATCTCTAATATCTCCGAATATATTACATTACCGCATAGACGTAATGAAAACATGGATACTAGCTATATAGATATAACTCGTTTGGTTTTTTAATATAAAATATTTAAATATAACCTAACAATTCATATTATAATTATGATCCCTAAAACTATCATGACCAAAAATAAAAATAAAAATTCCTACGAATTCCCAAAGCATAAATATGACATAAAAGTCTCATGTTTTACAAAATTGTAATTACATATATCGTCATATATGATGGATACCATGCTTATATCTTGCAGACTCGTCCCCCTCTCCGAGCCCCGTGAATTAAAAGCCGAGTGATATAAAAACCCATCCAAAATGCGGTGTGCCGCTAAAGGATTTGAAATTTACGTTTGCTTGGTGTAATGCTGAGATTTTAGTCGAAAACAATTATGACAAGTAACAACCATTATATTATAAAATCCTATGAAAGAATATTTCAATGTGAACGAGAATATTCACGGGTACACTGTTGCCTCTATGATGAAATTTCCGTGCATTTATTAGAACGCCAAAAAGCAACTCCATGATTCTATGAAATAAACTATCCTCCCGACAAAATCCTGGCCTTCACATGACCGACTGAAGATTACTAATTCCGGCCTAACATGCAATCACATGACTTTACTAACATATTCTCAATAATTTGAATGTGAATATGTAAAGACAATCTAACCTTCTTGGAATCTTGTATACGTGTAAACGGGTATTCCGATATCTGCTGGAGTAGCTACCAGCAGAAAGCAATTCCATGATTCTATGAAATAAACTATCCAACCGACAAAATCCCGGCCTTCACGACTGAATGAAGATTACTACTTCGGGCATAACATCCAATCACATGACTTTACTAACATATTCCGAATAGTTTGAATGTGAATATCTAAAGAAAATCTAACCTTGGTATCTTGTAAACCAGAAGCCCTTCAGAGAAAATGCTACCAGCATGGCAATTCCACGGATTATGACATAAATCTGACTGAAAAATAGTATGCTTTTCACCCGAAGAGGAAGTTGAACGCTGGTATCTTTTGCTAAAGTCCGCCGTGATATCCTTCAGTACCCAGCAACAACGCTTTGATCTGCTCCCCTGTAACATGGCCCCATATGGATTGCTGATGACATGTGTAAAACATCAGAGTTGGAGCGTTATCTAGTAAGTGTAATCCATAATGAATTGAAATATTTCGTTACCTCTGCTTGAAATACATCTAGTGCAAATCCATTGAGGCAGCTTGTGGCTGCTTTCTTAAGCGCAAGATCAAGTCCATCCACGCCACTGATTTTGGATAGAAGCAACCCCGGCTTCTAGAACAGAACATGTGGATGTTTAGCGCCTTCCCTTCTCGTGTCGTCACCTCCACCTGCACTTTCAAACACAGGATATCAGAAGCGATTCTCTTCCCAAGCCAATCAGCAACGATTACATTCATACCTAAAAGAGATTACAAATAATCCAAAAATCGGACACGATCGCAGAGAACCCTTAAAACTTGTGCACAGAAGGAGATTGACTGGAAAATGTGACACTTCTATGAGACAAACAATAGCGGATCTCTAAAATTTTAGACAAAAGATGTCGAGAAACATGAATTTGCTAGACTAGGTGTGTTTTGATTGACAGAGACGATAGTTTCACATTGGTTCATTTACATTGGTGAGATTTCAGTGTGGAAAACAAAAACAGAAATATTGACTGAAGGTAGCGAAAACCCATTCCAGACTAGATGAATGGGGACTTAATGGTCGTTGAGCAATGTAGGAGATGCTACTGTCATTTCACCTTCCGCCTTGTATATGTGCCAATTAATGAAACCCTCGTTGAGAGGCTACAAAGTTGAAGCAAGAATTTTGTCTCAGATGGGTGAATATCGGCCTCGAATGATAGGAGAAAGGCAACATTTCCATTCGGATTTTCGTCACTTTGACACATATTTGAACATGAATATGCCATACCCCAAAAACCTTCAGCATATGACATTCCTGGAGAGGAATTGGAGGCCGACTTTATAAGAAGATCACAGGCAGATCAGGAAAGAAGATCAGAGGCAGCCATATGCCACTTAATGCAAGAAGGCTTTCTGGTAGATGCGGTGCCTAATTGCTCTCATTTTTGTAACTTTATGATGTATTTTGGTATTTTCTCTTCAACTTGCAGATCCCAAGGGGACTGCCTCCGGCCACTGTACAGGTCACGTGATGTAATTACAAGCCCTATTGGCCCCATTGTGTCACTTCTAGATAATTCTTTTTTGTTTTCACTTGACGGAATCAGCGTGATGGTAGTGTTTTCCTTGCAGTCTTTAATTCTTGATTAAGCAACAAACTTCATTAGTTTTGGTTCATTCAGGAAGAAATTCCCGGTAGTGTCACTTCAAGGACCTCAATTTGAAGGAGAAAGACACTATTTCGGTATGGAGATTATTAATACGTTGTTGAAACTCCTCCGAGTGCTGAACAGTATCTACCAATGTTGAGACCTTATCCATGTGGTAAATGAAATCCTCAGGGTCAGTTACGACTAATGAGCCACATCTCAACCAACATGAAAATATATAAAATTGTCGAGGGTGGCAAATTCATCCGAAAAAAAAATGGCGAAATTACAGAAAAATAAAGGCAATAGGCTGAAACAAGACCCCTTTATGGCTATGTTTTCTCTGTTTATATGTTTTTATATTTTTTTCAACCTATAGTATGTCAAACATACTAAGTACATTTTAGATGCCCAATGACAAAAGTTAAAACCATGGCGCGTAAGCTCGGTATAACCTTTTACGAAACGCGTTATAAGTAAAACGTCTAGTATTTGCTCCCACATTACCAATACTTTAATTTTCGCGGCGGGCAGAGAGCTATCACTCTAGCTAAGCTATTTTCGCGCAGCTAGCGAATTTCAGGCAGCTACCTTCGCGCACGGCGGAGCTGATTTCACGCAGCTACTTTCACGCACAGGGAACTATTTCAAAGACTTATGAATAATATTCACTCACCCTAAAGATAACCAAGTAGGTTTGGAGCAACACATTAAAACCTGTTATTAAATTTTCAAAACATGAAAATATATTTACATGAGAATGTGGCTTATTCATCAAGTAAAACAAAGGTTTTATGGTGATTTACGTTTACGTCGAATAATACACAATAATATATTTACATGAGAATGTGGCTTATTCACCAAGTAAAACAAAGGTTTTATGGTGATTTACGTTTACGTCGAATAATACACAATAAAACACAATAATATATTTACATGAGAATGTGGCTTATTCATCAAGTAAAACAAAGGTTTTATGGTGATTTACGTTTACGTCGAATAATACACAATAAAATACAATAATTGTTGTTTTCACGTGCCACCGAAATTTGTTCCACCATTTCCCATAGACTTGCACTTTCTTTCTCTCTAACCTATTACAAAATGAGTTTTACATTCATATTTAAATCAACATACTCAGATTTAAATCAACGTACTGAGGTTTATTGCGATAGTTTTAAATCAACATACTCAGATTTAAATCAACGTACTGAGGTTTATTGCGATAGTTGGGATTATCATTTCCAATAGATTTATCACTATCCGCAATTTCGTGACATTGTAAGAAATTAGCACCAGTCCAAATTATCATGACCCACATTCCCTAGATCATGTAACAAACTAACACCTCAGGCAGTCAAAAGTTCCAAAAGACATAAAGATAGACAAAATTAAAGTGTCTTGTCGATACATAATTTAGATTCTGTTTTCGTGGGTTCAGATAAGGATTTCTCTCAAGTTTTTCATTAGACGATGCAAATACGCTAGCGATGGCCAATTTGGCTCAACCATTCGATCAGACAAAAATGCACCAAACTGCTCTCTATTAACCAGGCACAATAACAGCCTCAAAATATGACAGAAAATACCATCCCAATCAGTCCCTAAATCTCAAACAGAATCCTTGGAGAACTGAATTTTAATATGCTTCGATTCTGACTTCAGACATCTTTATTTGTATGCAAGTATCAAGCTTCTCTAACATTAGACTTCAAACAAGGTCAACACAGAAAACCATAACAGGGAAAGAAGCAAAGGGAACAAGGGAAGTGAATAGAGATCTCAGACCACCTTCAACACGTTGGGCACCATAGAGCGAAGCATAGACATACGATCATTGAATTTCTTCCTCCGTCTCCTCTCCACCATGAGATTCTTAGCACTCAACCCATTCTTGCTCTCTCTACCAACTATTGCCGCATTACCACACCCATTATTATTATTAGCAGCATGACGAGAATATGCTTCTTTTCACCAACTATACCATTTTGATTCCGATTCCCTCCATTTTTGTGTAGTCCAGAGTTGATCGAAGCTTGTGTCCGGATCAAGCTCAACTCTTCAGAACCCTTCAGATTTTCACGTGTACCAGAACTTGCAGTCATCAAAATTCGCAGGTGTTCGTAAACGTTCCAAACCAGTGATTAAGATTTTCGGGGTGGAAATCACGGATTCCATAGAGGTGTGGTGACTCTTCCAACACCGTTCTCAAATGCAACTCGGGGAATGGAACCTAGGTCCAGGCTCTGATACCATGAAGAGTTTTCCGTTACACCAAAACTCGAAGGTGTTGGTAAACATTCCAAACCAGTGACTAGGTTCCCCAAAATGGAAATTATAGATTCCATGGAGGTGTGGTGATTCTTCCGACAATGCTTCCATGGAGAAGAACTTTCGTCCTTCCTCCATTACCATAGTCTGTAAAAAAAAAAATAGCTTCTCACTCCATTCTTCCAACAATGCTTCCATGGAGAAGAACTTCTGTCCTTCCGCCACTACCATCGTTTGTGGAAAAAAAACAGCCTCTCGCTCTTGTTCATCTGGCATCGCTCTCAACAGAGAAAAACTCTCCTCTAACAAACCATTGAGTTTTTTTCTTATGATTGACCATGTTACTACAATGTTTGATATTCTAGGATTTTTTAATGAATATCAACCATGGTCAACCCATAGTAGAATGTGTAAGTCATATGCTTTTTTGGACATTGCAATGATATTTATTATTTTTCACACAATGATGACATTTATTTTCCATCACATCACAACTTCATTTCTAATTCTGCACATTATGACGATGTTGATTATTTGTAGCATTCTTACATTGTTCAGAGTGTTGTGACATATTTTGTTGATTTCCACATTGCAATGGCTTTTTTTCCTCATTATGATGATGCATATTATTTCCTCACATTACAATGGCCTTTGTTGTTCGTCACATTGTAGTGGTGTTTGTTGTTTTTCACACTAGGATGACATTTAATATTTATCACAAAATGACGATGTTTATTATTCATCACATTGCAACATTATTTCTATATGTCACATTGCAATGTCATTTTTTGTTCAATGCATTGTGATATTTTTTATATTTCATCACACTGCAAATAAAATAAAATTTATTATTGTTCTATTATTTATCATATTGTAATGACGTTTACTTTTTACCACATTACGATGTTATTTTTTATTCTGTGGATTGTGTTAATGTTAATTATTCATAACATTCGGACGTTGTTCCTCACTTTGTAAGGACATTTAACATTGGTAGCATTATGACGATTGATATTATCCAACAGAGTGCAATGTTATCTTTTGTTTATCACAATGCAATGCTATTTTTTGTTAGTTACATTACAATGATGTTTAAATATTCATCACATCCCAATAATATCTATCATTCATCGCATTGTAACATTGATTGTTTTTTTTGTTGTTCATCATATGGTAAAAAGCATCAAAATTATTAAAGACATATTGGGAACCATATAAAAATAAAGTAATATTAAAGTTACATTATAATTAAATAATAAAAATTTTATTGAAAATTTAGTGATGGGAAATTTAGATATTAAATAATATTGAAATTAAAATGATAAAATTATTTAAGGTAAATTTATTAATTTTAATAACCATATTAATGCCTATTATTTTGTTGACTATGGGCATGTTGAACATATTAATTGTATTTCATTATGGGAATGTTGAAAATGATGATTGTGATGGACAACAATGGCCATATTATATCATTTTTTTCTTCAATTGAAATGTTTATATTTTTCTTTCTAATCACATCCCAACATCATTTGATCATCATCACAATACATAAAATATTAAAGTTGTATTGGGAGCAATGTAAAGTTAAAGTAATATTAAAGTTTCATTTCTAATTTTTTAATAATGATTCTTAATATTATTATGCCAATTTATGCAGTTTACGTGGAAATAGAAATTATAGAATTTCCATTAAAAACTTTTGTAGAACATATTAATGGCGTAGGAATCTACATTATTATTCCTTGAACAATATAATTATTTAAATATCAAATTATAATTAGATATTTAAGTAATAAGATATATATCATTATGATTTTTATTTTTTAATTTATTAAAAATATATATTCAAAAATAATCAATCTATATATATATAAATATTATTATTCCTTGAACAATATAATTATTTAAATATCAAATTATAATTAGATATTTAAGTAATAAGATATATATCATTATGATTTTTATTTTTTAATTTATTAAAAATATATATTCAAAAATAATCAATCTATATATATATATAAATATAAAATTGAGGGTTTATATTTTCAAAATATAATGGTATAAATTAAATATTTCAGAAAATATATTTTTAATTAAACTAATATCACATAAAATCAATTCATATTTTTTCTAAACCCATTAACTCTTTAATTAAAAGTATATTTTTAAATATATCATAAATTTACATCGAACATTATTTATCAAAATCTTTAACCCCGGAAAAAAAAATCACATTACCTATAAATACAATAAATTTTTAATTAAAATAATATTTTTAATATATCATAAAATTACATTAAACACTATATATTATGGGAATCTTTAACCTGTAAAAAGTATCATACAATTACCACACTGATTATTTAAAAGATAGATTTAACGTATAATAAGAAGTAAAATATTATCATATGAACATAGCAATAGCCATTATTGAAAATACTGTTCCAAAGTACCATTAATTTATAATAATTATTCTTTAAAATAAATTGATAGAGTTCGGAAGTGCCCCTGGGGTGAATGATAAAGCCGCAGCACGTAATGGAGCGTTGCGTCTTCGAGAAAGTACCTCTGCACATATCACAATCATGTTGAATAGAAAGGGGAACTTGATCGGTTTGGAATGCGTAATATAGATTTTCCAAGTACCTCGCATAGTTATGACTTTGTTTGGAAATGCTCTCTCAAGCCTTTCTCTTGACATTCTCTTTCATTTTTGTTTCCTCATTTACCGTTTTTGCTTCATTTAAACTTCCTATCCATTATTAGTTATTCGGGTAAACTTCCTATCCATCGACATTTTGTTTTGCGTGCATCGAAAGGAAATTCATTATTTTTGATAGTAAATGTGAAAGTTGAACATCGTTATATTTGGGACGGGAAAATTGATTTTGAACTTAAAGATTTTGTTTTATATTTAAAAACAATTAAGTCCGCGAGAATTATATTTTTTTAGAACTCTAAAAATAGTCTTTCATTTCTCATGTTTCTTTTTTTATAAACCAGAAGTGGAATGCACTGAGCTCAAGCCTCTCTCGGCTTCTTATAAGTTTATAACTGCTTCGATAGGCTTGAAAATGAGCAACTTCCTATTCATAAATCAGGAAGAATCATCAAGTGTCATGGTCTCAAACCTTGTCTGTTCCAAGATCATAAAATTTGCATTATTATTGATTTTCTTGTAAATCAATTTCATTTACAATTTTAATTTTAGGTTTTATATTTGGATTCATGGGATTGTTATTCTTAGTTTGGTTTATTTATTTATTTTGATAAAGTTAATATGATAAAATATGTTAGTCTTCTCTTAAATTTTTTGGATAGAGTTTTAGTTTTTTCTTTTAGATTTTTATCAAAAATTTACTTATTATGTTTTTTTTAGAAAATTATCATTAAGACAAACCAAAAATAAATAGGTAATAGAGCGTATTTTAAGGTATTTTTTGTAATTCGGTAATACAACTATGAAAAACAGGATATGCTTATGTAATTTTAATGTGCAAATAGAATAAAGTTTCTTTGTAATATTATTCAAGAAAATTGGGAAAGTATCAATTTCAATATTGTAAGTAGTCCTTAGTCTACTATATTTAACATGCTATAATTTTTGGTACTTACAATCAGCCAACAGTTATTGATAGGAAAAGGAAAAAGATTAATCTTATGACAAATCAATAGGGATTGATGTATCTTATTATAGTTTTATAAGAAATTGATGAGGTAGGAAGATATTATTTTGTCATTATGAATTTTCTTAAAACTAACATAGATCCATATAAAGTACTGATCAAATTTCTTCACATGAAAATTCTTTAGAGTGCAAAATATAATGTGTTATTTTTCATTGTATTAATTGTATTTTTTTGAATGCTAAATAGAGTATATATAGGACAAAATAAAAATTTTAAACATATTTTTTTTTTCTTTATATAGATATATATAAAGTTGATGTCAACATAAATTAGTTAACATAGATCTTCAAATAATTTATTTAAATCTCTTGTTGAAATATTTTTGAAAAGTATAAGATTTAAACATTTTTTCGACATTTTTTTTTTACTTCTAATTACTTTACAACACATTCAATGTTTTTTTATTATACTTGACATTCTAACATTTTTTTATTTTTTTATTTTAGTTTAATGAGCACATACATACCAATAAACTTACAAATCCCCTCATCTGCTATAAAATGAGCTTCTGGACTCAATAAAACAATTAATATTATAAATTTTATACAAACTATTTTATTTACTAATTCCACTAATTTTTAAATATTTCATTTATATTTAAATGTTACTAATAAAAATAAGCATCATTTACTATTAAAAACAAACCCCCTCAACCAACTAAAATTAAAAAAACTAAACATACACCAGGCATAAAATAATGCACACATTGATTTTTTGACACCTAAGACAAACCATCAATACGGATTGCAGCATTTCGACTTTAAAATATAAAATAACATACATCATTACTTATTGAAGGCAGTTCCTATTTCCAACCCTATAGAAACATAAATGAGCGCTAAGTACCTGTGACAGGACATTCGTGCATCCGAAGGCATGCTACATATGCATGAAAGCCATACATATCCATGCATATTCCGGCAACTCGATCACCCTAGCTCCGGAAAGCTCCAATATTCAATGTATCTGCGACCACTGTGAGACCTGTCCCATCTCCTCCTGCAACCTCCGTTGGCTTCCTCGTCTACCACCATTTTCCAAATTCTTTTTTATTTTGAATTTAGTAAAGGCGCTAAAGGAAATCAAATTTGAATTTTGAATTTGTAATTTCGTTCCGTCCATATTTTATTTGGTTAGAAGGCGGCTTTTTGGCTCGTGGTTCACGTTTCTTTTTTTGAAGGGGATCCACTGAACACATTATCACCGAAAAGATCTAGAAGCTACTTAGTATTCGGAACCTCATTATCTCATCACGGATTGGGCATGGACGCTAGTGAAAGAAGGCAGAACCAGTGAAATAATAGACGAGAGAATTCGGCAAAGCGGGGTGGAGAGCATGATGAAGAGATTTGTTTCAGTGGGTATTCTGTGCGCACATGTTATGGTGGCATTCAGACCTCGAATGGTGGACGCTGTGAGGATGCTGGAGGGTGAGGGCGACATTCCTGAAATTCCAGACAGGCCTTTGCCGCTTATGTTACATGGTCCGTCTCTGTTAGACCAATTAAACGATTCTTCCCTTTTTCCTTGTAGCATTTCTGGGCCTGCCTTCAGCGGATGTAGGTAACTGCATTTCTTCCATTAGAGCACTGCCCGAAGTGTGGGCGGTAATTGCAAAACATTTGATAGTAGACAGTTCAGTTCTGTGAAGTAATTTGTATTATAATGTCCAAGAAATTAGTTTGAATTTAAGTGTTTAGTTGTCATGTAAACTCGTCGAACTTGTACCAGTCTGTGGTGCTTTCAGTGAACCTGTTGTTAATATATATAGTTGCCCTTCTTGGAAAATGAATGTCAATCCAATCTATGGCTGCCCATTCTTCCATGTCCCTGATACATTGATGAAGTATTTTGTTGTCGCTGATATTGCTGTGGAATTAGCGGTGGATCGAATCTGAGCATTAAATCCTTCTTTATGGGATAACCGATGGCTTACATTTCCAACTAGGTTGAAGGCCTCCATGCTCATGCTTACCACTCACGGTTAGTGCGATGAGTTTCATAATTTCTACTTTAAATTTCTCACATTTTTGAAGTGGGGATATGGCCTACATGTTCATCCTTACCGTTTACACTTAGTACGTGGAGTTTCATATTTTACAATTAAATGCCTCATTTTTCAAGGAGTAGGATTATGGCATCCATGTTCATGCTTTCCATTTGGTACCATTCATCATTCGCGTTTTAAAGGTGCTTTTTTTAATAAATTAATAATATGCTGATTTTTTCCCTTCACTAAATTATTAGGTGGATAAATTACACTGATGCTAAGAATTTTTTTTAATGAACCATTAATAAATAGAAAAGTTTAGTTTTGCAGTTTTCAGGTTATTGAGATCAAGATTTTTATAGTCCATGGCATAAAGTGTGGCTTATCGTGATAATTTTTATTTAATATTCAATACTGGCTAATTAAGAACTTACATTCTCTTTTTAGTGGACATGTTTGACATTTATTATAAATATTTAGCAAAATAAAAGTATAATAAAAAATAAAATTATAATAATTTGATTTGTTTTTTGAAAGAATATATATTTTTGAAAATTTTATATGTATTTTTTAAGAGTAAAATAAATATGTGCATAGACATGTTTATTTTGGAATATCTCTATGAAATATTCTAGTATGAAATTTTATCTTTAAAGTAGTTGTCATTTTTTGTTTTAGTTAAATTGATTAATTAAAAATATCATATAAATAAGTGTCATATCAAATGAGTTATGGTTTTTTTGAGCATGTGCTATTGATAAGCCATGGTATTAGCTCATGATATTGTAACAAAGTCTATTTACATATTATGAAGGTACATGGTAACGTGAATGCAAATCTTTGTTGTTAAAAATTCATGTTTCAAGTTTTATTTTAAATGTATTAAATTTTGACATACTTATTGTTTTTATAATAAATAATTTTTTTTTTTAAATATAGTTATCATTTAATTACTTTTTATCATTTTTTTTAATTTAATACTCTGAAATGTATAATGTAATTATAGTAGTTGGGAAAATAGTTTATTTTCAAACCTATATAAAATAGAGGGATATGTTGCTCCCTTGTTATAAAGCTCAAATATAAGCCTTCACTTCTCCATCAATGTGAAACGCAACATTATTCACAGAATCAGTTAAACCTGGAACTTGTCTATATGGCATTCTACTTGTAGTTCACAATATTTAACCACTCAAACTAATCCATTATCTAATTTAAATGAAAATTATAATTATTATTTTTTAATAAAATATATTATTTTGAAATAGCTAAGTGATTGAAAATAATTTATTCAAATTTAAAAAAAAATAAAAAAATCATAGTTATTTATATTAATTTATTTAATTTGTAATATTATTATTAAATTAATATAAAATATTGTATCTAGGGTTTTGGATAGATGGTGAGTGGACATTCTCTTAAAGTACTTCTTGACGTGAAGTGATAAATTCAATTCCCCATTGGTTGATATATTGGACATGATGAAAATATAGTCCGAGAAAACTCACTCACACACACACAATATATATATATATATATAGTATTTATTTATATTTCAGATTTGTTTGGATTATATCATGATTAATGTCAAAATTAGCACTTAATTTATAAATAATTTTCCAAAAATAATATAAAATAAAAATGTAAATACTATATTATTTAATTATTTAAATGATTATTATTATTATTATTTATTATATAATTTTTATTCCACGGTATATTTTAATTATTGAAATTGTATTTTTAAATATATTAAAAGATATTTTAAAATTATGTTTTTAAATAAATAAATAAATTTAATATTTTTCACTATTAAGTATAAGAGTGAAATTGAGTAAAAATATTAATAAAATACATAACTAAATATGAAGGTGGAGGGAAAGAAAGATATTGAGCAAAAAAAAATTATAATAATATGTTTTTGACCAATATTTCCATCCACCCTTACTCTTATCCTTACCATTATATAGAATGTTTTGCTCAATATTGCCCCTAACCTTAACTCTGGCTCCTAGAATGTTTTGCCCATATCTCTCCCAATGTCAACTCCCACCTCAATATATTATAGAGTGGGGTTGGGAGAAATATTGGAAAAAATTTACTTGTGGGTAGGGATTGAGGGAAATATTGGACAAAAACTATGTTTGGGGGTGATGATAGGGAAATAAAATGCCAAATATTTTCACCAAACCACACTATAACTTTCAAATATATTTTGAAAATAAAATGTCGAATATTCCCCACCCACATATTTTAGCCAATATTTCCACTAGCATTCTCATTTATATTTTGCCCAATATTTTCCTCCAACCAAATCTTTTAATAAGCAGCTGGTCCTCAATAGAGAATAACCCGAGCTGGGTAGAACTTAAAAACATAATCACCCATGACCATAATGAATCAATTACCAGATAAGGGGATGATTAAAGGACTCCCGATCGGGATGAGAACGGCAGCGCACAGGATAATAAATGCTCGGCAGGTTAGCATGCAGAACCGAGTAGGCGATGATCAGGTCATGATGAGCGAGGACAAGTGGATCGTGGCAAAGGATATCATCTCAAGGCGAGGAGATGGTAGAGTACCGATGTAGGAGGATAGATTTGTCAGGGTGTCAGGGACTAGACAGAGACATGATAACACGGAGGAAATGGGCAGAAAGATGAAAAGGGAGGCAGACCACAAGAGGCGAAGGATGAGGGGAGGTATAAGCGAGAAGAGGTGGCAGAAACGAAGGAACAGGAAAGGTGAATGCAGAAGAACGAGGAAAATTGGCAAAGCAATGACGAAGACAGCACGAAGAAGGAGGACGATTAGGAATCTGGAAGAGAGAGCATAAATTCAGAGGAGGAAGTCAGAGTGCAAGGAGAATATGGCTGAGGGGAGAAAAATGACCTCAAGAAGATGGACGAGGAGTAAGACAGAGGGAGGAAACCAAGGCCGAGGGGACCGAGAAGAAAAAGGCAAAGGAATAATGGAGGTGGATACAGAGAAGGAAATTCTCTCAATCCATAATGACTCAGAGGACGACGTTGAGATGTACGACTCTCATAGAGAGAAAGGAGAACCAGGGAGTGAGAGTTTCGACAGGACAGGAAGGTTAGGAAGGGCCAAGGTTATGAAAAGGGGAAAAGATGACGCAGGGGGCTACCAGGAACAGGAGGAAGGAGAGGAATGCGGAAGTCCGGTAGGAGGGAGAAGAAGGCGAGGCAGGGGAGGATATAGGAGAAGAGGAGGAGCTGGAGAGAGAAGCGGGCGAGGAAGAAGAGGCAGAGGAGGAACGAAAGGAAACGGAGAGGACAGCGTAACAGGGAATGTCAGGAGGGGGAGGAAATCTATAGGCAGGAAAGTGCAGTTCGCTGAAAGGGCTTATTGCGAAAATACCAATCCAAAAATCGAGCAGCTGGAAGAGGAGGCAATTCAGGCTCAGTCGGAGTCGGAATTAGAGGATTGGGAGTATCTTCTCCCGGATCCGGGCAATACGCGCGGTCGCATGACACTGTACAAACAATCTCTTCACGTCTATTGGGTTATGAAGAGACTGCTTGCCAAGGCTATGGAACAAGTAGCCATGGAAATGGCAGAATTATCCCAAGGGATTCCAAATCTGAAAAAGGAGCTAAGGAACATCCAAATCACCTTGTTCATGCAGGATAAGAAGATGGACGAAATTCAGCAGCAGTTACAAGTGAGTGGGTCGAGAATCAAGAAGGAGAAGGAGCAACAGGCAGGCACAACGAACCAGTAGAGAAAGCATGATAATTAGAGGTTTCTATAAAATCTCTCTCTAGTTATAGTTAGTTATCTGTGGGACCTTTTGTTATTCTACTATGCAGACAAAAAACAGTTTTAATAGCCATAAGGGTGATGTGTATAAAGCATGGAAAGACAGAATGAGAACCTTTTATTTTTGGATAGCTATCAAAAACTTAAGGTGGTCAATAAACCCGGTTTCCCCTCGGGGTGGGTTGAGATCACCACAAGCATGTAGTGATTTCAATTTGCGATAATAGAAAAAGAAGGTCTCTCCCTAGCTTACAAAAAAATATATATATACGATATTGAAAATGATGGTAAAAAAAAAATATTGAGCAAAACATATCATACTAATATGTCACTCTTATATACTCTATAATTCTTTAAACTTTACACCATGAGACTAGGAGTAGGGATGAAGTGAATATTAAAAAAAAAAAAAACATTATTATAATATTTTTTTTCAATATTTTTCTCAACCCTATTTATATCTTCATATATTTTATAATTTTTTTTAAATTTAGAAAAAATTAAAACAAATAACTTTTATATCATAATTAGTGAAATTAAGATAGAAAAAAAATTAAGCCTAATATAATAAATTATATCATAATTAGTGAATATAATAAATCATATCATAATTAGTGAAAGTAAGATAGAAAAAAAATTTGAGCCAAATATATTATAGTAAGGATGAAAGTAAATATTAAAAAAAAACATATTATTAGAATATCTTTTACTCAATAAGTCTCTTCTCTCACTTGCATAAATTCTATAATAATAAAAAATTCTATAATAATCAAATTTAAATTTAAAACATATATAAACAATATCAATACACCTCTTCTCTCACTTTCATAATATGTCTCTTCTTTCACTTTCATAAATTCTATAATTTAATTTAAATTTAAAATATACATAAACAATAACAACGAGCAAATATATAAATTATAAATAATCCAACTAATTAAAGTATAAAATATAAATAACCCAACTAGACGAAATATATAGTATAAAATATAAGACAACCGCCCAAAATTTAAATTATAAATAACACAACTAACTGACATATTAAAAAAATATAATTAAGATATTGGAATTTATATAAAAATATATAACTTAATTTACTTAAAAGGGAATAAAATGGAGCTAGGTGGGGAAGGCCAATGATGCCAAAGCCGTTATGTTTCAAGTATTGTGGTGCCTTTTATTTGGGTGGCAGAATTTTTTACCCCACGCAATGAAAGACATGACGTCCACTGGAAGGCAAACTAATAGGGACTTGAAGGGAGAGAGCGTGAGCTATAGAAAATTCTTGGTTGAGACAGATCTAGAAGGGGAGAAAAGTTTCGATCTGAATTTTTTTTACCATTAACGTTAATGGCCCTGTGATTACGTCAAGTAATACACTATTAATTGACATAATCTTTCAAACTAATATTTCATTATGCTTCAAAGTTGATTACATTAATTTAGTTTAATTAACAAAATTACTCTCTTACCGATGGATAGCAAGATTGATCATTTTTCAAATGTTTATTAAATGTTTAGAGCTTTTTTCTTTTAACGTTTTACGTAAATTCCTTGAAAAAAAATAAATATCTATTGCAATTTTCTTTTATTATCCATTATTAAAATATTTGTAAAAATCAATGGTAAATTTTAATTAAATATTTTAAATATTTAACAAAATAAATGTGATATCTATTTACAGAATTTGTTCCAATGAATTGAATAAAATTATTTGCATTTTTTCATAGGATTAACTTTATATATAGTTTTTAAAATTTTAATATAATTATTTTATAAAAATATAATAAATTATATTAAAAAACATAATAACAAAAGTATAGGAAGGATTTATTTAATACTATTTTCATTAATAATATTTATTTAAATATAGAGAATGAAGTTATCTACACTATATTTTCATAATAATTTAATGTCAATGTTTTTTCTTAATATATATACTTTCATATTTAATATAATTATCTATTAAAAAATATATAAATAGTTATTTAAATTTATATTTATATTTAAAATTAATTTAATTTAATTATTTATATGGTGTTTTTTAAGATTATTTATATATTAGTATAGATTTATTTAATTATTGATTTACCAAATATTTAGAGGAATTAAATCTCTGAAATTGTAAATTTATTTTTGAATAATTTGGGGAAAGATTTGGACAAAGAAAGATCTATTTTTTAATAGGAAATTTGAGGAAATATTTGCACAAAGCAAGATATAATTCTCCTTGAGGCCTGATAAATCCAAAATTTAAATAAATTTATTCTAGTTTTTTATAATATTATTTAAATTTATATAAATTCAAACCCTTATATATGGAAATATTCTTCTTCTTTTTTATTAAACCCTAATAATACATATATTTAATATGCATATAATTTTATGCAATATTTCTCTGACATATATATATAAATATATATGAGAGAATTATTGTAAATATTGAATTTTTATATGCTTATTAATTAAATGCAATATATATATATATATATATATATATATATATATATATATATATAAAAGAGAATTATTGTAAATATTGAATTTTTATATGCTTATTAATTAAATGTAAAAATGAAATTTATATATATAGTGGCTACACATATTTTTTAATAATGATTTTAGTTTAGTTTAATTTAAAGATATTGTTTTTTTCTCATTCTTCTCTGCAATTTCTAAGGTTTCTACTGCATAGTTGCATATGTTTGGTTTGTTATGCTAGAAGGGGTCCCCCTCTTTTTAACCAAATTGTTTAGAGAATTCATAATGAGTTTGAATCTACTAGTATTTCTCGTCAATATCCTCATCATCGACATCCTTTTCATAGAGTGAAGTGGGGTTTCCAGTTTCACATCAAACTCTCCACTAGGTGCATTGTGGCAAGTTAGAAATCCATGGATTTTCCTACCAAAAGCAGTGCAATATCCAAAATATGAGGTTAAATCTAGCAAGATAGAGAATATATGCAAGAACTTGCTCTGATCCTCAAATTTATTGGATTATGGCCCTTTGAAAAGATTTTGATTGAGTGGATTTGAAATAAAAGGAACCCCCAACATAAAATATAATTAGAGTTAGGGGCCAAGGGTTTTTTTACAATAATTTTCTCTAACTTAAAAGATATATCAAAGGTTTTTGAAGAAGGGCCATATTTTTTCAATAATGCAAGACTCTTCATGAAATTTTGGAAGGAGCAGTATAATTCAAAGAAGGATGATTTCCTTGGATCCCTGATGTTTGCTTCTATTTTTTCTCTCCCTAATAAATATTGAGAGGAGGAAACCCTTGAAGGAATAGATAATGCCATTAGCAACTTTGTTAAAGTACCAGAGGCTACCAAGAGAGGGAGGTACGCTTCATATGCACATATATGTATTTACATGAATATCTCCCAACCTTTTCTAGATGCCATAGATATTTACTATCAGGATAGTGTTTAGAAGCAATAGCTTGATTATGAGCAAGTCCCCTTTAGATGTAAATGCATGAAATTCCCTTTAGATGGAAATGTTGTCATGCATTCAAACATCTTATTAGGGACTTACAAATGAGTACCAAGGAATTGTTTGAAGAAAACCATTCTAAAAAAGAACTAGTTGATTTGGGAAAAATACCCTGAGGAAGAAAAAAATTGAATCCTGAGGGTACCTTAAATCCTAACTAGATCCCTAGATCTGAAAATAGGTGTGAGTCTATTTCCTCTCTAAAGGAGTATCCATAGCAAGTAAACGTTTATTCAAGCATGCAATCAACATAAAGTGAATCCCTTAACCCTATAGAGGTCATACAAAAGTCTCTTGAAGAGTTATTTTCTTCTATGTTGATGGTGGCTGATGTGCCTTATGGTTTCTCTTTCTATTGGCCACCTTGTGAAAACCATTAGTTAGTCCCATTTCACCTTCTTCTTGTACTTCACTTTTCTTGAGTGGATAGTCTTTAAACAAGTGTCCATGTTCATGACACCTCTGATGCCTAAATTGTACATGCTCATAATCCAGACGTTGAACTAAAACTTCATCTTGATGCTTGAACCCTATAAATTCAGAAAGTCGCCAAAAGATATTCATGTAAACACATTTTCTCACATAATTCATATAACGCCCCTTTCTTATTGCCTCTGTACCCTTCACAAAATTTCTTATGGAATTTCCAATTCTTTCCAGGATTTTAGGATCCCATAAGTTTATTGATAGGAAGTACAAACAAACCCATACTAGAGCTGCCAAAAATTCCTCTTTATCAAGGTTGAAGCACTCTTCCCAATGTTTCATGTACATACCAACATTGCTCAATAAATAGGGGCCTCCTTCAAAAATCATAGACTTATCCTCCACGTTTAAGAAAATAACTGTGAAAAGCCCCTTTTCCCGCAATCTCATATCTATCTTTGGGTTGCCACTTTAGGTGCATCCACTTTATCAAGTCCTTCTCAGTTGACCATCCTTCTGTGATCTTGTAGATGTGGGCATGGTCCTTCATATGCTTTCACTATTTTCCAACCTATTTGGTAGAATCACGAATTTAGGGTTAGTCACAGCCTTTGGCAAGACATATACTATTAAACCAAGATTACCATTAGCTCCCTGAACTGGATTATTTGGTCTCCTATTATTTCCCAACTGGCTACTAGAAGCTTCGAAATTTCTAGATTGAGTACCTATTACCATGTTTCTATAGGAGGGGATTTCGCTCGTCACCCTCGAGTCTCTCTCCTATATGAAGGAGTATCTAAAGCATGTCAACATTTAATTAAGCATGTAATCAACATAAGGCCAATCCCTTAGCCCTATATAGGTCATGCGAAAGTATCCTTAAGAGGTATTTTCTTCTGTGTCGATAGTCGATGATGTGCCTTATGGTTTCTCTTTCTATTTACCACCTTGTGAAAACGATTAGTTGGTCCCATTTCTCCTTCTTCTTGTAATTCACTTTTCCTGAGTGGACAATCTTTAAACAATTGTCCATGTTCATGACACCTCTGACACTTGAATTGTACATGCTCATAATCCAAAGGTTGAACTTAGACTTCATCATGGTGCTCCAACTCTATCAATTCAGGAAGTGGCCACGAGATCTTCATGTAAACACATGTTCTCGCATAAGTCATATAACATCCCTTTCTTGTTTCCTATGTACCCTTCACAAAATTCCGTATGACTTTTTCAATTCTTGCCAGGATTTTAGGATCCCAAAAGTCTATTGATAGGGAGTACAAACGAACACATATTGGAGCTGTCAAAAATTCCTCTTTATTAGGGTTGAAGCACTCTTCCCAATGTCTCATGCACACACCAACATTTTGTTGCCATTGTGGTGTTGGCATTGATGTCAACAAGCTCTTGGTTTTTCCCGTCATATGCATTTCTGATGTGTGATGAGTGCTTGGTGACGGATGTTTGGCTTGATGGTCTTGTTAGCTGGCATTGATGTCAACATACTTATTACTAGACCTAGTGGAGGTGATTTGATGATGTTGTGGTTGTTGACTTGGAGATGTATTCCACATGTGATGTTGATTTGAGGTTGGCATGTTGTGATTTGAGATGTTGTTGTTGCAGGTGATTGGGTTGTTGCTCTAGATACTGCATATGTCTCTAGATGTCTTAGAGACATTGGATTGTTGCTATATGTGTTGAGTTGTGGCAGCTTTTGTTGGAGGTGCCTCTATCAGTGTTGGAGGCAGTGTATGACATGATGTTGATGCTGCAGGACTTGGAGATGCTACTTTAGGAGTTAGAGATGCTTCTATAGGTGTTGGAGGTGTTTGCAAAAACTATGGTTGTTGCTTGAAGAGCTAGAGGTGTTGATCTTGGTCCTAAGGTTAGGAGAATAAATGGCTCGATGAGGACATCCACAACCTAAGGAATGAAGGAAATTTCCTTTTTCTTGGGGACTTTAATGCTTGAACTGCTATTAACCAAGCTATTATGTTAAGTGACAACTCTAACCTCGACCCCTTGTGGCTTGATGAGGATGGTAACTTATCTAATAGATTCAAGAGAAAATATAAAGACATAATCGAGAACTTATTCGGTATCGAGCTCCTCAAAATTTGTAGTTCCCAGGACCTAATCATTTGTAATGGTATTAATAAATGGCCTCTCTCCGGTAAGATGATGTGTTTCCATGGACTGGGTAGCAACGTCATGGATTATGCGATTTCTAACATCCATGTCCTCAACCATATTACAAACTTCAAGCTTCTTAACAGGTACGATCCTGACTTTGACCACAAACATTTGTTTTATCCTTGAACGTTGCTATGCATACCACCCACATGCAGGAGAACAATGAAAGAAAATGTCACATTCACTTCGATAGAAATAATGTCGACCTTTTCTTAAGGGATTTGGAAAGGGATTTAGGGTCCCTGACTTATAATAACAACATTGATCAATTATATTACCATTTTACTACTATCCTTTCCACCACCATTAGCAAATTCTCTACTAAAACTTCATATAAGAAAAATAATAGAACTTCCAATCCTTGGTATGACATAGACTGTAAAATTACCAGGAAAGCAATCATAGATGCCCCTAATGAAATCATTAAGCTACAAAATATAAGTATATACAAAGCTCTCATTAAGAGGAAGAAGAGGTCATATATTAATAAAAGACAAGAGCATATTCTCCACCTTTCTAAAGTTGTGCCCAAAAAGTTTTGGTGGAATGTGCTTGTTCGTAAAACTAAAGATAATCATTCTATCCCGCTAGAAAATTGGGATAGCTATCTTAAGAAGTTGTATGACTCTCTGGAAACCATTGGCACCATCTTAAACAGTGCTATTAAGGATGATAGTTTTTCTCTGAAAGACGTTGACTCTAGGATTAATAAGCTCGCTAATGGGAAAGCCAAAGATATTGAGGGTTACCAAGCTGAGATCTTTAAAATGGGAAAATTTATCCTCATTCCTCATCTCCACAAGCTTCTCAATTTGGCTGCAAAGCATGGCTTCCCTAAGCTTTGGACGCAAAGCCTTATTGTGCCTATCTTAAAAAATGGGGACAAAAACGTTCCCTCTAACTACATTACCATTATGATTAGCCACATCTTAGCCAAGCTTTATGGGCTAATTCGGGAAAAAAGGCTTAGCCTTTGGATTGAGAACCAGGTAAAAGGGATAAAGGGAAAGTTGGTTTTAGGAGACATGACTCGACCATCGACCAACTTTTCAGCTTTAGGATCATCGCAAAGGAATTCTGTAATTGTAAAACTGATATCTTTTGTTTTTTTGTGGACTTTAGAACAACTTTCGATGTTGTCCCCCGAGATAAGCGAGAGGCTTAAAGAGATCATGGTTCCTCCTGAACTAAGGATTTTTGTGATCCGTCTCTACGAGACTATCATTTCCACACTTAAGACTAATGAAGGATGGTCTAAAGATATTAAATCTAATATCGGGGTTAAGCAAGGTTGCCCCCTTTCCCCTACCCTTTTTGATATTTACATCGATAAACTAGGGGAGTGTCTGGAAACTCCAAGTTGTAAAGGCATCGAGATCACTGGTAGTATCATTAGTCTTCTCCTTTATGTTGATGATATCATTCTTCTTGCAAGGAGCCATGATGAACTAGACGAGTAGCTTAAGACTCTTCATGTCTACTGCTCCAAGATGGGTATGACTGTTAATATCGACAAGACTAAAGTCATGATCATTAAATCCAAAAAAATCACCCATGGTAGTTTCATCTATGATAACCATTGTCTTGAGCATGTTTCTTCTTATAAATATTTAGGTAATGACTTTCCTCATCAGCTCAACTGGAATTACAACATCGAGAAGAGAATTATTGGAGGTTGGAAATATTATTATGAGCTTGAAAATAATTCTAAGTTAGTTGATCTTTACATTTGGAGTAAAAAAAGATTCCTCTTTGAGACTCTCGTCACCCTTGTCATCTTATACGGATGTGAAGTTTGGGGGTGTAGTATATCGAGGGAGTCATGCAGAAAGATTGAGATGATCCAAAAGAAATTCATAACCTATCACTCAAGATCAAGGGAAATAATCCCTACCCTATCCTCTTGATCGAAGATGGAATGTCCCCCATTGAAAGTGCAGCTATGTTTAGATATCTTATGTATAAGAAGAAGCTTCACAATATGGAATCCAAGAGGCTCCCAAAATGTTCATGGGAAGCAAGGAAAATACAATTTTAAGGATAAGATGTGGGATACTAAGGAGCTGGAGGGTAAAAGGAAGCTAAGGTAATAGAACTTGATAACCATAATTATCTCTCTATGTTGACTAACGCTAAGAAGAAAATGAACATCGCTAGGATTACAACTAACTCTCATGAGCTTCGGAGTGAGACGCGACAATGGTTTACACCCAAGATTCCCTGAGACGATAGAATTTGTCAGCTTTGTAATACAAAGAAGGTGGAAGATGAAAAACACTCCCTTTTAGACTACTCGACTCTTGCCCACATCCACTCTCAATTCCCTATCATCAGCCACACCTCCAATCTTCTTGACTTATTAAGCCATCCCAACTATAGCGATCTTGGAACGCCTCTTTCCGTGCTCTTTGATCACAAAAGCGAGATTTTGAAGAATGACACTTAGGCTCTCTTTTCTTGAAGTCCGATAAACCACATTGGTCTTAATGGACGTTAATCATTATCATCATCATTATTATATTTTTATAAAATAATTATATTAAAAATTAATATATATATATATATATATATATATATATATATATATATATATATATTATTAATAAAAAAATAATTAAATAAATCCTTAAAATGATAGGAAAAGAAAATCCTTTATTATTAAATATATTATATTCCAAATTTAAAAATAAAATATAAAGATAATGATATGAAGAAAATTTATATAACTCTATTCAATTCAAAAATGTAAATAACTTTATTCCATTCCGCTTTTGTGAATAAAAATGTAATGGGTAAATCTTACATATACTTTCTATTTATATTTAAAATATTTAATTAAAATTTATTATTGATTTTTCTAAATATTTTAATAATGGATAGTAAAATAAAATTGTAATATACATTTAGCTTTTTTTCAATGAAGTTAAGTAAAATGTTAAAAGAAAATCTTTTAACATTTAACAAATATTGAAAAAATCATCAGTTTTGTGATTGATTGGTAACAGAGAAATCTAGTTAATTCAACTAAATTAATGTAATCAACTTGAAGTTTAATCCAATATTAATTTGAAAGTTTACATCAATTAATATTGCAATACTTAACGTAATCACTGGGCCATTAACACTAATGGTAAATTTTGATCGAAACTTTTCTCCTCTTCTAAATCTGTGTCAACCGAGAATTGCTCTCGCTCACAATCTCTCCCTTCAAGTGCCAGTAGTTGGCCTTCCAACCGACGTCATTGATTTCATTGCCATGACGTAAAAAATCCTACCTATAATGCCTGAAATGTGATGACTTTTGCATCGTTGGCCTTCCCCACCTCGCTGCATTTTGTAGTAGCTTCTTAGCGATTAGCCCGGCGACTCATCAAGCGGTGTCTCTTGGTGGACTCGATTCATTGCAGCAAAGCAAATATTTCTTCAATGTTTTCGTTGTCATGATTAGTGTTGGCACATGGCTGCATGGCACTCACATTCGATAAGGCTGACTATGATAGTATAGAGCGTTTCTTGGTCATAGTCTCCACGACCACTAGATTGATCTTTGAACCCATCAATATAATTCAAGGGAGAGATAACTCTAATTTTATTGAATAAATGCCCAAATCTATATCTAGAAAATGAATACAACATGCCCCAAATGTCTCAATTTTACTGTGAAGTTCTATTAAAATTATGTACAAATCCATAAAACCAAATAGATGCCAAACCATTTCCTTTGTCTTATCATCACCATGGGCTGTCAAAACCATTGTTCTTTGTGTAAAATGGGTCGAAAACAACTGGACCACTATTCTAGTTTAAATAACTCACTTTAAGCTCCTTCCTCATCGCTCTTATGAACTTTCACAAGGTTGCAACGAGGAATTGGGCTTTGCTCATAGACAAATCCCAATCCAAAATTAGTGCAATTGACCCACACAATCAGTGCCAAGGAATAATGTGTTCAACAACTCCCCTTAAAAAATAAAACATGAGCCACGAGCCAAAATCCCGCCTTCTAACAAAACCAAATATAGACCAGACGGAATTACAAATTCAAAATTCAAATTTGAATGCTTTTAGCGCCTTTACTAAATTCAAAATAAAATGGAATTGGGAAAACAACGGTAGACGAGGAATCCAACGGAGGTCGCAGAAGGAGACGGGGAATCCAACGGAGGTCACAGGAGGAGACAAGGTAGGTCTGACCGTGGTTTCTGATAAGAAGAGTGGAAACGTCGAGGTCAGAAACAAAGATGGCAGAAGTCACTATAATCGGCGAGAAATATACAATTATCGGAAAACCAATATTGTTACGCCTCCAATTCTTTTTTCGTTAATTGGCAACCGTGCGGCACCGCCTAAGTAGCTAACATGTTCCATTGTTAAGTTATTTTGTGAACTACACCTAACATTCATCATCTTTCATTAACAATATTAATGTGTGGAATCCATTAACATCATAAACATTTAACCATAAACATTCAACACAGCAGAGAGGACACCATCATATGCAATAATAAGATTTTATTATGATTTTATGAGAAAATAGCTGACTAGGAGCAAATGCTCCACTGGCATTATACGCGTGTCTTTTGCCACCGGGCGCCCACCTCGTGCACACCTTGCACGGTGGTCACACATATACAATCCACACTTCACCTTTTTTTCACTTGCCGAACTCAGCGTGCACGGGTGCCCACACCAAGGTCACCCGCCACCCTCAGTTGGTCATTCACCACAACTCGTGCACGAGTCGGGTGTGCGCGCCTTCGTGCGGCCATCCACCTGCACGCGTTCAGCTGTTGGGAGGGCGCGCCTTGGTGCGACCCTCCACCCGCACCCGTTCACCCATCGGGCGAGCGCGCCTTCGTGCGGCCCTCCACCGGAACCCGTTCACCGAACTCGTGCCCGACTAGCGGGCGCATGAACACCTGCAGTTCTACACCTTACTATGCCTGCTCCTCGCACTTCACCTCCAAACTTGTTCGATGAGCGAATGTGATTGAATTCCTTGCTTCCCAACTCGCACCAATAATATATATGGTGGGTGGGCGAGTCGTGCCACCTGGCCGACTTTGTGTTTTGTTGCAAAACTCGTCTAGGTGGTGGGCTAGCCTGCCCAGCTCGCGGGACTGCCCCCTCCTCTGCTCGCCCATTCACAACGCCACTCGATCGGCCCGCAGGTAGCTCGTCTAGCTTGCCGCCTATAAACCATGCAACCGCACCTTGCCTGCATATGTATGCCTCGTCTGCTCGGTCACGTTTCTGCCTGTTTCGCTAGCTCGTCCATTCAGTGGGTGCTCTCGGGCGACTTGCAAGCCGCAGGGCGTTACATTCTCCCCCACCCGAAAGCATTGCCGTCCCTGGCAATCCGGCTCTCCTCCGTAGCTTCTTGTCATACTTCACAATCTTCCGCTTCCATCTCCAAAGTGAGTCCTCCGTTTCCCAGCTGTCCTCCTCTAGTGCATTCTTCCATCTGACAAGAAATTCCCGTCTCATGTGGCAACCAATCCCTGTAGATCGAACACTTAGAATCTTGTCCATCTCTAGGTGAGGCTTGTCCACAATCATGGTTGGTCCCCTCGGTAGTTCCACCCTCTCTAAATGATCAGCATCAAGTTTTCATCTCTTCAACTGACTCATGTTAAAAACTGGATGCTTCATGTGCATATGGCATGGAAGCTCCAACTCGTAAGCAACTTCCCCCACTCTCTTCTTCACCTAGAATGGTCCCTCATACTTCCTTGTCAGTTTGCTCGCAGTCCCCTTAGGTGGTTGAAACTGATCTCCGATAATCCTGACAAACACCATATCTCCCACACTGAAGTGTGGATCCCGTCTTCCCTTATTTTCCCATTTCTTCACTCTCCTTGCAGCTTCGTGCAAGAACAACCGTGCCAACTCCAAGGTCTCATCCCAAGCTTTCATGAACTTCTTCGCATGAGGACTTCTCAACAAACCTTCTATCACTACGGTATGCGGTGTGACTGACATTTGCCCATTCACCAACTTAAATGGACTATACTCCGTCGCATAACTCTTTTTTATGTTGTAGCTAAACTGAGCCACATCCAAGAGCTCAGGCCAATTCTTCTGATCAGCTGTCACATAATGTCTCAAGTAATCCTCCAGCAATGCGTTGATCCTCTTGGTCTGTCCATCTGTCTGCAGATGGTAACTTGAACTCATCAACAAATCTGTGCCGACTAACTTGAACAATGTGGTCCAAAATCTGCCTGTAAATCGCGGATCTCGATCCAACACGATGCTTAATGGCATCCCCCAATACTTCACTATGTTCTTGAAGAACAACTCCATAGTCTGCTCGGCTCCACACGGCATCTTTGTTGGAACAAAGACAACATACTTGGAAAAACGATCAACCACGACCATTATCCCATTATACCCCTGTACCTATAGCAACTGAGTAATGAAGTCCATCGAGACACTCATCCATGGTCTCTCAAGAATCGGTAAAGGCTGCAACAAACCTCCTTGCCTCTGAGTATCTGATTTGTCCTACTGACAAATGATGCACGTATGTACATACTCCTCTACATCCTCCCGCATCTTCTCCCAAAAGGATCCTCTTTCCAACAATGCCAAAGAACGATGCTGCCTTAGGTGGCTAGCCCACGGTGAGTCGTGGCACTCCTTCAAAAGGTGCCTCCTGAGCCCAGATGACTTTGGAACATAGAGTTGGTTTCCAAAGAACAAGAATCCATCTCGGAGAAAGAACTTTTGTGTCTTCCCCTCCTTTATCTGCTTCACTATATTCTGTGCGTGAGTATTGGTCTCAACACTTTCCTTGAGCTTATTCTGCATATCGTCTGCTTGTTTAGTGCATGGTAATCACAGCACATCCGTAGCTCATTCGAATCCTTCTTCCGCTGGAACAATACCGGAGCTCCATAAGGGGACCTTGAAGGTCTGATGAAACTTGCATTAGTTAACTCCTTTAACTATCGTTTCAGCTCCTCCAACTCAGGTCCTGACAACCGATAAGGTGCTTTAGCTGGAGGTTGCTTCTCTGGCTCAAGATCTATGCTATGGTCCACTGCACGCCTTGGTGGAAGATTCTTTGGTAGCTCATCAGGCATCAAATCTGCATATTTGGCCAATACCTCAGAAATCTCGGCTGGAACAGGCGTCCCCACTCCATCACCTTCGACTCCCTTGATCATCACCGCATATGTCTCTATATCTAACTCCTTCATAGCCTTAGCCTTCAAATTCCATATACAGAAATTGCGCATATATGGAAATTGTGCATATACGGAAGATATGCGCATATCTTTCATATATCCCTAACTTTCCTATATGTGCATATCTTCCGTATATGCACGTCGTTTATGTATCTGCATCGTATATGCGCAAATTCCATATACAGAAATTGCGCATATACGGAAATTGTGCATATACGAAAGATATGCGCATATCCTCCGTATATGCACAATTTCCATATATGCGCAATTTCTGTATATGGAATTTACGCATATACGATGCAGATACATAAACGACGTGCATATACGGAAGATATGCGCATATAGGAAATTTAGGGATATACGGAAGATATGCGCATATATATCTTCCGTATATGCACAATTTCTGTATATGCGTGTATCTTCCGTATATGCACAATTTCCATATATGCGCAATTTCTGTATATGGAATTTGCGCATATACGATGCAGATACATAAACGACGTGCATATACGTAGGATATGCACATATAGGGAAGTTAGTGATATACGGAAGATATGCACATATCTTCTGTATATGCGCAATTTCCGTATATGCGCATATCTTCCCTATATGCACAATTTCCGTATATGCCAAATTTCTGTATATGGAATTTGTGCATATACAATGTAGATATATGAACGAAGATATGCGCAAAGTCCATATAAAGAAATTGCGCATATACGGAAATTGTGCATATATGGAAGATATGCACATATACGGAAAGTGCGCATATACGGGAGATATGCGCATATCTTCCATATATCCCTAACTTTCCTATATGTGAATATCTTTCATATATGCACGTCATTTATGTATCTGCATCGTACATGTGCAAACACCATATACAGAAATTGCGCATATACGGAAGTTGTGCATATACGAAAATACGCGCATATCTTCCGTGTGCATATATCTTCTGTATATGCACAATTTCCGTATATACGCAATTTCTGTATATGGAATTTGCACATATACGATGCAGATACATAAACGACATGCATATACGCAAGATATGCACATAAAGTAAAGTTAGGGATATACAGAAGATATGCGCATATCTTCCGTATATGCGCAATTTCCGTATATATGCATATCTTCCGTATATGCACAGTTTCCGTATATGCGCAATTTCTGTATATGGAATTTGCGCATATACGATGCAGATCACATATCTTCCGTATATGTGCAATTTCCGTATATCCGCATATCTTTCGTATATACACAATTTCCATATATGCGAAATTTCTGTATATGGACTTTGCGCATATCTTCGTTCATGTATCTACATTGTATATGCGCAAATTCCATATACATAAATTTCGAATATACGGAAATTGTGCATATACAGAAGATATGCGCATATCTTCCGTATATCCCTAACTTTCCTATATGTGCATATCTTCCGTATATGCACGTCGCTTATGTATCTGCATCGTATATGCGTAAATTTCATATATAGAAATTACGCATATATGGAAGATATGCGCATATCTTTCGTTGCGCATATCTTCCGCATATGCACAATTTCCGTATATGCGCAATTTCTGTATATGGAATTTGCGCATATACGATGCAGATACATAAACGGCGTGCATATACGGAAGATATGCACATATAGTAAAGTTAGGAATAAACGGAAGATATGCGCATATCTTTCGTATATGATCAATTTCTGTATATGCACAAATTCCGTATATGCGAAATTTCTGTATATGGAATTTGCGCATAAATGATGTAGATACATGAACGAGGATATATACAAATTCCTTATACAGAAATTGCGCATATACGGAAAATATGCGCATATATTCCGTATATCCCTAACTTTCATATATGTGCATATTTTTCGTATATGCATGCTGTTTATGTATCTGCACCGTATATGCGCAAATTCCATATACAGAAATTGCGCATATACGGAAATTATGCATATACGGAAGATATGAGTCTATCTTCCGTATATGCAAAATTTCTGTATATAGAATTTGCGCATATACGATGCAGATAAATAAACGACGTGCATATACGGAGTATATGCACATATAGGAAAGTTAGGGATAGACGGAAGATATCCTCATATTTTCCGTATATGCACATATCTTCTGTATATGCACAATTTCCGTATATGCGCAATTTCTGTATATGGAATTTGCGCATATACTGTTGGAAATAATACTGAGAGGGGGGGGTGAATCAGTATTATCTAATTCTTTTAATAAATCTTCCTTATTTTTTCTTTGAATTAGTTTTGCATGTCAGTACCATAAAATAATGAGCATGAACAAATAAAACAGATAGTCACACCAAAGAACACAAGATGTAAGGTGGAAACCCAATGTGGGTGAAAACCACCTGCTGCAATATGTCTCTATCTTCTTTCAAATTAGAAACTCCTTTTACAATGGTTTTGTACTGGTGCAATCCTTTACCAGTACGCAGGCTGCAACCTGCAGAGAGCTACAACTCTCTCTCGTTTTCCAGTCTCTCATGGAAGGGAGCTACAACCCCCTACTTCTTTTCTTACAAGGACCACTTTTCATAAATTTTCAAACTGGATCCATAAGCATCAAATGATCATCAAGTATAAGAGAATCACCCAATCAACTGTAGTAATCAGATCAACAATAATAGGACCAAACCCAGAGCACAACAATGATAAACAAAGATTTTAAGAGAAGTAAGCACCCTGCTCAACTGCTCGCCTGCTTACGTAAGCACCCTACTCAACTGCTGGCCTGCTTACAGTACTCACCCTGCTCAACTGCTTGCCTGCTTACAGTACGCACCCTGCTCAACTGCTAGCCTGCTTATGTACGCACCCTGCTCAACTGCTAGCCTGCTTATGTACGCACCCTGCTCAACTGCTAGCCTGCGTACCTCGCTCTGAGTCCATTGAACTGCCTGCGGACCTCCACACCTGCAACCCTTCTGTGCCTGCGTACCGGCGCACCTGAAACCCTTCTGTGCCTGCGTACCGGCGCACCTGAAACCCTTCTGTGCCTGCACACCGGCGCACCTGAAACCCTTCTGTGCCTGCGTACCGGCGCACCTGAAACCCTTCTGTGCCTGCATACAAGCGCACCTGAAACCCTTCTGTGCCTGCGTACTGGCGCACCTGAAACCCTTCTGTGCCTGCGTACCGGCGCACCTGAAACGCTTCGTTCCTGCGTATGTACGCACTTTTCTCTCACTGTACCTGCGTACCTTCGGGCATAGATGATTTCAAGACTTCAGAAATAACCCAGACAGTCAGATCTACAGATCTGAACATGCGCCGAAGAGATCTCGGTCCATCAGTAGATTCGCCTTCTTTAGATCTAGACCAGATCTAGTCCTCATAAGATATTCAACCAAAGACATACTCAAGCCAAATGATCTCCTTTGCTTTATATAGGAAAGCTCTTCCTCAAAACATGGATCAATACCACGAGCCGACACCATAATAACACAATACCGTCGGCTAAATACCAAGAGTAAAACATAAGAAAACCCCACATGTGAATTTCTTTGCCTTGAAATGTGTGCACTGGGGGTACGCACCTCCTGAACGGGATAACTGCGGGTATGTACGCACTTTATGTAACACTGACCTGCGTGTACGCACCTTATGCAAGGTGTACCTGCGTACCCCTTATTTTCTTCAATATTTGATAGCTGATCATCAATCTCTGCTGCTGACTTGAAGTACTGTGATCTATCACCTGAATGGGTTGCCATCAAGGACAACACTTTAGCCATAATGCCAACAATCTCCCCCTTTGGACTTGATGGCAACCTCAAAGCTTCAGCTTCATTCTCCCCCTTTGACATCAAGGGCAAAGGGTTATGCTCCCCCTAAGAACATGCTCCCCCTGAATATGAACTAGATCTGCAACGAAGAACCATAATCCACCATGAAAGAGATAGAGACATATTGCAGCTACTTCCAAGATCTCCTTCTGCACATCCTCCATAATGCCAACAATGCATTATATGCTCCCCCTGAACCTGTACCATCAATCAGAAGAGGTTCAGCAATAGGATGATGCATCAACAACCCCCAGCTTTTGCCTGAGGTATTCAAAAGTGTCCCTGGGCAATGGTTTGGTGAGAATATCAGCAACTTGTTCCTTAGAAGGAACATACTCCAACTTGACCTTCTGTTCAAGCACTTGTTCCCGGAGAAAATGATACTTGATTGGTATGTGCTTGGTTTTTGAATGCATAACAGGATTCTTTGAGATGCTGATTGCACTTGTGTTATCACATAAGATGGGGATTGGTGGTGTACAAGTGATTTGAAAATCCTGCAAAGTCTGCATCATCCAAAGGAGTTGGGTGCAACAAGATGCAGCAGCAACATATTCCGCTTCAGCTGTAGATAAGGCAATCGAACTCTGTTTCTTGCTGAACCAAGATACCAGTCTGGAACCCATAAAGAACGCACCACCACTTGTGCTTTTCCTGTCATCCACGCTTCCGGCCCAATCTGCATCTGTATAAGCATGAAGTGTAAGATCTGTATCTCTAGGATACCATAAGCCATAATTTTGAGTCCCTTGAAGATATTTGAAAATTCTCTTCACTGCCTGAAGATGAGTCTCCTTCGGATTTGCCTGAAATCTTCCAACTATTCCAACTGCATGCATGATGTCTGGGCGGGTACCTGTCAAATAAAGTAAACTTCCAATCATAGATCTGTAGGTTGGTTGATGTACTGCTGCAGATTCATCATTTGCACTGAGGCTACATCCTGTGACCATGGGTGTACATACTGGTTTTGCATCTTCCATACCATATTTCTTCAAAATCTGTTTGAGATACTTGGTTTGAGATAAAAAGATTCCTCCTTCTTTTTGTTGGATTTGCAAACCAAGGAAATATGTCAGTTCTCCTAGCAAGGACATTTCAAATTCTTTCTGCATGACCAAGGCAAAGTTTTGACTCATAGCTTCTTCATTGCTCCCAAAAATAATGTCATCTACATACACAACAAGTATTAGCAATTTGTCATTTTCAACTTTTATATAAAGATTGCTATCTGCCGATCCTTTTGAAAAGCCTTGTTGATGAAGATATTTGTCCAAACGGTAGTACCAAGCCCTTGGAGCTTGTTTGAGACCATAGAGAGCCTTTTTCAATCTGCATACAAGGTTTGGATCATTTCCAAGAATGAACCCATCTGGCTGTTCAATGTACACTTCTTCTTCCAAGTCTCCATTCAGAAAGGCTGATTTCACGTCCATTTGAAATACTTTGAAGTTTTGAAAACTTGAGAGAGCAAGGAACATTCGGATGGCCTCAAGTCTTGCAACAGGAGCAAAGATTTCTTCAAAGTCTATTCCTTCTTGCTGCGCATACCCTTTACAAACAAGTCTGGCTTTGTTTCTAATTACTTCTCCATTTTCATTCACTTTGTTTTTGAAGACCCATTTTGTCCCGATAACATTCTTATCTTTTGGTTTAGGAACCAGCTCCCAAGGGTTGTTCTTTTCGATTTGCTCAAGTTCTTCATCCATTGCTTTCACCCAACATTCATCTTTGCATGCCTCTTTCACATTTTGTGGTTCAGTAGAGGAGAGTAATGCCAAATAGCTTGAAGCTTCTGCAACTGTTCTTCTTGTTTGTACACCTGCTTCTTTCTGCCCCATAATCTGAGATTCTGGATGATTCTTCTGAACATATCTGGATGGAGTCTTTTCTTCTATTCTTGTTTGCTCCTCTAGTTCTTCTTGAGGTTCTTCTTCTTCATCATTCTGTCGTTGGGGGTAGCCTTCATCTTCTTCTTCATGATGTACTTGCCTAGGAATGTATCCCTTCTCATCAACCACTACATCAATGCTGTCAACAATTCTGCCAAGTCTTTTATTGTAGCATTTGTATGCTTTGCTATGTGGAGAGTAACCAAGAAGAATGCCTTCATCTGCTCTAGGTTCAAGTTTGCCCAGCTGCTCATCAGTATTCTTGATATAGCATTTGCTCCCAAAGATTTTGAAGTGCTTTACCGAAGGAGTCCTACCACTCCAGAGCTCATGAGGAGTTTGAGTGTTGTTCACCCGGACATTTGTTTTGTTAAGAATAACAACCGCAGCATGTGCAGCTTCACCCCAGAAAGTTGCGAGAGTTCCTGACTCATCAAGCATAGCACGAGCCATTTGTTGGATTGTTCTGTTCATTCTTTCCACAACTCCATTTTGCTGAGGGGTTCTTGTTGTAGAGAATTCTCTTCTTATCCCATGTTCTTCACAGAAATCGAAGAATTCATTTGAAGTAAATTCCCCACCTCTGTCGGATCTGAGGCACATAATTTTGTGACCTGATTCATTTTCAACCAAGGCTTTGAAGGATTTGAATTTTTCTAATGCTTCATCTTTGTGCTTCATAAGTCCTAACCAGACAAACCTGGAGAAATCGTCAATGAATAATATCAAGTATTCTTCTCCTCGAGGTGTTCTTTTCCTGAAAGGACCGCATGTATCTGTATGTACTAGCTCAAGAGGCATGCTAGCTGAACCTTCTTTCCCTGGAAAGTTAGTTCTGGTTTGTTTTCCAAACTGACATGATTTGCATATGGTGTTGTCAGGAATTTTGATATCTGAAAGATCGCGAACTGCCTGATATTTTCATGCTTTCCTTATTTGTGAAAAGCTTAGATGTCCCAACCTCCGATGCCATAACCAGTGCTCATCATCCTTGCTCAGATAGCATTGTTGTTGTCCTTCTTCAAATATGTACAGATTATTTGGAGTTCTTTTGCCTTTGATCACTGTTTTACCTGTATCAAGATCACGAACAAGACATCCATTTGATCTGAATATGACCTCGGTTCTTTGATCACACATCTGGCTGACACTTAGAAGATTATGCTTCAATCCATCAACATACAAAACATTTCCAGCCTTGACCTTTTCTTTTAACTGAGCAATGCCTTTTCCTTTTATAGTTGCAGGAGTATCATTTCCAAAAGAGACTTTCTTTCCTTTTTCTAGAGCAGAAAATGACTCAAGTTTTTCTTTATCACCTGTCATATGCTTCGAACATCCACTGTCAATGTACCATAGATTTTCCTGTCCCTCTGCATAAAATGTTATCCCACCTCTTTCTGTTTGTGGTTCCTTTATTCTCCATGTTTTGGTGCTTGAGGCTTGTTCCTTTTTCTGCTGAAACCTGCTCCTGCATTCAGAGTCTTCATGACCAAAGTTATTGCAAATAGAACATTCAACTTCATTTTCAAGAACCGAAAAGTTGTTATAGGTCCTTTTTGTAATCCCGGTCATACTTCTTTGTTTTTGAGCTTCCCTAGTCATGATTGTTTTATATGCAACACATTGAGCTGTTTTGTGACCAAAGTTATGGCAAGAAAAGCATTGTCCATTGAAGAAACTTCTGCGGTTATCGAATCTACCAGCCAATTGATTGTAATTTCTATTGTCATCTATTCTTGAACCAAATTGAGAAGATTTTACCTGTGGCTGGTTGTAGCTTTTGTTCACCCTTAAGATGGATTGCCCCTGATAGTTTCTGTTTGTAATTCGTCCCTGCTTTACCTGATGATCTTCATTGTGCTTTTGCTCATTTCTTCTTGCTGCATCAAGATAACTTTTTGAGGTGGATGCTTGAGAAGTTTCTCCATTATAGCCCAGACCTGTCTTGTTTAGTGGAGACCGCTGCACATTGATAATCTCATCCAAAGTTTCAGATCCTTTGACAAACTTGAGATTAATAGCCTTTGTTTTTAAGTATGGGGGGTTTACGCAGTGCATTATATTAGATATCATTTTGGGATTCAACTGCGTTAAGTAAGTCATTCACGTATGACCATTTCCATGAGAGGTAGTCGTAACTGACTAATTTCTCATGATTTTTTAATAGTTCACTTAGCACTCATTGCATCGGGTGATGCTCACAGGGGTGAAGAAGTGGGATTGAAAGACCAACAATTTCACCTTCTAATTTTTCAAGATGTTTTTCCTTTTCATCAATTTGAAATTGTAGAGTATCAATGATCATGTTCTTTTCTTCTATACATCTCTTGAGTCTAGTAATTTCATCATAAAGGTTATCCATATCTATAGCATCCATATAATCATCATCTTCAAATGCCATTAACAACTTATATTCATTACCTTGTTCATCTTCATCACTGTTTGATAGACCATCACTATCTTCATGAGTGTAGTAGCTTTTCTTATTTGCATTCTGTTTCTTGTTCCATCTAGCAGGTTCCTTTCCTTTATTCTTATAAGGACATTTTGCAGCATAATGACCTACTCTTCCACAAGCAAAGCATTTAAAAGGTAACTTACCTCTGAACCTTCCAGAACCCCTTTGAAGATTTCTGACAAAATTTTATTCTTCTTCCTCTTCTTCTGGGACGTGGCTTGCTTCATAATAATCTCCTTTGCCTGATGCCTTGAAAGCAGCTTCTCTTCT
Source organism: Pinus tabuliformis (assembly GCA_031772625.1). NCBI lineage: Eukaryota > Viridiplantae > Streptophyta > Pinopsida > Pinales > Pinaceae > Pinus > Pinus tabuliformis. The sequence goes on along the minus strand of CM062814.1, from coordinate 659,297,922 downwards.
GTCTGATGGACCTCCCTTTCTCATTTCATAAGCAGTTAGAATTCCATGTAGCTGAGACATAGTAAGAATTCGTAGATTTTCCTTTTCTTCTATTGCAGATACTTTAGATTCAAACTTGGGGGACAATGATCTTAGAACCTTTTCAACCACAATAGCCTCTTTTATTTCTTCACCCAAATTTTTCATACAATTAACAACCTCATCTACCCGAAGAAAATAGTTAGCCACACTTTCATCATTATACATTTTGAGAGTCTCATACTGAATTCTGAGAGTTTGAAGTTTAGCACGCTTTACCTGTTCATCTCCTTCATAGCTCGTGACAATTTTGTCCCATATCTCTTTTGCGGATTTATAGTGCATTACCTTCATGAATTCTGATTGAGATATACATCCTAATAGAGTACTGACTGCTTTCGCATTTGTTTCATACTTCTTTTTCTCGGCTGCATCTGTAGGAGTAGCTGAAGGAAAAGCGTAGCCTATCTCTACGATGTCCCAAACTTCTGTACCAAGAGATTGAAGATAGGCAGTAACTCTTACCTTCCAATAATTGAAGTTTGTCCCATCAAAAACTGGTGGCCTGATTGATGCTTCTCTCTCGTAGTTGCTCATGATGAACGATCTACCTTCAAGCGATCAAGCTTCTCTGAAGGACCTGCTCTGATACCAATTGTTGGAAATAATACTGAGAGGGGGGGTGAATCAGTGTTATCTAATTCTTTTAATACATCTTCCTTATTTGTTCTTTGAATTAGTTTTGCATGTCAGTACCATAAAATAATGAGCATGAACAAAGAAAACAAAGTCACACCAAAGAACACAAGATGTAAGGTGGAAACCCAATGTGGGTGAAAACCACCTGCTGCAATATGTCTCTATCTTCTTTTAAATTAGAAACTCCTTTTACAATGGTTTTGTACTGGTGCAGTCCTTTACCAGTACGCAGGCTGCAACCTGCAGAGAGCTACAACTCTCTCTCGTTTTCCAGTCTCTCCTGGAAGGGAGCTACAACCCCCTACTTCTTTTCTTACAAGGACCACTTTTCATAAATTTTCAAACTGGATCCATAAGCATCAAATGATCATCAAGTATAAGAGAATCACCCAATCAACTGTAGTAATCAAATCAACAATAATAGGACCAAACCCAGAGCACAACAATGATAAACAAAGATTTTAAGAGAAGTAAGCACACTGCTCAACTACTCGCATGCTTACGTAAGCACCCTGCTCAACTGCTGGCCTGCTTACAGTACTCACCCTGCTCAACTGCTTGCCTGCTTACAGTACGCACCCTGCTCAACTGCTAGCCTGCTTATGTACGCACCCTGCTCAACTGCTAGCCTGCGTACCTCGCTCTGAGTCCATTGAACTGTCTGCGGACCTCCGCACCTGCAACCCTTCTGTGCCTGCGTACCGGCACACCTGAAACCTTTCTGTGCCTGCGTACCGGCGCACCTGAAACGCTTCGTTCCTGCGTATGTACGCACTTTTCTCTCACTGTACCTGCGTACCTTCGGGCATAGATGATTTCAAGACTTCAGAGATAACCCAGACAGTCAGATCTACAGATCTGAACATGCGCCGAAGAGATCTCGGTCCATCAGTAGATTCGCCTTCTTTAGATCTAGACCAGATCTAGTCCTCATAAGATATTCAACCAAAGACATACTCAAGCCAAATGATCTCCTTTGCTTTATATAGGAAAGCTCTTCCTTAAAACATGGATCAATACCACGAGCCGACACCATAATAACACAATACCGTCGGCTAAATACCAAGAGTAAAACATAAGAAAACCCCACATGTGAATTTCTTTGCCTTGAAATGTGTGCACTGGGGGTACGCACCTCCTGAACGGGATAACTCCGGGTATGTACGCACTTTATGTAACACTGACCTGCGTGTACGCACCTTATGCAAGATGTACCTGCGTACCCCTTATTTTCTTCAATATTTGATAGCTGATCATCAATCTCTGCTGCTGACTTGAAGTACTGTGATCTATCACCTGAATGGGTTGCCATCAAGGACAACACTTTAGCCATAATGCCAACATATACGATGTAGATACATGAACGAAGATATATACAAATTCCATATACAGAAATTGTGCATATAAGGAAGATATGCGCATATACGGAAATTGCGCATACACAGAAGATATGGGCATATTTTCCCTATATCCCTTTTCTCTATGTGCATATCTTCCACATATGTACGTCGTCTATGTATCTACATCGTATATGTGCAAATTACATATACAGAAATTATGCATATACAGAAAATATGCGCATATATGGAAATTGCGCATATACGGAAGATATGGAAGATTTGTGCATATCTTCCATATATCCCTAACTTTTCTATATGTGCATATCTTCTATATATACACGTCGTTTATATATCTGCATTGTATATGCACAAATTCAATATACAGAAATTTCGCATATACGGAAATTGTGCATATACGGAAGATAGGCGCATATTTTCCGTATATGCACGATTTTCGTATATGCGCAATTTTTGTATATGAAATTTGTGCCTATACGATGCAGATACATAAACGACGTGCATATACGGAAGATATGCACATATAGGAAAGTTAGGGATATACGTAAGATATGCGCAATTTATTCCGTATATGCGCATATCTTCCGTATATGCACAATATCCGTATATGCGCAATTTCTTTATAAGGAATTTGTACATATCCTCGTTCATGTATCTACATCGTATATGCGCAAATTTCATATATAGAAATTTCGCATTTACGGAAGATACGCGCATATACGGAAATTGCGCATATCTTCCATATATCCCTAACTTTCTTATATGTGCATATATTACGTATATGCACATCGCTTATGTATCTGCATCGTATATGCACAAATTTCATATACAGAAATTGTGCATATATGGAAATTGTGCATATACGGAAGAATATGCACAATTTGCGCATATATGGAAATTGTGCATATACGAAATAATATATTTCGTATATATTTCGTATATGCACAATTTCTGTATATGGAATTTGCGCATATACGATGCAGATATATAAGCGACATGTATATACGGAAGATATGCACATATATGAAAGTTATGGATATAGAGAAGATATGCGCATATCTTCCGTATATACGCATATCTTCCATACATGCACAATTTATGTATATGCGCAATTTATGTATATGAAATTTGCGCATATACGATGCAAATACATAAATGACATGCATATACAAAGGATATGCACATATAGGAAAGTTAGGGATATACGGAAGATATGCGCATATCTTCTGTATATGTGCAATTTTTATATATGCACAATTTCCGTATATGCGAAATTTGTGTATATGGAATTTGCGCATATACGATGTAGATACATGAACGAAGATATGCGCAAATTCCAAATACAGAAATTGCGCATATACGGAACATATGCGCATATATGGAAGAGGAAGATATCCGCTTATCTTCCGTATATCCCTAACTTTCCTATATGTGCATATGTTATGTATATGCACGTCGTTTATGTATCTGCATCATATACGCGCAAATTCCATATACAGAAGTTGCGCATATACAGAAATTGTGCATATACGGAAGATATGCGCATATCTTCCGTATATGCACAATTTCCGTATATGCGCAACTTCTGTATATGGAATTTGCGCATATACGATGCGGATACATAAACGATATGCATATACGTCATATATGCACATATAGGAATGTTAGGGATATACGGAAGATATGCGCATATCTTCCGTATATGCGCAATTTCTGTATATGCGTATATCTTTCGTATATGCGAAATTTCTGTATATGGAATTTGCGCATATACGATGTAGATACATGAACGAAGATATGCGCAAATTCCATATACAAAAATTGCGCATATATGGAAATTATGCATATACGGAAGATATGCGCATATATTTCGTATATCCCTAACTTTCCTATATGTGCGTATCCTCCGTATATGCACGTCGTTTATGTATCTGCATCGTATATGCGCAAATTTCATACAGAAATTGCGCATATACGGAAGATATGCGGATATCTTCCGTATATCCCTAACTTTCTTAAATGTGCATATCTTCCGTATATGCACGTCGTTTATGTATCTGCATCGTATATGCGCAAATTTCATATACAGAAATTGCACATATACGGAAGATATGCACATATCTTCCGTATATCCCTAACTTTCCTAAATGTGCATATCTTCTGTATATGCACGTCATTTATGTATCTGCATCGTATATGCGCAAATTCGTTATACAGAAATTGCGCATATACGGAAATTGTGCATATCTTCTATATATGCACAATTTCCGTATATGGAATTTGCGCTTATACGATGCAGATACATAAACGACGTATATATACGGAAGATATGCACATATATGAAAGTTAGAGATATACGGAAGATATGCACATATCTTCCGTATATGCACAATTTCTGTATATGGAATTTGCGCATATACGATGCATATACATAAACGACGTCCATATACGGAGGATATGCACATATAGGAAAGTTAACGATATACGGAAGGTATGCGCATATCTTCCGTATATACCTAACTTTCCTATATGTGCATATCCTCCGTATATGCATGTCGTTTATGTATCTGCATCGTATATGCACAATTTCTGTATATGGAATTTACGCATATACGATGCAGATACATAAACGACGTGCATATACAGAGGATATGCACATATAGGAAAGTTAGGGATATACGGAAGGTATGCGCATATCTTCCGTATATGCGCACTTTCTGTATATACACATATCTTCTGTATATGCACAATTTCTGTATAAGGATTTTGCGCATATACGATATAGATACGTGAACAAAGATATGCGCAAAGTCCATATACAGAAATTTCGCATATACGAAATATGCGCATATACGGAAGATTATATGCGCATATACGGAAATTGCACATATACAGAAGATATGGACATACCTTTCATATATCACTTTTTTTTCTATATGTGCATATTTTCTGTATATGCACGTCGTTTATGTATCTGCATCGTATATGCGCAAATACCATATATAGAAATTGCGCATATACAGAAATTGTGCATATACGGAAGATATGCGCATATCTTCCGTATATGTACAATTTTATATCTTTCGTATATGCACAATTTTTCCTATATGCGCAATTTCTGTATATGGAATTTGCACATATACGATGAAAATACATAAACAACGTACATATACAGAAGATATGCACATATAAGAAAGTTAGGGATATACAAAAGATATGCGCATATCTTCCGTATATGCGTAATTTCCGTATATACACATATTTTCCATATATGCACAATTTTCGTATATGCGCAATTTCTGTATATGGAATTTGCGCATATCTTCGTTCATGTATCTACATCGTATATGCGCAAATGCCATATACAAAAATTTCGCATATACGGAAGATATGCACATATAGGAAAGTTAGGTATATACTGAAGATATGCGCATATCTTCCGTATATCTCTAACTTTCATATATGTGCATATCCTCCGTATATGCACGTCGTTTATGTATCTGCATCGTATATGCGCAAATTCCATATACAAAAATTTCGCATATATGGAAGATAAAAACTTATCTTCCGTATATGCGAAATTTCTGTATATGGAATTTGCGCATATATGATGCAGATACATAAACGATGTGCATATATGGAGGATATGCACATATAGGAAAGTTAGGGATATACGGAAGATATGCGCATATCTTCCGTATATGCACAGTTTCCGTATATGCGAAATTTCTGTATATGGAATTTGCGCATATACGATGTAGATAAATGAACGAAGATATGCGCAAATTCCATATACAGAAATTGTGCATATACGAAAAATTGTGCATATATGGAAGATATGTGCATTCCGTATACGCGCATATCTTCCCTATATCCCTAACTTTCCTATATGTGCATATCTCCCTTATATATACGTCGTTTATGTATCTGCATCGTATATGCGCAAATTCCATATACAGAAATTTCGCATATACGAAAATTATGCATATACAGAAGATATGCACATATACGTAAATTCCGCATATACGAAAGATAAGCGCATATCTTCCGTATATCCCTAACTTTCCTATATGTACATATCTTCCGTATATGCACGTCGTTTATGTATCTGCATCGTATATGCGAAAATTCCATATACGGAAAATTCCATATACGAAAATTGCGCATATACGGAAATTGTACATATACGGAAGATATGTGCATATACGAAAATTGCGCATATATGCGCATATCTTCCATATATCCCTAACTTTCCTATATGTGCATATCTCCCGTATATGCACATCATTTATGTATCTACATCGTATATGCGCAAATTCCATATACAAAAATTGCGCATATACGAAAATTGTGCATATACAGAAGATATGCGCATATCTTCCGTATATCCCTAACTTTCCTATATGTGCATATCTTTCGTATATGCACGTCGTCTATGTATCTGCATCGTATATGTGCAAATTTCATATACAGAAATTGCGTATATACGGAAATTGCGCATATCGTTTGTATATGTGCAATTTCCGTATATACGACATTTCTGTATATGGAATTTGTGCATATATGATGCGAATACATAAACGATGTGCATATACGGAAGATATGCACATATAGGAAAGTTAGGGATATACGGAAGATATGTGCATATCTTCCTTATATGCACAATTTCCGTATATGTGAAATTTTTGTATATGGACTTGACGCAATCCTAATGCAATCGAAAATGATGATATGAGCTTTTTGTTTCGATGAAAATATATCTAAGGTAGGGAAAGAGTCTTTCACTTTTTCAACTGAAATATAAACAAAAACTCAAAACCCCATCATAACCCTTTTCCTAAAATGCAAATAACCAATTGGAAATCACCCAAATATTGAAAACAATTTTAAATTTTCACTTTGTCCCATAACGCAAGCAAACAATAAATCTGTATTTTCATATAATCACTCAGAAATTCTAACAATGTAAAAAGAAACCAATAATTACTAGAAATGAATTTTCCCTAATTGAATGCCATAACTCTGCTTGCAGCAACTAATTCAGTTCATAAACACTTTAGAAAATAGATAGAAAATTGATCTTTCATTTCAGAACAAGCATAAGAAGCATTTTTATAAACCAAACCTAAATTATCTTGTAAATCATTCACTTTTATATGCAAAATAATTTTTTTCAAAAGAGCAATCTGGACTAAAAACCTGATTTAATTGACAGAAGAAAGATAGACGGCCAACTCAACAGGACCAACAAATCTCTCTCTTGATAGGTCAACCATTCATGAGACAAGACTCAACCCTAATTTACAAAAGAAAGACTAATTGCAAGAAAAAACCAAAATAACATTCAATCAGACTAACAAACACTCACAAGAGATTCAAATACGTGTGAAACAACAGGAAAGAACAAAAACTTTGGATTTGAAGAGGAAATAAGTGATTTTTTCAAAAGTTCCATGTATGTGCCCAGGCTCTAGAGTAAACAAGTGTGAATGTGCTTTGTTGCTAAAGGGTAAATGTGCAGAAGTGTTCACTGTGCCAAAAGTATAAGTGTGCACAACGGAAACATTAAGAAAAATAAAAAATAAATCAAATCCAACTCAAAATCCAAATTTCTAAAATTCTCAGACACTCGAGTAAGGCTTGTGTGGTGGGTTGAAAATATCAAACAAGGAAAAAGACAAAGATTGAAATGATTCCCCAACAGACTCACCAATTTGTGATGTGGACAAATCCCTCTTGCAAGCAAGAATGATCTCCTTAGACTTCAAAGAATCCTAGCAACAAACAAACAATAACTGCTACTTTTCTCTAGGTTCTGATCGACTGAAAGCAAATAGAACGAAAGAGGCCTCTTACTAGTTTAACGAATTGATTCATGAAGTCCGTCAAAGATTTCAATCATTTGCTCTTTGATGCTCTAAATGTCCTCTCGTCGCTCTCTTTTATGTATTACCCTAGCTCTGTCGATTGCAATATATTCTGAATGCGATACAGTTATACTACAATTGATAGTTTCATTAGGTCCACCGCTTATCGCAATCGCATATCACCCATGCCACATTCACAAACCATAAGACTCGCCGGTTCCCGTCGATTGCGATTTGTGGTGGAGTTGTCAGTGCCAATAGTTTATGGCTGCCGCATGGCGAAATTTTTACCCAATTAGCTCTTTTTGGAGCGAAATTGTGGGATCATGCTAGAAATTGTGCAATTTGTGGAGCGAATATTGAGAAAACTAGGAGAGGTCATAACTTCTTCAGTTCTTGACCAAATTGGAAAAAAAAATATAGGATAGATCGCCATTTTTGGATATTCTGGACTCATAGGAGGAGGTTTCAGAGGCATTTGAGCATTCTAAACACATCTTTTTACACTTTTGAGCATAATAGAGAGGCCCAAGCCATTGGAAGCTGGACCAAGGAGACGTAGCCCAGGAGGGATGAACTCCTTTATCATGCTCCTGTTGTAATGTTCTTTTTATGATGTTCTATACATGTTTATGTTGTTGTTCAGTCTCTTAATTATGTTAAATTTCTCATAAAATTAACATAGAAACTCATCATTTCACTTGCAAAAATTCATGAATCCTTAAGAAAAATGAAAGCATTTTGTTTCTAGTCTGAGGAGGATCTTAGCACAACAATCTAATATTCTAAATTAGGTCACTTGTTTTAGTAAATTACACGAGCTTGTGAATCTATAGAAAAATCTACATGGTATCAAAGCTGAGAACAATATACTAGAGGAGATTTCGAAGTTTTGAGTTTTGGGTTACATGTGAAGTTTGAATTTTCAATATATACTTCAGGATCGAAAGATGGTGTTCTATGGTTTGCGGCTCGAGTATGCCTTGGATGGAAACTCGAATTATATAGCCTGGAAGGACAGGCTTGAGGTCATGTTGGAAGACAATGGCTTGAAGGAATTCATTGATGAGGACATTCCTAAGCCACCAGCATCAGATGCTCATAATCTGGCCGAATGGAAGTAGTGTGTGGCAAGCATGAGGTGCATAATCCTTGACGGAGTTCGAAACCACATTGTCTCGAGTCTCCATGGGAAGGAAAATCCGCATGATATGTGGAAAGCATTGAAGGACATTTTCTAGAACAACAGTGACCAAAGGAAGTTGGCACTGAAAGATAAACTTCAAAAAATCAAGATGGAGGCAGGCGACTCAATTCCAAATTACTTGACCAAGTTCACTCAATGTCATGAAGAAATTGGAAGTGTTGGAATCACTGTTTTCGAAGATGATATGGTGAGTCTTTCTCTTCTTGGACTCCCAAAGAGTTGGCATAGTTATTAGGACTCTGTCAATGGTCAGGAGAAGCTATCATATTGGGAACGACTGTGGTCAGATTTGATGTAGGAGGAGATCAGGAGGAACACCAGAGATGGGACCTCTTCCATGGAAGTGGTAGAGGATTTTTCCTTAGCGAGTAAGGCAAAGAAGGCCAAGGGAAAGATGTCCCAAGGTGAGGAGGGCGGAAAGAAGATGGACTTAATGAAAGTCAAGTGTTTTCACTGTCACGAACACAGGAACTATGCTAAGAACTGCCCACAGAAGAAAGAAAGCAAGAAGGAGCTGACAGTAGCGACAACAGGTGAAGCTCTAGCTTCACAATTCGAACTTGATTTTACTCTCATTTCATGCATGGCCGACACTGCCATGGGAGGCATGTGGTATCTTGACAACGGTGCATCATTCCATATGATGGGGAATAGAGATCTCTTTAGTGATTTTGAGGAGAAAAATCTCAAGCAGAGCATAGAGTTTGGAAATGACGAGAGGTATAGAGCTACCAGGATTGGTACGGTTACCTTTCAGAGGGAGTCTGGATCCCCTCTAAGGATCACAGATGTGATATATGTTCCATGACTAAAGAAGAATCTTGTTTCAGTTACAATATTGGAAAATCGTGGCTATAAAGTGGTTTTTAGTAATGGGAAGGTTTTCCTTATATGCATCACTATTAGGAATTTACCGGAGAAAGATAAATTATTACTGAGATTTACAGAGAGGAATAATAAAATAATGAGCAACAAGTATTCACATAAACAATACACACAAGATTTAACTAGGAAAACCCTAAATCTAAGGAAAAACCCAACCCAATGAGATCTCATTAGCATTGGCCAAAACCCTAGCCAATCCAGCCAAGTGAGCCTTTACCGCTCACCTCCAGGCCTACATTAAAATGAAGTATTCCCAACTTTTATAGGCTCCACTACATGCAATACCACAGGAAGAAAACCATCGATGCACAATACCATGTGCCCCAAAACCATCACTCTTTAACTTGGTCAACTTTGACTCCATCCCGAGTCACGTTTACCTAACAATTGCCCCCTTAAACTTGACTTGGGATTCCTTGACTAACTCTAGACAAACCTGCTAAGTGAGATAACCCTGCTCACTCTAGCCCTTACCCCCTCAAAGTTTAATACCCGAGGTATCAGTTACCTGGCATCCCCCCTATAAACTAGGTATAACTGAATTTACTAGTGACTACCGAGGGGTATGCATACCATACCAATTAACCTGGCATCCCCCTTATCACCTAGGTCTAACCATGCCATACCAGGGCTTACAGCAGTATGCCCATTTACATGTAACAAAAATTGACTCCATAATATTTTGTTTTACCTTATTGATGTCTTTGTACATATGACATCAATTTCCATATAAAAAGAACCCATCTACCAGATTACATGGGTCACCAACCACTGTAACCGCCAGTTATCTAGGTGTTCTTTTCAGGTACATGGTTCATCAATTAATTAATCCACATGCACATATCCTCTCTCTTTTGCAATATAACACATGAGCATGGTCTCTTACATTGATCACAATACAATTACATGCATTACATCTATAACCCGGGCCCAAAACCGTAAGACGAGACTTCAGCTTCATATCAGAGCATATTTGCATAGCAACCAAACCTACCAAACCTTCGATTGAATCCTAACCAGAGTACAATGTGCAAAGATTCTAAGTTTTAAGTTTTCTTTGACACCACCGCTGTGTAGAGCTTACTTTGTTAATTCAAGTGTGGCCCTCGTGACCTTTGTTCAAACTATGTGTGCATTTAGAAATATTTTTCCTCTCTTGTTTCTTCGATGTAGCCCCGAGCTCACCTTCATTTCACGCCCATCTCCTTGGCCACGTCGAGGGTTGCCCTTATCACCTCCTGTTGCTTCCACATCAAGTCTTCAACGTGCTAAGTCAAGATAGGATCTAAAATGTTCGTCGTTTTTCCCAACTATAACAGCTCCAACTCGTTGGAAAGATTCATGGCCAAAACGACTCATAGAGCTGAGTCTCCAAATGAGGAAAGTCTCCATCTCTTTGTTTTGACCATCGCCGTGAAGATTAACATCCTTCATGCTATTCAAACACTTTTCCTCCTCCTCTGGCAACGATTTCTACTCCTTTAATATAGAGGGTGTGCAATAAACATTTTTGCTTCTAGATTTATTGTCCCAAAGGTAACCATACCTAGAAAAATGCTTCCTTCCCACAGCAACCGATCTCGACTTTTGCAACCTCTAGAAATCTCGACGCCATTAGTAGAAGACCCTATGGCAATAGGAACCTATTTCGGTTCCTTTAAAGAATCACTATGATTGCTTTTCCTCTTCTTAAAACAAAGGACCAGATCTACATTCTGTGATATATCTATCTATCAAATTCCTCATACAAAGCTGCTACTTGGGTGTTTTCTGAGTCTTTCATTCTCGGTCATCAACGCCTTTTCTAGCATCAGTTCTTAGCCTTGCCGCTCTTCGAGAATACATTCATAGGCCATGAAAACCACATTTCTGGCATTCATCATGAGAATTCCAGCAGTGCCATCGATGCCACCAATTTCTTTTCTTCATTCATGCTCGGCTCTGTGTGGGTAGGGTGGAAGGGTGATTGGGACCCGAAGAAGATGAGGGATCTATAATAGAAGGAGGCACCCCGCCGATATAATCCACATATCCACATTAGATATGACTAGATCTAGCTTCTTTTCATACGCAAATATGTTGACAATGAAACTCTACATAGAAGATTCGTTCTCTTCTCATGCATATTTCTCTATCCACCAGCTCTTCGACCAACGCAACATTGTTACTGTGATCCTTTTACCACCTAAAATGATTTAGTAAATCCCTTCTTGATTCTATATGGAGATCAAATGATCATAGATCTACATCGATATAGCAAATCTTGAGAGCTTTATTCATTAGACCATAAATTTTTGGCTACCCTTTCTCTCTTTGAAGCCAATTCTTGGCATTGATACCACTTGTTAGGGATTTACCGGAGAAAGATAAATTATTACCAAGATTTACTGATATTTACAGAGAGGAATAATAAAATAATGAGCAACAAGTAATCACATAAACAATACACACAAGATTTAACTGGGAAAACCCTAAATCTGGGGAAAAACCCAATCCAATGAGATCTCATTAGCATTGGGCAAAACCCTGGCCAATCCGACAAAGTGAGCCTTTACTGCTCACCTCCAGGCCTACATTACAATGAAGTATTCCCAGCCTTTTATAGGCTCCACTACATGCAATACCACAGGCAGAAAACCATGGGTGCACAATACCATGTGCCCCAAAACCATCACTCTTTAACTTGGTCAACTTTGAATCCATCTCGAGTCAAGTTTACCTAACAATCACCACGGGATAGGTGAAACAAATCGGTGCACAGGTCAAGAACTTATATGTTCTTGAGGTTAAAGATGCATGCAAAGCCTTGAGGAGCAAGGCAAATGTTAGTGACTTGGTGGTTGAGAGGGAGAGTAAATTGCCTCTCAACATGCAGCCCCAGAAGAAGCCTCAAAAGCAACTTTAGGAAATTGTGGAGTTACCACAATTGGAGGAGCTGAGAGGAGACCAGGAGGAGAGATCCACTCAAGAAGAGAAGAAGAAGTCTCAGACAATTGTGGAGCAGCCACAATTGGAGAAGTTGAGCAGAGACCGAGTGGAGGCATCCAGTCATGCAGAGACCTCCAGTAGGGGGAAATTTTGATCCAAGTGGGCAGAGGGATCACATGCAGTCATACCTCCAGGTGTGAGGTGGGTTGATGTGAAGTGATAGTCCCAAGAGAGCTGAAATTGGGCAGGGTCCATTGAGTGGTTTTATCTCATGGATCATACCTTGTTACGAGAGCCCAAATTACATTGTAGCAGGAGGAATTAGTGGGATTGATGAAATCAAAGATCAAAGTGACAGAGGCTAGAGCAGTAAAATACTGAAGAAGCATAGAGACGGGTTGACAATAGTGCAAAAAGGCAGAGTCAACATAAGCGCAGAGTTTTCAGTTGACAGAGGTAATAAGAATCAGAAACTTTGATGACAGAGGCATCATTCTGGTTCAGGTTGGATGTTTTTTTGTTTTGTTTCTAGAGTTGTTGGAGCAACAACACTAGAGAGAAGTGTTGCATGCAGAACAATCCAAAGGTTCAAGAACGGGATCAAGTTGAATTCCTTTCTTGTTGACAGGGAGTGTTGAAAATAGCAATAAGAAATGATAAAAATAGAATCCAAAAATTCCAGTTTAATTTGTCCTTGAACTAAACAGAGAATTAGTATCGAATAATATTCTCATAGCAACTTGTAATAGTTAACTAGAGTGAGTTGACTTAGTTAACTTAGGAATTTCGAGTTGGAAGTCTTTATGAAGTCATGTATATGTTGTCCCTACATTATAGGGGTCCAGGATGAGTTAATTGTGAGTTGTAATTAGTTAACTCAGTTTACTGAGTTAAGTCTAGTTAAATTAGTTCCAAACTATTTGAGGAACTAATAGTGAGTTAACAGTCAGTTAGTGCACTAATGCATTAACTAGTGCTACTCTAGTTAGCTGAAGATTCCCTCATCAGAAACTCATGCATGTCGATTCTGAGAAAGACCCAGTTGAGACTAGAGTGCAGAGACAATGTACGATTTGTTGTATAATTTTCTAAGTTGTACAGATGGTGCATGCACTAAGGAACTGAACCTTGAAGGGATTGCATAATTTTGGATGCACTGATTTCCCTTTAAGGTGGGCTAATCAGCCATAGGAACTTTCCAAGGAAATAGGGACTCGGAGAGCTATAGAATTGGCTAAGTGTTGGCGAAGAGTTTGCTTGTGAGTTGGAGATTGATTTTATTGAGTGCTGGGATTGTTCTTGTGAGAACAAGCGTTGTATTATCATCTTGGATTTCTGATTTAATGCAATACAAATAGTGGGGTTTTGAGCTGTGGCTTTCCCGTATACTTATTGTGTTATGTGCCATTGATATTATTCCTCTTGTCAATTATTTTTTTCATCGATCTTTATGGGCTTCCACTGTAAAGAGTAGAAGTAGATTCTTGTCTCTTGTTTTAGTAGATTAAATGAGCTTGTGAATCTACAGGAAAATCTACATCATTGATGGTGATAGGTTTAGGTGGTGTAGGAATCTAGCCTCTTGGGGAGCAACTTGCTAGTCATCTGGTTGCCATTTCTTAGCCAAGATTGTTTCCCGGATATTCTGGATGGTTCCCTCCCATACTGCTTCCTAAGATTGTTGGCTATTCTAAAAGGTCCTGCAGTTCCTCTCTTTTCATATAGCCCAAAGCGTGGAGTCTAGAGATAGTCCCCAAGCACGATTAAGACCAGGCTTGAGAAGAGGCATGTCCACCATAGAAGGATGGTTTCTCTAATGCTCTGATGGTCTCTATCCATCCTTCCAAAGAGATCTTCCACTTGGTGCCACTTTTGAACTGCAAAAGGACATGGATTTAACAGGTGTTTGAGATCCTCATTATGTTGACCACACATGATACAATACAAGGGTCCATAGATACCCCTTTTTTGTAGTTGATCCCAAGTGAGGATTCTACCCCTACATACCAACGAGAGAATGTATGCAACTTTCGACCACCACCCACCTTTTCAAAGCTTCTTCCAAATTAGATGGTGATGCCCCTGCTCCCATCTTGTCGTTAAACGGTAAGCCTCTTTGATGGTAAATATTACCTTTGTAGTATATCCCCATCAAAGAATGTCTGGTCCATTTTGGACTGTAAGCTTCCTGGATTCTAACTCTCTGTCTAGTTGCTTCCATTGATCTGACTCAGGGGGTTGAGGTCAATCCTGGCGTTCCTTCCATTTCCTCCAACCATCATTAGTCAGGGCATCTTTCTAATAATGATCCACCGTGTAGAAGTTCCTGCTAGTTATGTACAAAAATAAGTCACTCAAATCTTGTCTCCCAAATATTTTTTTCTCTAATACTATAAGTCTAACTGGAACAAAATTATTTTCCCATTTCTGATTTCCCAAAAAACATATTGTTTGATAAAATTGTTATTCAAATTAGTATCAAATTTTTAAATAAAATTTATAAAAAACATTTATAGAGACTTTGTTATCATTTTTTAGTAAATGAACTACATCCACCGGCCTTGCATCTAACTTTACTTATTTAGACCTAGAGTAAGCATGTATCAGCATTATTGCCCAAAAGTTTCCAAAAGTATAAAAGCATTTATGACCCATTTTAGCATTAAAATAAAATAAATGAACGACATTCATGATCCTTAGCATCTAACTTTACTAATTTTAATAGTATCATTTGTACATATTCTTGGTAGAACATGGAATACGAAAAGAATCGACAACTATACCCTTCCATTTTATTCCTTTTTAAGTAAATTAGGTTATATATTTTTATATAAATTCCAATATCTTAATTATATTTTTTTAATATGTTAGTTAGTTGTGCTATTTATAATTTAAATTTTGGCCGGTTGTCTTATATTTTATACTATATATTTCGTATAGTTGGGTTATTTATATTTTATATTTTAATTAGTTGGATTATTTATAATTTATATATTTGCTCGTTGTTATTGTTTATGTATATTTTAAATTTAAATTAAATTATAGAATTTATGAAAGTGAAAGAAGAGACATATTATGAAAGTGAGAGAAGAGGCGTATTGATATTGTTTATATATGTTTTAAATTTAAATTTGATTATTATAGAATTTTTTATTATTATAGAATTTATGCAAGTGAGAGAAGAGACTTATTGAGTAAAAGATATTCTAATAATATGTTTTTTTTTAATATTTACTTTCATCTTTATTATAATATATTGGGTTAAATTTTTTGATATTATAATAATATGTTTTTTTTAATATTTATTTTTACCCTTACTATAATATACTAGGTTCAATTTTTTGATATTATAATAATATGGTTTTTCCAATATTTACTTTCATCCTTACTATAATATATTGGGCTCAAATTTTTTTTCCATCTTACTTTCACTAATTATGATATGATTTATTATATTCACTAATTATGATATAATTTATTATATTAGGCTTAATTTTTTTTCTATCTTAATTTCACTAATTATGATATAAAGTTATTTGTTTTATTTTTTTCTAAATTTAAAAAAAAAATTATAAAATATATGAAGATATAAATAGGGTTGAGAAAAATATTGAAAAAAAATATTACAATAATGTTTTTTTTTTTGTTTTGAATATTCACTTCATCCCTACTCCGAGTCTCATAGTGTAAAGTTTAAAGAATTATAGAATATATAAGAGTGACATATTAGTATGATATGTTTTGCTCAATATATTTTTTTTTACCACCATTTTCAATATCATATATTAAAAGATTTGGGTGGAGGAAAATATTGGGCAAAATATAAATGAGAATGCTAGTGGAAATATTGGCTAAAATATGTGGGTGGGGAATATTTGGCATTTTATTTTCAAAATATATTTGAAAGTTATAGTGTGGTTTGGGGAAAATATTTGGCATTTTATTTCCCCATCATCACCCCCAAACATAGTTTTTGCCCAATATTTCCCTCAATCCCTACCCACAAGTACATTTTTTCCAATATTTCTCCCAACCCCACTCTAAAATATATTGAGGTGGGAGTTGACATTGGGAGAGATATGGGAAAAACATTCTAGGAGCCAGAGTTAAGGTTAGGGGCAATATTGAGCAAAACATTCTATATAATGGTAAGGATAAGAGTAAGGGTGGATGGAGATATTGGTCAAAAACATATTATTATAATTTTTTTTTTGCTCAATATCTTTCTTTCCCTCCACCTTCATATTTAATTATGTATTTTATTAATATTTTTACTCAATTTCACTCTTATACTTAATAGTGAAAAATATTAAATTTATTTATTTATTTAAAAACATAATTTTAATATATCTTTTAATATATTTAAAAATACAATTCAATAATTAAAAAATACCGTGGAATAAAAATTATATAATAAATAATAATAATAATAATCATTTAAATAATTAAATAATATAGTATTTACATTTTTATTTTATATTATTTTTGGAAAATTATTTATAAATTAAGTGCCAATTTTGATATTAATCATGATATAATCCAAAAAAATCTGAAATATACATAAATACTATATATATATATATATATAGATATAGATATAGATATAGATATAGATATAGATATATATATTGTGTGTGAGAGTGAGTTTGGTCGAACTATATTTTCATCATGTCCAATATATCAACCAATGGGGAATTGAATTGATCACTTCACGTCAAGAAGTACTTTAAGAGAATGTCCACTCACCATCTATCCAAAACCCTAGAGACAATATTTTATATTAATTTAATAATAATATTACAAATTAAATAAATTAATATAAATAATTCTGAATTATATTTTTTTTTTTAAATTTGAATAAATTATTTTCAATCACTTAGCTATTTCAAAATAATATATTTTATTAAAAAATAATAATTATAATTTTCATTTAAATTAGATAATGGATTAGTTTGAGTGGTTAAATATTGTGAACTACAAGTAGAATGCCATATAGACAAGTTCCAAGTTTAACTGATTTTGTGAATAATGTTGCGTTTCACATTGATGGAGAAGTGAAGGCTTAATATTTGAGCTTTATAACAAGGGATCAACATATCCCTCTATTTTATATAGGTTTGAAAATAAACTATTTTCCCAACTACTATAATTACATTATACATTTCAGAGTATTAAAATTTAAAAAAAATGATAAAAACTAATTAAATGATAACTATATTTTAAATAATTTTTTTATTTATTATAAAAATAGTAAGTATGTCAAAATTTAATACATTTTAAATAAAACTTCGAACATGAATTTTTAACAACAGAGATTTTCATTCACGTTACCATGTACCTTCATAATATGTAAATAGACTTTGTTACAATATCATGAGCTAATACCATGGCTTATCAATAGCACATGCTCAAAAAAACCATAACTCACTTGATATGACACTTATTTATATGATATTTTTAATTAATCAATTTAATTAAAACAAAAAATGACAACTACTTTAAAGATAAAATTTCATACTAGAATATTTCATAGAGATATTCCAAAATAAACATGTCTATGCACATATTTATTTTACTCTTAAAAAATACATATAAAATTTTCAAAAATATATATTAATTCAAAAAACAAATCAAATTATTATAATTTTATTTTCTATTATACTTTTATTTTGTTAAATATTTATAATAAATGTCAAAAATGTCCACTAAAGAGAGAATGTAAGTTCTTAATTAGCCAGTATTGAATATTAAATAAAAATTATCACGATAAGACACACTTTATGCCATGGACTATAAAAATCTTGATATCAATGTTGGAATGGTAATTTAAACTGCAGTGTTTCCGGAAGCTGACAGTTGAACAACGACCCAGTTTATTCTGAAAACAGCCATTGGAGTTTCCTGCGATGCGATACCATCGCATATCGCACATTTCCTTGTCAACCTTCACTGTGTCCCTTCGATTGTCTGCGATTGCGATTTCGCGATGCGATCTGATCGCATATTGCAAATCGCATGATTCAACAGTTATGGAAGCACCGACACATCTTTTCTCTTCCACCGATGCGATGGTGCGATATTGTGATAAGCCATGCATTAAATTCCGACAAGATATTTTTCAGCCGTGTAATTAATGATATTTACTGCGGTTGGTAAATATAGGTAAGATATTTTTTATTATCTTATCGTTTTAAAATCAAATATGTTTTTTAAACATATAAATGTAATGAACAACAGTTCCTTTTTCAATGTTAGAAGAAAAGAGAGAGTTTTGTAATCTCTGAAACGCACAACAGTGCTGAGATAGTGAAATTATTTTCTGGAACTGAATCGTTCCTGATGTAATCCCTCTGAGTAGAGGAAGACTATTTTGTAACAGTTTTTTTTTGTTATGATTAAGACCCTGTATTGAAACAAAGTGTTGTTCTTTGTGCAATTTCTTTTGTGTTTGAAATTCCCAGAAATTTCCAACATGGTATCAGAGCTAGTCTAGGCACTTAGTGAGTCAAAAACAGAGTTTGTTTTTTCACTGTAGGAGTTGTAAGAAGCTTATTGAGCAGATTTTCTCCAGTAGAGAAAGTTTTTTTTGCCTGTTTTTTATACAGTCAATATTTCTTCTCTATTTATACAGGTTAAGATGGAAGATGCTGGCACTGGTTTGACAAATTCCCAACTGCCACTGTTTAATGGGAAAAATCACAGTTATTGGTCCATAACAATGAAAGCATTGTTTGCTTCTCAAGGAATATGGGAGCTGGTTGAAACTGGCTATGCTGAACCTGCAGATGCATCAACATTGGCCGCTTTGACAGTAGCAGAAAGAGACCAGTTGAAGAGAAACAGGAAGAAGGATGCCAAAGCCCTCTTTTTCCTCTTCCAATTAGTACATGAAAGTGTTTTTCCACGGATTGCAGCAGCAACAAAATCCAAGGAAGCATGGGATATTCTCAAAACTGCCTATCAAGGCATGGAGAAGGTGAAGACTACAAAGTTGCAGATGTTGAGGAGAAACTTTGAAACACTCAGCATGAAGGAATCTGATACAATAGATTCATTCTTCATTCACGTTATTGGGTTGATAACCGAGATAAGATCTCATGGTGAGATTCTTGAAGAAAGAAGGATTGTAGAGAAGATCTTGAGATGTTTACCCTCAAGGTTTGAAGCTATTGTGGTAGCAATAGAAGAAACAAAGGATCTCTCACAGTTCATAGTAGATGAATTGAGTGCTTCTCTTATGTCTCATGAACACAGACTGAGTAGAGGAACAGATTCCTCTTTTGAGCAAGCATTCAAGACTCAGATGTCTTTTGGCCAAGGAAAAGGTCGAGGCAGAGCAAATAACAGAGGTCGTGGAAGAAGCAAAAACAAAGGCAGAAATAATCCTACAAGCACAAGCAGAAGGAGCTGCAATCAGAACTAAGATGAAGGTTCAAGCAAACAGCAAGGTCATGGACAAAGGTATGACAAATCCCAAGTCCAATTTCATTATTGTAAGAAATATGGGCACTACGCCAATGAATGTAGGAAAAAACAAAATGACATGAATAGTAGGCAGAATGCTAATTTTACAAATGAAGAAGATAAGAATCGAAAGGTTGTGCTGTTAACATGTAACATAGCATAAGACAAACAAGAAGATTTGTGGTTCTTAGACTCAGGTTGTAGTAATCACATGACTGGAAATATTGCAATGTTTGCCAATCTGGATGAAAATGTGAAATCTGAGGTAACAATAGGAACTGATAGTAAGATATCTGTCAAGGGTAAGGGCATAGTCAGTATCCAAGCAAGAAATGGAGAACAGATGATTGTGCCAGAGTTATACTATGTACCTGGTCTGAAATGTAATCTTTTGAGCATTGGACAGCTCATTAACAAAGGTTACAATGTGTTCTTCAAAGATGATATGTGTACAATCAGAGACATACCTCCAAGTAAGAATATCATTGCATAGGTGCAGATGACTAGCAATAGAATGTTTCCTCTCAAACTCATAGCAGATTTGAAGGAAGGAAGAACTATTGCAGCTGTAACACAAGAAGTCTTTCAGGAACAAGTGAAAGATGAGAGTTGGTTGTGGCACTTGAGATTTGGAAATCTCAATTTCGGAGGCTTGAATCTGTTGCATAGAAGGGGAATGGTAAAGGGATTGCCATTGATCGAGAAACCGGAAAACCTTTGTGAAGGCCGCATCTTGGGCAAGCAACACAAAGAAAGCTTTCCAGCAGGAAAGAGTATAAGGGCCAAAGCACCCTTGGAAATTGTTCACTCTGATGTCTGTGGACCGATGCAAATACCATCATTTGCCAGAAATAAATATGTTTTAACTTTCATTGATGATTACACCAGAAAGACATGGGTGTATATGATGAAACAGAAGAGTGAAGTGTTTGAGAAATTCCGCCACTTCAAAACTCTTGTTGAGAAGCAGTGTGGGCATTATATCAAAGAGCTCAGAACAGATAGAGGAGGAGAGTACATCTCCAAAGAATTTCTGTGTTTTTGCAAAGAGAATGGCATACAAAACCAGCTCACCGCGAGGTATACACCTCAAAAAAACGGTGTTGCCGAAAGGAAGAATAGGACCATTCTTGACATGGTCAGAAGTATGCTGAAGGCAAAACACTTGCCGCATGAGTATTGGGCAGAAGCTGTTACTTGCGTAGTTTACATCTTGAATAGATGCCCAACTAAAGATGTCATGAACAAAATACCAGAAGAAGCATGGAGTGGTCAAAAGCAAACTGTCACTCACATGAGAGTATTCGGTTGTGTAGCATATGCACATGTACTGGATCAGCTAAGGAAGAAGCTTGACAGTAAGGGGAGAAGTGTGTCTTTATTGGCTATTGTGACGAGTCAAAAGCATACAAACTATATAATCCATCCACCAAGAAATTGATAGTAAGCAGAGATGTGCAGTGAATTGAAGATGAAGCTTGGGATGGAAACTTAGAGAAGACAGTGAATGTGAAGACAATTGTGTCTCACAAAGAAGAAGAGGAAGGGACAACAACAAATAATCCTTCCTTGGTGGCTCCTCCTCCACCACAACAAGTACAGCAAACCACACCACAAGCTGGAATTCGAACAGCCTTGAGAAGTTAAGGAAGTGCTTCTCCAAGCACACCACAGGGATCAGAAATACCCTCAAGTTCGGATGGAACTCCAAGCACACCAAGAAGACCAAGATTCAGAAATCTGAATGAGATTTATGAACAAGGAGAGGTAAGTAACAATACCGGTCTGAATTCATTATTGGCTTTGTATTGTCATATTGATGACCAAGTTCATTTTGAAGATGTTGTAAATGAAGATAAATGGATTGAAGCAATGAATGAAGAAATTGGTGCAATTGAGAAGAGTAAAACATGGGAGTTAGTGGACCTCCCTAAAGGCAAAGATGCCATTGGAGTTAAGTGGGTCTATAAGACCAAAAGCAATGGTGAAGGCAAGATTGACAGGCACAAAGCAAGACTTGTTGTGAAAGGCTACAAGCAGCAACAAGGCAAAGACTATGATGAAACCTTTGCACCAGTAGCAAGGATGGAAACAATCAGAACAGTGTTGTCTATTGCGGCACAACAAAAATGGAAGATTTATCAGATGGATGTTAAATCTGCATTCCTGAATGGAGTGTTAAAAGAAGAGGTTTATGTTGAACAACCTCCGGGCTATGAAGTTGAAGGCCAAGAGCATAAAGTCTGCAAACTGAAGAAGACTCTTTATGGGCTGAAGCAAGCTCCAAGAGCATGGTACATCAGAATAGATGCTTATCTAATTGAGAATGGGTTTGATAAGTGTGATGGTGAACCCACACTCTACATAGAGGAGAATGACGGTAAGATTCTTATTGTTGTTTTATATGTAGATGATTTGATTTTTACTAGCAATGATGCTTGTCTCATTGCTGATTTTAAAGCAGTCATGAAAAGTGAATTTGAAATGACTGACTTAGCCTTCTTAAGATATTTTCTTGGAATTGAAGTAGACCAAAGTGAAAATGGTGTTTTCATTTCTCAAGTTAAATATATAGAAGCAGTGTTGAAGAGATTTAACATGCAGAACAGCAAGGCAGCTGTGACTCCAACTGTAATGGGGTTGAAGTTGACCAAAGAAGACAACAACAAGGATTTTAATCCAAAATTGTACAAAAGCATAGTTGGCAGCCTTATGTACTTGACTGCAACTAGGCTGGACATTATGCACGATGTGGGTTTAATCTCCAGATTTATGGAAAGACCGAAAGAGACTCATTGGCAGGTAGCCAAGAGGATTCTATGGTATGTGAATGGAACGAAGGGGTTTGGTATTTTATACTCCTCTTCTGAAAGTTTCATGTTGACAGGTTACACTGACAGTGATTGGGCTGGAAGTGTCGATGATAGGAAAATCACATCGGCATATGTGTTTCATATGGGATTGGGAGCCATCTCATGGGCTTCCAAGAAACAACCTGTTGTGTCTTTGTCAACAGTAGAGGCAGAGTATGTGGCAGCAACAGTAGCAGCATGCCAAGCAATGTGGCTAAGAAGAGTTCTTAGAGATTTGTGTCATGAACAAGAAAAGGGCACAACCATTTACTGTGACAATAGCTCGGCAATAGCATTGTCTAAAAACTTTGTTTTTCATAAAAGGACAAAGCACATAGACACCAAATTTCACTTCATACGTGAATTGGTTAACAATGGTGAGATTGTTTTGCAGCACTGCAGAATAGAGGATCAGTTAGCTGACATATTGACAAAACCATTGGGAAATAAAAGTTTGATCATTTCAGGAAATGCCTGGGTATCACTGATAACCCAACAGTTGAAATTAAAGGGGAGTGTTGGAATGGTAATTTAAACTGCAGCGTTGCCGGAAGCTGACAGTTGAACATCGACCCAGTTTATTCTGAAAACAACCATTGGAGTTTCCTGCGATGTGACACCATCGCATATCGCACATTTCCTTGTTAACCTTCACATTGTCCCTTCGATTGTCTGCGATTGCGATTTCGCGATGCGATCTTATCGCATATCGCAAATCGCATGATTCAACGGTTATGGAAGCAGTGACACATCTTTTCTCTTCCGCGGATGCGATGGTGCGATATTGTGATAAGCCATGCATTAAATTCTGATAAGATATTTTTCAGCCGTGTAATTAATGATATTTACTGCGGTTGGTAAATATAGGTAAGATATTTTTTATTATCTTATCATTTTAAAATCAAATATGTTTTTTAAACATATAAATGTAATGAACAGCAGTTCTTTTTTCAATGTTAGAAGAAAAGAGAGAGTTTTGTAATCTCTGAAACGCACAACAGTGTTGAGATAGTGAAATTAGTTTCTGGAACTGAAGCATTCCTGATGTAATCCCTCTGAGTAGAGGGAGACTATTTTGTAACAGTTTTTGTTTGTTATGATTAAGATCCTGTATTGAAACAGAGCGTTGTTCTCTGTGCAATTTCTTTTGTGTTTGAAATTCCCAGAAATTTCCAACACTCAATAACCTGAAAACTGCAAAACTAAACTTTTCTATTTATTAATAGTTCATTAAAAAAAATGCTTAGCATCAACGTAATTTATCCAGCTAATAAATTAGTGAAGGGAAAAAATCAGCGTATTATTAATTTATTAAAAAAAGCACCTTTAAAATGCGAATGATGAATGGTAGCAAATGGAAAGCATGAACATGGATGCCATAATCCTACTCCTTGAAAAATGAGGCATTTAATTGTAAAATATGAAACTCCACGTACTAAGTGTAAACGGTAAGGATGAACATGTAGGCCTTAAAGTAGAAATTATGAAACTCATCGCACTAACCGTGAGTGGTAAGCATGGGCATGGAGGCCTTCAACCCAATTGGAAATGTAAGCCATCGGTTATCCCGTAAAGAAGGATTTAATGCTCAGATTCGATCCACCGCTAATTCCACAGCAATATCGGCGACAACAAAATATTTCATCAATGTATCAGGGACATGGAAGAATGGGCAGCCATAGATTGGATTGACATTCATTTTCCAAGAAGGGCAACTATATATATTAACAACAGGTTCACTGAAAGCACCACAGACTGGTACAAGTTCGACGAGTTTACATGACAACTAAACACTTAAATTCAAACTAATTGCCTGGACATTATAATACAAATTAC
The DNA here is from genome assembly GCA_031772625.1 of Pinus tabuliformis. Lineage (NCBI taxonomy): Eukaryota > Viridiplantae > Streptophyta > Pinopsida > Pinales > Pinaceae > Pinus > Pinus tabuliformis. Next base: position 659,272,808 of record CM062814.1, on the reverse strand, counting down.
TTCACAGAACTGAACTGTCTACTATCAAATGTTTTGCAATTACTGCCCATTCGGGCAGTGCTCTAATGGAAGAAATGTAGTTACCTACATCCGCTGAAGGCAGGCCCAGAAATGCTACAAGGAAAAAGGGAAGAATCGTTTAATTGGTCTAACAGAGACGGACCATGTAAAATAAGCGGCAAAGGCCTGTCTGGAATTTCAAGAATGTCTCCCTCACCCTCCAGCATCCTCATAGCGTCCACCATTCGAGGTCTGAATGCCACCATAACATGTGCGCACATAATACCCACTGAAACAAATCTCTTCATCATGCTCTCCGCCTCGCTTTTCCGGATTCTCTCGTCTATTATTTCACTGGTTCTGCCTTCTTTCACTAGCGTCCATGCCTAATCCGTGATGAGATAATGAGGTTCCGAATACGAAGTAGCTTCCAGAGCTTTTCGGTGCCAAGGAATAATGTGTTCAGCGGCTCCCCTTCAAAAAAAACAAACATGAACCACGAGCCAAAAAGCCGCCTTCTAACCAAATAAAATATGGACAGAACGAAATTACAAATTCAAAATTCAAATTTGATTTCCTTTAGCGCCTTTACTAAATTCAAAATAAAACGGAGGAAGCCAACGGAGGTTGCAGGAGGAGACGGGACAGGTCTGACAGTGGTCACAGATACATTGAATACTGGAGCTTGCCGGAGGTAGGGTGATCGAGTTGCCGGAATATGCATGGATATGTATGGCTTTCATGCATATGTAGCATGCCTTCGGATGCACGAATGTCCTGTCACAAGTACTTAGCACTCATTTATGTTTCTACAGGGTTGGAAATAGGGACTGCCCTTATTGAAAGTCATAAAATAATATAATACCTTTAACTATTTAAGATGTAATTTAATACCGCTGTAGAGAAGACAATCGATTGCAACATTGGAGAGATCGTGAAGTAGACAACATGAACAGAAACACTTCCAAGGCTCACGGATGATGCCATTTGCAGTACATATATATATCATACATTGTGCACACGGCTACATTCTTTGCACCATTTCTTTAGTCAGACAAACCAGTTTTGAAGATAACCATCAGAATCGTTCATAAGAAAAAATAAAGTGATAAAAAGTGCGATAAACCAGTTTTGAAGATAACCATCAGACTCGCTCATAGGAAAAAATAAAGTGATGAAAACGCGTAGTTAAAAAGAGGAGAGGGAGTTCATCGGGGTAGTACGTTCAGAAAAGCTGGTGTTCGATAATTCGTGGGGCCTATCCATATGATGGATAGGCCATAAATCCGTCCCTCATCCATCATAGTACGTTCAGAAAAGCTGGTGTTGGATAATTCGTGGGGCCTATCGATATGATGGATAGGCCATAAATCCGTCCCTCATCCATATCATGGATTAGTCATAAATCCGTTGCTCTACTAATGTAAAGATTAAGCACTTAAGGATTTGTCGCGTCATAAATCCGTTGCTCTACTAATATAAAGGTTAAGCATTTAATGATTTCTCTCCTTGCTTTGTGGTATAGTTGGCCTGGTTTTGGATTCATCTAGATCAATTGACTAACTAATGACCGGCTGACATGCTACTTTTTAATAGAATATTTAACCATTTGTTCATTAAATGTAGATTTGAATTTTTTTATTGAGTGTGGTTGATATTGATGTGATTATGAATTTGTGTATAAGAAGTGAAAAATGTCATGATATGCCACTTTTTCATAGAATTTTTAACTATTTGTTCATTAAATGTAGATTTGAAATTTTTTATTAAGTGTGGTTGATATATGACAATTGATGTGATTTTCATATATGAATTTATGTATAAAAAGTGAAAAATGTCATTGATCAGTCTATATCAAACACATTTACTATGGTTTTTGTGCTAATTGATGTGACACCCCTCAAACCTTTCAATATATATATATTTTGTTGATATAAAGAGGTACCACCTTAATGTGGGTTCATTATCCAATTTCCATCACATTCTAGCCAAAACACACAATATCTAGAAAGGAGTTGGAAACTCAATAAAATTATAGCATAATTTAAAAACCTTCACTTATAAAATAATTCCCTTTGTATTTATGTATCCATTAAACCTTTGGGTGTGGCATTACTCCAACCACACTTAATATTTACACACAAAGGCATAGCAAGGGGAAACACCATTATATGAAATTGGTCTTGGGTGGAGCAGTTGGGTAGCTAGAGGTATCAATTGTATTTATAAAGTAACTTGTTAATGTGAAGGACATAGTTCCGTGCTCGAATGACTACCTCATTGTCTTACTTCTTGTGCCAATTTGGATTACTGATCATGTTACCCTATAGTAGTGTTTCATATCAGTTGTATAGAAAACCCACCCTGCATACATGGTTTAACCCAGCGTTTATCCCGATAAGCCTCCACATTCTACAAAGTGTCTACGTGATTCCCATGACAGTGGCGCGAACGAACCGTAGGCTCATTCACATGTCTAGTTATTGTGAGGGACATTGAATTTATAATCAATGATGATCCTTTGTATACTCTTACCTGTCCATTTATCATATGTTTCATTAATATCCCTTCGACTGATGTTGATGCATAGGATTAGACAGGGAATTTGGGGTACATGGAGAGAGAGTTGGGCTACTTGACTGGCGGGAGTTTAGTTCAGATACCCTATAGAGGTACGGTTTGTGGTTGTATTGTCATTTCTCTATCTTTCTCATAATTGTGTATGTCTTGTTTAGTTTTTGTGACTCCTTCTTACGATTTCAGATTAACCTTCTCAACTTTTGGCTCTACAAATTTTTGCTCTCTATAAATTATGTAAGCGGTCTCCATAATATCTTATAGGATTGTGGCGTGTACTTCTTTCCTTTGGCTCTATAATTGGTTCTGTAAATTATTCTTGTGAGCCTTAAATATTTTCTTCCTCTCCCCCTTCTACATTCCTGACTATGAGTGATGATAGTAAAAATTACCCTTGTTATTTTCTTTCTTTCATGAAATACGTGTTTGGATAAAAATTCTTGCACTATGTGGAGTTTTGAGGAGATGGGTCATCATTGAAAGTAACTAATTCAATTGTGGCTCATTTAAATATTGAATCTTTATTTATTTCCTATTTTATTTTCTTGAGGTTCTAATCACTTTTAATGGTCTGGGTAGGAGGGTTTACCATTTGGTGGTAGGAGCCTGCCAATACTATGCTACACACCAAGGAAAGAGGTAGGTTGTCCTTTGGACCTCCTCTCGATTGTTTTTTCCCTTGGAATGATGATAATAGGATCACCATTTTCGATGGTTACTTGTTCCATGTGACTAATTAGTTGACCTTGGTTCGCATTGTCGACATTACTTCATTTCTTGAAGGTGACTGATTTTCCAACCTTCATTGTAGTAATAAGACAGTGAGAGATGGTACTGACTGTAGGACCCCCCATTCTACAAATTTGTAATTTTATTAAATTTTATCTTGATTATGGAAAACTTTGTTTAATTTGAAAGGCTCTCTATAGTTATTTATTTTTTTTCCACTGTGAGCCCAATTGACAGTGAATGTGGTGGCATCAAGACTCCTTGATCCCATGACTTTGCCTCGACATACTTTTATTTTTATTCACAAAACTTGGAACGCATGAGATGTATGATATGAAAAGTAAATTGTTGTAGTGCCATGTATCTTTGGTAATTTCATTTCAAGTACAAAACAATTATGGTTCTCTACGTATTTTATTTTTAAAATCTTATTTCGGGTTTTCGACCCTCCCGAGGTCGATCACATCAATGATTTAGTTATTTCTTAACAACCCTGGCTACATCTTCCTACATTGGATGTATCATTTCTTCTTTCTTGAATGCTAGGTTATTGTTGGACATAGCGTGCATGAATTGCATGGACAATGGCTTAGAGAAATGGTCCTCACCATCTTGTTCCTCAGTGTTTGACAAGACATATTTAGTGAGTTAACATGCCTTAAAGGAAACACTCATACGAAGGGTTATATAGCCCTTTAATGGGCATCCTCTAAGACCCCTATTTTTTTAATTGTTGGGGTACCTGCATTGTCTAGTCTAGTTCTTGCAAGAAAATTTCTTTTGTTTATATTTAACTTTATCCTGGTTACATCATTCTCATACCTTTGAGAGGGAAAAGTCTGTACTAGTGGTTTAAATCTGAGAGGTCACATTCTATACTAGTAATTTAACTAGCACTCTAGTTATACATTTGTTCCCACTATAATTTAATGTTTAATTTTTTCTATTAGCTCAATGCCCATTCTACTCTATCAAGTCTAAGAGACTTTTTTATTGATCTACTTGTAATGGAGAGGAAATGGGTTTTTTGTTCTTGTCTAGGTTTGTCATTAGGGGTCAATTGATATTACAATTTTCCAAGAAATACCTTTCTTTTTAGTACATTGTTGTAATTCCTTGACGCATGCAAAGTGATCCACTTTCACCACCACATATGTATGTATTATTGTTCCCATTGAACCCTTTGGTTGACTATTATTCTATTGAAAGATAGGTATATATAAATATTTGTGTGTGTGTGTGTGTGTGTGTGTACTGGATGACCCTAACACCTTTTCATTGTTATTTTACTTCTAAAGATCTCATGACTAATGACCAAATTCATGAATGAAATTTATCCATATTTAAGGATAGTTCCAAAATAAATCAACTCATTTGACATATAAGCCGAAAATTTTCGCATTCCATCCATTTTTTTGAAATAATAGTAACATCCATACTAGACTATCAAATCAAATAGTATCATAACATCGATGGAAACCATTCTTATTAGTTAGTGACACTACTTGCAACACATGCATCAAGGTTTAGATGAACTTGCAACTAGATGGACAATACAAATTGGTGAGGGAAGTTTCACCAGTGTGTAGTCGATCCATAGGCCAAATCTCTTTACTAAGACACCCCCAAACTTGGGTTTCGATCTTGTAGAAGTGTCTTCCTCCTCTTTCCCAATGTTAGTCTACAAATTTAATTTTCAACAATAAATGGGGGAATTCACAAATACAATCTCAGCCTAACACATCTACTTCTGCTCTTGTAGCTTTAGACTCATTCCTCATTCCTCAAGTAATTCTTCAGTCGACCTAGACCCCTCTAGCCTCATAGGATGTATAAAAAATCACACTAACATTTATTTATTCCATAGTACTTGTTCCACCATCAAGTTATATCCACACTGTATTAGGTGGCCTTTAATCTTTGTTGTTCTCTACTTGTACAAAATTTCAATTATTGACATTAGACAGATCATGCACATATTTTCGTAATGAGAGACATAAAAAAGATTATGTACTATGATATTTCACAACAATGACATCTATTATTCTACATGATCTGCTTGGGCTTATACATCAATGGCCCACAGTCTGTTGTTACTATCTTGTTGCAACCTCCCATTCTCAGTTTGCATCTTTTTGGCTTAACTATGGAGTTTTCAATGCAAATGTGGTATTTAATTGTTTTCAGAGTGCTTAACCAAAGCTAAAGAATGAGACCAACTATGATTAATGTTAATAACATGCCCAATGTTAATAAAATTATTATATTATTAAAGTTTTAAAAAAATATCATAAAACAATTATTATTTTATGGATTAATTAAATTCTAATTATTATATATATATATATATATATATATACTAATTGTAATATTTTTTTTGTAATATTTTTTTTGTGATTATAAACTTTTAAAAGTGTAAGGTGTTCTATACACTTGAATGATTTGAGTTGAGATATTTCAATAAATGAAGATAACATATTGTTACAATAAAATATTAAAAGAAAATAGTTAAATAAATTAAATTTATACATATGTGTGTATTTTAGGTTATATATATATATATATATATATCAAGTCATGATTTCTCAAACACTCAAAAAAGTTATATAATATTTTTTTTAACCATTTACTATAAGGAAATTAGAAAATAACATGAAATTAAATGATTAAATAAATGATAGATAATCCTTGGGGTTTTAGTGTTAATTACTTAGGTTTATAGTATTGGTCTTAAGGTTTATATACCTTGGGTTTATAATACCTTGGAGTTTTAAAATTATTCCCTTAGGTTTATAATATCAATCCCTTGGGTTTATCAATCTAAGGGTTCATATCCCTAAGGTGTAATATTATTCATAAGGTTTATAATATTATTCAATGCGTTAGATTTAGCTTTCTAAGAGTTCATTTTCCTAGAGTGTAATACTATTCATAGGGTTTATAATATAAATCCCCTAGGTTTATTATCATGGTCAACCATGGTCAATAATTGTCCACCGTCAATGAAAAATATTTTCTCATTATGAAAATCAACCATGGTCCAACATTGCAATGTGACAAAGATTGTCTCCATATCAAAATCAATCATGTTGGACCATGATCAACCATGGTCCAACGTTGTTTTGTGACAAAGATTGTCTCAATATGATAATGAACCATGGTCAACCACAATCAATGATGTTTTTTTTAATGTTTATAATATTAAACTTAGGGCTTATATACCTTGTGTTTATAATATTAATCCATTGGGTTAAATATTAATCCCTTGGGATTAATATTATTCCCTTGGTTTTATAATATCAATTCCCTAGTTTTATTAATCTAAGGGTTCATATCTCGAGGTTATAATATTATTCATAGGGTTTATAATATTAATATTTGGGTTTAATATAAATCCATTGGGTTTATAATCATGGTCAACCATGGTCCAATGTCGTATTGTGATAAAGATTCTATCAATATGGAAACTAACCAATGCCAAATTGTGACAAGGGTTGCCTCAATATCAAAATTAGCCATGGTCAACTATGTTCCAATGTCGCATTATGTCAAAGATTGTCTTAATATGTAAATAAACCATGGCCAATCATGGTCAAGCACGGCATATAAGTATGGTCACATTGTGACAAAAAATTGTCTCTTTCTCCAATCTCACGTTACGACAACCATGGTCAACGATGGTCCAATGTCGTGTTGTGACAAAGATTATCAAAATAAGAATATCAACCATGGTCAACCTTTGTCCAACGTTAAATTTTCCCAAAAGTTACAGTCTCAATATGAAAATCAATCATTGTCAACCATATTCCAATGTCGCATTGTGACAAAGATTGTGTCAATATAAAAATCAATCATGGTCAACCATGGTCCAACGTCGCATTCTAAGAAATATTGTCTCATTATGAAAATCAATCGTGTTCAACCATGATTAATAATTATCCAACTTCGCCTTGTGCCAAATATTTTCTCAATATGAAAATCAATCATAGTGAACCATAGTCCAACGTCACATTGTGACAATTTTTTCAATATGACAATCAACTATGGTCAACCATTGTCGTCCAAGTTTCTTTTAGGGTTTATAATATTTATGTTAGGGTGATATACCTTCAGTTCATAAAATTTATCCCTTGGTTTTAGGTATTAATCCCTTGGGTATATTATTCCCTTGGGTTTATAATATTAATCCCTTGGGTTTAAGATTATTCCCCTGCGTTTATAATACCTTGGAGTTATAGAAATAATCCCTTGGGTTTCTCAATCTAATGGTTCATATCCCTTGGGTTTATAAATCCCTTGGTCCAATGTCACATTATGACAATCATGATCATCCATGATCAACCATGGTCCAATGTCACAATGTGAGAAAGATTGTCTAAATATCAAAATCAACCATGGTCAACCATTTCCAACCATTGTCCAATCTCGCATTGTGCCAAAGGTTGTCTTAATGTGAAAATCAATAATCGTCAACCATAATCCAATGTCGCACTATGAAAAAGATTGTGTGAATATGAAAATCAACCGTCGCTAACCATGGTCTACCGTGTTTATTTTAGGGCTTATAATATTTATCTTAGGGTTTATATACCTTGGGTTGATAATAATTATCCCTTATTTTAATATTATTCTCTTGGGTTTATAATCCCTTGGGTTTTTAGTATTAATCCTTAGGTTTATTATTCATTTGGGTTTGTAATATTTATCTTAGGCTTTATATACCTTGGGTTTATAATATTAATCCCTTGGGTTTAATATTATTCCAATATTTTTATAATACCTTGGGGTTTTAGAATTAATCCCTTTAGTTTATAATATTAATCATTTTAATTTCTCAATCTAAGGGTTCATATCCCATAGGTTTATCAATCCCTTGTCCCAACATCACATTGTGACAACAATGGTCATCCATGGTCAACCATCGTCCAACGTAGCATTGTGAGAAAGGTTGTCTCAATATGAAAATCAACAATGGCCAACCATAGTCCAACACCACATTGTGCCAAAGTTTGTGTTAATATGAAAATCAATCATGGTCAATCATAGTCAAATGTCGCATTGTGACAAAGTTTGCGTCACAATAAAAAGAAACCGTGGCGAACCATGGTTAGCCATGTTTATTTTTGGGTTTATAATATTTATATCATGGTTTATATACCGTGGATTTATAATCCCTTGGATTTTTACCATCAATCCCTTGGGTTTATTATTCCCTCAGGCTTATAATATTTATCTTAAGGATTATATTCCTTAGTTTTATAATATTAATCCCTTGCATTTAATATTCTTCCCTTGGGTTTGTAATACTTTAGGGTTTTAGAATTAGTCCGTTGGGTTTTAATTATATCAATCTCTTGGGTTTATCAATCTAAGGGTTCATGTTCCTAGGGTATAATATTATTCATAAGGTTTATAATATTAATCTTAGGGTTTTATATAAATCCTTTGGGTTTATAACAATGGTCAACCATGTTCATCCATGGTCCAATGTCACATTGTGACAAAGATTATCTCAATATGAAAATCAACCAAGGTCAAATGTTACATTGTGACAGAGATGGTCTCAATATGAAAATCAACCATGGTAAAATATGATCAACCATATTTATTTTAGGGTTTGTATACATTGGGTTTATAATATATTTCCCTTGGTTTTTTTGTATTGATCCATTGGATTTATTATTCCCTTAGGTTTATTAATGTAAGGTTTCATGTTCCTATGATATATTATTATGCATAAGGTTTATATTATCAATATTTGGGTTTAATATAAATCCATTATGTTTATAATCATGGTCAACCATGATCCAACGTTGCATTCTGACAAAGGTTTTACCCTAAATAATTAATTAAACAATATATTAAAAAAATAATTAATCGATTCAATAATTAATAAATTCATTCATCCATTCAATAATTGATAAATTCATTGAATAATTAATTCATTCATTACTGATAATTAATTCACTCATAATTAATTAATAAATAATAATGATAATAATACTAATTATTAAATATGGTTTATCAATATAAAGATTGTTTTATTTATTTATTAATATATTTTATTTATTAAAAAAATAAAATTAATTATTATTAATTAATTTAACTCAGTGATTTATATTTAACCCAAGGACTAATATTAAAACCCCTATAAATAACATTATACCCTAGAAATACGAACATCTAGATTAATAAACCAAAATGATTGAATTCATTTGTTGGTGCAGGTCTTCCATTGCTCCAGGTTGTCTAAGCATATCCTGGACTTCTTAAAAAAACAACTTGTATATGGGTTGCTGCGAGATATTATCTTATGTAGTGCGCTTTTCATCATCAATCTGTTGCAACATAAGACCATAATAAAATTTCATCATGCATGTTGTCTTCAAGGTTCATTTCTGCAGCGTCTACGCAGACCTCATCAAGGCATGGTGTTGTAAGCCATGCTTCAAGGAAATTTAACTGTTCTTCAACATCATTTTGTGTACCTACACACTGTAAATCAATATTAGAATTAAAAATATTTAGAGAATCACATTGGTTTTGTTCCTCCTGCTCTGTAATGAGAGCTTCCTGCTATTGCACTTCCAGCTTTGCTTCTACCTTTGTCTCTATTTTCTCTTCGTGGGATACCTCTGTCTCTTTCACTTCTATACTAACCCATGCTGCTGCAAATAGGTTGTCTTCCACTTGGTTTTCAGATTCAAGTGGGATTATCTCACCAAATAACATCATGTCAATATGATGTTTTTGTTTCATCACCTACAACCATTCATCATTAGCTAACAATTCTTCATCAAATTTTACATCAGCAATATTAATTGTTGTATTCATCATAGCATTAACTGCTCAAATGACAATTCATTGTCATCAACAAGCTTTGTTGTTGGATTCATCAAACTTTCGTCCACTTGTGATTGTGCACAGTGGGGTTCACGAGGATTTCCGTGCTCCTTTTCTGCTTGTTCTGCAAATTCTTCACTCATCATCCACTTGTGGATGAGCACAGTGGGATTCATTAAATTTTCATCTCGGTGTAGATATGTCGTTGTAGAACCACCTTTATCTTCAACTTCAGTGCTTTTCCTTGCACCAAAACTCTTCTCAAAGGTATCCCAAGCTTCCTTGGCTATCTTGTCATCTGAAACCAAGAGAAACTTCTTGGTTTTTCCCATTTGTTCATGATCTTCACACATAAGTTGAACATTATAAATCTAACTCTCTTTACTCTATTTTCAGTTCCACCTTTTTCTTTTCTTAAAACAATCCTTCTTTTAGCAATAACTTTTCAATTTCACAAAACATTTTTTTTACTTTCACTTAAATACTTCACCTTCTCCCTTTTAAAAATTCCCGTACCCTTAAAAAAAAAACTCTTTAAATTCTTTACAAAATTTCAAAATGAAATCATTTTTAATAAGCACTTTTTGAAAAGACGAGATTCATATTTTAATAAATGAGGAACCCCAATAATATCCTCGCGATTTCAACGTAATTGAAACAAAATTAGCTTTGACCGTGCTTCCAATCAAACTTCGCGTGTTCTTTGTGACTCGTGCTCCAATCAGATTCAATGCTCTCTTTGTGTCTGGTTCCTTTTTTTAATATTATGAAGGGTAACACTCTGTGTGGTGAAGAGAGGCCGCGTGCTCTTCCAATGCCATTAAGCGTTAGTAACCTTAACGCGAATCTGGTACTTTTTGTGGGTGTTAATACATTGTATTCAATGGTGTAGGGTCGGTTTGTTAGCCTCCTGCTGCAGTAGGTTAATCATCTTTCATGATTGACAGTTTTACATGCCAAATATGTCGTGCTATGCATGCTGTAATGCTCCATATTTGCTACAGATGGCCAAAAAGTATCCATAAGAGTAGGCTGGTCTAAGGGCCACTGCTGTGTTCCAATTTTGATAAAGCAATCCATTTTCGGTTTGAGGCAATTTTTCAGTTGGAGGTACTCAGGCGGGAGTTCACTAACATCTCTCTTTTTCTCATCACCCTTATTATATAACTCCCTATTAGTTTTTCCCTTCCCCTATTAAAATCATGTATATAAATCCCCCTATGTAAATACCCCTCCCTGGCAATATAGCCATACTTTCTACTAAGTCCGGGAAATCTCAGTCCATCTGGGACTATTTTTAGCCCATCCGAGTCATTAAGGAGCTAGTTCGACATCTGGTCAGCTAGTAACCTCTCCCTTAACCCCAAAAACCCCCAAAAAACCCATGTTTTCACCTTCCCCCTTGTAAAACTTCACCCTGATGCTATAAAAACCCGCATTCCGCCCCTAACCCAAAGTTCCTGTGCATAAATATTAACCCGCGCCTTCGTTCAACCCCCTAAACCCGTTTCCCTAATTCCTTACCCATCCGCCACGCATATTAAATTCGAAATATTCCTGTGAATATTCCCACCCGTTAACCCCATATCCTGTCATGTCCGCCACCAGCCGTCCGATCCACAGCCCCGCAGATCTACGGCTGGCGGGCATCCTTATCCCCGACGCGCCCGGCCTTTAACGTCCAGGAGTTCGGCGGTTTCGCCGCTGTACTCCCACCACGCGTCAGGCGCCGGGCTGTGGCGGAGCCCCTCCCTCCGAAACCGCCATCCCCCATAAGCGGTGCGCCACATACCGCTTACCGCCCTGCACAGTTACCAGCACACGTCACCCCCCTGTACAGTCACCCGATGAGTCACCTGCCTGCGTGGCCTCCTGCCACGTCACCGCCATGTGTCCCCGCCACCGTACCTACCACGTCATCGTCCGTACGTGATGACGTCATGCTGACGTCGCCACATCGCCATGTTGACGTCACCCGCCGTACAATGCTGACGTCATACTGACGTCATCAGCACATTTTTTGGGCGCAGAGGTGCAAAAATCGCACTTCGGAGCCCCGGAATCGAATTCTGAGGCAGTTTTTGATGAGCGATTTGCGCAAATCGCTCATCGCAGGATTTTTTGGGCCGAAATGGAGAATCTTGAGGGAATCTTTAACGAATCTTCGCTCCATGCAGCCCCAGGAAGCCCGAAAAGGCGCAGAAATGATCCGTTTTCTTCACAGATCATACCAAAATGATCAGAAGACAATTCCAGATGATACAGAGGCCGAACAACGGCCATTTACTGGTGATTAGACACGTAGCATAGCAGATCTGCAACCCAGATTTTGTCAGAGAGTATCAGTGGAAGAAAGGACGCCAGAAAGAATCAGTCATGATTTTTTAGGGGCTCGAGGCACCTGAACATTGATGAAGCCCCCAGAAAATCAAATCGATAAGCATCAGCCCATCCTTGCCTTCAAATCACCGTCAAGGCATTTAAGGCACCAAGACAGCAAGAAAGCATAAACCCATACCCATTTATTGCAGAAAACACTGCAGCAAGCCACCGAGGACAGCATCATTCATTCAGTTTTGACACATCGGCCCTAAGCACGGCCCGAAACATTCTTTGCATTTATTTTTAGATAGGATTAGGTCAAATAGTCATTTTTATGACCTAATTAGGTCAAGATGTAATAAAGGAACTCTGCAGAGAGTTTTTCCCTATATATACCACCCTCTGTATAGTTTTAAGGGTCGATTAATTGATAATTTTCACTAGAGACTCGCTGTGTATACCTGAACTTTCTGTAATCAAAGATTGCTTAAAGCTTGGAGAGCGAACTATCTGTTGTTGATGAATGTGTTGAAGAGTTGAAGATGGAATTCCTGCGCTGCGGCCTGAAGCAATAAGTGCCTCTTATCTCTGTTTATGTGTTTGCCATTATCTAAATAGCAGGAAGAAAGAAAAGCCTAGAATTAGTTTAAATACTCTCTATGCTCAATTCCTGTTGTTTCTTGATGTTTTCTTCTAAATGAATTGGTTATGAACATTGAATTCCTTCTGGCTCATGTTTACCCCAGTTCACCTGTGCTAGCCAATTATCTAGGAATTCTTAACTGCTTCTAGGTAGCGCCTTGTTGTTTCCTCTGCTAATCTGTTGGAGAGATTCTTAACTGCCTCTCTTTATTTAGCATTCTTGCCACCCCTTGAACCTGAAAGTTGCTTCTGCTTCAGTTATCTTGCTCCATTTTCCCCTCACTGTTATGAAGGAAAGACACCAGCAGTTCCCCTCCTCGTCTCCACGCCCAATGGTTTGAAACATTCAGACTATACTCAGCCTCTCTACCTGAAAGTGTCAGTTTTCCCACCAAAACTCAATCAAAACCCCTGTGCATCACATCTAGCCTAAAATCATCCCTTTCAACAAAGCTAAATCATAAAGAGGGAGCCCTCTCTGACTGCAGGCAGGCTAGGGCCTGCGGTCCAAAGTTGGTTTGTGGTTACCTCGGTCGTATCCCTTTAGGAGTCAAAAGGGACAACCTGAGTGATAACATAATGGCGACTCCACTGGGGAAATGAATCATGTGTCTATTAGTGTGAATCCTCAATTTTGACCAGTTCGCCTCGTTTTCTGGAGAAAGTGTTCCTTTTCTTCAGGGTTTTTCATGTTCAGCTCTGATCTGTGACGGTGGACAGAGATCAGGCACTTCAAGGTTACATCATCCACCTGGCGACTCCACATCATCCTCATAATAAAGACTCCGTTGGAGAAATGAACCCGAAGGAATTATATAAGCAGATCAGGGTCTTGATTTGGATGATCATCCAAGAGACCATGTTCTTTCTCTTGCACCAAATTTTGTTGTGCATATTGTACTTTAAAAGCGATTTTATGTCAGATTTTTGTGTTTTTCCTTTGGAAGAGATTGTTGAAAAGCCTCCTTGCACATCAGAGCAGCAGCTTTCAAATGCTGCTGAAGGTCATCATACAGTCAAGGAGGAAACAAAAATAGAGCCATTGAATATCAGATCGAGGAGGACCCAGAAGCAGAAGCATATGACCAGATGATCCAAGTGGATCCCCTGCCTCTTTGTTTTCAGCCATCTGAATTATTCAAAGAAGAAGAAAACCAGCAGCCTGCACAGATCAGTCCGACCCTATTCGAGCCAGATTGTAATAAATTACAAGCACCTCTGCAAGTACTGAATGACCTATCCGCTGGCAGGCAGAATGATGAAAGAAATCAGTGCACGTCGCAATCAACAGGTTGCAAGGCTCAGTATCGAGTTGACAATGATCTCCCGACTCCAAGGCATGGTAGTGATCCTGAACCTTTCTACAGTTCTTTAATTCAGCCAAAAAATTGTATATATATGTTGCAGGACAATTTTGTACAGTATTTAAACACCGCAAAGGAGGTCAGTAGCTTCCTGATCTTCTCAAAGATTGACAAAGCCATAAAAAATTGCAAAATCTCAGTTGATGTCACTAGCAAGCACAAGCAGCAAAGCCCCCTCATGTTATTATTACTTAAATGGCTGCATTGGCTATTTCACTTCACCTAACAGCAAAGTAAGTGCTGGTTAGGGTAGGTAGGTAGGTAGGATCAATAAGGCAGCCAACCAAGAGAAATTTGCAGAACATAGCAACAATTGAATGCAAGGCAGTCTGACCTGCTGTTCTTGACTTTTCACAAGGAAAAGCCATCCCCAAGTGGAGCCACTGTTAGCCTCCTGCTGCAGCAGGTTAATCATCTTTCATGATTGACAGTTTTACATGCCAAATATGTCGTGCTATGCATGTTGCGATGCTCCATATTTGCTACAGATGGCCAAAAAGTATCCATAAGAGTAGGCTGGTCTAAGGGCCACTGCTGTGTTCCAATTTTGATAAAGCAATCCATTTTTGGTTTGAGGCAATTTTTCAGTTGGAGGTACTCAGGTGGGAGTTCACTAACATCTCTCTTTTTCTCATCACCCTTATTATATAACTCCCTATTAGTTTTTCCCTTCCCCTATTAAAATCATGTATATAAATCCCCCTATGTAAATACCCCTCCCTGGCAATATAGCCATACTTTCTACTAAGTCCGGGAAATCTCAGTCCATCTGGGACTGTTTTTAGCCCATCCGAGTCATTAAGGAGCTAGTTCGACATCTGGTCAGCTAGTAACCTCTCCCTTAACCCCAAAACCCCCAAAAAACCCATGTTTTCACCTTCCCCCTTGTAAAACTTCACCCTGATGCTATAAAAACCCGCATTCCGCCCCTAACCCAAAGTTCCTGTGCATAAATATTAACCCGCGCCTTCGTTCAACCCCCTAAACCCGTTTCCCTAAGTCCTTACCCATCCGCCGCGCATATTAAATTCAGAATATTCCTGTGAATATTCCCACCCGTTAACCCCATATCCTGTCGCGTCCGCCGCCAGCCGTCCGATCCACAGCCCCGCAGATCTACGGCTGGCGGGCATCCTTATCCCTAACGCGCCCGACCTTTAACGTCCGGGAGTTCGGCGGTTTCGCCGCCATACTCCCGGCACGCGTCAGGCGTCGGGCTGTGGCGGAGCCCCTCCCTCCGAAACCGCCATCCCCCATAAGCGGTGCGCCACATACCGCTTACCGCCCTGCACAGTTACCAGCCCACGTCACCCCCCTTGTATAGTCACCCGATGAGTCACCCGCCTGCGTGGCCTCCTGCCACGTCACCGCCACGTGTCCCCGCCACCGTACCTGCCACGTCATCGTCCGTACGTGATGACATCATCCCGCCACATCGCCATGCTGACGTCACCCACCGTACAATGCTGACGTCATCAGCACATTTTTTTGGCGCAGAGGCGCAAAAATCGCACTTCGGAGCCCCGGAATCAAATTCTGAGGCAGTTTTTGATGAGCGATTGCAGGATTTTTTGGGCTGAAATGGAGAATCTTTAAGGAATCTTTAAGGAATCTTCGCTCCATGCAGCCCCAGGAAGCCCGAAAAGGCGCAGAAATGATCCGTTTTCTTCACATAGCATACCAAAATGATCAGAAGATAATTCCAGATGATACAGAGGCCGAACAACGGCCATTTACTGGTGATTAGACATGCAGCACAGCAGATCAGCAGCCCAGATTTTGTCAAAGTATCAGTGGAAGAAAGGACGCCAGAAAGAATCAGTCATGATTTTTTAGGGGCTCGAGGCACCTGAACATTGATGAAGCCCCCAGAAAATCAAATCGATAAGCATCAACCCATCCTTGCCTTCAAATCACCGTCAAGGAATTTAAGGAACCAGGACAGCAAGAAAGCATAAACCCATACCCATTTATTGCAGAAAACACTGCAGCAGGCCACCGAGGACATCATCATTCATTCAGTTTTGACACATCGGCCCTGAGCACGGCCCGAAACATTCTTTGCATTTATTTTTAGATACGATTAGGTCAAATAGTCATTTTTATGACCTAATTAGGTCAAGATGTAATAAAGGAACTCTGCAGAGAGTTTTGCCCTATATATACCACCCTCTGTATAGTTTTAAGGGTCGGTTAATTGATAATTTTCACTAGAGACTCGCTGTGTATACCTGAACTTTCTGTAATCAAATATTGCTTAAAGCTTGGAGAGCGAACTGTCTGTTGTTGATGAATGTGTTGAAGAGTTGAAGATGGAATTCCTGCGCTGCGGCCTGAAGCAATAAGTGCCTCTTATCTCTGTTTATGTGTTTGCCATTATCTAAATAACAGGAAGAAAGAATAGCCTAGAATTAGTTTAAATACTCTCTATGCTCAATTCCTGTTGTTTCTTGATGTTTTCTTCTAAATGAATTGGTTATGAACATTGAATTCCTTCTGGCTCATGTATACCCTAGTTTGCCTGTGCTGGCCAATTATCTAGGAATTCTTAACTGCTCCTAGGTAGCACCTTGTTGTTTCATCTGCTAATCTGTTGGAGAGATTCTTAACTGCCTCTCTCTCTTTAGCATTCTTGCCACCCCTTGAACCTGAAAGTTGCTTCTGCTTCAGTTATCTTGCTCCATTTTCCCCTCACTGTTATAAAGGAAAGACACCAGCAATTCCCCTCCTCGACTCCACGCCCAATGGTTTGAAACATTCAGACTATACTCAGCCTCTCTACCTGAAAGTGTCAGTTTTTCCACCAAAACTCAATCAAAAACCTTGTGCATCACATCTAGCCTAAAATCATCCCTTTCAACAAAGCTAAATCATAAAGAGAGAGCCCTCTCTGACTGCAGGCAGGCTAGGGCCTGCAGTCCAAAGGTTGTTTGTGGTTACCTCGGCCGTATCCCTTTAGGAGTCAAAAGGGACAACCTGAGTGATAACACGGTTAATATAGCTGCTGCTCACACAAAAAATTTGAAAAAGAATTCTGACATTGAGTTGAACTTTTTTCAATCGCTTTCCTTGGCTTAGCTATAGTTGGCTTCTTCGTTCTCTTGTTGTTTCCTCAAGCTTTTTCACACTTCTGCTATTCTCTCAAAGAGTCTTACTCTCTCTCTTTCTACTTCTTAGCAGTAGGCTTTTTCAAATTGCCACTGCTCTGTCAAAGAGTCTTATGTTGGCTCACCTATTATGTCTGCTTCTCTCTCTTCCCTCAGGTTTTTGCTCTCTCACGAAGTTTTATGCAAACTACTATGAAGTTTGAAGTGTCAAACTAAATGAAACTGAACTAAATCACTTAGAAGGACGGTTTTGACACCTAACAAGTAATTAATATTAAATTTTCCAACCTAAAAAATATATTTTCAATAAACAATATAAAGATGATTGAAAAAATATGACCGCAATAGTAGAGTAGAGAGATTTAGTAGATCCCATGAATAAGACTTCCTAGTGTATGAGATCGAGCTTTGTTGTTTGGTTCCATAACAAGATATAGATAATCTTTGGTGAATCTCTATAGTAGCTATTGAAAAAAGTAGCGGATGGAAAACATGGATGATGGGACGCAATAAATCACGATATGAATTATGCTATTTTTCTTATTAGCCGTGGCCACGTGGAGAAACAACCCGTCAACGGTATCTGAATAGAAAAAAATTAA
The DNA here is from genome assembly GCA_031772625.1 of Pinus tabuliformis. Taxonomy (NCBI): domain Eukaryota; kingdom Viridiplantae; phylum Streptophyta; class Pinopsida; order Pinales; family Pinaceae; genus Pinus; species Pinus tabuliformis. Next base: position 659,254,622 of record CM062814.1, on the reverse strand, counting down.
CCGTATCCGTCTGATGTTCCGAAGGAAGCTGCCAGTTACTTTCAGAGTATGGGACGCAACAATCAAACATATTGTAATTATCAAATGGATTATAGAATAACAATAGTAAATACTATTATTTACAAATGTTAATGAATTCACACGCTTGTAATTTGTATTTATAAAAATAACTGTTAAATTTTATCAGAATATTATCTAAATTTTCATGATTTTAACACCGATTATTTTTACGGTTTTTAGGGAAAACACAATCTAATTATACTATAACTTTTAGAATAAATAGATGTACTAAAATCATGTACTTAATAACTCTGTTTCACAATTTTCAGGGGAAAAAAATAGGCTGGTTGGACTACAGCTCTTGGGATGAATGGATATACGGAGATCATGTACTTAATAATTCTATTTCACAGCTTTTATACATACAAACTGTTTTGTACAGTGGGGTGAGGATAATTAGTAAGATTCAATAATACAAAGAAATTTCAATGGATGAGCCATTCTGCGTAAGTAGATAGATGTTTCAACAAACTTGCTATCTCATCCATGGCATAATCCTGTTTATTTGTTTTAATTATAATTAAAATAAAATTTTATTATATATCTATATATATGATGATGATGGTTAAAGTCCACTGAGACCAAACTTTGGTCTATCAGACCTAAAGAAATGAATTATTTAGTTTGATTTAGGATTTTATTCCTATACTCAAAAAGCTTGGAGAGAAGCGTCCCGAGCTCACTGTATTTTTGACAACGTGAAAGACTGTATTTTTGACAACGTGAAAGGCTAGGAAGGTCAGTATTGCAACAAAGATTTTGAAATTGAGATCTAATGTGGTTGTATGCGGGGCACTCTAAAAGGAAGTGATTTTCATCTTCGATGTTCGTATTCTCACAGAGATGGCAGAATATTTCTATCCATGGTGTTTTAGGAACTGCCCAACGACCCGTTTCACTATGGAGCTCATGAGAGTTCGTTGTAATCTTGGCTATATTAATTTTCTTCTTTGAGCTAGTTAAAACAAAGATATACTTTTGGTCTTCTAGAGTGGGGTTGATGACCTCCTTATAATATCTTAATTTTCTTTTAGCTGCTAAATCTTTCTCACACCACATTTTTTCTTTGAACTTAAAAGTAACAATATTTTTAATGTCATTAATGTTTTGCAATGCAACATTCTCAACGATCTCCCAATGGTTTGACCAAGCTCTGGTGTCTTTATACCAACCTTGTTTGAGTCTTAGTTGGTTCTGGCTGGGATTTAAAGTTAGCTTAGGAAGTCTATGGTCTCCTATGTTATTAAATTTGTGCTTGTACAACAGAAGCCTAGTCATAGCTAGACTCTCGATAGGAGAAAAAACCACTTCTACAAGGAGAAAGACCCACTTAAAATTATTTATATATATATAATTTTGAAATAATTAAAAATAAGAAATAAATATCAATGCTATTAAAAAAATATATAAATTAAAATACATATTTAATATGTTAAATTAATACTTACATCATTATATTTGATTTCGGTATGTTAAATTTAATATCTTAAAAATTGAAAATAGTTAGATCTCACTCCAACCATATAAATGTATTATATTTGAAATTGATTAAATGAAAACATATTTTTATATATGCAATAAGAGCCACGAATATCATCTCAATTCTCAATTTCCACACAAAGAAAATCTTCTCAAAGAAAACTACCTCGATATTCCAATATCCTCTGCGTTTCTCTTCTAATTTCTAGCACGAATTCCAACTTTGTTTCCAATTTAATTAGGAAACCTTCTTCTTAAAACACAACCGGAACCAATATATATCGTTGTGGGTGGTTGGTCCCACCATAACATGTCGAGGTCCAAGGTCGAAGGTCGGGATGTCAACTTAAGGTCGAAGGTCGGGATGTTTGTGCAGATTCCTCCCTTCCTAAATCTTCTACGCGCGCTAATTTGACCGACCTAGATGAGACATGGTCCTGGCTTAAGTTGTTTTCTCTAACTATACTCCCTCTATTTTCATGTCGAAGTGATTCTTCTTGAAATTGCGGAGTCTAACTCTAGAGACCTTCTCTCTCAGGCACATTCTATAGTTTATTATTCCACGCAGGGACTTAAGTTGGCATCAAACTCTACACATATATCTATTGACAAAATATTGAAGAACTCATCCTTTTTCGGCATGCATACTTCTTTTCATTTTCTGAAAACCAAAATCTACAATGCTCACTCCTTTGAATTCTTTTGAGATATGCCACAAAGATGCTACATATACTCTTAGTTCTTCTAGATGTTCTGCTCAACCTTGGATACTATTAAATCTACATCCACAAGTATATTATTCTTTCATACATGAGGCCTACTAGCCTCCCCTGTTGTCCTCTTCAATAGTTCCTCCTTCGGGTGACTTTCATGACACAATGTTGTCTCATCTTCCTTTACGATAGATTCCAATTCTTTTCATCCTTCAATGTCTTGGGAAGATATCGTGACAATTGGGTGTGGTTGTCCTCCCTCATCATTATTGGAACCTACGTTCACATACAACTTGTTAGATTTAAAATGTACGATTCTCAAACCTCATTTGAGATCTATGCACTTGAATATTCCTATTGATTTGATTTCTCTCATGGGTTAAGTCTCTGCTCACGATCTTATCTTTTCTGAAGGTTTCAAAACCCTTTATCCAACACTTGTTGTTCTCATTTTTAGCTATATTTTCTTCCAACTTCATCTTAACACATTGGATGCACACCTTCAAGTCAACTATCCTTCCCTCTAGGGAACTAAATTCCTCATAAAAATCAACAAAACTAATCTGAAATAAAATTGCAGTCTCATCCTTTGTCATCCATTCTCCTCCATCAAATTTTGACTACATTTATCCAAGCAACTCAATTTCTTCCACATGTTCCCTAAGAAATTCCCTTAGACCTTGTCCACTATCTTTATCGTACAATTGTAGAAATAATCCTCTTGGAACTCTATCATTGCCTCTATCACCTAAAGAAAGCTTTATATTATGCCATTCTTTTATGACAGTTTGTGATGATTGTCTGCCCTCATGGCCTTCATGACCTGCACATGAACAAAACTAATTATCTTCAAAAACATCAGGCTCTTGGCATCTATTGATGCTCCTCACATCATTTGTTGTTTTGGACATCTCCCATAGTCGATGAGGCTTTATACGAGCCTCTTCTCTTCATCCTCCTCATCGCCTTCATTTCCTTGTATAATATCATTTGAGGGTTGTCCTTTTCCCCTCAACATCATTATTCTCGTCCATCATTATGGAAGTATTTTATTTGCAATACTCTTTTCTTGCATGCTCTCGGTGTCGAGACATAGTTCTTATGCCTTATACTCTCTACTAGACATTATCTCCATACCTTTTGTTTACATTTACATAAAACTCACCAATTTTAAAGACAAATGAACATCTAGCCTCTTCTAGTATATTTGCTACCAACTCTTCTTTCTGAACTCTCATGAGCTCTTCTTCACATTCCCTCAGAGATTCGATTAGTGTCTCATCAACATCGACTTTTTGCAACTCCCTCTGCTGCTTTGGACTCTCCATGTGGTCCACGAGACTTTTAGACAGTCTCACCTCGAAATCTTTCCCATTTTGAAGTAGTTCCTTGCTCAGGTCCATAATGGTAAACTTCCTTCTCCAGCTCAATTGCTCTAAGATCTTCTTCCCTTAGTTTTTCACTCAATAGGTGCTTTATCTTCTTCCCAAGTGTTATAGACATTTTTGTGCCTTACAGCTATAAGCATGAAATGTCCATAATCTAAGGGATCCAAAGTCCCTAAACATGTTGTTCCTACCCCTAGAGGAACAAGGCTAACAAAACACAACAATTCACAAAAGTTCTCCACCAGAAACGGCTCAAAAACAAGTCAATTCAGGATCAATTCAGAGGCTCCACTAGCTGTCTACGCTGAAATGCAGAGATTGCACTGGCTAGGTGCACTGCAACGCAGGTAGAAGCACTACCAGGGTGCGCTGAGCGGGAAGTGACAAATGGCAAGTTCATTCAACGAGGTGGAAAGACCCTGGAAGCTTCCAGAATCTTCTACAATGACACTTGCCTCAAGGAATTCGACTAGTGATGAGTAAGAGGCTCTTAGTCTCCAAGTGGAAGCAAGAACTGACAAAGGGAGAGGACACTAGTAAGATCTCAAGCTGACTCATCCTCTCTCCAAACATCTATATATGGATCTCTCCTCCATGAGATCGAAGAGGCTGGAATTTTGTTATTGCAAAGAATTGTTGTTGGTTTGAGACTGGAATCATTGGGTGCTTAATGCTTTGAAGGAAGGTGAAGATAGGAATTTCATTTGCTGGGAAGGAGATGCTGGATTGGAGCCCTCTGGGTTGTATCTCTTCCTGAACCTTGTTATTCATCAATAAAGCTATCTTGGTTTCTCCTATATGCTGATGTGTCTTTGATGTATGATTGCATTAGTGTATTTAGTTTATTTCTAATCCTGAACTAGTTATGAATATGAATCTATGTCTTTGTGTAGTGTTCTCTTCTTGTGATCTTGCAGGGACCTATTGAAGTTGGGCGAGCGAGAAAGCAAGTAGCTGGGAACTCTAAAAGAGAAGAGAAACTGGATCGAGGGACAAACGGAAGACACCGGTTAGTCCATCCATCTCTCTTCATTCTTAATTCATAAAGGAAGAATACTAGAATAGCTGTTTCTGTTTGTTGCTAAGGCACTGTCACACCTTAGGTGGATAGGATCGCCCTGCATAGGCATTTTTCCCCACAACAAATTGGCGACTCCACTGGGGATCATCTGTTTAGTCATTTTATTTGTGTCTCTATCATTGTTTGTTTCATAGACTCAACATCAACCATCAAACTGCATCTGCTATTCTCAGATGCAAAGTTGACAGCTGCTGCTTTGATCCAATCACTGGATTTGTCTATGATCTGAAAAATGGACTCACAAATGATTTGATGATCCTTTGTGATAGATCTTAGCCCTCCCTCAAAGCATCCCTTTGATTGTACCTTGCTTGTTGCTTTTATTTGGCCTGAAACTGTAGATTAAATAGCAAACTGTGACCCAGAACCCAGTGAGAAACTCTCGTTTCTCCTTCAGCGCAGACCCTGTGAAGAGGTTTTGCATTTCAACGCAGGTCTCGTGAAGGCTACCTACGCTGAATGTCAAAACCTCTGTGTTGAGGGTGCGTTGATCCAGTTAGGCCTTGTGCAGCTGGGGTTCTCTGCTCTGTTTTGCCTTGTTTTGATCTCTGATTTTTACAGCCTGTAACCAGCACAGGTACCTGTCTAATAACTCCTTTTCTCTGCTTAAATTCCGCCTCCTTTCGTACAAAAAGACTCTGAATGTTTTTATGTGTTTTTGGCGTCATTTACAGTTTTCCTTTGCAAGAGTGAAATAGTCATCCTGTAGCCCTTGATTCAGATCTGTTGATTGTGATCTTAGGAGAGAGTTCATTGGCTGTTTACAGTTGATTATACATTCATTTTTGCTTTTGGTTTGAGTTTGTCTCTTTTGAGTGTCAAAACAAGTATTCATTTCGAAAATCGTTAAGTGTTGTAATCTCTTCTACCCTTTCTGATTTCGAAAAAGTAAACTTGTTTGTATTTGTCATTTAAAAGCAAATTCAAAGTTGTACAAAAAGCTTTCTTTTTAGGCATCAATATTAAGAGAGCAGAAAACAAACACCTGCATTGTGCATTTGCATCTTGATAGTTTGCATGCTTGATTTAGGAAAAGTGCATTTAGAGTGTGATTATTGCTCTTTGAGAAAAGATGGTGTCTTTCTTTTCCCTTTGTAGCTAGGATTTTCATTGTTGAAAAGATATAAAATCTTGCTTATCATCTTTAGACTGCATTTAGGAATTGTATCATACATCTCGTGGTGAACCTCAAAAGGCAAACTTCTAAAAAGATCAACCTAAAATAAATTGAATGAACTTAACAACGCTTTGTAACTTAACGCACAACATAGAGGTCTAGGCTAGAGACGTTTTCCGGCATCGTAAAGCCTGGTGACTGTCGATCTCGCTGATGGTGGGTGATTCCTCCTGAGGGACGATAGCGCCACTACGGATTGTGCTCCCACATACCGTCGAGTATATATTGGGAGACCCCTATAGGCATAAAACCTTTATCCTTAGGAAGCCGTGTCGGCCGCCCTACTGATCGCAATGCACTGAACACAGCATTCAGGAAGATCGACCGCCCGTACCTTAAAAAGTATTCTGCGGTTTTGCGAAAAGTTTGGCACACCCTCTACCTAGAACTCCAGAGCAGTTCCTTTTGGCCTTTTTCAGACTCTATAACGGAAAAATTCCATCCGAGCATTTGTCACTTCGGGCTCGTTAAAACATCGAAGGAGACTAGAGTCATCTTTAGCTTTTTGTTGACTCTTTAAAATTGAAAAAGCGAGTTGTGTCTAAAGCGTCGTTAAAATTTATTTTAAACGGAACAATCACCCCTTCTTCCTGCGTTGATCTTTAGGTTGAGAAAATGGAGCATACCAACCAAGGAATTCCCCTTGGTGGAAATCCTAGTCCCTTCTCCTCTTGGGGAGATGTTGGTGCGCCCCATATGGCCACATTGTCGCTTCCAGGACTGCCAATTGGCTTGCCGGTTTGGCTCTTCTCAACCAATGTCGTTCAGAACACCACTCCTGAACAGTCGAATCAACAGTTAGACCAGACCAGAGTTACCCACCAGCCTTCTACTTCATCTAATTCTTCCTCTCTTCCTTCCTCTTCGCTTGACGGAACTGGTAAAACAAAAAACCAAGTTCCTCAGGAGAAGAAGGAAAAGAAGAAGAAAGAGAAGAAGAAGAAGGAGCCAAAAGCGACTGGGGCAAACAAGTGTCGTCTGACAAAAATCCACACACAACACTGGCTAGGCCTAAATCACCATGTGTCATATGCAAGGGAGACCACTTCCACAGAGATTGTCCCTGCATCCCTCGGATACTAAGGGACTGGTCTCCTCGTTTGCACAATTCGGTGGTGTCAACCTCTGATAGCCATGTTGACAGCACACCATCAACTAGTGAAAGTGAAGCCACAGGAAAGAGAGGGAAAGCTAGATTTCCCTGCAAACTGTGTGAAGGCAACCACGCCATCCACCGTTGTCCCTTCTTAGACGAGGCTAAAAGAGTTTTGGAATATCGCCCGATTTTACGAGCGCAACTTCCTCCTGGATATCAAAAACTCCTGCCAAGTCCTTCACCAGTTGAGAACCCGGCTGGCCCGCTCAGGTGGTCAGCCGAAGCACCTATCATTGAGGATGAACCATCTGAATCCATACCTGACGAAAGTCAAAAGGTTGAGGCGGCAGTTGACCCGGTTTTGCCTTCAGAGGTTTTATCTTCGAATGATACCATCACAGAGGAGAATAAAGACGACACCGTCCAGATTCTCTTCATCAACACAGACTCCGACGAACAAGGGGGCAATTTGCCCATTCCTTTATCGCAGGAAGGAACTTCGTCAGAGTCATACCCGGCCGTCTATTCGGTCCCACCACCAAGCAACCTAGTTGTCTCGTTTGACTGGAACCAACTAGGCAGACCCTGTTTGCCAGCAAGCATACCATTCAGAATTATCGTTCAAATATACAGAATGGTAATGGCTGGCACCATCATCGATGAGGGGGCATATGTGAGTATCCTTTCCTCTATTGCTTGGAAAGCGCTTGGTTCGCCAGTGCTTTTGCCTGAAATGAGAAATCTGACAGGCTTCGATAAAGGAACCAGTCGACCTTTAGGAATCCTCCCCAATGTGCCTATCACATTAAAAGGGAAGACCGTTCAAATGAACGTGATGGTCATTCAAGGACCCTTGGATTATAACCTACTCCTTGGACGAGACTATATATATTGCATGGGAGCCATCGTCTCCTCACTCTTTAGAGTAATGTGTTTTCCGCACGAAGGAAGAGTGGTCAAGCTCGTAGACCAGCTTTCATTTCCCGGATCACGCATCGCAAATAGTAATATACCATCCCTAAATGGTCTCTTCACGCAAGAAATGTCTCAACCCACGGTCCGTCCTCCTGATGAGCGTGAGTAATCCGGGAGGACATGACTGGAACCCAGGGGGAATGCATCCTGGTCTGCTTCGGCAGGAAAACTTTGGGTATAGGGTAGGTTTCCGCGGGAGAATATGACTAGTCTATACCCCGTCCGTGGATGGAAGAGGGGTTATTCTAGAATATGATTCTCTTGTCAAAGCTACGTGTTTGGTGCCTCACCTTTGTCTATCTCGGTAGACACCGCCGAAGAAGTGTTTTGTTGAAAGAATAACAGAACAATCTTTGGGTAGCCTGAAAGAGGTAGGCCTCTCCCGATAGAACGAAAGTTTTGTCTGCAAATTGAGGGGTAACCTTGAAATCGTATTTTATACCTGGGGGCATGCAAACCTTTTGGAGTGCAAGCAAGGGACGACTATTTATTTTTTAAATTTTTAGGTCCTCCCTTTAAACCTGTAGGTCTAACCCTATAAACTCGTAGGATTAGTCGTTTCCAAACTTGCATAACAAAAGGATGTGGGGCATAGCTTTGGTAAGGCGCAAGCTCCATAAAAAATGGCATCTTACATGAGACATTCTTATCATATGACTGGGTAATCGAGCAGTTTTAGCACACAGTTCATGCTCGTTAAAAAATAAACGCAAGATCCGAGCAGTTTTAGCGCATAGTTCATGCTCGTTAAAAAATAAACATAAGATCGAGCAAATGTTTCCACCCGCGTTTAAGCTCGTTAAAAAATGAACTATTCCGGTAAATAACCACCGTGAATGAAATATCATCAGCCATTAAAGCCTTGGTCGTGTTTGCACCATCACCTCCACTTTTCCATTGGCCGATCGTTCACCTCCATATGATTGTTTACCCATTTTGAGGAACAGCTGCGAAGAGTGATCTCACTAGCCATCCTTGTGACACTGCCGTGATTGGAAAATTCCAACCCGTACCTGGAATCAGCTGCTAACCCGTTTTATCACTCGTTCCTCAAAAGACGAGTCTTCTTTAAGCTCTTTTCATCTGACTCATAAAATATGAAAAGATTGCCGAGTTTTGGCCTTCCAGCTCGTTAAAGCGACCGGAAGTGCTATCCCTCCTCTAGATTTTAATCTTTTTGGACCTGAGGGATTATTGCACAAAAAGATCGAGCGCTTGTTTTGTTCGGCTCGTTAAAACTATCGAAAACTCATCCCTTCTGTATTATTTTATACTTTTTCGGACTTAAGGGATTAGATGACGAAAAAGGACTTTCGGAGTTGACTTTACGTACCTTTTCAGACTCTCTAAAAATGAAAAGGACTGACTTATCTTTGTCGTTAGACTCGTTAAAAGCATTAAATAGCGACAAACTTGTCTTTAGACGAGAACGAGTTTCACTATCGCTAGGCTCGTTAAAACATAGCGATGGGCTTACCCGAAGGGCAAGTTATAGAACAAGCATATGTTATCCTCCTCAGGCTTGACAAAAATAAATAGGTACTGGTCAGCAATGACTGGGGAAAAATTGGGAGAAACTCAAGAAAACTTTGATGGTAGCAAGTTGCTCTTGAACATGACACTTTTCCTCCGTACCACAGTCGGGTTGGGTTGTTTCATTCACCGGTCACATCACCATGGTCTCGCCATACCATCCATATTTGGGGTAATGCTACCGATCCATCGCATAAGTGTCGCCATATGTTCAAGAGAAGTCGTTCAGAGAAGTCAACCGTATCCCATCCACTGCCATACATTATCCTTCATCCTTTCATGACCGCCACCCTGAACCATATGTCACCAGATCGTTTTCACCTCCATCAAAATCATTTGCTCCATTCCGTGTCACTGATGTGGGATTCATTAAGGCCCTCCTTTGACGGATCGCTTCTTGTCGACATCAGCTCATTATCCAAGAAGTTGATCTAGGAACAACCCCTTCAGTACTTTGAAGCTTGCATGCCTCAATGGCAAGTTTCTCACTTTCGGCGACAGGTATACATCAATGACCTTCGACCGAAAGATTTTGCGTGGTGTTCGACGTCAAGTCCTTTATTCACACCACGTGAATTGTACTGCAGTACCTTGAGGGTCATTATCATTATCGGTGATTCCTCTCGCGCTTGTTAACGGTTTATCTCATTGACCGGTAATCAAGCGATGTCTTTCCATGTTCGACTTCAGAACATTTCTCACATGGATCGACTTGTACTTAGAGTGAAGATCAAACGAGTTTGAAGACCCCGGATCTAGTTTCATCCATCCGGGCTGCGATATATTCAGGAAAGATAAAGACATTGACATGTACATCATTGCAGCAGATAATCATCCTACGCAAAGGATGATAATTTCATCAAAATTATCAGTCTACCATCAGACGATTGTCTGTTCTATGTACAGAAAAATGAATTTATAAAGCTGAGCATGGGAATGCCCGCCTTAGCTAGATCATGAAAGCAGTATGAAAAATAATGTATTGTATTGTATTGTATTACAGGTCTCCTCCCAGCAATGAATGAACTTCGGATCCTCCTGATAAAGCATTTCACCCGATAAACGGCCTCATACTTTAGGGGGCAACTGTTATAGACATTTTTGTGCCTTATAGCTATAAGCATGAAATGTCCATAATCTAAGGGATCCAAAGTCCCTAAACATGTTGTTCCTACCCCTAGAGGAACAAGGCTAACAAACCACAACAATTCACAAAAGTTCTCCACCAGAAACTGCTAAAAAACAAGTCAATTCAGGATCAATTCAGAGGCTCCACTAGCTGTCTGCACTGAAATGCAGAGATTGCACTGGCTAGGTGCACTGCAACGCAGGTAGAAGCACTACATGGGTGCGCTGAGCGGGAAGTGACAAATGGCAAGTTCATTCAACGAGGTGGAAAGACCCTGGAAGCTTCCAGAATCTTCTCCAATGACACTTGCCTCAAGGAATTCGACTAGTGATGAGTAAGAGGCTCTTAGTCTCCAAGTGGAAGCAAGAACTGACAGAGGGAGAGGACACTAGTCAGATCTCAAGCTGACTCATCCTCTCTCCAAACATCTATATATGGATCTCTCCTCCATGAGATCGAAGAGGCTGGAATTTTGTTATTGCAAAGAATTGTTGTTGGTTTGAGACTGGAATCATTGGGTGCTTAATGCTTTGAAGGAAGGTGAAGATAGGAATTTCATTTGCTGGGAACGAGATGCTGGATTAGAGCCCTCTGGGTTGTATCTCTTCCTGAACCTTGTTATTCATCAATAAAGCTATCTTGGTTTCTCCTATATGCTGATGTGTCTTTGATGTATGATTGCATTAGTGTATTTAGTTTATTTCTAGTCCTGAACTAGTTATGAATATGAATCTATGTCTTTGTGTAGTGTTCTCTTCTTGTGATCTTGCAGGGACCTGTTGAAGCTGGGCGAGCGAGAAAGCAAGTAGCTGGGAACTCTAAAAGAGAAGAAAAACCGGATCGAGGGACAAACGGAAGACACCGATTAGTCCATCCATCTCTCTTCATTCTTAATTCATAAAGGAAGAATACTAGAATAGCTGTTTATGTTTGTTGCTAAGGCACTGTCACACCTTAGGTGGATAGGATCGTCCTGCATAGGCATTTTTCCCCACAACACCAAGCCTTTTGGATTCACATATTTTTATTTCAAAATCCTTTTTTCTGATAAGAAGTTTGAACCTCCTTCTAAGGTTCCATCTCTCCATCTGGACTTCTCTTTCTAATAACATCTTCACTAAATTGAGCCTCTCCTTTGGCTCAACCATATCCTTATCAAATTCATCTTGACTTAATTTCCTCCTCGTGCCATTCCTCTTGGCATCCTTTTCTCCTCTACTATGGATTCTCTTTGAACCTCGATTATGACCATCAATAGAAATCTCTTTTCCTCCCTTCTTATGATCTTCCACTTTCCCATTGTGAGCTACAAAAAATCCCCTCTAACAAGTCTTCTCCATTTCTTGTTACCTAAACACCTTGCCCACTTCTCCTTAGACTAGGCTATTGGTATTCCATTAGTTCCATCCTCTACAACCTCTTCAACAGTACTTTCTCCTCTCTATATTTTGTAACACCTTTCTCACGGGTCCATAATTCTTTTGGTTCTCTTCTCTTAATGATCTCTTGTCCTCTTCACTCTTCAACCACAACTCGATTTTCCTTCTCTTCTATAGTATTTCTTGTTATAAGGTTCCTTTCTTCCATATTCGTTGAGAACACTATTGGTTCTCTTTTCTTCAGAATTGTCATAGTTTATCTTGCTATGAGGTTATTCTCCTACAAGCTCCTCTTTCCTACTAAGTCTACAAATGCTCTTTTTCATCTATCACAACTCCTCTTGCTTGTGATGTTGCTACCTGCACGTACCAAATAAAGATAAAAATTAAAAGACCAGATTTACCTTCTTAATGTTGGAGTCTTCTCCTCTGCTTGAATGTACTTTTTCCCAATTATTCTTAGGTCATGTTCTATATCCTTCTCCATGAAATCCTTTGTTTCTTTAATTCCTCTGGATGAAACCCTCTAAATTCATACCCTATTAGATTACCATCTCCTTTGATATCCCCTATCTATTGTTCCTACTACAAACAATCCTTTCAAAAAATATCCTTGGTGTCATCCCAACTTCCTCAAGTACTCGCTAGTTATGAAAACCCCTTAACAACTTTTTAAAGATTATTCCAAAAGATCGTCAATGGATATTTGATACCACTTGACATAGGGGATAAATGGAGATCATCCCAATCCTTAATTTAGTTTGAAACCCTTCTTCTTAACACATGACACGAACCATTATATATATATATATATATATATATATATATATATATATATATATATATATATCATCGTAGGCTGCACATACCATCAAAATAGGTTAGGGTTCAATCTCGACTTAAAGGTTAGAGGTCAAGATGTTTGCGTTGTGCAATGAATCCTTCATGCGCCCACTTGTTCGAAGGCCAACTATATGATTGGGGAGATCAGGGTTGGGAATCATTCGGTCTCTCCCTTTGCAAACCTTGTTATGAAACCAGCTCACAAAAAGATAGAAAAGAGAGATAAACGCCTTAGAATTCAGCCTCTTCGATGGGGAAACCTCCTTTACGTTACATAAATGAACAATTCTTGGATGATACAAATGAAAATACCTCCTTCCTATATATAGGAGTCTAAGGGGTCATAATATAATCAGAGCCGACATAACAATAATAATGTATGGGCACAATAATAACAATAGTGGGCTTCTATGGGGCACAATAGTAACAATATGGGCACTAGATGGGTACATCAATATAATAAGGTGGTTGTACTAATAACAATAAGGGATTACACTAGTAGTATAGGGGCCTAACAAACCTTTATCGTGCATTGTCTTGATTAACCTGATTGGGACTTCATCTCGACCTAAGTTGTTATGTACCTTCCTTCTACTGATCCTTTGACAACCTTTATTAATGTAGCAAATATCCTCCTTCGACTATATAATTTTCTTCATTATGTAGAATCCTCCCTTTGTGCGTCCAGATTACCCTTTGAAACTAGGCTCCTTTTAATTCCATGCTAAACTGGTTCTCCCTTGAATTGTGAACTCTAACTCTTAAGACCTTCTCTCTCAAACAAATTCTAGAGTTTATTATTTCACACAAGGACTTAATTTGGTGTCAAACTCTACAAATAAATCTATTCACAAAATATCAAGGTAGTAGTCTGTTGTGGCGACTACAACCACCCTCCAAAATTTTGCCTTAGCTTCATTTTGGAGCATCCCTTCCAACGTTTCACAGCAGCTTGCCTTGCTTCGTCATGCTCACAAGCTTTAGTGTTTTGCTTGCACAAAGGCAGCTTGTCGATCATAGCTTGATGCATTCCCCTCACGAGCTAATCATTGGGACTTGGTCCAGCTACAGGCTGAGCAGCTCCCCCAAGAAATTGCACAATTATGGAGGGAAACCAACCTTCCCTCCAAAAATTGCGCAATCCTGTCCGCCAGCCTGCTGGGTTCTAGAATTGCGCAATTCTGGTAGTCAACACTCACAGTGAAAATTGTGCAATTTTCCCTAGCAGGGCTGCTCAGCCCAGAATTTGCGCAAATTTGGTAAACATCGAGTTACTCTACCCCGAAATTGCGCAAATCTCTTGGAAACCATCCCAGCTCCCACCTAGAAATGCAGATTTTCTCCCAGAAGTTGAGTAACCTCTTGCATGTGCAGTTGAGTTGACCAGTTCCCTCCGAGACCAAGAAAAGCTAACTTGCATGAATGGGCAACTTCTCCCAAAGTAGCTGCAAAGGCATCCCATGTTTCAGGGATCTATTTTTAGTAGTTGGAGGTTACATGCAAGGATCATTTCAGAAGCCTCCCACCAAGTGTCGCTTTCCCTAGATTTGTGGCATGCGCAACTCAACCTCGATGTTATCAAAATTCATCAACTAGATGCTACAAAGCTAATTCCTCACATCAACCTTGCAACTCTCACATCCCAAACCACATCTAGGAGCAGTCGGTAAATTCAACTTAGTTGTTTTTGGGTAAGCCCACTTTCCATGCCTTGTGTTGCATTTCTGTCGCTTTTTGTGTTTTCGCTTGTGTGAGTATTGTTTGCTTCATTTCCTTGAATAGTTGTTGTCATTTACATGTATACTAGATTGTCCTAGTACTGTTTCAATTTTTGTTTCTATCTCAATGTTGATGCATGCATGAATTTATTTTTCACGAACGGTCACCGATTTGGCGACTCGCCTCACCCACATGCATGTTGTTTAGTTTTTTGAATCTGTAAGTCACCGTTTCCATGCATGATCATTCACTTATGCTTGCACTAAGTATCACCATGCATTCACACTCACATTCAATTTTAGTTTCCCGTTGGCGATTTTGGGCAGCTTTGGCCTGGACTCTGCGTCACCAATAGCCTCACTAAGACAACATTGCGCAATCTTGAGAGGGAAGGGTCTGTCTTCCTCTTAGGAAATGCACATTTTTACCTAGTGACTGTCCTCCATGATTGTTTTGCGCACTTTTGAGGGACAATCTCTGTTGGCCCAGAAAATTACGCAATGTAGTCACTGAGCCTGCAACCATTGCTAGCTGAGATTGCACATTGTGCAATTCCAGAAATTAGCAACCAGACTAGACTATGCATTGCATAGTTCCAGCAGTCAACTATTCTCCTAACAGCCTAGATTGTGCCTTTCATAGTCTTGGCAGTCAATCTCCCGACCTCTCGGCCGAAATTGCATAACCTTCATGATCAGTCAAACAGGTATGTTGAAAGTCAGTTCTCAAGTTCATTTTGGTGTTCAACTGACATATTGCTTGTAATGAATGTTGCCATATCTCCAGGTATTGAAGGTGTTCATTTGCCTCTCAGCAGTGCAGGTACAATGGTTTCCAAGAGGGCAAAGTCGGAGACACCGTTCAAAGCACACCTGGAGATGCAGTCAATCAAATGTCTATGAGCTTGCCTACTCACAAAGATATCAAATTGTTCATAGACAAGAACTTCAAGATATTACGGTGAGCAACACCATGAACAACAACTGAAGGCAATATACCGAACATAGCAAATGCAACGAATGTATCGAACAAAATGAATGCAACAAATACAACGAACGCAACGAATGCAATGAATGTAAGAGGAAGTTTGTTGACAACAAAGAGGTGGAGCAAAGTTACAAGATCAAGCAAATCCATTGATGATGAAAGCAACTTTGGAGACTCAAGCAATGAGGTGACGGCGCGACATGAAGATTGCACAAAGATAGAGAATGGAACAAAGAAGAAGTTGCATGTGCTGAAGCAGCAAATCAAGGAAGAACATGAAGCTGCACCGACTGATGAATGAGTTGTAGCAGGAACAGGAATAGCAGTGGGCGCAACATGCACTGAGGGATGAAATTGTGCCGGTACAAGTCAAAGATCCATCCTAGCAGCTGGCACAGAGCAGACATGGTGAGCAGTGTTGTTGATTGCATGCAAGGGATTTAGCAGCATGCATGTCATTGTGCACATGCATGCGATCCAACCCATTCAGCACACTCACCAAGGCGAAGACAAGAAGCAAGTCCAACTGGAGTTGAACCTGTACTTCGGCAAGTTGATGCGCATGACCACCAGCACACACATGAAGATCAACATGGACACTATGCATCAGTGTGTTTCTAGTTCAGCCACACCCAAGGAGACCATGCACATGTTAGCATATGAGTTGGATGAAGGAGCCATACCAATGCACCAGACGAAATGAAGAGAAGAGTTCACTTCAGCAAGATTTCACCATGGGGTGCATGCACATGATCACAGATGACCAAGCTTGGAATCATCTCACCACCTTTGCCATCACAAGCATGTCAAAGAGTTGGTCTCATCACAATTGACCGAGTGTTAGTGATGTCTTGCATGGCTTTCACAAGCCATGTTGTCTCACATGAATACATGTGCATTGTAAATGTAACGTCATGCCAAGTGTAAGTCAAGTGTCAATAGTTGGATGTAACAATCATAGAGTAGATGAAGATTCATGAGGGTAGATGAACTGTTACAAAGGGGAATATCAAGGGTCACTCGACCCCTTACTATAAATAGTCCCTCATAACTCATTGAATAGGATTTTGGTTAGCCAAGCTTCTGATAAGACTATCTTGGAAAGAGCTTGGATGGTATTGTAATGTGCCTTGGCTTCTCCACTGCATGGAGCTAGTTCATCTCTTTGGAGGAGCAGGCGGATTTGGTTGTAACGTTCCACTATTGGGGTTTGCAGGTTTACATGGATGTATTGTATGATTGGAACTTACACTTCCTTAAGTAATAAGAGCCAACACAATTTCATGGATATGTTGTTATTATAGTTGGAATGTTCCAGTTGTTGTAGAAATGTATGTTGTTTAACTTATGTAGTTGTGTATGAACACTTTTGTATGCAATTATATGAATCTTGTTGCATATGTGTTTTTGTTTTGACCATCACTTTGGATTGTCGGACTGACCTGCTTTCTCGCTTGTGATGCATCTTCGCTCGCGTGTTCCCTTCCTAGCAAAGTACACTTACAGGTTTCCAAGGGGCGCACTCATCTCAACCCACCTATGCTAGGAACCTCTCATGCACCTTCCTTGACTCCTTGTAGTGGTCACACCCTTGCTACCAACAAAGTTATCTTTCTTGTCTCTATGCAGCATCGTGGTCAAGGCATTGCTTTACGATCCACTGTTGAGATTCCTACACCAAATGGTTTGAGCTCTAAGTGGGAATTCTTTTTGGGGAGATCCCCTTACATGTTCTCGGGTCTAACACCGTCAACATTTTGGCGCTAGAAGGAGGGCCAACTAACAAGCTGAGTCCTCACATCTGTTTTGAGTATCTACACATCTGTCATGACTCACTACTGAGCTCCTCTTTGGAAATGTATGTCTTATAGAAAAGATTTCATCATCTCGAAAAATCTCTCAGATAACTTGTCTCATAAAACATTTGATGGTGGAGGCTACGTAGCCTTGGTTAGGCACACAGTCGGCACTGTAGGCTCATGCGAAAGACATGGATTCTTTGAAGAATAAGTGAGCTGTGCATTGTTCATCTACACGCTTCGAGGGTACCCAATGCACTGGTGTGCCATGCTTCCCGAAAAATCTATTCATTCTCTTTCTCATCTGGTCACAGAGATAAACCATGCTTTCAATCACTTTAACTATAAAGCACTCAACAAAGAAATTTTGGAATTACGAAAAGCACCCAATGAATCCGTTGAAGAGTTTGACACATGCTTGCATAATCTTGCATACCGATTCCTAGAATATGATATTGATTTGGAATTTCTTGATGGAAGATTTGAGTATCTTCTTCACATATACGAACCCCACTCAACACACTTCGGTGATGGAGTTGCACAATCATAGGCAGGCACAATTGCTGTCACAAGTGACTGTCTGCCTTCACCTCATCAAACAACTCCACCACACAGAGTGATGTGGGAGATCATGCACACACCTCTATTGAACTGTCACATCCTCCCACCCCACCTACTCTTGAGATTTGCACAGATTTGGCTTGCAAGCTTGTTGGTTGTCACGTGGAATCGTTCCTTCAACCTCCATCCTCACGTTCTGTTGATCCCATGGATTGTACTGTCTTGTGTTCTCCCATTCCAGACTCCTCACCTGTTGTGAACGAGGATCAAGTTGTCACCGGAGTTGGTGTTATGCAGCCAACTTGTGCCATAATTCATGATGAGTGTGTGTGGGAATCTAAAGAATAGCCCACGGTGAAGGATGAATCCCTTCCAGCCGCGCTTCATCCGCTTCATCTTGACATCCCTTGTGATTTTGCTACCTGCTGATCTTCCCTGTGAAAACTCATTTCTGAGTGCTTCTACTTCCGATCATTCACAGGACACCTCGGATGTCAGTCTGTCATTATAGTGCGGAGAGGACACATCTTCCTCGGAAAATACGTTCAATCTGTCATTTATCTTTCTTGAAAATAGAGAGGGTGAACATCTTTTCTTCTCATCTACCCCTCTGGCCGATTCATCAAATCATGAGGATGCCAACAAACATCCTGAATTTTTTTATCTTGGTTGTCGTGATCTATTCACTTCCTCATCCGATCACGATGTTGATTCAACCATTGTTAATCTACCCAAGACAATGGTCTACGATGATCTATCTGTCAACGAAGTCGAAACCCCCCAGACTATCAAGGCACTTTAGCCTGAGCTGATGGTTATGTCAGGCCCTCGCTGTCATGAGGTTGGTTTCACTTCTGTTAAGGAAATTGTTGAAACATTCAGGCTCCTCATCACTCTCTTCTTTGCACTATAGAACAACCAGACACCCATATTTCTCTTCCTCCACTTGAACTGCACGATCCCATCTCTCATGCATTGGAGGAATCTTACACAACAAGCACACTTGGACAACACAAGTGGTCTACCTTTCTCACGCTTGCTTGCATGTCACAGTGAAGAGAATGCATACACTCAACATATGCATGTAGTGTAGCACAGTACCATGGAAGGTCCGCAGAATGCATATCATGTGCTCTCACTCATCTTTGTTCTGTGGTCACTTGTAAGCTCAGAGTGTGTTTGTCTTCACTATTACATCTTTCTTTTTTGTTAGTTTGCAGAACTATCCTGTTCGCGAACCATGCCTTCACCAACATGGGTAATCCAATGTGTCGATGGTTGCATTGGAAGTATCACTTCATGTGAGATGACCCATGAGTTGTTAGCTTAGGAGTTGGAGTAGTGTTTTCCCTTGAGTTTCTTTCTTGCATTCTTGTTTTCTTACATGATTTGTTTGTTTTCTTTCTGCTTGCTTCATTACTTGCTTTGCTTTTGCTTTTTCTTCTACTCTTGCTTTGGTAGTTCGCTTGTTTCATTTTGTAGGATAGTTTCGCATGAAACCATGTATGACACTTGAAACAAGTTGGGTAATGTATAAGAGGCCTTGTGTAGCTATCACTACTTGGTTATCTGTCATCCTGCCTCTTTATGAAGAACTTGTTACTTTCAGTCCATGATATGTCGATGGAAAATAAGTATTGTTTGAAGTGACTTTTGGTGAAAACACAATGCATGTGTGCTAACTATTGTCACTTACTCTATTCGATTGTTTTTGGATTATCCCTTGTCAGCATAGTCAAGTAGAGTAAGGTGAGGGGGAAAACCTTAACAGGCACACCGGAGGTATAATAAACTACTTCTCTGCTAGAACAACCTCTTCTACTCTCAATAAGTCGGGATCCCTCTTCTGCCTCTGAAATGAATAAGTGTTATGCATAGTTACAAAAATGAAAATAATGAAAAGAGTTTTAAAAAATGAAAAATGAATAAGGAAAAAGAAGAGAAAGGTTTCCTGCGCAGAGAGGTGATGCAAGTAACTTCGCCGGGGTACTAACTAGGCTCGCTGGTAGCAGAGCCATGCTTGTGTTCATATGTGACTCTGTCGGGGTACTGTCCAGGCCTGCTAGTAGCAGACCAACACTAGAGATGAAACTAAGACACTGAAAGCTATACTGCTTCTGCACCAATATACCCCTCAACCCCAATCAAAACAACTGTGTTGCCTTGGCTTGGAATGTCTGTCAATTGACCAAGAGCTTGGCAGATGTAGACATAATACAATCAAGCTAGTGTGGAAACAAAGAGGAGCTGAGAATTGAAAAATACTTTCGGAGGTATTAGACTCGCTTTTCACATATAAGGTCCATTCAGAGAGCTGGAGTTCTACCAGTGTGTCGTCAAGTGTTGTAGCGGCTACAACCACCCTCGAAAATTTTTCCTTAGCTTCATTTTGGAGCCTCCCTTCCAACCTTTCACAACAGCTTTCCTAGATTCGGCAAGTTCACAAGCTTCAGTGTTTTTCTTACACAAAGGCAGCCTATCGACCATAGCTCGATGCATTCCCATCATAGGCTGATCACCCAGACATGGTCCAGTTGGAGGCTAAGCAACTCCACCAAGAAATTGCGCAATTCTGAACAATAATCAGCCTTCCCTCCAGAAATTGCGCAATCCTGTCTGGAAGCCTGTTGGGCTCCAAAATTATGCAATTCTCGCAGTGAACACTCACAGTGAAAATTGCACAATTTTCCCCAACAGGGCTGCGCACCCCAGAATTTGTACAAATCAGGGCAACAGTGAGCTGCTCTGCCCAGAAATTGAGCAAATCTCCTGGGCAGCTAGCCTAGCTCCCAGCTAGAAATGCACATTTTCTCCCAGCAGTCTAGCAACATCTTTCATATGCAGCTGAGTTGACTAGTTCCCTTCGGGACCGAGCAAAATAAACTTACATGCATGGGCTGCTACTCCCGAGGCAGCATGCAAAGGCATCCCGTGTTTCAGGGATTTATGTTTGGCAGTTGGAGGTTACATGCAAGGATCATTTCAGAGGCCTCCCACCGAGTGTCACTTTCCCTAGATTTGTGGCATGCGTGCCGGAACGCTTATGTTATTAAATCTCATCAATCGTACACTGTAGAGCTCATTCCTCACATCAACCTTGCAGCTCTGACATCCCACATCATCCATGCCTTGCGTTTCATTTCTATCACTTTTTGTGTTTACGCTTGTGTGAGCACTGTTTACTTGATTTCTTTGAACTCTTGTTCTCATTTATATGTAGACTAGCTTGTCCTAGCACTATTTTAGTTTTCATTGCTATCTCACTGCTATTGCATGCATGAAACTATTTTTCACAAACGGTCGCCGATTCAGTGGCTTGCCTCACCCACATGCATGTTGTTATGTTTTATGAATCTATCATTCGTCATTTGACTGCATGATCATTCACTTATGCTTTCACTCAGTATCACCATGCATTCACACTCGCATTCACTTTCAATTGCACGTCAGCGAGTCTGGGCAACCTTGGCACGTCAGCGAGTCTGGGCAACCTTGGCCCAGACTCTACCTCACCAAGACAACATTACGTAGTACTGAGAGGGAAAGCTCTGTCTTCCTCTTAGGAAATGCACATTTCTTCCCAATGACTATCCTCCATGACTGTTTTGCGCATTTCTGAGGGACATTGACTACTAGCTCAGAAAATTGCGCAATCCAGTCATCGAGCCTGCAACCATTCCCAGCTAAGATTGCGCATTGCGCAATTCCAGCAGTCAGCAGCCAGACTGGACTATGCATTGTGTAGTTCCAACAATCAACCAGTCTTCCAGTAGCCTAGACTGTGCCTTTCGCAGTCTTGGCAGTCAGTCTCCCATCCTCCAGGCCGAAGTTGCGCAACCTTCATGATCAGTCACACATGTATGTTGAAAGTCATTTCTCAAGTTCATTTTGGTTTTAGACTGACAGATTTCTTGCCATGAGTGTTGCCATGTCTCCAGGTATTGCAAGTGTTCACTTGTCTCTCAGCAGTGCAGGTACAATGGTTTCCAAGAGGGCAGAGTCGAAGACACCATTCAAAGCACACCTAGAGATGCAGTCTATCAAATGTCTATGAGCTTTCCTACTTAGGAATATATCAATTTGTTAGTAGACAAGAACATCAAGATATAATAGGGAGCAACATCATGAATAGTTGTTGAAGGCAACATACCGAATGAGGCGAACGCAATGAATGCAGCGAACACAACGAATGCAGTGAATACCGCAAATGCAACGAATGCAAGAGGAATGTTGTTGACAAGACAGAGGCGGAGCAAAGTTGCGAGATCAAGAATATCCATTGATGATGAAAGCAACTTTGGAGACTCACACTATGAGGTGATGGCATGAATTAAAGATCGCGTGAAGATAAAGAATGGAAGAAAGTAGAAGTTGCATGTGCTGAAGCAACAACTCAAGGAATAACATGAAGCTGCACACACAGACAATTGAGTTGCAGCAGGAACAGGAACAACAGTAGGAGCAACATGCACTCACGGATGAAACTGCGTCCGTACAAGTCAAAGATCCATCCTAGTAGTTGACACATAGCAGACATGGTGAGCAGTGTTGTTGATCGCCTGCAAGGGACTGAGCAGCATGCATGTCATTGTGCACACGCATGCGATCCAACCCATTCAACACACTCACCAAGGCGAAGACAAGAAGCAAGTCCAACTGGAGCTGGTGCATGTAATTCAGCAAGTTGATGCGCATGACCAGCAACACACACTTGAAGATCAGCACGGACACTATGCATCAGTGTGTTTCCAGTTCAGCCACACCCAAGGAGACCACGCACACGTTCATAGAAAATTTGGATGAAGGAGCCACACCAATGCACCCGAGGCAACGAAGGAAAGAGTTTGCTTCAACAAGATGTCACCATGGGGTGCATGCACACCATCACGGATGACCAAGCTTGGCATCAACTGACCACCTTCGCCATCACAAGCATGTGAAAGAGTTGGTCTCATCACAATAGACTGAGTGTCAATGATGTCTTGCAAGGCTGGCTCAAGCCATGTTATCTCACTTGAATATATGTGCATTATAATGTAACGTCATGTCAAGTGTAAGGAAGTGTCAATAGTTGGATGTAACAGTCATAGAGTAGATGAAGAGTCATGAGGGTAGATGAACTATCACAAAGGGGAATATCAAGGGTCACCCCACCCTTTGCTATAAATAGTCCCTCATAAGTCATTGTATATGCTTTTGGTCAGCCAAGCTTTTGATAAGACTATCTTGGAAAGAGCTTGGATAGTATTGTAACGCGCCTTGGTTTCTCCACTGCATTGAGTTAGTTCATCTCTTTGGAGGAGCAGGCGGATGTGGCTATAACGTTCCCCTGTTGGGGCTAACAGGTTTACATGGATGTATTGTATGATTAGAACTTACAATTCTTTATATAATAAGATCCAACATGTTTTCATGCATATGTTGTTATTGTAGTTGGACTGTTTCGGTTGTTGTAGCAATGTATGTTGTTTAACTTACGTAGTTGTGTATGAACACTTTTGTATGCAATTATATGAATCTTGTGGCAGACGTGTTGTTGTTTTAACTATCACTTTGGATTGTCAGACTGACCTGCTTTCCAGCTTGTGATGCATCTTTGCTCGTGTGTTCCCTTCCGAGTTAAGTACACTTACAGGTTGCCAAGGGGCACACTCATCTCAACCCACCTATGTTAGGAACCTCTCACGCACCTTCCTTAACTCACTGCGATGGTCACACCCTTGCTACCAACAGATTTATCTTACTTGCCTCTTTGCGACATCGTGGTCAAGGCATTGTTTTACGACCCACTGTTGGGACTCCTAAACCAAACGGTATGAGGTATAATTGTGACTTCTTACTGGGGAGATCCCCTTACATGTTGGTGGGTCCAACACCATAAACATCGTCCTTTTTAGGTAGACGTAATCCTTTTCAATTCCTCAAAACCAAAATGTACAACCCTCATTCCTCTAAATTATTTTAAGACCTAGCAATCAAACCCTACATATGGGCATGTTTCCTTAATTTTTCTCATGTTAGTTCAGTGATATGAATTTTTATGAAGAATCAATTTGGTACCACATATACATGCCTACGGGGATCATTGCAATATCGAGTACATAGAGGATGCTTTATTAACATCTGACCTCTATTTTGATTCACAATTATTATTTACAGAGAGTTTAAAGTGCTCATTGGCCAAGATTTTCCTCAGAGACCCCTTCTCTTTCTCGAGCTAATCTCTCTCCCTCCCATAGGGGCCCACTTCCTAATTTTCTATATGGAATGAAAAATGAGGGAAAATATCTCAACATAAAATTTACATTGGACATCTTTGCCAATGTCCTAAAACTAACTCACAATTCAGCTAGACACTTATGGTCTTTGCACAGGCCCACTTCAACAAATTACTAGCTCATCCTAAATATCCTAATAACCTAATAGTCCAAACTCTTTCTAGAATTAGACACTTGACCTTACCAAAATCCTCCTCATTCATAATTTATATGAAAATAAAAGTGAGAAAAATAAAATCCCTTTCATAATTTACATGACCCCTTTGAGCCTTAATTAAATAAGATTCCTAGTGTTGATGCTCTTACATCAACATGTAATCAAATTTTTTATTTGGTATACCATAGCTAGTAGCTCTCGGTTTACTTCTTACGAGAGGGCCTGAGAAGATGTGACGAATGAAAGATTGTAAATTGGCTAGAGCTCAATAATCTCATAGATAGTCCAAAAATGTATTGAAGCCCATGTGACGGACATCCACTGGAATTCGATTCATCATTGGGAGACACCATTCATCCAAGCAACGTCTTTGATGTGAGGAGTACATCATAGCTTATGAACAATTAATGCTCCATAGTTATTATGTTGGGGGAAATTAAGTCAATTCTGATGACATCTTGAATTTAACTCTTGCATTACCGAGAAGTAGTAAAAGTATAACTTGCAAGAAACAATCTTAAGTCAAAGTGAGTTCAATAAGCTAACATCGTAAGGGAGATCCAATTGCCATTGTTTTCTTAAATAACTTAGATCAGACCAACTGATGGTCCAATTAGAATTATGAGCCCCATAGACTTTTTACAGTAACTGTATATTCTCCTTACCATATCCAAGCTGACTTGCCAAGAATGAGTGCATTTGCTTACTAAAGGCTAGATATCGAGAGCTACTTTCTTTGTTCGAGGAGGGTAATTTTGTACTAGTGTCTTTCACGTAAAGGAGTCGTTGTAATAGTTGTCGATTATAAAAAATTAGTTGCTGGCCACTATCAGAATTTGGCTAAATGCTACCAATGTGTAAAGGTTGTACAGTCGGAGATTTTTTCGCATTGGTGGTGGAGCTATGGATTCATATCGCAATCAACCATTTTTGTTATTGTCAGGCCAGGGTAACTCCAGCAATTGAACGAGAGAAAACAAGAAGGATTGATGATCTATTCATTAGCCAGCACTTTATTTATACAAATATAAAACGGATCAGTTCATCTTCTAGATGACTGTCCGACTTCACCTCATCCGTTTCGGATTAGGTGTCAACATTCGCCCCCTTAATCTGAAGGGATGTTGGTGAGTCCAAGAATCATTCTGAATCTTTCAAGCTTTTCTCTTCCAAGCGCTTTGGTGAAGATGTCTGCAATTTTCTCGTTTGTGGAACAATGACGAAGATGGATTGTTTTGGCCTCAACATGATGTCGGATCAGATGATATTTAGTATTGATGTGCTTAGTACGATCATGGAACTTTGGGTTCTTGGCCAACTTTATTGCAGATGTGTTATCAATCATGAGTGGAGTTGATTGTATTTGTTTTACCTGCAAATCTTCAAGAATTTTCCTGAGCCACACAATTTCTTTCGTTGCTTCAGCTGCTGCCACGTATTCTGCTTCTGTTGTGGAATCTGCTGGTACTGATTGTTTGCGTGATCTCCAGGAGACAGCTCCTGATCCAAGACTCATAGCATATCCTGAAGTAGATACCCCAGTTTCTTTGTCTCCATCGAAGTCTGAATCAGAGTATCCAATCAAGTTGAAGTCGTCCACCTGTGTATACTTGATTCCAAGGTCTTGAGTTCCCTTCAAGTACCTTAGAACTCTTTTTGCAGCAGACCAATGTCCCTCACAAGGCCTTTGCATAAACCTGGAGAGGATTCCAACAGCAAATGAAATGTCTGGTCTGGTAGTAGTGAGGTAGATGAGACTTCCTACAAGCTGTCTATACTTTGTTGCATCCTCAAATTCCTTTCCTTCAGTAGATGTGAGCTTCAAGTTTTGTTCCATTGGAGTAGAGAGGGGATTGCATTCTGTCATGCCAAATCTGTATAACAAATCTCCAATGTATTTCTTTTGAGAAAGAAATATGGACTTTGGATGTTGGGTTACTTCAATGCCAAGATAGTAATGAACATAGCCCAAATCAGTCATTTCAAAGATTTTTCCTAATTATTTCTTTATGGATGCAATATAGCTTTCATTGTTCCCTGTCATTAAAAGATCATCTACATATACCACAAGATATACAACTGTTTTGCCAACTTTCTTGACAAATAAAGTTGCATCATCAAGATCAAAATGATTGAAGTTGAGTTTCAGAAGATGCTCAGTTAGTTTTTCATACCAGGCTCGTGGTGCTTGTTTGAGGCCATACAAGGACTTCACAAGTTTGCATACTTTGTGTTCATTTCCTTTCACAGCAAATCCTTCAGGCTGGGACATAAAAACATTCTCTTTTAGATATCCATTCAAGAATGCAGTTTTTACATCCATTTGATGGACTTTCCAACCGTTCTGAGCAGCTAGTGCAAAGAGTGTCCGGATGGTGGCCCATTTTGCTGTGGGGGCAAAAGTTTCCTCATAATCGACCCCTTCCTTCTGTGCAAAACCTTTTGCCACAAGCCTAGCTTTGTGCTTG
Organism: Pinus tabuliformis; assembly: GCA_031772625.1. Lineage (NCBI taxonomy): Eukaryota > Viridiplantae > Streptophyta > Pinopsida > Pinales > Pinaceae > Pinus > Pinus tabuliformis. The sequence continues at coordinate 659,227,800 of CM062814.1, read as the reverse complement.
TCAAGTGAGCCATCAGCTTTGTACTTGTTCTTGTAGACCCACTTGCAGCCAATTGGTTTGGTTCCAAATGGAGGATCAACCAGCTTCCAAGTGCCATTCTTTATGAGGGCATCATACTCCTTCTGCATCGCTTCTTTCCATTCATCATGAGAAGAAGCTTCTTTGAAGGAAGTTGGTTCAAAATCTGTAGACAAGTTCAATTCACAATCATAAGTAACATCCATATCAACAGGTGAATTAGAGTTATCTACATCACCTCCATCTTGTCGGTTTGAATTTCTGGTTCCTGTTTTTCCAATTTCATCAGGATGAACACTTTCAAGTGTCTTTGTCAGCCACTTTGGGGGACCTTTCTGAGATGGTCCAGGCTGTTCTGTTGATTGAGTTGGGTCTGAATCAAGATTGAGTCTCCCAATTCTATCAATTACATCACTTAAAGCATCATCTGTTGTTGGAGTGTCATGCAGGGGAGATTGTTCTTCAGAAGGAGATTCCACATGCTGATCTAGTATAGGAATCCCCCCTTCAAGATGTGGAATCTGATTATCAAACTCTTGAAATGATTTCGGTTTTGTGAATCTATCCAAGCGATCAAGTTGCCGCTCAACAACACTGTCAGATTTGGATGATTCAAGAAAAATGACATCTCTAGATAAAACAAACTTTTTATTTACTTCATCATAAAGGCGGTATGCTTTAGATGTGTTTGAATACCCCAGGAAGATACACTTACGACTTCTTGCACCAAGTTTGTTTCTATGTACCTTTGGTATTAAAGCATAACAGGTGGAACCAAATATCCTGAGATGTTTTACCGAAGGAACATGTCCATACCACAATTCATAAGGAGTCTTGTTTCTTATAGTACTAGATGGACATCTATTCTTTATATATGCAGCACATAGAACAGCATCAGCCCAAAACATTGTCTTTACATTTTTGAAGAAAAGCATAGATCGTACCATATTCAAAATTGTTCTGTTCATTCTTTCAGCTACACCATTCTGTTGAGGATTATAAGGAACAGTTGTTTGATGTTTAATCCCATGTTGGCGAAGATAGTGTTCAAATTCATTTGATGTATATTCTTTTCCATTATCAGTGCGAATAGACCCAATATGAGATTGTGCATCATTTTCAATCCACTTATGAAAATTCTTAAATGTTTGAAAAGCATCAGATTTGTTCTTCAATAAGTAAACCCAACACATTCTGGTGTAATCATCAATAAATGTCATGATATATTTATTTCCATTTGCAGAAGGAACAGGCATTGGACCACATAAATCTGAATGAATAAGTTCAAGCTTCCTATGTGCTCTTGAATGTGAATCATGAAAAGACCGTTTGCTATGCTTTCCTAGAATGCAAGCATCACATTGTTTATGTTTTCTAGGAATTGTAGGCAAACCAGCAACACCATTTTTCTTCAACAAGCGGAGACTATCATAGTTTAAATGTCCAAATCTAGCATGCCATAATAAACTTGATGGAAGTGCACCTTCTTCATGATGAGAAATATATGAGAAATGCTGTGCATGAGCAGAGGTTCCTTGCAGTTTAAGGAGTCTTTCTTCTTCTATACCCCTCATGACAAGTGAGTGGTCAGATGCCTTTCTTACCTCAAGCTTGCCATCGAACATGTGAATGGAGTGACCTTGCTGGCGGATGTGAACCAGGGACAGCAAGTTTCTCTTCAGCTGTGGGAGATATAGAACATGATCCAGAAGAAAGTCTGGAAGACCAGGCAGTTTAAGCCTGATTGTGCCAAGCCCTGATGGCTTGATTTTTGACTGATCTGCAAAGTATACTGCTCCATCAACATTGTTAGTGAAATCTTCAAAGAAATCTCTCCTATGAGTCATATGACAGGTTGCTCCTGAATCAAGCAACCAGTCATTTTTCGAAGAAGCAAGTGAAGCATTAAACAAATCTTCATTTACTCCAATATTACATTGTGCCTCAATATAGTGTGCAGATTCGGGTGCTTTACCTTTGTCTGAGTCATCAGTTTTACCTTTCTGCTGATTTCTTCTCTGCTCAACCTTGTCCCATGGTAGCTTGCATGTAGAAGCATCATGTGATCCATTTCGTTTGCAGCGAATGCAATGCAGATCTGCCTTTTCTGCTTGAGAATGTCTGCCCCCCCTGCCTCTGAAGTATCTTCCTCTTCCTCTTCGTCCACCTCTTCCTCTTGCAGAATCTTGAGCAGGATGCTTTTCTTTGTGAGCAAGGCAAACAGTCTCTTCAGAAGATTCAGGGACTGTTTTCTTTCCAAAGGCTTTCTCTCTTTCAGCAAACTTTTTCACAAGAGAGTCAAAGGTTATATCTTTAAGGTTTCCATTTGCTTGTAAAGACTCAAGAAAATTGGAGTAGGTAGGATAAAGTGCTTTGAGAAAGGCAATAAGAGAGATATCCAGCTCAACCTTAGTGGATTTTATATCATGCATTATAGACTTTATTTCAGATGCAAGAGCAAGAGGATCATTATTTTTCAGTTCAAGAGTGAAGAGTTTAATCATGAGCTGAACAACTTCAAGTGCAGAATGTGTATCATAGAGTTCTTTCAGCTTTTGTATAGCTTCAAAGGCAGTGGAATAGCAGGAAATATGACGACTTACTTCCTCATTGACAGATGCTGCGATCAATGCAAAAGCTTTGCTGTTCTTGTTTTCCCAAATGGCGAGTTCTTTGTCTGATGTGGGCTGCACAAGGTCTCTGTCTTCTTCTCCAACACACACTCCTTTCCACAGTTCATTGTAGATAAGGGTGTGTTTTACCATCCGGGACCATTCAGAATAGTTCTCCTTGCCAGTGAGAACTATTCCGACCATAGAAATGATTGAATGCATTCTGTAAAAAAAATCTCTGCCAAAAACTTCTGTAAACAAAATCCTTCTGAAAAAAAATCTCTGCCAAAAACTTCTGTAAACAAAATCCTTCTGAAAAAATATCTCTGCCAAAAACTTCTGTAAAAATATCCTTATATCATAGCCTTATGCATTTTATTTCTCTTCCTATGTTTGCAATATTACTATGTTTGAATGCATTCACTTTAAAACACATAAAGGATATATTACTTCAATATATATTAAGCAATACTAAAGCATTCTGGAAACATAAAAGCAATGCTCTTCTGTTGATTGATATAAACATAACAGCGATGCTCTCATATAAACTGCTCTCATAAAACGCATTCCCATTATAAAAAACGCATCTCCATATAAACTGCTCATATAAAAAACTCAGGGAAAACGCATCTCCATATAAACTGCTCATATAAAAAACTCAGGGAAAACGCATCTCCATATAAACTGCTCATATAAAAAACTCAGGGAAAACGCATCTCTGCACTAAAAAAAGCCCAATAATCTCACTGTCTACAGCTCAACCACATTCCCATTTTAAGTTTTCAGTTTCCTCAAGCTTACTATATTACCTTTCACATAATTTCCTCCCAAATTCTAAAGGTAATTTACACCAAATTGTTGATGTAAAATTCCTTCCATGTCCAAAGAAAAGGAATGCTTTATTGATTTTCAAACAACTTACTTCACTGCAGATATCAGCCGCCTCCAAAAAGGACAAAATTTAATTAACTAAACCACCATCAAATATACAGAAATATGGGTCACCATTGACAGAGTTTGCCACAGCCTCGCATATAACTGCTGCAGAATAGCAAGATATTATATCTAATAAATGGAAGTATCAAACCTCGGCTCATAAAAAGTCACCTGGCTGTTCCAAGATTGAAGTGCGCAGCCACTTATCCATGACCAGGTTTTCTTGTCCACGTCATAAAGTAGACCTTTACCTTGATTCCATGATGTAAAACAGATCAAATTGTCTTGCCCAAAGCACTCAAACCGCTCGGAGGCACCATTAACGCACCAGAAACGTAGTGATGAAGAGGGCACTCAGTTTCACCAACACGCAGTAATGAGAAGAGTCTTGCAGCTGGATTCAACGTAGACAGGTTCAATTCAATGTACTGGCAGCAACGTACATAATGGCAGAGGGCGCAGAGAGTTATGGTCAGAGGGGCAGCGGATTCAGGCAAAGGGAATCACGTCAGAGGGGCAGCGGATTCAGAGGCAGAGCCAGGTCAGGCCAGGGAATCACGCCAGAGCTGCTCTTAAGAGAGGAGTTACAACTAATTTAAGGTACCTGAGCTCTGATACCATGTCAGGCCAGGGTAACTCCAGCAATTGAACGAGAGAAAACAAGAAGGATTGATGATCTATTCATTAGCCAGCACTTTATTTATACAAATATAAAACAGATCAGTTCATCTTCTAGATGACTGTCCGACTTCACCTCATCCGTTTCGGATTAGGTGTCAACAGTTATGAAGATTTTATCTAATCTTTTTACTTATTGATTAATGGGATGTAATTGATATTGCTGGATTGGTGAATGTGGGCATGATTTCTCATAGGATTATTTCGACAACTGTGGAGAAATTTGACCATGAAGACCATAACCTTTTCCTTCTATTATTGAAAGTCGTGTGGGCATGAGAAAAATGCCTGAAAATTAATTTTGTTGAATCCTTGTGCATAGACGGAGAGTTGCTTGTAGTCGAAGAAACCATATATTGATAATCTAGTAAGGGAGAACTCACCATTGATCTTTGAATTGCACTAGGTAATCATTTTGAAGATAGATTTTCCCTTTTCAACATGGACTATGTTAGTGTCAAAAATTTCAATGGATTTTATTTCCATACATGGAAGGTAGGTATTCAAATGTAATTAATGGATAAAAAAGTGTGGATTATAGTAAAGGTAACATAACTGAATTCTACAAATATTAAGTTATCAATTGGATGGGAGAAAAAGGAGGAGAAAACTAAGTCTATTATTGGACTATCCCTATCATATTCTCAATTTAATCTTGTAGATTTAGAAAAATTATTTAAAGAAATATGTGAGGAATAGATGAATACAAATAGGATCTCAATGCATGTTTCTATTCCCAAAGACATGGACATACAACATTAAATTATAAAATTTGTGTCAAATATCTTTTTAATGGAAAATTTAAATAATCAACCAATATAGCTATTTCTGAAGACTCGCCACATTGGGACGATGATGATGAGTTCAATATAGAGTCTCCCATATTCTTCTAGAATATGGTTATGAATTATATATGTTATACTTATCTTTTGTTTCTAAAACGAAATATGATAAAGGAGAGTAACATAACTCAAATTGTTTATTCTTGGGCTTAAAAAATCGAGAACAAATCATTAGTTTGATTATTTATATAGTCTATAGAGTGTATGGTTCTTGGAAACCTAATAAAAACAACAATGGGTTATAGTTTTAATCTTTTTGTGTTAGTAAGTTTATGTAAAATAGGTCACATTGTAAGTTTGATGGTTGGGTACATTAAGTATGCACACTAATTTTGTAGATAATTGGTAAGAGCAACACATTATATTTATAAGATGGGAGTTTGTACATATTGTGATTTGGTAACCCGCCTACTTCTATGGCAAAGAAAAAGATGGAATTAATTCAAGAATCCTCAATTCTACAAATACACCAATGATGATGATAAGAAATTACATTTTAAATCAATTAAGTGTTAGCTCAAAGTTGGTGATCGAGAAAGTGTGTAGTCTATGAGATCCTAGAATGGATAGAAGTGTTGATGAAAACTATACCAAATAAGATCTATGTGATTTCTTGTTGTTATGTGTAATATAATCTTTGTAATATAAATGTTAAGAGAAAGTTTTAGCAATAATATTTACATTAGTAGATTTTATTTATTGGTTTTATTTGGATTTGATAAAAGTTGTTAAAATATTCTCTCAACCTCCCTTTGGATCTCAGTCCAACTATATAGTACCTTTAATATATTTGAGATTAATAAATGAAAATAGGTTTATGTGTACGTGAATTTTTTTTTTTTAATTAATACAAATAGTTTTATAATAATAAATATTTTTTTTTCATCATTTAATATTTTCCACTTTTTAATAATAAGAGTTTTAAGACCAATCAAGTTCATCTAGTTTCTTTTTTCTGTATAAACAAACATATAGAGAAGTTAACCCTTTTCTTTAGATGGAAGGTTTAATATCTACCTTTCCTTTGATTCATTTAAAGAAGTTTATAGAACGACTGATTCTTTCTATCGAAAAATTAGTATTGATATCTCTTAAATCGACCTAAGGTAAGATAATAAGCGGTTAACCTATACACTTATCATACTCATCATTTTTTATCTTAAATTTAAGTGTTTTATTTTTAAAATATATTTAGTTTATTTTTCTGATATATTTAGTGCATAAGGATATTAAGTTTATTTTTCAAAGAAAAAGAATAGGAAAAATAAAATCTTTCATTTTTATTATAATCATGTAAATGATACAATATTTAACCGTTTATTAATTTATATTTGAAAATTTTTAAATTTTTAAGTATTATGAAAGAAATTATTAATATTTAACCATGTCATCAATAAATATAGATGTAATCAGTTACATTATTAAAAATATGGTATATTATTAGCAAAATCACATTACTAAATGTGATTTATATACAACGGTTAATGTTATTCTCAAATATTAATTCAAATATAAAATATGGAAAATGTTACTAATTGGTTTATATGAACATTTATTAACATGGATTTGCTAGTTGATGGCTACTTTATGAGATGATTAATACAAAATAGTTCACTAATATTAAGGAATGTTTATAGTTGTCAACATTTAGTTGACTATGGATTACCATGGTTTTTCATATTTAAGTATATTTTGGTATGATAGATTATCATTCATAATGGTTGACCACAAATAACCAAAGTTGTTCATGTTTGATCATTTATGATGGTTGTTTTTCATGGATGACAGTAGTTGTGCATGATAACCATGGTTTGACCATGTTTACTATGGGTGAGCACAATTTGGTAATTTCGACAATGCTTGATCAGTTAATATGATATATTATGGTAGAAAATAGTTGACCACGGTTAATTATTGTTAGATATGATGAGCATGCTTTGACCATGTTGACAATCGCTAATATTAAGAAGAAAAATTTTACCATGCTTGACCATTACTTTTTATGATGGATTATGGTTACCCATTTTGCCAATGGATGGCCTTGGTTGAATATGTTCAACCATAGAGATCTTGGTTAACCATGTTCGCCCTTTCTGACCAGGGTTGACCATCGCTAGCTATGAGGAGTGAGTAGATTATTGATTGTTCTAAGTTTACCTTGGTTGATGAGAGATGACCATGGTTGATCATAGTCTACCAATAATGACCATCGTTAACTATGGTTGACTATGGCTAATTAAGGTTGTGCATGGTTGAACATGGGTGATAATGAGTCACAACATTTGACAATGTCTTCCCATGTTTCACCATATATATGATTGCTAAACATGGTTGAATATGGTCAAAATATGGTTGACTATTGTTGTACAAGGTTGATTAAACTTTTCAATATTTACTAAAGATGACTATGGAAAACCATGGCTAATCAGGATTCCCATGGTCACTATGGTTGACAATGTTTAACCATGTTACTTATGGTTGACCACTATTAACTATGGTAACGAGGGACACCATTATTGAAAATTGTTTTGTCATGGTTTCTTAAGTTGTCTATGGTGTACAATGGTCAAATATTGATAAGTAAGGATTACTATGGTCAACATATGGTTGACCATGTTTGTCAACAATCGAACATGGTCGAGGATGGTTGACGATGTTTGACCAAGGTTTATGTGGATTAACCATGGATGGATAAGGGTTGATGAGGACTAAATAAAAGTGATCATCGTAGACCATTGGTGATAAGGATTGGAAATGATAAATTATAGTTAAATATGGTTGACCATTAATGATTGTGTTCACCATGGCTCATAATTGTTGAGTTGGTTGACTAGGGTTGAAATTTGTCTCCATGATTGTAGGTGGTCATCTTATTTGATCATGGACAATCATTAATATCACAATTGACTATGGTTAAGTATGGTTGACTATGGGTGAAAATGGTTGACCACAGTTAGAAATGTTTAGCAATAAATGAATATGATTGATTATGTTGACTGTGATTGATAAAGTGGTTGACCATAGATATCCATCGATGATAATTGTTGGTATTGTTTAATATGGTGACCATGGTTGACCATTATTTTAGTCATCGTTGAACATGCATGACGATGTTGAAAGTTATCACTATGGTTGATTATTTGATGAGGCTGACTATGGTAAACCATGATGTAATTGTTGACCATGATTGACCATTACAACACTGATTTTTTTTTTTTTTGATTGACAATGTTATTACAATGTTTGATATTGTAGGATTTTTTAATGAATATCAACCATGGTCAACCCATAGTACAATGCGTAAGACATATTATTTTTTGCACATTGCAATGATATTTATTATTTGCCACACAATTATGACATTTATTTTTCATCACATCACAACTTCATTTCTAATTCTGCACATTATGACAATGTTGATTATTTGTAACATTCTTACATTGTTAAGAGCATTGTAACATCTTTTGTTGTTTTTCACATTGCAATGACATTTTTTCCTCATTATGATGATGCATATTATTTCCTCACATTGCAATGGTCTTTAAGGAATGTCACATTGTAGTGGTGCTTGTTGTTTTTAACACTATGATGATATTTAATATTCATCACAAAATGACGAAGTTTATTATTCATAACATTGCAACATTATTTATATATGTCACATTGCAATGCCATTTGTTGTTCAACACATTGTGACATTATTTATCTTTCATCACACTGCAAATAAAATTTAATTTATTATTGTTACATTATTTCTCATATTGTTATGACATTTACTTTTTACCACATTATGATGTTGTTTTTTATTCTACGGATTGTCGCAATGTTAATTATTCATAAAATTTTGATGTTGTTCCTCACTTTGTAAGGACATTTAAAATTTGTAGCATTATGATAATGGATATTATCCAACACAGTGCAATGTTATATTTTGTTTATCACAATACAATGTTATTTTTTTTTGAGTTTCATTACAATGATGTTTAAATATTCATCATATCGCAATGATTTCTACTATCCATCACATTGTAAAATTGATTGTTGTTTTGTTGTTCATCATATTGTGAAAAACATCAAAATTATTAAAGACATATTATGAACCATATAAAGATAATATATTTTTTTAACGAAAATATAGTATTGGAAATTTTAGATATTAAATAATATTGAAATTAAAATGATATTGAATATTAACTTCATTATATAAAGTTATTTAAGATAAAGTTATTAATTTTAATAACCATATTAATGTCTATTATTCTGTTCACTATGGGCATGTTGAACATGTTGCTTGTATTTCATTATGGGAATGTTGACAATGATGATTGTGATTGATAACGATGGCTATATTATATCATTTTTTTCTTTAATTGAAATGTTTTTTATTTTTCTTTCTAATCACATTGGATCATAATTTGATGATAATCACAATTCATAAAATATTAAGGTTGTATTGTGAGCAATGTAAAGTTAAAGTAATATTAAAGTTTCATTTCTAATTTCTGATAGTGTTAATAATATTACAAGGTTATTAATATTATTATTCCAATTCATGTGGTTTACTTCAGAATCAAAATTATAGAATTTCCATAAAAAAAAATTATGGAAATTATGAATGGTGTAAAAACCTACATTATTTTTTTTGTTAAACTTGGTAGGACTATCTGATTTTCATATTTACATGTCCATTATTGACCCCGCTACCGGGGATGGTAGCACAAGATTCGAACCCAAGATCTCCGGTTCAGTGAGATTTCATTTCCGACCATCACCACTTGAACTACACCGTAAAAATCTACATTATTATTCCTTGAACAATATAATTATTAAAATAAAATATTTAAATAATAAAATATATACCATTATAATTATAATTTTTTTATTTTATTAAAAATATATTTCTTCAAAAATAATCAACCAATATATATATATATGGATTCATATTTTCAAAATATAATTATATAAATTAAATATTTAGAAAATATATTTTTAATTAAAATAATATATCACATAAAATCAATTCATATTTTCTCTAAACCCATCAACTCTTTAATTAAAAAATATATTTTTTAATATATCATAAATTTACATCAAACATTATTTATCAAAATCTTCAACTTCTCAATTTTTTTATCCCATTATCTATAAATACATTAACTTTTTAATTAAAATAATATTTTTAATATATCATAAAATTATTAAACACTATTTATGGGAATCTTTAACCTGTAAAAAGTAATTGCCACACTGATTATTTAAAAGATAGATTTTACGGATAATAAAAAGAAAAATATTATCATATAAACATAGCAATAGCCATTATTGAAAATACTGTTCCATGGTTCATATATCTCTTTAAAACAAAGCGCCCTTAATTTATAATATTTATTCTTTAAAATAAATTGATAGAATTCGGAAGTGCCCTCGGGTGAATGATAAAGCCACAACACGTAATGGAGCGTTGCGTGTTCGAGAAAGGCAGATGATCATGTTGAATAGAAAGGGGAACTTCATAGGTTTGGAATGCGTAATGTAGATATACCAAGTACCTCGCATAGTTGTGGCCTTTTTTGGAAATGCTCTCTCTAGCCTTTCTTTTCACATTCCCTTTCATTTTTGTTTCCCCATTTACCGTTTTTGGTTCATTTAAACGCTCCACTATCTAGTTATTCGGGTGAACTTCCTATTCATCGACATTTTGTTTTGCCCGCATCCAAAGGGAAATTCATATTTTTGATGGTGAAGGTGAAAATTGACATCGTTATCTTTAGGGTGGGAAAATTGATTTAGAAATTAAAGATTTTATCTTATATTTAAAAACAATTTAGCCTCTGTTAGGGTTGGAATTTGGATTCCTCTTTACCCGTCAGACAATTTTTTTTTTTACGTTTTGTGTCTTTATGCTGCCCATCAAGAAACATTATATTTAAAAATTTTCCCTTCAAAAGTGATGTCTTAATAATAAATTAACCCTTCACCAATCAAGATTTGATTAAAATATTACCCTTCAATATTACAAGCATGTTAAAAAATTTCACATATTTATTATAAGCAAAGAAACAAAATGACCATAACATAGAAAAGATTTATTGAATCATGAATTTTAGTTTGAAATTTCATGAACAATAACAATAAAATCTCCATAACTTGTTGTCCTTGACCTGGACATGCTAGAACATTCATATGTAACATGCACCTCAAGTCACATCAACAAATCAAAAGGGGCCTAAATAGATTTACCTGTGAAAAATTGAAAGCTTACAATACTTGTGGCACAAAATCAAATAGAGAAAGACTAAAAATGTGAAGCCTAGGAGTAAAAATACATTATATATATATATATATATATATATATATATATATATATATATCTACAAATTTATAGCTTCTATTTGTAATAATTGCCAAAGCATAAAAAGAGCCAAACAAAGCAATTTCTAGATGGTTTTGTCAAAAAAAAAAATCCCAAGGTAACATATCTACATTATTATTGTAAATCTACATTATTTTGTTTACAATTGATTTCTTCAACACCAAAGAGATAAACGTGACACAGTAACAAGAAGCCAAAGTGCACAATTTTGATCTCAAGATGGCAATCAATGTTTCCAATATTAACAACTCAGTAGCTCGAGTAGTCAAGACCAAGATGTGAGGGATGGTGGATGACTGATGTAGTGGGGTTTGCGTGAGTTACCCATTTTTGTTTGGGTTCAACTGATAATATATTTACTAACAATAAATCTATTCACAATGTTTTCAAATGGAAAAAAAGATGGATAAATAGCCCTAAATTATTCACCAATTATGGTGATTAATTTTTTTTTACCGATATTGAATTATCAAAAATCAATATCTATCTCGATATATATAGAAGCATGGGTCTATGAATGTTGTAGCTTACCATAAATTGAGAACTTAAACCAGGTTTACCAATGTAAAAGTGGCCTACCATAAACAGAAAATTGAAACAAGGTTCACTATTGCAAAAGTAAACGTGGAGAAGTATAACTAAAGCTTGCAAAATAGAATTTTTGAAACAAAGTTATCTTACAATTATTTATAAGAAAATTAGTATCCATGATTAGAGAGATGATTAAGAAACAAAGTCTGCAACAATTGTAGAGTGTTCCACTCTCCATTTATCAATAGAGTGCAAGCTAAAAAATGTGCGAGAATATGGTAGAACAACTATAACTAATTATTTTATGGTATGGGATTATAAAAATTTGATATATATCTATATACTTATAAAAGAATGAGTACTTGAATATTGAGGCCATCAGAAATTGAGAACTCGAACAAGGTTCGTCCTTGGAAAAATAAATGTGAAGGCATATATCTAAGCATTGCGAAGTAGAATTTCTACAACAGAGTTGTCCTACAATTGTATTTAAAGCAATGGGTGTCCCATGATTAGTGAGGTGATCAAGCAATAGAGTCGTCCTTGGAAAAATAAATGTGAAGCATATATCCAAGCATTACAAAGTAGAATTTCTACAACAAAGTTGTCCTGCAATTGTATTTAAAGCAATGGGTGTGCCATGATTAGTGAGGTGATCAAGCAATAGAGTCTACAACAGTTATAGAGGGCTTCACTATTTCCCACAATGTGCAAAAACAAAAATTTGTTAAAAGATGATACAAATCATTGTGGATAGTTCCCTTCTTCTAAGCATTAAAAATATATGAATTAAATTTGTAGTAATTCAAATCTATGATCCAAACATTCCATAGATTGGATTTTTCGAAACCAATAATTAAGGGCAACAATGATAATGGATAGGTAAATTATAAGTAAATGCACGCATAACCAATGGAGTCAATAGAATATTAAAAAAAACCCAAGGAATTCATGGAACAAGAAATGCCAGCAATAATGATATTAATTTGGGTCGATTGTTTTACTTCTTGATACTAAGAACCCACCCCTGCACGCAGAATCTTCAGACTCATACAAAATGCCTCTACTGTATTAGCATTTGGTTTCAGGGCTATTCTTATAAGTTATAACAGACCTGGTTTCATGGAATGTTTGAAACCCAACTTGCATACAACCACCACTTCATTCTATTCTCTCGTGCGCCACTGTTTTCCTTCAACAAGGTTGGAATTTGGCAATTTTCCCAATCATAGGGCATTTTACCGGGCAAAATGTCCTTAATTTTTTCAAGAAAGTAGAATTTTTACCATATCTTTGTCGTCGTTAGCATTGGAGAGATCTCCATCTTACTATTATCTTGGAGCAGATGCAGCTCTTTTAGCCAAAATTTGCCAGATTTGAACGAGCTATCGTCTCTAGACTGTAGTCTGATTTTGCCTCCATGCGATTCTTCAACAGATTTTGTGTTGCAAGATTTCTGCAAGGGACCAGGTACATTAGCTTCAGAGGCCAATGAGTTTGAAGAAGTTTTTTCTAATCAAACTATCATGCAGCGTGTCAACAGTTTTACAGTCTCCGATGATCAAAGAATTGAAGAATTCTACCATTACACGCAACAACACTTAGATTGATTCATGAACTCGATTGTACAAAGAAAACAAGCCCACATTCGTTGGGTTTGCTACTGTTGGAATCCGAAGATGAAAGAGGAAAGACAGGGAGACCATGCACAAATCCTGGAAATCGTCCAGGGAAGGATTCCAAATTAATGTTGGTTTGCTGACCAGACCATTCCGTATTTGATCAACATTACCATCCCGAAACTATAGTATATCCTTTCCCAGAGAAAAAATCTTCGGCTAATGGAATGGTGCGAGATAAGGTATTAATAACGTTTTTCAAAAAAATTAACCCGTCAAAAATACGTTCTTCACATTTCAAAACACTTCACCTTAAACGGTCATTTAAAAATTTAAAACGTATTTTACGAATAAAATGCGTCACGACAGGCAAAATGCCCGTCAAATTCCAACCCTGGCTCCCGTGAATTATATATTTTTAGGACTCTAAAACTATACTCTAGTCTTTCATTTCTCATCTTTCTTTTTATAGACCAGAAGTGGAATGCACTGAGCTCAAGCCTCTCTCGGCTTCTTATAAGTTTATAACTAGCTTCGATAGGCTTGAAAATGAACAACTTCATATTCATAAATCAGGAAGAATCATCGAGTGTCATGGTCTCAAACCTTGTTTATTCGAAGACCATAAAATTTGCATTATTATTGATTGTCTTGTAAATCAATTTCATTACAATTTTAATTTAGTTTTTAAGTTTGGATTCATGGGATTGTTATTCTTAGTTTAGTTTTTATTTTTATTTCGATAAGTTAATATCATAAAATATGGTAGTCTTCATTTTGTCATGAAAAAAATAAGTATGAAAAAAATAATTTATTAGTCAAAATTTATTTGTTAGCCTATTTAATTAGTTAATTATGTGATTTTTAAAAAAATATATATATAGAGTTAGTTTTTTTCTTTTAGTTTTTTATTGAATTTTTTTTTTTTAGAACAATGATTGGCAAAATGGCCGTATTCGTGACATACCTTGCATTTGAAAGGAATTTGTTCGTAGTCCAGTTGCTGAATATGCGTCCAATCGTCCACTTTTAGTTTGATTGCTTCTATAAGACCCTTGCCGAGTTCAACTTCAACGCATATCCGCGCACATGCCTGCATATTATCCTTGGGCTCATGCCGATCAATGTATTTTCCAACAGCATTGCCGATGGCTCGAACCGAGTCATCTCCCCAGCAGTGGAGTGGGGATGCGGAAGACGAACCCAGACCGGAACAACATTAGGGACATCCAGCTCAGGATCGAAATCTGGAGTCCATTTGTTCCGGTACAAACCACGAGAGTCCATGAAGTACGGCCCATTTCTGAAGATTAGGTCCTTGTCTACTCTATATTCAAAGTGGAAAGTGTAATAACCTTTTCCACAGAAACAAATGGAGATTTTACCATTAACTTTGTCTCCCCAATTTCTTTCGATCCATCATTGAACAGTTTTCGGGGAAGGCCATAGGCCGGTGAACTGACCGATGAGCCCCCGCTCAGCTAAAGAGAGAGCAGCCATTTGTGGTAACGTAGGAGGAAGGTCAACCTCTTGCAACCCATCCAGTTTCTTGACAAACTTGGATAACACAGGACGAGTTCTCTAAGGCTGAAGAGATTTGACTAAAGCGGAAAACGCATCTGCAGCGGACTGGAAACACGCATCTGCATCGGGCTGATCAACAGGGCCCTCCGTGGCAGGGTTCGGAGAGGGCATGGAAGGCTAGAGGCCAGAGGCCTCGCGCTGCAAAGAAAAGACCAGTAGTCGGCTGCTAGGTCAGGGAAACGCGCAGGGAGGCGCGCGCTCAGCTCTGCAGGTCAGATCTATTACAGTTTTTTTATAGAAAATTTACTCATTATGGTTTTTTAGAATTTTTTTAATAAGAATAAAGTTTTGAAAAATGGGCGGTCCATATGTAATTGTAATGTGCAAATAGAATAAAGTTTTTTCATAATATTATTGAGGAAAATTAGAAAAGTATCAATTTCAATATTGAAAGTAGTCCTTAGTCTACTATATTTAAGATCATATAATTTTTAGTACTTACAATTATTCAAGAATTGTTGATGGGAAAAGGAAAATGAATAATCTTATGACTAATCTCTAGGAATTGATGTGTCTTGTTACAGTTCAATAGGAAATTGATGAGACACGGAAATGTTATGTTGTCATTGTGAATTTTCCTAAAACCAACATAGATCTATATTAAGTATGGATCTAATATGAGCCGAGAAGGATCAAATTTCTTCACGTGCAAATTTTTTGGACTGCAAAATATAATATGTTAGTTTTCATTATTTAAATTGTATTTTTGAATGCTAAATAGAATATATATAGGACCAAATAAAAATGTTAACCATAATATTTTTTTTTTCTATATATAGATACATATGAAGTTGATATCGACATAAATTAGTTAACATACATAGATCTTCAAATAGTTTATTTAAATCTCTTCTTAAATATTTTTGAAAAGTATAAGTTTTAAACATCTCATTCACACATTTTTCAACTTCTAATTACTTTACAATTTTTTTTTTTTAAATGACATTATTTTTCTATTTAGAACATAATTTTTTTTTTTAAAGGGCACTCACAACCCACAAACTTACACATCCCCTCATAGACTATAGAATGAGCCTCTAAACTCAATAAAACAATTAATATTATAATTTTTATACAAACTAATTTTATTTACCAATTACACTAATTTTTACATATTTTATTTATATTTAATATAACTAATAAAAATAAACATCATTTACCATTAAAAATACACCCCTTAACCAACTAAAATTAAAAAAATTAAACAGACACCAGCCATAAAATAATGCACACATTGATTGTCTGACACCTAAGGCAAACCATCAAGACGGATTGCAGCATTTCGAGTTTAAGACATAAAATAACATACATGATTACTTAATGAAAGTCATAAAATAATATAATACCTTTAATTATTTAAGATATAATTTAATACAACTGTAATGTAGACAAAATCGATTGCAACATTCGAAAGATCGTGAAGTAGACGACATGAACGGAAACACTTCAAAGGGTCACGGATGATGCCATGTTGATGTAAAGTACATATATATATATATATATATATATATATATATATATATATCATACATTGTGCACACGGCTACATTCTTTGCACCATTTTTTTAATCAGATCATGGATGATAGCATGGAAAGTGCAATGATTATAAAAGCTACATTCTAAACCAGTTTTGAATATAACATCGGCCTCTTTCCTAAGTAAAAAGAGAGAGGATGAAAACGTGTAGTTAAAAAGAGGGAGTTCATTGGAGTAGTTCGTTCATAAAACCTGGAGTTGGAGAATTCGTGGTACCAATTAAACGAGAAGTCGTCTTACTAATTCATTTTTTAACAGTTACATGAAACAATATGGCCATTCCTTATTTTCACAGTTACATGAAACAATGTACTTTGAAAGTGTTAGAATAAGATGCTTTCACGACTTGCACAGCTAGGCGATCTTGACGGTTAAGATACATGTCAAGGGATTTCCCAGCAAAGGTTTAATATGATATAATTCGTCGAGGTTTTTAGGGAATATATTTTCAGTTACGAATATCAAGATGGTCATAATTGAATAAATATTACTCCAATATTTGACAGATTTATAAAATCGCATGAAAAAGTTTTCGAATCGAATGAGATGGAGCTTTGTAGCTTTGGTTCTATAATAAGTTATACGATAACCTTTGGTGAATCTCTCCGGTAACTCTTGAGAAAAGGAGCGGATGAAACATCCCATCAACGGTGTCAGAGCGAAAAAAACCAACCGTGTCCGTCGGATGTTCCGAAGGCAGTTGCCAGTTACTTTTAGGGTATCGGAGGGTGCAATCAAACATACCTGTAATTAGCAAATCAGTTATAACAATATCAATAGTTAATTGCTATTGTTATTTCATAATTGATATGGGTTTAATGGTAGGTTTTGGGGTGAAACCTACGAGATGGAGGTTCAAATTTCATTGAGTATATGTCCGGTTGTGTTTTGGTTAGAAGAGTAGGTTACCCTGAGCGAATATCAGTTACGAATATCAAGATGGTCATAATTGAATAAATATTATTACAATATTTGACAGATTTATAAAATCGCATGAAAAAGTTTTCGAATCGAATGAGATGGAGCTTTGTAGCTTGGTTCTATAATAAGTTATACGATAACCTTTGGTGAATCTCTCCGGTAACTATTGAGAAAAGGAGCAGATGAAACATCCCATCAACGGTGTCAGAGCGAACAAAACCAACCGTGTCCGTCGGATGTTCCGAAGGCAGTTGCCAGTTACTTTTAGGGTATCGGAGGGTGGAATCAGACATACTTGTAATTAGCAAATCAGTTATGAAATAACAATAGCAATAGTAAATTGCTTTTGTTATTTTATAAGTGATATGGGGTTTAATGTAAGTTTCTTTGGGTGAAACTTACGAGATGGAGGTTCAAATCTCATTGAGTATATGCCCGGTTGTGTATTGGTTAGAAGAGTAGGTTACCTCGAGTAAACCTTTCGCCTCTTGTTGAGGCATAAGTTAATTGCTATTGTGTGTAGCTTGCAGGCTGTTGCACTTAGCCTAGGTTTATAGTGGCAGCCAGTTGGATTTGATCCTGGGTCTGTTCAGGATAACTCCTAGGTTTATAATGGTAGTTAGTGAGACTTGATCCTGGGTCTGTTCAGGAGCCTCTTGTTGAGGCATAAGTTAATTGCTATTGTGTGCAGCTTGCAGGCTGTTGCACCTAGCCTAAGTTTATAGTGGCAGCCAGTTGGACTTGATCCTGGGTCTGTTCAGGATAACTCCTAGGTTTATAATGGCAGCCAATTAAATTTGATCCTGGATCTGTTCAGATAACTCTCTAATTCCAGATTATCCTAATTTAAAAAAAAACAATAACAATAGCAAATATTATTATTTAAAAATACTTACATGTTATTATGATTACTAATGAATTCAATGATTTTCAAATGAATGGATCTACAGAGATTACGTACCGAGAAACATATTAATTCTTTTGCGCAACTTTTTGTTACATATCTACCGTTGTGTACAATGGGTTGACAGTAATTAGAAAGATTAAGCCATCGACAGAAACTTCAATGGATGAGCCATTTGGTATCTCATCCATGGCCTGATTCTCTCCTTACTTCACTTCTTGCCTCAGTCTAAATGTTGTGATATAAAATTCTTTTGGGATCTCTTCTTCAGATGTCAATGTAATAGGAAATGGATTATAAAATAAAAAAATACAATCAGATTTTATTTTCAATTGATTATGACGACGAAAATCATTCTCAAAAGATAAGGAAAAAAACATTAAGGTTGTATGCGCGGATAAAAATACTTGCACTATGTGGATTTTTTAGGAGATGGGTCTTCATTGCAGGTAACTGGTTCAATTGTGGCTCATTTAAATATTGAATGTTTATTTATTTCCTATTTTATTTTCTCGAGGTGCTAATCGCTTTTAATGGTCCGGGAAGGAGGGTTTACCATTTGGCCGCAGGAGCTTGCCAACACTATGCTACAAGCGAAGGACCCAGGGTTGGAATTTGACGGGCATTTTGACCGTCATGAGGCATTTCACCCATAAAATACTTTTTAAATTTTTAAATGAACGTTTAAGGTGAAGTGTTCTGAAATGGGAACAACTTATTTTTGACGGGTTAATTTTTTTGAAAAACGTTATTAATACTTTATTTCGCACCATTCCATTAGCCGAAGATTTTTTCTCTGGGAAAGGATATACTATAGTTTCGGGATGGTAATGTTGATCAAATACGGAATGGTCTGGTCATCAAACCAACATTAATTTGGAATCTTCCCTGGACGATTTCCGGGATCTGTGGATGGTCTCCCTCTCTTTCCTCTTTCATCTTCGGATTCCAACAGTAGCAAACCCAACGAATGTGGGCTTGTTTTCTTTGGACAATCGAGTTCATGAATCAATCTAAGTGTTGTTGCGTGTAATGGTAGAATTCTTCAATTCTTTGATCATCGGAGACTGTAAAACTGTTGACACGCTGCATGATAGTTTGATTAGAAAAAACTTCTTCAAACTCATTGGCCTCTGAAGCTAATGTATCTGGTCCCTTGCAAAAATATTGCAACACAAAATCTGTTGAAGAATCTCATGGAGGCAAAATCAGACTACAGTCTAGAGACGATAGCTCGTTCAAATCTGGCAAATTTTGGCTAAAAGCGCTGCATTTGCTCCAAGATAATAGTAAGATGGAGATATCTCCAATGCTGATGATGACAAAGATATGGTAAAAATTTTACTTTCTTGAAAAAATTAAGGACATTTTGCCAGGTAAAATGCCCTATGATTGGGAAAATTGCCAAATTCCAACCTTGTTGAAGGAAAACAGGGGTGCACGAGAGAATAGAATGAAGTGGTGGTTGTATGCAAGTTGGGTTTCGAACTTTCCATGAAACCAGGTCTGTTATAACTTATAAGAATAGCCCTGAAATCAAATGCTAATACAGTAGAGGCATTTTGTATGAGTCTGAAGATTCTGCGTGCAAGGGTGGGTTCTTAGTATCAAGAAGTAAAACAATCTACCCAAATTAATATCATTATTACTGGCATTTCTTGTTCCATGAATTCCTTGGGTTTTTTTTAATATTCTATTGACTCCATTGGTTATGCGTGCATTTACTTATAATTTACCTATCCATTATCATTGTTGCCCTTAATTATTGGTTTCGAAAAATCCAATCTATGGAATGTTTGGATCATAGATTTGAATTACTACAAATTTAATTTGTATATTTTTAATGCTTAGAAGAAGGGAACTATCCACAATGATTTGTATCATCTTTTAACAAATTTTTGTTTTTGCACATTGTGGGAAACAGTGAAGCCCTCTATAACTGTTGTAGACTCTATTGCTTGATCACCTCACTAATCATGGCACACCCATTGCTTTAAATACAAATGCAGGACATCTCTGTTGTAGAAATTCTACTTTGCAATGCTTGGATATATGCTTCACATTTATTTTTCCAAGGACGACTCTATTGCTTGATCACCTCACTAATCATGGGACACCCATTGCTTTAAATACAATTGCAGGACAACTCTGTTGTAGAAATTCTACTTTGCAATGCTTGGATATATGCCTTCACATTTATTTTTCCAAGGACGAACCTTGTTCGAGTTCTCAATTTCTGATGGCCTCAATATTCAAGTACTCATTCTTTTATAAGTATATAGATATATATCAAATTTTTATAATCCCATACCGTAAAATAATTAGTTATAGTTGTTCTACCATATTCTCGCACATTTTTTAGCTTGCACTTTATTGATAAATGGAGAGTGGAACACTCTACAATTGTTGCAGAATTTGTTTCTTAATCATCTCTCTAATCATGGATACTAATTTTCTTATAGATAATTGTAAGACAACTTTGTTTCAAAAATTCTATTTTGCAAGCTTTGGTTATACTTCTCCACGTTTACTTTTGCAATAGTGAACCCTGTTTCAATTTTCTATATATGGTAGGCCACTTTTACATTGGTAAACCTGGTTTAAGTTCTCAATTTATGGTATGCTACAACATTCATATACCCATGCTTCTATATATATAGAGATAGATATTGATTTTTGATAATTCAATATCGGTAAAAAAAAAATTAATAACCATAATTGGTGAATAATTTAGGGCTCATTATCCATCTTTTTTTCCATTTGAAAACATTGTGAATAGATTTATTGTTAGTAAATAATATTATGAGTTGAACCCAAACAAAAATGGGTAACTCACGCAAACCCCACTACATCAGTCATCCACCATCCCTCACATCTCGGTCTTGACTACTCGAGCTACTGAGTTGTTAATATTGGAAACATTGATTGCCATCTTGAGATCAAAATTGTGCACTTTTGCTTCTTGTTAGTGTGTCATGTTTATCTCTTTGGTGTTGAAGAAATCAATTGTAAACAAAATAATGTAGCTTTACAATAATAATGTAGATATGTTACCTTGGGATTTTTTTTTTTTGACAAAACCATCTAGAAATTGCTTTGTTTGGCTCTTTTTATGCTTTGGCAATTATTACAAATAGAAGCTATATATATATATATATATGTATTTTTACTCCTATGCTTCACATTTGTAGTCTTTCTCTATTTGATTTTGTGCCACAAGTATTGTAAGCTTTCAATTTTTCACAGGTAAATCTATTTAGGCCCCTTTTGATTTGTTAATGTGACTTGAGGTGCATGTTACATATGAATGTTCTAGCATGTCCAGGTCAAGGACAACAAGTTCTGGAGATTTTATTGTTATTGTTCATGAAATTTCAAACTAAAATTCATGATTCAATAAATCTTTTCTATGTTATTATCATTTTGTTTCTTTGCTTATAATAAATATGTGAAATTTTTTAACATGGTTGTAATATTGAAGGGTAATATTTTAATCAAATCTTGATTGGTGAAGGGTTAATTTATTATTAAGACATCACTTTTGAAGGGAAAATTTTTAAACATAACGTTTCTTGATGGGCAGCATAAAGACACAAAACGTAAAAAAAAAATTGTCTGACGGGTAAAGAGGAATCCAAATTCCAACCCTGCAAGGACCTAATAACTTATAATCTATGTAGGAACTGTAGAATCGCATCGAGACGTCCTACTTGGACTAAAGGGAAGTGTAGTAGAGCTCTTACGGAAACAACTAGTATAGTTTTACACCACTACAAGGAAGAAATATCTATACTCACTATCACTTCGGAGTCTCCTCGGATAGGAGGAACTGACACGTAGTTTTCTCCTCTTTCTTTCAAAGAAATGTAGTAGGGCAAGTAGTGTTTACTCTACAGACTATAGCTCTAACTCTATATATATGGAGAACACTCTCTACGGATGAGGAAGGGTAGTAGTCGAGAAAGAAAGGACTGAAAAGAAAGAACTTAGGGAAAGTTTGGAGCTTACTTTTTAGGACTAAGCCAGTGAATAAGGGAATTTGTGTGTACATCCAGAGGCTAGTAATATGACAAATTAGGGGGCAAGCAACATGTTTTGGCTGAAACAGATTCCACTCACCCTATATTCCTTCTAGGATCCCTACCAATTTGTATGTGTGAGGTCCTCCGAAAGTATAGGCTTTTCCGGATCGGGTAATCTATATTGGAAATAACTAATCCATTTCATATTTGGTCCTTTTTGTAACCCTCAATCAGTAAGCTGAGCGAAGGTAGGTTCCGGGTGCGTAGGGTGCAGGGTTAGCTCCTAATCTTTAGCTCCTGCCAACACTATGCTACAAGCCAAGGAAAGAGGGAAGTTGTCATGTGGAACTCCTCTCGAATTTTTTTCACCTTGGCATGATGATGAGAGAATCACCATTTTCGTTGCTTTCTTGTTCCATGTTATTCATTGATTTGCCTCGGTTCACAATGTCGACATTTAGTTCCTTTCCAGAAGGTGACTGGTTTGCTGACCTTCAATGTAGTAATATGACAATTGGTGATGGTACTGACTGTAGGACCCCATTCTATAAATTTGTAATTTTATTAAATTTTATCTTGATAATTGAAGACTTTGTTTAATTTGAAAGACTCCCTATGGTAATTTATTTTTCCGTCCACTGTGATCCCTTTCAACTGTGAATATGGTGGCATCAGGACTTCTTTATCCCATGACTCCACCTCCACATATTTTTATTTCTATTCACAAAAATGGGAACGCATGAGATTCATGATATGAAAACTAAATTGTTGCAGTGGTGTGTGTATTTAATAGTTTTATTTCGAATACAAAACAATTATGGTTATCTACATCTTTGATTTTCAAGCTCTTATTTTGGGTTTTCTATCCTCTTAGGTCAATGGCATCAATAATTTCACTATTTCTTACCAACCCAAGTTACATCTTTTTACATTGCATTTATTGTTTCTTCTTTCTCGAATGCTAGGTTATTGTGGGACACATGGTGCATGGCTTGAGTGGAAAGTGGCTTAGCCAAATGGCCCTCACCATCTTATTCCTTAGTGTTTGACGAGACATATTTAATGAGGTAACATACTTTAATGAAAACCCTCATATGAAGGTTTATATAACCCTTCAATGGATGCCCTCTTAGACCCGTATTTTTCTTTTATTGTTGGCGTACTTTCATGGTCTAGTCTAGTTTTTGTAGGCAAATTTATTTTGTTTATGTTTAACTTTATCTTGGTTACACCTATTCTCATACCTTTGACACACCAGAGTCTATAGTAGTGGTTTGAATCTGAGAGGCCACATTTTATACTAGCAGTTTAACTAGCACTCTGGTTAGACATTTATTCCCACTATAATTTAATGCTAAATTTTGTATATTAGCTCAATGCGCATTCTACTCCATCAAGTATAGGAGATTGTTTCATTTTTGTACTTGTAATGTAAAGGCAATGGGTATTTTTCCCTTGTCTACGGTTGTGATTAGGGATGAATTGATATTACCATTTTCCAAGATATACCTTTCTTTTTGGTGCATTGGTGTAATTCCTTGATGCATGCAAAGTGGTCCACTTTCACCACCATGTATGCATGTATTACTGTTCCCATTGAACCCTTTGGTTAGCTATTGTTCTATTCAAAGATAGGTATATATAAGTATATATACATGTGTATTGGATGGCCCTGAGACCTTTTCATTGTTATTTTAGTTCTAGAGAGCTCATGACTGATGACCAAATCCATGAATGAAATTTATCCACATTTAAGGATAGTTCCAAAACAAATCAACTTGTTTGACATATAAGCCTAAAATTTTCACATTCCATCTAATTTTTTTAAAACAATAGTAACATCCATACTAGAGTATAAAATCAAATAGTAGCATAAAATCAATGGAAATCATTCTTATTAATTAATGACACTACATGTAACACATTCGTCAAGGTTTAGACAAACCTTCTACTAGATGGAAAATATAGATTGGTGAGGGAAGTTTCACTAGTCTGTAGTCGATTCGTAGGCCACATATCTTGACCGAGACACCCCCAAGCCTAGTTTATGATCTTGTAGAAGTGACTTCCTCCTCTTTCCCATTGATAGTTTGCAAATTTCATTTTCAATAATAAATAGTGGAATTCACCAATGTAATCTCAACCTAACACATCTACTTGTGGTCTTGTAGCTTCAAACTCTTTCCTCATTCTTCATGTAATTTTCTATTCATTCTTTCATAGTTTTTCATTAGTCAAAGGGGGTCTCTTTTATAAAATCCCAATCCATACTCATTAACATCACTCATCAACCTGAATCTCTTTATTTATTATTATTTAAATTAATTTGTCTGTAATATTTATTAAAATGTCTACCACTAGTTTAGAGCTTCAAACTCCTTCCTCATTCTTCACGTAATTTTACTGTCAAACTTGTCAGGCTATATCCCCTCTTTATTAGGTGACCTTTAATATTTGTTATCCCCCCCATGCGAATTTTCTTTTTAGGAAATCATAGTTCTTAGACATTCTATTTTTCTTTCACAGTTTTTCATTAGTCAAAGGGGGTCTCTTTTATAAAATCCCAATCCATACTCATTAACATCACTCATCAACCTAAATCTATTTATTTATTATTATTTAAATCAGTTTGTCTGCAATATTTATTAAAATGTCTACCACTAGTTTAGGTGCCTTAATTTAAAATAATAGTTCAAAGTGATTTTAAAAATAAACGTTTTGGGGCATTACATTTCTCCCCCATAATATTCAACACCATCATCAGTGTTCATTTAAGACCCTTGAATCTAGAACATAGATGGATATGCGATCCTTATTGCATCCTCCATCCTCTTCAAGGCTATAATGCTTCCACAACACTTTAACTTGCATGATGACTCGACTTCAGAGCTTGGTATCCCTTCGATTCTGAATGCACATGGGCTTTGTAAGAAATTTTTCATTAGTCCCTACTTGTACAAATTTCAATCAAAGACACTAGACATATCATGCACATATTTTTGTAAAAGAGAAACATAAAATGGACTAAGTACTATGATATTTGCCAACAATAACAGCTAGTACACTACATGGCCTACCCAGACCAATACATCGAATGGCCCACAATGTCTTGTTGTCGTCTTGGCACAATCTCCCATTTTGAGTTTGCATCTTTTTTGCTTAACTATAGAGTTCTCAATACAAATGTGGTGTTTAAATATTTTTAGAGTGCTTAGCCAAAACTAAAGAATGAAACCAACTATGATTAATGTTAAGAACATGCTCGGACCCACGAGTCTTAATAAAATTATTACATTATTAAAGTCTAAAAAAATATAATAATACAATTATTGATATAACAATATGATTATTAAAATAGAATAAGTGAATTCTAATAATAATAATAATATATAGATATATATAAAACCATTTATAATAATTTTTAGTGTTATAAAAATTTAAAAGTGTAATGTATTTTATACTTTCAAATGAGTTGAGTTGAGATATTTCAATAAACAAAGACAATATATTGTTACATTAAAATATTAAAGGAAATTAGTTAAATAAATTAAATATATACACGTGTATTCTAAATTATGCATATATTAAAAAGTCATGATTTATTAAACACTTAAAAAAATAATATAAAAAAAATTAACCATTTATTAAAAAAACATGAAATTAAATGATTAAATGAATGATATATTAACAAGATTTAATACTTTAAATAACTTTTTAAAATAAATTTAAATAAATGATATAAAATCATATTTCTTATTTTTAAATAATTTATTTTTATTTAAATTTAGTTATATATATTAATAGTAAGTTAAAGCTTTATATTTTTAAAAAATAATCTTATAAATTAAATATATCTAAAATTCATTAATTTCTTAATTAAAATAATAATTTATATAAAATAATTTTCATTATTTAAAATTCTGTTAACACTTTAATTAAAATAATATTCCATATATACCAAATTAGATTATTCATTATTTAAAATATATCGTACAATTACGTCAACTGAAAGTCAGAAAGATAAATATTATTACATAAATTTAAAAATATTCATTA
The DNA here is from genome assembly GCA_031772625.1 of Pinus tabuliformis. Taxonomy (NCBI): domain Eukaryota; kingdom Viridiplantae; phylum Streptophyta; class Pinopsida; order Pinales; family Pinaceae; genus Pinus; species Pinus tabuliformis. The sequence goes on along the minus strand of CM062814.1, from coordinate 659,201,167 downwards.
TTTAAAATACTTCTTGATTATTCATATATCTTAAATAAAAATACCATTGATATAATTGTGACCTAGGTCTGGAGTGCACGACAAAACCACAGACACATATGCAGCGTTGCAAGTTGGACTTAGTTGGCGTCTCGACATGTGACTCTAATGTCGGTTAGAAAGGTAAACATAATGGGATTGGAATGCGGAATGCAGATATCCCTACCCTTTGTCTCAAGCCTTTGCTCTTAACGTTCTCGATTTCTTTTGTTCACTAGTCTAAATTTTTCCTCATGGCTCTGATACCTAGTTAGTGGGGACCATTCACTCCATAAACATTAAATTTTTTAATATTCAAAAACTATAGTGATATACTAAATCCTTCAATTCCCATGCTCTCCATGGCTACGAAATGGAATGCACTGAGCTCAAACCTTGCTTGAATAGGCTTGAAAATTAATGTTGGTTTCTCATAAGTTACTTCGATAGGGTTGAAAAGTCGGGCCGGCTTATCACAACTCTTCGGATAACGGAAAAGTATGGAGTTCTGGTGTCACACCTTAAGAGGGCTCCGAGGACCATCCAGCTTAGATTACTATGGATGATATCGTAAATCCATTTCTTTAAGATTTTAATTTTAGGTTTTATGTCTAGCCTCATGGGTTATCTTTTTTAGTTTATTTTTTGGTATTTTGGTTACGTTTTTAGTTGGTTTTTTGTGATTTTGGTTATTTGAGATTATGTTGTTTTTTATTTTTTATATATGGAACAGTTTATTAAATTAGTCACCTAGGCTTTGCTTGGTTTTTTTTAAGTTTATTATTATGATATTTTTGGTGGTTTGGTTTGGTTTTTTTGTTTTTTTCGTATATTAAAAAAATTAGTTTTTAGAATATTTTCCAAAATTATTAATAACAAAAAAATTAAAATAGCTCTTGGTCATAAATCAATGGGCAATAAAGTGCATTTTAACCTAAATCGACTAGCAATAAAGTGTATTTTTAATGTACTTTTTATGATATAATTGGTCTTGACTAAGCCAATGTCCAATATGTAATTGCCATGTACAAACAAAATAAAATTTCTTTATAGTATTATAAAAAAGATTAGAAACTGATCAATCTTAATATTATAAATAATCCTTATTCTACAACTGATATAATTGTCCCTATAAATTTCTTATTTCCAATTATACAATAGAATATAAATTTCTTATTTCCAATTATACAATAAAAATTGAGAATAAAAACCAAACAAAAACTTAATCTTATTATTATAGATTAAAAAATATTTTTAATCAAAACAATTATTTAAAAATAACATTATTAATACTTAAAAAAAAAATCGAATTAAATCTTATCCCAATTATCGATTCTATTAAATATCAATTTTTTTTATGATTAAATATACCTTACAAAAATATACAGGACTAACTATTCAAATACACCGACTAAAATTAAAAAATATTATAACATTATACCCCAAAGTAAAATAAAGCATAAAGTTACATCATTCATTAGTTGAACTTTAGTTATTCATTATTTAAGCCATAAAGTAATACACACTATTAAATAATTATTCTATATTTAAGACATAATTTAATACAACTAGAAAGCAAGTATACAAAATGGATTACAACCCTTCGAAAGATCGTGAAGTAGACAAAGAAGAATGACGTCATTCCAAAAGATCACGGATGATAACATGTAAAGTACAATGTATTATATATATATATGAATGATGCATTGTGATATCGGCTATATTCCTTGCACCATTTCATAAGATCACACATGCTAGGATGTAAAGTGCAACGGTTATAAAAAGTACGTTACAAACGACTTTTGAGCATAACCATCGGACTCATTCACATGTAAAAATAAATGCAAGAAACCGTGGAGTTAACAGAGAGAATTCATCAGAAACTTCAAACCCAGCAGTTCGAAAATTCATCGGACTGGTTCGTTCATCAATAACAGAAAGAAGGTAATCATTAATTATACAAGAATTCATCTTTTTTTTAATTAAATGGTGAATCGGTAACTGTTAGTCTTAATCTATGGGAGACTCAGGATCAATCTACGTAGCTGCCACTATAACATTAAGAGTACATCCAACTATCTTCAAGTCAATATACTAAGATCTTATGGTTTTAGTAAAGCGAGACTCTCGTGCTGCCAAAACGAAGGTGGGGAATCTGCTTCTCGAGCATCCACCAGGCCATTATACTCAATAAAATTTGAACTATTCACCCACATTTTTCAACAATTTAAAAAACATTGAAGTTTAATTTCTTGCTCACTTTCTTCAGGGACATTCATTGTTTGTCTGTAGACAGACAAGTACAATGTACTTTGCATGTATAAGATTTACATTCTTTCGCGACCAACGGATGTTCAAGATTAATCTACATATCACAGGATTTTCTAACATAGGTTTAATATGATAGGATTCCTTAACTGAATTTATTTTGAATTAACCATATAAAGATTGCCATCATTGAACAAAGAGTACTGCAGTCATAGACAGATTTCTAAGACCCCATATAGAAGATTTGAAGATCTCCCATCATATGATATAGAGGTTCATAGTTCGCTTTATAACTAGTTATACGAACCTTTGGTGAATATCCGCAATAGTTTATTGAGAAAACAAGAGTATGGAGAAAATAAAACGAGATAAATCACGAGATGCATCATGCTACTTTTTCCTATTAACGGTAGCAACGTAACGACAAAAACCAACAACGGTATTTAAGAGAGAGAATTTAACACTGTCAGTCAGATATGAATTGTTAGTTATCACGACAATTTAACACTTCACGTTAGATAGTTTGAACGTCTGTTATTAAGATTGTGGTTAAACCAAAATTTATAGGTGTTAGTCAATAATTATATTTTTCTAGATAAGTATTTATGAGATGGGGAAACACATGAGGATTATTGGTTGGTTTAATGTCTAACAATTTTTTTCAGCACAAGCTTAGTGTGTATCGAACTAGTGACCTACAATCTGATACTATGACAAAATGAAAAACCAGTGTTGTGATACACTTCAGACTGTCTATGTAAAATAGACCCAAGAAGCATAGGCGACCATGCCAAATGCAACTATTGAACTAAAAAAGAAAAAACACAAAACAGAAAAAACACAAAACGAAATGCTAAATAAAAACTCAACTACAATGCTGAGGAATGAATGGATCTACAAATATTATGTACTTAAAAGAGTATCAATTCTATTGCAGACTTTTTGATACAACTCTACCGTTTCACAATTTTCAGATTCACCATAGAAATAGAAATAGGAATGGGAATAAAACTGTCTCGATTTATGTGATACGATGAATAAAATATATTGAAATAGATTTTCTTTCCAAACTTAAATAGAACATTAGCATTCAAATATAGTCTTAAAAATGATTGTACATTCACATATTTTTTTGTGATGTGATAAGAGAACAACCATTCGTTTTATTCTATATTGATTTGAAGTTTTGGGATGAAATATGCATACAAAATCTTATAGAAAGATAGATAATCTCAAATTTAATCATGCTTAGTGAGTATTTTATGGATTTAGGTTATGACTATGATTAAGTACTTAGTATATAAAGAAAATATAAATAATATGGATGATAAGAGGTTCGAAAAATATTTTTCAAAAATCACCAAAATCATCAATGACTCAAATAAGTATGGTTTAAAGATAATATTTACAAAAGTATTAGATAATACAAGAAGTCATTTTGTAAAATTGATAGTATTGAAAATTTCATTATCGTTATATTTTGGGAATATATTTTATCATCAAGAATTAGAGAAAGAATTAAAATTAGAACACCACAATTAGGTGTCTAATACATTCACAATATCAAATTTGTCTCTTAGTTTTGATTAGTACAAAAAAGAAAATCAACATTATTAAAATAAAACAGAATATCACTAGTTATTGAGTGTCGGTGTTGACAATTGCTAAAACCCCATGGAATGAAAACTTATATCACCTTTATAACACTAAAATAGTTAAATGTTAAAGATAATGAAGAATATCTTAGAATAGTGAGTTGGTTCACGAGACCTTAGGATATGAATTAGTTTCTATTTATTAGGTTATGGTTCTAACTTCCCTAAATCTATGATTACTATATAATGTGTGATGTACATGGACAACAAAGAGTGTTCTGCAGAGCCAGACTCTCCTGGTTCAGACACGCTTTCGTAGAGCTAACTAGTGGGTTTCATTTTATTTAATACATAACATTGCATTTTTAACATGGTATCAGAGCATTAGGGCTGAGGAACCTGTACGCTGAGTGGAGGGCACAACTAAGCTGAAATCGTCGCAAGTTTTAGGTGCACAAATGCGACGATCCCACTATACACCTTCTGCATGTTTTTCTTTTATCAACCATCGTAGATTTGAAGTGTAAAATCATGAAGACCTTCTTGAGTACGTGGTGCTAACTCGCGCTGACTGTGCAAACAGGTGAGGGGCTGTGTGGAGGCCGAGAGAAGGTTGCGTCCTAGAATTGGCTAACGAAAATAGGCTGCTTGGAGGTCGAGGTTTGTCGAGGAGGCCATGGTAGAGGCTGTGAATGAAGCCACAATGATCTACGTGTGTGCTGTGAGATCAAACAATATTGGAGATTAGCGATCTCTGTCTTTGACATAGATCTGGGGTAAATCTAACATTTTTTTTACCTGTCAAATTTTTTTAATCGTCATGATGAATAATCAAATGTTTGAAGCATGCTTGAATGAGCATAACAAGCTCGATGTCTCCAATTATGCCAATTGGAAATTCAAGATGCAGACTCTGTTAGAAGTGCAGAGTGCTTGGACGATTGCAATTGGGGATGAGCAGAAGTGGGAATACCACACATCAGAGAATGAAAATCAACAAGCGAAATCTGGGGAATATTGAAAGATTTGTATGAGATCAAGAATACAAATCATCTTTTGTTTCTGAAGAGAAATATCTTATCCCTGAATATGGAGGAGAATGAAACAGTTGCTTCTTTCATAGCAAGGATCAAGGATCTGAAGAACAAATTTTCAGACATTAGCGATACAGCTGCATATATAGATCTTGTAACAATTACCATGAATGGTGTGACCGATGACTACCAAATATTCATCACTGTGATAAATGTGAGAGAGAAAATCCTGAATTTTGAAGAACTAATAGGAATACTGATGCAATAAGAAGAAAGAAGATCGAATCTGAAGCCCCATAGTGCCGATCTTGCATTGATGGCGAGAAAGAACTTCTTCAAAGGAAATGGAAATCTGTAATAGCAAAACGGAGGAAGCTCATAGAAAAGACCAAACCCGACCCAAGGTATGAATCCGAATAGAAACAACTCTGTAAATAAATTTTTTATTGCGGAAAACTTGGTCATATAACTAGGGAGTGCAGGAAGAAGAAATATCATGAAGAACAACAGAGGTAGAAATGACATGCAAGTCATATCGCGAATGATAATCATGAGCAGAAAGTCAGATTGTTCATGGCACACTTTGATGAGAATGTTGATGCAGACATCTAGTATGTAGATTCGGGAGCATCAACACATATTATGGGGAATAATCAATGGTTCGAATATTTTAAATAAATCAACGACGGAGTACGAATCTACCAAGGTGATGATAGAAGTCATCACATCAAAGGGTGTGGGAAAATTTCTGTCATTTTACCTAATGGTAATGTAAGACAAATTCATAATGTCATGTATGTGCCCGGTGTAACAAAGAACTTGATTTATGTATCCATGATTACAGATCAAGATCTTAAAGTTGAATTTTTAAATCTAACTGTTATATTAAAGATCTGCTAGATGGCATGGAGACTATTGCTACAGGAATTCAAACAGGTGGTCTATAAAAATTGGATGTAAGACCAACACGAGTTCGAGCTTTAACAACAGTGGGTTTGACTACAGAAGAGTTGTGGCATCAAAGATTTGGTCATATCAACTACAATTATGTGTTGTTACTTCAGAAAAAGGAAATGGTAAGAGATATTCCTATGTTAAAACAAGTGCATAATGATTGTGATTCTTTTACATTAGGAAAGATGTATAGAGAGGAATTCCCTGTTCGAGTAGAGAAGAAACATAGAGAAATACTTGAATTTGTGCACACAGATCTTTGTGGACCCATGCAAAAAAAATCATTAGGAGGTGAAATGTATTTTTTATTGTTTATTGATGATTGCACAAAGTTTTCTTGAGTATATTTTTTGAGTAAGAAGAGTCCCACATTTGAATACTTTAAGCAGTTCAGAAACATGATTGAAAAGCAAACAGGGAAGCAGATAAAAATTCTTTTCTTCGATCAAGAGGGAAAATACAGGAAGGAAGAGCTTATCAAGTATTGTAAATACCATGGGATATTATAGCAATTCACATTACCCCATACTCCTTAGCACAATGGAGTAATGGAAGAAAATAACAGAATATTGGTGGAATGCGCTAGAATCATGTTGAAAGGTAAGAACCATTCGAATGGTTTTTGGGCTGAAGCATTGAATATTGTGGTTTATTTGAAAAATAGGAGACCTACAAAGAGTCTTGAGTTTAAAACTCCTTATGAAGCATTATATGGATTTAAGCCTGCAGTAAAACATTTAAGAGTATTTGGGTCTAAAGCATTTTCCCATATTCCAAAGGAAGACAGAAGAAAACTAGATTCAAAATCCATCAGATGTACCTTTATAGGGTATTGTTCACAATATAAAGATTATAGATTATTTAATCCCTCTACTCACAAGACTTTTGCCACTAGAGATGTCATATTCCATGAGCAGGATCATGAAGAATCTGATAAGCACAATGAGGAATGGGATATTCCACTCTTGGTGGAAGAAGAAAGTGAAGAAATAGGAAACAATCAGGATCAGTAGCCAATGGCAGAAGATGAACAACAACAGATACAGCAACAGTAGCAGATACAACAACAAATACAACATCAACAACAATAATGGGAATAAAAAAAGAATGATGATAAAAAAAGGTTTAAAGGTTTGAAGCTACCCCACCACTTAGGAGATCAGGTAGGAAAGCTCAATTGCCTGCGAGATATAGGAAAAATGCTTTTATAATAGTATGATGAATTTTGTTGAACCTTCTAGTTATAAGGAAGCAAATGAATGTAGTGAATGGAAAATAGCTATGGAGCAGGAATATGAATCTATAATTAGGAATAACACTTGGGAACTAGTTGAACTTCCTAAAGGGAAACAAACCATAGGTTGCAAATGGTTGTATAAACGCAAGATTAATGCAGATGGAACCATAGATAAATTAAAAGCTAGATTGGTAGCAAAGGAATATTCACAAAACGAAGGCATTAACTATGAAGAAACCTTTGCCCCTATAGCTAAACTTAATACCATCAAAATGTTGATTGCTTTAGCTACTAAGGAACATTGGACGATTCACCAACTAGATGTAAAGTCTGCATTTTAAATGGAGAATTGAAAGAGGAGGTTTATTTAGAGCAACCTGAAGGGTTTGTCTAGAAAGGGAAAGAACATTTAGTTTGTAGATTAAAGAAAGTTCTTTATGGACTGAAGTAAGCACCCAGGTCTTGGTATGAAAATATATATTCATTTTTTCTGCAATTTGGCTACAACAGAAGTAAAAATGACCCTAATCTATATACCATGCAAGATGAACAAGGGCGCATAGTGTTGATTTCTTTGTATGTAGATGATTTTAATATTACAAGTGATGCTACTTATCTAATCAAAGAAATCAAGCAACAAATGTCACAAGTGTTCGAAATGAAACACCTTGGTGAATTAAGATACTGTTTGGGTCTTAAGATTTGGAGAGATTCAAGACAAACATTTCTATCCCAGGGAAAGTATGTCAAAAGTCTATTAGAAAGATTTAGGATGAATCACTGTAAGGCTGCAACAGTACCACTACAGCAGAACATCAAACTGCAGAGTGAGGATGGCTCTAAAGAGGCAGATGCGACACTTTACAAACAACTGGTTGGGAGCTCAATATACCTAACCACTACTAGACCAGATTTGACTTATGCAGTTAGTGTGCTAAGTCAATACATGTCCAAGCTACTTGAGAGTCATTGGAATGCAGTGAAATGTGTTTTGAGGTATCTAAAAAGTATTGTAGATTATGGTATTATTTACATTGATTCCTCTGATGTTAGATTACCAGGATTTATAGATTTAGGCTGGGTTGGAAATGTAGATGATCACAGATCCATAATAGGCTATGCATTCAACATTGGATCCTAGGAGATTACATGGAGCAACAAGAAACAAAACACAATTTCCTTGTCTTCAATGGAAGCAGAGTATTAAGCTATGTGTGTAGCAACGTGTGAAGCTGTTTGGTTGCGGAGACTTCTCCAAGATGTTGGTGAAGAACTGAAAGATGGAACAACAATCAAATGCGACAAAGAGAGTTCAATCAAACTTGTTAATAATCCAGTGTTTCACAAAAACACTAAACACATTGATACACAATTCCACTTTATCAGGGAGAAAGTGCAATCAAAAGAAATCCATTTGGTATATTGTAATACATGTGATAATGATGCAGACATTTTCACTGAGCCTCTTGGCAAAATCAAGTTTGAAATGTTTAGGGAGATGTTAGGCATATTTGTGAACCCCTTCTCCATTAAGGGAGAGTGTTAGAGATAATGGAGAAAATCTTAGAATAGTGAGTTGGTTCACGAGACCTCAGTATAAGAATTAGTTTCTATTTTTTAGGTTATGGTTCTAACTTCCCTAAATCTTTGATTACTATATAATGTGTGATGTACATGGAAAACAGAGAGCATTCTACAGAGCCAGACTCTCTTGTTTCAAACTCTCTTTCGTAAAGCTGACCAGTGCATTTCATTTTTTTTAATACAGAACATTGCGTTTTTAACATTAAACATAAAAATCACTTCCTCTTTAAGTACTTTGAATTCTTTGAATATACTAAAATTAATTTACAATACTTTGAGTATGCCAAAATTAAATTAGAATTTCAAAATATTTGATAAAAACTATAATGATATTAGAAATCTCTTAATATTTTTCAAACATAAACATAAAAATAAAATTATAAAAAATTCAAAATTTTACATTACCGGTTTCAATAACACATGCGCCACGAGGGTTTTCCGTGCCTCACCAGTTAGTTGCACATCTTAGAAAGGGTATGCATACGTCCATGCTATTCAGTCTCTCCTAGATTTTATGAAGATTAATAAAACCTTTCGAATGAACGACCATCCACAAATGTCGATTCATTCAAGCAAGAGAGTGCAACAATCCTTTCCTTTGACACGGGAAGTAGACGGGTTGATGTCGCCCTGCATCTGACTAGAGGTGAATGAATCAAGGCCCCCATAAATCAGTATTGGTCTTAATGAATCTTCTTATTTGTCATCATCATAGGCAAACAATGAAAACTACATTCTCTCAAAATATCAGATGTATCTTAATATTCTCCAACTTTCTAACGAATTCAAGTAATCTAAAGTTTCATAAATAAATTATTATTTCACTGTCTGATCATCATCGGTATCAAGATCACTCCAACATGCTTTATTTATATAGTCTTACATTCTTAACTTATAAGCCCTAAACTGTTTATAAACTATTCTGTATTTCATTTTAGTCATTAAAAAAAATGATATGCCAGGTTTAATTGGAATTGATTCTCCATGGTCATCTCTAATATCTCCGAATATATTACATTAGCGCATAGACGTAATGAAAACATGGATACTAGCTATATAGATATAACTCGTTTGGTTTTTTAATATAAAATATTTAAATATAACCTAACAATTCACATTATAATTCTGGTCCCTAAGACTATCATGACCAAAAATTAAAAAAAAAAATTCCTACGAATTCCCAAAGCATAAATATGACATAAAAGTCTCATGTTTTACAAAATTGTAATTACATATATTGTCATATATGAGCGATACCATGCTTATAGCTTGCAGACTCGTCCCCCTCTCCTAGCCCCGTGAATTAAAAGCTGAGCTTGGTGTAATGCTGAGATTCTAGTCGAAAACAATTATGACAAGTAACAACCATTATATTACAAAATCCTATGAAAGAATATTTCATGTGAACGAGAATATTCACGGGTACACTGTTGCCTCTATGATGAAATTTCCGTGCATTTATTAGAACGCCAAAAAGCAACTCCATGATTCTATGAAATAAACTATCCTCCCGACAAAATCCTGGCCTTCACATGACCGACTGAAGATTACTAATTCCGGCCCAACATGCAATCACATGACTTTACTAACATATTCTCAATAATTTGAATGTGAATATGTAAAGACAATCTAACCTTCTTGGAATCTTGTATACGTGTAAACGGGTATTCCGATATCTGCTGGAGTAGCTACCAGCAGAAAGCAATTCCATGATTCTATGAAATAAACTATCCAACCGACAAAATCCCGGCCTTCACGACTGAATGAAGATTACTACTTCGGGCATAACATCCAATCACATGACTTTACTAACATATTCCGAACAGTTTGAATGTGAATATCTAAAGAAAATCTAACCTTGGTATCTTGTAAACCAGAAGCCCTTCAGAGAAAATGCTACCAGCATGGCAATTCCACGGATTATGACATAAATCTGACTGAAAAATAGTATGCTTTTCACCCGAAGAGGAAGTTGAACGCTGGTATCTTTTGCTAAAGTCCGCCGTGATATCCTTCAGTACCCAGCAACAACGCTTTGATCTGCTCCCCTGTAACATGGCCCCATATGGATTGCTGATGACATGTGTAAAACATCAGAGTTGGAGCGTTATCTAGTAAGTGTAATCCATAATGAATTGAAATATTTCGTTACCTCTGCTTGAAATACATCTAGTGCAAATCCATTGAGGCAGCTTGTGGCTGCTTTCTTAAGCGCAAGATCAAGTCCATCCACGCCACTGATTTTGGATAGAAGCAACCCCGGCTTCTAGAACAGAACATGTGGATGTTTAGCGCCTTCCCTTCTCGTGTCCTCACCTCCACCTGCACTTTCAAACACAGGATATCAGAAGCGATTCTCTTCCCAAGCCAATCAGCAACGATTACATTCATACCTAAAAGAGATTACAAATAATCCAAAAATCGGACACGATCGCAGAGAACCCTTAAAACTTGTGCACAGAAGGAGATTGACTGGAAAATGTGACACTTCTATGAGACAAACAATAGCGGATCTCTAAAATTTTAGACAAAAGATGTCGAGAAACATGAATTTGCTAGACTAGGTGTGTTTTGATTGACAGAGACGATAGTTTCACATTGGTTCATTTACATTGGTGAGATTTCAGTGTGGAAAACAAAAACAGAAATATTGACTGAAGGTAGCGAAAACCCATTCCAGACTAGATGAATGGGGACTTAATGGTCGTTGAGCAATGTAGGAGATGCTACTGTCATTTCACCTTCCGCCTTGTATATGTGCCAATTAATGAAACCCTCGTTGAGAGGCTACAAAGTTGAAGCAAGAATTTTGTCTCAGATGGGTGAATATCGGCCTCGAATGATAGGAGAAAGGCAACATTTCCATTCGGATTTTCGTCACTTTGACACATATTTGAACATGAATATGCCATACCCCAAAAACCTTCAGCATATGACATTCCTGGAGAGGAATTGGAGGCCGACTTTATAAGAAGATCACAGGCAGATCAGGAAAGAAGATCAGAGGCAGCCATATGCCACTTAATGCAAGAAGGCTTTCTGGTAGATGCGGTGCCTAATTGCTCTCATTTTTGTAACTTTATGATGTATTTTGGTATTTTCTCTTCAACTTGCAGATCCCAAGGGCACTGCCTCCAGCCACTGTACAGGTCACGTGATGCAATTACAAGCCCTATTGGCCCCATTGTGTCACTTCTAGATAATTCTTTTTTGTTTTCACTTTGACGGAATCAGCGTGATGGTAGTGTTTTCCTTGCAGTCTTTAATTCTTGATTAAGCAACAAACTTCATTAGTTTTGGTTCATTCAGGAAGAAATTCCCGGTAGTGTCACTTCAAGGACCTCAATTTGAAGGAGAAAGACACTATTTCGGTATGGAGATTATTAATACGTTGTTGAAACTCCTCCGAGTGCTGAACAGTATCTACCAATGTTGAGACCTTATCCATGTGGTAAATGAAATCCTCAGGGTCAGTTACGACTAATGAGCCACATCTCAACCAACATGAAAATATATAAAATTGTCGAGGGTGGCAAATTCATCCGAAAAAAAAATGGCGAAATTACAGAAAAATAAAGGCAATAGGCTGAAACAAGACCCCTTTATGGCTATGTTTTCTCCGTTTATATGTTTTTATATTTTTTTTCAACCTATAGTATGTCACACATACTAAGTACAGTTTAGATGCCCAATGACAAAGCCATGGCGCGTAAGCTCGGTATAACCTTTTACGAAACGCGTTATAAGTAAAACGTCTAGTATTTGCTCCCACATTACCAATACTTCTGAAGCCCAATCTATCTCTCCATCAATTGATCTAGCCAGCACGTATGAGAACCAACCACTAAATGTAAACGTCATCCACAGTACAACCTAAACTATTTACACAACTTAAAGCCACGAGACACAAGAAAATTAGCGTCACTCCAAATTTGTTAGAAATGCTTAGGAAATTTAATTTTCGCGGAGGGGCAGAGAGCTATCACTCTTGCTATTCTACTTTCGCGCAGCTAGCGGATTTCAGGCAGCTACCTTCGGGCGGGCCGAGCTGATTTCACGCAGCTACTTTCACGCACAGGGAACTATTTCAAAGACTTATGGATAATATTCACTCACCTTAAAGATAACAAAGTAGATTAAAATTTATTATTAAATTTTTAAACATGAAAATACATTTACATGAGAATGTGGCGTATTCACCAAGTAAAACAAAGGTTTTATGGTGATTTACATTTACATCTAATAATACACAATAAAATACATTAACTGTTGCTTTCACGTGCCCACCAAAATTTGTTCCACCATTTTCTTCCCAATGACTTGCACTCTCTTTCTCTGTAACCTCTTACTCTCTAACCTATTACAAAATGACTTTTACATTCATATTTAAATCAACATACTCAGGCTTATTGCGATAGTTGGGATTATCATTTCCAATAGATTTATCACTATCCACAATTTCGTGACATTGTAAGAAATTAGCACCAGTACATATTATCATGACCCACATTCCCTAGATCATGTAACAAACTAACACCTCAGGCAGTCAAAAGTTCCATGAAGACATAAAGATAGACAAAATTAAAGTGTCTTGTCGATACATAATTTAGATTCTGTTTTCGTGGGTTCAGATAAGGATTTCTCTCAAGTTGGTCATTAGACGATGCAAATACGCTAGCGATGGCCAATTTGGCTCAACCATTCGATCAGAAAAAAATGCACCAAACTTCTCTCTATTAATCAGGCACAATAACAGCCTCAAAATATGACAGAAAATACCATCCCAATCAGTCCCTAAATCTCAAACGGAATCCTTGGAGAACTGAATTTTAATATGCTTCGATTCTGACTTCATACATCTTTATTTGTATGCAAGTATCAAGCTTCTCTAACATTAGACTTCAAACAAGGTCAACACAGAAAACCATAACAGGGAAAGAAGCAAAGGGAACAAGGGAAGTGAATAGAGATCTGAGACCACCTTCAACACGTTGGGCACCATAGAGCGAAGAATAGACATACGATCATTGAATTTCTTCCTCCGTCTCCTCTCCACCATGAGATTCTTAGCATCCAACCCATTCTTTCTCTCTCTACCAACTATTGCCGCATTACCACACCCATTAGCATGATGAGGATATGCTTCTTTTCACCAACTATACCATTTTGATTCCGATTCCCTCCATTTTTGTGTAATCCAGAGTTGATTGAAGCTTGTCTCTGGATCAAGCTCAACTCTTCAGAACCCTTCAGATTTTCACGCGTACCAGAACTTGCAGTCATAGAGCAGTAAATGAATAAAATGAACTCATGCTTGAAGAGGTTTTCAATTACACCAAAATTCGCAGGTGTTGGTAAACGTTCCAAACTAGTAATTAAGATCTCCAGGGTGGAAATTACAGATTCCATAGAGGTGTGGTGATTCTTCCAACACCGTTCTCAAGTGCAACTCGGGGAATCAAACCTAGGTCCAGGCTCTGATACCATGAAGAGTTTTCCATTACACCAAAACTCGAAGGTGTTGGTAAACGTTCCAAACTAGTAACTAGGATCCCCAAAATGGAAATTACGGATTCCATAGAGGTGTTGTGATTCTTCCGACAATACTTCCATGGAGAAGAACTTCCATCCTTCCTCCGTTGCCATAGCCTGTAAAAAAAAAAAACATCGTCTCGTTCCATTCTTCCAACAATGCTTCCATGGAGAAGAACTTCCCTCCTTCCGCCATTGCCATCGTTTGTGGAAAAAAATAGCCTCTCGCTCTTGTCCATCTGGCATGGCTCTCAACGGAGAAAAACTCTCCTCTAACAAACCAATCCAAGCAATCTCCATTTCGATATCTTCTCACCCTACAAAATACTTTACAGATTTGACGACTTAACACGCTTATGTTCTCTGCTTAAATGCTACCTACTGAATCCCTTTTTTCGAAATTCCATGTTACTGTGGCTTGCTAAAGTATTCGTCGTCCTGAGTATTCAGAAATTTTTAAGCGCTTTCTGCATGGTGAATGTATGCAGACACCATGGAAAATACTTATATACCAAAACCGTTCGAATGTCGGGCATAGCCCCGGCATCCCGACTCTCTTGTTGAAATAATAATTTCAACTGTAGAATTTTCCTTCTTTTGCGATGCGATCTTATCGCAAATCGCATCCTCAGCCTGATTTCCTTTTGTTACAACCTGTGTTTTCTGCGATTGCGATGGTGCGATGCGATCCAATCGCATATCGCAGATCGCACCCACATATTTCATGCCTCACCTTGTTTTGCACCGAATGCGATTTCGCGATGCGATCAAACCGCAAATCGCATAATTTCAATGGTTGAAGTAGAGGCCTACAGCATGAATTTTACGTGAAGTAAAATTTACAATTTTGACCGCCGTTTTTGTCAGTAAAACAGTAAATGCAATTTACTGTGGGTTGGTAAGTTTTGATAAAGATTTTAAATTTCATTATCTTTTATCAGCGGGAGTATGGGCACAAGAAAAGGTTGGTAAAACCATTTAATTTTATTGTTTTTTATTTTACAGCAGCATGGCAATTGAAAACGGAGGTAAGTTTTTTTTGTTGTCATATATATGTAACGTTTTTCTTGTTTTGACCAAGAGAATTGTAATGCACCGCAGTGCGAAGTAAAAAAAAATAGAACGCAACAGCGTGAGAAAAATCTGTGTAATTTCCACACAACAGTGCGTTGATCTCTTTAACAGAGACAGAAGTTTTTTTTTGTAATGCAGCAGCGTGATTGAAACAAGAGGTTTTTATTTTTCTGAAGAGACGGAGTAAAGTTAAAAACTGTATCTGAAACAGTTCTAGTGGTGGAATCCCTCTGTTAAGAGGAAGAATCTTTTGTAACAACAATCTTTTAATGAATACAAGTTTTATGTGTGTGTGGGTAAAGCTCTGTGTTCTGGAAACTTTTTTGTTGTTCCGCTGTGTTAAGATCCTGTGTGTGAAAAACAGAGCATTGTTCTCTGTTCTATGATTTTGTTTTTGGAATTTTACCAAAAAAATTCTGAACAGTAGTATTAGAGCTGGTCCAGGCTCTTTGAAGGTGTCAAAGAAGCTGAAGGAAGGTTCTTTTTTCTGCAACAACTTCTCTAGCAGTGTGAAGGCTCACGCAAAAGAATCTAAGGTATTCCTCAAGCCAGTTATTTAAATACTTGACTATATATTTGAAGCATAGTTTGTAGTGCAAGAATGGCCAGCACCAGCACCAGCACTAGCATGGGAATTTTTAATACTCACCTCCCACAGTTTAATGGGAAAAACTATGACTATTGGTCAATAACCATGAGAGCCCTGTTTGCCTCACAAGACTTGTGGGAAATAGTTGAATATGGCTTTAAAGAACCAGCAGATGAAAATGAGTTTAATAATCTAACTCAGACAGAGAAAGATCTGTTGAAGAGTTATAAGAAGAAGGATTTAAAGGCCCTTGTATTTTTATATCAAGCAGTGGACCAGAGTGTGTTTCCAAGGATAGAAACAACTAAGACATCCAAAGAAGCATGGAAAACACTCAAGACAGCTTATCAAGGCATGGAGAAAGTGAAGACAACAAAATTACAGTTGCTAAGGAGAGATTTTGAGAATCTGTGTATGAAGGAGTCAGATAATATTGACTCATTCTTCACACATGTAATTGTTCTGGTCACACAAATAAGGACTCATGGAGAAGTTCTTGGAGAAAGGAGGATTGTGGAGAAAATATTGAAAGTCCTACCCTCAAGGTTCCATGTGATTGTCACCACCATAGAAGAGACAAAAGATCTCTCAAACTTTTCAGTTGATGAACTTCATGCATCACTGATAACACATGAGCAGAGGTTGAGTAGAAATGAAAACTCATCTCTAGAGCAAACCTTCAAGACCCAGATGTCCTTTGGAAGAGGAAGAGGTCAAGGCAGAGGAAGCAAGAGAGGAAGAGGCAGAAGCCAAAACAGAGGTGGAAGGAACAATCCAGCAAATGGTCAAGGAAGAGGCAACAATCCAAATCAGAACCAAGGCCAAGGTAGCAGCCAACAAAGTGGACAATATCATGCTCAAGGACAAAGGTATGAAAAATCCAATGTCCAATGTTATTATTGTAAAAAATATGGGCATTATGCAAATGAATGTAGGAAGAAGCATCATGATATGAGTAATAGATCTAGTGCAAATATCACTAGAGAAAATATCAGCCAAGATAATGTCTTTTTAGCTTGTAACATGGCTGAAACAAACAGTGAAGACACATGGTTTCTAGACTCCGGTTGTAGTAATCATATGACAGGAAACATAGCTTTGTTTTCTGCTTTAGATAAAAGTGTGTAGTCACAAGTCACACTTGGGACTGATAGCAAAATTTTTGTTATGGGCAAAGGAGAAGTAAAAATATTTACAAAGCAAGGTGAAAAGAAAACCATAGCAGATGTCTATTATGTTCCTGGAATGACATGTAACCTCTTGAGTATTGGACAACTTGTTCAAAATGGTTACAATGTTTTCTTTGTGAATGATGTATGCACCATCATGGATATAGCACCCAGCAAAAGATGCACTGCTAAAGTGAAGATGACAAGGAACAGGATGTTCCCTCTCAGAATAAAGGTAGATTTGAGAAACAAAGAAGTAATTGCAGCAGTGACCCAAGAGGCTCTCCAAAGCGTACCAAAGGATGAAAATTGGTTGTGGCACTTGAGATTTGAACATCTCAACTTTGGAGGTCTTAACTTGCTGAGCAGAAAAGGGATGGTAAGAGGATTACCATTGATAGAGAAATCAAACAGCCTTTGTGAAGGTTGTATCTTGGGGAAACAACATAGAGAAATTTTCCATCAGGGAAAAGCATAAGGGCAAAAGCACCCTTAGAAATTGTCCACTCAGACTTATGTGGACTAATGCAAACTCCATCTCTAGCAGGCAACCAATATTTTTTAACATCCATTGATGATTTCACAAGAAAGTCTTGGGCTTATTTCTTGAAGAACAAAAGTGAAGTGTTTGAAAAATTTCGAAATTTCAAAGCACTTGTGGAAAATCAAAGTGGGCTGAGCATCAAAGTTTTGAGAACTGACAGAGGAGGTGAGTATATCTCCAAAGAACTTTTACGTTTTTGTAGAGAAAATGGAATTCACAAGCAATTTATAGCAATGTACACTCCACAGCAAAATGGAGTTGCCGAAAGGAAGAATAGAACAATCATGGATATGGCGAGGAGCATGTTGAAGGCAAAGCATTTGCCAATTGATTATTGGGCTAAAGCTATACACTGTGCAGTATATATTTTGAATAGATGCCCAACAAAAGCAGTGATGAACAAAGTGCCAGAAGAAGCATGGAGTGGGAGAAAGCAAGGAGTCACCCACATGAAAGTTTTTGGATGTGTGGCTTATGCACACATTCCAAATTAACTAAGGAAGAAGTTGGACAACAAAGGGGAGAAATGTATTTTCATTGGATACAGTGAGGAGTCCAAAGCTTACAGGTTGTATATCCCATCCACCAAGAAGTTTTTTGTGAGCAGAGATGTTCAATTCATTGAGGAGGAAGCTTGGGATGGAAGCATAGAGAAAACAGTTAATGTTAAAAACTATTTGTCTCATGATGAAAATGATGAAGAGTTGGCTGAAACACATCCCCAAACAACAACGCCAACACAAGGACAGCAAGAGACACCCTTGAGGAGAAATGAGAGTGCTTCTCCAAGCACACCACAAGAAGGAAATTCAAGTGCGTCCTCAAGCACTTGCACACCAAATGAAAGAGGTAAGAAATTCAGAAATTTAAGTGATATTTATGATGAAGGAATGAATTCCTTGTTTGCTTTGTATTGTCATGTTGATGACCCTATTCATTTCGAAGATGCAATTAAAGATAAGAAATGGATAGAAGCTATGGATGAGGAGATGAATGCCATAGAAAGAAACAAGACATGGGATTTGGTTGAGCTACCAAAAGGTAAAGAAGTCATTGGAGTTAAATGGGTCTATAAGACCAAAAGTAATGCTGAAGGCAAGATAGAAAGGCACAAGGCAAGACTTGTTGTCAAGGGATACAAGCAGCAGTATGGGAGAGACTATGAGGAGACTTTCACACCGGTTGCTAGAATGGAAACCGTAAGAGCAGTGCTATCCATAGCAGCACAAAACAAGTGGAAAGTTTACCAAATGGACGTGAAGTCAGCATTCCTAAATGGAGTGTTAAAGGAAGAGGTTTACATTGAACAACCTCCAGGCTATGAGAAGAAAGGCCAAGAGCACAAAGTGTGCAGATTGAAGAAAGCTCTTTATGGGCTAAAGCAAGCACCAAGAGCGTGGTACAGTAGGATAGATTCCTATCTACTGGAAAATGAATTTGCAAAGTGTGAGGGAGAACCCACCATCTACATCAAAGAAAATGATGGTAAAATTTTAATTGTAGTGTTGTATGTTGATGATGTGATTTTTTCAGGTAATGATGACTACCTCATTGAAAATTTCAAATCAGTCATGAAAGAAGAATTTGAAATGACTGGCATGGGTTTGCTGAGATACTTCTTAGGAATAGAAGTAGATCAAAATGAAAATTGTATTTTTATTTCGCAGGCAAAATATGTAAATGAAGTGTTGGGCAGATTTAACATGCAGGACAGCAAGCGAGCAATCACTCCCACAGTAATGGGATTAAAACTCAGCAAAGAGGACAACAACAAGGATTTTGATCCTAGCGTGTACAAGAGCATAGTTGGCAGCCTTATGTCTTTAACTGCAACTAGGCCGGATATAATGCATGCTGTTAGTTTAATTTCCAGATTCATGGAGAAGCCAAAAGATTCACATTGGCAAGCAGCAAAAATAATTCTGAGGTATGTCAAAGGTACAAAGAGATTTGGAATTTTATATACTTTTTCAGAAAGTTCAGATTTAGTTGGCTACACCGATAGTGATTGGGCTAGAAGTGTGGATGATCGGAAAAGCACATCCAGTTATCTCTTTCACATGGGTTCAGGAGCCTTTTCATGGGCTTCTAAGAAACAGCCCATTGTGGCGTTGTCTACAGCAGAAGCAAACTACGTGGCAGCTGCAGCAGTAGCGTGTCAAGCGGTTTGGATGAGGAGACCGTTAAGAAGTCTATGCCAAGAGCAGGCAACAACAACGGTGATTTTTTGTGACAATAGCTCAGCTATTGCGTTGTCCAAGAATTCTGTGTTTCACAAGCGAACAAAACACATTGATACAAGGTTTCACTACATCAGAGAATTGGTGAACAATGGAGAAATTGTTTTACAACATTGCAACACTTAAGAATAGGTTGTAGACATTCTAACCAAACCATTGGACCAGAAAAGTTTTGAGTTTTTAAGGAAACGTCTAGGTATGATTGATAACCCAGCAGTTGAAATTAAAGGGGAGTGTTGAAATAATAATTTCAACTACAGAATTTTCCTTCTTTTGCGATGCGATCTTATCGCATATCGCAAATTGCATCCTCAGCCTGACTGCCTTTTGTTACAACCTGTGTTTTCTGCGATTGTCATGGTGTGATGCGATCTGATCGCATATCGCAGATCGCACCCATATATGTCATGCCTCACCTTGTTTTGCACCAAATGCGATTTCGCGATGCGATCAAATCGCAAATCGCATAATGTCAATGGTTGAAGTACAGGCCTGCAGCACGAATTTTACGTGAAGTGAAATTTACAATTTTGACTGCCGTTCTTGTTAGTAAAATAGTAAATGAAATTTACTGTGGGTTGGTACGTTTTCGTAAAGATTTTAAATTTCATTATCTTCTATCAGTGGGAGTATGGGCACAAGAAAAGTTTGGTAAAACCAATTAATTTTATTGTTTTTTATTTTACAGCATCATGGCAAGTGAAAATGGAGGTAAGTTTTTTTGTTGTCATATATGTGTAACATTTTTCTTGTGTTGACCAAGAGAATTGTAATGCACAACAGTGCGAAGTAAAAATAGAACGCAGCAGCGTGAGAAAAATCTATGTGTAATTTCCACACAGCAGTGCATTGATCTCTTTAGCAGAGACATAAGTTTTTTTTTGTAATGCAGCAGCGTGATTGAAACAAGAGGATTTTATTTTTCTGAAGAGACAGAGTAAAGTTAAAAACTGTATCTGAAATAGTTCTAGTGGTGGAATCCCTATGTTCAGAGGAAGAATCTTTTGTAACAACAATCTTTTAATGAATACAAGTTTTATGTGTGTGTGGGTAAAGCTCTGGGTTCTGGAAACTTTTTTGTTGTTCCGCTGTGTTAAGATCCTGTGTGTGAAAAACAGAGCATTATTATCTGTTCTGTGATTTTGTTTTTGGAATTTTTCCAGAAAAATTCCCAACATCTCTGAGTCCAATTGGTCTGGCTGTGTGATTGTTGTAGAAATTCTAATCAAATTAGAATTGTAATATTATATTAATGTAATATAATATTAATTATCCAAATAGAATTTTTAGTGTACGATTGAGATAAATATGTTTAAAAGCTTTATTGCAATTTTAGTGTACAATAGAGGTAAATATGTTTAAAAGATTTATTGCAATTGTTTTAAAATTTTAATAAAAAATTTAAACAAAAAACTATGTAGTTATTTGCCTAACATAGGGTACCGTGTTCCACATATAATATTTTTAGAATCCCTCATGATGGTTGGCTTAGTACCACCATTCACAAAATAATATACAAAGAAAAGGAGATGAAGGCAAGTAATGGCCACAGTAGGAAGATCATATTGATTGGCAATTGGGTTAGATTAGGCGACTCTCGGAAATTAAGTGGCTGAAATCGTTAATCAATGTGTCTAATTCATTTTATTAAAAATTAGTGATTGTTTTTAAAGGTGAGAAGGTACACAAAAGGAATAAAAGATTTTTGTGGTGGTGACTATGTTATATGAGTTTCAAGTATTTCTATCCAGTTTGTTGGAGCGAAATTTTCATTATTAATCATATAAAATTCATTTTTAAACTTTCTGAACACCTAAATTTTATCAATTGTATAACTCTAATTTTTAATTTTAACACATATCTACTAATTTCAATAATTTTTTTTTTAAATTATACTCTATAAACTACAAACTTAAAATAGTTAAACTATAGTTTTCTTCAATAGTCATGAGTTGTTGTGTAGAACAATAGTTCTTTAAATGAAAACACATCTCCATGATGAGTATTGGGCAAGTAATATGTGGTCATAAGTGAACAAATTTTAGGAAAAAAAAACCGCACCAAAGTAACTGCAGATCAGTCACCGTAAATGAAAAATAGCAAGATGCAGTACAACAATTCAATGAAGCTTCGGTGGTTGCAAAAAAATACAAATGATAAAAATAGAGAAAAATCAAGTGAGGATTTCCAGTAATATTCTTTTTTCTTGATATAGTCAAATGGATAAAATAAGGTTTCTAAAGATTCCATCAAGCATATTAAAAGGGATAGGTGCTAGGCATTTGGATCATCCTAAGTTGTCTATCTATTTGTATTTGTTGAGAATTTCGCATGGCCAGTGCTAGTTTGATCCTACGGAATGTAAATTGTCTAGTGAATCCATCCACAACCCACGATTATGCTTCAATATCTTGATTTTTCATTTGATGGGAAGCCTTGCATGCGAGGTATTTATGTTATGAAGCTGACTTGTATTATTTTTCTTTCTAGATCCTTCTTGTTTAGTATATTATTAAAACATATGCTAGATTTGTTAATTCATTCATGTCAGGGATCTTACAGTGATATCAGAGATATGCACCCTGCCACACTGAATGTCACGCCCCTACACTGGCGGTAATATTCCAACCGCACTATAGTGAGGTGTGGCACCATCGACCACTTCTTTTCACCAATACTCATGACCGTGGACTACACCTAACCTTCGTACCTAGTTTATTTTTTGTTACCAAGTATTACTTTATCCTTTATACATGATGAAAACCATAAACATTCATCAAAATAGCATTAACACATGTAAATACACAATAGTATAAAGGGAGGGGCAACTCCCTGCAATATGAGTCTGCCTGTATATCAATATATGTAATCTTCAATTTTTACAACATAAGCTAAATCTTAGAGGAAACCCCAAATTTACACTTAGCCAA
Source organism: Pinus tabuliformis (assembly GCA_031772625.1). Lineage (NCBI taxonomy): Eukaryota > Viridiplantae > Streptophyta > Pinopsida > Pinales > Pinaceae > Pinus > Pinus tabuliformis. The sequence goes on along the minus strand of CM062814.1, from coordinate 659,178,399 downwards.
ATTTTCACAGCTTCGGCAAACTCAGTTGCCCAGCTTGTCGGCACCTCCGCACGACTTGCCCAACACTTCATTCACCCGTCACATGTCTTTACCCTACTCACTCTCTGTTCATTTAGAAAATGCCCAAACCATGTTACCCTACCCGACATTATCGTTCAGCCCAACCGTTCCTTCGTTCGGCGGGCACACCTGCACTTGTGTCACCACTTGCCCGAAATCTCGTTCACGGTTTCGACCTCCCTTCATTCGGTGGGCCGCACGTAGTACCGACTATACAAACTCTCTTTCACAACCTCCAATTCAACCCCCCTTCATTCGGTTAACACCCACACCGTGTCATCCTACACGAACTTTCAACCTTCGTTCAGTCTCGCACGGATGCCCTACCCAGGTTGCTCAGCATTCAATTCTGCACAGACGCCTAAATCGGGTTGCCCGTCGTGCAACCCTACATGGATGCCCAACTTGGGTTGCCCATCATGCATGTCTGTCTGGGTGCTGCATGCACCGTTCAGCAGACGCCCTCCGTGGTTCGCCCAACCAACCTTCGTGCACACTGCCCATTCAACCTCTGTTTCCTCCGACTCGCCCATTGTGCGGGTTCATGACCTGCTGTTGGCTGTATTCACATTCGAACCTGCACTTCACTATAGCTTGCCGAAGGAGCCTTCGCACTTCTGCCTTATGCTTCCATGCTTGTTCATTGAATTCCTTTCATTTTCCACCCACTTGCCTATATGTATGGTTGGGTGGCAGGTCGTGCCACCTGGTCAACCCATCTTTCAACACCCGACCGACTCGTTATACTCAACAACGTTTGCCTAGGAGGTGGGTCGACCTGCCCCCTCCGCTTGCCCATCTCAAGTTTCTTTGTTCGATCAACCCACGGGTTGAGCCTAGCTTACCCACCTATAAACTCACAGCCAAACACTTTCCCACACAATTGTGTCTCCCCTGTTTAGCCATCTCATCCTGGCAACCATCTGTCACCAAGATACCAACACCAAGGCATATACTCCATCTGTATGTCATACATCAGAAAATCATCTCAATCCATGATCATCAACCACCTCATCGCAACTTCCACATGTTGCTCCTACAGTGGAAGGCCAGTCCCTCCATCTGAAGCTACATGCCCACTACAACATATTGTGTCCACCTCATCATGTGTCATCATCGTGTGAACTGTTTCCATGATGCTCCAGCAAATGCTAACACATCTTTGCACACTGCTCGAGCCCCATAATTTGAGCTAGTTGGGTAGTTAATCCAACTATTACACTCAAACCATGAGAAAGCACATCCTCATGCCAACATCAATCATTTCTCAGAACATCCTGTCACATCCTCAACTCGATCAAGAATCCATCTCCTTATAAGTAAGCCATGCCCAGGTCCATGAAGTAGTCTCCATCTCATCTGCAACATCCTGTCCATGTGCTACCCATGATCATAGATCAATCAGCTCCCATGTGTCAAAAGTGGTTAAGTCTCGGCTCAACCCATGCCCAAGTGTTTCCACCAAAGCATCATCATCGTTGTAACTCCAACACTCCAAATGTCTCATATCGATCCTCCACATCAAGTCACTTTTTCAAGCCACACCCATACATGTACTCGAAATTATGCACCCCATCTTGCATCAAAGTCTCTAACCTCAGCTCCTCAATGCATCATATCCTCTAAATCCACCATATATGAAGTATCCCTAAAAGTCACAACCTCATGTCATCATGAGCTCCATGAGTCATCTCCAACCAATATTCAGCAAGCATACAAGTCTCGGACCAAAGGTCTCTGCCAGATGCCTCAGCTCTCCATGTAGTAGGAATGCTCTATAGTCAGCTCACAACTCCATCCAAGTCCATGGCCTTGCTGTACATAAGTGCACAACCTCTCCATCGGCTCATAGTAAAACATCTCCATGTCACAACAACAAATCCACCTGCATAACTTCCCTGCCCTGGCACTCCTCATTGGATGCCCATAAGTGGCACCTTTACAAGTGCTCTTGCATAATGTCCCTACATAATACTACCATGCTCCATGTCTCCAACTTGATGTCCATGACTAAGTTCCCCATGTTGCCCAACTATGTAGACCCATCACAACAATCAGTCATCCTCATCCAAGTCTACAATCTTCGGTCTAGTGAACTCGGTCACCCAACCATATCATCATCATATCACGAGTCTCTTCCACCATAGCTCCCCCACTAAAGGTTCCACCAAGACTACCTCTTGGTCTCGGCCATGAGAAGTCCACCCAAGTATCATCATACTCAAATGCGTTCCCTCCTCCAATCTGTCCATTAGTCATGCCGGGCACTTAGCCAATTCTCCATGTGGCTAAAGCATGACCCATTCCTCCGCAATGATCATCATGTTTCTCCAATTTCACGGGCCCTTGTACCTTCTACCATAAGGTCACAAACAACCCCAACAAGTCCTGCAACAATCAACAATCCTTGCTTCTCCATACAAGGTCTCATTATAGACATCCATGGTAAGATTCTCCCTTGCATCGACAAACTGATTTTGTCCTTCCCTGCATACGGTCCATCTACTAAATGCTCAATCAAAACAAAAGTATCAACAATACTTACATCATCATCATGAGGATCCTCTAAGTGAGTATCCCCATCCACCCATGTATACAAACTGCACGATCCTGGTCCAACTTGATCAATCTCAAGTTCATCCTCCATCGTTGTCACATCTGCAACATCCTCGTACGGGTGTCTGAGTGCTTCAAGTTCTTCTTTGATCTTCGAACAACCTTCCCGAAACTTCATATTCTCGGCCTTCATCGAAGTCCATTCATAACTCCTTTTGCTCATCTGTTCCAATACCTTGTACCGGAAAGTTTCATCTGCATTATGGCTAGATTCACCTTCCATACGTTCTTCCACCATTTCTGCCATCGGCCTTCTTCACCATTCACTAGGTTCTCCCTGAAAAACTGAACCATCTCATGATTCCACCTGTCGGTTAGATCAAAATCCTTCACTTGCACTCCACCTGAATCAGCTCTGATACCACCTGTCATGCCCCTACACTGGCGGTAATCTTCCAATCGCACTATAACGAGGTGCGGCACCACCAACCACTTTCTTTCCACCAATAATCATGGCCATGGAATACGCCTAATATTCGTACTTAGTTTATTTTTCATTACCAAGTATTAGTTTATCCTTTATACATGATGAAAACCATAAAAATTCATCAAAAAAACATTAACACATGTAAATGCACAACAGTATAAAGGGAGGGGCAACTCCCTACAATATGAGTCTTCTCGTATATCAATATATGTAATCTTCAATTTTTACAACATAAGCTAAATCTTGGAGGAAACCCAAGATTTTCACAACTTCGGCAAACTTGGTTGCCCAGCTTGTCGGCACCTCTGCACGACTCACCCAACACTTTGTTCACCCGTCGCATGTCTTCACCCGACTCACTCTCTGTTCGTTCAGCAAATGCCCAAACTGTGTTACCCTACTCGACATTATCGTTCAGCCTAATCGTTCCTTCGTTTGGCGGGTGCACATGCACTCGTGTCGCCACTCACCCAAACTCTCATTCACGGTTTCGACCTCCCTTCATTCGGTGGGCCGCATGTAGTACCACCTACACAAACTCTCGTTCACGACCTCTGGTTCAACCACCCTTTGTTTGGCTAATGCCCACACCGTGTCATCCTGCATGAACTTTCAACCTTCGTTCAGCCCCGCACGGACGCCCTACCCAGTTTGCCCGGCATTCAACTCTGCACGAATGCCCAAGTCAGGTCGCCCGTCATGTAGCCCTGTACAGATGCCCAACTCGGGTCGCCCGTCGTGCACGCTTGCCTGGGTGTTGCATGCATCGATGAATGAATACCCTTTACGATTCGCCTGACCAACCTTCATGCATGCTACCCGTTCAACCTTCGTTTCCTCTAACTCGCCCGTCGTGCGAGTTCATGACCTGCGGTTGGCCCCAGTCACCTTCGCACCTGCACTTCACTACAACTCGCCGTAGGAACCTTTGCACTTCTGCCTTATGCTTCCATGCTTGCTCATTGATTGCCTTTCGTTTTCCACCCGCCTGCCTATATGAATGGTTGGGTGGCGGGTCGTGCCTCCCGGATGACCCATGTTAAAATGCCTGGCTGACTCGTTATAGTACACAACATTTTGTTGAGAGGTGGGTCGGCCCACCCAACTCATGGGACCACCCCCTCCACTTGCCCATCACAAGTTTCTTCGTTTGGTCGACCTGCGGGTCGAGCCTAGCTTGCCCTCCTATAAACTCACAACCAAACACTCACCCACACACATCGCACATTGTGTCTTGCCCGTTTAGCTGCGGTTCATCTTGTCCTTCGCTTGGTGGAGTTGCCACTCTCGTCGCATAGACCGCAGGTCCTTACACTGAAGGTTTTACGTAAAGAATTTTGGTGAGATTTATTTTCATGTGCGGGGTTTGAGGGCACTTGTTCTTTCGTCTATTTTCAGGATTTCTCTAGTTTGTGAACGCTATTGCACCAAGGGAAGGCCAACATGCCATACCAGCATCCGCACTGGCTGAAAGGCCATAACACCAACATGCCATACCAATAGTCACGCTAGCTGAAAAGCGAGAGCGCTAGCATTTTGGATACAAGAAGCAATTATTCAGTAAAGAAGCCATACCAAGGCCAATAGGTCAGACCATTGTGCCCCTGTCATACAAGCCAATATCATACACACTTGTTATGCACGCCAATCTCAAAGCGCACAAGCTACATAACCTTGTGTAATCCACCAGATCTTGCTTCATGGAGTCATATCTGCCAAACAGTTTCTTAGTTTCTCTTATGCATGTGAAAAAAATCTACTTCTGTCGTGTAAAAAGACGTGTGAAGGATCTGAAAACGATTGTTGGGGTCATTTATCATTTTCTTTAATTATCCCTGTTATAAGAGCCGAGAATCACCGCTTCATAGAAGGATCGAATGACTGCCATATCTGTGAGATGGAAGTCGACTCCTCAATGCGCCAAGGGTGTAGATGTGCCAACTGAGAGATATCACAGTCCTCAAATAGGTGCAAACATACTGCAACAACCCTAACAGTCAACCGAACCCACTGATTTGAGGATGCGCGGGGGTCATTATAATTATTAACAGGCCACCATCTATTTGGGCGCAGTGGGTTGTTGGTGTGTTGATAGGGAAATAAAAAACTAGACCATCAATAATGGACCACCAACCAGGCCTGGAATTTCAAATCCTCTCTGCTCGTCAAACGAAAATTTGATGAAGTTTTTGTATTTTCCATGGCTTTCATTTTACGTTTTAGGCAAATTTAAGAGTGTCAAACTGCCTTATCATTTTTGTTTTGACATTTTTTAATTAAGTGTTTATTTAATATACAGTTGTTAATAAAGCTACAATTTTTTTTATAACCATTCATTTTTTAAGAGTTAGATGAATATATTCCCTTCCAAATAAAATTAAAACTAGTCTTAATTTGAACATTGTGGTCTAAAGCATCCCACTACATTGAATATTTGTTAGATTTTGTAGTTGAAAATTATCTAACATCCCACAATGCTCAATATTTTTTAGATTTTACAATTGAAAATTATCTAAAGCATCCCACTACACTCAATATTTTTTAGATTTTACATTTGGAAATTACATTTTCAAGATATCCCAGTCTAATTTAAGCCAAAATTAACCAAAAAAAGAATTGCCCAAGAAAAAGGGAAAATCTCGGAAAAATAGCCTACTTGATGATAGAAGAAAAAATTAACATTAACATTTTTTATAAAATCACATAGCACTAAATAAATAACAAAAACAGTAAATATATTTTATGTCAATAATTATTTAGTAACAAAAGTCCCATCCGTAGTGACCTAGAAATGAGGCATTAAAAAAAAGCTAGAATTTATTTTATTTTCTCCATTTTTTAATAAATATAATACACAACAAATTTAACTTAACTTTTATTTAAATAACCATTTATCTAAACATTATTCAGGCAACTAAGTGTCTCTTTTATATTTTATATTTGTATTATACAAAATTTTCACTGCATACTTATAGAGGTAACCCTTTATTAATGCAAACGATTATAAGGATAAAAATTTAGGATAAGAATTTCTCTTTCCTTAAAACTTTCTAGATCCAACGTTAAGAGGAAAAACTAGAATTTTAACAAGTAAAACACAAACATTACAACATAAATCAGCTTTTAGTCCAGAGTAAACACTCGTTGAAATTAGTTATATGTCTTCGAACAAAACACCATAATAAATACCACACAAACATTGTTGGATTGAAGCAAAAAATTACACATTTTTGGTTTTTCAAGTTATCACTATCCAAATTTTCTTTTGTTAGTCTATCAACAATTGTTTTTAACTATGACAAATCTATTAACTTCACTGGTTGTTGCTCTATGCTAACTTCTACTATTCCAAAATCTTTGTTTATTCTCAATTATTTTCCCAAGAGAAAAAAGGTTTTATTGACCACATTCCGAAAATGCTACAAGGCATATGAAGTTCATCTTCACCATTGTCACTCCATTTAAAATAAACTTACAACCAATCGTAAATGGCGATAGGGTAGCTTCTTTCACTAAGTAGAAATGCCTACATAAATGTCATATATATTCAATCCAACAAATATAAGAGTAAGGGTAGGTTTCTCACCCGTTATAAGTCTCTCTATGAAAACATTTTATTTCTACAGCTTCAAAGACAGCATTCCAAAATCTTTCTATAATGCTGATGTCGACCACCAGATGTTTTCTTCTCTTTGAACACGCCGAGAGATCGAGCATAGACTCCATTTTTACCCTCGTCCAACGAAGCTCTGAAGGCTTTGATGTCATAGAAGATAATATGCCAATCGATTGAAAACAAAATAACAATGAGATCTAGCTGATTTTTGAAATTCTTGTTTCATTGAAGAAACTGAAACAATGATATATAATTCATTTTTCTTACTATTAAATTATTTTTTGATAGGTGGATTAAAGGAAGTGAAGTTTCGGCAATTTCCTAGTCACTGCATTTTCAAATCAGTGGTTGACTTGATGTTAGGCATTATAATTTGAAGGGTAGATATTGCGATGGAGCATGGTAGCTCCTGATTAAAGTTGGTCATAAATAAAATCATTCGTCTGGATAATGGTCAGATCATGGATGGTTAAATTTGGTCATAAATAACATCATTCCTTGGATAATGGTTGGATCACGGATGGTAGGTTCGTGCAAGGAGGAGTTACTCCCAACTGTCAGAAGGAAGGAATGGTAGGCACTACGCAGTCATGACTAGGAGAATTTAAATAAATTTAAGATCGAAGTCGAACTCTTACGGGTCCACTACTCCATCCTCCCATAATTTAAAGGATCTTGTAATTTTAGGTATGACAGAGGTATCATAGTTTTTTATGGTTTACGTTTCAAATTAAACGTCAAAATGACGGGTTACAGGGCATAAGACACGTCAAGCTTGACATGGAAAATTTTGTAATCACCGTCAAATACATCTTACAACTCAAAATACGTCCTGTAAGATGTCAAATTCCAGGCCTGCCACCAACCATTTTGCCATGGATCAGTTGGGTCGCGTGGGGCCCATGGTGACAATTCACGTCGACAGTGGGCCGAGGGGACAACAATGAGTGAGAATATGGTCCAAGAATCCCTCGCCTGAAGATGTTATGGCATTCACGGTAGTGTGTCTCACACTGCACCGCTACTCTGAGTTGCAGGTCGAGACAATCATTTCCACTACCACATATGCAGACTTTTAAATTCCACGCCATACATTGGGTATTGAGCAGGACTCCCTAACAGATTGTCTGGAGCCGGACTACTGTCATCACATTGAGGAAGGGTCCCTTGATCATTAGGGGAGGATAAGAAGGTGCATGATCATGAGCCATAGACTCAGAGTATTGTGAATCTGAACGACTGATTGGAGGGAGTAAAAGGGACTGTTACCACTCCAAACATAATATTTTCAACCGAGTAAGGCCAAACACCCTACGCTGTTGATTGGAAGGATGTTTCTCTCTCTGGAGTAGTCGAGGCCATCAGGGGAATAATTTTGTGCACAACTATAGCTTCCCAAATGCCATAACACGTGGTCAACAAGCCATCTCTTGCCCCAGGGTGTGAGCATTGCCCCACAGTCACCGGGGATCATTGGTGTATTAACCACATGAAGACATCAGTGGCTCACCAACATGGAGAGACTCAATTGTTGAGATTGCTTTCTCCAGTTTCATGAAAAGGTGTTGTAAAGGTTGCATATGGAGCCATTACTCAGATGCATCGTGAGAGCCGTATAACAATAAACTGAAGGACCATGGGCTATATGTAGTAAGAGGAAACACTTTCCACCAACAGTAAGTTCATGAAGCATATCCAACAAGGTTGGGCCGATCTTCTAATTCACTTGTTTGAAGGAACCATACACAATGATATTGTGAGTTGTTCGAGCAAGCCATTCTTTTATGCACCCATGCTTCATCTCAAGGCCAACAGGCCATACGATCAGTGTCCATCCACCCACACGCTTGTCAATCATGATTGTAGAAGGGTTCAGTTAGAAGAAGTCACATGAAATAGAGGATGATTACATTGCACAATGGCATGAGGCGAGTGATCGCAGAAGGACGATAAATGACACATTTGAAGGCTGATAAATCACACTCACTGCTAAGAGATATCTCCGACCTCTTGGGTGGTGGAGATAAAAAAGATTATAGTAAATAATAAATATAATTTAAAAAAAAAGAGAAAGAGGGAAGTTTGATTACGTGTTAGAAAAGAAGAAAAGGAAAAAAAAAAGAGTGCTAAAATCATTTCTAGCTCTAACTATTATTTTTAGGTCAAATTTGTTGAATGAAATATTTGGGAAGGTATGGTTGACAAAATGATGATGTAACTTTCCTATGAAGAATTAGTGTATTCTTGAATACTTTCCTTCTTTGGTATGTATGAACGTGGGTCATCTTGCGGAAACCCTAGAAAACACTCAAAAGCTTATTGGTGAACTACAAAAAATATATGGTCCTTTATGCACCGATACCTCTTTAGACCAAAATAATGGTCAAAGTAGCAATCCTTTCTAAAAAATTGTCTATGCCATTATACAACAGAAGTGCCCATCGGAAGTGAAGGAAGGGCATGAAAGAGAGGCTATGTTCTTCATGCTTGGATCTAAGATAAAATGAAAGAAGTTCGTCATAGTCCTTCATAAGTTGGAGTAATTAGAGACACGTTTTTATAGGGTAGGTAATCCACAATGGAAGAAACTCAGTTCCACACTCAATTCATCGATGTTTGCACTAATACAACCCAAATTTTGGGAACATCCTTTTGAATATGTCAGGCTCACAGTTGCTTCTTGTCTCAGTAGTGTCATAGCTTTAACATCGCCACTACTACCTCACAATAATGATATTAGGTGGGAAATATTGTAATTGATATCAGAATCCCTTCAAGGGTTGAACACCATGATGTTTGCTACCTTTTAGAAGCAACCCAAAATTTTAGAACTCTAGGTGGAGTTCAGTTGTGGCACCCTTATGTTGAATTTTGAATGTGACCAGATAATCTTTTAGTTAATATGAACCTTTTTCAATAGCATTACCTCAAGTCATCCCAGCCATGTCAAAAAAAGCATGAAAAATATTGTGTCCTTAGTCTTCGAAAGAGATGCTGACATATGCAAGATACTAAGATCCAAATTGCTGACCATTTAGAGAAAGGATGTAATTGTATCACCAGTCACCTATGATCTAGTCGAAAAATTGGTCACGCAAAACATAAAATTGCTCAGAAAGTTGCTGACTATAAAGGAGCTGAAGGGGATTGATGGAGGAAGAAAGAACAAAGGAAATAAAACTTGTAGAAAGAATTAAATAAGGAGAGGCTACAATTTATCTAGAAGGGTCCTTGGGCATCTAACCATTCATGCATAGCTAATAGGAATGAGACAATAAGGACATAATAGTTGGAGAATTTTTCAAAACCTAGGGATTCATTTATAGTTGGGTTGATTGGGTTGCAGGAGAGCACCCATGAATGATTCGAGCAGTCAAGTACAAATGGTGAGAAGCAACACGATGTTATTTAGAGAGACTTGCAAGACAAGTCGATGATAATCAACTAGCTTGATACTTAGAAGCTCATGGGGAAAGGAAGGAGGAAATTCTTCCTAATGATATGGAAGACTATTGTACATTTGAGTCCATAACTCTCCAGGAAGACATCTAAGAACAATATGAGAAATCAAGTGTAGGTAGTAGTTGACCAATACATCCATGTTTGAGAACTAGAGAGGATGAACAATAGATTGTCCCCACAAGTGGAGAAGGCCAGGGAGAGGAAATTGAAGAAGACTTGAGTGAGGAACCAGTAGTATTGAGATAGCATGATGAGCATGATCATGAGGGGGGGCGTGACAAATAACCATTCCTGGAGAGTTAGTCAAAGGATCAAGTTGGACCCATGATAGTTGAGCATCCGATGTAGATAGATAGAAAGTCATTCGGTAGGGCACCAAAATTGTCAGTAGAGGACTTTCAAAAATAAGATCATGCATCTCAAGACAAATCTTATAATGTTGAAGTAGAGATTCTAGACAGTCTGTGTTGGGTCCCTATAATACTAGTGATTACCCCATTACTATTGTAGTTATACCCCTTATGTATATTGTTGTGCCCCTATTACCCCCATATTGTTATTTCTGTGCCCCATAGAATCCCTCTATTGTTATTTTTGTGGCTTTATATTATTATTGTTAGGTCGACTGGAATATATTGTGACTCCTTAGACTCCTATATATAGAAAGGAGGTTTTGTCATTTTATCATCCAAGAATTGTTCATTTATGTAATGTAAAGGAGGTTGCCCCCTCGAAGAGGCTGTATTATAAGGCGTTGATCTATCTTTCCTATCTTTTCTTGAGCTGGTTTCATAACATTTGGTATCAGAGCTTTGGATTCTAGGGTTTCGTTGCTCCAAACAGGTCATCTTGGAATTTTCGCTATAACTTTTTTCTGTGACGTTTCAGAAGTCGCAAAAAAAACCCATTTGAGAAGAAATTGTGTTGAACCTTGGGTCCGAATTTTAGAGCTTTTCGCGCGATATTTGTGGAGATATGATCTGAGGAAGTTTCTCTTTTCGCAGACTCCTGAATTACATTCAAAACAGGTGACCTAGGAAAAATCGTCATAACTTTCTCTCTGGGAATCAGATTGAAATTTTGTAAGAAGGTACAGAAAGAGGACGGACTGTAGTTTCTTGTATATCTTTTTCAGAACCAAATATCGAAAATTGTACACGTGGCACTTCATACAACTTCGCTCTTCTGGAAAGGTCTATAATCAGGTCATCTTGGGAAATTGTGCATAACTCTTTCTTTGAGAATCCAATTTGGATCAGATTGGTGGCATTGGAAAGAGGACATAAATATCTACTACAGGTCACAAATTCAGAACTAGATGATTGGAAAGTACGGAGATACATCAGAGGCAATATCGAACTCCTACAAAGTGAAAAAAGGTGTGTAGATTATTTTAAATTTTGCTTAAGCTTGGTTTGAAAATTTATTTTGAAGGAATTCAAAGGGAATAGTAGAGCATTATTATTGGTAACTGATGCCCCAAGGAAAGAAAATGCAAACACCTAGTAAGGAACCTGAAAGCTCTAGCATGAATCATGAAGAAGAGGAAGAAATGCTACATGATATATCAAAATTACAAGAACAAGTGCAACAAAGGTCACGCTCACAAAAGTTAACAGAAGCTAAGATAAATGGCGTGGAAGATAAGATGAATGGCATGGAAGCTAATATGGACAATTTGAAGATAGATTTGAACAAAAATTTGAAGATAGGCATGGCAGATTTGAAGACAGATTTGACAAATTTTCTACACGAAATACTTACTAATGGTGAAAAGGTAGTAAAGGAAACTCATGATGAGAACAAAAGAAATGTTAATCATGATTTGATAGACGCTAATGTTGGATCAAAGAATCACCATATTCCAAAAATCGATATGAGGAAGTTTGATGGCAAGGATCCCGCCACATGGATATTACAGATGGAGCAATTCTTCGATCTCAATAATGTGCAAAACACACAAAAGGTACGTATGGAAACTGTATATTTGGAACCAAATCAGTTTGTATGGTATCAATGGCTTTGTTCTCGTAAAAAATTTATCACTTGGGCAATTTTTATGGAAGAATTGATAGCACATTATGAGGATACAAAAAGCAACACTTTTTTTAGCCAATTGATAAGTCTCAAACAAAAGGGCTCAATAATGGAGCACATTGAGGAGTTCCAAAAATTGAACATAAGGGTAAAAGATATTCCAGAGGAGCATAGGATTGATGTGTTCATAGGGTCTTTAAAGGATAATAACGAACATGATGTTTGCCTTTGGGAACCTGATTCATTAGAGAAGGCATTCAGGTTAGCAAGAAAAATGGAAAGCAAAATTATGGCAACTAGGAAGCATACCACTCACAACTATAAAGACGAAAGTGTTGTTGCCCCTAGTCTTCAACAACCTACAAGGTTGACACCACAACAATTGAAAGAAAAAAGAGCAAAAGGGCTTTGTTACAGTTGTGATAGAAAATACACAAAAGGTCATAAGTGTGCTGAGAAGAAATTATTCTACATAGATTGTGAAGAGGAAGAAGAAAAGGAGCAAGAAAGGTCAAACGAAGAGGATATACTCCAGGAACAAAGCCTAGATGAAGAACAAATAAATCTGACCATATCTTGTAATGCATTGGTGGGAATTACCACTCCTCAAACCATCAAGATAGAAGGACAAATCAAGAAGAAAAAGGTAATAGTGTTGATTGATTCAGGAAGCACCCACAATTTTATTCATTGTAGGGTAGCAAAAGAATTGAATTTCTTCCTATATCCAGCACCAGAGTGTCAAGTGATGATTGCAAATGGAGGAACAATAAATTGCTCTGGAAAGTGCCATAATATCAAGCTATCCATGGGAGAATATGTATTGACTAGCCCAATGCCTTCCATTCCAATGGGAGGTGCTGATGTTGTACTAGGAGTCCAATGGCTACAATCCTTGGGTACAATAGATTTTAATTTTCAAGAACTTTTCATCAAATTTTATATGGAAGGAAAGAAAGTTGAATTAAGGGGTATTGCAGGGAAACCAGGAAAGATAATCAGCTCTAATGGCATGACTAAGCTTCTAAAAAAGGAGCAAAGAGGTGTAATTGCACAATTATGTTCGCTAGATGTTTCCACATAGGAATCATCTATTTCTCCAGATCTCCAAAAAGTCCTGGACAATCATTCCAATGTATTTGAGACTCCCAAAGGTCTCCCACCTATGCGTGATCATGATGATGTTATTCATTTGATTCCAGGAAGTGTTCCTCCAAACATCAGGCCGTACAGATATCCCTATGTCCAAAAAAGTGAAATTGAACGTATGGTTGCAGAAATGCTAGAGGCTGGTATAATTCAACCGAGTCAAAGTTCTTTCTCAGCTCCAGTAGTATTGGTGCACAAGAAGGATGGATCATGGCGCATGTGTCCAGATTATAGGGAGCTCAACAAGCTCACTATTAAAGATAAGTTCCCCATTCCTGTCATTGATGAATTATTGGATGAATTGCATGGATCAATTTACTTCACCAAGTTGGATCTTCGTTCGGGATATCATCAAATCAGAATGAAGATTGAAGACATTCCGAAAACGGCATTTAGAACTCATGAGGGTCATTATGAATTTTTGGTCATGCCTTTTGGCCTTACCAGCGCACCTTCAACATTTCAAGGGTTGATGAATTCAATTTTCAAACCATTCCTTAGAAAATTTATGTTAGTATTTTTTTATGATATACTAATCTACAGCAAGTCTTGGAAGGATCATGTTGAACATGTTGACAGGGTGCTACAACTATTGGAGGAGAAACAATCATATGCAAAAATATCCAAATGTTTCTTTAGAGTCCAAGAGGTGGAATATTTGGGTCATATTGTATCTCATGAAGGAGTTAAGGTAGACCCTAGCAAAACTAAAGCCATTAAGGAATGGAAAATCCCCACAGCCATAAAGCATCTGCGAGGATTTCTTGGGTTGACAGGGTATTATCGCAAGTCTGTTAAGAATTATGCGAGAATAGCGGCACCTCTAACAACATTATTGAAGAAAGATTCATTTTCATGGACTCGGAAGCAACAAAGGCCTTTGAACATCTTAAAGAGGCAATGTGCCAAGCACCGGTCTTAGCTACACTGGACTTCACAAAAACCTTTATTGTGGAATGTGATGCTTCAGGAAATGGAATTGGTGTTGTTCTAATGCAAGATGAAAGACCCATTGCTTTTGAAAGTCGTCCAATCAAGGGAAATTTTTTAAGCAAAGCTATTTATGAGAAGGAAATGTTGGCAATACTCCATGCACTTAAGAAATGGCGACCCTACCTAATGGGAAGACACTTCAAGGTAAAAACGGATCAAGATAGCCTTAAATACTTTTTAGAACAAAGATTATCCTCTCAAGAGCAACAAAAGTGGGTCACAAAGATGTTGGGTTATGACTTTGAAATCATCTACAAAAAAGGGAAGCAAAATGTGGTGGCAGATGCACTCTCAAGAAAGGATGAGGATGTGGAAGCATTGTTGTGTGCCATTTCTATTATCCAACCAGATTGGATAAACGAAGCAAGGGAGGAATGGAAGAATGACGAAGAAGTGTGGGCACTTATTCAAAAGCTACAACAAGATTTCGGTACTTCTGATACATTTAGCTGGCAAAATGATTCGTTATGGTACAAAGATCGCTTATACCTCTATAAGAATTCTCAGCTAAAACAAAAGATTCTTATGGAATTGCACACTTCTCCCTTGGGAGGGCACTCAGGATTTTTAAAAACTTACCACAGGATTAAGAAGGAATTTTTTTGGGATGGCTTTAAATCAGATATTCAAAAGTTTGTGGCGGAATGTTAGGTTTGCAAACAAAATAAAGTTGAAACAATTAAGACACCGGGTCTATTACAACCTTTATCCATTCCAAGCCAACGTTGGAAGGAGGTTTCGATGGATTTTATCATAGGTCTACCCAAGTCTGAGGGAAAGAGTATCATCATGGTGGTAGTTGAAAAACTTACCAAGTACGCACACTTTTGTGCATTACCACATCCATTTAAAGCCAGTACAGTTTCTACTGCATTTATGGAAACAGTTCAAAAGCTACATGGAAACCCAAAGATTATTGTAAGTGACAGAGATCCCATTTTCACTGGAAATTTTTGGACAGAATTATTTTCTTGTCTTGGTACTCAGTTAGCTCATAGCTCATCTTATCATCCTCAATCTGATGGGCAAACTGAGATAGTAAACAAATGTTTGGAAGGAGATCTTCGTTGCTTTGTATCTGATAAACAGACACAATGGGTCAAATGGTTGCCTCTGGCTGAATGGTGGTGTAACACTTCCTTCCATACAGCAACAAAAATGACCCCATTTATGGAACTTTATGGGTATCGACCACCATCTATCACATCATATTTAAGAGAAAATTCTAAGGTTCAGGCAGTGGAACATCACATCGAACATCAACAACAAGTCCTCCAACTCTTAAAGGATAGCCTTGTGTTGGCACAAAATAGAATGAAACAACAGGCAGATCAACATCGTAGTTAAAGAAGTTTTGATGTAGGTGATTGGGTATTCCTACGGCTACAACCGTATAAGCAAATTTCCATAAAGCAAGCTAAGAAGGATAATAAATTATCACCAAAGTATTATGGTTTGTACAAGGTGTTGCAAAATATTGGTACTATGGCATACAAATTGGAGCTTCCTGCAGCTTCTCGATTGCACCCAGGTTTCCATGTTTCATGTTTAAAGAAAGTTATAGGCGACAAGCTCCCAGTTCAAACAATATTGCCAGAACTTGATGAGGAAGGAAAAATTATATTGGAACCGGAAGCAGTCACAGAAACAAGAACTCGACATCTATGAAATCGATCAATTTCAGAGTATCTTATCAAGTGGAAGAACTTATCCGCTGAAGATTCCACATGGGAGGATGAGAATTTTATGCAGAAGTATCCAGAACTACTCAAGCGTTGAGGACAACACTTTTTTGAAGGAGAGGGGCATGTTGGGTCCCTATAATACTAGTGATTACCCCATTACTATTGTAGTTATACCCCTTATTTATATTGTTGTGCCCCTATTACCCCCATATTGTTATTTCTGTGCCCCATAGAATCCCTCTATTGTTATTTTTGTGGCTTTATATTATTATTGTTAGGTCGGCTGGATTATATTGTGACTCCTTAGGCTCCTATATATAGAAAGGAGGTTTTGTCATTTTATCATCCAAGAATTGTTCATTTATGTAATGTAAAGGAGGTTGCCCACTCGAAGAGGTTGAATTCTAAGGTGTTGATCTATCTTTTCTATCTTTTCTTGAGCTTGTTTCATAATAGTTTGAGCAATTGTCTTATAAGAGATTAGGAAAAGCGAGGAGTTGTTATGGGTATATGCCAAATCAATGACTAACTTGTCTAGTGTTGAGGAATGACTCAAGTCCCTCACAAGGAAGAAATAGGAGTACATTTGGGAGTTCCAAAGAAGCCCTCTACAGAAGTACATAGATAAGGCTTCTAGCACTACCAACCTACCTTTATACATTGGGGAGAGTAGGGAAAAGTTCTCCGAATGCATCATGTTTGGTGGCAGAGTAGAGTTGCATGAGTTAAGAATTAGGCAACATCAGCGTAGTAGACTTATTCCATGTGAAGACATTCATGCATTAGATCCTTCCCACAGGATGGATTGGTGAGAGATTATGAGTGGGAAGTCTATTGATGGGATGATTGCTAGGAGGATACCCTTATCCAAGCGAATAGTGTAGCTTGAGACCTTTGGAATAGGTTGTGATGGAAGGTTGAGATGGTAACATAACCCACAGGTCCCTAGACTCAGGTCACATTGGTATCCAAACGAATCTATTGAGGGAAGCTTTGGTCAGAGGATTGTTTAGGATCTAGGTATCGAAGGATCCATTCAACACCATTTGACATGGAAACATGGACTAACACACTGGTTTGTATGGGATCCTGGTATCAACATACAAATGCTTTTTATATGGAAAGAAGACTATTGTTTGAGGGCAAGCAATATTTGGGCGAGAGGATTTATATTCCATTTTCTTGATATGGTGAAATGGACAGAATCTACCTGTGGTATTTACCATAGTATTTTCCCATGGGATATTCCCATGTTATCTTCCATCATTTCTCAAGGGAAAATAATAAAATAAGGTTTCTAGAGAGTCCATCAAACCTATTAAAAGGGATAGGATCTATGCATTTGGATCATCCTCAGTTTTCTATCTATTTTTCTTTGTTGAGAACTTGGAAAGGCCAATTCTAGTTTGTTCCAAGGGAAGAAAACCCCGTGGGTGTAAATTGTCTGGTGGATGCATCTAGGGCCCACAATTGTGCTTCAATGTCTTTATTCTCTTTTGATGAGAAGTCATGCATGCCATTTGCAGGGGCTCCAATCTTATTTTTATTGGCATATATCTTTGTTTTCATCTATTAATATAAATAAGAGGTTGCACTCTCAGAACCTCTTACGTTTAGTTTTTTGGATTGTGAGCATTTTTCATCATAACAATAAGCCGTGCTATATTTGTTAAAATTTTTAACATTAGAATCTTACACTTCCACTGTTATTACCATTTCAACTGTGTACCAAGTAGGTTCCGTAAATATTGCAAATTGTCAAATGTCAACAAATCAAAATATGTTGTAGATGCTTAGCATACGTCATTAAAATACAATAGATTTATTGAGAAAGTGTGACATAAAAAAATAGAGAATAAATAGTTTCCACTCTATAACACAATTTTATGTAAAAATTATAGAGCATAAAAATGAATTTAAGATAAACCTTTTCTTACAGATTCTTTTGTGGACATGGAATCAAAGGGCGAAGAAGTAAGTGAAAATTTTCACGTATATGATTTATCATTTTCAACTTCAATTGAGTGATTTTGCATCTCCTACAATGTTTGTTGATATGTTACATGTTGAGACAAAAATTTGAGATGCCTGACAGCCAAAGGAAGGGAAGAAATGAGTAAAACTGAGAAATTATATATATATATTCCATGAAAATCATAACACTCACTCTTGTCGTGCTTTTGTTTAAAAAATCGTAGATGAGCAGATTCGCATAACACAACCAAACTCAATACCTTGGATAGAACATCAATTGGTAGGTGGTCCTAAAAATCACATGAGTGGAAGGAGAAGGGATCCCTTTTCATTGGAAAAAGTATGAGAAAATCCATTGTTGGTGACCTCAAGGAGATGAAAAAATCATCAATTATATGATGACGAAGAAGTACCTTATGGGCTGCTCCTAGAATTTGGTGGTAAAGTTGATTGGTAATTAATCAATTAATGAACCTCCTATTCCCTTTTAATTTCAATTTTACTTTGTTGTTATCTTCAATTTAATTTCCTTAATTAGCTTAGTAACAACCATAAGATTCAGTTAATGACATTTTTTTTTACCCAAAAATTTAGTGGAATTATATTGATCTATCAAGTACAAATGAATTGAATAATTTCATTTACCTTTACAACACTCTTCATAACTTAAGAACCCAAATTTATGTGAATCCAAAGACTCTTTACATACGTGAATTCCTTAAACTTGATATTAGCATCAACATGGTAACATGTAAGCCTCTCCTCAACTTCATCTAACTTTACAACACTATTCATAACTTAAGAACCTCGATGTCGAGTCAAGGATTCTTTATATATACCTCAATTCTTTAAATGTGATATCGATTAACTTTAGTGTGGTAAAGTTTTCACTATATTTGGAGGGCTACATAATGCATACTACCACACATGTCTATGAGAGATCGAGGGTTTTAATTTTCACTGTCAGTTTCTTGGATTTTTCCTTACCAATAAATTTAGTTTGTCATGGCCCCACATTTGATGTTTTTGTAAGGTGAGCATGCAAGAGTAAACAAACAAGCAAGTTAGAGAGGTTAGCAGGAAATATTTTCAGATAGTAGAGACAAAATATCGCTAATTGTTTATTCCATTTTTGAGGAATTTCCTCCCCTCTTAAACCAATGCCTCCAAATATGGGGCCACTATAGGTAGTAGTAGCAATTTATCAATGGGTTGGTGGCATGACCTATTTAATACAAAGAACATGCATTTCCCAAGAAACCTGGAAATGATATATTTTGAAATTATTTTATTTAATGGACATTGGAATGCCACCTTCAACATCGACCATTGATGCAGGAGCATCTCGCACTCTTAATCAAAGAAGGAATCCAAAGCGGAACAAGGGAGACATGGACCATCGGAGAAAAACAGGGGACGATTTCTGTTTTAATAGAGCTAGTTTGATGGACTTAATGAAATGTAATTTTCCATAAGTATGCATATAGCGAGCTTTAGGGCTTTTGTTAGAGGAAATCATGGAGAGATCTGATCAGATCCTTTCAGGAAATCATGGAAAGATCTGATCAGATCCTTTGAGTGATCTGATCCAATATTTCTTATATATATGATGAACCTGTGTGTTTTGTGAGAGAGAGAGAGAGAGAGAGGAGAGAAATAGATAATGATTTGTAAACGGAGTGTTCAAAATGTAGTTGAGAGGAGATCTCGTTCTAACGCTGAAATGCCTTAGATTTGTAATCATATCATGTTAATATAAAAGTGTTCTTTGTGTTTATATTATGTGCGCTTGTGTGTTATTATATAAATAGGCTAAATATTCAGTGTTGCAGGTTTTGATCGACCATCGATCACTGAAGGATCGATGGCGATCCAAAGATATTGATTAACTATTTATATGAATGTCATGTGTGAAATGGAATGTGGCAGATCTGTGTTAAAACACAGAAATCCCTCAATAGAAGGAGATCAAGTCCAAGAGGAGCTTTGAGAAACGATGCACAAGATCCTTTGGATCTGGAAGATCAATGGCATAGAATAAAATATCAATGGCTATTGCGTGGGTAAACTGCAGGGGCGTTAATGTGCGAGAAAAGTCGTTTCACAACAGGAAATGGTATTTTAGGGGCACTGTAAGTGGTAAGTGGTAATATCACGAGTCCACCCGATTCCATTATCCGCTCGACACGTAGCAGCTGAAGGAGAGAGAAAAATAGTCTTTTCGAGTGGGTAACCACCATGCAAGTGGTCCACCTAAAATCACTGTCAGCTGTCGGATCAATTGGGCTTTGATCTATGGCGCAAGATCATCAAGCGACTTTTGGATCGGAAAAAGAGATTGATCGTTGGATTGAGGTTGATCGAATGGTGGAGAATTGAT
This sequence comes from Pinus tabuliformis, assembly GCA_031772625.1. Lineage (NCBI taxonomy): Eukaryota > Viridiplantae > Streptophyta > Pinopsida > Pinales > Pinaceae > Pinus > Pinus tabuliformis. The sequence goes on along the minus strand of CM062814.1, from coordinate 659,158,000 downwards.
CTAATCGCATATCGCAGAGTTGAAGGGCTAGTGGACGGTGTAATGAAATGAAGATATGCCGATAACGATAAGCACTGATCGACTATCAGAGATCGGGCCGATCGGAGTTCGGAGGATTAGCGCAGCTGGAAAGTGAAGGATGAGTGGAGCCGATGATAATTATAGATGTAGGCTTATATATTTTGAAGTGTAGCCCACGTTTTCAAGCAGGGTTTTCCCGCATTTCTGTGTTTCCTGTGTATTGCATCAAAATGTTATGGTCTCGGTTTTTAACAAAAAATCAGTTAAGTTGGGTTCTTCGGATTTAAAGGCTTATGGCCTAAGCGAATGAATAATGCATCCGATTGGTTTGTGGGCCATAACCCATGAGCCTTAGGATCGAAATTTGTAAAGGAAAGGGAAAATTGGTATACCCCAAAATCTTGTTTCATCATTTGGTATCAGAGCAGGGAAAGGAAAGGGAAAGGGAAGAAGATTTCCTATGAGAAGGAGGAAGGAGTGCAAGCAGAAGGAGAAGGAGGTATAGTTGTCTAAAATATGGAGAGTTTATGGTCTTTACTATCGTGCAGATAGCGGTAGTGGAAGGTGAGAAGACTTGCAACAACCTAGAGCAAGGAGTGGTCAATTGGTTCCAGAGAAGAGAACCAAAAGGATGCCAAAAGACTAAAGCTCAAAGGAGAAAGCTTGGTGAGGTATCATGTAGCAGAGGAAGACTGTTACTACAGAGGTTGGTTGCAGCTCATAAAATATCATTAAGGCAGTTCCATTGAGAAGTGGGTAGAATTTCTAAGGATAAGGAGAAGCATATGACCAAGAGGTCATGAATTTTTATGCCTCAGGAGTTTGATGGAGGAGCATTCGGCACTCTTAATTAAAGAAGGAATCCAAAGTGGAACAAGGGAGACGTGGACAATTGGAGCAAAACAGGGGACAAATTTTGTTTTAATAGAGCTAGTTTGATGGACTTAATTAAATGTAATCTGCCATAGTATGCATATAGCAAGCTTTAGGGCTTTTGTTAGAGGAAATCATGGAGACATCTGTTCGAATCCTTTCAGTGATCCGATCCAATATTTCTTATATATATGATGAATCTCCGTGTTCAATGAGAGAGAGAGGAAGGAGAGAAATAGATAACGATTTGTAAACAAAGTGTTCAAAATGTAGTCGAGAGGAGAACTCGTTCTAAGGTTGAAATGCCTTAGATCTGTAATCATATCGTGTTAATATAAGTGTGCTTTGTGTTGATATTGTGTGTGCTTGTGTGTTATTGTATAGATAGTCCAAATGTTTAGTGTTGTAGGTTTGGATTGACCATCGATCGCTGAAGGATTGATGGCGATCCAAAGATATCGATTAACTCTTTATATGAATGTCATGTGTGAAATGGAATGTGGCAGATCTGTGTTAAAACACAGAAATCCATCAATAGAAGGAGATCAAGTCCAAGAAGAGGTTGGAGAAACGATGCACAGGATCCATTGGATCTAGAAGATCAATGACGTAGAAGACAAGATCGATGGTTATCACTTGGGTAAAATGTGGGGGCGTTAATGCGCGAGAAAAGTTGTTTTGCAATAGGAAATGGTATTTCGGGGGCACTCTAAGTGGTAAGTGGTAATATCACGATTTCGCCCGATCCCATTAGCCGCTCAACACATAGGAGTCAAAGGAGAGAGAAAAATAGTCTTTTTGGGTGGGTAACCACAGTGCAAGTGGTCCACCCGAAATCACTATCAGCCATCAGATCAATTGGGCTTTGATCTATGGCGCAAGATCATTGGGCGACCTTTGGATCAGAAAAGGAGATCGACTGTTGGATTGAGGTTGATCAAACAGTGGAGAATTTATCTAATCATATATCACAGAGTTCAAGGGCTAGCGGATGGTGTAATGGAATGCCGATATGCCGATAGTAATAAGCGTCGATCGACGATTGAAGGTCGGCCCGATCAAAGTTTGGAGGAGTAGTGCAGCTGAAAAGCGGAGGATGAGTGGAACCAACTATAATTATAGATGCGGGCTTACAGATTTTGAAGTTCGGCCCAAGGGTTCAAGTGAGGTTTTCCTTCATTTTCGTGTTTCATATGTATTGCATCAAAATGGTGTGGTCCCAGTTTTTAACAAAAATTCGATTAAGTTGGGTTCTTCCAGTTTAAATGCTAATGGCCTAAGCGAATGAATAATGCTTTCGATAGGTTTGTGGCCCATAACCCACATGCCTCAGGATCAAAATTTGTAAAGGAAAGTGGAAATTGGTATACCGCAAAATCTCTTTTCATCAACCATCCAAGTCTCATTTATTTGACACACGTCTCTTTTAAGTTTTCCAACTGTCTACGAAACTAGAAATGCATTTCCTATGTGATGCTCCATGCAAACACCAACTCCATAATGCAAAACGAATCGTTAGGGTCTTACTCCATAATTTTCTCATTTAAGTGATGTCCAAATAGTTTTCTTAGCTTGTCTAATACAATTTCAAACATATATTGAGTGATTTTCCACAGGAAACCACCTCGTGAATGGCTAAAAAATACAATAACATTTTGCAATCCGATAATCTCCTTGAACTAGAGGTAAGCTACAACTTTTTGTATTTATATTTTATTATATTATCAATGTCAATTACTAAAAACATGTTGCATATCCTATGAGAATTCTTCATTTGAAGAAAATATTTTTTATTTTTCTGGTTGTTATCCTTTGAATCTAGTGAGAGCTCAGGCTCGACTAGGCTGATGTCTACTACAAATGTCCCAAGGAGGAGCATATTAGAAAATTGTATAGGGGCAGAACAGAGGATTTTGGGTCAAAAAAACAGTTGCGGCGAGAAAATCACAACTAGATAGAGGCTTAAGTAAAACACAGAAAATAACTCACCACAAAATAGAGTAAAACAATGTGGTTGGGGTAAATCTACTCATGAAAGTTTAAAACCATATCATAGAAAACCAAACTTTGGATTATATTATAAAATATATGTAAAAACATGAGCATGAAAAATTGGAGGATTCTCCTCCAAGTAAAACACAAATATCTCACTGTGATCTACGCTTCACCAAAGGTTGTGGAGTAAGTAAATCTCTGTAAAACTCCGTAAATACATTTTTTCATGTGCCCACCAATATTTTCTCCATGATTATCTCCTCAATACCTCACAGGCTTACACCCTCTCTTGCTCAACCATACAAATGACTTTTATATTCATATTTATCTAAGTATACAACTTTGACTCATTAATTCATGACAAATCAAAACATTAATACACAGTATGGGTGATTTTACATAATAAATGATTTTTTGAACTTGCAAGTGTTGTGGAGGGTGGATAACAGTCATGGAGTGAATGTTTTCCCATACGTATTTAACAAAATTCTTTAAGCACTTTAATTATCTGATGTGTTGTGGCATGGTCAGTGATATACTTATGCTCACAACTTCACTCCTTCCGCCTGCAAACAAAATCGCAATCTGCAGAAGTTGACTGGGCATGTATGGTGGTTGTCAGTGTGTTTAAGGTGGTGGTTGGGATTAATATTTCCAACACTCCCACTTAATCACAATTGTCACCATTGATAATTCCCAAACAATCTCTGAGATAAACAAAATTTTCACGTGCCAATGGCTTTGTGAAAATATCAACAAATTTTTCATATGGCCAATAGTGATGCAACACAATCTCACCATTGTTAATTGACTCTCTAATGAAATGATATTTAACATCAATGTGCTTGGTCCTCTTGTGAAAAACAAAATTATTTGACAATGAAATTTCTCAGGTGTTGTCGTAGAAAATAGTTGTCCTTCCCTCTTAGTTGTGGCGAATATCCCTCAACATCCTTCTCATCCAAACTACTTGACACATTGCTCCTATTGCAGCGAGATATTCATCTTTTTTTGTTGATGGTGATACTATTGGCTTCTTCTTGGAGGCCCATGAAATGGCTCCATAACCCAAATGAAAAACATATCCTCATGTTCTGTTTTTATCATCGACACTTCCTGCCCAATGACTGTCACTGTAACCAACCAGCCTGAACTCACTTGTTGCGGCGTACAAAATATCATATTGTTTTGTCCCATTGACATACCTTATAATCATTTTTTCTTCTTGCCAATGTGTTACCTCGGGTGTATCCATGAACCTCGACACCAAAATTACTAAATACATTATATCCAGCCTAGTGGCAGTCAGATACATCAAGCTACCTATCATTCTTTTGTATAATGTCAGATTCACATTGCTCTTGCAATCTTCTTTGCTCAACTTCAACCCCATGACAGTTGGAGTTGGTGTGGGCTTGATGTTCTGCATATTAAACCTCTACAAAATGTCTCCTACATACTTTCTTTGAGAAATAAAAATTCCATTTTTTGTTTGCTTCAGTTGTATGCCCAAAAAGTACCTTAACAACCCCAAGTCGGTCATTTCAAATTCACTCTTCATGACTTCTTTGAAATCAGCGATGAGGAAATCATGACTCCCTCTAAAAATCAAATCATCTACATATAAGACAACAATAAGAATATTACCATCACTCTCTTTTATGTAGGGAGTAGGCTCACCATCACATTTGTCGAAATCATTGTCCAACAAGTAAGCATCTATCCTGCTATACCATGCACGCAGTGCTTACTTCAGCCTATAAAGAGATTTTCTCAATGGATACACTTTGTCCACTTGGCCTTCTACTTCATAACTAGGTGGTTGCGCAACATACACTTCCTCTTTCAGCACTCCATTCACGAAAGTTGATTGTATGTCCATTTGATACACTTTCCATTTATGTTGTGTGATAATCGCCACAACTGTATGCATTGTCTCCATCTTCGCGATTGGTGCAAATGTCTCTACATAATCTATTCCATGATGTTGCTTGTATCCTTTGAACATGAGCCTGGCTTTATGCCTTTCAATCTTACCGTCGACATTTCTCTTGGTCTAATAGACCCACTTCACTCCAAGAACTTCTTTTCCTTGAGGAATGTTCACTAACCCCCATGTGTCATTCTTTTCTATTGCTTCTATTTCTTCCTCTATTACTGCAACCCATTTTTCTTCTTTGACTGCATCTTCAAAATGGATTGGGTCATCTACATGAAAAAATAATGCAAATAAGGAATTTAGACCAACACTACTATCAACTTCATCTTGCTCATAAATCTCATTTAAATTTCTGTATTTTGGTCTTCTTGTGCTTGTTGAAGACGAGCTTGCCATGTCACTTGGTGTTGCGCTTTGTGACGTGCTTGGAGAAGGACATGCTTGACTATGTGACGATGTCCTATTATTTGTTGATGGTGTTACTTGATGCTTGTTTTGTTGCGATTGAATAGGAGTAGAAGGAGTCATTGTTGAGGAATTTCTTCTTGTTGTTAATTCCTCTTTGTCCCCATGTGGTATACATGCTTTGACATTTAATGTCTTCTCTAAACTTCCATCCCATGCTTCCTCTTATATGAACTAAACATCTCTGCTGATTATGACCTTCTTGGTTGATGGATTGTAGAAATTATATGCCTTGGATTCATTACTATATCCAACAAATATCCATTTCTCCCCCTTGTTTTCCAAATTCTTCCTCAACTCATTCGGGGAATGTGAAAATTCCAAACTTCCAAAGACTATCATGTGGGTGACACTATGCTTTCTTCCACTCCATGCCTCTTTAGGAACCACATTCTTGAAACTTTTAGTTGGACACTTATTAATGATATACATTTCACAAGAGACAACTTGAGCCCAATAATCATTTGGCAAATGCTTTGCCTTCAACATACTCCTTGCAATTTCTATAATGGTCATATTCTTCCTTTTCGTGACACCATTTTCCTGAGGTGTATACCTTGTTGTAAATTGCTTGTGAATTCCATGCCCCTTGCAAAATTGAATGAAATCATTTGAGATATATTTGCCACCTCTGTCATTCCTAAGGAATTTGATGTATTATCCACTTTACTTCTCAATAAGAGCATTGTATTGGTGAAAGAACTCAAACACTTCACTTTTATGTTTTAGGAGATAGATCGATGTCTTCCTTATCTAGTCATCTATGAAGGTAAATAAATAGTGGCTATCACCAATTGATCGTGTCTGCATTGATCCACATAAATCTAAATGGAAAATCTCCAAAGGTGACTTTTCCCTTATTAACTTTACTATTGGAAATGTCTCTCTATGTTGTTTTGCCAAGGTGCATCCTTCACATAGGTTGTCCAATTTTTCTATGAGTGGCAACCCTTTCACGATACCTTTCCTATGCAGCAAATTCAAACCTCCAAAGTTGAGATGAAAAAATCTCAAATTCCATAACCAGTTTTAATATTATACCTTTGCCTGATAGTTTACTTGTGTGACAATTGTAACTTTTATTTTATCCACTTTTGAATTCATTGAAGTTTGTGCGTGTGCACCTTCTTCCTTCAAATCCGATCTTATTCTTAGGGGAAACATTCTATTGTTTGTCATCTGAACATTTGCAATCAACTGACTGCTTGGAGGTCTATCCAAAATTGTCCACTCATCATTCTTGAAAAATACATTGTAACGCTTTTGCATGAGTTGTTCAATGTTTATGAGGTTATGCTTCAAACCAGGGACAAAGTAAACATCTGAGATGTAATTCTTCTCCCCCTTCTTCGTTAGGATATTAACTCTTCATTTTCCCATGACAGAGACTTTTCTATCAATCCCTAATGTCACTTCGTATTTCACACTTTCATCTAGATTGGAAAACATTTCTATGTTCCCTGACATGTGGTTGCTACACCCTAAATCAAGATACCATATATCACTTTGTTTTTCTTGTCCTACATTAGAAGCCAAAAACATGCTATCATGGTTCTAATTTTCTTCTGTGAAATTTACACTTGGTTTGTTACTAATTTCATATTGCTTCTTTCTACATTCATTTGCATAATCACCATACTTCTTACAGTAATGACATTGAACTTGAGATTTATCATACCTCTGACCTTATGCATGACTTTGGCTTGGGCCTTAACTTCGATTTTGATTGTTGCCCATCCCACTTTAGCTTGAAGGGCTACTTCTTCCAAATTTGTGTGGGTTTCTTCCTCTTCCTCTAGCATATGATCTTCTTCTGCCTCTACCTTGACCAAATGAAACTTGTGTCTTGAAGGCATGCTCCAATGAGGAGCTTGTTGCTCTATTCAGTCCATGTTCATGAGAAGTTAGTGATGCATGAAGCTCATCCACTGAGAACTGTGAGAGATACTTTGTCTCTTCTATGGCCACAACAATGGCATCAAACTTTGCTGGCAGACTTCTCAAAACTTTCTCAACTATTCTCCTTTCCTCAAGTGTCTCACCATGAGACCTCACTTGAGAAACCAACCCAATTACATGTGTAAAAAATGAGTCTACATTCTCAAACTCTTTCATACAAAGTTTTTCAAAGTCTCTCCTTAAAATTTGTAGCTTTGGTGTCTTCACTTTTTCCATGCCTTGGAAGACTGTCTAGAGGGTGTTCCATAATTGCTTGGACTTCGTTGCTATTGCAACCCTTAGGAAAATACTTTCATGAACTCCTTGAAAAATACAGAAGAGCTCTTTTGCATCCTTCTTCCTGTTTGGAACATTAGTTCGTTCGAAACATTGAACAAATCCTAATAATATGATTAATCTGAAATATATTTATCTAAAATCCATTTATGCTTGAGATGAGGCATTGCATGTTGCTGCATCTGCTGGTTCTTGAAAACCATTCCCCACCAAATCCCAAATGTTTTGAGAAGAAAATAGTGGATTCATTGTAATAGCCCAATAATCATATTTTTTCCCATTAAATTGAGATACCTAAGGATTAGTCAAGCTTTTTCTTGATGTTTCCATTTCTGAGGGTAAAAAAAACTTTCTACCTGTTGGTAAATACACTTCAAAAATCTGCCATCAAAACAATTTTTAATTACTAGTAAAAACACTTGTTTTTACAGTAACAAAGTTTAACCCGCTCCAATACCATGTTAGAAAACTTTACAGGGGTAGAGGAGAAGAGTTTGTCGCAACAAAATAGTTTCGGCAAGTCAAATCTCCAATTGCAGCAAGAAAATCGCAACTGGAAAGAGGCTTAAGTAAAACACAGAAAATAACTTACGACAAAAGAGAGTAAAACAATGTGGTTGGGGTAAAACTACTCATGAAAGTTTAAACCATATAAAAACAAACCAAATTTTGGATTATATTATAAAATATGTGTAAATACATTTGGAGGCTTCTCTTCTAAGTAAAATAAAAATATCTTAATGCTATAAAACTCCGTAAAGATTTGTTTTTCTCCTCACTACCTCACAGACTTACACCCACTCTCTCGGTCAACCATACAAATGACTTTTAAATTCATATTTATCTAAGAATAAAGCTTTGGCTCATTAATTCATGACAGATCAAAACGTTAATACACAATATGGGCGATTTTACATAATAAATGATTTTTTGAAGTTGTAGGTGTTGTGGAGTGTAGATAAAAGTGGCGGAGTGAATGTTTTCCCATAAATATTTATCAAAATTCATTAAGTTCTTTAAATATCTGATGTGTTGCAGCATGGTCAGCATTGTATTTACTTAGAACTTCAGCGCTTCCACCTGCAAACAAAATCGCCCATGGTTAAGGACAATGGTTAAGATTAATATTTCCAACAGAGAAAGCCATGGAGAAGGTTTCTTGTTTCGGTGCCATAGACGCTAACCAAGTGCTCAGAACCCACCTCAAGGAGAGAGAATAAAAACTCACCTCAAGGAGAGAGAGTAAAAATTCTTTATCGATTGTTAGTGACATCTTTCCGACATAAACTGTCGTTTGTGGTTTCCGAATGGGATGTACAACTCGTATGGAACCCTTTGAACCCTTTGAAGCACGATCTAAACCTATCGTTAGAGGAAACTTCAAAATTACGGGCACTGTACGAACTCCTGGAATTTGAGGTCGTGGAAGGGGCATCACAATGACGAAATACTCAAAATGTTTGCTAAAAAAATTCGATATTCATAATGCAAATGAAAAAATTACCTAATTCATAACCAAATATTAGGCCATACCTTTGGAGTGGCCTTTTTTTTCACATGATCTTCGAAAGAACGATTCTTTTTTGCTACCCACTGATTCTCCGTAAGCTATACTGATATCTCTGATAGTAGCCCAAGCGAGAAATAATCACTACTTGAAGGTCTAAACTGTTTAACATTATCCCGTATAGATTTACAAATCAAAATAAATAACAAAAGAATATGACATTAAATTTATGAAGAACAAACATCATGGATAGAATACGTTGTTAAATTTTTGAAGAACAAACATCATTCATAGAACATGTCGTTAAATTTGCGAAGAACAAACATCATGGATTATATCTAAGATTTGAAAACATACCAAAATGGTACGGTGCCTCCTTTTTGGGATAATTCACAGTTTTTCTTCAGCATTTGTATCCTCGCGCATGCCGAGATGTTAGAATATTGTATTCTTCTTTAAATAGTTGGATGGACATCAATAAAAATGGGCATAGATTTAAAAATCAAAAGTTGATTGTTGTTGCTTTCAATAGTAATGGGTACTGGTTCAAAAATCAAAATGGTTGTGGTTAAAAATAAGTATAGATTCAGAAACAAAATCGTTGTTGTTAAAAATGAGTATAGATTCAAAAATCAAAATCGTTGTTAAAATGGGAATAGATTCAAAAATAAAAATCATTGTTTCTTTAAATAATGAGATGAACATCAAAGAAAAATGGATATAAATTCAAAAATCAAAATCTAATTTCCACAATGGACAAAAAATTATTGGACTAAGGAGGACGGGAAAAAGCCTCTTTGATTGGCTAGATATATCTAGCGAGACCCATCCGACGAACACTTTTACTGTAAAACAGAAAACTCTTTTCCATTACTTAATAATCAAATTTTATAATGAGTACATGTATCAAAGGTGTCATTTATATTTTTTAACATTTGCTGCTTCTCTTCTGGAATTCTACAATCGTCGATCTAAATTATCAACTTATGAAGAAATCTCATTTTCTTTAATGAATTATTGTGTTTATATTTTTATATTTTTGTTTGTTATGTAATGTGAGTTTTAAGTATGTCTAATATGTGGTTTAAGTAGTTGTATTTTAGAAGCGTCTAAGTAGTCAAAATCACTTCATGATAGCACCCAACCTTATGGCCTTCTAGCAAGACTGTATTTTTTCCATAATAATTTCACCACAAAATACCTTAACAAAACACCTTGTCACCATATTCTCTATACCCCATAAATATTATTGACCCTTATATATATTTTTTTATATTTTTATCGTAAATTATTGTTATATTTCTCTTTACCTAAAGATTAAAAAAAATGATATTTTAATTGTTTCATTCCCCTAAATCATATAACTTATGCAATTGAAATGTCGTGCTTGCCAATGATTGTTAATGCTCCATAGATTTTATGACATGTAACAGATGCTCTTAAGAACATATATTTTTCGATGAAGATATGAGACGATAGGTTGCTTAAAGAAATTTAAAAATTGAATATATTAATTTCAATTTATATTTTATAATTCGGTTAATATGTGCTCGATACATTAGTATAGGGAGCATTTGTAGTCTTGATGTAACAATGATTATTAACATTTTAAATATCGAGAAAAACATAAATAGAAAAAGATCAAATTAAATATCAGTTTCATACACTTTAATTAATATTGAAATTAAAATAAATATAATATTCAAATTAATATAGAATTTAATAAATTAGATAAATATAAAGTATAAAAACTAAAAATTAAATAAATATAAAATACAAAACTATTTATTATTACTCAACCATGGAACCATGGGCTATAACAATAGTACAATAAAATCCAGTGACTAAACATGAATAGTTTCCTAAGTTATAAAGTGAAATAGTATTTATTTTAATAGAAATTAAAAAATTCACAGTGTAATAATTTTAAAATCAATTAATATTAATAAAACAATAACGGTAGTTAAATTTAACCATGAAAATTTAACAGAGGAATAAATTTGTTATACAAATAATGTGTGTGGTCTATTAAAATAATTAATATAAAATATAACTATATCTATTAATGATTTAGTAAATGGAACATTGATTTAGTAAATAGAACATTTCTATATAAAAGACATTTTAAACAATTTAATAATAGTTATAGTAAATAATATAATGAAATTTTTTATCTTAATTTATAAGTGAAAATCAATGATTATAAATGAATAAATCAAGAATTAAATACCATAATTTACAAATGAATTAATACTTATAAGGTTATGATATTTTTTTTTGCCAAAGTTATGAATTAAGTTAGTAGTCTAAGGAAAAAGTTTTTTTTAGGACAATTTTATTTGAAATCCAATACATTTTTTTAAAAACCATAGGTTTAAGTTGTTTAATTTGAAAAGATCAGATGTTTCAGGGTTTTTGAGGGTGCATAATCCATTTATTTAGAATCCTGCTAGAAATTGCATTGGTAGATTCCATCCTAAAAATGTTATTTGGAATTTACTAAATTAAGTTTAAAATAATAATTATTTTTATTAATATTCAAGTTTAAATTTTAAAATTAATAATTTAAAAAGATAAGAAATAAATATTTATTATATTTTTTTTTCCAAAATTTTGAACCTAAATTACTATTTATATATTATCATTTATATTAATTTTCAAAAATAAAACTTAGCAGACAAAAACAGTAATGCTTGAAATATTTGAGACATAAAATAAAAAATTATAAATTATATTATTTTTAATTCTAATTGAAAGATTAAAAAGAGCATAACTAATTTGGAGATAAATCTAACTATTTGATTTTTGTACTACTAGGAATGTAGAATATTTAAAGGAGGTTTAATAATTACCATTGGTCCAATAAATATTGATAATTAAATTAAAATTGTGGAAGCCCTATTTTAAAATAGTTATCCCTATCCATCTAATAAAAACATGTTTAAATCCACCTTAAATTTAAATCTAGATCAAGTATGGAAAAAAATTAAATATTTTGTAGTACAAACCTTTTAACATGACTATCAACCTAACAAAAAATTAATTGAAATCTATCTTAACCTTGAAGGTATCCAACACAACCAAAAATACTGCAATTTTCTTATCTAAATACTTTTTCGTTTTATTAGGATGGTTTGTTTAAGCCCCGAAATGAGCTCTGATACCATATCTCACATCTCCTACAACCACAAAACAATTTTCTTTTCTATCTTTTATTTATTCTCCCCGTTTTCTTCCTAAGGTGTGCACTCTGTTATGGTGACGTGCCTAATGCATCTTATGTGGAATGACTCTTTAATATGTATATTTTTCAAATCGAAGCATCCTTATGTTACATCACTTAGATGTTTGCCAGGGGTTTCGTTGAGCTACCACCTTAACTCTTGTATTTATGCATTTTTTAAGTAGGTTTTAATGGTTTTAATGTGAGTAAAGACGTTAAACAGGCAATATGGATGGATGTCAAATTAAAACTACAAATAGAGAGATTGTGAGCACCAATCGAGACAAAGTACTAACTTCTCCCTATTTGTCGAAAACAACGTCGAGAAGGAAACCTGAGTAGAGTCACCAATTGTTTCTGCTCCAGCGCTGTTACAAACACAATAACAATAAATACAAACACACAGAAGCTCTCTTTCTCTCGACCTTCCCATGACAGAGGCCATGCCCAGTCCCATACGGGCTCTGATACTAATTAATTAGAAAATAAGTCTGATTACACTATAATCATACATCTATTTTATTATACTCTAATTACACTATAATTATACATATATTGTAGAAGTAGATCTAACCAATTTTAAATATGAATAAGAAAATTAAGATATTTTTTTCAACATCCATTTACAAATATACAACCAATTCTAACCAATTTTAAATATGAATAAGAAAATTAAGATATTTTTTCCACATCCACTTACAAATATACCACCAATTCTAAACTGAACATAGAAAAATTATCTTCTAACTAAAAGACAGACAGTGTGACAGAGACAGTGTGACAGCATGCACTTTTGACCTTGGGTTTTGTTTCATAAATTATCTCAAATCCTCTCACAATCTGCTTGCATCCTACTTCTCTCTCTGATTTTTTATTATCGGCGCTACCAATTAATATTGATGCTTTAAAGCCCTTTCAACCTGACATAATAATCTCACTCATCAGCAAAGCCATTGAATTTATCCACCTTCAATTTAAATTAGACTAGATAAATGTATCCTTACCTTTACAAAACCATCGTGAAAATGCAAGCAAAGGAGAGCAACAAGAAGGTATTTGTTTGCAGCGAAGTGACTTGTGATTACACCCCACATAATTGGTTCTCCTTGCGAACATTTGGCGTTGTAGAATCCTACCTGCAGGTCGTTTTAGGCCAATGTAGGTCATAACAATGTCAGAAGTAGGAGAGAATTCACCATTATAATAAAATGCTTCAACGTCATTGCAGTGCTAAAGAATATCCCCTTTATTTCTTATGACGAACAATAAATAGTGAGAATGGTGAGAAACTTCATAGTAAATGCTCGTTATTATACCAATTGGTGTATGAACAATGTAGAGTATGAGAAGGTACTATATAATAGCATGCACATGAATTTATAATAAGTCTACTTTTTCTGTGACAAACAAGAAAAGCAAACGCCATGGATTCGGGTCATGATAAGCTTGGAGAGACTAGTGTGCGTCTGTCTCTGAAATTGTCTCTGCGTGAGACAATTATCCATATGTAGTTGTAATATGCTATCCGTGAAACCTCTATGTTCGTAAGGTTTGTTAACTTTATTATTGACATAAGACCGATAGTAATAAGCATGAAATAAGAGACATAAATTTTTGTCTAATTAAATGTTAAAAAAACATATCTCCCCATTATAATAAAAAATATTTTATTTCTTGCTAATTTTAAACATTATATTTTTTACTACTCAATGCGTCATGGAGAGGTCCAGCTGCCATTATTCAGGCTCATACAGGATTCAGCCACTCGTCAACCTTTGAGCCAGGAAACGTTTCGGGAGATTCTAAACTTCTTGCAGTTGATTGGTTTCTCAAGTTTAAGCGGGTGTTATCATAATGTGCGCCTCCCTAAGACATCTATAGACCCCAATCTAGATTGTTGATTGGTTCATGGGTCGGTAGGATTTATGGGCCTCCTACTCTCAGCGCCACCCTGCATCCAACAGTAGATTTCTGCATGCACCCCCAGCCTATCCTTTGAACACATAGAGCTGGTATCGTTCTCAAGCCCATGCAAGAAGCGGCCTGGAGCGGGAATCGTTTTGGTGCTTCATCTTTGCTTCTAAGTTATATATACCTCCCCAGAAGCTATCTTGTGGTTCCTTTTCCAATCCTGGGCCTTTCGGCCTCGGGTTTCTCTGTATGTATCGTCAGGAGGGTGGTCTGAAAATTTCCTTCACCATAGACTTTCTCCCAGCAGTAAATATCAGTTTCTCTCCGGGTCTTCGTTCCTGAAGGCTTTCTGCTGTTTTGCTGGTTTCGGTTTCCTCAGTAAGTATCGCCAGGAGGGTGGTCTGTATCGCTATAGACTTTCTCCTATAGACTTTCTCCTAGCAACAAATATCAGTTATGGAATGGTATTGGACGCTCTCTCTCCCGTTGCTCCGGCGAAGCTCACAAGGTTAGTTTCGATTCTCTTCTTATGTCATTTGATCTTTGCTATTGAGATATAGGGTGTTCTTTAGTAGTGTCTGAAGTAACCTGTTATCCATTATAGGAATTGATATAGGCGATTTTTCTGGGTTTGTTTAAAAAATGCTGAAATCGATTTTTGTTAAGATAATGAACTCTATAGTCTTTTACAAACCCTGTACTGATTTCCGCATTAGAATTGGTAAATGGTGGTGTGTTTTCCAGCCATTCTGTTGTTGTATTGATTGTCAAGACCATTGTCCTGCATAGTGTTACAGTTCTAACCTGGTTTCTGACACTCAAAGCTGTATTAAAATGGCTGCCGGAAAACCAGTTGAGTCTTTGGCTTTTCCTATCTCCCCGGTGATCTGAAAAATTCAAATTTTCTCGGATAGTCATCAGCACCCCACATCTGTTGTGTATTCTGCACTTGTTAGTACTCCCTTCTCTGGCACAGTACAAAAAATCTATCCCATTCAATTCTAGTCTTTCACTGGGGATTGGAATTGTCCTTTCATGTCTTATCAATAGAAGCATTTTCTAGAGTGTCAGCCTTATCGCCAAAAATTTCCCTTTATGGAGCCTTCTATCTTTCGGATCCCGAGACCTCATCTTGCTGGTACTCTTAATTATCCCTGTCTAGCTGCGTCCTTTTGTCAGGATCGGATCTACGGTTTCGATCTCGCTTGAGTTGTCCTATTAATTTCCTCACCCTCTAGGAGTTACTCCATCTGGGGATTTTATTCAGAAAGGAATATGCGGGTTGGATATCTTCTGTACTGTTGCTGTGGCTGAAGGTCCCAAAGTACCTGCCGGTTTTAATTGCTTTCCTACCCCCATCAATATGGCAGATTGGTCTGACTCATCGGCCACGAGGGCGTTTGTACAGGCCACTATACAAGCTGAGGAGGCACTGAAAAATCATACGAACCTTACAGGCTAGCAAGCTACGGTGGAAGACATGATAATTAATCCAGCTGGTAAAGAGTTTCATAAGTCTAAAAAAGATTTTTCCAGGAAAGTCGGGTCTCCATCTGTCTTTTTCAACAAAGCCAAGAACCCTGTCAAGATAGTTCCTCCCCCGAAAGCCATTTCTTTGGATGGTGCCACCCTTTCAGATCGAATTGACAGTCTGAAGAATTTAGCTCTGGTTGGGAAATGGCAATTCCCTAAAATGGGTGATACGGACATGAGGAAGTGGTTGTCGGACAAATGGGCTCCTTTGATTGGGTATACTCCTATCATCTCCCGCCTTATGAAGGAATGGCACTCTTTCCATTTCCTAAAGGTATCTAATTTAGAGATCATGCTAAATAATCCCTGGGTTTTTGGAAGGAGCTTCTTGGCCCTATCTCGATGGTATATAGGTTTTGATCCATTAAAGAATACCCCATCAAACAGTCTGATCTGGGTGAAACTTCCGAACTTGCCTTTGGAACTATGGTCGGAGGGAACTCTCTCAAAAATTGGGAATTCGATAGGCAAGTTTGTTTATGTAGACCCCTCGTGTACAGGAGAGAAAGATAAGAGAATTGCTTGGATCCTTATAGAGAAGCTGTACAAAGGAGGATATCCGGATCATATGGAGATTGCATGGGGTAGCTTCAAAATCCATCAAAGATTAGACTTTTGGGGTATACGCTTCAGGTGTTCCTTATGCCATAAGACTGGACACTTGATAAAAAATTGCAGTCATCGATTCTCTCGAAGAATCAAGAAATCTAATGTCAAACAAGTCAGGAAGTCTGAGTCAGAGTATTCCCCGGATTCCCTGGACATTCGGGAGATTTCTCAACAGGATAATCTAAATCACTCGGCTCCCGGTCAAAAAATGTCTCATAAGCTCCCTACTCATGATCCTCCATCTGAGCCGGACCTAGGCTGCTCTCTTCAAGACTCTCTTGGTCGTTTTGATACAATTACCTCGCCTCATTTATGCTCTCCTATTCCAGAACCCAGAGAGGACATCCCGGTTCCCTCCCCCCCTGATATGAATCAAAGGGATTTTGTCGTTGGCTCTCTCCCTATTCAGATATCCTCCTCTTCTCCGACACCTGTCAAATATCGTCCTGCTGACCCGAAAGGGAAGGATCCTATCCAGATACAAGAAAAAGATCTTTGTCATATGCCCTCCCCGGATAATTTGCTCTCAGAATCTCCGGCAAACAACTTTGATAGCGATATTGACTGCCTTCTCAATAGGACATCACCGGAACTTGAACCACTGACCATTCATAAACCTTCCAGCCCGTCCCATCTCTTCATAAGTCCAAAATCTGCAAAAAATATCACAGTCAGGAAGAAATCTAAGGGTGGTAGTCGCCATTTTAGAGGGAGATCTGTAGTTACTGAGCATGGTGTGAGAAACTTATCTCTAGTGGAAGTTCCTGTCCTGGATTCACCAGAGTTTCAGCCTCTTAGAGCATGTGTGGTTGGCGAGTCATCTAAATCCTTAGGTTTTAGGGTTTGGGGTTTAGGGCTTAGGGTTTAGGGTTTAGGTTTTGGAGTTTAGGGTTTAGAGTTTATAAGACCTTAGTAAATGCTTTCAAGCTTTAGGCTTTAGGTTTTAGGGTTTATAAGACCTTAGTAAATGATTTTAGTTTTGGGGTTTGGGGTTTAGGGTTTAGGTTTTATAACACTTTAGTAAATTCTTTTAATAAACATTTAAATAAAAGTTACAAAACACTTTCTAAAATGTTATAAAATTCTTAGTGTTTAGGGTTTACCGTTTGGGGTTTATCGTTTGGGATTTAGGGTTTCGAGTTTAGGGTTTAGGGTTCAGGGTTTATGGTTTAGGGTCTATGGTTTAGGATTTATAACACTAAAGTTACAAAACATTTTTAAAATATTAAAATAAAATTAGTGTTTAGGGTTTAGGTTTAGGGTTTATGGTTTAGGGTTTAGGGTTTAGGATTTATAACACTTTAGTAAATTCTTTTAATAAACACTTAAATAAAGTTTAAAATTCTTTTTAAAATGTTATAAAATGATTAGGGTTTAGGTTTTAGGGTTTGGGTGTTTAGGGTTTAGGGTTTCAGGTTTATGGTTTAAGGTTTATAACACTTTAGTAAATGCTTTTAATAAACACTTAAATAAAATTTACAAAACACTTTTTAAAATGTTGTAAAATGCTTAGGGTTTAGGGTTTATAACACTTTAGTAAATGCTTTTAATAAACACCTAAATAAAATTTGGAAAACACTTTTTAAAATGTTATAAAATACATAGGGTTTAGGTTTTAGGGTTTCAGGTGTAGTGTTTGGGGCTTAGGGTTTAGGATTTATAACACTTTAGTAAATTATTTTAATAAACACTTAAATAAAAGCTACAAAATGATTTTTAAAATGTTTGAAAATGATTAAGGTTTAGGGTATAGGGTTTAGGGTTTGTGGTTTATGGTTGAGGGCTTAGGTTTTATGGTTTATAACAATTTAGTAAATTATTTTAATAAAAAGTTAAATAAATGTTACAAAACACTTTTCAAAATGTTATAAAATACAGGGTTTAGGGTTTAGGGTTTTGGGTTTAGGTTTTAGGGTTTAGGGATTAGGGTTTATAACACTTTAGAAAAATCTTTTAATAAACACTTAAATGAAAGTTACAAAACACTTTTTAAAATGTTATAAAATGATTAGTATTTAGGGTTTGGTGTTTGGGGTTGGGGTTTAGGGTTTAGGGTTCATGTTTTAGGATTTAGGGTTTATAAGGATTTAGTAAATTCTTTTAATAAACACTTAAATAAAAGTTAAAAAACTCTTTTTAAAATGTTATAAAATACTTAGGGTTTAGGGTTTAATGTTTAGGTTTTATAATGGTTCAGTAAATGATTTTAATAAACACTTAAATAAAAGCTAGAAAACACTTTTCAAAATGTTATAAAATGCTTAGAGTTTAGGATTTAAGGTTTAGGGTTTAGGGTTTCAGGTTTAGGGTTTAGAGTTTAGGGTTTAGTGTTTAGGGATTATAATGCTTTAGTAAATTATTTTAATAAACACTGTAATAAAAGTTACAAAATGATTTTTAAAATGTTATAAAATGATTATGGTTCAGGGTTTAGCGTTTAGGGTTTGGGGTTTAGGGTTTAGTGTGGTTTAGCATTTAGGGTTTATGGTTTATAAGACTTTAGTAAATGGTTTTAATCAAGGCTTAAATAAAAGTTACAAAATTCATTTTAAAATAATATAAAATGCTTAGGGTTTAGTGTTTACGGTTTGGCCATTGGGATTTAGGGTTTAAGGTTTATAAGACCTTAGTAAATGATTTTAATAAAGACTTAAATAAAAGTTCCAAAACACTTTTTAAATTGTTATAAAATGCTTAGGGTTTTGGGTTTTGGGTTTTGATTTTGGGTTTTAGGTTTACGGTTTAGGGTTTAGGTTTTAGGGTTTATAACACTATAGTAAATTCTTTTAAGAAACACTTAAATAAAAGTTACAAAACTATTTTTAAAATGTTATAAAATGCCAAGGATTTAGGGTTTACGCTTTAGGATTTAGGGTTTCAGTTTTTTGGTTTAGAGTTTAGGTTTTAGGGTTTATAACGCTTGAGTAAATTATTTTAATAAAAACTTAAATTAAAGTTTCGGACTACTTTTTAAAATGTTATAAAATGCTTAATATTTATGGTTTAGAGTTAAGGGTTTGAGGTTTATTGTTTTGGGTTTAGGGTTTAGGGTTTTGAAATTAGGGTTGATAACACATTTGTAAAAGCTTTTAGTAAAGACTTTAATAAAAATTTAAAAACGTATTTTAAAATGTTATAAAATGCTTAGCATCTACGGTTTAGGGTTTGGGGTTTAGGGTTTAGGGTTTTGTGGTTTAGGGTTTAGGGTTTATAACACTTTAGTAAATTGCTTTAATAAACACTTAAATAAAAGTTACAAAATGCTTTTTGAAATGTTATAAAAGGCTTAGGGTTTACCGTTTAGGGTTTATGTTTTTTGTTTTAGGGTTTATAGTTTATGGATAAGTTCTTATGGTTTAGGGTTTATAACACCTTAGTAAATTAATATGATAAAAATTGAAGTAAAAGTTACAAAACTATTTTTAAAATGGTATAAAATGCTTAGGGTTTAGGGTTTATAAGACTTTAGTAAATTCTTATAATAAGCACTTAAATAAAATTAAAAAAACACTTTTTAAAATGTTATAAATTGCTTAGGGTTTAGGGTTAAGAGTCTAGGGTTCATAAGACTTTAGTAAATCCTCTTAAT
Organism: Pinus tabuliformis; assembly: GCA_031772625.1. Lineage (NCBI taxonomy): Eukaryota > Viridiplantae > Streptophyta > Pinopsida > Pinales > Pinaceae > Pinus > Pinus tabuliformis. The sequence continues at coordinate 659,138,100 of CM062814.1, read as the reverse complement.
AAACACTTAAATAAATGTTAGAATTTTTTTAAGATGTTATACAATTCTTAGGGTTTAGAGTTTAGGGTTTAGGGTTTGGTGTTTAGAGTTTAGAGTTTAGGGTTTAGGGTCTGGTGTTTAGAGTTTAGGGTTTATAACACTTTAGTAAATGATTTTAATAAACACTTAAATAGAAGTTACAATATTTTTTTTTAAATGTTATAAAATTATTATGGTTTAGTGTTTAGGGTTTAGGTTTTAGCGTTTCACGTTTAGAGTTTAGGATTTAGGGTTTAGGGTTTGCGGTTTACATTTAGGGTTTAGGGTTTATAACACTTTAGTAAATTATTTTAATAAAAACTTAAATAAAAATTACAAAATGCTTTTGGAAATGTTATAAAATTCTTAGGGTTTAGGGTTTAATGTTCACAGTTTGGGGTTTAGGGTTTAAGGTTTAGGGTTCAGGTTTTAGGGTTTATGATTTAGGGTTTAGGGTTTGGGGTTTAGAGGTTAGGGTTTATGGTTTATAAGACTTTAGTAAATGATTTTAATAAACACTTAAATAAAAGTTTCAAAATACTTTTTAAAATGTTATAAAATGATTAGGGTTTAGGGTTTAGGGTTTATGGTTTAAGGTTTGTGGTTTGGGTTTAGGTTTAGGGTTTAGTGTTTAGGGTCAACAACAATATAGTAAATGCTTTTAATAAACACTTATATAAAAGTTACAAAATAATTTTTAAAATGTTATAAAATGGTTAGCGTCTAGGGTTTACAGTTTAGGGTTTAGGGTTGGGGTTTGGGGTTTAGGGTTTAGGATTTACATTTTGGGGTTTAGGGTTTATGTTTTTGTGTTTATGGTTTAGGGTTTTGTGTTTTTGGTTTACGGTTTATACACTTTAGTAAATGCTTTTAATAAACACTTAAATAAAAGTTACAAAATTCTTCTTAAATTGTTATAAAATTCTTTTAATAAACACATAAAAAAAGGTTAGGGTTAAAAATATTATAAATTTCTTAGGGTTTAGAATTTAGGTTTTATAAAACTTTATAAAATCCTTTTAATAAACACTTAAATTATAAAACACTCGCTAAAAATTTATAAAATGCTTAGGGTTTAGGTTTTAGGCACACTTTAGTAAATTATTTTAATAAACACTTTATAAAAAGTTACAAAACTCGTTTAAATTTTATAGAATTCTTAGGGTGTAGGTTTTAGGGTTTATGGTTTATAACACTTTAGTAAATTCTTTTAATAGACACTTAAAAAAGTTACAATATTCTTATTAAAACGTTATAAAATGTTTAGGGTTTAGGGTTTTAAAATGTTACAAAACGCTTGCTAAATTGTAATAAAATGCTTAGGGTTTAGGGTTTATAAAAATTTGGTAAATTCTTTAAATAAACACTTCAAAAAAGTTACAAAGGCTTGTTAAAATGTTATAAAATACTTAGGGTTTAGGGTTTGGGGTTTAAAATGTTATAAAGTGGTTATAGTTTATGGTTTAAGGTTTAGGTTGGGGTTGTGGGTATTATGCTTTAGGGTTTATGGTTTATAATGCTTTAATTTTTTTTTAATAAACACATAAAAAAGTTAAAAAACTTTTTTAGGGTTTATGGTTTTTACAGTTTAGGGTTTATGGTTTTTTATGGTCTATGTTTTTTTAGGGTCTTTAGGGTTTAGGGTTTTTTTGGTTTTAGGGTTTGGGGTTTAAGGTTAAGGGTTTAGGGATTAGGGGTTTAGGGTTTATAGCACTTTAGGAAATGGTTTTAGTAAGAAATTAAATAAAAGTTACAAAACACTTTTTAAAATGTTATAAAATCCTTAGGTTTATGGTTTGGGGTTTTGGGTGTAGGGTTTACGGTTTAGGTTTTGGAGTTTAGGGTTTATAGTTTATAAGACCTTAGTAAATTCTTTCAAGCTTTAGGCTTTAGGGTTTAGGGTTTATAAGAACTGAGTAAATGATTTTGGGGTTTATCCTTTTGGATTTAAGCATTAGGATATAGGGTTTGGGGTTTGGGGTTCAGGGTTTAAGTTTTATAAGACTTTAGTAAATTCTTTTAATAAATACTTAAATAAAAGTTATAAAATGCTTTCTAAAATGTTATAAAATTCTTGGTGTTTAGGGTTTACCATTTGGGGTTTACGGTTTCAAGTTTAGGGTTTAGGTTCTAGGGTTTATGGTTTATGATTTATATCACTAAAGTTACAAAATGCTTTTTAAAATATTAAAAAAAATTAGCGTTTAGAGTTTAGGGTTTAGAATTTATAACACTTTACTAAATTCTTTTAATAAACACTTAAATAAAAGTTTAAAATTCTTTTTAAAATGTTATAAAATGATTAGGTTTTAGGTTTTAGGGTTTGGGGGTTTAGGGTTTAGGGTTTTGGGTTTATGGTTTAAGGTTTATAACACTTTAGTAAATGTTTTTAATAAACACTTAAATAAAAGTTACAAAACACTTTTTAAAATGTTGTAAAATGCTTAGGGTTTAGGTTTTATGGTTTATAACACTAGTAAATGCTTTTAATAAACACCTAAATAAAACTTAGAAAACACTTTTTAAAATGTTATAAAATACATAGGGTTTAGGATTTAGGGTTTCAGGTGTAGTGTTTGGGTCTTAGGGTTTAGTTTTTATAGCACATTAGTAAATTATTTTAATAAACACTTAAAGAAAAGCTACACAACGATTTTTAAAATTTTATAAAATGATTAAGGTTTAGGGTATAGGGTTTAGGGTTTGGGGTTTACGGTTCAGGGCTTAGGTTTTAGGGTTTATAACAATTTAGTAAATTATTTTAATTAAAAGTTAAATAAAAGTTACAAAACACTTTTCAAAATGTTATAAAACACTTAGGTTTTAGGGTTTAGGGTTTTGGGTTTAGGTTTTAGGGTTTAGGGTTTATAACACTTTAGAAAATGTTTTTTAATAAAAACTTAAATGAAAGTTACAAAACTCTTTTTAAAATGTTATAAAATGATTAGTATTTAGGGTTTGGGGTTTAGGGTTTAGGGTTCATGTTTTAGGATTTAGGGTTTATAAGGATTTAGTAAATTATTTTAATAAACACTTAAATAAAAGTTTAACAACTCTTTTTAAAATGTTATAAAATGCTTAGGGTTTAGGGTTTGCAGTTTAGGATTTAATGTTTAGGGTTTATAAGGGTTCAGTAAATGACTTTAATAAACACTTAAATAAAATTTACAAAACACTTCTTAGAATGTTATAAAATGCTTATAGTTTAGGATTTAAGGTTTAGGGTTTAGGGTTTCAGGTTTGGGGTTTAGAGTTTAGGGTTCAGTGTTCAGGGTTTATAACGATTAGTAAATTATTTTAATAAGCACTGTATTAAAAGTTACAAAATGATTTTTGAAATTTTATAAAATGATTAGGGTTTAGGGATTAGCGTTTAGGGTTTGGGGTTTAGGGTTTAGGGTGGTTTAGAGTTTAGGGTTTATGGTTTATAAGACATTAGTAGATGGTTTTAATCGAGGCTTAAATAAAAGTTACAAAGTTCTTTTTAAAATTATATAAAATGCTTAGGGTTTAGTGTTTACAGTTTGGCATTTCGGATTTAGGGTTTAGGGTTTATAAGACCTTAGTAAATGCTTTTAATAAAGACTTAAATAAAAGTTCCAAAATACTTTTTAAACTATTATAAAATTCTTAGGGTTTCAGGTTTTGATTTTGGGTTTTAGGTTTAGGTTTTAGGGTTTAGGTTATAAGGTTTATAACACTTTAGTAAATGCTTTTAATAAACACTTAGATAAAAGTTACAAAACGGTTTTTAAAATGTTATAAAATGCTTAGGATTTAGACTTTAGGCTTTAGGGTTTAGGGTTTTGGGTTTCAGGTTTAGAGTTTAGGGTTTAGGGTTTATAACACTTGAATAAATTCTTTTGATAAACACTTAAATAAAATTTACGGACTCCTTTTTAAAATGTTATAAAATGCTTAGTCTTTATGGTTTAGAGTTAAGGGTTTGAGGTTTGTTGTTTGGGGTTTAGGGTTTAGGGTTTAGGGTTTTGAATGTAGGGTTTATAACACTTTCGTAAAAGCTTTTAATAAACACTTAAATAAAATTTACAAAACAATTTTTAAAATGTTATAAAATGCTTAGCATTTATGGTTTACTGTTTAAGGTATGTGGTTTAGGGTTAGGTTTTGGGGCTTAGGGTGTAGGGTTTAGGGTTTGGGGTTTAGGATTTAGGGTTTAGCGTAGAGTGTTTAAGGTTTATAAAATGCTTAGGGTTTGGGGTTTAAGGTTCGAGTTTTAAGGTTTATAACGCTTTAGTAAATTCTTTTAATAAACACTTAAATAAAAGTTACAAAACACTTTTTAAAATGTCATAAAATGATTGGGGTATAGGGTTTATGCTATAGGGTTTAGGGTTTATGGTTTAGGGTTTAGGTTTTAGGGTTTATGGTTTATAACTCTTTAGTTAATTCTTTTAATAAGCACTTAAATAAAAGTTACAAAACCATTTTTGAAATGCTATAAAATGTTGAGGGTTTAGGGTTTGGGTTTTGTGGTTTAGGGTTTAGGGTTAGGGGTTTATGGTTTAGTGTTTATGCATGCAATGACACAAGAACATATCACTAATTTGATTAAGTATAATCTATGATACACTGATGTCTTTGTGTAGAACCATGAACATTAGGTTATAGGTTAATTTGATTATGTGTTTAGGAGGTCACCTTGTATAATGGACTTCTGAATACATTTAGTGCCTAGATTGCCTTCCTAGATAACTAGAGAATACAACGGAAGACCATGTGTTCAACAGATGGAGGTGTGTCCATAGGATGTTTTGGTATCAACACTGACCCGTCGTGCTCTGGGAGGTCGAGAAGCGTCAATTCTGCAAAGTATGTCAAAGATAGTGTGATGCGGTTATGTTTTAAATTGATGATAGCTCGAAGATGTGGCAGTGAAGAAAAAGCGTTGTTAGTGAGATTTAAGAGTGGGTGTACGTGTTGATAAATACGAGACAAACAGAGATTACTATTATTGTTATAATATGTGTTTCCAATGTTTTTCGTGTAAGCATTAAGGGAGGGTGTTGGAAGTAATACTTCCATGTCATGTTTATTTGTCATTAGAAGTTATGAGGAGTTAGTCTAGATGTTTTTGTTTCCAATGCATGAGCTATGGTCATGATCTAGATGTATCAAAGTAAGTAATTTATGTCCTCTATATTTTTTTATCAATAATAATATTAAATGTGTAATTTGCTGTGTTTAATGTAAAATATAGCTACTAACAGCCCAAAGATCATCAATACCGAATATTTCACAAACAGAACTTAATATGATCTATTGTTTAAGATGACATACCTTGATTAACAGCGGAAGATGTAATGGTTGCCATCTACTTTGATCTGACTCCTGACTGTTCCTCTTCTTCAGAATTCAGTTTCTCTTTCTAGCCCTGTTTCTTCATGCGCTTCTTGATGGAGAAGAATGCAACTATTGCCAGGGAGAGAGAGGACCCAATCCTTTATATATCATTTAACTCTAATCTGGTACGTCCATCATATACCAATTCAACGCTTAAGATTAATGCTTTAATGCTTTTAACACTTTAATGCTTTAATCGGGTCACATTAAGATTTAGAAACTGCAGATTTCTAACATTCTCCCACTTGACCCGACTATTCATAATATTAAGTGTTGAACATCATACTATGATAAATTGCTGAGAGTTATGGCGGTTGTGCACTATTAATTCAATGCATTTCCTTCCATATACTACAATACCAGCAATCCATCAATTCATACTCATAATTTATATAAAACAGCATAATGGTCCACATAATGTCTTATATCATAATGATTAAACATAATATCTTTATAAGACTTTTTCTTGTTTAAAATTACATAATATACGTACTACTATATTAAAACAAGAGACACATAATTGTATATCAGAAACACATAAAAGAGCTCAGAATGTCACACATCAATTATTATTAATACAACCAAGACCCATTCTTTGAACATGTTCCTTAAATTGTCTTGGTTGTAACCCTTTCGTCAAAGGGTCTGCAATCATAAGTTCTGTCCTGATGTGCATGATTGACACTCTTTGTTTCTGAACCTCATCTTTCACAACAAGATACTTCAGATCTATGTGTTTGGCACCTTTAGAGTACTTGTCGTTCTTTGAGAAAAATACTGCTGCAGAGTTATCACAATAAATTTTCAGCGGCTTGCTAATGGTGTCAACAACCACAAGTCCTGAAATAAAGTTCCGCAACCATAATGCATGAATTGTGGCTTCAAAACATGCCACAAATTCTGCCTCCATAGTGGATGAAGCAACGATAGTCTTTTTCGCACTTTTCCATGATATGGCGCCTTGAGCAAACATAAACAGGTAAGCAAAAGTCGATTTTCTAGTATCGATGCATCCAGCAAAATCTGAATCGCTATATCCAATCACCTCTGATTCATTGGATCTTCTATACATGAGCATGTAATCTTTCGTGCCTTGTAAGTACCTCAAAACTTTCTTTGCAGCTTGCCAATGTTCCCTTCCTGGATTACTTTGATACCTCCCTAACATACCGACTGCAAAGCTGATATCCGGTCTAGTACAGGTTTGAGCATACATTAGGCTACCAACAACAGATGCATATGGAATTGATTCCATTTCCTTTCGTTCAACATCATTCTTAGGACATTGCATGAGATTGAATTTATCACCTTTCTGTACAGGAACTATTCCAGGTGAACACTTACTCATTCCAAATCTCTCTAGAATCCTTTCGACATATCCTTTCTGAGACAATCCCAATATTCCTTATGATCGATCACGGAATATTTATATTCCAATCACATAGGATGCCTCTCCCATATCTTTCATTTCAAAGTTCGTTGAGAGAAATTCCTTAGTCTCATGCAATATACTTAAATTATTTGCAGCAAGCAAAATGTCATCAACATAAAGGACCAGAAAAATAAACTTGCTCCCACTAATCTTTTGGTATATACAGTGATCAACCGTATTTTCCTTAAAACCAAAAGATGTAATAATGGTATTGAACTTAATATACCATTGCCGGGATGCTTGTTTAAGCCCATATATTGACTTCTTAAGTTTACACACCAATTGTTCTTTACCTTCTACAGAAAAACCCTCAGGTTGATCCATATAAACATCCTCATCAAGATCTCCATTCAGAAAGGCTGTTTTCACATCCATTTGATGTAACTCCAAATCATAATGAGCTACTAATGCCATTATTATTCTTAGTGAGTCCTTTTTCGAAACAGGAGAAAATATCTCCTTGTAATCAACACCATCTTTCTGAGTGTAACCCTTAGCAACAAGTCTAGCTTTATACCGTTCGATATTACCACTAGAGTCGTGTTTGGTTTTAAAAAACCATTTGCATCCGACTCTTTTACAGCCATGTGGTAACTCAACGAGATCCCAAACTTCATTATGTTGCATGGATTTCATTTCTTCTTTCATGGCATTAATCCATTCCTTTGACTCTTTACTTTCTACAGCATGTGAAAACGAAACTGGATCCTTATTGATTCCAATATCATAATCTGATTCTTGCATATAAACCACATAATCATCAGAAATAGCTGACCTACAATTTCTTTGAGGTCTTCTTAATGCTACTTGTTGTGGTTCATGCATATCAGTATTATGTAAGTCATTTCCTTCAGGAAGTACTTCTTCATTTATATGTTGTTCATTATCATCATGCTGTTCTACAACAGCTGGAACAACATTTGGAGTAATAGTAGATGGAGGAACTATTCTAGGCAATGTAACATTTACCCTTGTTTCCTTTATTTCTACTATTTCTCTTCTAGTACTCCCACTGACTTCACCATTCTCAATGAATCTTGCATTACCAGTTTCTACAATTCTTGGACTATGATTAGGACAGTAAAACACATACCCTTTAGATTTCTCAGGGTAACCTAAAAAATACCCACTGATCGTTCGAGAATTTAATTTCTTTTCATCTGGATTATAAATTCTCGCTTCCGCTGGACAACCCCAAACATGCAGGTGTCTTAAGCTAGGTTTCCTGTTAGTCCATAACTCAAAAGGAGTCTTTTGAACAGCTTTACTAGGAACCCTATTCAATAAATAGTTAGCGGTTTTGAGAGTATACGACCACAAATTCTTAGGTAGTGTAGAATATGACATCATACTCCTAATCATATCCATTAACGTCCTATTGCGCCTTTCTGCTACACCATTTTGCTGTGGTGTACCTGGCATTGTGTATTGCGCACATATGCCATGACTTTCGAGGAATTTTGCAAATGGACCTGGACACTGGCCTGACTCATTATATTTACCATAATTCACCACCTCTATCAGACCTTATGATTTTCACCTTTTTATCTAATTGCCTCTCAACTTCCTTTACAAACGTCTCAAGGACATTCACAGATTGAGATTTTTCATGAAGCAAATAGACATAACCATAACGGGAAAAATCGTCAATGAAAGTGATGAAATACTTTTCTCCATTAAAGGCTGGAGTGTCCATAGGTCCGCAAATATCAGTGTGTATTATTTCAAGAAGCTGGCTGCTTCTAGTGGCTCCTTTCTTATTATGTTTGGTTTGTTTACCTTTAATACAATCCACACATAATTCTAGATCACTAAAGTCCAAATTTGACAAAATTTCATTACTTACTAATCTCATCATTCTTTCTTTGGATATATGACCTAGTCGTTTATGCCACAAGAAAGCAGAATTTTCATTCAACCTGCTACGTTTACATCCAACATTATTTACTACATTCAACAAGGAATTCGCATAAGTGTCATTCAGTTTCAATTTATATAAACCATCAATTAGAATACCAGAACCAACATTATCAGTATTCTTATATAAATCAAAACAGCCAGATCCAATCATACATCTAAAACCAGAAATATCCAATTTACTTGTGGAAATAAGGTTTCTAGATAATGAAGGTACATAAAGGGTACTGTATAAGTCTAATACATATCCACTTTCTAGAATTAGACGATAAGTCCCAATGCCTTCAATTGAAGATTTCATTCCGTTTCCCATAAAGATAAAACGATCTTCATTTGGATTTATGGTTCGGATCGTAAGAAATCCCTGCATATTGTTGGAAACATGAGTTGTCGCACCAGTATCAAGCCACCATGTATTAATAGGAACTTCAACTAAATTTGATTCAAAACATACGAAAGATAGATAACCTGCAAATCAAAAATGAAATAACTATAAGCTCATAACTAACGCGATTCAGATGTAGACATAATAGTATAATATAGCACTCCTTTGGGTAGATACTATCTTATACTTAACATAATTAAATACCAAAACATAAGTAGGTGATAAATATATTCAATTAAATAGAACTGACATCTTTGGATGATCAATATTTATTTAATCAAAATATCTATCAAACCTCATCATGTCAACTAGTTATAGAACAAGACTTTCCTTTGGGTAAGTTCTCAGGTTCTATCATTAGTGACGTCAGTTTTTAATTGGTATTATTCTAACTGGCAATTTCTATCAATAATCATTATGTCACTTATGCACTAAATGATTATTCTGATTTTGACCACTTTGGTGATTAACAAAATCATAAATCTCATGTGCATAAATAATTTATAACACATACCTTATGCAAAACAATCAGTCATAGAGCAATTACTTTTATGCCTAAAATTTCAAACAATTATTTTGGATTTCCATTACTGGAAAGGCATACGAATGCGTCATTCAAACAACAGATTGGACTTTCATTACCGGATCGGGATTCTTTATGCCGGAAACACATGAACGGTTCATTCAAACAACAGATTGGACATGCATTTCCGAAAAGGCATTCTTTATTTCACTGCAAGTGTAACACTGTCAATTACAGCATTTCAACTGTTGAAATTCGTCCATCTTCAACTACGAAACCTTTTAGGACAGATAAAGGCAAATTTTATGCAGCCTTTTGTTTCATTTAAACACTAGCACACTTACAACCTTTTTTACAGAATAAATTTGAATCATTACGCCTTAGACACATACAACACGAACCAAAAAGACGATGCTTAAGGCTAAACATTCCGAAAAGTGTAAATATTTCGCGAGAACGAGACAATACTCAGAAAACTAAACTCTTAAAAACCGAATCCGAATAGCGGCCATAGAGCTGTGCAAATTACGGAAAAAACAAACATGAGAACAAATTGATCACGAATCTTAACCCACGAGGATGAAACACAATATTTTCCATCTTATAACGACTGCGCTCCTTCCGTTTGTGGCAATTCCACTATCCGAAGTCCCTTCGGAAGATGTGGCCGAGTATATGTTGATTGCGTAGACAATCACACGGTTAACTTTTACGATATAGATGGTGGAGACGGTCCCAGAGTGATGGGAGACTTCCTTGGCACAGTAATGGGAGATATGACGGAATCCTCTTACTCCACACAAACCGTGCAAATCACACAACATATAGGGCATTCCCCACAACCGATTTTTCTAACAGAAATCACGGAAAACGGTTATTTGTTTAGTCTTTCGAATGCATACACAGAGGGATCACTTTATAAGTGCACACAACGACCTAGGGAAATCAATGAAAACATGACGTGGCTAGACTGGGGAGAAACCCATACCCACTACTTATTTCACCGTGGTTCAGGGAACATAAATGAGTCAAGCATTAATTCAAGCTGCATCTGGTATTGTTATCTTGATTAATCCATTTGGATGAAAGCGCTTGAATCAAAAGGCCGACACCCAAATATGGGGTTTATGTGTCACCATAGAGGACAGCGTATTTTCGTCAAGCCATGAACAGATCAATTGCATAGGAAATATTCAGTTATTGATTGGTGGCTCCGATACCAAATGTAAAATATAGCTACTAACAGCCCAAAGATCATCAATACCGAATATTTCACAAACAGAACTTAATATGATCTATTGTTTAAGATGACATACCTTGATTAACAGCGGAAGATGTAATGGGTGCCATCTACTTTGATCTGACTCCTGACTGTTCCTCTTCTTCAGAATTCGGTTTCTCTTTCTAGCCCTGTTTCTTCATGCGCTTCTTGATGGAGAAGAATGCAACTATTGCCAGGGAGATAGAGGACCCAATCCTTTATATATCATTTAACTCTAATCTGGTACGTCCATCATATACCAATTCAACGCTTAAGATTAATGCTTTAATGCTTTAATGCTTTTAACGCTTTTAATGCTTTAATCGGGTCACATTAAGATTTACAAACGGTAGATTTCTAACATTTAATACCTCTAGTCTCTTTCAATTTTCCTAACATTTTTTTCTACATGCAAAGTACATTTTACATGTGTGCGTAACAATAAGGAATGTCCCTACACAAAAGCTCATAGAAACAAAATTCCAATGTTCCGTCTGATGGCTAAAAAATGAATTAGTAAGATGAACTTCCGTTTAATTCCTGGTTTCCTTCTTTCTATCATTGATACACGAACAGCCTCATGAATTATCTAACTACAGGTTTTATCAACGAATTAGTTCGATGAATTCTCTTTTTTAGCTGGAAAGTTTCTTTCTTTTACCTTTTACTTATGAACGAGTATCATGGTTATCTTAAAAAATCGTTGACAATGTAGTTTTTATAATCATTGCACTTCCATGCTATCATGCATGATCTTATGAAATGGTTCAAACAATGTAGCCGTATGCTCTCTCTCACACATATATATATATATGCGCGAGTGCGCTTTACGTGTTATCATCCGTGATATTTTGAAATGTTTCCGTTGATGTTGTTTACTTCACGGATCTTTGGAATGTTGCAATCGATTTTGTCTACTAAGAGCGTGAAATGTTGCAATCGATTTTGTCTACTTTACAGTTGTATTAAATAATGAACGGTATCTTATTATTTTATGTCTTTGTATAAGTAATCATGTACGCTACTTTATTTCTTAAAAGTCGAAATGTTGCAATCGGTTTTGACGGATTGTTTTATGTCATACATAACGAATATTGTGTATTAATTTATGGTCTAAATAATGAATGGTGTAAGTTTATGGTATTTTTTATTTTTCAACTTCTCAATGATAAAAGATTACAGTATGAATTTACAATGTCAAAACTATGTCTCATCAATTTCCTATTGATCTGTAATAAGATGCATCAATCGCATGTAATAAGATTAGTCTTTTTATTTTTCCTATGCTTATACCGTTATGAATATCAATCACAAAAGTAGAATGAGAACCATTCACAATATTGAAATTGGCATTTTTCCAATTCTCCTAATATTTTTCTCGTGCATAATATCATGAAGAAAAACTATTCTGTTTAAACACGTAATCATGTAATCAGACATGAACATTAGGTTTAGATTAGCAACCTACTTACCAAAAAAAACTTAAAATTGCACTATTTCACCGATTGATTTATACTTTATTTTATTTTTCTATTAGTGACAATTTTTCTAGTAACACCTTTTACCTTTATATTCTTTTTCTATTAGTGATCGATTTCTTTAATTTTTTTTTCCTATAAACGTACTTTAGACCATACATTTGATGAAAAAAATTAAAATCGATCGATTATTTTGATAAACTCACATATAAACTTGTATCAATAAAACAGATTGTGCATAAACAAATGAAGAATATCTTACTAGATAACTGAAATAACAAAGACTAATGAAGAATATCTTACTAGATATCAAAAGTAAGAAAGACTAAACCAAGGAGAGTAAGCGCATGAATCCACACATAAATCGCAAAGGAGATTGATTCAGGAATTTATGAATAGTGATGCAAGTTCGATGGCACTTAAAGCCTTTGCAAAGTTTGAGACCATGACTTTTCATGCTTCTTAATTATCTATGAATAAAAAGTTACGCGAAGCTCACCCTACCTTTCAAATCTATCCAAGACATTTATGAGAAGCCGACTGCAATTTTCAAGTCTATTGAAGAGAGGCTTGCTTCGTAAAATGCATCGGAAATGAAGGATTTGGTATGCGAATATTTTTTTCCCGAGAGTCCTAAACAATTTTAATGTCCATGGAGTGAATGGTCCCCAAGTATGAAATAAAATCTATAATTTGAAAATCGAATTTTTGGATTCCCAAATAAAAGAGAAAAAAAATAAAAAATAAAAATTGAGAATCAATTTTCGCATTTACCTCTAAAAGTCTGAGTTTTCTTTGGATACAGGTAACTCAAAATGAAAAAAAAAAAAAAAAACACAGTTGCCCAACCTTGAAAGATAGGAAATTTACCCCACTAAATAGGTGGTGGAGTCATTACTGTTGGGAGCAACAAAATAGGCAGTGGAGTCATTATTATTGGGAGTAATAATTTATGATAAATATCAAATTTTTTATTTAATAATACATATTATATTATTAAAATAAATGAAAATAAATAAAATTGGATTAAATTAGCACAATCATATAAATAAATTTGTGTCTATAGATATTAATCTATAATAAATATCAAATACTTATTCAATGATACTTTTTACATTACTAAAATTGAAAAAAAAATGGAAAAATAACTAAATTATATCTTTATTTTAAACTAAGGTTATTATTATATATATGTGTTAAACATAAATACATTTTAAAAACATGGAACACTATTCTTAATTATGGAAATTTATTCACATTAAAATCGACATGTCTATTTACCATGGGCCAACACTATGCTTTATCAATACCACGTATCTAGAAAAACATAATTGAAAGAGAAATAATGACATATTTGTTCAGAGATAAATCTCAACATACAATATTCTATAAAGGTTAAATACCTACCATAAAACTAACAATAATTGATAATTAAATAAAATTAATAATGATTGATAATTAAATTGATATATTAGAACTGCTATTTCAAAATAGACATGCTTTTTACAATAATTCTAGTTTTATTTTATTTTAGTATTACTAATTGTAAAAGGAATTAATACATAAATTATATATATGTTGTAATAATATTCTTAATAATAAATACTGACCCAAATTTTATTTTGAAGTTTGTTAAATGGGGTAGTATCATGGCTTATCAATACTACATATCCAAAAAATCAAATCATAACTCATTTTATAGGAAACTTGTTCAATTGTTCACATGCTATTTTTTTTAATTAATCAATTTAATTAAAAAACAAAAATGACCAGAAAACTCAATATTTGATTTGGGTATCTTATTACAAATATCTAAATTAACTCTATACCATCCATCTAATAATTATTCATAAAAAGATATTCCAAACTAACATACATATTTATATAATTAAATAATATATAATGCCATGATATATCTTAAATAATTTTAATATATATATAAAATGAATTTTAATATAGTATTTATATTTTAATGTATATTAATGGTTGAAAGCTATATTATTTGTCCATAGTTTTATTTAGTCTACCTAATATTAAATTTGATAATATCCTGTATTTTTATATAGGTTTTAAATAATATCATCGTATATAAATTTAATATATTTTTTATACGTTAATTAATAAATATATTAATATTAATATTAACTTATTATTTTGATTTTAATATATATATTAATGATTTATTAGTGGCTATAATTTTATTAATAATTTTATTTTAGTTACTATAATATTAATAGTTATTAGCCTCTGTTTGGTAGAACTTTAGTAATTGGTTTTTGTGCTTTTTTTTTTCAGAGAAAAAAACCATCATAGATTTATATTAAGAAAATATAAAGATCTTCAATACATATCATGTTTGGATTGAGGCATAAAAATGCCCAGCAACCTTTGCAAAAAATAGATACAGATAGTCCATTGAGGCATAAAAAAGCCCATCAACCTTTGCACAAAATAGATACAGATAGTCCGAATCTTATCAAATCTGAAATAAGAAAAACATATACTTCACTTCTACAAAGCCTGCTTGTCCAAAATTGCAACAGAACATACGATCACTTGAAGAAACAGCCCCATGAGAAGATTACATGCGATAACACATAAAGAAATTGGGGCAGACGGCCCAGCCTTGGAAAAGAGAACCCAAAAGACTTGATACTGGAGATCTGAAAGGAGAAACCATCTTGCAGGAGCAAAGACCCACAACATCATATAGCAGGCATATTTGGCAAAGAATCATTCTGATGAAAGGAATCATGGCATGCCAGAATACGCTGAAGAATTGCATGGAGGGGTTCCTTAGAACCTTGGAAAATTTGTGCGTTTCTCCAGTTCCACAAGAACCAACATGTAATGATGAATAGCGATCTCCAAGATGAGGATTGTCTACTCCACCACATAAAACCTTCCTGAACAGAAGAAAAGATGATGTAAGGAAAACCAAAATATAAAGACAGATCATACCAGATATAAAGGGATGAGGCACACTGAAAAAACATGTGCAGATTTGTTTCTGCATTATTTTGGCACATGGAACATCTGCTCAGACCCTGCCAGTTTTTCCTTTGAAGAACCTCCCATGTGAGATTTTTGTTCCCAAATAACAGCCAAGAGAATATAATCATTTTAAGTGGACATGCACCCTTCCAAAGACAGGGAGGGAAATGCGAATGAGGACTCCCAGCGATAACAGAGATCATATCTGCATAAATATGCTTTACGCTCACAAGAAGATTTGGTTTTTGGAGAGACCATACGAGGCAGTCCTTTGATCCAGATCGTGTGATCCCCATACTCTCAAGTCTCGCTTTTACCGAATGCCAAAGAGGGAGCATCGAATGGGGAAAATGCAGATCCTCCCCATCCTTCTAAACCGGGGAAGAGCCAGACCAGTCTTTTATCAGCTTGTCCCATGTGAAGCATCCCAACCTATGAAGATTGTGAATCAACGGAGAGGGGAACGAGAACTCTCAGGCAGATGAAATAGAATCATAACCAATAAATATGCTACCTCCGGAACAGAGTTTCCATCGAAGATTTTTCATGAAAAAAAGATGGACCTTCCTGAGACTTTGCCATACCATCTATCCACTCCTGATGCCAATGGACCGCCTCCTGTACCAGAACAATGCTCTTGTCTTCTAAATATTTCACCTTTATAATCTTACTCCATGAACCTTGCCAAAAATACCTCTATAGAGAGACTTACAGAGGAGGGCTTTCCCAAATGTGCGCATGTCTAAAAGGCCCCATCCACCAGCCCTTTTTGGTTTTGATATAGAAGCCATCTTGACAAGATGAATTTTGTTCTGATATGTATGTCCTCCCCAGAGGAAATTAGCAGCCAATCTGTTCATTCGTTTTATAATACTGGCAGGGAGAAAGAAGATATGAGCCCAATAGACTGAAAGTTGGCATAGGACAGCCTGTACTAAGATGAATCTGCCAGCTAGAGAGAGAAATTTAAACTCCCATCCTGAAATCTTTTTATAAAACCGGTCCAGTAACCATTGCCAGTCCCCTTTTGAGTATCCTTTTGCCTTTAAAGCAAAGCCCAAGTATTTAAACCCTTGCTTAATTGAAAAAGGAGCAATGCCCATCAGATCAGATATCCAGTGAACGATATCCATGTTTGCATCATTGTGAAACAAAGAGGATTTTTCCTTATTGATAAACAAACCTGTAGCTTTCTGAAATTTTGAAAGAATGTCATTTATGCATGCCCAGGATACCCTACAGAGCATAGCAAAAATGAGGACATCATCAACAAAGAGATTGTGAGAAATGGAAATATCCTTACAAATCTTTACCGGACGACATCTCTTGTCCTCAACTGCTTTATTTATTTGCAGACTGAGAGAGTTCATTCCCAGAATGAAGAGAAGTGGGGAAAGGGGACATCCCTGTCGGAGTCCTCTCTACACTTGGAAAAAAGACGAGGGAATTCCATTTACAATCACTGAATAACTTACGTTCTCAACACAGGACATGACCCAATTGACGCTTTGTGACTTCAGTCCTATCTTAGCCACCCGAATTCTTAAAAAGCCCCACTCTACACAATCATAAGCTTTTTGCAAGTCAATCTTGAGGATAGCCGCATCTATATTCTTTGACAGCATTGTAAACAAGCTTTCTTGTGTCATGGCAACCGCATCCAAGATGATACGGCCCTTTAAGAACGCATGTTGGTCCCCAGTAATGAACGAATTTAGAATAGGTTTCATTCTCTCCGCAATTATTTTTGAGATTAATTTGAACATAATGTTGCAGAGCGAGATAGGCCTAAAGTGGTGAAAGGATTCAAACTTGTTTTTTTTGGAATTAGCGCTATGAAAGTTGAGTAAGTAGCCAAATGAATGCTTCCGGACATCCAGGATGCTTCAGCCATCCACAACAGGTCTGTTTTGAATAGGTCAAATAAGTGAGAGAAAAATTCGATTGGCCATCCATCCGGCCCCGGACTTTTATCCTTTTTAAAAGATTTGATAGCCTTTAAAAGTTATTCTTCAAAGATTGGCTTTATGAAATCTCCATTTGCAGCATCATCAAACATTTCTGGCACCGGCTCAATGCCCCATAGGGCATCTTGAATGAGGACCTCCCTTCTACTATATTGATTTTGGAAAAATCTCACAGCCTCCATCGATATCTCATGCTATGATAAGAAAACATTACCCTTTTCATCTTTAATGCTCCAAATAGAGTATTTTTCTCTTCTCTTCTTGCATACTTGTGGAAGAATCTCGTATTTATGTCCCCCTCTTTGAGCCAGATGGCTCTTGTTACACTAAAATTTGTCACCATGACTATCTACAGTCAGTATGGCTCTATCAACTGTCATACTATCCTCCTTGGCAAGTCTCATGCGTCTGCTCCTCATGTCAAACTCCAAGAAAGAGAGAAAGTCCTTAAAAAGTCAAATAACTCTGGTTACGCAGTTTCTCTTAGCCTTACCGGCGTGTACGCACCCCAAGTTCACAATACCTGCGTACTTGTACGCTCTGTCTGTAAAGGGGTTGGTGCGTACTCTTGTAAAGGTCAAAAGGCGCAAGTTTCACTTCAAAAAAGTTACTTGTGGTCATTTCTAGAGCATTCTAGAAGTTTGTTTGACGTGTATTGAGTGCCTGCAGATGGTTCATGTATCCCTATGAAAGAGGAACTTATCCCATCAAGAGGGGAGCTATCCCATTCAAAGAGGGGTTTATCCCATTGATGGTGGACCTGATTAACTTCCTCTAAAGCACTATAAATACAGGCATTGGGCTAGAGGGAGGGGAGGTTGAAAGCTGAACATTCCTAAGGGTAGATGCTGCTGGAATTAGGACTCCCTTATAGAGCTTGAGAGGAGAGATTCCCATCCTTTCCTAGCCTTATTTGGAAGTGGGTGAGCTAATCAAAGTAAAGGAGAACTCTTGCTGGACCCTGGGAGGGACCTGCACAACACCAAGGCTCAGGTTGTAATGGTTTCTTTTGTTTCCACTTAATACAATAAACTCATTTTTCTCAACAGATTGTTATACATGATTTGTTTCATATACTCCTTGGTCTGTATGATGAATATGTTTTATTTTATAAGTTATTCAGGTTCTCTGTAATCGTTTGCTTGTTAGTGAATGCAGGTTTCGAAGAGAAGGAGGAGCTCATCCGGATCGGCGAGGCTGGACTACTACAAAGCGTTGGACTAAAGGTATGTTATAAACACTTGATTACTTGTATTCTAAATGCATATTTAGAGAAAGGTAGTGTTTAATTGTCTTGTTTGTCACTAGAAAGCCTTAGCTTCTAGGGAGGTCAGTTTTTTCCGCAAAATTAACTCTTTTCGCATGAAAAAATGGCGAGCATACTGGGGAACTCCATTGATGTGAATGATTTTTCCTTTGTGTGAAACTTTGATTTGAGAAAAGTCATTTGTTTTCTGGTTTTTGACTGTTTGACTGTGCATTTGGGTGGGATAGCTTAGGGTTAAATTATATTTTAGTTTTTCTTGGTTTTGCTAGAAGTACACAGCCTCTGCGTTGAGCACAGTCCGTACCTGTACGCACTGCAGCTTTGTACACAGAGCGTACACGCACCTGTGCAAACAGGTTGCCTGCGTACCCTGTCAAAATTGAGAAAATTTCAATTTTCTCCTTTTTGCCTCTTAGATTTGTTTTTAATTTGTTTTTTCTGCCCAGATCCACTGGTTACCTGTCAGAAGTCTTCACCTAAGCTTGTTTCATTAGTGTCAAGGGTTTTAGTGAAATTCATAGAAATTTTAGCCCTAGGGTTTGATTTTTGCATTGGTCCTGTAGTGACTTTGGCTTTAGAAGTTGTAAAACCTTGGATCTCCTTGGTCTTTTCAGTCTTCTTAGGAGTCGGACCTTTCATAAAATCCACCTGTGTGAGAAACCTACCTTTGTGTTGTCTCTTTGCGGAATTTCGAGAAAGCTTGTTGGTTAAAGTTGTGAATTTCATTCTTAAGAAAAAGAGCAAAAGATTTTGATTTTTGTTTTTGACTGGTTTTTGATTCTGCATTAACTAGTCCTTGGTTAAATCATGACTGAGTAAAACATCCTGGAATCATACTTAGTAGGTTTTGGCCTCATTAGATTTGCTTTTAGGTGATTTTCTCTTAGATTTGCTTTTAGGAAAACTTGTTTTGATTGTCATAGATTTTTAAAAGTTGATTTTTGATTTTTATATGCTTTGTTAAGTAGGAAAAAAATCCAAAAAATCTCTTTTGAAGAAAAGTTTGCTTTAGTAGCATTTGAGTCTTTGAAAAGAAAAGGAATTTTCATGAAATAGTTAGTGGTCATGTGTTGTATGCCTTGGAAAAGATAAAGAGATTGTTTCTTTGATTTTCATTGCCAAGAAAGTTGTCTTTATATCAATTTTGCATTCTCCAACTCTCTTAGCTAGGGAATTCATTGAAAAAGAAAATTAGTATAAATCATCCTAAGTGCATCTTTTTAGTGGATTTGAGTCGATTCTACACACCATCAGTTTCATCTCCGCTACCTTTTGTCCTAAAGAAAAGCCATAAAAATTAACGCTTAAAGTAAAATCAACTTAGTAACTTTTTATTTACTAGGGCTCTGAAACACCAATATAGATCAGGCTAGTGTCTTGGAGTAGGAGAGTAATTAACTCTCCAAGACAGTAAAACCAAACAAGTAGCTCATCTTGTGGTAGGATAAATCCAACTGTTTCATTTGTACTCTGGGAAAGCTCCTCTAAAAGGAGAAGCACGAGACCGTGTCCGAACCAGTGAGGGGATCAATCCTCCTTCATTGGGAAAGACGCCAGATACGCACGTACTACAAACGGTAAACTCAGATTATTGTCGAGGAGCCTGAGGTCACTTGTCGGTAAACCTTGGATTATTGTCAAGGAGCCGGCAAGGGGATTGAGCTTGTTACTCTGCCTTTGCGTGCTATCGGGTCGTAGACTGTTCCCCCAGGTATATTTGTTGATGTTGGTAACCTTAGTGACCATTATCTTTAGGATTCTACCCGAGGTGACGGTGGAGGGAAGATCCCACTATACCTGGAGTAGACGTCGGCTAGACTCACTTGGATTTTCCGGGGGGTTCACTTCACTCGAGACGGTTAAAGGGGAGGAACTTGTGCCGGTCTATTCATTAAGCAGGTTGCCGGGGTAACTGTTCCACCCACCACTTCTGTACTGAATTCGGCGATGTTGGGTTTCATCACCAACTAGTGTTTTCGGTCCGGAAGGCTACTGTTTGTGTATGGTTTGACACCCTAGATTCTTTAGGCGTGTGATTCTAATTTGTTTGGTTCTTTAAAGACTTTAGGCGGTTTGCTTTGAGATTTTACTTTGTTTGCGTGTGCAGTAGTTAAAAGTTTTTAACTGTGGCTGAATTACCGAGACAGTCCCGTAGACTTCGGGGCCAGTCTCCTGAGATTGTTACCGTGGCCAATTTGTTGAGGAAGTCCCGTAGACTTCGGGGCGAACCTCCTGCAGACGTCCCAGGTCATTACGAAGGTTTGAAAGTCCTTGTAACTCCTAGTGGCAGTAAAGTATGTTCACCTGAAGAAGGAGAGTCGTCGTTGGTAGTCCATCCAGATTACCAAGGTCTAGAAACAGGTTATAATCCCGAAGCTATTGCAGTTTCCGAGCTTGTTGGTAGTTTTTCATCTACTAGTGATATATGCGAAGAACCTGAAATCTCTGAACCTGTTACTCCAAGTTCTAGTGCTCCTGATTCACCAAGGGTAGAAAGAGTCTGAGAATTTTATGCAGAAGTATCCAGAACTACTCAAGCGTTGAGGACAACACTTTTTTGAAGGAGAGGGGCATGTTGGGTCCCTATAATACTAGTGATTACCCCATTACTATTGTAGTTATACCCCTTATTTATATTGTTGTGCCCCTATTACCCCCATATTGTTATTTCTGTGCCCCATAGAATCCTTCTATTGTTATTTTTGTGGCTTTATATTATTATTGTTAGGTCGGCTGGATTATATTGTGACTCCTTAGGCTCCTATATATAGAAAGGAGGTTTTGTCATTTTATCATCCAAGAATTGTTCATTTATGTAATGTAAAGGAGGTTTCCCACTCGAAGAGGTTGAATTCTAAGGTGTTGATCTATCTTTTCTATCTTTTCTTGATCTTGTTTCATAATAGTTTGAGCAATTGTCTTATAAGAGATTAGGAAAAGCGAGGAGTTGTTATGGGTATATGCCAAATCAATGACTAACTTGTCTAGTGTTGAGGAATGACTCAAGTCCCTCACAAGGAAGAAATAGGAGTACATTTGGGAGTTCCAGAGAAGCCCTCTACAGAAGTACATAGATAAGGCTTCTAGCACTACCAACCTACCTTTATACATTGGGGAGAGTAGGGAAAAGTTCTCTGAATGCATCATGTTTGGTGGCAGAGTAGAGTTGCATGAGTTAAGAATTAGGCAACATCAGCGTAGTAGACTTATTCCATGTGAAGACATTCATGCATTAGATCCTTCCCACAGGATGGATTGGTGAGAGATTATGAGTGGGAAGTCTATTGATGGGATGATTGCTAGGAGGATACCCTTATCCAAGCGAATAGTGTAGCTTGAGACCTTTGGAATAGGTTGTGATGGAAGGTTGAGATGGTAACATAACCCACAGGTCCCTAGACTCAGGTCACATTGGTATCCAAACGAATCTATTGAGGGAAGCTTTGGTCAGAGGATTGTTTAGGATCTAGGTATCGAAGGATCCATTCAACACCATTTGACATGGAAACATGGACTAACACACTGGTTTGTATGGGATCCTGGTATCAACATACAAATGCTTTTTATATGGAAAGAAGACTATTGTTTGAGGGCAAGCAATATTTGGGCGAGAGGATTTATATTCCATTTTCTTGATATGGTGAAATGGACAGAATCTACCTGTGGTATTTACCATAGTATTTTCCCATGGGATATTCCCATGTTATCTTCCATCATTTCTCAAGGGAAAATAATAAAATAAGGTTTCTAGAGAGTCCATCAAACCCATTAAAAGGGATAGGATCTATGCATTTGGATCATCCTCAGTTTTCTATCTATTTTTCTTTGTTGAGAACTTGGAAAGGCCAATTCTAGTTTGTTCCAAGGGAAGAAAACCCCGTGGGTGTAAATTGTCTGGTGGATGCATCTAGGGCCCACAATTGTGCTTCAATGTCTTTATTCTCTTTTGATGAGAAGTCATGCATGCCATTTGCAGGGGCTCCAATCTTATTTTTATTGGCATATATCTTTGTTTTCATCTACTAATATAAATAAGAGGTTGCACTCTCAGAACCTCTTACGTTTAGTTTTTTGGATTGTGAGCATTTTTCATCATAACAATAAGCCGTGCTATATTTGTTAAAAATTTTAACATTGGAATCTTACACTTCCACTGTTATTACCATTTCAACTGTGTACCAAGTAGGTTCCGTAAATATTGCAAATTGTCAAATGTCAACAAATCAAAATATGTTGTAGATGCTTAGCATACGTCATTAAAATACAATAGATTTATTGAGAAAGTGTGACATAAAAAAATAGAGAATAAATAGTTTCCACTCTATAACACAATTTTATGTAAAAATTATAGAGCATAAAAATGAATTTAAGATAAAATTTTTCTTACAGATTCTTTTGTGGACATGGAATCAAAGGGCGAAGAAGTAAGTGAAAATTTTCACGTATATGATTTATCATTTTCAACTTCAATTGAGTGATTTTGCATCTCCTACAATGTTTGTTGATATGTTACATGTTGAGACAAAAATTTGAGATGCCTGACAGCCAAAGGAAGAGAAGAAATGAGTAAAACTGATATATATATATATATATATATATATATATATATATATATATATATATATATATATATATATATATATATATATATATATATATATTCCATGAAAATCATAACAATCACTCTTGTCGTGCTTGTGTTTAAAAAATCCTAGATGAACAGATTCCCAAAACACAACCAAACTCAATCACTTGGATAGAACATCAATTGGTAGGTGGTCCTAAAAATCACATGAGTGGAAGGAGAAGGGATCCCTTTTCATTGGAAAAAGTATGAGAAAATCCATTGTTGGTGACCTGAAGAAGATGAAAAAATCATCAATTATATGATGAAGAAGAAGTACCTTATGGGCTGCTCCTAGAATTGGGTGGTAAAGCAGACTGGTAATTAATCAATTAATGAACTTCCCATTCCCTTTTAATTTCAATTTTACTTTGTTGTTATCTTCAATTTAATTTCCTTAATTAGCTTAGTAACAACCATAAGATTCAGTTAATGACATTTTTTTTTACCCAAAAATTTAGTGGAATTATATTGATCTATCAAGTACAAATGAATTGAATAATTTCATTTACCTTTACAACACTCTTCATAACTTAAGAACCCAAATTTATGTGAATCCAAAGACTCTTTACATACGTGAATTCCTTAAACTTGATATTAGCATCAACATGGTAACATGTAAGCCTCTCCTCAACTTCATCTAACTTTACAACACTATTCATAACTTAAGAACCTCGATGTCGAGTCAAGGATTCTTTATATATACCTCAATTCTTTAAATGTGATATCGATTAACTTTAGTGTGGTAAAGTTTTCACTATATTTGGAGGGCTACATAATGCATACTACCACACATGTCTATGAGAGATCGAGGGTTTTAATTTTCACTGTCAGTTTCTTGGATTTTTCCTTATCAATAAATTTAGTTTGTCATGGCCCCACATTTGATGTTTTTGTAAGGTGAGCATGCAAGAGTAAACAAACAAGCAAGTTAGAGAGGTTAGCAGGAAATATTTTCAGATAGTAGAGACAAAATATCGCTAATTGTTTATTCCATTTTTGAGGAATTTCCTCCCCTCTTAAACCAATGCCTCCAAATATGGGGCCACTATAGGTAGTAGTAGCAATTTATCAATGGGTTGGTGGCATGACCTATTTAATACAAAGAACATACATTTCCCAAGAAACCTGGAAATGATATATTTTGAAATTATTTTATTTAATGGACATTGGAATGCCACCTTCAACATCGACCATTGATGCAGGAGCATCTCGCACTCTTAATCAAAGAAGGAATCCAAAGTGGAACAAGGGAGACATGGACCATCGGAGAAAAACAGGGGACGATTTCTGTTTTAATAGAGCTAGTTTGATGGACTTAATGAAATGTAATTTTCCATAAGTATGCATATAGCGAGCTTTAGGGCTTTTGTTAGAGGAAATCATGGAGAGATCTGATCAGATCCTTTGAGTGATCTGATCCAATATTTCTTATATATATGATGAACCTGTGTGTTTTGTGAGAGAGAGAGAGAGAGGAGAGAAATAGATAATGATTTGTAAATGGAGTGTTCAAAATGTAGTTGAGAGGAGATCTCGTTCTAACGCTGAAATGCCTTAGATTTGTAATCATATCATGTTAATATAAAAGTGTTCTTTGTGTTTATATTGTGTGCGCTTGTGTGTTATTATATAGATAGGCTAAATATTCAGTGTTGCAGGTTTTGATCGACCATCGATCACTGAAGGATCAATGGCGATCCAAAGATATTGATTAACTATTTATATGAATGTCATGTGTGAAATGGAATGTGGCAGATCTGTGTTAAAACACAGAAATCCCTCAATAGAAGGAGATCAAGTCCAAGAGGAGCTTTGAGAAACGATGCACAAGATCCTTTGGATCTGGAAGATCAATGGCATAGAATAAAATATCAATGGTTATTGCGTGGGTAAACTGCAGGGGCGTTAATGTGCGAGAAAAGTCGTTTCACAACAGGAAATGGTATTTTAGGGGCACTGTAAGTGGTAAGTGGTAATATCACGAGTCCACCCGATTCCATTATCCGCTCGACACGTAGCAGCTGAAGGAGAGAGAAAAACAGTCTTTTCGGGTGGGTAACCACCATGCAAGTGGTCCACCTGAAATCACTGTCAGCTGTCGGATCAATTGGGCTTTGATCTATGGCGCAAGATCATCAGGCGACTTTTGGATCGGAAAAAGAGATCGATCGTTGGATTGAAGTTGATCGAATGGTGGAGAATTGATCTAATCGCATATCGCAGAGTTGAAGGGCTAGTGGACGGTGTAATGGAATGTCGATATGCCGATAGCGATAAGCACTGATCGACTATCAGAGATCGGGCCGATCGGAGTTCGGAGGATTAGCGCAGCTGGAAAGTGAAGGATGAGTGGAGCCGATGATAATTATAGATGTAGGCTTATATATTTTGAAGTGTAGCCCACGTTTTCAAGCAGGGTTTTCCCGCATTTCTGTGTTTCCTGTGTATTGCATCAAAATGTTATGGTCTCGGTTTTTAACAAAAAATTAGTTAAGTTGGGTTCTTCGGATTTAAAGGCTTATGGCCTAAGCGAATGAATAATGCATCCGATTGGTTTGTGGGCCATAACCCATGAGCCTTAGGATCGAAATTTGTAAAGGAAAGGGAAAATTGGTATACCCCAAAATCTTGTTTCATCATTTGGTATCAGAGCAGGGAAAGGAAAGGGAAAGGGAAGAAGATTTCCTATGAGAAGGAGGAAGGAGTGCAAGTAGAAGGAGAAGGAGGTATAGTTGTCTAAAATATGGAGAGTTTATGGTCTTTACTATCGTGCAGATAGCGGTAGTGGAAGGTGAGAAGACTTGCAACAACCTAGAGCAAGGAGTGGTCAATTGGTTCCAGAGAAGAGAACCAAAAGGATGCCAAAAGACTAAAGCTCAAAGGAGAAAGCTTGGTGAGGTATCATGTAGCAGAGGAACACTGTTACTACAGAGGTTGGTTGCAGCTCATAAAATATCATTAAGGCAGTTCCATTGAGAAGTGGGTAGAATTTCTAAGGATAAGGAGAAGCATATGACCAAGAGGTCATGAATTTTTGTGCCTCAGGAGTTTGATGGAGGAGCATTCGACACTCTTAATTAAAGAAGGAATCCAAAGTGGAACACGGGAGACGTGGACAATTGGAGCAAAACAGGGGACAAATTTTGTTTTAATAGAGCTAGTTTGATGGACTTAATTAAATGTAATCTGCCATAGTATGCATATAGCAAGCTTTAGGGCTTTTGTTAGAGGAAATCATGGAGACATCTGTTCGAATCCTTTCAGTGATCCGATCCAATATTTCTTATATATATGATGAATCTCCGTGTTCAATGAGAGAGAGAGGCAGGAGAGAAATAGATAACGATTTGTAAACAAAGTGTTCAAAATGTAGTCGAGAGGAGAACTCGTTCTAAGGTTGAAATGCCTTAGATCTGTAATCATATCGTGTTAATATAAGTGTGCTTTGTGTTGATATTGTGTGTGCTTGTGTGTTATCGTATAGATAGTCCAAATGTTTAGTGTTGTAGGTTTGGATTGACCATCGATCGCTGAAGGATTGATGGCGATCCAAAGATATCGATTAACTCTTTATATGAATGTCATGTGTGAAATGGAATGTGGCAGATCTGTGTTAAAACATAGAAATCCATCAATAGAAGGAGATCAAGTCCAAGAAGAGGTTGGAGAAACGATGCACAGGATCCATTGGATCTAGAAGATCAATGACGTAGAAGACAAGATCGATGGTTATCACTTGGGTAAAATGTGGGGGCGTTAATGCGCGAGAAAAGTTGTTTTGCAATAGGAAATGGTATTTCGGGGGCACTCTAAGTGGTAAGTGGTAATATCACGATTTCGCCCAATCCCATTAGCCGCTCAACACATAGGAGTCAAAGGAGAGAGAAAAATAGTCTTTTTGGGTGGGTAACCACAGTGCAAGTGGTCCACCCGAAATCACTATCAGCCATCAGATCAATTGGGCTTTGATCTATGGCGCAAGATCATTGGGCGATCTTTGGATCAGAAAAGGAGATCGACTGTTGGATTGAGGTTGATCAAACAGTGGAGAATTTATCTAATCATATATCACAGAGTTCAAGGGCTAGCGGATGGTGTAATGGAATGCCGATATGCCGATAGTAATAAGCGTCGATCGACGATTGAAGGTCGGCCCGATCAAAGTTTGGAGGAGTAGTGCAGCTGAAAAGCGGAGGATGAGTGGAACCAACTATAATTATAGATGCGGGCTTACAGATTTTGAAGTTCGGCCCAAGGGTTCAAGTGAGGTTTTCCTTCATTTTCGTGTTTCATATGTATTGCATCAAAATGATGTGGTCCCAGTTTTTAACAAAAATTCGATTAAGTTGGGTTCTTCCAGTTTAAATGCTAATGGCCTAAGCGAATGAATAATGCTTTCGATAGGTTTGTGGCCCATAACCCACATGCCTCAGGATCAAAATTTGTAAAGGAAAGTGGAAATTGGTATACCGCAAAATCTCTTTTCATCAACCATCCAAGTCTCATTTATTTGACACACGTCTCTTTTAAGATTTCCAACTGTCTACGAAACTAGAAATGCATTTCCTATGTGATGCTCCATGCAAACACCAACTCCATAATGCAAAACGAATCGTTAGGGTCTTACTCCATAATTTTCTCATTTAAGTGATGTCCAAATAGTTTTCTTAGCTTGTCTAATACAATTTCAAACATATATTGAGTGATTTTCCACAGGAAACCACCTCGTGAATGGCTAAAAAATACAATAACATTTTGCAATCCGATAATCTCCTTGAACTAGAGGTAAGCTACAACTTTTTGTATTTATATTTTATTATATTATCAATGTCAATTACTAAAAACATGTTGCATATCCTATGAGAATTCTTCATTTGAAGAAAATATTTTTTATTTTTCTGGTTGTTATCCTTTGAATCTAGTGAGAGCTCAGGCTCGACTAGGTTGATGTCTACTACAAATGTCCCAAGGAGGAGCATATTAGAAAATTTTATAGGGGCAGAACAGAGGAGTTTGGGTCAAAAAAACAGTTGCGGCGAGAAAATCACAACTAGATAGAGGCTTAAGTAAAACACAGAAAATAACTCACCACAAAATAGAGTAAAACAATGTGGTTGGGGTAAATCTACTCATGAAAGTTTAAAACCATATCATAGAAAACCAAACTTTGGATTATATTATAAAATATATGTAAAAACATGAGCATGAAAAATTGGAGGATTCTCCTCCAAGTAAAACACAAATATCTCACTGTGATCTACGCTTCACCAAAGGTTGTGGAGTAAGTAAATCTCTGTAAAACTCCGTAAATACATTTTTTCATCTGCCCACCAATATTTTCTCCATGATTCTCTCCTCAATACCTCACAGGCTTACACCCTCTCTTGCTCAACCATACAAATGACTTTTATATTCATATTTATCTAAGTATACAACTTTGACTCATTAATTCATGACAAATCAAAACATTAATACACAGTATGGGTGATTTTACATAATAAATGATTTTTTGAACTTGCAAGTGTTGTGGAGGGTGGATAACAGTCATGGAGTGAATGTTTTCCCATACGTATTTAACAAAATTCTTTAAGCACTTTAATTATCTGATGTGTTGTGGCATGGTCAGTGATATACTTATGCTCACAACTTCACTCCTTCCGCCTGCAAACAAAATCGCAATCTGCAGAAGTTGACTGGGCATGTATGGTGGTTGTCAGTGTGTTTAAGGTGGTGGTTGGGATTAATATTTCCAACACTCCCACTTAATCACAATTGTCACCATTGATAATTCCCAAACAATCTCTGAGATAAACAAAATTTTCACGTGCCAATGGCTTTGTGAAAATATCAACAAATTTTTCATATGGCCAATAGTGATGCAACACAATCTCACCATTGTTAATTGACTCTCTAATGAAATGATATTTAACATCAATGTGCTTGGTCCTCTTGTGAAAAACAAAATTATTTGACAATGAAATTTCTCAGGTGTTGTCGTAGAAAATAGTTGTCCTTCCCTCTTAGTTGTGGCGAATATCCCTCAACATCCTTCTCATCCAAACTACTTGACACATTGCTCCTATTGCAGCGAGATATTCATCTTTTTTTGTTGATGGTGATACTATTGGCTTCTTCTTGGAGGCCCATGAAATGGCTCCATAACCCAAATGAAAAACATATCCTCATGTTCTGTTTTTATCATCGACACTTCCTGCCCAATGACTGTCACTGTAACCAACCAGCCTGAACTCACTTGTTGCGGCGTACAAAATATCATATTATTTTGTCCCATTGACATACCTTATAATCATTTTTTCTTCTTGCCAATGTGTTACCTCGGGTGTATCCATGAACCTCGACACCAAAATTACTAAATACATTATATCCAGCCTAGTGGCAGTCAGATACATCAAGCTACCTATCATTCTTTTGTATAATGTCAGATTCACATTGCTCTTGCAATCTTCTTTGCTCAACTTCAACCCCATGACAGTTGGAGTTGGTGTGGGCTTGATGTTCTGCATATTAAACCTCTACAAAATGTCTCCTACATACTTTCTTTAAGAAATAAAAATTCCATTTTTTGTTTGCTTCAGTTGTATGCCCAAAAAGTACCTTAACAACCCCAAGTCGGTGATTTCAAATTCACTCTTCATGACTTCTTTGAAATCAGCGATGAGGAAATCATGACTCCCTCTAAAAATCAAATCATCTACATATAAGACAACAATAAGAATATTACCATCACTCTCTTTTATGTAGGGAGTAGGCTCACCATCACATTTGTCGAAATCATTGTCCAACAAGTAAGCATCTATCCTGCTATACCATGCACGCAGTGCTTACTTCAGCCTATAAAGAGATTTTCTCAATGGATACACTTTGTCCACTTGGCCTTCTACTTCATAACTAGGTGGTTGCGCAACATACACTTCCTCTTTCAGCACTCCATTCACGAAAGTTGATTGTATGTCCATTTGATACACTTTCCATTTATGTTGTGTGATAATCGCCACAACTGTATGCATTGTCTCCATCTTCGCGATTGGTGCAAATGTCTCTACATAATCTATTCCATGATGTTGCTTGTATCCTTTGAACATGAGCCTGGCTTTATGCCTTTCAATCTTACCGTCGACATTTCTCTTGGTCTAATAGACCCACTTCACTCCAAGAACTTCTTTTCCTTGAGGAATGTTCACTAACCCCCATGTGTCATTCTTTTCTATTGCTTCTATTTCTTCCTCTATTACTGCAACCCATTTTTCTTCTTTGACTGCATCTTCAAAATGGATTGGGTCATCTACATGAAAAAATAATGCAAATAAGGAATTTAGACCAACACTACTATCAACTTCATCTTGCTCATAAATCTCATTTAAATTTCTGTATTTTGGTCTTCTTGTGCTTGTTGAAGACGAGCTTGCCATGTCACTTGGTGTTGCGCTTTGTGACGTGCTTGGAGAAGGACATGCTTGACTATGTGACGATGTCCTATTATTTGTTGATGGTGTTACTTGATGCTTGTTTTGTTGTGATTGAATAGGAGTAGAAGGAGTCATTGTTGAGGAATTTCTTCTTGTTGTTAATTCCTCTTTGTCCCCATGTGGTATACATGCTTTGACATTTACTGTCTTCTCTAAACTTCCATCCCATGCTTCCTCTTATATGAACTAAACATCTCTGCTGATTATGACCTTCTTGGTTGATGGATTGTAGAAATTATATGCCTTGGATTCATTACTATATCC
Source organism: Pinus tabuliformis (assembly GCA_031772625.1). NCBI lineage: Eukaryota > Viridiplantae > Streptophyta > Pinopsida > Pinales > Pinaceae > Pinus > Pinus tabuliformis. The sequence goes on along the minus strand of CM062814.1, from coordinate 659,107,116 downwards.
AACAAATATCCATTTCTCCCCCTTGTTTTCCAAATTCTTCCTCAACTCATTCGGGGAATGTGAAAATTCCAAACTTCCAAAGACTATCATGTGGGTGACACTATGCTTTCTTCCACTCCATGCCTCTTTAGGAACCACATTCTTGAAACTTTTAGTTGGACACTTATTAATGATATACATTTCACAAGAGACAACTTGAGCCCAATAATCATTTGGCAAATGCTTTGCCTTCAACATACTCCTTGCAATTTCTATAATGGTCATATTCTTCCTTTTCGTGACACCATTTTCCTGAGGTGTATACCTTGTTGTAAATTGCTTGTGAATTCCATGCCCCTTGCAAAATTGAATGAAATCATTTGAGATATATTTGCCACCTCTGTCAGTCCTAAGGAATTTGATGTATTATCCACTTTACTTCTCAATAAGAGCATTGTATTGGTGAAAGAACTCAAACACTTCACTTTTATGTTTTAGGAGATAGATCGATGTCTTCCTTATCTAGTCATCTATGAAGGTAAATAAATAGTGGCTATCACCAATTGATCGTGTCTGCATTGATCCACATAAATCTAAATGGAAAATCTCCAAAGGTGACTTTTCCCTTATTAACTTTACTATTGGAAATGTCTCTCTATGTTGTTTTGCCAAGGTGCATCCTTCACATAGGTTGTCCAATTTTTCTATGAGTGGCAACCCTTTCACGATACCTTTCCTATGCAGCAAATTCAAACCTCCAAAGTTGAGATGAAAAAATCTCAAATTCCATAACCAGTTTTAATATTATACCTTTGCCTGATAGTTTACTTGTGTGACAATTGTAACTTTTATTTTATCCACTTTTGAATTCATTGAAGTTTGTGCGTGTGCACCTTCTTCCTTCAAATCTGATCTTATTCTTAGGGGAAACATTCTATTGTTTGTCATCTGAACATTTGCAATCAACTGACTGCTTGGAGGTCTATCCAAAATTGTCCACTCATCATTCTTGAAAAATACATTGTAACGCTTTTGCATGAGTTGTTCAATGTTTATGAGGTTATGCTTCAAACCAGGGACAAAGTAAACATCTGAGATGTAATTCTTCTCCCCCTTCTTCGTTAGGATATTAACTCTTCATTTTCCCATGACAGATACTTTTCTATCAATCCCTAATGTCACTTCGTATTTCACACTTTCATCTAGATTGGAAAACATTTCTATGTTCCCTGACATGTGGTTGCTACACCCTAAATCAAGATACCATATATCACTTTGTTTTTCTTGTCCTACATTAGAAGCCAAAAACATGCTATCATGGTTCTCATTTTCTTCTGTGAAATTTACACTTGGTTTGTTACTAATTTCATATTGCTTCTTTCTACATTCATTTGCATAATCACCATACTTCTTACAGTAATGACATTGAACTTGAGATTTATCATACCTCTGACCTTATGCATGACTTTGGCTTGGGCCTTAACTTCGATTTTGATTGTTGCCCATTCCACTTTAGCTTGAAGGGCTACTTCTTCCAAATTTGTGTGGGTTTCTTCCTCTTCCTCTAGCATATGATCTTCCTCTGCCTCTACCTTGACCAAATGAAACTTGTGTCTTGAAGGCATGCTCCAATGAGGAGCTTGTTGCTCTATTCAGTCCATGTTCATGAGAAGTTAGTGATGCATGAAGCTCATCCACTGAGAACTGTGAGAGATACTTTGTCTCTTCTATGGCCACAACAATGGCATCAAACTTTGCTGGCAGACTTCTCAAAACTTTCTCAACTATTCTCCTTTCCTCAAGTGTCTCACCATGAGACCTCACTTGAGAAACCAACCCAATTACATGTGTAAAAAATGAGTCTACATTCTCAAACTCTTTCATACAAAGTGTTTCAAAGTCTCTCCTTAAAATTTGTAGCTTTGGTGTCTTCACTTTTTCCATGCCTTGGAAGACTGTCTAGAGGGTGTTCCATAATTGCTTGGACTTCGTTGCTATTGCAACCCTTAGGAAAATACTTTCATGAACTCCTTGAAAAATACAGAAGAGCTCTTTTGCATCCTTCTTCCTGTTTGGAACATTAATTCGTTCGAAACATTGACCAAATCCTAATAATATGATTAATACGAAATATATTTATCTAAAATCCATTTATGCTTGAGATGAGGCATTGTATGTTGCTGCATCTGCTGGTTCTTGAAAACCATTCCCCACCAAATCCCAAATGTTTTGAGAAGAAAATAGTGGATTCATTGTAATAGCCCAATAATCATATTTTTTCCCATTAAATTGAGATACCTAAGGATTAGTCAAACTTTTTCTTGATGTTTCCTATGAGAATTCTTGAGTGATTTTCCACAGGAAACCACCTCGTGAATGGCTAAAAAATACAATAAAATTTTGCAATCCGATAATCTCCTTGAACTAGAGGTAAGCTACAACTTTTTGTATTTATATTTTATTATATTATCAATGTCAATTACTAAAAACATGTTGCATATCCTATGAGAATTCTTCATTTGAAGAAAATATTTTTTATTTTTCTGGTTGTTATCCTTTGAATCTAGTGAGAGCTCAGGCTCGACTAGGCTGATGTCTACTACAAATGTCCCAAGGAGGAGCATATTAGAAAATTTTATAGGGGCAGAACAGATGAGTTTGAGTCAAAAAAATAGTTGCGGCAAGCAAATCACAACTAGATAGAGGCTTAAGTAAAACACAGAAAATAACTCACCACAAAATAGAGTAAAACAATGTGGTTGGGGTAAATCTACTCATGAAAGTTTAAAACCATATCATAGAAAACCAAACTTTGGATTATATTATAAAATATATGTAAAAACATGAGCATGAAAAATTGGAGGATTCTCCTCCAAGTAAAACACAAATATCTCACTGTGATCTACGCTTCACCAAAGGTTGTGGAGTAAGTAAATCTCTGTAAAACTCCGTAAATACATTTTTTCATGTGCCCACCAATATTTTCTCCATGATTCTCTCCTCAATACCTCACAGGCTTACACCCTCTCTTGCTCAACCATACAAATGACTTTTATATTCATATTTATCTAAGTATACAACTTTGACTCATTAATTCATGACAAATCAAAACATTAATACACAGTATGGGTGATTTTACATAATAAATGATTTTTTGAACTTGCAAGTGTTGTGGAGGGTGGATAACAGTCATGGAGTGAATGTTTTCCCATACTTATTTAACAAAATTCTTTAAGCACTTTAATTATCTGATGTGTTGTGGCATGGTCAGTGATATACTTATGCTCACAACTTCACTCCTTCCGCCTGCAAACAAAATCGCAATCTGCAGAAGTTGACTGGGCATGTATGGTGGTTGTCAGTGTGTTTAAGGTGGTGGTTGGGATTAATATTTCCAACACTCCCCCTTAATCACAATTGTCACCATTGATAATTCCCAAACAATCTCTGAGATAAACAAAATTTTCACGTGCCAATGGCTTTGTGAAAATATCAGCAAATTTTTCATATGGCCGATAGTGATGCAACACAATCTCACCATTGTTAATTGACTCTCTAATGAAATGATATTTAACATCAATGTGCTTGGTCCTCTTGTGAAAAACAAAATTCTTTGACAATGAAATTTCTCAGGTGTTGTCGTAGAAAATAGTTGTCCTTCCCTCTTAGTTGTGGCGAATATCCCTCAACATCCTTCTCATCCAAACTACTTGACACATTGCTCCTATTGCAGCGAGATATTCATCTTTTTTTGTTGATGGTGATACTATTGGCTTCTTCTTGGAGGCCCATGAAATGGCTCCATAACCCAAATCAAAAACATATCCTCATGTTCTGTTTTTATCATCGACAATTCCTGCCCAATGACTGTCACTGTAACCAACCAGCCTGAACTCACTTGTTGCGGCATACAAAATATCATATTGTTTTGTCCCATTGACATACCTTATAATCATTTTTTCTTCTTGCCAATGTGTTACCTCGGGTGTATCCATGAACCTCGACACCAGAATTACTAAATACATTATATCCAGCCTAGTGGCAGTCAAATACATCAAGCTACCTATCATTCTTTTGTATAATGTCAGATTCACATTACTCTTGCAATCTTCTTTGCTCAACTTCAACCCCATGACAGTTGGAGTTGGTGTGGGCTTGATGTTCTGCATATTAAACCTCTACAAAATGTCTCCTACATACTTTCTTTGAGAAAAAAAAATTCCATTTTTTGTTTGCTTCAGTTGTATGCCCAAAAAGTACCTTAACAACCCCAAGTCGGTCATTTCAAATTCACTCTTCATGACTTCTTTGAAATCAACGATGAGGAAATCATGACTCCCTCTAAAAATCAAATCATCTACATATAAGACAACAATAAGAATATTACCATCACTCTCTTTTATGTAGGGAGTAGGCTCACCATCACATTTGTCGAAATCATTGTCCAACAAGTAAGCATCTATCCTGCTATACCATGCACGCAGTGCTTACTTCAGCCTATAAAGAGATTTTCTCAATGGATACACTTTGTCCACTTGGCCTTCTACTTCATAACTAGGTGGTTGCGCAACATACACTTCCTCTTTCAGCACTCCATTCACGAAAGTTGATTGTATGTCCATTTGATACACTTTCCATTTATGTTGTGTGATAATCGCCACAACTGTATGCATTGTCTCCATCTTCGCGATTGGTGCAAATGTCTCTACATAATCTATTCCATGATGCTGCTTGTATCCTTTGAACATGAGCCTGGCTTTATGCCTTTCAATCTTACCGTCGACATTTCTCTTGGTCTAATAGACCCACTTCACTCCAAAAACTTATTTTCCTTGAGGAATGTTCACTAACCCCCATGTGTCATTCTTTTCTATTGCTTCTATTTCTTCCTCTATTACTGCAACCCATTTTTCTTCTTTGACTGCATCTTCAAAATGGATTGGGTCATCTACATGAAAAAATAATGCAAATAAGGAATTTAGACCAACACTACTATCAACTTCATCTTGCTCATAAATCTCATTTAAATTTCTGTATTTTGGTCTTCTTGTGCTTGTTGAAGACGAGCTTGCCATTTCACTTGGTGTTGCACTTTGTGACATGCTTGGAGAAGGACATGCTTGACTATGTGACGATGTCCTATTATTTGTTGATGGTGTTACTTGATGCTTGTTTTGTTGCGATTGAATAGGAGTAGAAGGAGTCATTGTTGAGGAATTTCTTCTTGTTGTTAATTCCTCTTTGTCCCCATGTGGTATACATGCTTTGACATTTACTGTCTTCTCTAAACTTCCATCCCATGCTTCCTCTTATATGAACTAAACATCGCTGCTGATTATGACCTTCTTGGTTGATGGATTGTAGAAATTATATGCCTTGGATTCATTACTATATCCAACAAATATCCATTTCTCCCCCTTGTTTTCCAAATTCTTCCTCAACTCATTCGGGGAATGCGAAAATTCCAAACTTCCAAAGACTATCATGTGGGTGACACTATGCTTTCTTCCACTCCATGCCTCTTTAGGAACCACATTCTTGAAACTTTTAGTTGGACACTTATTAATGATATACATTTCACAAGAGACAACTTGAGCCCAATAATCATTTGGCAAATGCTTTGCCTTCAACATACTCCTTGCAATTTCTATAATGGTCATATTCTTCCTTTTCGTGACACCATTTTCCTGAGGTGTATACCTTGTTGTAAATTGCTTGTGAATTCCATGCCCCTTGCAAAATTGAATGAAATCATTTGAGATATATTTTCCACCTCTGTCAGTCCTAAGGAATTTGATGTATTATCCACTTTGCTTCTCAATAAGAGCATTGTATTGGTGAAAGAACTCAAACACTTCACTTTTATGTTTTAGCAGATAGACCGATGTCTTCCTTATCTAGTCATCTATGAAGGTAAATAAATAGTGGCTACCACCAATTGATGGTGTCTGCATTGATCCACATAAATCTAAATGGAAAATCTCCAAAGGTGACTTTTCCCTTATTAACTTTACTATTGGAAATGTCTCTCTATGTTGTTTTGCCAAGGTGCATCCTTCACATAGGTTGTCCAGTTTTTCTATGAGTGGCAACCCTTTCACGATACCTTTCCTATGCAGCAAATTCAAACCTCCAAAGTTGAGATGAAAAAATCTCAAATTCCATAACCAGTTTTAATATTATACCTTTGCATGATAGTTTACTTGTGTGACAATTGTAACTTTTATTTTATCCACTTTTGAATTCATTGAAGTTTGTGCTTGTGCACCTTCTTCCTTCAAATCTGATCTTATTCTTAGGGGAAACATTCTATTGTTTGTCATCTGAACATTTGCAATCAACTGACTGCTTGGAGGTCTATCCAAAATTGTCCACTCATCATTCTTGAAAAATACATTGTAGCGCTTTTGCATGAGTTGTTCAATGTTTATGAGGTTATGCTTCAAACCAGGGACAAAGTAAACATCTGAGATGTAATTCTTCTCCCCCTTCTTCGTTAGGATATTAACTCTTCATTTTCCCATGACAGAGACTTTTCTATCAATCCCTATTGTCACTTCGTATTTCACACTTTCATCTAGATTGGAAAACATTTCTATGTTCCCTGACATGTGGTTGCTACACCCTAAATCAAGATACCATATATCACTTTGTTTTTCTTGTCCTACATTAGAAGCTAAAAACATGCTATCATGGTTCTAATTTTCTTCTGTGAAATTTACACTTGGTTTGTTACTAATTTCATATTGCTTCTTTCTACATTCATTTGCATAATGACCATACTTCTTACAGTAATGACATTGAACTTGAGATTTATCATACCTCTGACCTTATGCATGACTTTGGCTTGGGCCTTAACTTCGATTTTGATTGTTGCCCATTCCACTTTAGCTTGAAGGGCTACTTCTTCCAAATTTGTGTGGGTTTCTTCCTCTTCCTCTAGCATATGATCTTCCTCTGCCTCTACCTTGACCAAATGAAACTTGTGTCTTGAAGGCATGCTCCAATGAGGAGCTTGTTGCTCTATTCAGTCTATGTTCATGAGAAATTAGTGATGCATGAAGCTCATCCACTGAGAACTGTGAGAGATACTTTGTCTCTTCTATGGCCACAACAATGGCATCAAACTTTGCTGGCAGACTTCTCAAAACTTTCTCAACTATTCTCCTTTCCTCAAGTGTCTCACCATGAGACCTCACTTGAGTAACCAACCCAATTACATGTGTAAAAAATGAGTCTACATTCTCAAACTCTTTCATACAAAGTGTTTCAAAGTCTCTCCTTAAAATTTGTAGCTTTGGTGTCTTCACTTTTTCCATGCCTTGGAAGACTGTCTAGAGGGTGTTCCATAATTGCTTGGACTTCGTTGCTATTGCAACCCTTAGGAAAATACTTTCATGAACTCCTTGAAAAATACAGAAGAGCTCTTTTGCATCCTTCTTCCTGTTTGGAACATTAGTTCGTTCGAAACATTGACCAAATCCTAATAATATGATTAATCCGAAATATATTTATCTAAAATCCATTTATGCTTGAGATGAGGCATTGTATGTTGCTGCATCTGCTGGTTCTTGAAAACCATTCCCCACCAAATCCCAAATGTTTTGAGAAGAAAATAGTGGATTCATTGTAATAGCCCAATAATCATATTTTTTCCCATTAAATTGAGATACCTAAGGATTAGTCAAGCTTTTTCTTGATGTTTCCATTTCTGAGGGTAAAAAAAACTTTCTACCTGTTGGTAAATACACTTCAAAAATCTGCCATCAAAACAATTTTTAATTACTAGTAAAAACACTTGTTTTTACAGTAACAAAGTTTAACCCGCTCCAATACCATGTTAGAAAACTTTACAGGGGTAGAGGAGAAGAGTTTGTCTCAACAAAATAGTTTCGGCAAGTCAATTCTCCAATTGCAGCAAGAAAATCGCAACTGGAAAGAGGCTTAAGTAAAACACAGAAAATAACTTACGACAAAAGAGAGTAAAACAATGTGGTTGGGGTAAATCTACTCATGAAAGTTTAAACCATATAAAAACAAACCAAATTTTGGATTATATTATAAAATATATGTAAATACATTTGGAGGCTTCTCTTCTAAGTAAAATAAAAATATCTTAATGCTATAAAACTCCGTAAAGATTTGTTTTTCTCCTCACTACCTCACAGACTTACACCCACTCTCTCGCTCAACCATACAAATGACTTTTAAATTCATATTTATCTAAGAATAAAGCTTTGGCTCATTAATTCATGACAGATCAAAACGTTAATACACAATATGGGCGATTTTACATAATAAATGATTTTTTGAAGTTGTAGGTGTTGTGGAGTGTAGATAAAAGTGGCGGAGTGAATGTTTTCCCATAAATATTTATCAAAATTCATTAAGTTCTTTACATATCTGATGTGTTGCAGCATGGTCAGCATTGTATTTACTTAGAACTTCAGCGCTTCCACCTGCAAACAAAATCGCCCATGGTTAAGGACAATGGTTAAGATTAATATTTCCAACAGAGAAAGCCATGGAGAAGGTTTCTTGTTTCGGTGCCATAGACGCTAACCAAGTGCTCAGAACCCACCTCAAGGAGAGAGAATAAAAAGTCACCTCAAGGAGAGAGAGTAAAAATTCTTTATCGATTGTTAGTGACATCTTTCCGACATAAACTGTCGTTTGTGGTTTCCGAATGGGATGTACAACTCGTATGGAACCCTTTGAACCCTTTGAAGCACGATCTAAACCTATCGTTAGAGGAAACTTCAAAATTACGGGCACTGTACGAACTCCTGGAATTTGAGGTCGTGGAAGGGGCATCACAATGACGAAATACTCAAAATGTTTGCTAAAAATATTCGATATTCATAATGCAAATGAAAAAATTACCTAATTCATAACCAAATATTAGGCCATACCTTTGGAGTGGCCTTTTTTTTCACATGATCTTCGAAAGAACGATTCTTTTTTGCTACCCACTGATTCTCCGTAAGCTATACTGATATCTCTGATAGTAGCCCAAGCGAGAAATAATCACTACTTGAAGGTCTAAACTGTTTAACATTATCCCGTATAGATTTACAAATCAAAATAAATAACAAAAGAATATGACATTAAATTTATGAAGAACAAACATCATGGATAGAATACGTTGTTAAATTTTTGAAGAACAAACATCATTCATAGAACATGTCGTTAAATTTGCGAAGAACAAACATCATGGATTATATCTAAGATTTGAAAACATACCAAAATGGTACGGTGCCTCCTTTTTGGGATAATTCACAGTTTTTCTTCAGCATTTGTATCCTCGCGCATGCCGAGATGTTAGAATATTGTATTCTTCTTTAAATAGTTGGATGGACATCAATAAAAATGGGCATAGATTTAAAAATCAAAAGTTGATTGTTGTTGCTTTCAATAGTAATGGGTACTGGTTCAAAAATCAAAATGGTTGTGGTTAAAAATAAGTATAGATTCAGAAACAAAATCGTTGTTGTTAAAAATGAGTATAGATTCAAAAATCAAAATCGTTGTTAAAATGGGAATAGATTCAAAAATAAAAATCATTGTTTCTTTAAATAATGAGATGAACATCAAAGAAAAATGGATATAAATTCAAAAATCAAAATCTAATTTCCACAATGGACAAAAAATTATTGGACTAAGGAGGACGGGAAAAAGCCTCTTTGATTGGCTAGATATATCTAGCGAGACCCATCCGACGAACACTTTTACTGTAAAACAGAAAACTCTTTTCCATTACTTAATAATCAAATTTTATAATGAGTACATGTATCAAAGGTGTCATTTATATTTTTTAACATTTGCTGCTTCTCTTCTGGAATTCTACAATCGTCGATCTAAATTATCAACTTATGAAGAAATCTCATTTTCTTTAATGAATTATTGTGTTTATATTTTTATATTTTTGTTTGTTATGTAATGTGAGTTTTAAGTATGTCTAATTTGTGGTTTAAGTAGTTGTATTTTAGAAGCATCTAAGTAGTCAAAATCACTTCATGATAGCACCCAACCTTATGGCCTTCTAGCAAGACTGTATTTTTTCCATAATAATTTCACCACAAAATACCTTAACAAAACACCTTGTCACCATATTCTCTATACCCCATAAATATTATTGACCCTTATATATTTTTTTTTATATTTTTATCGTAAATTATTGTTATATTTCTCTTTACCTAAAGATTAAAAAAAATGATATTTTAATTGTTTCATTCCCCTAAATCATATAACTTATGCAATTGAAATGTCGTGCTTGCCAATGATTGTTAATGCTCCATAGATTTTATGACATGTAACAGATGCTCTTAAGAACATATATTTTTCGATGAAGATATGAGACGATAGGTTGCTTAAAGAAATTTAAAAATTAAATATATTAATTTCAATTTATATTTTATAATTCGGTTAATATGTGCTCGATACATTAGTATAGGGAACATTTGTAGTCTTGATGTAACAATGATTATTAACATTTTAAATATCGAGAAAAACATAAATAGAAAAAGATCAAATTAAATATCAGTTTCATACACTTTAATTAATATTGAAATTAAAATAAATATAATATTCAAATTAATATAGAATTTAATAAATTAGATAAATATAAAGTATAAAAACTAAAAATTAAATAAATATAAAATACAAAACTATTTATTATTACTCAACCATGGAACCATGGGCTATAACAATAGTACAATAAAATCCAGTGACTAAACATGAATAGTTTCCTAAGTTATAAAGTGAAATAGTATTTATTTTAATAGAAATTAAAAAATTCACAGTGTAATAATTTTAAAATCAATTAATATTAATAAAACAATAACGGTAGTTAAATTTAACCATGAAAATTTAACAGAGGAATAAATTTGTTATACAAATAATGTGTGTGGTCTATTAAAATAATTAATATAAAATATAACTATATCTATTAATGATTTAGTAAATGGAACATTGATTTAGTAAATAGAACATTTCTATATAAAAGACATTTTAAACAATTTAATAATAGTTATAGTAAATAATATAATGAAATTTTTTATCTTAATTTATAAGTGAAAATCAATGATTATAAATGAATAAATCAAGAATTAAATACCATAATTTACAAATGAATTAATACTTATAAGGTTATGATATTTTTTTTTGCCAAAGTTATGAATTAAGTTAGTAGTCTAAGGAAAAAGTTTTTTTTAGGACAATTTTATTTGAAATCCAATACATTTTTTTAAAAACCATAGGTTTAAGTTGTTTAATTTGAAAAGATCAGATGTTTCAGGGTTTTTGAGGGTGCATAATCCATTTATTTAGAATCCTGCTAGAAATTGCATTGGTAGATTCCATCCTAAAAATGTTATTTGGAATTTACTAAATTAAGTTTAAAATAATAATTATTTTTATTAATATTCAAGTTTAAATTTTAAAATTAATAATTTAAAAAGATAAGAAATAAATATTTATTATATTTTTTTTTCCAAAATTTTGAACCTAAATTACTATTTATATATTATCATTTATATTAATTTTCAAAAATAAAACTTAGCAGACAAAAACAGTAATGCTTGAAATATTTGAGACATAAAATAAAAAATTATAAATTATATTATTTTTAATTCTAATTGAAAGATTAAAAAGAGCATAACTAATTTGGAGATAAATCTAACTATTTGATTTTTGTACTACTAGGAATGTAGAATATTTAAAGGAGGTTTAATAATTACCATTGGTCCAATAAATATTGATAATTAAATTAAAATTGTGGAAGCCCTATTTTAAAATAGTTATCCCTATCCATCTAATAAAAACATGTTTAAATCCACCTTAAATTTAAATCTAGATCAAGTATGGAAAAAAATTAAATATTTTGTAGTACAAACCTTTTAACATGACTATCAACCTAACAAAAAATTAATTGAAATCTATCTTAACCTTGAAGGTATCCAACACAACCAAAAATACTGCAATTTTCTTATCTAAATACTTTTTCGTTTTATTAGGATGGTTTGTTTAAGCCCCGAAATGAGCTCTGATACCATATCTCACATCTCCTACAACCACAAAACAATTTTCTTTTCTATCTTTTATTTATTCTCCCCGTTTTCTTCCTAAGGTGTGCACTCTGTTATGGTGACGTGCCTAATGCATCTTATGTGGAATGACTCTTTAATATGTATATTTTTCAAATCGAAGCATCCTTATGTTACATCACTTAGATGTTTGCCAGGGGTTTCGTTGAGCTACCACCTTAACTCTTGTATTTATGCATTTTTTAAGTAGGTTTTAATGGTTTTAATGTGAGTAAAGACGTTAAACAGGCAATATGGATGGATGTCAAATTAAAACTACAAATAGAGAGATTGTGAGCACCAATCGAGACAAAGTACTAACTTCTCCCTATTTGTCGAAAACAACGTCGAGAAGGAAACCTGAGTAGAGTCACCAATTGTTTCTGCTCCAGCGCTGTTACAAACACAATAACAATAAATACAAACACACAGAAGCTCTCTTTCTCTCGACCTTCCCATGACAGAGGCCATGCCCAGTCCCATACGGGCTCTGATACTAATTAATTAGAAAATAAGTCTGATTACACTATAATCATACATCTATTTTATTATACTCTAATTACACTATAATTATACATATATTGTAGAAGTAGATCTAACCAATTTTAAATATGAATAAGAAAATTAAGATATTTTTTTCAACATCCACTTACAAATATACAACCAATTCTAACCAATTTTAAATATGAATAAGAAAATTAAGATATTTTTTCCACATCCACTTACAAATATACCACCAATTCTAAACTGAACATAGAAAAATTATCTTCTAACTAAAAGACAGACAGTGTGACAGCATGCACTTTTGACCTTGGGTTTTGTTTCATAAATTATCTCAAATCCTCTCACAATCTGCTTGCATCCTACTTCTCTCTCTGATTTTTTATTATCGGCGCTACCAATTAATATTGATGCTTTAGAGCCCTTCAACCTGACATAATAATCTCACTCATCAGCAAAGCCATTGAATTTATCCACCTTCAATTTAAATTAGACTAGATAAATATATCCTTACCTTTACAAAACCATCGTGAAAATGCAAGCAAAGGAGAGCAACAAGAAGGTATTTGTTTGCAGCGAAGTGACTTGTGATTACACCCCACATAATTGGTTCTCCTTGCGAACATTTGGCGTTGTAGAATCCTACCTGCAGGTCGTTTTAGGCCAATGTAGGTCATAACAGTGTCAGAAGTAGGAGAGAATTCACCATTATAATAAAATGCTTCAACGTCATTGCAGTGCTAAAGAATATCCCCTTTATTTCTTATGACGAACAATAAATAGTGAGAATGGTGAGAAACTTCATAGTAAATGCTCGTTATTATACCAATTGGTGTATGAACAATGTAGAGTATGAGAAGGTACTATATAATAGCATGCACATGAATTTATAATAAGTCTACTTTTTCTGTGACAAACAAGAAAAGCAAACGCCATGGATTCGGGTCATGATAAGCTTGGAGAGACTAGTGTGCGTCTGTCTCTGAAATTGTCTCTGCGTGAGACAATTATCCATATGTAGTTGTAATATGCTATCCGTGAAACCTCTATGTTCGTAAGGTTTGTTAACTTTATTATTGACATAAGACCGATAGTAATAAGCATGAAATAAGAGACATAAATTTTTGTCTAATTAAATGTTAAAAAAACATATCTCTCCATTATAATAAAAAATATTTTATTTCTTGCTAATTTTAAACATTATATTTTTTACTACTCAATGCGTCATGGAGAGGTCCAGCTGCCATTATTCAGGCTCATACAGGATTCAGCCACTCGTCAACCTTTGAGCCAGGAAACGTTTCGGGAGATTCTAAACTTCTTGCAGTTGATTGGTTTCTCAAGTTTAAGCGGGTGTTATCATAATGTGCGCCTCCCTAAGACATCTATAGACCCCAATCTAGATTGTTGATTGGTTCATGGGTCGGTAGGATTTATGGGCCTCCTACTCTCAGCGCCACCCTGCATCCAACAGTAGATTTCTGCATGCACCCCCAGCCTATCCTTTGAACACATAGAGCTGGTATCGTTCTCAAGCCCATGCAAGAAGCGGCCTGGAGGGGGAATCGTTTTGGTGCTTCATCTTTGCTTCTAAGTTATATATACCTCCCCAGAAGCTATCTTGTGGTTCCTTTTCCAATCCTGGGCCTTTCGGCCTCGGGTTTCTCTGTATGTATCGTTAGGAGGGTGGTCTGAAAATTTCCTTCACCATAGACTTTCTCCCAGCAGTAAATATCAGTTTCTTTCCGGGCCTTCGTTCCTGAAGGCTTTCTGCTATTTTGCTGGTTTCGGTTTTCTCAGTAAGTATCGCCAGGAGGGTGGTCTGTATCGCTATAGACTTTCTCCTAGCAGCAAATATCAGTTATGGAATGGTATTGGACGCTCTCTCTCCCGTTGCTCCGGCGAAGCTCACAAGGTTAGTTTCGATTCTCTTCTTATGTCATTTGATCTTTGGTATTGAGATATAGGGTGTTTTTTAGTAGTGTCTGAAGTAATCTGTTATCCATTATAGGAATTGATATAGGCGATTTTTCTGGGTTTGTTTAAAAAATGCTGAAATCGATTTTTGTTAAGATAAAGAACTCTATAGTCTTTTACAGTCCCTGTACTGATTTCCGCATTAGAATTGGTAAATGGTGGTGTGTTTTCCAGCCATTCTGTTGTTGTATTGATTGTCAAGACCATTCTCCTGCATAGTGTTACAGTTCTAACCTGGTTTCTGACACTCAAAGCTGTATTAAAATGGCTGCCGGAAAACCAGTTCAGTCTTTGGCTATTCCTATCTCCCCAGTGATCTGAAAAATTCAAATTTTCTCGGATAGTCATCAGCATCCCACATCTGTTGTGTATTTCTGCACTTGTTAGTACTCCCTTATCTGGCACAGTACAAAAAATCTATCCCATTCAATTCTAGTCTTTCACTGGGGAATGGAATTGTCCTTTCATGTCTTATCAATAGAAGCATTTTCTAGAGTGTCAGTCTTATCGCCTCCAATTTCCCTTTCTGGAGCCTTCTATCTTTCGGATCCCGAGACCTCATCTTGCTGGTACTCTTAATTATCCCTGTCTAGCTGCGTCCTTTTGTCAGGATCGGATCTACGGTTTCGATCTCGCCTGATTTGTCCTATTAATTTCCTCACCCTCTAGGAGTTACTCCATCTGGGGATTTTATTCAGAAAGGAATTTGCGGGTTGGATATCTTCTGTACTGTTGCTGTGGCTGAAGGTCTCAAAGTACCTGCCGGTTTTAATTGCATTCCTACCCCCATCAATATGGCGGATGGGTCTGACTCATCGGCCACGAGGGCGTTTGTACAGGCCACTATACAAGCTGAGGAGGCGCGGAAAAATCATACGAACCTTACAGGCTGGCAAGCTACGGTGGAAGACATGATAATTAATCCAGCTTGTAAAGAGTTTCATAAGTCTAAAAAGGATTTTTCCAGGAAAGTCGGGTCTCCATCTCTCTTTTTCAACAAAGCCAAGAACCCTGTCAAGATAGTTCCTCCCCCGAAAGCCATTTCTTTGGATGGTGCCACCCTTTCAGATCGAATTGACAGTCTGAAGAATTTAGCTCTGGTTGGGAAATGGCAATTCCCTGAAATGGGTGATACGGACATGAGGAAGTGGCTGTCGGACAAATGGGCTCCTTTGATTGGGTATACTCCTATCATCTCCCGCCTTATGAAGGAATGGTACTCTTTCCATTTCCTAAAAGTATCTGATTTAGAGATCATTCTAAATAATCCCTGGGTTTTTGGAAGGAGCTTCTTGGCCCTATCTCGATGGTATATAGGTTTTGATCCATTAAAGAATACCCCATCAAACAGTCTGATCTGGGTGAAACTTCCGAACTTGCCTTTGGAACTATGGTCGGAGGGAACTCTCTCAAAAATTGGGAATTCGATAGGCAAGTTTGTTTATGTAGACCCCTGGTGTACAGGAGAGAAAGATAAGAGAATTGCTTGGATCCTTATAGAGAAGCCGTACAAAGGAGGATATCCCGATCATATGGAGATTGCATGGGGCAGCTTCAAAATCCATCAAAGATTAGACTTTTGGGGTATACCCTTCAGGTGTTCCTTATGCCATAAGACTGGACACTTGATAAAAAATTGCAGTCATCGTTTCTCTCGAAGAATCAAGAAATCTAATGTCAAACAAGTCAGGAAGTCTGAGTCAGAGTATTCCCCGGATTCCCTGGACATTCGGGAGACTTCTCAACAGGATAATCTAAATCACTCGACTCCCGGTCAAAAAATGTCTCGTAAGCTCCCTACTCATGATCCTCCATCTGAGCCGGACCTAGGCTGCTCTCTTCAAGACTCTCTTAGTTGTTTTGATACAATTACCTTGCCTCATTTATGCTCTCCTATTCCAGAGCCCAGAGAGGACATCCCAGTTCCCTCTCCCCCTGATATGAATCAAAGGGATTTTGTCGTTGGCTCTCTCCCTATTCAGATATCCTCCTCTTCTCCGACACCTGTCAAATATCGTCCTGCTGACCCAAAAGGGAAGGATCCTATCCAGATACAAGAAAAAGATCTTTGTCATATGCCCTCCCCGGATAATTTGCTCTCAGAATCTCCGGCAAACAATTTTGATAGCGATATTGACTGCCTTCTCAATAGGACATCACTGGAACTTGAACCACTGACCATTCATAAACCTTCCAGCCCGTCCCATCTCTTCATAAGTCCAAAATCTGCAAAAAATATCACAGTCAGGAAGAAATCTAAGGGTGGTAGTCGTCATTTTAGAGGGAGATCTGTAGTTACTGAGCATGGTGTGAGAAACTTATCTCTAGTGGAAGTTCCTGTCCTGGATTCACCAGAGTTTCAGCCTCTTATAGCATGTGTGGTTGGTGAGTCATCTAAATCCTTAGGTTTTAGGGTTTGGGGTTTAGGGCTTAGGATTTAGGGTTTAGGTTTTGGAGTTTAGGGTTTAGAATTTATAAGACCTTAGTAAATTCTTTCAAGCTTTAGGCTTTAGGTTTTAGGGATTATAAGACCTTAGTAAATGATTTTAATTTTGGGGTTTGGTGTTTTGGGTTTAGGTTTTATAACACTTTAGTAAATTCTTTTAATAAACAATTAAATAAAAGTTACAAAACACTTTCTAAAATGTTATTAAATTCTTAGTGTTTAGGGTTTACCATTTGGGGTTTAGAGTTTGGGATTTAGGGTTTCATGTTTAGGGTTTAGGGTTGAGGGTTTATGGTTTAGCGTCCATGGTTTAGGATTTATAACACTAAAATAACAGAGCACTTTTTAAAATATTAAAATAAAATTAGTGTTTATGTTTTAGGTTTAGGGTTTATGGTTTCATGTTTAGGGTTTGGGATTTATAACACTTTAGTAAATTCTTTTAATAAACACTTAAATAAATTTTAAAATTCTTTTTAAAATGTTATAAAATGATTAGGGTTTAGGTTTTAGGGTTTGGGTGTTTAGGGTTTAGGGTTTCAGGTTTATGGTTTAAGGTTTATAACACTTTAGTAAATGCTTTTAATAAACACTTAAATAAAAATTACAAAACACTTTTTAAAATGTTGTAAAATGCTTAGGGTTTAGGTTTTAGGGTTTATAACACTTTAGTAAATGCTTTTAATAAACACCTAAATAAAATTTAGAAAACACTTTTTAAAATGTTATAAAATACATAGGGTTTAGGTTTTAGGGTTTTAGGTGTAGTGTTTGGGGCTTAGGGTTTAGGTTTTATAACACTTTAGTAAATTATTTTAATAAACACTTAAATAAAAGCTACAAAATGATTTTTAAAATGTTTGAAAATGATTAAGGTTTAGGGTATAGGGTATAGGGTTTATGGTTTGGGGTTTATGGTTGAGGGCTTAGGTTTTATGGTTTATAACAATTTAGTAAATTATTTTAATAAAAAGTTAAATAAATGTTACAAAACACTTTTCAAAATGTTATAAAATACTTAGGGTTTAGGGTTTATGGTTTTGGGTTTAGGTTTTAGGGTTTAGGGTTTTGGGTTTATAACACTTTAGAAAATTCTTTTAATAAACACTTAAATGAAAGTTACAAAACACTTTTTAAAATGTTATAAAATGATTAGTATTTAGGGTTTGGGGTTTGGGGTTGGGGTTTAGGGTTTAGGGTTCATGTTTTAGGATTTAGGGTTTATAAGGATTTAGTAAATTCTTTTAATAAACACTTAAATAAAAGTTAAAAAACTCTTTTTAAAATGTTATAAAATGCTTAGGGTTTAGGGTTTAAGGTTTAGGTTTTATAAGGGTTCAGTAAATGATTTTAATAAACACTTAAATAAAAGTTACAAAACACTTTTCAAAATGTTATAAAATGCTTAGAGTTTAGGATTTCAGGTTTAGTGTTTAGGGTTTAGAGTTTAGGGTTTAGTGTTTAGGGATTATAACACTTTAGTAAATTATTTTAATAAACACTGTAATAAAAGTTACAAAATGATTTTTAAAATGTTATAAAATGATTATGGTTTAAGGTTTAGCGTTTAGGGTTTGGGGTTTAGGGTTTAGGGTGGTTTAGCATTTAGGGTTTATGGTTTATAAGACTTTAGTAAATGGTTTTAATCAAGGCTTAAATAAAAGTTACAAAATTCATTTTAAAATGATATAAAATGCTTAGGGTTTAGTGTTTACGGTTTGGCCGTTAGGGTTTAGTGTTTACGGTTTGGCCTTTAGGATTTAGGGTTTAAGGTTTATAAGACCTTAGTAAATGATTTTAATAAAGACTTAAATAAAAGTTCCAAAATACTTTTTAAATTGTTATAAAATGCTTAGGGTTTTGGGTTTTGGGTTTTGATTTTGGGTTTTAGGTTTAGGGTTTAGGGTTTAGGTTTTAGGGTTTATAACACTTTAGTAAATGCTTTTAATAAACACTTAAATAAAAGTTACAAAACTATTTTTAAAATGTTATAAAATGCTTAGGATTTAGGGTTTACGCTTTAGGCTTTAGGGTTTCAGGTTTTTGGTTTAGAGTTTAGGGTTTAGGGTTTACAATGCTTGAGTAAATTATTTTAATAAAAACTTAAATTAAAGTTTCGGACTACTTTTTAAAATGTTATAAAATGCTTAGTCTTTATGGTTTAGAGTTAAGGGTTTGAGGTTTATTGTTTAGGGTTTAGGGTTTTGAAATTAGGGTTTATAACACATTTGTAAAAGCTTTTAGTAAAGACTTTAATAAAATTTTAAAATGTTATAAAATGCTTAGCATTTACGGTTTAGGGTTTGGGGTTTAGGGTTTAGGGTTTTGTGGTTTAGGGTTTATGGTTTATAACACTTTAGTAAATTGCTTTAATAAACACTTAAATAAAAGTTACAAAAATGCTTTTTGAAATGTTATAAAAGGCTTTGGGTTTACCGTTTAGGGTTTATGTTTTTTGTTTTAGGGTTTATAGTTTATGGATAAGTTTTTATGGTCTAGGGTTTATAACACCTTAGTAAATTAATATGATAAAAACTTAAGTAAAAGTTACAAAACTATTTTTAAAATGGTATAAAATGCTTAGGGTTTAGGGTTTATAAGACTTTAGTAAATTCTTATAATAAGCGCTTAAATAAAATTAAAAAAACACTTTTTAAAATGTTATAAATTGCTTAGGATT
This sequence comes from Pinus tabuliformis, assembly GCA_031772625.1. Taxonomy (NCBI): domain Eukaryota; kingdom Viridiplantae; phylum Streptophyta; class Pinopsida; order Pinales; family Pinaceae; genus Pinus; species Pinus tabuliformis. Next base: position 659,087,450 of record CM062814.1, on the reverse strand, counting down.
TAGGGTTAAGAGTCTAGGGTTCATAAGACTTTAGTAAATCCTCTTAATAAACACTTAAATAAATGTTAGAATTTTTTTAGGATGTTATACAATTCTTAGGGTTTAGAGTTTAGGGTTTAGAGTTTAGAGTTTAGAGTTTAGGGTTTAGGGTTTAGGGTCTCGTGTTTAGAGTTTAGGGTTTAGGGTTTATAACACTTTAGTAAATGATTTTAATAAACACTTAAATAGAAGTTACAATATTTTTTTTAAAATGTTATAAAATTATTAGGGTTTAGTGTTTAGGGTTTAGGTTTTAGCGTTTCACGTTTAGAGTTTAGGATTTAGGGTTTAGGGTTTGTGGTTTACACTTTAGAGTTGAGGGTTTATAACACCTTAGTAAATTATTTTAATAAAAACTTAAATAAAAATTACAAAACGATTTTGGAAATGTTATAAAATTCTTAGGGTTTAGGGTTTAATGTTCACAGTTTGGGGTTTAGGGTTTAAGGTTTAGGGTTCAGGTTTTAGGGTTTGTGATTTAGGGTTTAGGGTTTGGGGTTTAGAGGTTAGGGTTTATGGTTTATAAGACTTTAGTAAATGATTTTAATAAACACTTAAATAAAAGTTTCAAAATACTTTTTAAAATGTTATAAAATGATTAGGGTTTAGGGTTTAGGGTTTATGGTTTAAGGTTTGTGGTTTGGGTTTAGGTTTAGGGTTTAGTGTTTAGGGTCGACAACAATTTAGTAAATGCTTTTAATAAACACTTAAATAAAAGTTACAAAACAATTTTTAAAATTTTATAAAATGGTTAGGGTCTAGGGTTTACAGTTTAGGGTTTAGGGTTTGGGGTTTGGGGTTTAGGGTTTAGGATTTACATTTTGGGGTTTAGGGTTTATGTTTTTGTGTTTATGGTTTAGGGTTTTGTGTTTATGGTTTACGGTTTATACACTTTAGTAAATGCTTTTAATAAACACTTAAATAAAAGTTACAAAATTCTTCTTAAATTGTTATAAAATTCTTTTAATAAACACATAAAAAAGGTTACAAAACACTTTTTAAAATTTTATAAAATGCTCAGGGTTTAGGGTTTAAAATGTTATAAATTGCTTAGGGTTTAGAGTTTAGGTTTTATAAAACTTTAGAAAATCCTTTTAATAAACACTTAAGTTATAAAACACTTTCTAAAAATTTATAAAATGCTTAGGGTTTAGGTTTGAGGCACACTTTAGTAAATTATTTTAATAAACACTTTTAAAAAAGTTACAAAACTCATTAAAATTTTATAGAATTCTTAGGGTGTAGGTTTTAGGGTTTATGGTTTATAACACTTTAGTAAATTCTTTTAATAAACACTTAAAAAAGTTACAAAATGCTTATTAAAATGTTATAAAATGTTTAGGGTTTAGGGTTTTAAAATGTTACAAAATGCTTTCTAAATTGTAATAAAATGCTTAGGGTTTAGGGTTTATAACAATTTAGTAAATTCTTTAAATAAACACTTAAAAAAAGTTACAAAGGCTTGTTAAAATGTTATAAAATACTTAGGGTTTAGGGTTTGGGGTTTAAAATGTTATAAAGTGGTTATAGTTTATGGTTTAAGGTTTAGGTTGGGGTTGTGGGTATTAGGGTTTAGGGTTTATGGTTTATAATGCTTTAATTTTTTTTTAATAAACACATAAAAAAGTTAAAAAACTTTTTTAGGGTTTATGGTTTTTACGGTTTAGGGTTTATGGTTTTTTATGGTCTATGTTTTTTTAGGGTCTTTAGGGTTTAGGGTTTTTTTGGTTTTAGGGTTTGGGGTTTAAGGTTAAGGGTTTAGGGATTAGGGGTTTAGGGTTTATAGCACTTTAGGAAATGGTTTTAGTAAGAAATTAAATAAAAGTTACAAAACACTTTTTAAAATGTTATAAAATCCTTAGGTTTTAGGGTTTGGGGTTTAGGGTGTAGGGTTTACGGTTTAGGTTTTGGAGTTTAGGGTTTATAGTTTATAAGACCTTAGTAAATGCTTTCAAGCTTTAGGCTTTAGGGTTTAGGGTTTATAAGACCTGAGTAAATGATTTTAGGGTTTATCCTTTAGGCTTTAAGCATTAGGATATAGGGTTTGGGGTTTGGGGTTCAGGGTTTAGGTTTTATAACACTTTAGTAAATTCTTTTAATAAATACTTAAATAAAAGTTAAAGAACGCTTTCTAAAATGTTATAAAATTCTTGGTGTTTAGGGTTTACTGTTTGGGGTTTGCGGTTTCAGGTTTAGTGTTTAGGTTCTAGGGTTTATGGTTTACGATTTATATCACTAAAGTTAGAAAATGATTTTTAAAATATTAAAAAAGAATTAGCGTTTAGAGTTTAGGGTTTAGCATTTATAACACTTTACTAAATTCTTTTAATAAACACTTAAATAAAAGTTTAAAATTCTTTTTAAAATGTTATAAAATGATTAGGGTTTAGGTTTTAGGGTTTGGGGGTTTAGGGTTTAAGGTTTTGGGTTTATGGTTTAAGGTTTATAACACTTTAGTAAATGTTTTTAATAAACACTTAAATAAAAGTTACAAAACACTTTTTAAAATGTTGTAAAATGCTTAGGGTTTAGGTTTTATGGTTTATAACACTTTAGTAAATGCTTTTAATAAACACCTAAATAAAACTTAGAAAATGCTTTTTAAAATGTTATAAAATACATAGGGTTTAGGTTTTAGGGTTTCAAGTGTAGTGTTTGGGTCTTAGGGTTTAGGTTTTATAACACTTTAGTAAATTATTTTAATAAACACTTAAATAAAAGCTACACAATGATTTTTAAAATGTTATAAAATGATTAAGGTTTAGGGTATAGGGTTTAGGGTTTGGGGTTTACGGTTCAGGGCTTAGGTTTTAGGGTTTATAACAATTTAGTAAATTACTTTAATAAAAAGTTAAATAAAAGTTACAAAACACTTTTCAAAATGTTATAAAATACTTAGGGTTTAGGGTTTAGGGTTTTGGGTTTAGGTTTTAGGGTTTAGGGTTTAAGGTTTATAACACTTTAGAAAATGTTTTTTAATAAAAACTTAAATGAAAGTTACAAAACACTTTTTAAAATGTTATAAAATGATTAGTATTTAGGGTTTGGGATTTAGGGTTTAGGGTTCATGTTTTAGGATTTAGGGTTTATAATGATTTAGTAAATTATTTTAATAAATACTTAAATAAAAGTTTAACAACTCTTTTTAAAATGTTATAAAATGCTTAGGGTTTAGGGTTTCCAGTTTAGGATTTAATTTTTAGGGTTTATAAGGGTTCAGTAAATTACTTTAATAAACACTTAAATAAAATCTACAAAACACTTCTTAGAATGTTATAAAATGTTTAGAGTTTAGGATTTAAGGTTTACGGTTTATGGTTTCAGGTTTGGGGTTTAGAGTTTAGGGTTTAGTGCTTAGGGTTTATAATGCTTTAGTAAATTATTTTAATAAACATTGTATTAAAAGTTACAAAATGATTTTTGAAATTTTATAAAATGATTAGGGTTTAGGGATTAGCGTTTAGGGTTTGGGGTTTAGGGTTTAGGGTGGTTTAGAGTTTAGGGTTTATGGTTTATACGACATTAGTAGATGGTTTTAATCGAGGCTTAAATAAAAGTTACAAAGTTCTTTTTAAAATTATATAAAATGATTAGGGTTTAGCGTTTACAGTTTGGCATTTCAGATTTAGGGTTTAGGGATAATAAGACCTTAGTAAATGCTTTTAATAAAGACTTAAATAAAATTTCCAAAATGATTTTTAAACTATTATAAAATTCTTAGGGTTTCAGGTTTTGATTTTGGGTTTTAGGTTTAGGTTTTAGGGTTTAGGTTATAAGGTTTATAACACTTTAGTAAATGCTTTTAATAAACACTTAGATAAAAGTTACAAAACGGTTTTTAAAATGTTATAAAATGCTTAGGATTTAGACTTTAGGCTTTAGGGTTTAGGGTTTGGGGTTTCAGGTTTAGAGTTTAGGGTTCAGGGTTTATAACACTTGAATAAATGCTTTTGATAAACACTTAAATAAAATTTATGGACTCCTTTTTAAAATGTTATAAAATGCTTAGTCTTTATGGTTTAGAGTTAAGGGCTTGAGGTTTATTGTTTGGGGTTTAGGGTTTAGGGTTTAGGGTTTTTAATGTAGGGTTTATAACACTTTCGTAAAAGCTTTTAATAAACACTTAAATAAAATTTACAAAACAATTTTTAAAATGTTATAAAATGCTTAGCATTTATGGTTTATGGTTTAAGGTATGTGGTTTAGGGTTAGGTTTCGGGGCTTAGGGTGTAGGGTTTAGGGTTTGGGGTTTAGGATTTAGGGTTTAGCGTAGAGTGTTTAAGGTTTATAAAATGCTTAGGGTTTAGGGTTTAAGGTTCGGGTTTTAAGGTTTATAACACTTTAGTAAATTCTTTTAATAAACACTTAAATAAAAGTTACAAAACACTTTTTAAAATGTTATAAAATGATTAGGGTATAGGGTTTATGCTATAGGGTTTAGGGTTTATGGTTTAGGGTTTAGGTTTTAGGGTTTATGGTTTATAACTCTTTAGTTAATTCTTTTAATAAGCACTTAAATAAAAGTTACAAAACCATTTTTAAAATGCTATAAAATGTTGAGGGTTTAGGGTTTGGGTTTTATGGTTTAGGGTTTAGGGTTAGGGGTTTATGGTTTAGAGTTTATGCATGCAATGACACAAGAACAAATCACTAATTTGATTAAGTATAATCTATGATACACTGATGTCTTTGTGTGGAACCATGAACATTAGGTTATAGGTTAATTTGATTATGTGTTTAGGAGGTCACCTTGTATAATGGACTTCTGAATACATTTAGTGCCTAGATTGCCTTCCTAGATAACTAGAGAATACAACGGAAGACCATGTGTTCAATAGATGGAGGTGTGTCCATAGGATGTTTTGGTATCAACACTGACCCGTCGTGCTCTGGGAGGTCGAGAAGCGTCAATTCTGCAAAGTATGTCAAAGATAGTGTGATGCGGTTATGTTTTAAATTGATGATAGCTCGAAGATGTGGCAGTGAAGAAAAAGCGTTGTTAGTGAGATTTAAGAGTGGGTGTACGTGTTGATAAATACGAGACAAACATAGATTACTATTATTGTTATAATATGTGTTTCCAATGTTTTTCGTGTAAGCATTAAGGGAGGGTGTTGGAAGTAATACTTCCATGTCATGTTTATTTGTCATTAGAAGTTATGAGGAGTTAGTCTAGATGTTTTTGTTTCCAATGCATGAGCTATGGTCATGATCTAGATGTATCAAAGTAAGTAATTTATGTCCTCTATATTTTTTTATCAATAATAATATTAAATGTGTAATTTGCTGTGTTTAATGTAAAATATAGCTACTAACAGCCCAAAGATCATCAATACCGAATATTTCACAAACAGAACTTAATATGATCTATTGTTTAAGATGACATACCTTGATTAACAGCGGAAGATGTAATGGTTGCCATCTACTTTGATCTGACTCCTGACTGTTCCTCTTCTTCAGAATTCAGTTTCTCTTTCTAGCCCTGTTTCTTCATGCGCTTCTTGATGGAGAAGAATGCAACTATTGCCAGGGAGAGAGAGGACCCAATCCTTTATATATCATTTAACTCTAATCTGGTACGTCCATCATATACCAATTCAACGCTTAAGATTAATGCTTTAATGCTTTAATGCTTTTAACGGTTTAATGCTTTAATCGGGTCACATTAAGATTTAGAAACTGCAGATTTCTAACATTCTCCCACTTGACCCGACTATTCATAATATTAAGTGTTGAACATCATACTATGATAAATTGCTGAGAGTTATGGCGGTTGTTCACTATTAGTTCAATGCATTTCCTTCCATATACTACAATACCAGCAATCCATCAATTCATACTCATAATTTATATAAAACAGCATAATGGTCCACATAATGTCTTATATCATAATGATTAAACATAATATCTTTATAAGACTTTTTCTTGTTTAAAATTACATAATATACGTACTACTATATTAAAACAAGAGACACATAATTGTATATCAGAAACACATAAAAGAGCTCAGAATGTCACACATCAATTATTATTAATACAACCAAGACCCATTCTTTGAACATGTTCCTTAAATTGTCTTGGTTGTAACCCTTTCGTCAAAAGGTCTGCAATCATAAGTTCTGTCCTGATGTGCATGATTGACACTCTTTGTTTCTGAACCTCATCTTTCACAACAAGATACTTCAGATCTATGTGTTTGGCACCTTTAGAGTACTTGTCGTTCTTTGAGAAAAATACTGCTGCAGAGTTATCACAATAAATTTTCAGCGGCTTGCTAATGGTGTCAACAACCACAAGTCCTGAAATAAAGTTCCGCAACCATAATGCATGAATTGTGGCTTCAAAACATGCCACAAATTCTGCCTCCATAGTGGATGAAGCAACGATAGTCTGTTTCGCACTTTTCCATGATATGGCGCCTTGAGCAAACATAAACAGGTAAGCAAAAGTCGATTTTCTAGTATCGATGCATCCAGCAAAATCTGAATCGCTATATCCAATCACCTCTGATTCATTGGATCTTCTATACATGAGCATGTAATCTTTCGTGCCTTGTAAGTACCTCAAAACTTTCTTTGCAGCTTGCCAATGTTTCCTTCCTGGATTACTTTGATACCTCCCTAACATACCGACTGCAAAGCTGATATCCGGTCTAGTACAGGTTTGAGCATACATTAGGCTACCAACAACAGATGCATATGGAATTGATTCCATTTCCTTTCGTTCAACATCATTCTTAGGACATTGCATGAGATTGAATTTATCACCTTTCTGTACAGGAACTATTCCAGGTGAACACTTACTCATTCCAAATCTCTCTAGAATCCTTTCGACATATCCTTTCTGAGACAATCCCAATATTCCTTATGATCGATCACGGAATATTTCTATTCCAATCACATAGGATGCCTCTCCCATATCTTTCATTTCAAAGTTCGTTGAGAGAAATTCCTTAGTCTCATGCAATATACTTAAATTATTTGCAGCAAGCAAAATGTCATCAACATAAAGGACCAGAAAAATAAACTTGCTCCCACTGATCTTTTGGTATATACAGTGATCAACCGTATTTTCCTTAAAACCAAAAGATGTAATAATGGTATTGAACTTAATATACCATTGTCGGGATGCTTGTTTAAGCCCATATATTGTCTTCTTAAGTTTACACACCAATTGTTCTTTACCTTCTACAGAAAAACCCTCAGGTTGATCCATATAAACATCCTCATCAAGATCTCCATTCAGAAAGGCTGTTTTCACATCCATTTGATGTAACTCCAAATCATAATGAGCTACTAATGCCATTATTATTCTTAGTGAGTCCTTTTTCGAAACAGGAGAAAATATCTCCTTGTAATCAACACCATCTTTCTGAGTGTAACCCTTAGCAACAAGTCTAGCTTTATACCGTTCGATATTACCACTAGAGTCGTGTTTGGTTTTAAAAACCCATTTGCATCCGACTCTTTTACAGCCATGTGGTAACTCAACGAGATCCCAAACTTCATTATGTTGCATGGATTTCATTTCTTCTTTCATGGCATTAATCCATTCCTTTGACTCTTTACTTTCTACATCATGTGAAAACGAAACTGGATCCTTATTGATTCCAATATCATAATCTGATTCTTGCATATAAACCACATAATCATCAGAAATAGCTGACCTACGATTTCTTTGAGGTCTTCTTAATGCTACTTGTTGTGGTTCATGCATATCAGTATTATGTAAGTCATTTCCTTCAGGAAGTACTTCTTCATTTATATGTTGTTCATTATCATCATGCTGTTCTACAACAGCTGGAACAACATTTGGAGTAATAGTAGATGGAGGAACTATTCTAGGCAATGTAACATTTACCCTTGTTTCCTTTATTTCTACTATTTCTCTTCTAGTACTCCCACTGACTTCACCATTCTCAATGAATCTTGCATTACCAGTTTCTACAATTCTTGGACTATGATTAGGACAGTAAAACACATACCCTTTAGATTTCTCAGGGTAACCTAAAAAATACCCACTGATCGTTCGAGAATTTAATTTCTTTTCATCTGGATTATAAATTCTCGCTTCCGCTAGACAACCCCAAACATGCAGGTGTCTTAAGCTAGGTTTCCTGTTAGTCCATAACTCAAAAGGAGTCTTTTGAACAACTTTACTAGGAACCCTATTCAATAAATAGTTAGCGGTTTTGAGAGTATACGACCACAAATTCTTAGGTAGTGTAGAATATGACATCATACTCCTAATCATATCCATTAACGTCCTATTGCGCCTTTCTGCTACACCATTTTGCTGTGGTGTACCTGGCATTGTGTATTGCGCACATATGCCATGACTTTCGAGGAATTTTGCAAATGGACCTGGACACTGGCCTGACTCATTATATTTACCATAATATTCACCACCTCTATCAGACCTTATGATTTTCACCTTTTTATCTAATTGCCTCTCAACTTCCTTTACAAACGTCTCAAGGACATTCACAGATTGAGATTTTTCATGAAGCAAATAGACATAACCATAACGGGAAAAATCGTCAATGAAAGTGATGAAATACTTTTCTCCATTAAAGGCTGGAGTGTCCATAGGTCCGCAAATATCAGTGTGTATTATTTCAAGAAGCTGGCTGCTTCTAGTGGCTCCTTTCTTATTATGTTTGGTTTGTTTACCTTTAATACAATCCACACATAATTCTAGATCACTAAAGTCCAAATTTGACAAAATTTCATTACTTACTAATCTCATCATTCTTTCTTTGGATATATGACCTAGTCGTTTATGCCACAAGAAAGCAGAATTTTCATTCAACCTGCTACGTTTACATCCAACATTATTTACTACATTCAACAAGGAATTCGCATAAGTGTCATTCAGTTTCAATTTATATAAACCATCAATTAGAATACCAGAACCAACATTATCAGTATTCTTATATAAATCAAAACAGCCAGATCCAATCATACATCTAAAACCAGAAATATCCAATTTACTTGTGGAAATAAGGTTTCTAGATAATGAAGGTACATAAAGGGTACTGTATAAGTCTAATACATATCCACTTTCTAGAATTAGACGATAAGTCCCAATGCCTTCAATTGAAGATTTCATTCCGTTTCCCATAAAGAGAAAACGATCTTCATTTGGATTTATGGTTCGGATCGTAAGAAATCCCTGCATATTGTTGGAAACATGAGTTGTAGCACCAGTATCAAGCCACCATTTATTAATAGGAACTTCAACTAAATTTGATTCAAAACATACGAAAGATAGATAACCTGCAAATCAAAAATGAAATAACTATAAGCTCATAACTAACGCGATTCAGATGTAGACATAATAGTATAATATAGCACTCCTTTGGGTAGATACTATCTTATACTTAACATAATTAAATACCAAAACATAAGTAGGTGATAAATATATTCAATTAAATAGAACTGACATCTTTGGATGATCAATATTTATTTAATCAAAATATCTATCAAACCTCATCATGTCAACTAGTTATAGAACAAGACTTTCCTTTGGGTAAGTTCTCAGGTTCTATCATTAGTGACGTCAGTTTTTAATTGGTATTATTCTAACTGGCAATTTCTATCAATAATCATTATGTCACTTATGCACTAAATGATTATTCTGATTTTGACCACTTTGGTGATTAACAAAATCATAAATCTCATGTGCATAAATAATTTATAACACATACCTTATGCAAAACAATCAGTCATAGAGCAATTACTTTTATGCCTAAAATTTCAAACAATTATTTTGGATTTCCATTACTGGAAAGGCATACGAATGCGTCATTCAAACAACAGATTGGACTTTCATTACCGGATCGGGATTCTTTATGCCGGAAACACATGAACGGTTCATTCAAACAACAGATTGGACATGCATTTCCGAAAAGGCATTCTTTATTTCACTGCAAGTGTAACACTGTCAATTACAGCATTTCAACTGTTGAAATTCGTCCATCTTCAACTACGAAACCTTTTAGGACAGATAAAGGCAAATTTTATGCAGCCTTTTGTTTCATTTAAACACTAGCACACTTACAACCTTTTTTACAGAATAAATTTGAATCATTACGCCTTAGACACATACAACACGAACCAAAAAGACGATGCTTAAGGCTAAACATTCCGAAAAGTGTAAATATTTCGCGAGAACGAGACAATACTCAGAAAACTAAACTCTTAAAAACCAAATCCGAATAGCGGCCATAGAGCTGTGCAAATTACGGAAAAAACAAACATGAGAACAAATTGATCACGAATCTTAACCCACGAGGATGAAACACAATATTTTCCATCTTATAACGACTGCGCTCCTTCCGTTTGTGGCAATTCCACTATCCGAAGTCCCTTCGGAAGATGTGGCCGAGTATATGTTGATTGCGTAGACAATCACACGGTTAACTTTTACGATATAGATGGTGGAGACGGTCCCAGAGTGATGGGAGACTTCCTTGGCACAGTAATGGGAGATATGACGGAATCCTCTTACTCCACACAAACCGTGCAAATCGCACAACATATAGGGCATTCCCCACAACCGATTTTTCTAACAGAAATCACGGAAAACGGTTATTTGTTCAGTCTTTCGAATGCATACACAGAGGGATCACTTTATAAGTGCACACAACGACCTAGGGAAATCAATGAAAACATGACGTGGCTAGACTGGGGAGAAACCCATACCCACTACTTATTTCACCGTGGTTCAGGGAACATAAATGAGTCAAGCATTAATTCAAGCTGCATCTGGTATTGTTATCTTGATTAATCCATTTGGATGAAAGCGCTTGAATCAAAAGGCCGACACGCAAATATGGGGTTTATGTGTCACCATAGAGGACAGCGTATTTTCGTCAAGCCATGAACAGATCAATTGCATAGGAAATATTCAGTTATTGATTGGTGGCTCCGATACCAAATGTAAAATATAGCTACTAACAGCCCAAAGATCATCAATACCGAATATTTCACAAACAGGACTTAATATGATCTATTGTTTAAGATGACATACCTTGATTAACAGCGGAAGATGTAATGGCTGCCATCTACTTTGATCTGACTCCTGACTGTTCCTCTTCTTCAGAATTCGGTTTCTCTTTCTAGCCCTGTTTCTTCATGCGCTTCTTGATGGAGAAGAATGCAACTATTGCCAGGGAGATAGAGGACCCAATCCTTTATATATCATTTAACTCTAATCTGGTACGTCCATCATATACCAATTCAACGCTTAAGATTAATGCTTTAATGCTTTAATGCTTTTAACGCTTTTAATGCTTTTAACGCTTTAATGCTTTAATCGGGTCACATTAAGATTTACAAACTGTAAATTTCTAACATTTAATACCTCTAGTCTCTTTCAATTTTCCTAACATTTTTTTCTACATGCAAAGTACATTTTACATGTGTGCGTAACAATAAGGAATGTCCCTACACAAAAGCTCATAGAAACAAAATTCCAATGTTCCGTCTGATGGCTAAAAAATGAATTAGTAAGATGAACTTCCGTTTAATTCCTGGTTTCCTTCTTTCTATCATTGATACACGAACAGCCTCATGAATTATCTAACTACAGGTTTTATCAACGAATTAGTTCGATGAATTCTCTTTTTTAGCTGGAAAGTTTCTTTCTTTTACCTTTTACTTATGAACGAGTATCATGGTTATCTTAAAAAATCGTTGACAATGTAGTTTTTATAATCATTGCACTTCCATGCTATCATGCATGATCTTATGAAATGGATGAAATGGTTCAAACAATGTAGCCGTATGCTATCTCTCTCTCACATATATATATATATATATGCGCGAGTGCGCTTTACGTGTTATCATCCGTGATATTTTGAAATGTTTCCGTTGATGTTGTTTACTTCACGGATCTTTGGAATGTTGCAATCGATTTTGTATACTAAGAGCGTGAAATGTTGCAATCGATTTCGTCTACTTTACAGTTGTATTAAATAATGAACGGTATCTTATTATTTTATGTCTTTGTATAAGTAATCATGTACGCTACTTTATTTCTTAAAAGTCGAAATGTTGCAATCGGTTTTGACGGATTGTTTTATGTCATACATAACGAATATTGTGTATTAATTTATGGTCTAAATAATGAATGGTGTAAGTTTATGGTATTTTTTATTTTTCAACTTCTCAATGATAAAAGATTACAGTATGAATTTACAATGTCAAAACTATGTCTCATCAATTTCCTATTGATCTGTAATAAGATGCATCAATCGCATGTAATAAGATTAGTCTTTTTATTTTTCCTATGCTTATACCGTTATGAATATCAATCACAAAAGTAGAATGAGAACCATTCACAATATTGAAATTGGCATTTTTCCAATTCTCCTAATATTTTTCTCGTGCATAATATCATGAAGAAAAACTATTCTGTTTAAACACGTAATCATGTAATCAGACATGAACATTAGGTTTAGATTAGCAACCTACTTACCAAAAAAATCTTAAAATTGCACTATTTCACCGATTGATTTATACTTTATTTTATTTTTCTATTACTGACAATTTTTCTAGTAACACCTTTTACCTTTATATTCTTTTTCTATTAGTGATCGATTTCTTTAATTTTTTTTTCCTATAAACGTACTTTAGACCATACATTTGATGAAAAAAATTAAAATCGATCGATTATTTTGATAAACTCACATATAAACTTGTATCAATAAAACAGATTGTGCATAAACAAATGAAGAATATCTTACTAGATAACTGAAATAACAAAGACTAATGAAGAATATCTTACTAGATATCAAAAGTAAGAAAGACTAAACCAAGGAGAGTAAGCGCATGAATCCACACATAAATCGCAAAGGAGATTGATTCAGGAATTTATGAATAGTGATGCAAGTTCGATGGCACTTAAAGCCTTTGCAAAGTTTGAGACCATGACTTTTCATGCTTCTTAATTATCTATGAATAAAAAGTTACGCGAAGCTCACCCTACCTTTCAAATCTATCCAAGACATTTATGAGAAGCCGACTGCAATTTTCAAGTCTATTGAAGAGAGGCTTGCTTCGTAAAATGCATCGGAAATGAAGGATTTGGTATGCGAATATTTTTTTCCCGAGAGTCCTAAACAATTTTAATGTCCATGGAGTGAATGGTCCCCAAGTATGAAATAAAATCTATAATTTGAAAATCGAATTTTTGGATTCCCAAATAAAAGAGAAAAAAAATAAAAAATAAAAATTGAGAATCAATTTTCGCATTTACCTCTAAAAGTCTGAGTTTTCTTTGGATACAGGTAACTCAAAATGAAAAAAAAAAAAAAAAACACAGTTGCCCAACCTTGAAAGATAGGAAATTTACCCCACTAAATAGGTGGTGGAGTCATTACTGTTGGGAGCAACAAAATAGGCAGTGGAGTCATTATTATTGGGAGTAATAATTTATGATAAATATCAAATTTTTTATTTAATAATACATATTATATTATTAAAATAAATGAAAATAAATAAAATTGGATTAAATTAGCACAATTATATAAATAAATTTGTGTCTATAGATATTAATCTATAATAAATATCAAATACTTATTCAATGATACTTTTTACATTGCTAAAATTGAAAAAAAAATGGAAAAATAACTAAATTATATCTTTATTTTAAACTAAGGTTATTATTATATATATGTGTTAAACATAAATACATTTTAAAAACATGGAACACTATTCTTAATTATGGAAATTTATTCTCACATTAAAATCGACATGTCTATTTACCATGGGCCAACACTATGCTTTATCAATACCACGTATCTAGAAAAACATAATTGAAAGAGAAATAATGACATATTTGTTCAGAGATAAATCTCAACATACAATATTCTATAAAGGTTAAATACCTACCATAAAACTAACAATAATTGATAATTAAATAAAATTAATAATGATTGATAATTAAATTGATATATTAGAACTGCTATTTCAAAATAGACATGCTTTTTACAATAATTCTAGTTTTATTTTATTTTATTATTACTAATTGTAAAAGGAATTAATACATAAATTATATATATGTTGTAATAATATTCTTAATAATAAATACTGACCCAAATTTTATTTTGAAGTTTGTTAAATGGGGTAGTATCATGGCTTATCAATACTACATATCCAAAAAATCAAATCATAACTCATTTTATAGGAAACTTGTTCAATTGTTCACATGCCATTTTTTTTAATTAATCAATTTAATTAAAAAACAAAAATGACCAGAAAACTCAATATTTGATTTGGGTATCTTATTACAAATATCTAAATTAACTCTATACCATCCATCTAATAATTATTCATAAAAAGATATTCCAAACTAACATACATATTTATATAATTAAATAATATATAATGCCATGATATATCTTAAATAATTTTAATATATATATAAAATGAATTTTGATATAGTATTTATATTTTAATGTATATTAATGGTTGAAAGCTATATTATTTGTCCATAGTTTTATTCAGTATACCTAATATTAAATTTGATAATATCCAGTATTTTTATATAGGTTTTAAATAATATCATCGTATATAAATTTAATATATTTTTTATACGTTAATTAATAAATATATTAATATTAATATTAACTTATTATTTTGATTTTAATATATATATTAATGATTTATTAGTGGCTATAATTTTATTAATAATTTTATTTTAGTTACTATAATATTAATAGTTATTAGCCTCTGTTTGGTAGAACTTTAGTAATTGGTTTTTGTGCTTTTTTTTTTTCAAAGAAAAAAAACCATCATAGATTTATATTAAGAAAATATAAAGATCTTCAATACATATCATGTTTGGATTGAGGCATAAAAATGCCCAGCAACCTTTGCAAAAAATAGATACAGATAGTCCATTGAGGCGTAAAAAACCCCATCAACCTTTGCACAAAATAGATACAGATAGTCTGAATCTTATCAAATCTGAAATAAGAAAAACATATACTTCACTTCTACAAACCCTGCTTGTCCAAAATTGCAACAGAACATACGTTCACTTGAAGAAACAGCCCCATTAGAAGATTACATGCGATATCACATAAAGAAAATGGGGCAGACGACCCAGCCTTGGAAAAGAGAACCCAAAAGACTTGATACTGGAGATCTGAAAGGAGAAACCATCTTGCAGGAGCAAAGACCCACAGCATCATATAGCAGGCATATTTGGCAAAGAGTCATTCTGATGAAAGGAATCATGGCATGCCAGAATACGCTGAAGAATTGCATGGAGGGGTTCCTTAGAACCTTGGAAAATTTGTGCGTTTCTCCAGTTCCACAAGAACCAACATGTAATGATGAACAGCGATCTCCAAGATGAGGATTGTCTACTCCACCACATAAAACCTTCCTGAACAGAAGAAAAGATGATGTAAGGAAAACCAAAATATAAAGACAGATCATACCAGATATAAAGGGACGAGGCACACTGAAAAAACATATGCAGATTTGTTTCCGCATCATTTTGGCACATGGAACATCTGCTCGGACCCTGCCAGTTTTTCCTTTGAAGAACCTCCCATGTGAGATTTTTGTTCCCAAATAACAGCCAAGAGAATATAATCATTTTAAGTGGACATGCAGCCTTCCAAAGACAGGGAGGGAAATGCGAATGAGGACTCCCAGCGATAACAGAGATCATTTCTGCATAAATATGCTTTACGCTCACAGGCAGATTTGGTTTTTGGAGAGACCATACCAGGCAATCCTTTGATCCAGATCGTGTGATCCCCATACTATCAAGTCTCGCTTTTACCGAATGCCAAAGAGGGAGCATCGAATGGGGCAGATGCAGATCCTCCCCATCCTTCCAAACCGGGGAAGAACCAGACCAGTCTTTTATCAGCTTGTCCCATGTGAAGCATCCCAGCCTATGAAGATTGTGAATCAACGGAGAGGGGAACGAGAACTCCCGGGCAGATGAAATAGAATCATAACCAATAAATATGCTAGTTCCGGAACAGAGTTTCCATCGAAGATTTTTCATGAAAAAAAGATGGACCTTCCTGAGACTTTGCCATATCATCGATCCACTCCTGATGCCAATGGACCGCCTCCTGTACCAGAATTCTATGCTCTTGCCTTTTAAATATTTCACCTTTATAATCTTACTCCATGGCCCATTGCCAAAAATACCTCTATAGAGAGACTTACAGAGGAGGGCTTTCCCAAATGTGCGCATGTCTAAAAGGCCCCATCCACCAGCCCTTTTTGGTTTTGATATAGAAGCCATCTTGACAAGATGAATTTTGTTCTGATATGTATGTCCTCCCCAGAGGAAATTAGCAGCCAATCTGTTCATTCGTTTTATAATACTGGCAGGGAGAAAGAAGATATGAGCCCAATAGACTGAAAGTTGGGAAAGGACAGCCAGTACTAATATGAATCTGCCAGCTAGAGAGAGAAATTTAAACTCCCATCCTGAAATCTTTTAAAAAACCGGTCCAGTAACCATTGTCAGTCCCCTTTTGAGTATCCTTTTGCCTTTAAAGCAAAGCCCAAGTATTTAGACCCTTGCTTAATTGAAAAAGGAGCAATGCCCATCAGATCAGATATCCAGTGAACGATATCCATGTTTGCATCATTGTGAAACAAAGAGGATTTTTCCTTATTGATAAACAAACCTGTAGCTTTCTGAAATTTTGAAAGAATGTCATTTATGCATGCCCAGGATACCCTACAGAGCATAGCAAAAATGAGGACATCATCAACAAAGAGATTGTGAGAAATGGAAATATCCTTACAAATCTTTACCGGGCGACATCTCTTGTCCTCAACTGCTTTATTTATCTGCAGACTGAGAGAGTTCATTACCAGAATGAAGAGCAGTGGGGAAAGGGGACATCCCTGTCGGAGTCCTCTCTCCGCTTGGAAGAAAGACGAGGGAATTCCATTTACAATCACTGAATATCTTACGTTCTCAACACAGGACATGACCCAATTGACGCTTTGTGACTTCAGTCCTATCTTAGCCAGCAGAATTCTTAAAAAGCCCCAATCTACACAATCATAAGCTTTTTGCAAGTCAATCTTGAGGATAGCCGCATCCATATTCTTTGACAGCATTGTAAACAAACTTTCCTGTGTCATGGCAACCGCATCCAAGATGATACGGCCCTTTAAGAACGCATGTTGGTCCCCAGTAATGAAGGAATTTAGAATAGGCTTCATTCTCTCCGCAATGATTTTTGAGATTAATTTGAACATAATGTTGCAGAGCGAGATAGGCCTAAAGTCGTGAAAGGATTCAGACTTGTTCTTTTTTGGAATTAGCGCTATGAAAGTTGAGGAAGTAGCCGAATGAATGCTTCCGGACATCCGGGATGCTTCAACCATCCGCAACAGGTCTGTTTTGAAAAGGTCAAAGAAGTGAGAGAAAAATTCGATTGGCCATCCGTCCGGCCCCGGACTTTTATCCTTTTTAAAAGATTTGATAGCCTTTAAAAGTTCTTCTTCAGAGATTGGCTTTATGAAATCTTCATTTGCAGCGTCATCAAACATTTCCGGCACCGGCTCAATGCCCCATAGGGCATCTTGAATGAGGACCTCCCTTCTACTATATTGATTTTGGAAAAATCTCACAGCCTCCATCGATATCTCATGCTATGATAAGAAAACATTACCCTTTTCATCTTTAATGCTCCAAATAGAGTTTTTTTCTCTTCTTGCACTTGCATACTTGTGGAAGAATCTCGTATTTTTGTCCCCCTCTTTGAGCCAGATGGCTCTTGTTACACTAAAATTTGTCACCATGACTATCTACAGTCAGTATGGCTCTATCAACTGTCATACTATCCTCCTTGGCAAGTCTCATGCATCTGCTCCTCATGTCAAACTCCAAGAAAGAGAGAAAGTCCTTAAAAAGTCAAATAACTCTGGTTACGCAGTTTCTCTTAGCCTTACCTGCGTGTACGCACCCCAAGTTCACAATACCTGCGTACTTGTACGCTCTGTCTGTAAAGGGGTGGGTGCGTACTCCTGTAAAGGTCAGAAGGCGCAAGTTTCACTTCAAAAAAGTTACTTGTGGTCATTTCTAGAGCATTCTAGAAGTTTGTTTGACGTGTATTGAGCGCCTGCAGATGGTTCATGTATCCCTATGAAAGAGGAACTTATCCCATCAAGAGGGGAGCTATCCCATTCAAAGAGGGGTTTATCCCATTGATGGTGGACCTGATTAACTTCCTCTAAAGCACTATAAATACAGGCATTGGGCTAGAGGGAGGGGAGGTTGAAAGCTGAACATTCCTAAGGGTAGATGCTGCTAGAATTAGGACTCCCTTATAGAGCTTGAGAGGAGAGATTCCCATCCTTTCCTAGCCTTATTTGGAAGTGGGTGAGCTAATCAAAGTAAAGGAGAACTCTTGCTGGACCCTGGGAGGGACCTGCACAACACCAAGGCTCAGGTTGTAATGGTTTCTTTTGTTTCCACTTAATACAATAAACTCATTTTTCTCAACAGATTGTTATACATGATTTGTTTCATATACTCCTTGGTCTGTATGATGAATATGTTTTATTTTATAAGTTATTCAGGTGCTATGTAATCGTTTGCTTGTTAGTGAATGCAGGTTTCGAAGAGAAGGAGGAGCTCATCCGGATCGGCGAGGCTGGACTACTACAAAGCGTTGGACTAAAGGTATGTTATAAACACCTGATTACTTGTATTCTAAATGCATATTTAGAGAAAGGTAGTGTTTAATTGTCTTGTTTGTCACTAGAAAGCCTTAGCTTCTAGGGAGGTCAGTTTTTTCCGCAAAATTAACTCTTTCCGCATGAAAAAATGGCAAGCATACTGGGGAACTCCATTGATGTGAATGATTTTTCCTTTGTGTGAAACTTTGATTTGAGAAAAGTCGTTTGTTTTCTGGTTTTTGGCTGTTTGACTGTGCATTTGGGTGGGATAGCTTAGGGTTAAATTAGATTTTAGTTTTTCTTGGTTTTGCTAGAAGTACGCAGCCTCTGCGTTGAGCACAGTGCGTACCTGTACGCACTGCAGCTTTGTACACAGAGCGTACACGCACCTGTGCAAACAGGTTGTCTGCGTACCCTGTCAAAATTGAGAAAATTTCAATTTTCTCCTTTTTGCCTCTTAGATTTGTTTTTAATTTGTTTTTTCTGCCCAGATCCACTGGTTACCTGTCAGAAGTCTTCACCTAAGCTTGTTTCATTAGTGTCAAGGGTTTTAGTGAAATTCATAGAAATTTTAGCCCTGGGGTTTGATTTTTGCATTGGTCCTGTAGTGACTTTGGCTTTAGAAGTTGTAAAACCTTGGATCTCCCTGGTCTTTTCAGTCTTCTTAGGAGTCGGACCTTTCATAAAATCCACCTGTGTGAGAAACCTACCTTTGTGTTGTCTCTTTGCGGAATTTCGAGAAAGCTTGCTGGTTAAAGTTGTGAATTTCATTCTTAAGAAAAAGAGCAAAAGATTTTGATTTTTGTTTTTGACTGGTTTTTGATTCTGCATTAACTAGTCCTTCGTTAAATCATGACTGAGTAAAACATCCTGGAATCATACTTAGTAGGTTTTGGCCTCATTAGATTTGCTTTTAGGTGATTTTCTCTTAGATTTGCTTTTAGGAAAACTTGTTTTGATTGTCATAGATTTTTAAAAGTTGATTTTTGATTTTTATATGCTTTGTTAAGTAGGAAAAAAATCCAAAAAATCTCTTTTGAAGAAAAGTTTGCTTTAGTAGCATTTGAGTCTTTGAAAAGAAAAGGAATTTTCGTTAAATAGTTAGTGGTCATGTGTTGTATGCCTTGGAAAAGATAAAGAGATTGTTTCTTTGATTTTCATTGCCAAGAAAGTTGTCTTTATATCAATTTTGCATTCTCCAACTCTCTTAGCTAGGGAATTCATTGAAAAAGAAAATTAGTATAAATCATCCTAAGTGCATCTTTTTAGTGGATTTGAGTCGAGTCTACACACCATCAGTTTCATCTCCGCTACCTTTTTTCCTAAAGAAAAGCCATAAAAATTAACGCTTAAAGTAAAATCAACTTAGTAACTTTTTATTTACTAGGGCTCTGAAACACCAATATAGATCAGGCTAGTGTCTTGGAGTAGGAGAGTAATTAACTCTCCAAGACAGTAAAACCAAACAAGTAGCTCATCTTGTGGTAGGATAAATCCAACTGTTTCATTTGTACTCTAGGAAAGCTCCTCTAAAAGGAGAAGCACGAGACCGTGTCCGAACCAGTGAGGGGATCAATCCTCCTTCATTGGGAAAGACGCCAGATACACACGTACTACAAACGGTAAACTCAGATTATTGTCGAGGAGCCTGGGGTCACTTGTCGGTAAACCTTGGATTATTGTCAAGGAGCCGGCAAGGGGATTGAGCTTGTTACTCTGCCTTTGCGTGCTATCGGGTCGTAGACTGTTCCCCCAGGTATATTTGTTGCTGTTGGTAACCTTAGTGACCATTATCTTTAGGATTCTACCCGAGGTGACGGTGGAGGGAAGATCCCACTATACCTGGAGCAGACGTCGGCTAGACTCACTTGGATTTTCCGGGGGGTTCACTTCACTCGAGACGGTTAAAGGGGAGGAACTTGTGCCGGTCTATTCATTAAGCAGGTTGCCGGGGTAACTGTTCCACCCACCACTTCTGTACTGAATTCGGCGATGTTGGGTTTCATCACCAACTAGTGTTTTCGGTCCGGAAGGCTACTGTTTGTGTATGGTTTGACACCCTAGATTCTTTAGGCGTGTGATTCTAATTTGTTTGGTTCTTTAGAGACTTTAGGCGGTTTGCTTTGAGATTTTACTTTGTTTACGTGTGCAGTAGTTAAAAGTTTTTAACTGTGGCTGAATTACCGAGACAGTCCCGTAGACTTCGGGGCCAGTCTCCTGAGATTGTTATCGTGGCCGATTTGTTGAGGAAGTCCCGTAGACTTCGGGGCGAACCTCCTGAAGACGTCCCAGGTCATTACGAAGGTTTGAAAGTCCTTGTAACTCCTAGTGGCAGTAAAGTATGTTCACCTAAAGAAGGAGAGTCGTCGTTGGTAGTCCATCCAGATTACCAAGGTCTAGAAACAGGTTATAATCCCGAAGCTATTGCAGTTTCCGAGCTTGCTGGTAGTTTTTCATCTACTAGTGATATAGGCGAAGAACCTGAAATCTCTGAACCTGTTACTCCAAGTTCTAGTGCTCCTGATTCACCAAGGGTAGAAAGAGTCATCACCGAAAATCTTCCTTCTGGTTTGATAGCTATTGAAGAACTTGCTCCAGAAGAAGAAATAGGAGTCCCTATCCCTGAAGATCAACTTACTATTGATCTAAGGGAGCGTGAATCCATTTTTACAGTCCTCCTAGAAGTACTACTTGGTATCTTTCGTTAACTAATTTTTTGGACAACTCAGGGTCAAGTTTTTCTCCACCTCGTACTCCTTATCCACCCGGAGGTATTTATACTCCTGTAAATATGTCTGGTCAGTCGTCCGTGTTCACTCAATCTCCTGAATCTTTCTTGTACGGCGGTCCTTCTGTTCCCTCTGGGTATCAGTCACTTTCTGGTACTTTTGCGGGAGCATCTCCTCAACCCATTGAACATGGGTTATTAACTGGAAACAATGGTAATAAACCGTTGGGTGTAGGAGACATTTATATGATGTCAGGTTCAATTCACGGTTCTCAACCTCAAGGTGGCCAGTTACCGCCTGGGTGGCAGCCTCAATTAACACCTGGGGGGCAGCCTCAAGGTACACAAATTGTGTGTGGGGGCAACCTCAAGGACAGTATATACCCATAGTGCAATACATTCCTCAAGGTCAACCCCAGCCTCAATATGTACCCCAAGGTCAACCTCAGTATCAATTTATACCTCAAGGTCAACCCCAGTATCAGTACTTACCTCAAGGGTATCTACCCCAAGGTCAGTACTCGAGTCAAGGTTATCAACCACCCCAAGGTCAATCGTATATTCAAGGTATGGGAAATGTACCTTTCAATTATCAATCCTACCCTCAATCCGGTTATGGATCTCAATATCCTCAACCTGTCATGGGTCAATACCCCGGAATGAACATAGTGTGGGATCCATCGCAAGTTCAACAGGTATTGCAGCCAAGTGTACAGTTGTCATCTCAAGCTGGACAACCCTTAGTTTCTGGTTCACCCCAGCAACCAATCCAGTCTAATGTTCAAACTTCTGTACCTTCGATAGTTACTCAGTCGCCCATTGCACCTAGTACTCCATCTCAAACGACTGCTGCAACTACCGCAACATCTGTTCCATCCACCACACTTACTTCTGGAGTATCGACAGCTCCGGTTTCTACTGTCTCTGCAACTACTCCTCAGACATCTTTACCATTGTCTGGATCCACGATTCAAACTACAGTTCAGATGCCTGTAGGACAACCTGGTTTAAGTACAGTTGTCACTAGTCAACCACAATTCACTTATCAACCGTACCAGGGACAGTACCAATACGGACCTACTGTCCAGCAGCCAGTTTACCAGTATCAACCGTATCCTGGGTACACTTATCAACAACCTCAGCAACCCCAATACGGTCCGGTTAATCCTGGTTTTCCAGGAGGATACAATATCCCGAATGCGATTCCTATTCCAAGTTATCCTGGATATCCTCCTCCTGGGACTGGTCTTCTGACCCAGAGTTTTAAGGATCCTAATCGACAATTACCGTTTATCGCAACTTTGGATTTACCAGACTTGTCGCGCCTAACGAACGATCCAATAAATTATCTTCCGTTTTGGCCGCCAATGCCAAAAAAGTTGCCCAGTGACATACCCAAGTTCGAAGGTAAGTCTGGAGAGGATCCGTCAAATCATGTGATGACTTACCACCTCTGGTGTGCCTCAAATTCCATCTCGGATGATTCGATCCACTTACGTCTTTTCCAGCGTACGCTCATTGGTCTCGCGGCCAAGTGGTACATTGAGTTACCACGGGCCTCTTTTTATAATTTTAGTCAGTTAGCTACCTCGTTCTTAACTCATTTTCAGTTGCC
Organism: Pinus tabuliformis; assembly: GCA_031772625.1. Taxonomy (NCBI): domain Eukaryota; kingdom Viridiplantae; phylum Streptophyta; class Pinopsida; order Pinales; family Pinaceae; genus Pinus; species Pinus tabuliformis. The sequence goes on along the minus strand of CM062814.1, from coordinate 659,064,388 downwards.
GGTCAGATATGATAATGGCACGGAGTTACTAACTTCATTAAAACAATCGACGTCTACCTATATTTCTGATCATATTCATGAGTGGAGACGTCGAAGGCGATTAGTGAAAGTTTTTATCCCGGACCAAATCTTAGCTTAATGGTTTGTTAAATCATTATTACTGAAGATTACTGAAGATGTAGCTAAGGCCAGCGTAGTTACTGAGGAGCAAGTGATTGCTCAAGCACAATACCTTGACTTAGTTTACACTCAGTCAGGTATGTTACACGAAAAGATCCCAGATCTTCCAAAGTCAAATCAAATCGCTGCTGCTCCTTCGGGATATCATGTTGCTGATGGCATGATTGGTACGGTGAATACTAAAAGCAAGAAGAAGTCTTCAAATAATTCTTCGCCCATTATAACCTTACCAGACTCCCCGACAGGAGAATCTTCTGCTGAAGTTTCCGCTGATATTCACGCTGTAGAGTCATCTATGGCTAAATCAAAAAACGGTGGAAAGAAGAAAGGTAAAAAGAATAATAAAGCAGACAAGACTCCAAAGGAGAAAACAGAAAAGTCGGAAATCAATGACGAAAAGCGCAAACCTCGATATCCTTGTCTTATTTGTGAAGAGGATCATTTTACAAGAGATTGCCCTCATTGGGCCGAGGTTGTGAAAATCGTCAAGGGTTCCCCAACTCCTGCTGTTTTGAAAGATCCATTTCCAAAGCAGGAGAGTAAGATGATAGGTTCTTCCTCGAGTCCAGTGAAGAACCCATATTGATGATGTCTCATGTAAGGATTGCGACTCGATCGCAAGATTATGGTAGTAAAAGTCTTGTTGATGGATCGAAAGAAGCAGAATCTTCTCATTCAAATCCATCAACCTCAGCTCCCGGTTCCGATCCACTACAGATCGAGAAAACTAACCCTGACTTAGTAATCAAACCGCCCGCCAAGGGTGTACTTCGAAGGTCTGCTTTCAATCCACATGCGAGAGCGGCCCAGAATTACAACATTGTTGAGGATTTAGCTGTTTCACCCTCAGCAATGTTGGCTTTAGAAGTGCTGCAATCATGCCTAGCACAACGAAAATTACTTTTGTCGGCTATAGGAGTTGTTGATGTTCAGGACCCGAACCTAATAATCTTTGATCTAGAAAATAGTACACCGTGTTTGCCTCATCAGATGGCTTTCCAGATCCCAGTGATAGTAAAAAACAGGCCTATTCATCGGACTGTAATTGATGAGGGAGCTTCCACGTGTATTATGTCGATACAGTGTTGGAATCGCTTGGTTCTCCGTCACTAAATCAATCCCCGACCATTCTTAAGGCCTTTGATGGCTGTGGGTTCCATCCGTTTGGCATTCTACAGGATTTTCCTATAGGGGTTGAAGGAAAAACTGTTAGTCTGGATGTGGAGGTGGTTGATGCCCCTCTAGACTACAACCTTCTTTTGGGTCGAAGTTGGTCTTACGCTATGACAGCGGTCGTTTCATCGGTCTTCATAGTAATAAAGTTTCCACATAATGGAAAGATCGTAACCATAGACCAGCTGGCTTACTTTTCATCCGACCCAGCCTCTTCAGAGAGTATCCAGCATGTCGGTAAAACGACTATCCCTTATAAGGATATTGGCGTAGGATTAGTTAAAGATGCCAGTTTACTGGGAACTTTTCCTTTTCCTCCAATCAATGCCGTGTCTTCGTTTGCATCTATTCATATGATTACTTCAGACACCATTGTTTATGACGATCTTTGGATCGTTCCTTCTGAATCTGAGATAGACTCATTTGGTGATGCAATGCCTTTGAGTCCATATGAAATTGCCTATGAAGCCGTGTAGTCTTTTACCGACCCGAGTTCAACCAAAATCGACCAAATGAATGTGGTCCGTGAGGAATCACTTTTCACCTCAACCTCAGAGTTAATAGCGTTTCCCGAAGTTGTGTCATCTGACGAACAACTTTGCGAAGTTCTGTGCGTAGACGATTTACCCTGGGAAGATCTCCATCATAGATCTTCGTTTTTACCTGAGGATGATCATTTTGAAAACGATTTCTCATCAATCTTTACAGCTGAATATGTCAAAGAAGCTCAGAGTCCAATGAAACATCCTAATTCAGAGCTGAATTTGGGAAACATCTCTCTCACTATTCCCATTGACATTTCAGTCAAGCCCAGAATTGTTGAGCACATTCATATAGGTGCCTCGTGTTCAGATGACGAAATTCAGACATACAAGGCCCTATTTCAAGAATTTCGCGACGTGTTTGCCTGGTCCTACGAGGAAATGCCAGGAATTGATCCCGCGATTGTTGTCCATGAGATCAAGACTTACCCAGATGCTAAACCCGTCCGGCAATGTTTGCGTCAGATTCACCCACGAAAAGCGACTGCGATTAAAGAATAAGTTGAGAAGCTGTTGAAAGCAGGTTTCATTTATCCGATCCCATTAACGGATTGGGTATCAAATATTGTTCCGGTTAACAAAAAATAGGGAACAATAAGAATATGCATCGACTGTAGGGATATCAATCATGCTTGTCCCAAGGACAACTATCCAACACCCTATATCGATCAAATAATTGATGATTGTGCCGGCAGTGAAATATTTTCCTTTATGGACGGTTTTTCTGGTTACAATCAAATCAATATTCTACCTGCCGATCAACCAAAAACGGCTTTCATTTGTCCATGGGGGACATTTGCTTATTGCAAATTACCTTTTGGGCTGAAGAATGCCGAAGCCACTTTTCAAAGGGCGATGTCTTATGCATTTCATGACATCAAACACATTGTGCAACCATATCTCGATGATTTTCCCGCTCATTCATTACATCGAGCTGATCACCTTGTCCATTTACGAGCAATTTTCATGAGGTGTAGGCATTATCGTATACGGTTGAACCCACACAAATGTGTCTTCTGTATAGAAGTGGGACGGTTGCTTGGATTTGTCGTTTCAAAAGCCGGCATTCACGTCGATCCCTCGAAGGTAGAAGCTATCATCAAATTGCCTCCTCCTTCGAGTCTTCGCCAACTCCAAAGTTTGCAGGGGAAAGCAAACTTTTTACGCTGATTTATTCCTAACTACGCCGAGATTACCAAGGGTTTTACCCGGTTGTTGAAACAGAACGCTCAATTCTCTTGGGATGAGATAGCTCAGAAATCTTTCGATGTGCTCAAGCACGCCTTGACCCATGCATCGTTGCTGCATCCTCCCAACTACCACCAGGACTATTTTTTGTACCTCGCCGCTGCCCATTCCACCATTGGCATGGTCTTAGTTCAGGAAGACGAATTCGGAACGGAACATGTGATATATTACCTTAGTCGGACATTAAATCCAACCGAGCTAAAATACTCACATGTGGAGAAATTGGCATTTGCAGCCATTCAAGCTGTCCAACGTTTTCGTCACTACATTCTACTCCGTAAAACTACAGTTATTTCGGATTGCAACCCTATGATCTACATTTTAACTAAACAATTGCTAGGGGGCAAGTACTCTAAATGGATTGTTATTCTGCAGGAGTTTGACTTGGAATTTGAAAAATCTAAGTCTAAGAAATCTTTAGTTTTTGCCGAGTTAATGTGTGACTTCCCGCGTGCTGACACGGAAACTGTGGCAGAGGAACCCATTGCGGATGAATCTTTGTTTCTCATAAGCACTTTAGATCCGTGGTATGGGGATATAATCATCTATCTCCAGACCCAATCCTTTCAACCCGAAGTTTCAAAGTCAGAACGTCGGAAAATTCGATTCCAATCCCAACAATACAAAATTATTGGAGATACTCTTTATCGTCGTGGGGCAGACTTGGTTTTTCGACGTTGCTTAACTCACGAATAAGCTGAAAGGGTTTTGAATGACTGTCACTCTGGAGCGTGTGGCGGTCATATGTCTGGGTATGCCACAGCCCAAAAGATATTGCGCGCTGGCTACTTCTGGCCGTCCTTGTTTAAAGACTGTATTATTGCGGTCCAGAAATGCCACAACTGTCAAGTGTTTGATCGCAAGATGCGCGCACCACCTGCTCCTCTCCACCCTATAATTTTCCTTGGTCCTTTTGCCAAATGGGGTATCGATTTTATTACATGTAACCCTCACTCGGCCGGGGGGCATGCGTATATCATCCTTGCGGTTGATTATTTTACTAAGTGGGCCGAGGCGATGCCTACATTCGAGGCAGACGGCAAGACAGCTACAATTTTCGTATTCAATCACATTATTGCTAGGTTTGGTGTCCCACAAGCGATAATCACTGACCATGGGCGCCATTTTCGAAATGTTATGGTGACAGAACTTACAGGCCAGCTTGGTTTGCGTCATGATAGCTCAACTCCTTATTATCCACAAGCGAATGGTCTGGTTGAGTCCATCAACAAAGTTTTAGTTATTATGATCCGACGAATCATTGGTATTCATCGGTCGAATTGGCACAACATGTTATTTTCCGCGCTTTGGGCGTACCAAATCTCAGTGAAAACATCAACAGGGTTCACTCCTTTCCAACTAGTTTATGGTTTGGAAGCTGTGCTGCCCATTGAATGTGAAATCCCATCACTTCAAATGGCTGTCGAATTACTTCCAGCTACTTCCAAAGAGGAGAAGCGTTTATTATACTTAGCTCAATTAGATGAGACTCGACGTGACGCTGCATTGGCAATCGAGACTCACGCAAAACGTATGAAAGCTCAGTATGATTGAAACGTGACCGCTTGAAATTTTTCGGAAGGAGACCTAGTGCTATTATATGATCAAGCTAACGATAAATTAGGTGCTGGAAAAATCGTTCGTATGTGGCATGGGCCCTACATTGCCAAGCGAAAGCTAGCGAAAGGGGCCTATGAGCTGGTAGATTTTGACGGGGACTCTTTGGGTAAACCCAGAAATGGACTTTACCTAAAGAGGTATTATGCTTAAATGATGGGTATGGAGATTTTAGTTAGGTTAGGTTTTTCTTTCTAGCTAGTGTGTTTGTTAGTATAGACAGTATGCTTAGCTTAGAAAGTGTGTTTTTCGTCGTTATTCTGGCTTATCTTGGTTTTACTCTTGATATTGCAGATGTCGACGCCTCTCCAAACGTACATTAGATTCACTGATGGTGCTTGTCGTAGTACACGGAATATCTCTTCCGCAGCTTGGGTTATCTATTCGCCCTCTGACGAGTTAGTTTCTATTCATGGGGTGAGCCTCAGTCAAACAACAAACAACATTGCAGAATACAGTGCAGTGATTGAGTTATTGTCTGAATCTATTTCGTTTGGGATTCGGAGTTTGATAGTGAGGTTAGATTCTGAACTCGTTGTATTACAGCTTAATAGAGTGTATGCCATTAGAAATCTAGTGTTATTAAGGTTATTTTTGAGAGTGCGTCTCTTGGAACGTGAATTTGATTACATTGAATATCAGCATATTCCAAGGTCTTTAAATACATTAGCAGATGCAATTGCTTCTCGAATGTTAGACAGACATTTGCGATAATCATACATGTAAATTTAAAAACATTTCATCGCACATGTTTAACAAGATAAGCCCGTAATAATGATATATATAGATAGGAGTGTGTCAAAAAATACATCGTCTTCGATCATAGGTTGAAAAACACCTTATGATCGGCAAAAATGATAATTACAAAAAACCAAAATGTCACATGTGTCTACAAAAGCGACCATCCAATCACTGGTGATGCTCTCTATACGACACCACTGCACGCGCCACCCTACACAAGAACCTCCTAAAAGGTCCTGGGACTGCGACTACATAGCGCTGAAGCCTGATAGGAATATCGTCTATAGTAGTCTCTGGTATGTCTGCCATAAGATGCTCTAGGTCTTGTTCCAACTCAGCTAAGGTCTCTACGGCCGCGTCCTGTGGGGCCGGTGCCGGTGCAACTGGTACTCTCCTCTCGAAAGGCCGGAGATTGGCTGGACGCCGTGGGCCTACATCTGCATTTTGAAAATTGTCACTGTCAGCTTTGAGACGATATAAAAACAAAAAAAAAAATAGATAATTTAAAAACTTGTGAAAAATGAAGTACCTGTGTCGTCCCATTATTCTCCCGGTGGAAGAATCATGTCCGGATCTCCACGAAAATCAACTCGGGCATAAGGAAAATCATGTATCGAGAAGATCTGGTTCTCCAACCAGTGAAAATACTCCGGTCTAAATCGGACAACCTCCGTGCCCTCGTCAGGATGACGGGCCATAACCGCAACCCATCGCGTCAGCTTAGGCTCTCGGGGAGGCCCAACCTCAACAGTGAGCTGCTGTGGGATCAGCATCGGAACCCTCTCTAGGGCAAAACTCACAACTAAAGGCCCATAACCAAAAGTCTTCAGCTGTCCGTTTTTGGTCCTAGTCAGTTGGCCCTTTAAGTTGGCCAACACAGCATCACACCAGTTGAAAATGGTGCCCCGATAGCAATCAATCGTCATCCGTATCTGGGATCCAGTGGCAATGTGCAAAGCAGCAGCCCCGCAAAGTCTAGTAACTGTAAAGGAAATTACCATAAGTTCAGGTCGGGATATCTTTTTGATCTCTATCCCCTTCTCCTGGTTCTGATTATTGCACCACTCTAGTCGGAGACTAGCAATTGACTGGCCACCCGGCCTAGTCCCAGACAGAGTCAATTGTTCGCCCCTCTTGGGAAAACCAGTGAGAAAGTAAATATCTGAGGGCTCTATCTCGAGCTGGTGCCCTCCAATGTAAAAGCACTGATCCTGAACATTCCACCTTTCAACCAGCCACTCTAGAAAGCGCACCTGGGCCCTCATGCCAGGTATGGCCCAGTATTTGTAAACACTGCATGCCTTCAAAGCATCAATGGAAGGTTGGTGATTAATGGCGGCCAAATCAACATCTTCGTGTTCTCTCTCGCACCAATCAAACATGGTGGGCAATCTACACACCATAAAACATCTGTTAGAGTCCATAAATTTAAAATTTTTTGGTTCATTTTGGAGAAATGGGGGTTTGAAAATCCTTTCCATGGTGTACGCAGCCCGCCTTTAGAGACAGAGCGTGTGTACGCAGGTTCTCTTAAGGCAAGCTGCGTATGCCCGGCATTTTCCCAACTAAGAAAATGTCAGGGTACGCAGGTCACCAGTGGAGCACCTGCGTACCCCGAAAAGCGGACCTTGAAACCCCAAGGCCTCCAAAAAATGAAACTAAAGCTTAAAAACAAATTCTAAACGTATGGAAATACAAGATAGGATGTTGTAGAATACCTGATGAAATGACGTTCGGTTTCGACGGTCGGATTCTCCGCAATGACTACAGGAAGTTTCTTGCCAAAAGCCCTTTTTCTCTCCTCAACAGTAAAATGGTAAAAATGAAATGGTAAAAGCCCATTTTATAGGTTTTTTGAGTAAATAAATGTTAAATTTGTTTATTTTCCACCATGAAAAGGTATTTTTCAAAGTATTTTTATCTATCTTTAAATAGGTATGAGTAATGTGTTGGTTTTTGTGCAGGATAAAGGGTTTTCAGGGAAAATTGTCATTTTTTCACAAACAAAAACATCAGAGTCATCTTTTAAGCCCTTTTCTGACTCCTAAAACATGAAAAGATTGCCGAGCGTTTCTTTTACACTCGTTAAAACGGAATTAAAAGACGGTCCCCTTATAGCTCTTTTCTGACCGTAAAAACAGGAAAAGATTGCCGGGTTTTTGTCATTTCAAATTCGATACTGGAAATAAAACGACGTGTCCTTGATCACTTTTTACTTTTCTGGTCAAAGACACTAACTATGAAAGTACTCCTTGGTCGTAAAAAACCAAGCGGTTCTCTCAAGTATTATTTTATACTTTTTCGGGCCTGGGAGACACAAATTTACGAAAAAGTTCAACCTTGGAGTCTTCTTAAGTTTTTTCAGACTCTCTAAAATTGAAAAACGCTGAGTTTCTCCTATACTGGACTCGTTAAAATTTCACTGTAAAGGACCTGTTCGATTACAAACAGGAACGGACCACTCCTTCTTAGGGTTCGAATCTAAACTAAGTTGGACTCATCCGAAGGATGAGCTTATAATCAAGCATATGTTATCCTCCTCAAGCTTGTAAAAAATAAAGAGGTACTTGCCAGAAATGGTGGGGGAAAAGAGAGAAAAATGAGCCTATTTGTTATCCTTTGTCTCAGAAGAAACCTTATCACCACTCTTGAACACGACACTTTTCATTCACCTGGGTTGGGAAATCCTTTGCCTCACAGTTGATTGAACCACATTGAAAGTCTTCAGCCGGGTATTAACTTTGGGTCAAATGTCACCAAGCCATCTGTTGTGTCGTTATGTGTTCAAGAGGTCACTGCAAATAAACCATTCATCTACAAAATACCTGTCATCCATCTTGACCATCCCTGAGTCAGTCCTTACAGCTACATCTCTTCAACTTGATCTATGATTTCGTGTTGTGGGCTTGCCTACAACGGGTCGCTTTCTATCGACATCAGCACATTATCTAGAGATATGACCTAGAAATCGTCAGTACCTTGAAATCTGCATGCATCAATGGCAGGTTTCTCGCCTTTGACGATGGTTTACATCATTGACTTTCGATCGAAGGATTCCGTGAAATGTTCGACATCAACTCATTCATTCACATCTCATGGATTGTACTGGGTACTTTGAGAACCATTGACATCACTGGTGGTCTCTCTCACACTTGTTAACAGTTTACATCATCGACTGGTAATCAAGTTGTTTCTACCATGTTCGACATCAACTCATTTATTCGCATGGATAGAATCGTACCATTTCGGGAAGTAGAAATGAAGACCCTGGATCTAGTTTCCACCATCCAGGCTGCGAGGAGTTTTGTATTCATTGTATAGTAGAATAACTATAAAGAGATGGCTACGCCCATACTGTGTCTACAAGAGTCTATGATTATGATGTATTGCGAAATCATTCCTATATCAGAGCAGTAGTTAGTTTGTTAGTTAAAGTTTTCAATCTGAGTATGGGAATGCCTACCTCAGCGATGATATGATCTTATATATGTATTTTGTGTTGAATATTTGCAGATTCTGACTGGGCTCTCCACAAGATAATCCTTGAAATGATAAAGTACTTCACCCTTCCTAGATGATATGACACCCTAATCTACTACAGGCTTCGCACTTTAGGGGGCAATCTGTTACACTAAAATTTGTCACCATGACTATCTACAGTCAGTATGGCTCTATCAACTGTCATACTATCCTCCTTGGCAAGTCTCATGCCTCTGCTCCTCATGTCAAACTCCAAGAAAGAGAGAAAGTCCATAAAAAGTCAAATAACTCTGGTTACGCAGTTTCTCTTAGCCTTACCTGCGTGTACGCACCCCAAGTTCACAATACCTACGTACTTGTACGATCTGTCTGTAAAGGGGTGGGTGCGTACTCCTGTAAAGGTCAAAAGGCGCAAGTTTCACTTCAAAAAAGTTACTTGTGGTCATTTCTAGAACATTCTAGAAGTTTGTTTGACGTGTATTGAGCGTCTGCAGATGGTTCATGTATCCCTATGAAAGAGGAACTTATCCCATCAAGAGGGGAGCTATCCCATTCAAAGAGGGGCTTATCCCATTGATGGTGGACCTGATTAACTTCCTCTAAAGCACTATAAATACAGGCATTGGGCCAGAGGGAGGGGAGGTTGAAAGCTGAACATTCCTAAGGGTAGATGCTGCTTGAATTAGGACTCCCTTATAGAGCTTGAGAGGAGAGATTCCCATCCTTTCCTAGCCTTATTTGGAAGTGGGTGAGCTAATCAAAGTAAAGGAGAACTCTTGCTGGACCCTGGGAGGGACCTGCACAACACCAAGGCTCAGGTTGTAATGGTTTCTTTTGTTTCCACTTAATACAATAAACTCATTTTTCTCAACAGATTGTTATACATGATTTGTTTCATATACTCCTTGGTCTGTATGATGAATATGTTTTATTTTATAAGTTATTCAGGTGCTATGTAATCGTTTGCTTGTTAGTGAATGCAGGTTTCGAAGAGAAGGAGGAGCTCATCCGGATCGGCGAGGCTGGACTACTACAAAGCGTTGGACTAAAAGTGTGTTATAAACACCTGATTACTTGTATTCTAAATGCATATTTAGAGAAAGGTAGTGTTTAATTGTCTTGTTTGTCACTAGAAATCCTTAGCTTCTAGGGAGGTCGGTTTTGTCCGCAAAATTGACTCTTTCCGCATGACAACTCTGCTCTTGAGACGCCATGTAGCCTCCTCCTTTAGTAAGATCAAATGTTTCCTTTTCTCCAATTTTCTTATCATGCTTTTCTGTTCTAGAGATAGACTGTTGGGATCAGCCAACTCTAGAAGGGAGTCCAGTTCCTTACGTATATTATTTAACTCCTTTTTATCCATCCTCCTCTTTTGATTTTTCCATTCCTTTGTCACTGACCTCAATCTTTCCATCTTTACACGGAATGGCATAAAAGGTGCCATTTCAGATTCAAGGAGGCTCTTCCATTTTTCAGAGATAAATTCATTGAAGGATGGGTCTTCTAAATGAATCCTATTGAATTTAAAAGGGTAACCAAGTCTGATTACATTTTCACGCCATTTTAGGAGAATGGGTCTATGGTCAGAAGAGTGATCATTCCCGATAGATAATACTGGCATTCCCATTTTCCCAATAATGCTAGCATGTATGATAATTCTATCAATTCTCTTTGCTATGTAGGCCTGCCCAGTCCTGCTATTGTCCCACGTGGGCTTCATTTTATCAGGAGCAATGTCCACCAGATCCCTGTTTAGTAATTCCTTCCTTATTCTGTCAGCCAGAGGGTCAATTTTCCTGCAATTACCCCAACATTCATCAGAACTGAGGGTCAAATTTAAGTCACCGGCTATCAACAGCGATTCGATCTCAAGAATTTGGGATTCAAAAATCCTTTCCCAAAAGGAAAGTCTGTTTTTATATGGAGCATAGACATTTAGCAAGTTGAGTGCAAAAGCTTGACCCCTGATAGATGCTGATATTAAAATTCCTGCACAACACTTGTAGGCTTTTGCCATAATCCAAGCTGGATCCCACAAAACCACAAGACCACCGGACTGACCATTTGCCTCAGTGGCAACCATATACCACGTAGGAAACATTCTCCTAAAGAAAGCTATTGACACATAGCTAGGATGCATGGTCTCTTGTATAAAAATGATCTTTGGATGAGCCGTGTAGAAAATATCTTTTAGCGCATTATACTTCGGGGCTGCGCCCAAGCCCCTGATATTCATAGAAGCGAGAAATGTCATTTAGATGACTCGCCAGCCACACATGCTCTAAGAGGCTGAAACTCCGGTGAATCTAGGACAGGAACTTCCACTAGAGATAAGTTTCTCACACCATGCTCAGTAACTACAGATCTCCCTCTAAAATGACGACTACCACCCTTAGATTTCTTCCTGACTGTGATATTTTTTGCAGATTTTGGACTTATGAAGAGATGGGATGGGCTAGAAGGTTTATGAGTGGTCAGTGGTTCAAGTTCCAGCGATGTCCTATTGAGAAGGCAGTCAATATCGCTATCAAAGTTGTTTGTCGGAGATTCTAAGAGCAAATTATCCAGGGAGGGCATATGACAAAGATCTTTTTCTTTTATCTGTATAGGATCCTTCCCTTTTGGGTCGGCAGGACGATATTTGACAGGTGTCGGAGAAGAGGAGGATATCTGAATAGGGAGAGAGCCAACGACAAAATCCCTTTGATTCATATCAGGGGGGGAGGGAACCGGGATATCCTCTCTGGGTTCTCGAATAGGAGAGCATAAATGAGGCGAGGTAATTGTATCGAAACAACCAAGAGAGTCTTGAAGAGAGTAGCCTAGGTCCAGCTCAGATGGAGGATCATGAGTAGGGAGCTTATGAGACATTTTTTGACCGGGAGCCGAGTGATTTAGATTATCCTGTTGAGAAGTCTCCCGAATGTCCAGGGAATCCGGGGAATACTCCGACTCAAACTTCCTGATATGTTTGACATTAGACTTCTTGATTCTTCGAGAAAATCGATGACTGCAGTTTTTTATCAAGTGTCCAGTCTTATGGCATAAGGAACACCTGAAGGGTATACCCCAAAAGTCTAATCTTTGATGTATTTTGAAGCTACCCCATGCAATCTCCATATGATCGGGATATCCTCCTTTGTACGGCTTCTCTATAAGGATCCAAGCAATTCTCTTATCTTTCTCTCCTGTACACGAGGGGTCTACATAAACAAACTTGCCTATCAAATTCCCAATTTTAGAGAGAGTTCCCTCCGACCATAGTTCCAAAGGCAAGTTCGGAAGTTTCACCCAGATCGGACTGTTTTATGGGGTATTCTTTAATGGATCAAAACCTATATACCATCGAGATAGGGCCAAGAAGATCCTTCCGAAAACCCAGGGATTATTTAGAATGATCTCTAAATCAGATACTTTTAGGAAATGGAAAGAGTACCATTCCTTCATAAGGCGGGAGATGATAGGAGTATACCCAATCAAAGGAGCCCATTTGTCCGACAACCACTTCCTCATGTCCGTATCACCCATTTTAGAGAATTCACCATTATAATAAAATGCTTCAACATCATTGCAGTGCTAAAGAATATCCCCTTTATTTCTTATGACGAACAATAAATAGTGAGAATGGTGAGAAACTTCATAGTAAATGCTCGTTATTATACCAATTGGTGTATGAACAATGTAGAGTATGAGAAGGTACTATATAATAGCATGCACATGAATTTATAATAAGTCTACTTTTTCTGTGACAAACAAGAAAAGCAAATGCCATGGATTCGGGTCATGATAAGGTTAGAGAGACTAGTGTGCGTCTGTCTCTGAAATTGTCTCTGCGTGAGACAATTATTCATATGTAGTTGTAATATGCTATCCGTGAAACCTCTATGTTCGTAAGGTTAGTTAACTTTATTATTGACATAAGACCGATAGTAATAAGCATGAAATAAGAGACATAAATTTTTGTCTAATTAAATGTTAAAAAAACATATCTCTCAATTATAATAAAAAATATTTTATTTCTTGCTAATTTTAAACATTATAATTTTTATTTCTAGCTTATTTCTTGCATATGGTAGGCATTTAACCTTTATAGAATATTGTATGTTGAGATTTATCTTTGAACAAATATGTCATTATTTCTCTTTCAATTATGTTTTTCTAGATACGTGGTATTGATAAAGCATAGTGTTGGCCCATGGTAAATAGACACGTCAATTTTAATGTGAGAATAAATTTCCATAATTAAAAATAGTGTTCCATGTTTTTAAAATGTACTTATGTTTAACACATATGTATAATAATAACCTTAGTTTAAAATAAAGATATAATTTAGTTATTTTTCCATTTTTTTTTCAATTTTAGCAATGTAAAAAGTATCATTGAATAAGTATTTGATATTTATTATAGATTAATATCTATAGACACAAATTTATTTATATGATTGTGCTAATTTAGTCAAATTTTATTTATTTTCATTTATTTTAATAATATAATATGTATTATTAAATAAAAAATTTGATATTTATCATAAATTATCACTCCCAATAATAATGACTCCACTGCCTATTTTGTTGCTCCCAACAATAATGACTGCACCACCTATTTAGTGGGGTAAATTTCCTATCTTTCAAGGTTGGGCAACTGTTTTTTTTTTTTTAATCATTTTGAGTTACCTGTATCCAAAGAAAAGTCAGACTTTTAGAGGTAAATGCGAAAATTGATTCTCAAATTTTATTTTATTTTTCTTTTATTTGGGAATCCAAAAATTCGATTTTCAAATTATAGATTTTATTTCATACTTGGGGACCATTCACTCCATGGACATTAAAATTGTTTAGGACTCTCGGGAAAAAAATATTCGCATACCAAATCCTTCATTTCCGCTGCATTTTACGAAGCAAGCCTCTCTTCAATAGACTTGAAAATTACAGTCGGCTTCTCATAAATGTCTCGGATAGATTTGAAAGGTAGGATGAGCTTCGCGTAACTTTTTATTCATAGATAATTAAGAAGCATGAAAGGTCATGGTCTCAAACTTTGCAAAGGCTTTAAGTGCCATCGAACTTGCATCACTATCCATAAATTCCTGAATCAATCTCCTTTGCGATTTATGTGTGGATTCATGCGCTTACTCTCCTTGGTTTAGTCTTTCTTACTTTTGATATCTAGTAAGATATTCTTCATTAGTCTTTGTTATTTAAGTTATCTAGTAAGATATTCTTCATTTGTTTATGCACAATCTGTTTTATTGATAGAAGTTTATATGTGATTTTATCAAAATAATCGATTGATTTTAATTTTTTTCATCAAATGTATGGTCTAAAGTACGTTTATAGGGAAAAAAAAATTAAAAAAATCGATCACTAATAGAAAAAGAATATAAAGGTAAAAGGTGTTACTAGAAAAATTGTCACTAATAGAAAAATAAAATAAAGTATAAATCAATCGGTGAAATAGTGCAATTTTAAGATTTTTTTGGTAAGTAGGTTTCTAATCTAAACCTAATGTTCATGTCTGATTACATGATTACGTGTTTAAAGAGAATAGTTTTTCTTCATGATATTATGCACGAGAAAAATATTAGGAGAATTGGAAAAATGCCAATTTCAATATTGTGAATGGTTCTCATTCTACTTTTGTGATTGATATTCATAACGGTATAAGCATAGTAAAAATAAAAAGACTAATCTTATTACATGCGATTGATGCATCTTATTACAGATCAATAGGAAATTGATGAGACATAGTTTTGACATTGTAAATTCATACTGTAATCTTTTATCATTGAGGAGTTGAAAAATAAAAAATACCATAAACTTACACCATTCATTATTTAGACCATAAATTAATACACAATATTCGTTATGTATGACATAAAACAATCCGTCAAAACCGATTGCAACATTTCGACTTTTAAGAAATAAAGTAGCGTACATGATTACTTATACAAAGACATAAAATAATAAAATACCGTTCATTATTTAATACAACTGTAAAGTAGACAAAATCGATTGCAACATTTAACGCTCTTAGTAGACAAAATCGATTGCAACATTCCAAAGATCCGTGAAGTAAACAACATCAACGGAAACATTTCAAAATATCACGGATGATAACATGTAAAGCGCACGCACGCGCGCATATATATATATATATATATATGTGTGTGTGAGAGAGATAGCATACGGCTACATTGTTTGAACCATTTCATAAGATCATGCATGATAGCATGGAAGTGCAATGATTATAAAAACTACATTGTCAACGATTTTTTAAGATAACCATGATACTCGTTCATAAGTAAAAGGTAAAAGAAAGAAACTTTCCAGCTAAAAAAAGAGAATTCATCGAAGTAATTCGTTGATAAAACCTGTAGTTAGATAATTCATGAGGCTGTTAGTGCATCAATGATAGAAAGAAGGAAACCGGGAATTAAACGGAAGTTCATCTTACTAATTCATTTTTTAGCCATCAGACGGAACATTGGAATTTTGTTTCTATGAGCTTTTGTGTAGGGACATTCCTTATTGTTACGCACACATGTAAAATGTACTTTGCATGTAGAAAACTTGTTAGGAAAATTGAAAGAGACTAGAGGTATTAAACACAACAAATTACACATTTGATATCATTATTGATAAAAAAATATACAGGACATAAATTACTTACTTTGACACATCTAGATCATGACTATAGCTCATGCATTAGAAACAAAAACATCTAGACTAACTCCTCATAACTTCTAATGACAAATAAACATGACATGGAAGTATTACTTCCAACACCCCCCTTAATGCGTACACGAAAAACATTGGAAACACATATTATAACAATAATATTAATCTATGTTTGTCTCGTATTTATCAACACTTACACGCACTCTTAAATCTCACTAACAACGCTTTTTCTTCACGGCCACATCTTCGAGCTGTCATCAATTTAAAACATAACCGCATCACACTATCTTTGACATACTTTGCAGAATTGACGCTTCTCGACCTCGCAGAGCACGATGGGTCAGTGTTGATACCAAAACATCCTATGGACACACCTCCATCTGTTGAACACATGGTCTTCTATTGTATTCCCTAGTTATCTAGGAAGGCAGTCTAGGCACTAAATGTATTCAGAAGTCCATTATACAAGGTGACCTCCCAAACACATAATCAAATTAACCTATAACCTAATGTTCATGGTTCCACACAAAGACATCAGGTATAATAGATTATACTTAATCAAATTAGTGATATGTTCTTGTGTCACTGCATGCATCAAGAACCACCAATTTGAGAATATTTTAATTTGTTCTATAATTGGTTCTTCATTTGTTTTTTCACACTACATTTGGACAACAACACACTATAATATAATAAAACTGCAACACATACCATTTTTTTATTAGTAATAATAACATAACTACG
This sequence comes from Pinus tabuliformis, assembly GCA_031772625.1. Lineage (NCBI taxonomy): Eukaryota > Viridiplantae > Streptophyta > Pinopsida > Pinales > Pinaceae > Pinus > Pinus tabuliformis. The sequence goes on along the minus strand of CM062814.1, from coordinate 659,047,986 downwards.
CCACCATCTTCAATGTGGATCTTGAACCATAAATCACGCAAAGGTTAAAGCTTCCCGATAGGAAGTACTTGCTCTGCAAGACTGGTTCTTCTACTCTCCTTAACTCTGCAATTACACGAGCGATCCCTATGTTGTGTTATGCCTAACATCACCAACTTCTAGCTGCTTAATCCACGAACCCATACAACATAATATTCGCCATCAGATCTTCGGCCTTGGATCGCACAATTCACAACGAATTCTTGAATATTGGAGCTTCCCACAATCGCTTCTTCCAACAATCTGTTATGGATATGCAGGCACCACATTCACATTTATGTCTATCATGACACAAATACTCTGACACAGATATAAACTTCTTCGATCTCACTACAAATCTACACTTCACGTGCATGACATGCGAATATACACCCGTTCTCCTGTACACAACGATCTGCTATTTGTAGGAATCAATAGTCTCAACAATTTTCCCATGCAGTGTTTTCCAATGTCCTATCCTTCGAGTGGTAGTTAACAAATTCACCCTCACAATAGAGATTTCCATAGTTCTCTTGTCCTCTCTATCAACGCAATAATTATCTGACAACCACGCTTTTTATAGTCTAGACTTGCACTTGGTTTCTCATAAATCCATCTAGCCTCTATTGTCCATAGTGTAACGTACCAACGCCAAATGATATGAAACTCGTGGTGTGTACCAAAGCCAAAAAATATGAAACCCATGGTGGTGGGGCTCATAGCTTCCCCTTGGTCTATACTTGAAATTTGGTTAAATGAGGCACAAATAATCTACCATGATTTACAATTGATCCCTCTAGAACTAGTGACATACAGTTGTGTTGACTCGACCCATCTTGGTTATGGGTTACTGCTTCTAGAGGAATTCCCACCTCAGAATCAGAAAATTAAAGAACCCAAAACAAAACATGCCTCTAACACTTCTTTATTTCCATCAACCACTAAAAAATAGATCTAATTTCTTCACAATCAGAATCTAGTCAATTTCATGCGCAATAGAGATGTACAAATAGAGATCGCAAAGTCTTCATAGATTGCAGTCACATCTCCTCAAGCAATGAATCCCATAGTAAATAAAACACCAATATAAATTTCTAAGCCAATGGATCACACATTGAGTGATCAAATTTATTCTTGCACTCAGAAGAATAAGACACCTTATGTTCATCTATTTTCTTCACACTCAAATCTACAGAATAACAAAAATTCTCGCACAATAAACTATTACATGTACACAATATTATCCCTTCTAAATATACATGATACAATCCCTCTCTTGAGAGAGTGAGGGATGAACCCACTTTGATACCATGTTAAAAAAATTGAGATAGAGCAGAGAGATATTAAACACAAAACAAATCACACGCTCGATATCATTAAGTATCACCACAAGTAGAAATAAATAGGACATAAATTACTGACTTCGACACATCTAGACCATGACTACAACTCATGCATTGGAAAAAACAACGTCTAGACTGACTCCTCGTAACTCCTAATGATAACTAAAAATGACATGGAAGCATGGAAAGTGTAATTATTATAAAAACTACATTTTAAGTGATTTTTCAATGTAACCATCGTAATCATTCATATGTAAAAGGTAAAAGGAATAAACAGTCGAGCTAAAAGAAGATAATTCATCGAACTGATTCGTTCATAAAACCTGCATTTAGATAATTTATGGGGTGGTTCGTTTATCAATGATGCAGGAGCATGTGACTCAGAGGGAAAAATCTTCAAACATATTCCAAAAATCCAAAAAAAAAGTCTACAGGCAAGAGAGTGGGGTCCTTTAGCTAGCAAGTTTTCATGCTTTTCTAGCTTAGAATTGTGATAAAATTAAGAATAAAGATCAAGTTGTAATAAGTGGCTTTATGATAATCTGTAGTAGCTTTATTGCTTTAAATCACTTATGTAAAAGCCATGCTTTTGTAAAGGTCGAGAATGATTTATCTATTATTTATAAATAAGAAACAACGAGACTCTCAGAGGAGGTCGAGCCTGGAAGCATTATCATTTTGCAAAACCTCTCTTTTTTCATCTGAATTAATGACTCTCTGTTAATTGGTATTTTACGCATGTATCAGTTCTAGTTATATTGTTTTCCATGTTTATGAATGGAGATTCAATTGTTGTTTTTCAATTAACTCTTAGTATTAGACCTGTTGCGGAGTTTCCCTTTCATATCGGCAAACGCAGGCTTCTTAAATGCATTGTTAAGTTCGACAGATAAAACTCTGTTTACACAGAGAAATCGTGAGAAATCACTCAGCCGGAGTATAGTTTTGGACCTAAAATCCTATTAGATTTGGTTCATACCCATATCAGGTCCGAACAAATATCACATCGCAGGACCTCAAATGGAGCGGAAGACCATTTAAAGTGCCGAACTCCGATAGCGTGACACTACCAGAGCCGAAACGCTATAGGGAGACTTTAATAAGTTATCGGGTCCGTGATTGTTATCACATCGCATAATCACAAGAGGAGCAGAAGGGGTTATGGAACTGCTGAAGTCTGAAACCCTGATAAGCTCAGACCTGAAACATTATAGAGAAGAGTGAAAAGGGCTGTCGGGTCCGCAAGGACAATCGCATCGCAAACCTAGAGTAAAAGGAACTAGGTATAGATGCATTGGATGTTGCGATAGTGATTTTCGAGAGCATGTGTTATCGCATCGGAGGAAGGAGTTTTTGAAAGCCCGATTATAAACCGTTGATAGTGTTATTTACGGTTATGCAAAGTCTTTGGAAAAGAGTGCCGATAGTGTAATTCCTTTGGAAATTACACCAAAACTATTTGAGAGCCACGACAGTTTTTTTGTAAAGCGCCGATAGTGTACTATATGAATTCCATTCTAAAAGCCCGTCGATGGTGTTTTGTGTAAATCCTTTGGATTTATAGTTTTGACAAGAACAGAAGCTGGTTTATGAACAATAACCAAGGTAGGGGTGATTGGAAAAAAACCCGTGTGACTATCAGTTTTACTGTTAGATGAATGATACGCAACCAGTAGCAGAAAGGGAGATTCAACCTAAAATTGAAGAATTTATAGCTAGATTTGAGAGGTTGTCAATATCTCTTGCACCCAGGCCACCATTAGTGGTATCGGAGCAGCCTGATGACATTGGATTGAATCGCAGAAGTAGGAGAAGGAAAGTTACTATGGCTTTCATATTTGGAAGACGATGAGGACGTGGTGGAAGAGGACGACCTGTTGCAAACGTTGAAGTAATGGAAGCTATGCAACAAATGCAAGCTAGATTGGATGCATTAACAATAGGCAGGAACATATGTGATGGAGATGTTAGTGAACCTGAGACTGAAGCTGCAGAGGAGGAAGCTGTAGCAGTTACTCCTGAGATGAGGTTCTTCCAGTCAGTGTTGAGATCCACAGCCAGGCCAAAGCTAGAGGTATGAATACATGAAGGAGGACTGAATCCAAAAGAATTGATAGAGTGGATTAATGGCATGGAGAAATTCTTCGACTATGAACAAACGGAAGATGAGAAGAAAGTGAAGTTTGTTGTCACCAAGCTAAAAGTCCATGTAGCGCTTTGGTGGGATGGTGTACAGACAGAAAGGAAGAGACTTGGCAAGCAACTAATCAAGAATTGGAGCAGGATGGTAGCAAAGCTAAGAGGTAAGTTTTTGCCAAGTAATTATCAACAAACCTTGTTTAGACAAATGCATAATCTTAGACAGAGATCTTTGACAGTGAAAGTATACACAGAGGAATTCTATAAGGTAAGCATAAGAGCTGGAGAAGCCCAGGATAGAGATGAGAAGGTGGATAGATATATGAATGGTCTTAGGATGGACATTCAAGATGAGATAAGTCTACTATCTCCTAAAACAATAGAGGAAGCTTATCAGATAGCACTGAAAGCTGAAGAAAAACTCATGAGGAAGAAGTCTACCAGAGGGAGAGGTACTTTCCGAGGAAGGGGAAGTCAAGGTGGTAGAGGAAGATATACAGCACCTAAAGATGGAGCTAGCAGCAGCTCAACCTAGCATGCACCCACAGGAGGTGATGCAAGAGGTAGAGGGAGTTTTTCTAGAGGAAGAGGAGGCAGAGGAAGAGGCAGAGAAATAAGGTGTTACAGATGTAACAAGCTAGGACACAAAGCTTTTGAGTGCCCAAAGAATGCAAAAACAAATTAGAGGAATCCAATTGTTGCTCCAATTGAGGGAGAAGCACCAGTGGCAGCAGTGACAGAGGAAGAAAATATACCAGAGAGAGGAGAATCTTTGGTAGTTAATAAAGTTCTACTCAAGCCAACAAAGGAGGTGGTTGGACCATCACAAAGAAAGACTGTATTCAAGACAATGTGTAAAGTCCAAGGGAAATGTTGCCAGATGATCATTGATAGTGGCAGCACTGATAATTTGGTCTCTACAGAAGTGGTGGAGAAATTAAAGTTTAAGACAATAAAACATCCAACACCTGACAAGGTGTCATGGTTGCAAAAGGGACATAAACTGTTGGTGAATGAACAGTGTGAAGTGGAATTTCAGGTGGGCAAGTATAAAGATAAAATTGTTTGTGATTTGATGCCAATGGATGTGTGTCACATATTGCTTGGAAGACCTTGGAAATTTGATAGAGGAGCCATGCATGATGGGAAAAGAAACACCTATAATTTTGGGAAGTATGGTGTCAATCATACGTTGTTGCCTCTGCAAGAAGAAGATGTACCAGGAAAGAAGACTGATCCAAAAACTCTGTTACTTTGAGGAAAAGAATACTTGAAGCAGATTGAAGAGAATGAGGTAAATTTTGTTGTAATTTGCAAGCCCAAGGTAATAATGACTTCTACTAAAATTTCTGATTTACCCATTGAAATTCAAGAAATGTTGAAGAAATATTTTGATATTATTGTTGATGATTTGCCTAATGAATTACCACCCATTAGAAGAATCAACCATCATATAGATTTGATACTTGGAGCAAGTCTACCTAACAAAGGAGCTTACAGAATGACTCCTACAGAAAATGAAGAGGTTAGGGAGCAGGTGAAAGAATTGCTTGACAAAGGGCTCATCAAAGAAAGCTTGAGTCCTTGTGTAGTGCCAACAGTGTTGAGTCCAAGAAATATGGAGGCTAGAGAATATGTACAGATTCAAGATCCATCAATAAAATCACAATCAGGTAAAGATTTCCTTTGCCTAGAATTGAAGATTTAATGGATTTCTTGAGTGGAGCAAAGTATTTTTCAAAGCTAGATCTTAAAAGTGGGTATCATCAGATAAGAATAAGAGAAGGGGATGAGTGGAAAACCGCTTTTAAGAAAAATGAGGGATTGTATGAGTGGATAATCAAAGGAGCATGTGACTTAGAGGGAAAAATATTCAAACATATTCCAAAAATCCCCAAAAAAATCTACAGGCAAGGGAGTGGGGTCCTTTAGCCAGCAAGTTTTCATGCTTTTCTAGCTTAGGATAATGATAAAATTAAGAATAAAGATCAAGTTGTAATAAGTCGCTTTATGATAAGTTGTAGTAGCTTTATTGCTTTAAATCACCTATGTAAAAGCCATGCTTTTGTAAAGGATAATGGCCGAGAAGGCTTTATCTATTATTTATAAATAATAAACAACAAGACTCTCATAGGAGGTCGAGCCTGGAAGCATTATCATTTTGAAAAACCTCTCTTTGTTCATCTGAATTAATGACTCTCTGCTAATTGGTATTTTACGCATGTATCAGTTCTGGTTCTGTTGTTTTCCATGTTTATGAATGGAGATTCAATTGTTGTTTTTCAATTAACTCTTAATATTAGACCCGTTGAGGAGTTTCTCTTTCATATTGGCGAACGCAAGCTTCTTAAATGTATTGTTAAGTCCCGCAGATAAAACTCTATTTACACAGAGAAATCGTGAGAGATCACTTAGCCGGAGTATAGTTTTGGACCTAAAATCCTATTAGATTTGGTTCATACCCATTTCAGGTCTGAACAAATATCTCATTGCAGGACCTCAAATGTAGGAGAAGACCATTTAAAGCGCCGAACTTCGATAGCGCGACACTACCAGAGCCGAAACGCTATAGGGAGACTTTAATAAGTTATCGAGTTTGTGATTGTTATCGCATCACATAATCGCAAGAGGAGCAGAATGGGTTATGGAACTGCCGAAGTCCGAAACCCTGATAAGCTTATACCTGAAACATTATAGAGAAGAGCGGAAAGGGTTGTTGGGTCCGCAAGGATGATCACATCGCAAACCTGGAGCGAAAGGAACTAAGTATAGGTGCATTGGAGGTTGCGATAGCGATTTCTGAGAGCATGTGTTATCGCATCAGAGGAAGGAGTGTTTGAAAGCCCGATTATAAACCGTCGATAGTGTTATTTGTGGTTAACGCAAAGTCTTTGGAAAAGAGCGTCGATAGTGTAATTCCTTTGGAAATTACACCAAGACTATTTGAGAGTCGCGACAGTGTGTTTATAAAGCACCGATAGTGTATTGTATGAATTCCATTATAAAAGCCCGCTGATGGTATTTTGTGTAAATCCTATGGATTTACAGTTCCGACAGGAACAGAGGCCGGTTTGTGAACAATAACCAAGGTAGGGGTGATTAGGAAAAAACCTATGTGACTGTCAGTTTTACTGTTAAATGACTAATATGCAACCAGTAGCAGAAAGGGGAGATTCAACCTAAAATTGAAGGATTTATAGCCAGATTTGAGAGGTTTTCAATATCGCCTGCACCCAGGCCACCAATCATTGATAGAAAGAAGGAAACCATAAATTAAACAGAAGTTCATCTTACTAATTCATTTTTTAACAATTAGATGAAACATTGGAATTTTGTTTCTATCAGTTTTTCTATAGGGACATTTCGTATTTTTACATAGACATGTACAATGCATTTTGCATTTGGAAGAATAAAATGCTTTCACGAGTTTCCCGGCTAGGCAATGTTCAAGAAAATCTAGATGTCATAGTATTTGCCAAAAAAGGTTTAATATACTATAATTCATTTATTTATTTAGGTAAGATGGTGATCATTGAATAAATATTGAATTAATAGTATAAATATAGCGACCTTTGAATAAAAATTACTACAATAGTATATAGATTTGTAAGATCCCATGAACAAGATTTCCCAATTTATGTGATAGAGCTATGTAGCTTGGTTCTATAACAAGTTATACAATAACTCTTGATTAACCTTTGGTGAATCTCTGTAGTAACTATTGTAAGACAACACAAATTCAAAAAAAAATTAACTAGAAGAATGATTATCTAGAAGAATGATCTACATATAAATACATAATGAAAACCTTTGATTCAATTTTCAGGTCTTCGTAGAATATAACAACTTATCACCATATAACACATGAACCCAACCTTAATCCCGAGGATTAGCTGTCTAACATTCACTCCTTAATCCAAAGAGATTTATCAAAATCCAAGAATGAGAGCTAAAAATGCAAAAATGCATCTCAGGCAAGAGCTTAATGTTGCTTAGAAATGATTTTTAAGGATGACGACAAACAAAGGATGGTGTTTTTTAAGATAAAACCAAAAAATATACCCACGTTTGGAAACTTCATAGCATTTCTCGGATCAATAAAAAAATGTCAATTCTAGAACCATCAATGTAGTTCCTCGAACAATTTTGAATCTAGAAGTGCTCGTTCACAAACTACTCCTTCAGAAGCAATTGAGGTCTCTCTGGATACAACTCTGGCTCTGACTGGTACAAGTTGTGGCTTAGGCTCACTTGTGCATTTCTTACTTAAGCTCATTTGACAAACCTTAAAATTTGTAGCAGGCCGTCAATTCCATCAATTCCCATCTTTTCAAATACAAGGTGAGAAGATTAAGCACTCTTTATCCCTACAAGGTCGGTCAATACTATCAAATGTATCCTTTGGTATGACCTTTAAAACTTATTGGTTGTCTTGGACTAATCCCAAGAAGCAATCCATGGAAAATCTACTTTCTCTCCTGTAAAAGTATTCTTTCTGGAACATCTATTTGAATGATGATTGTCTTTTCCACTATTTTCACACAGATGAAGATCAAAACACTCATATTTCACATGTAAAACTCTATAACAACATTGGGATCAATCAATTTTTTTTTGGAACGACACCATCCAGAAATCCATCATTACAAAATTGTATAGGTTTAGAAAAAACAAAACTATGAAAGATACATCCAAAACGTCCTTATTATATCCCAAAGCAATTTTATTTTTCTTATGTACAATTTCTTCCCATGATCTTATATAGGTTTTGGGAATTGTAAGATTCACAATTGTTTGCAAACAACTCTTGCATACCCTTGCATGAACAAGAATTTCCACTACATCCAAATTTTCTCCTAAAATGGCTTCATTACTCTTTGATTGTTGTTTGGAATTAATATTTTCTCATTGTAATTGAGACACAATCTAGAGAAATTCACTTGTCTCCAATGCATCATGTTAGTGGATTTTGATATCAACGAGGCTTACATTGCTAATATTTACAATTTCATCAACACTAAAAGTAATGTGATTGTTTAAGATTTCTGTTATATTTTTTATTTGAGCCATTATAGTCAATCTTCGATGTTTGGATACCATTGCGAATGCACCAGTTTACAAAGAAAATTAAACAAGTAAAAGCGCACCAATATTAAGTGCTCAAAACAAAAAAAAATTGACATCAATACAATGTACAATAATCACAAGCATCATTTGCATTATGCAATCTACAGATCAATAGAAATTTCCACAACATATTGCTCAAAGTAAGGGAATCTCCCTCAGTAGTTCTGTCTGTTGTAGTAGGAATGTGTTGTCTTTGAAGAGAGCCAGAAACTGACCCCCTTACACTGTACTAAATATATTCGAGCCTTCAATATTGTATCTCCCCCAACAAATTGACAACATCTGTCCTCTCATGTTTATTCCATAATGAACTTTGAACATTTATCAAAATTTCTAGATCAAATTCTCATTCGACACACTCACAAATAAGACTTGATTCTTGATAAAACAAACATCAACATTTGACACAAATGTTACCTCAACATCAAGTCAAATTCGTCAAGTGTTGTGTGAAGTAAAATCCTTCCACGAACTCGATTTCTCTGTTTCTGGCTTATTCAAACAAGGATGCCCACAAACTCAGTCAAAGAATACAATAAGCCTCGGTATGGGATTATGAGAGCAGTCTCTACGATTCATTTGAATAATGATCCTTTATTTCTATTCTCAACCAAGTGCTTACTGATGTCTTGAGTTCGATTCCAACTGTTACCTTGGATCTGCTGCTAGATTCTTTCGTAATTTCTCCAACCCAGCGATAGCCGGGCCCCGGTTTTTGATAGAGTCAATGCACTTATTCTTATTCTCGGCAAAAAAATATCTTATTCTCGGCTAAAAAATATATAGTTTTCAGTAGTCAAAAACTTCAAAGTGAAAGTAATTTTTGCAACTTTCAACGACACCGATCATTGTGTCGATTCATCCACGGTGGGGTTTAATAATAGAGGTCAACGACACCGATCATTGTGTCGATTCATCCACGGTGGGGTTTAATAATAGAGGTGGTCTCGAAGATGCATAATGTTTGTGCAAGATCCACGACTCAGATAAATTTGTATTACATCAACGGTGTGCGAAGACCCACTATTCGTTGAGGTTTAATAGACGAGGTGGTATCGAGGGATGGTTTCATATAGACAACTCATCACAAAATCAATGACCCACATTCACTTTGGGGGCACCCTCCTCAATTCTCTAAACTGTAGCAAGTGCTCCCAAGGGCGGTTTCCAAAACCACATGTTGTTTTACCTGTGTTGTTAGTGTCCACATCAACTCTAATAGGAACAAGGGGCTCTGTTACCAACTCATGTCAGGATCCAACACACTTTCAACTTTTCCACCTCACCTCTGGTGGGTCCACAACAAGATTCTTTTGCTATGTCAATGGAGTGCAAACTAGGTGTTTTGTAACCCTTCAGAATAATGGATCACCACTCTTTCACTCTACGACACCTGTGCTCTTGTTCACTTTTGTTAGATTGAAAATCGCCCAAATAACTGCTCGACCTCATGATCTTTAATATACCAAATGAAGTTTTATAACCACAATGCTTTTTTTTTTTAAATTCTCTAATGTTCTTGCTTAAGATATGTCTTCCATATAAACATAAGAACCTTCGCCACAATTAACTCATACCTTCTTCCACGTCATTGTGAGCCAACCAATGCGTGACTCGCGAGTGGGACACATGTGGTTGGATAGCTTCTCCCATGGCTCCTCACGTTTCTTTTACCTCTCCAACTCAAATTCGACTACTTAACAATCTAAGGCAACACTTCAACTTGAATGCTGAGAGATCTCTATGATTGATTTTTAAAATCAGGCACGAATTCGACTGCCTTGAAGTTTTTCAAGGGAAATCTCTCTCGTGCTATGATTTCCGCTCCCATCATGACTGCGTCAATAGAGTGAATATGTCTTCATAACAATGGATTGAACACCTATCTTTCACGCCACATTAATACAAATTAAAACAGTGGACATACACTTTTCACCGTTGTGCGCCAATGCATCCATCCAGAATATCCTCTACGCTTCAACGGCTTTACTACACTCCCGCTGTGAACACATACATTCTGCCTCAACAGTACATACATTTTTCTTAGCCACACAAGTTAAAACTAGCGAGTCAACTCAATCAACAGAACAAATAAGCCTCCGCTTTGATATCACTGTAAGACAACACAAATTGCAAATCAAATTAACTGTATGCTTGTGTCAAAGAAGGATTGTGCCTAGATGTGCATTTTACAATTCAGTATAGAAGATATGTGTAATTTGTCCATCGATCCTTAACAAATAAATTAAAGTCCATTTAAATAAATACACACAAGTTAAAACTAGCCAATCAACTCAATCAATTGAACAAATAAGCCTCCGCTTTGATATCACTGTAAGACAACACAAATTGCAAATCAAATTAACTGTATGATTGTCTCAAAGAAGGATTGTGGCTAGATGTGCATTTTACAACCCAGTATAGAAGATATGTGTAATTTGTCCATCCATCCTTAACAAATAAATTAACGTCCATTTAAATAAATACAAATCAAAACACCCATATAAATAAAAAAACAATTCATATAACAATTATAATTCACACTTTAACTGGGCAAAATCCGAATTATGAGATCGTTCATAATCAATTTACTCCTTAACCAGGTAAAATCTGAATTCTGAGATCGTTCATAATCGGTCCACAGTGACCCGCAATAGTCTGCATTCTTGCAAGAAACATGACAATTCACGCGTGTACAATGCAATGGTGTCTTGGAAGACTTAGCACTTGAAGACGACTATTACTTTGCTTACTAGTTTCTATGCGTAAATATTAATTGAGGTTTTCAGAATTTTCACAATAATTTGTACTCGTGAAGGTGGTTCGAAACTTCTGTCAGCAATAATTTGCACTCTCGAGGATGGTTCAAAACTTCTCTGACGGACAATTTAAAATTCTTCTTAAATCGTAGTGAAAAAGTTTTATTGTATCTCTGAAAACGTATTAATGTAACGCTGATTTTTTTGGGGGTAGTTTTTCCTTTTCGTTAATTCCACTCTCATTAATACAAGACATTTTCTCCTAAATATTTATAAGGGAGGTCGTACAAAATTATCGTTAAAATCTTATAGTTTTAAAAAGTAATAGTTCCTAGGACAATATGATGTGATAATAGCTACCACAATTCATATCTTATTTGGGAGATTAATATAAACCGAAAATGATCAACAATGAGTTATTGGATCATGGAAACAGTTCTCGTGATTTCACTAATTATAAAATAAAAAATATTTTAGGAAAAACAGCAAATCTCATTCAATTTCCAAGACAAATAGTTGATCATGAGTTCGATATGAACAAAAGATTACATAAATAGCATTAGTATATATTACACAAACTCGTATGCATCTGAAATTAAATTTTCCATTACTCAAAATCTACCATTAGATTCATATCAAAAATATTATCAAATTTGAATACAAATAGCTAAACCTCAGTGTTTTCTGATAAGTCCATTCAACTTGCAGAGAAATCCTCCAAACAATCTCTTTCTGGACCCCAAATTCTACTTCAGAAAATAGCTCACAGTAGTGCAAGTTTCTCCCCTTATTACAGGAATTGAATCTCTAGAAAGTATCCCCAAATTACTAATTTAAATCCTATGTCAATTTAAATCCTATATGAATTCCCTCCCACTTTATCCTCACAAAGGAGGTATATATAGAATTATAGCTTTACACAGTAAAAACTCCACTCCTTTATTTTAGAATCAATTTTCTAAAAACAAATTAGAATCCATTTGAATCCCTTGAGTTGATATGCCAGTTGTTCCATTCAGTCAATGTCTCCTTCTTCCTACTTCGTCGTATTTCATGTCATAACTGTTTTTTTATCTCATCTTGATTTCATTTCGTTACAGGAATATTTTCCTCTACAAGTTTTACTTTTAATGGCACTTGAAGATACAATATTCACCTTAGTCCATTATTTTCTATAACAACAATTTCATTATCCTTGTGGAGGTTTTTGTGAATTATTAAATTAATATTTAATATGAATTTTCTAACACTATAGAAAGAAAAATCGAGAAATTAGAGACTAATTCTCAAGGAATTACAGGTAGTTTTTCCTATATTTCCATCACTAACTACATTTTACGGGCAAGTCAAAAAGGTTCGTAGTAAAAAATCACATTCAAATTTTTAACTATTTAATTTTCAAATTTTAACAACTATTTAATTTAATATTATAACAACCAGTTTTATATTATATTAAACATGGTATTATAATATCATGTTATTAAAATTTTAATAATTTGAATTAATATAATATTAAATTTGACATATTTTAGTATATGTTAATGTATTATCATATATATGTGTATGATGTGTGTATAGATAAAAAGTTTTAATATAATATTATGTTTAATATAATAGAAAGAGATAGGAGAGGTGGGGATAGGGCTGGAAAGGTGGAGAGAGAGATGGAGTTTGAGGGGGGAAAGGAGGGAAGAAAAGACATAGAGAGATAGAGATGGAGAGAGAGTTTGAGTAACAGGAGAGAGTGAGGGAGAGAGGAGAGAAGGAGGGAAGAGAAAGAGATGGAGGGAGAGAAGAGGAAGAAAGAGGGAGACACAAGATGGAAGGGGGATAGAGGAGGAGAGAGAGAAAGAGAGTGATGGGAGAGAGGTAGAAAGAGGAAGGAAGAGGGGTAGGAGGGAAAACAATGAGAAGGAGAGACAGATGGAGTTGGACCGGGAGAAAAAGGGAGGGAAGAAAATACATAGAGAGATAGAGATGGAGAGCGAGTTTGAGTAAATAGGGGAGAGAGGAGAGAGGGAGGGAAGAGAAAGAGATGGAGGGAGAGAAGAGGAAGAAAGAGGGAGACACAAGATGGAAGGGGGATAAAGGAGGAGAGAGAATGATGCACTGATTTTAGTGTAGTTGATTTCTAATTTTATTTGATTGTTTACACTATATATATATTGATTTCATTGTAGATGTTCATTTCTAATTCAATTTGACTTCTTTCACTAGGTGCAATGATTTCAGTGTAAATGTTGACTTTTAGTTCAATTTGATTGCTTGCAATAGATGCATGATGTTCATTACTTTGAAAGTAATTACAGATGGAGAGAGAGAAGGACAGAGAGAGGGATATAGTCACAAAGTTGGAGGATGGAGACAAAGAGAGAGAGGGAGCAAGTGAGTGATGGGGGGGAAGACATAGGGAGGTGGGAGATAAAGAGGGAGAGAGAGAGAGATGACTTGGGCGAGAGAAGGATAGAGGGAGGGAGAGAGAGGGAGGTAGGAGAGAGAGAGAGTGATGAGGGGTGAGGGAGGGACGTACAATAGAAAGGGAGAGAGGTAAGAATATTTCCTGCACTAGATGCATTGATTTCAGTGTAGATGGTGATTTCTAATCCTATTCATTTCTTGCACCAGATGCATCTATTTGAGTGCAGATGTTGATTTATAATTCTATTTGATTTCTTGCACTAGATGCATTGATTTCAATGTAAATGTTCATTTCTAATTCTATTTGTTTGCTTGCACTAGATGCATTAATTTTTGTGTTTCACTAGATGCATTGATTTCAATGTAGATTTTGATTTCTAATTCTATTTGATTGTTTGCATTAGATGCATTGATTTGAGTGTAGATGTTGATTTCTAATTATAATTGATTACTTACACTAGATGCATTAATTTTTGTGTAGATGTTTATTTCTAATCCTATTTGATTGCTTACAGTAGGTACTTTGATTTAGGTGTAGATGTTTATTTTTAATCGTATTTGATTGCTTGCACTAGACGCATTGGTTTCAATGTACATGTTTTTTCTAATCCTATTTGATTTTTTGCATTAGATGCATTGATTTTAGTGTATATGTTAATTTCTGATCTGATGTAACTAGATGTATGATAGTATATTAATTTTAAAGTGATTGTATTAACAATCTGCATTGGTTTTAGTGTAAGCACAAAAAAATTATTGACAAAGTGCATTGATTTTGTGTTATGATATATGATGTTTACTACAATAGTTCAAGTTAAAGTTTTCAATGGCTTATGAATTAAAATTCCATTTTCATCTAATCAATATGAAAATATGGAAACACTAATATGGCTGACAACAAGGATAATAGAAGAAAATAGTTTAAGATTGATCACAATGAAGACTATTTGTAATTGACTACATTTTTTTTATTCACATTTTTTCCCATTTAACATTATTACATTTTCACTTTGCATTCAAAATATTTATTTTATTATTAAAGTTATTAACAATATATATCATCTCAATTAATTGAGTTAACTAAGAAAATTTAAAATTAAAACTACTCTTCAGGATATATTTAGTAATACCTTGAGGGACATTAGTAAGAATCAATTAGTTGTCAACAATTGTGTAATATAGATACCTAAAATTAAATGAAATAGATGTGTAATATCAGTCCTCCTGCAAACTATTCACAAGACTGTCTTCCTTCTTCATCACCAACTAATTACTAATAGACAATTACATACACATAGAAATATAACACAACAATTGTAACATTCACAAACATTACCACCCAAATCCAAACACATAAACACACAAACCACTCAAAGCATCCAAACATAGACATACAAACCATTTAAGAAAAATAACATAGACTAAATTAAACAAGAGAATGATATTGTCATGTCAACAAAGAAAACAAAATGTAAATTTTAGTGTATGAAGTTTATCTCAAACATATACATAATAATGATAATCTAAAAAAGTGACATCGTTGCCCTCAACTGGAACCAACCTAAGTCCATCTAACTACGTATCTATCATGTGCCGAGAGGGATCAAATCCCTCGACGTGCAAAACTTTCGTCAAATTCTACACTAAAAATAAGGTTTGCAGCTCAAGGGATTTGATCTCTCTCGGTGCATGATACATCCGGGGTTAGATGGATCTAGGCCGGTGTACACAATTTATATATAAATACATAATGAAAACCGTTGATTCAATTTCAGAATTTTCTTGGAGTTTAACAACTTATCACCATAACACACTAACCCAATCTTAATCCCGAAGATTAAGTATCTAACAACTATTGAGAAAAAAAATAGATCCAAAAAAATGGATGATGAGACGAAATAATTGACCAGATACATTATGCTATTTTTTCCTTTTAGCATTGCCCCACTTAAAGAAAAAACCCATCAACGATATCCAAATGGGAAAAGTGTAACCGTGTCTGAAGGGTGTTCCGAATGAAGGTGCCAGTTACTTTCAAGGAATGGGATGTAACAATCAAACATATTTGTAAATTATCAAATCAATTATATGATAACAATCACAATAGTAAACGTTATTACTTAAAAATGTTAATGGACACTAATCAATACACGAATCTTGAAATGAATGGGTCTAAAGAGATCATGTACGTAGAAACGTAATAATTCTATTTCACTGCTTTTGTACGTATTCAACCAGACAAAGAAACTTCAATGGGTGAGCCATTCCGCCCCAATAGATAGATGTTTCAACAAATTTGGTGTCTCATCCGTCGCATCAATCTCTGTTTATTTTAATGTTGGCATCTGTGTAAACTTTTGTGATAAAATTCATTGGGAATCTCCTGTTCAAATGTCCATGTCGTTGGAAGTCGACCTTAAAATAAAAGACAAACGAATTTTATTTTCAAATAACAATGACGAGGCAAATCATTTTCAAAAGATAAGCACAAACACATTAAAGTTTACTCTGTTCATCTATGCAGATCCACTTGCATTAACCGAAAAAAAAAATCGCTATTTATAGGCAATTGGAAGCTAGATGTTTGCCATACATAAAACACTTATTTGACTCCACTAACAATGTATTTGTATTATATAATCATTTAATTCCAAAAAATATAATAAAAAATAATTTTAAAGTGTCGTTATAATATGAAAATTATATTAGGAATATAAATTTTGTTTTCTTTTCCTTTACTAATGGGACGAAAGATTTTATAATAACATACACAATATTAAAAAATAAAAATTAATATCGGACGTGTGAAAATTACTTTTATAAATTACTAGTATTTTTAATTAAAAATAATATATTAAAAAATTATTTTTGTAAATTACTAGTTCATATATATATATAATAAAAATCTATTTATAAAATATTTATAATATAATTAAAGACAAGAATATATTTCTGAAATATTTATAATATAATTTGAAAATAAAAGCCAAAAAAATGTTAATGTCATTAAAAAAAATGTATATATATAATGTACACGTTTAATATCTTAATGTTGATGCTTATATGAGTAGATTTTGATTATTGGTTTGCTTTAGGTTTGTTGGTGGTTGTAGAGATATTCTTTTAATTTCAATAGTTGGATCTCACTCCAATTGGATAAACATATTATATTTGAGAATGAATAGATGAAAATAGTTTTGTGTATACGTGTAAACCAATTTTACTTCTTACTACATGATTCAACCAAGTAATGTCTTTGATATCAGAACTACATCACAACCCACTAGAAATTCATGCTCCACAACTAGTGCATGGGTGGAAACTAAGCCAATTGTGATGACGTCTTGAATGTTAGGTTTCACATCATCAAGAGGTACGAAAAGAGGCTCTTGCTAGCACCAACTCTTAAGTCAAATTGATTTTATCAGGCTAACACGAAAGAGGAGATTCAATAGCCATTCTTTGTTTCAGTAACCTAGATTATAGATTAGTTAGGACCGACTGATGGGCTGCTCAAAATTGGGAGCCCCATTGACTTTTCATATTAGTTTCATATTCTCATTAACATAGCGAAACCCGTATGCCAAGAATGAGCACATGTTTTTATCAAAGACGACAAATCAGGATCTAAATTTTGTATTTAATGAGGGGAATTTTGTAGTGTTGTATTTCGCGTAAATGAATGGTGATAATGGTTACTAATGATGGAAGGTTAGGAATAGATTGTTATCATAATTTTTCTAAGTACTACCAACATGTAAATGTTGTATAGTCGGAGAATTATTAGCATCAATGAAACAGCTACTGATTTATAGCTTGATCAACCATTTTACTATTATGGAAATTTGTTCTCATATTTTTCTTTACTCATTATCAAAAACTAATTGAATTCGTTGGATTGGGAAATGTGGGCATGATTTCTTATAGGAGCATTAGTGTGTAGATCTATGACCATGAAGACCACAATTTTTTTTTTTTTTTTTGGGTTATTGAAAGCCATGCGGGTGTAATATCCCTAAGTTACGGTAATGTGTTTTCTCTACTAAGTTACGGTAATGTGTTTTCTCTATTCAGATTGGGTTACGTTAGTAGGAATGGAAAAAAATCTACAAAGTACATTGAAATGTTTATTAATAAATAAATAAAGGGAGTTGGAGTACTTAGCAATGAAACACTTGAATATGAGATTCTTACTAAAGAAAAAAAAACAAAAAATTCATTGGTAAATGAGATTAGGATAATTCTTTCATGAGAAGGATCTAGATAAGATTCTAGATAAGTTTTAATGGATAGGAGAGAAAATTCATTAAATCGCTTTGTTGGGGAAAGATGCTAAGCTTGGATAATCATAAAGCACGGCAGGAGAGAAAAGAATAATTTTATGGAAACCCTTGGAAAGTGGATAAAAAGGTCCACAAAAGTGAGACCTTGCTAAAGGAAAATTTATCATAAAATAAAGGTATAAAATACCTATAGAAGGGATCAATAAGGTTTGTTGATACCCTGGCATGAATATCTCAGCACAGGGAGAACTAGAGGATTACAGTTGAAGGTTGAGTGGCGAAAAGTGTGAGGTTCCCAAGTGACCTTCTATGGATGATACAAGTTGAATTATTTCAATTATGTTATTTTATCTCTTTTATTTTATTTCATTATGTCTTATCTTTTTATTATGAATAGACATGAGTAGATGATGCATTTTACTATTTGCTAAAGAAATGTAAATTTAGTTGTCTTTTTTATTGAACTTGAAATTACTGAAGTAATGCATGTAAACTGAGATTGGAAATGAAATTCTTCCTGTAGACTCACTTTATGAATTTGCAGAGATTCATGTGCTTTTTGGTTAAAAAGAAATATGGTGTGTATGAACCCTAGATATTATACTACGGTGTATGCAAGTTTTTGGATAATGATCCCAATTATTAGTAACAGAAAAAGAGATTCTCACATTTAGTTCCCTTGCACGATTAATCCAAAAGAACGAGAGGAGTCAAATATAAGTAGGGTTGTATGCAACAATAATTAGGAATTTAACTTATGTTTTGTAGCCCATATGCCTAACGGAGAGTTATTAGGAATTTAACTTATGTTTTGTAGCCCATATGCCTAAGAGTTATGTTTGTATTAGGGTAAGTATTATATAAGAGAACGTAAATGAAAGAGAATGATTTTGGGAATATGGGGTGCAAGGTTATGAGGATGATGTCCTTGCTGTCCTGGAAAATGTAATCTCAGAGAGACACAGTTACCAAAACTCCTAGTGTTAATACTGAATTAAAGTACCGAAAAAAAAAGAACAATTCCATAGGCAACTAGATAGATTTTAATCACTTCCTAGTTATTAATCAAGATTTTAGAATTATTTCCAGTACAATAAATTGTTTGACACGAGGAGACAAGTAAGAAATATGAACAGAATCGAGTAAATCCACAATGTATATATGAGTACAAAGTTGGAATAATAAACCCATCTTCCGATGCGCACTCCGAATTGGAGGAAAACAAAACTAGTTCGAATATACAGGGACGTCGATAGAAAAATGACTATTCAATGATTTTTTTAAAGAAACAAGAATGTATATATTTTATATTGATGACGATGGTGAAGCAGTAGTAAACAAAAGAATGCACGATATTACAGCTATCTAATGATACCGATATAAAAGTAGTAGTTTTTTTAGGTTGTTTTAAATATAATACAAAGGATGGGAATTAAACAGATGTAAATAAAATACTTGTAAATATTCATGTGAGGGGTTCATCATGGTTGAATTACGTAAAAATCTAAGAAGAACAATGTCCTGGAACAGGGCATAATGAGAAGCAGTCTTTGAGTACAAAAAAATATATATTTTATAACATTAAAAACAAAAACAAAAAACAAAAAATTGTTTCCAATCCAGTTTCTAATGAATATTCCCTTCTAACATCTATGCTATATGATGATATAACATAGCACTCTTCCCATTATTACATAGGAATGTGCCCGCAATAAGGGATGAAAGTCGTAAGTACCAGCTTGGAAAAACAATAAGAGGACAAAGTGTAACTAAATAGAATTATCATAACTCCTAAAACTTTAACCCTTAAACTGTGCACGGAAGGCATTCGTTTGAGAATAGTGTACACTACATTCATAGCTCAAGAATTACACCAAGACGCCTAAATCATTTGAACCTCAACAAGAAAAACTGAACCCAACTGGAACTCATAGACAAGGATTATTCATGCTGATGGGATGGTGTCAACTGAACTAGGAAGAGGTGGTAGTGAGGGGCCACACACACCTACAAAATAAGGGACAAGCGAATTTGAGCAGTGTATAATTAGACCCTAAATTTTATAGGGTAAAATCATTACAAGAAATTAGAAAAAAACTAATGGAAATCGAATCCTCACCTTTGCATGGAAGGCCTGCTCTAGTAAAGCAGTGTACGCATCCCTATGAGCCACTCCGAGCAGTATGTTTCCACAATGACAGCAAAATTTTTTTTTTGGGACACTAGAGGAAGATGAAAGGGAATAAAAGAAGAAGGAATCGTTGAAGAATTCCTAGTTTCAACGTTATAACATAATGACCAGTAAGGAGTGGCACTTTACCAAATTATAAATAATAAACCTTGAGAAAAAAAAATTGAGTTTACAATAAAAAAACCATACCTTATATTTCCATTTAGAATTTGGGTACCACGAATTCGAAGGGTCGATACTCTTGTGCTCCATAGATACGGAGGGAGGAAACCAGAATACCGTGAATTTCCTATTGATGTGGACATGAATCAGATACAACAGTGTAAAATTTTAAACCGAAAAGAACCCATGAAAAAAAGCTACCTCGAACCTACCGAGGAATAGAATTGACAGGACAGAATATCAGAGCAAAACATCATGCCTCCAGATAAGACCAAACCTACTGTTAATAATCCTGGAAGGACATTAATGGTGGACCAAGGTTACGGATACGCTTCATTGAGTAACCATAGAGAAAAGGTACCAAACCCAACCATAAGATTAAAATACACTACTTGTATGAATTCTAGGACTATCAGGAAGCCAGAATCCAAAGGTGGAATAAAGGGCACAGGGATGGTTCCATCAGAATGCGAACGCGACGATTTAAGGGGAAAATTACAAAGCAATTACGGTTCTGAAGAGTTTAGGTTTGCATCGAGCAATTGTGACCATTTACTGTCAGTGCTTCATCCCCACCGTCCAACTGCTCACACGCCCTCCATCTGATGGAGGGAGACGTGGCAGACCCTCATTGTGTGTTTAAACTTCCAACGAGGAGAAATACAGACAATGTTGAAATCAGTGAAGAGGTTATTAGGATTGCACAACTTTAGAACATAAAGGTTATGAGAAATGTATTGCATAGTAAAAAAGTAAAATAAAACACATTATAGGTATCAAATAATTATTAAGAGGTGTGCCTTATAACAACACTAAGAATTAAAATGATAATTGCCAAAGCGAGTCTTATATTGTATTACTAGTAATTGGCTAAGAGGGTATCGTCACCATATTTATCGGTGTGGATATTAAATCTTGAATTAAGATAAACCTCCTAAGTGAGAGGTGCATGAAGGTAAATTTTTAGGGATTATATATATATATACCTTGTAACATGTAAGGTGATAAATTCGATAGTGTAAACCTGTAATATGCTCATGGAATAAAAGAGCAAGAATGCCTAACCTTGATCTAGGCCATATATGGTTCATTATAAAAGAATAAGGGGATACATGGTGACAGTAATACTGATGCTAAATGTCTTGGATTGTATTTGAAGAGTTGTGACAGATGGTATCAGAGCCCAGGTTCAACCCTCAGACCTAATGTGCTCTATTGTGGAACTGAGTATGATTGTATATAATTTCTTTTATGTTATCATAGCCTCATCCAAAAGGTTTTGTATGAGAACATCATAGTGCATAAGAAGGTGAATAAATGGTTCAATCTACGTATATTTATAGCAGTAGATGAGAAAGATATAGTTCCTACTAAAAGTTGTTGGGCTCTAAAATGTTATGACTTGTTCAGGAATAAGTTTCTCGGTCATTCTTTGTATTATGTAATTCTTCCAAGCTAGGAATGTTTTTTAGATAAATATACAGAGCAGAAGAAGGACCCATAACTACTATATAATAGTCCATGATTCTACTAGTTTATGAAGGACCTAGAACCAATAAAGTTGAAGGAGTGAAGGTCCTACAATTGTTCTGTGCCTACTCAATTTGTTCTGATCAGCTCATCATTCGTCCATTCGGGGGAATGTTGTGGGGGGGAGGGGGGGTGGATATAAAGGAATCAACAAAGCCCATGTTCCTTTTTTTTGAAATGCACAAGAGAGGTTCTACTCCCTTTTTCTTTAAGTTATGCTTCAATTCGGTAGCAAAGTCTGTAATTTCAATTACAATTTTCATAGATCATAACGTGCGTGTTCTTGAGTGGAGCTTCTAGCTACTTCTCTTTACATCAACAAGTTAGTTCCAATATTCTACTCTGTCAGCTAATTTTTAGAATTTAATAGTTCTTATGAAAGTTGCCATGAAATCAACTGCCTATGGGAAAAGATCCATGTTTTATTTAGCTAAGATCTTGAAATTCCCTAAAAAGAAAAAAAATATATAATAGGGGGAGTTGTTCAATCAAAGTCACATGTTACTTTAGTTTTAATTACACAATTGAAGATGGGAGGACTTTCCTTGGATAGCGGACTTCGTGTATGGATGATGACATAACCAAACAATTGATTTCTCACCACTAAATCAATATCCTATTGGAAATTAAACATGTAATGGAATTCCCCTTTTAATTTTCTCATTTTTTGTTATGGACTGTAAAGTAATCGAGAACCAAACCATCCTATCATTAAAAAAACGAGAACCAAACCCTCCTATCATTAAAAAAAAAACATCAGGTACCAAGTATCAAATCAACCACACTTATGCTTCAGCTGAACTGTTCAAAAAGTGATCTTTGTTTCCTTAAGAATGTGACACTTAGTACTCCATAAATCTAATAAAAAAAAATGATTGACATTATTGTTTGTGCAGAATTTTTAAATTGACTGAGATCGATAATAAGCCTAGTAATCTAGGCTAATGGAATGCAGTCCCTAAGAATTGTTCCTTATTAGAATTGAGCAATAAGTGGCGGGGGTAATCTATACCACAATAGTTGTATTAAACATATCTAGGTTATACTAGTGGATGGGGATAATTGTGGAATGGTTGGCTACATAAGTAGAATAGTTAATTGTGTGCGAATACGAGTTGTTAAAAATAATATTGGAAATCAACAAATTTTCACATCATTGATGTTCCCTGCCTATGAAATAAAATAATCTACTCTTACGAGTCCGGAAAAGAAATGAAGAGGAAATTATCATAGAAACATACTACTCTAAATAAAATATGATTCAGTGTGAACAAACACATACGTGAAGGATCTAATAAATGAGTTTTATATATGTGGGACAAGATAAAATATCACTAAAAATTTTGGTTAATGGATAAAATAATCACAAAAATAAGAAACTATATAAACCAATTATAAACTGTCAAGTTGAGAATAGTTGTAATATTAGTATTTTAAACGCCTAAGAAGCTAGGAAAAAAAACACAATGGCATTCAAAAAGAATGTCGAAATGAGGAATAAACCATCAACCTTACATAGAAATGAATAAGGTAAAATGGATAAAAGCTTAAATTAGGATTGGTAACATGATGTTTTTCAAGTAAAATTGGATAGATCATGAAAAGGGTAAAGAAATCATTGATTGGGAATCAATATTAACTACAAAAACTTTGTGGAATTACAAATGAATATTGCAATTTCATCATAAACTTCATAAATTAGATGTCTATTGAACTAAAAAATACTATAAATTGGTGGATTATAATGATATCACCAGGAAAATTAGGAATCCTGATAAGAATTACGAGAGTGACCTATCATACCTTAAAATGAAAATTGCTAAACGGTGGAGGAAAAATTATACAACTCAAAGGAGTGAGTTGAAAGAAAAGGAATGTTATAGGTTGAGAAATTAGACTTTCCTCTTAAACCATGAAAGTTATGTGTATTAAAATAATCTTTAATTATCTATGTTAATGTTGTGAGTTCCTCATTGTCCTCATACTTTTATGAGTCGAAGGAAGGATATGGAAATAAGTGGAAGAATCATAAGAATGGACTCGACTAGGTACACCTTAAAAATGGAACTGGAAAAATATAACCATGGAAGTGGTTAAGGGAGTAGGTTTTATTACATTTAAGTATGCATGATAGATGAATATTTGATACAATGGTATCAAAATAACAACATAAGATAAATGATAAAATGATGCAATTAATCCATTAATTATTACTTTATTTCTGAAAGAAATATGAAAGGAAAAGTGGAAATTCCGTATTTGAAATGTTGCATTCAATAAAGGTCATGTCACTTGGTACAACTATCAATAAATATACAGAAAGATCTATGGTATTGTTGTGATGCTATATCATAATTAGAGACCTTGTTTGGATGCATGTGGATATCTTGTTGGCTGAAAGTGAAATGAATGAAGCACATGTTTAGAATGTATGAGAACATTATAGAGAAGGAAGATTAAATAAATAGAGTATGTGAGATTTAGATTTGATCCATTCCATAAAATAAAGTGAAGTGGAAACACTTGGTACTGAAGATATGGTTGTAGAAATCAAAGACAGGAGGCATTTATTTTCCATCTAAAAAAGAAAAAAAGAAGGAATTTTTCTAATAGTACAGCGAATTTAGCAGAATATTAAATACATATAGAACCCATAGAGAAGCTATGGAAATCAAAATAGAACACACAGGGTAGGGTATCATGTCGTAATAACAAGAACCTGTCGAAATTTAGCACCCCAAATTGTGGGTCGTTCAAATTTCTGGACAGAATTGGACCCATAGCTTATCAATTAGTGTTACGCAGTCATATTTAATTTCATAATATTTTTCATGTATTTATACTTAAGAAATATGTACATGATAACTCTCATATAATTTATTTGGAAAATGCTACAGGTGGAACCTGACAGAGACTTCTTGGCATAACCTCTTTGTATCCTAGACCAGGAAGTGATGTGGCTCTGGAATTGAGTCTTCGGTTGGGTTGAAGTACAATGGAAGCATTTTACTCCGGAAGAGGCTACATGGGAGAAGGGAGATGAGATGCAGAATAAGTATCCATCACTATCCCCGAGGAAATTAATTGGAAAATAAACACTAAGGATTGTGTGAATTAAAAGGCAGGAAAAATGTAATATCACTCCATTACTGTAATGTGTTTTCTATATTCAGACCAAGTTACGTTAGTAGGAATGGAGAAAAAGCCATGAAATACAGTGAAATTATTATGTAAATAAATAATTTTATTAACAAATAAATAAACGAAGTTGGAGTACTTAGGAATGAAACACTTGAATATGAGATTATTTCCAAAGGAAGAAAAAAAATCTCATTGGTAAGTGAGATTAGGATAATTCTTCTATGAGAAGGATACGAGATAAGGTTCTATATAAGTTTTAATGGATAGGAGAGAAAATACATTAAATCAATTAGTTGGGGAAATATTCTAAGCTTGGGTAAGCATAAAGGGCCACGAGAGAGAAATGTAGGATTTTATGGAAAACCCTAGGTAAGTGGATAAAAAGGTACACAAACGCAAGACGTCACTAAAGGAAAATTTATCATGAATGAAAAGTATAAAATACATATAGAATGAATCAATAGAGGTTGTTGATACCCTACCATGAATATCTTAACACGGGGTGAACTGGAGCATTACAGTTCAAGGTGGGGAGGGGAAAAGTGTGAGGTTGCCAAGTGACCTTTTATCGATGATAGAGGTTGAACTATTTTGGTTATGTTATTTTATCGCTTTTATTTTATTTCATTATGTGTTATCTTTTTATTATGAATAGACATGATTAGTTGTTTTCTTTTACCATTTGCTAAAGAAATGTAAATTTAGTTAATTGTTTATTGAACTTGAAATTACTGAAGTAAAACATGTACACTAAGATTGGAGATGACATTCTGCCTAAGACTGACTTTATGATTATGCAGAGATGCACGTACTTGTTGGTTAAAAATAAATTTGTTGTGTATGAACCTTAGATATTATACTACGGTGTATGCACGTTTTTTTATAGTGATCCCAGTTATTAGTAGGAGAAAAGGGAATTCTCACATTTAGTTGGCCTTGCACGATTAATCTGAAAGGATGAGAGGAGTCAAATCTAAGTAGGGTAGTATGCAACAATTACCATGAATTTAACTTCTTATATTTTGTAGCCCATATGCCTAAGAGGGAGTGATTTATGTATTAGGGTAAGAATTAGATAAAAGAACATAAATGGAAGGGAATGATTATCAGAATATGGGGTACAAGGTTACGACGATGATTTCCTTGGTATACTAGAAATTGTAATTTTGGCGAGATACAATTGCCAAAAGTCCCATTGCTAATAATAAATTTAAGTATGGAAAACAAAAAAACAATTCCATAGGCAACCAAATAGATTTTAATCAATTCCTAGTTATTACTCGATATTTTAGAACTATATCCAGTACCATAACTTATTTGAAATGAGGAGAAAAGTATGAAATACAAAAAGTATCCAGTAAATCCACAATGTATATATGAGTATAAAGTAAGAAAAATAAACCCACCTGCCTCTGCGAAATCCAAATTGGAGGAAAACAAAACTACGTTGAATATACAGGGACATCGATAGAAAAATTACTATGTAATGATTCATATAAAGAAATATATATATATATATATATATATATATATATATATATATATATATATATTAATTAATTATCCTGATATTGATGTTGAAGCACTAATCAACAAAAAAAAAAATGCACCATATTATCAGTATTGAATGACACCGATATAAAAGAAGTAAGTTTGTTTTAAGTTGTTTTAAACATAATATAGAGGATTGAAATTAAACACATATAAATAAAATACTTGTAAATATTCAAGGGAGGGGTTCATCAGGGTTGAATTATGTAGAAATCTAAAACGAAAAATAGCCTAGAACAGCGCATAATGATAACCAGTCTTTAAGTACAAAAATTATAATTTATAAGCTCAAAAACAAAACAAAACAAAATAAATTATTTCCAATACAATTTTTCATGAATATTCCCTTCTAACATCTATGTTGTACCATGATATAGCATAGCGCTATGCCTATTATAACATGGGATTGTGCCCATAATAAGGGGGAACGTTGTAAGTACCATCCTGGAAAAACAAGAGGAAAAAGTGTAACCTGATAGAAGTATCATAACTCAAACTCCTAAAACTTTAACCCATAAAATGTGCACGGAACGCATGGGTTTGAGATAAGTGTGCACTACATTCATAGCTCAGGAATTACACAGAGACATATAAAGCATTCCAAACTCAGCAAGAGAACTTGAACCCACCTAGAATTCATAGAGAAGGATTATTCATGATGACGAGATGGTGCCGACAGAACTGGAAAGAGGTGTAGTGAGGGGTTGTGCACACCTGCAAAATAAGGGAAATGTGAATTTTGCAGCATATTGCTAGACCCTAAATTTTACAGGGAAAATTCATTACAGGAAATTAGAGAAATTAAAGAAAATCCTCACCTGCGCATGGAAGGCATGCTCAGGTAAAGCAGTGCGTGCATCCCTATGAGCCACCCCGAGTAGTATCTTTCCACGATGACAAAAAAAAATGGGGCGTTAGAGGAAGATGAAATGGAATAAAGGAGGATGGAATCGTTGAAGAATTCCTAGTTTCCACATAATAACACAACGACCATTAAGGAGTGTCATTCTACCAAATTATAAGTAATAAACGATGAGAAAAAAAAAAACAAATTTTACAATACAGAAACCATACCTTATATTTGCTTCCAAATTTCGGTGACCATGAAGTCGAAGGGTTGATACTCTCGTGCTCCATTGATATAGGGGAGAGAAACCAGAATAGAGTGAATTTACAATCAATGTGGGCAGGAATCAGATATAGTAGTGTGAATTTTAAATAGAAATGAGCCCATGAAAAAAAACTACCTCGAAGCTACTGAGGAATAGCATTGACCGGACAGAATCTGGGAGCAAAACATCACGCCTGTAGATGACAGGAAACCTATTGTCAGTAATCCTACAAAGGCAATAATGGCAGACCAAGGTTAGGGATACGTTTCATTGAGTAACCATGGAGGAAATATATCAATCTCAACAATACTATTAAGAGACATTACATGTATGAACGTCAGGACTATCAAATATTTAAGGCATACGATGGTTTCTTATCTTCCTGACTTGGGTACCTCTAGAGATGGTGCTAGTAGAAGGAAAACGTGACGACTCAAGGGGACAATCACTAAGAAATTAGGGTTCTTAAGTTTTTAGGTTTTCGTCGATCATTCGTGACCGTTGAGGGTCGTTTCTCCATCCCCATCGTCCAATTGCTTCCACGGTGGTGACACGGCCTCCACATGATTGACACAGACGTGGAGGATTGTCATTACAAGTTTGAACTTCCAAGGAGTGGTACAGACAACGTTGAAATCAATGAAGAGTTTATAAGGATTTCACAACTTTAGAACATAGGCGTTATGAGAAATGTATTGCATAGTAAAATACTAAAATAAAACACAGCATAGGTATTAGATAATTGTTAAGAGGTATGCCCTATACCAATACTGTGAGTTAAACTGATAATTTCCAAAGAGATCCTTATAGTCTATTACTACTAATTGGATAAGAGGGTACCCTCACGATATTTCTTCAATGTTGATATTAAATCTTGAATTAAGATAAACCTCCTAAGTGAGGTGCATGAAGGTTGCTTTCTAGGGATTAAATTATATATATATATATATATATATACCTTGCAACATGCTAGGTGATAAATTTGATAGTGTGTACCTATAATATGCTCATGGAATAAAATAGAAATAATGCCCAACATTGATCTAGGCCACAAATGGTTCATTGAAAAATAATAAGGGGATACATGGTGATAATAATACCAACGCTAATAAACTCATATATAATTAAAAAATGGACTGTACTAGAAGAGTTGTGACAGTTGGTTTGAGGAAAATGCTAAAAAATATGGTTTTTGAATTCTTGTGCATAAAGGAAGAGTTGATTGTGGTGGAGGAAATTGTAGATTGATAACATAGAGAGGGAGAAGTCACCAAGTTTAATGGCCTTAATTTCCACACTTGGAAGGTAAATATTCAAATGCAATTAATGCATAAAAATATATGGAGTACAGTAAAAGGAGCATAACCAAATGGATGGTTTCTGGCTCACCACCAACCAGCCACAAAGGCAATCCATTACAGAGTGGTTTTAAGATCACCACGAACTTTCAAATACCTTTAAAAGGCTTACATTTCATTCAACATTTTGGAGTTTCTGGGTACATACAATAACCATTACAAAAACTGGACTTGTTTATAACATGCTAGGGAGTCTATTCCACAAACCACACTAACTCAAACAAACATCTACTTTGTTGTCCACCATAAACGTTGTCGCTGCTCCTTTACCTCATCTGTTCATTGTTCACATCTTGGGCATCTTTGTCAAATAAATTCTTGGAACTCCATGCTTATCCTGTCATTTGTTAGAGTCATGAATTCTAACGAAACAACTTTACCTACATTGAGTTAGCTAGGCTCAATAAGGCTCAATAATATTTAAACATGATTCCAAGAAAATACAACATAAACTCTTCAAATTTTTTTGCTCTATCTCTGCCCAAAGAGGATTATTTCCCAAACATAACAGCAACTATTTAGAGTCCAAAACACTGCTTGTTCTACGACATGCGAGATTTGTGCCTAGCTTCCATTGCCATCAAGGTAACTGCCATGAATACTCTTGCACATCTCGATCTATGGTTCCAAACCACATGAATCCTTACCTTAGATCTCTGATGTTGTGCAACAAAGTACAAAGGATGTAGGAGTGGCTCACTCATTTTGGCTTCACTACACCAATTTTATTCAAACAAAAATGATGAATGCATCAGTGATGAAGAATCGACCCAGGCACAAAAAGTCTTCTCTTCAGAGGCACGAATAGGCCGCTCCAAACTTCAGCTCACCAGAACACCACCCACACTTGTTATGGGTAGATCCAAGATCAAACACTGCATGTTGTCTTCGATCTAATCCCTGTCAGATTGCTGACAACATATCTCTCCACGCTACTTCACAAACATGAACCAGTTGACCTCCTACAGATATGATGACCTGACAACGACTCCTTCAAACCTTATCACTGACTCACAGATCTGCCACCGACCACTCTCACTGCTAATCGACCTGATCAATAGAGCCATAGATCGGGCACGTACACCCTCAGATTTGGCTCACCACACCAATCGCTCTCAAATAACTATGTAAACAATATCACCAACAGGATCGGCTACAGGAATAGACTACGCCCATGAATTGGACTGCGGCCACGCGGCCACGCTTACTTAGCCTCTGCATGAAGGCACCACTGAAAACCCTCATGCCGATCCACTACACGAGGACCACTTCAGCCACGATCCGCTGGTCCGCGTCCACCAATCGATCCACATGGGAATAGATCCAAAACATTGAAAATTGAATGGCCAAACACTGATCCTCTGCATCCTCTTTACGAGTAGTGGAAAATCCACACACTACTCTATACACGCCAAGCTTAGCCTTCGAATCTACAACAGCTGGTGATATCGATCAAACAGGGCCACGACTATTCACCAATCGCCTCCAGCAGATTTCAGATCCACTAACTTTGACCAATTCACACAAGTTCGATCCACGCGCGCACAGATGATCGACAAACTTAAAAATTACTTAAAATAAAGCAATACAAATACACTCTTTTATTTTTCCTCGCCAAGTTTTCTTAGGCCAAACTTTGCTGCCTTCGTCTTCTCCTTCTTCGTCGTCATCTTTTTCTACTCTGTCTTCATCTTCTCTTGAATAAGTGGAATTCCCAACCCTATATTTATTGCTCCTAGAAAGATGAGAAGGACTTGTAGGAGGAAATGTGGACAATCGACATATCGATTTATGCTTCCACATCTGGAGGAAACTCATCCATCGGAATCCCTTTTCACCAGTTCCTTCCCCCTAGTGCGAGGGAGACGTTACGATTGATTTCTCCTTCTCTGAGAATGAACTAGGCATTCGAATGCAGCCTGTCGGTTCCTCACGTCGGAACATGTAGTCGACTCACAAACCACACTCCTGATGTAGTCCCTCTCGCAGACCACGCATCAGACACAACCGCCTATCTTCCTTAGCTCCAACCACAGGTGTCCTCGCACCAAAACAGAGCATCCACGCTTTAAATGTCAAATCCTTGTTGATCTAGGCTCATCCATGCTTACTTCTTTGCATCCGATCTATCCAATTACGCAGCCAGATATCCTCGACAAAGTAAGGTTTATGGACTTCCAAAAAAAAATCGCTTTCCCGCTGATGGCCACAGCACCACAAT
Organism: Pinus tabuliformis; assembly: GCA_031772625.1. Lineage (NCBI taxonomy): Eukaryota > Viridiplantae > Streptophyta > Pinopsida > Pinales > Pinaceae > Pinus > Pinus tabuliformis. The sequence goes on along the minus strand of CM062814.1, from coordinate 659,016,633 downwards.
TATGTTTTGATGGACAAACAAACGAACAAAAAAAAAAAAAATAACAGAGATATAATCTCACTCTTATTTTCTTTAGCACATTTCTCTCAGCCCAGGACGGGCCAAGCCCATGAGGGGCGAGGCCAACAGGGCTCTGATACCAAGATAAAATAGCAGACACTCAAATATATTCTATATATGAATGAGGAAATTTTCACACATATTTATACAAGCAATAGTCTCATAGGGAGAATTACAACCATAGACAAGTAGGAATTAATTATTTCTAACTGGAGGAAATTGTAGATTGATAACATAGAGAGGGAGAAGTCACCACAGATCTTCCCATTGTATCATGTAATCATTTTGAAGGTCAACTTTTTCCATTTCAACATGGCGTATGTAGGTGACAAAAAGTTTAATGGCCTTAATTTCCACACTTGGAAGGTAAATATTCAAATGAAATTAATGCATAAAAATATATGGAGTACAGTAAAAGGAGCATAACCAAATCCTACAAGTTCTAAGTTATCAATTGAATGGAAGAAAAAGGAGGAGAAAGGTAAGTCTATCATTGGGCTACCTCTCTTACATTCTCAACTACACCTTATAGATTTAGAAAAATCTTCTAAATGAATGGGGGAGGAATTGGTTAAGGTATTCGGAGGAAAATCCATGAATGCAAAGTTTTATTTAAAATTAAATTCTCATTGTTTAAATTTAAAATGCACGACGAGGTATCCTTCACTGGTAACATAAATGATGTGAAGTCACTCATAAGGTAGTTGGAGGAAATTAGCATTAAAATTGAAGACGAACATGCAAACTTAATTATTTTAAATAATTATGTTCAAATTATCATAATGTTATTTTTATCTTAAGTCAATTTTCATCCTAAAGACTAAATGAAAAGATAGAAACAATCTTAGCAAAACAAAAGTGGATGAAAGCAAGTGACCCAAAGCACAGTTCATAAGCTAAAATGGAAATATTTTTCAAGACTAAGATGAATAAATATAGGATCTTAATTGAATATTTCTAATTCCAAAGACATGGACATAAAATATTCAATTGTAAAATTCATACCAATGATCTTTTAAATGGAAAAGTAAAAGAATCAATTAACATAGTTATTTCTAAAGACTCACTAGATGCCATCCTTCGAGACTCATCAAAATTTGATAGAGATGATGAGTTCAATACAAAGCCTCTCATACTTTTGTATAATATAGCCATTGGTTATTTATGTTATATTCATTTTTGGTTTCTAAAATGAAATATGAAGAACCAATCATAGAGAATTGTAGCATAACATAAATTGGTGGTTTTGGGAGCTCATAAACTTGTGAACACATGACCAGTTTAATTATGTCTACAGTGTATTATAGTTTCTGGTTCTTAGTGCTTGGAAACCCAATAACAATAGCTATGGGTTATATATTGTGATCATTGACTGTTGACAAGTTTGTGTGAAATAGGTCACTCTGTAAGATTTATTGCCAGATAAATTCAACATGATTACTACTTTTATATATAATATGTGAATGCAATATGATGTCTTCTTCAGATGGGAGTTTTTCATTAGAGTGATTCAGTAGTGTGACTCCTTTTGTGGCATAGCTAAAGATGAAATTAAGTTAAGAATCATCAATCCTAACCAATGATAGTCAAAACCATTTTTCTTAAATGGATAAAGTGGTAGCTTCAAGTTGGTTGTTGAAAACGTGTGTAGTCTACGAGATCTCAGAGTCGATAGAAGTGTTGATGAAGGTTCTACTAAACAAGATCAAAATGAAATATGTTTATGTGAATTTGTCTTAATCTTTGTAATGTAAAGATTAGGAGAGGGTGTAAAGATTAATTCTTATATTAGTAGATTTTTTATTTTTTGTTTCTGTTTTCGGTTTGTGGGAGGTTGTTGAGATATTCTCTTAACCTCTCTTTCCAAAATTAGAAATAGTTAAATCTCACTCTAACTATAGTTTTTTGTGTGCGTGAAAACAATTTTTTAAATTAATATAAATATTTTTAAAAGAAATATTTTTTCTTGGGGTCATTTATTCTCTTCACACATTTTCAATAGTAAGCGTCTTTGGACAAATCAATTCTTCGTGTTAATTAAAGAAACTACGTTTCTTCGGATGGAATGTTTAATATGTATTTTTTTCATTTCAATATGTTTATAGAACGACTAATTATTTATATCGAAAGTTTGGTATTCATATTTTTTAAATCGACCATCAACGTAAGACAATAAGTTGATTGACCTATACGCTCATCATAGTCTATCATTTTTCATTTTAAATTTAAGTTTTTAATTTTTTCTCATGTATTTAGTTCACAAAGATATTAAGTTTAATTTTGAAAAGAAAAAATAAAAGAATAAAACATTTCCTCTTTATAATCCATCATATAAACAAGTAGAATATTTAAATAGATTTTACGTATGAGGAAAAATTATTAATATTTAACCCTACTCATTAATAAAAATGTAATTAGTTATATTATTTTATAATTAATATTTTTATATTAATCAATAAAAATGTAATTAATTATGTAATCAAAAGTGTGATATATTATTAGCATAATCATACTAGCAAATGTGATTCATGTAGGACAGTGAATTTCATCTTCATACATCGATTTAGGTATAAAAGATAGAAAATTTCACTAATTGGTGTATATCAAAAACGTTTACTAACATGGTTTTTCTAGTTCATGGCCTTTGTGCGCGGGAATTAGTAGAAAATTGTTGACTATTGTTGAGGAATGTTTATTATTGCCAACATTTAGTTGACTATGAATGACCATGTTTTTCCACATCAAACTATACTTTACTATGATAGATTATGATTCACAATGGTTGACCACAAATGACCATAGTTTTTCATGTTTGATCATTTATGGTGATGGTTGTCCATGGCTAACTATAGTTGGGCATGATAACCATGGTGTGACCATGTTTACCATAGGTAAACATGGTTTGACAAATTTGACCATGGTTGACAATTTACTATGATAGATTATGGTAGAGAATGGTTGACCATGGCTAATTATTGTCAGGAATGATGACCATGCTTTGACCATTTCGATAATAGCTAATATTGGGTTGATCTAGACTTATGAAAGAATGAAATGACATACATACATACATACATACATACATACATACATACATACATATATATATATATATATATGAATAGAAACACATCAATATAGAGAAAACAAAACTTCAATTCATTAATAACAAAGTACTGAAAATTGTTTACATGTCGAATGGAAATAAACTAGCTCAAATGATGGTAGCTGATCTCTGAGAAGAGATGTGGTGGCTACATCCCTTATGAACTATGTTACAATGAGGCTCACAGGCATATTTATTATTGAGAAACAATGGAAAACCCCTAACATCCAAAACCTAACCCTAGGAGACAAAATGCCAAAAGTTTATGGGCCCCGTCAGGGTAGATTAGTACATCAACTTCCCCGGGCCATAACTTTGGCATACGATTTTCGTTTAATGTGTATGATACCTCATCAGAAAGATCTATCTAAGGACTACAACTTTCCAATTATAATTCCCATTATAAGCCATAATTTTTCCCATTTTAAAAAAAAAATGTCCTCTAGGGGCTCAAAATGGCTTTGGAAGTTCAAGACTAAAAAAACTGCCAAAAAAAAATTATGCTACAATTAAGGAAACTAATAGGAACAATGGTGGGGATCGAAGTGGAATAGGTGGTTGGCAACTAATATCCACCTAGATCAATCCTCTCTCCTTAGGAAGCAATTCTCCCCATTGCATTGATTGCCTCCATGAGATGGGAAAACATTTGATGAACTTAGTCCCTAGTGAGCCACTTTCCTTGGTGTGAGAATTAGCCACCTTTGACAAATAGATATAGTTGGAACATATTCTGGAAAGTGTTCCTGATCTACATGTCCATGATCTGATCAATTATGGCATGCTATATGTAGTCAAGGTTCAACTTTGTTGGTGTGAGTTGTTCTACAATGTCTAATGTGTCAAGCAATGGTGTAATGTATGGTCGAAGTCAATCCATATTAAACAATGAGAGAAAGCCAAGGAGTGGGGGAAGGCTGAGCTCAGAATAATTGTCTCCCACACTTCTCATGATGGTGTAAGGTTGATATCGAAGTAGCTTGATCTTTCGATGTGCTCCAGTAAGGCGTTCTTTCTTCAAATGTAAACAAACTTTGTTGCCCACCTGAAACTTCCATGGCACCTAATGTTGATCATGTCACTGCTTATACTTGGAATTGGACTTCTCCAAGAAATCATGGACCTACTAGAAGATGTGTTAGATGCATCCAATAAATTTTGTTAATTTATTAAGCTTGAACTATACATGTGTGGATTATGTCTGTGTAGTCGCATGAGGCATGGTAACATCAATCAGACACAATGGTTGAAATCTCAGACCCACATGAAAGGGACCACATCTAGTTGAGCTATGGAGATATTTGTTATAGTTTTTCTACACATAGGGAAGGCCCTCATCCTAGGTTCATGGATACTTGGAGTTGTACATGCAGAGTATGTGGACTATCATCCTATTGACAACATCTATTTGGCCATCAATCTAGGGATTGAGTGTAGTCGACTTAGTGAGATCTGTGTCCAACAGTTTCGAGAGGCTTGACCAAAATGTGTTTAGGAGCTTGCTATCCCAATATGATATAATTGTCTACAAGATCCCAAAATGTATTGACACCCATTCAAAGAATATTTTGGCAGTGTCCTCTACTGTGATAATCTTCTTGCAGGCCACCAATATAGCTACTTTAAAAAATATCTCCATTAGCACAAATATATAGTCATTACCATGCTTGGTAGAAGGGAGGCTAGACAGATATTCCATGGAGATGGATTCCTAGGGCTAGCTAGAAGTAGCAAGAGGAGTGTATAGGCCTTGCTTCTTGATGGTTGGCTTGGTGATGGCACAGGCAGTGCATGATATGATATATTTTCTAACATCTTGTTGGAGTTTTGGCCAATAAAAGTACTTATGTAGTACCACCATAATTTTCTCCATAACAAAGTTACTTGCAACCTAAATGTAGTGTTCCTCAAAAATTAGCTTGGCACGCTTGCTTGAAGGAACACAAAGGTGGTCCACGTAGCATAATAATGTATCCTAGAGGTAGAAGTCACGAAATTTCTTTCCATCCACTACATTCTAGTTTGTGATGGTTAATAAACCATCATTTTTGTATAGTTGCTTACATCGAGAGGTCTCATGGCCACAAGAGTTGAGAATAATTTTCAATGTTGCAACTACATGTCGATTGAGGCAATCTGTAATATGATTGGTACTACCATTTTTTTATTTAATATTCAAGTTGAAGTTTTGTGAATATGTAGACCACTTATGATGGTGATTGTTATGCATCTTCCCTTGTGTGAGTATAAACTGGAGAGGTTAGTGATAAATGTGGATCACTGTCTCCTTCCACATAATGTAATGTTTTCATTGTCAACAATCTTTCACAATAGAATACATCTCTCTATCATAGCTAGGTGGGATACTTCTGAATTATATTAGAATGTGTCTCACTATTATAGGCCACTATATGCCCATGTAGGGTGAGGATTGCACCAATATCAATTTCAAATGGTTGTTGCAAGTATGGCAATGTGAGTAAAGGTGCGGAGCAGAGGCAGTGATTTAGCTCAATTAACACCTTATGTTGGGACTCAGACCAGGAAATCTTTTATTTTTCTTTTCCTCAGAAATATGACTCAAAAGCCAAGTGATATGGGAGAATCCCAACATGAACATACGATAAAAATTTACGAGCCACAAAAAGATGCAAAACTCTATTAGAGTGTTTGGGGCTAGGTAATGCCGAATGACATAGATCTTAGCTAAAACCACATGTGCACCTTGCTTGTCTATGATGTAACCCAAATATTGGACTTGGTTAATGCTAAAGGTACATTTCTCCAAGCTGGTACATATTTTGTGCTATCAGGGGCTTTGAAGGAGCTATTGAATTTCTTTTCAAGTGTTCTTCCAAAATCTTGTTGAAGATGAGGATGTCATCCAGATAGAAAATGATGAAAAAGTTGGTAAAGGGCCGCAAGATGTCATCCATCGGCCTCATAAAAGTAGCATGGGCATTCATCAACCTGAAGGGCATGACAAACAATTCAAAAAGGCCTTCCTTGGATTTGAAGGTGGTCTACCATACATTTTTGGGCTTTATTGGAACATCGTGATAGCCAGACTTTAGATCAATCTGGTTGAAACGCTTGGCCCCATTGAGCTGGTCCAAAAGGTCATCAATTTGTGGGATTGGACACCTGTTCATGACAATGATATTTCTTAGTGCCTAATAATTAATGCAGAGCCTCCATGTGTCATCCTTCTTTTGTACAAGCGCAATTGAGGTCCATAGGGTGAGGAACTTGGTTGAATGTGCCCTTTTTCCAGCAATTGTTGGATCTACCACTTGATATCTTCGTTATCTAGAATGGAGTGGTGTTATATCATCTCATTTGGTAGGGGTGATATGGGATTTAGATCGATTGAATGCTTGACTTGACAGTGCAAGGGTGTCCTGTGCGTGAGGAGAATTTGTCCGTATATTATTTCATGACCTTATTCACTAGCTTCTGTTGAATGGAGGAACCCTTCTCGGGGGCAATGGATGTGGCCACAATATTCTAGTTACTTTAAGATCAAACCAGAAATAAAATTAAAACATCCCTGTCTGGGAGATGATCTTAATGCATTTCTTAGTATAGATCAAAGAGATGGTGGTAGCTGGGGCTGCCTCTAGTATCCTATATAACTTATTGCCCAAAGTAATAATAATACTATGGGTCTCAGACTCATACACAACATGAAACTTCCACAAGTATGGTTGGCCTAATAATGCATCACAAACTTCAAAAGGAGCTAGACTGCACAGTACCTCATATGTGAAGGGTTTTATGTTGTAGGGAAGGTGACAATTCTCACTGGTGCAATGATCTTGTCCTTGGTAAAGCCACTCGATGGTGTACGGTTGTGGGAGTGGTGTGGTCGGAAAACCCAATTGCTTCATGACTTTTACTGAAATGAGGTTGTTTTGGCTCCTGTTGTCGACAATGAACTGTAGCTGAGAACACTTCACCCACATTTTTGGGTGGAAGAGATGCTCCCCCTCATCTGGATCTTCGAACTTAACCTTTGATATCTTGGTGATCGTAATAGTGGGGCAGTGTGCATCAATAATTTGCTTCCCTTTTAATTCCCCTTGTCAGGTTTTGACTTAGATTCAGAACATACATCTGACCCTTAAGCATTCATTTCGGTCACTAGTGACTACTTGGCTTGACACTCACTTGTGTTGTGACTAGGCATTTTTTTGCAACTCACACCACTTTACCATGTCCTTATTGTTTATGTGACATTTTTCTTTTCTTGCATCTTCAACAAGTTATCTTGGGTCACCTCGCCTTCTCTTTATCCTTTGTTCGTTGGTTTGGGGGTGCTCTCTCCCTGCTATTGATTGAAAGATCCAAAGTCATGCTTCTTTTGTTGGAATTTTTTTTTTAATCTTTGCAGCATATTGGTATACCACACCAAGTGAGGAGATGTCCAAGAACTCCATTTCTTCCAAAATGTATTGTTGCAGACAGTCACAATACATGAGCACTAGATGTCGCTCAGAGTCTTTGATACCCAACTTTATGCGTAGAGTATGAAAAATATTTGTGAGATCATGCACATCTTCGTCCCTTTACTATCCTAGTCTGGTCCACAATATGTACTTGTCCGCATAGCTCCGCACGGGGTAATATGGTTCCTTGATATCATCAGAAAGATTTCCAAGAGCGTTGGTTGTAAATAAAGAGATTTCTTCAGCCCTTTCTTCATAGTAAGTTTCCAACTAGTCCTTGACATGGGGGGAAGCCTTAAGCAGTGAAAATGTAATCTTCTCCCTATCAGAGAAACTACAGGAAAAAGGTAACCATCGAATATATTCAACCATTTGTTTACAACATTTGCATCTATTTAAACTTTGAATATAGGGATATTGAATCTTACTTGGACCTTGAAGTGGGCGGCACTACCGAAGGGACTACTCGATGAAGATGCATCACCGGTGGGAATTCGCCAAAGGATATCGGAAAAGTTGCTCATCATTCAATTCCTTTGTCACTTGAGAGCTCCTTCGAAAAATATTTTGAAAGGATATCCTGCTCCCTCATCTTTCTTTTCTTCCGTCATGGGAGGCCATTGGTGCTGGCAAGGTCGGTCATGCAAAGGTTAAACCAGTTCGAGCCCTACTCCTTATACCGCGACCTTGTTTGGGACATGCACAAAAAAACAGAGAAAGAACAAATCTCTATAATACCACTAATCCAATTTTGTGAAGGAATGAAATGAAATGAAAATGTGAACAAAAACACAAAGATGCATTGAAAACAAAACTTCATTTCATTAATAACAAAATACTGAAAATGGTTTATATGCATAATGGAAATAAACTAGCTTAAGTTTTGGTAGCTTATCTCTAAGAAGAGATGTGGCAGCTACATGCCTCATGAACTATGTTACGATGAGGCTCTTAAGCCTCTTTATTATTAGGAAATAATGGAAAGCCTTAAAAATCCGAAACCTAACCCTAGGAGATTAAGCTCGAAAAGTATATAGGCCTTGTTGGGGTAAATTTCTACATCAACTTCCTAAGGTTGTAGCTTTAACATACAATCTCCACTTGACACATATCATACCACGTTAGAAATATATATCTTCATAGTACAAATTTCAATTCCAAACCCGTCTCTTAGGCCTTGGGTTTTCTCGTTTTCCAAAAGTTCATCGTTTAGTGCCTTAAAATGGCTCCAGAAGTTCAGGAACTGAAAAACTGCAGAAAGTAGTCAGTTGTGCTACAATGAAGGAAATATAAAGGAACAATTGTGAGGGTCCAAGTGGAATTGTTGGCTGGCCACAAATATCCACCTGGATCATGGGTTGACAAATTTGTGTTGGCATTTTGGCACCGGTGTGGCGCTATAGTACAGGTGTTGTCCTTGATGGCAACTCACTTTGGTGACAGATCTCAGTTCAGGCACTCAGAATGAAGGAAATCTTGTATACGCAGGTTCACCTTGCCGAAGACGCGTATACACGCGGGTTATACGTTCAAAAGTCGCGTATGCGTATACACACACTTTTATGCACAGAAAAGCGCGTACCTGGTGGGAAACTTTTTTTTGGTCCGTGGTTGTTAGTCCTTGGAATTTGAACCTATGGTTTTGGACCATGGTATCTCGTCAGAAGTGTTGACCCCAGGTTTTGGGCCCTTGGTATTGGTTTATTATGGTTTTGGACCGTGGTATTGTGGAAGGGCTAAAACTATAAAAGAGGAAGGAGATCATGTGGCAAAGATAATCTGATTTATTGAATATCTGATATCGTGCTAGATCTGTAATATTGGTGATTGGGTTATGGTGCAGATCTAGATCTGAATGAAGGAGGAACCTGAGCACGAGAAGGATAAGGACTATTGATGGATCAAAATCTCAAGTCTTGAACATTGGTATCTCTGTATGATTTTGATCTGTTATATGTGGTGCACTCTTGATCTATAAATCTGTGTTAACTAATGTCTGAATGTTTAAAAGAATAAATTATCCTTTACAGATCGTACGCAGGTTAAGTGAAGTGCAGGTGCGTATACACGCTTTTTCTGTGAATGAAAGAAGCGTATACGCAGGTTGGTTGTGGTACAGAAGCGTATACACACAGATTGATGAATAGTGAAGTAGCGTACATATCTTGATTTATGTTCTAGCTGCTTCTGTTTTATTGTTGCAGTGTTCTGGGTTCAGAATTGGTGTTTGATTACAGTTACTGTGTTTTGGGTACAGCTGACAGAGAAGTGTTTATCTAATTCAATTTTTATTGGTGAAAGGGGTTTGGTTGATGCATAAATACTTGATGTTTGATTGATATTATTTGTGGATCCAGTCTGAAAATTAATGAAATGAGATCCCTGAAAGCAGAGAGAAGGTTGCAGCCTTTTGCAGGTAGGAGCCTGCGTACTAGTATCTCAAGCTAGTACAAGAACTAAGGGGGTTGGAGCTCCCTTCCAGGAAAGCTGGAAAACGAGAGAGAATTGTAGCTCTCTGCAGGTTGCAACCTGCGTACTGCTAAAGACTGCACTAGTGCAAAACATTGTAAAAAGAAGTTTCTAATTAAAAAGAAGATAGAGACGAATTGCAGCAGGGGGTTTTCACCCACATTGGGTTTCCTCCTTATATCTTGTGTTCATGTGTGTGATTGTCTTCTACTCTGTTTCACTGGTTCTAGTACTGTTTATTTGCTTCTGATTCACAGATTAATAACTGACATCTGAAAGATAAATCAAATTATAAGTCTGCCTTATATACGCAGTTTTCCTTATCTATATTTGCGTATATACGCGGTTTTTATTAACTAAAGTAGCGTATATTATCTGAAGTTGAAAAAGGAAATATTTGTCTTGATAATACTGATTCACCCCCCCCCCCCCCCCCTCTCAGTATTATTTCCAACAATTGGTATCAGAGCAGGTCCTTCTAAAGAAGCTTGATCGCTTGAAGGAAGATCTTTCATCATGAGCAACTACGAGAGGGAAGCATCAATTAGGCCACCGGTTTTCGATGGGACAAACTTCGTATATTGGAAGGTAACAGTTACTGCCTATCTTTAATCTCTAGGTACAGAAGTCTGGGACATCATAGAAACATGGTATACTTTTCCATCAGCTACCCCTATAGATCCAGCTGAGAAGAAGAAATATGAAACAAATGCAGAGGCGGTCAATACTCTTCTAGGATGTCTATCTCAATCAGAATTCGTGAAAGTTATGAAGTTAAAATCAGCAAAAGAAATATGGGACAAGATTGTCCTAAGCTATGAAGGAGATGATCAGGTAAAACGAGCAAAACTTCAAACCCTGAGGATTCAGTATGAAAATCTCAAGATGTATAATGATCAAAGTGTGGCTAACTATTTTCTTCATGTAGATGAGATTGTTAGTTGTATGAAAAACTTGGGAGAAGAAATAAAAGAGGCTGTTGTGGTTGAAAAAGTTCTAAGATCTTTGTCACCTAGGTTTGAATCTAAAGTTTCTGCAATAGAAGAAAAGGAGAATCTACAAAGTCTTAAAATGTCACAACTGCACGGAATTCTTACTGCTTATGAAATGAGGAAAGGAGGTCCATCAAACAAGAGAGAAGTTGCCTTCAAGGCTTCAAGCAAAGGAGAATACTATGAATCAGGACATGTGTCAGAAGAAGAAGAATAATCGAATTTTGTCAAAAATCTTCAAAGGGGTGCCGGACGTTTTTGAGGTAAGTTACCTTTCAAGTGCTTTGCTTGTGGAAGAGTAGGTCACTATGCTGCCAAATGTCCTCATAAGGATAAGATTGACAAGGGAAAGGAACCTGTTAGATGGAACAAGAAACAGAATGCAAATAAGAAAAGCTATTACACTCATGAAGATAGTGATGGTCTTTCAAATAGTGACGAAGATGAACGAGGTAATGAATATAAACTTTTAATGGCTTTTGAAGATGATGACTACATGGATGCTATAGATGTAGAAGGTTTTTGTGAAGAGATGACTAATCTCAAAATCTGCTTAGAAGAGAAAAATGCAATTATTGATTCTCTACAATGTCAACTGGCTGAAAGGGAAAAACATCTTGAAAAATTGGAATGTGAAATTGTTTGTCTTAGAAAGGAGATTGAGAAAACAAAAGCTATTAATCTTAAATTTGTTAAAGGATCTGAAACTCTGGATGAGATTATCAATGTGCAGCGTTCTCCACTAATCAAGACAGGTCTGGGATATAATGGAGAAACATCTCAAGCTTCTACCTCCAAAAGTTATCTTGATGCAGCAAGGAGGAGCGAGCAAAGGCCTAATAGAAATCATCAGGTAAATCAGGGACAATTTACCTCAAGAATGAATAAAGACTATCAAGAAAATTGGGGACAAGCTACCTTAAGGACAAACAGAAGCTACAATCCGCCACAGGTAAAATCTTCCCAACTTGCCTCAAGAATGGATGTCAGTAGAAACTACAATCGGTTGGATGATAGATTTGATAATCACAGGAGTTTCTTCAATGGAAAATGTTTCTCTTGCCATAATTTTGGTCACAAAGCAGCTCAATGTGTTGCCTATAAGACAATCATGACTACAGAAGCTCAAAAACAAAGGAATATGACTGGAATCACGAAAAGGACTTATAACAACTTTTCGGCCCTTGAAAATGAAGTTCAATGTTCTATTTGTAATAACTTTGGTCATGAAGATTCTGAATGCAGGAGCAGGTTTTGGAAGACAACTCAGAAGGAACATACCTCAAGTGCCAGAACATGTAGAATGAAGGAACCACAACCAGAAAGATGTGGGATAGCTTTCTATGCAGAAGGACAGGAAAATCTATGGTATATCGACAGCTAATGTTCGAAGCATATGACAGGGGACAAAGAAAAACTTGAATCATATGCTGCATTAGAAAAGGGAAAGAAGGTGTCTTTTGGAAACGATACCCCTGCAGCCATAAAAGGAAAAGGCACTGCTCAGTTGAAAGAAAAGGTCAAAGCTGGAAAGGTTTTGTATGTTGATGGCTTGAAGCATAATCTACTAAGTGTTAGTCAGATGTGCGATCAAGGAACCGAGGTAATATTTCGATCAAATGGATGTAGTGTTCGTGATCTTGATACAGGAAAAACAGTGATCAAAGGCAGAAGAAATCCAAATAATCTATACATATTTGAAGAAGAACAACAACAATGCTATTTGAGCAAGGATGATGAACACTGGTTATGGCACCGGAGGATGGGGCATATAAGCTTTTCACAAATAAGGAAAGCATGCAAATACCAGGCAGTTCGTGGTCTTCCAGATATCAAAATACCAGACAACACCATATGCAAATCATGTCTGTTTGGTAAGCAAACCAGAACTAACTTTCCTGAGAAGGAAGGATCAGCGAGCAGGCCTCTTGAGCTAGTCCATACAGATGTATATGGTCCATTTAGGACAAGGTCACCTCGAGGAGAAGAATACTTGATATTATTCATTGACGACTTCTCCAGGTTTATTTGGTTAGGACTTATGAAGCACAAAGACGAAGCATTCGAAAAATTCAAATCCTTCAAAGCCTCGGCTGAAAATGAATCAGATTACAAAATTAAGTGCCTCAGGTCTAACAGAGGTGGGGAGTTTACCTCAAATGAATTTTTCGATTTCTGTTACGAACATGGAATAAGAAGGGAATTCTCTACAGCTAGGACTCCTCAGAAAAATGGAGTGGTGGAAAGGATGAACAGAACAGTCCAACAAATGGCTCGTGCTATGCTTGATAAGTCTGGAACTCCCGCAACCTTCTAGGGTGAAGCTGCATATGCTGCGGTTGTTATTCTCAACAAAACAAATGTGCGAGTGAACAGCACTCAAACTCCTCATGAGCTCTAGTATGGTGAGACTCCTTCGGTAAAGCATTTCAAATTTTTTGGGAGCAAATACTATATTAAGAATACTGATGAGCAGCTTGGCAAACTTGAACCTAGAGCAGATGAAGGCATTCTCCTTGGTTACTCTCCTCACAGCAAAGCATATAAGTGTTGCAATAAAAGACTTGGAAGAATTGTTGACAGCATTGATGTAGTGGTTGATGAAAAAGGATACATCCCTAGGCAAGTAAATCATGAAGATATCGATGAGGATGAAGACTACTCTCCAAATCAGACAAATGATGAAGAAGAACCTCGAGAGGCACTAAAGGGACAGACAAGGATAGAAGAGAAGACCCCATCCAGGTACGTTCAGAAAAATCATCCAGAATCTCAGATTTTGGGGCAGAAAGAAGCAGGTGTACAAACTAAAAGAACAATTACAGAAGCCTCAAGCTATTTGGCATTACTCTCCTCCACTGAACCACAAAATGTAAAAGAGGCGTGCAAATATGAATGCTGGGTTAAGGTAATGGATGAAGAACTTGAGCAGATAGAAAAGAACAACACTTGGGAGTTGGTTCCTAGACCAAAAGATAAGAATGTCATAGGAACAAAATGGATCTTCAAGAACAAGTTGAATGAAAATGGGGAAGTTATTAGAAACAAGGCCAGGCTTGTTTGTAAAGGGTATGCTCAACAAGAAGGAATATACTTTGAAGAAACTTTTGCTCCCATTGCTATACTTGAAGCCATTCGAATGTTCCTTGCTCTCTCAAGCTTTTAGAAGTTCAAAGTATTTCAAATGGACGTGAAGTCAGCCTTTCTGAATGGAGACTTAGAAGAAGAAGTATAAATCGAGCAACCAGATGGTTTCATCCTTGGGAATGATCCAAATCTTGTATGCAGACAAAAAAAGGCTCTCTATGGGCTTAAACAAGCTCCAAGGGCTTGGTACTATCGTTTGGATAAATACCTTCATTAACAAGGTTTCTCAAAAGGATCAGCAGATAGCAATCTCTATATAAAAATTGAAAATAACAAATTGCTAATACTTGTTGTGTATGTAGATGATATTATCTTTGGAAGCAATGAAGAAGCTATGAGTCAAAGCTTTGCCTTGGTGATGCAGAAAGAATTCAAAATGTCCTTGCTTGGAGAACTGACATACTTTCTTGGATTACAAATCCAACAAAATGAAGGCGGTATCTTCTTGTCTCAAACCAAGTACCTCAAGCAGATTCTGAAGAAGTATGGCATGGAAGATTCAAAACCAGTATGTACCCCCATGGTTATAGGATGTAGCCTCAGTGCAAATGATGAATCGACGGCAGTACATCAACCAACCTATAGATCTATGATTGGAAGTCTACTTTATTTGACAGGTACCTGACCAAACATCATGCATGCAATGGGAATAGTTGGAAGATTTCAGGCAAATCCAAAGGAAACTCATCTTCAGGAAGTGAAGAGAATCTTCAAGTACCTTCAAGGAACTAAAAACTATGGATTATGGTACCCTAGAGATACAGATCTCACACTTCATGCTTACACAGATGCAGATTGGGCCGGAAGCGTGGATGACAGGAAGAGCACAAGTGGTGGTGCATTCTTTATGGGTTCCAGATTAGTATCTTGGTTCAGCAAGAAACAAAGTTCGATTGCTTTATCTACAGCTGAAGCAGAATATGTGGCTGTTGCATCTTGTTGCACTCAACTTCTTTGGATGATGCAAACCTTGTAGGATTTTCAAATCACTTGTACTCCACCTGTCTCTATCTAATGTGATAATACAAGTGCAATAAGCATTTCAAAGAATCCTGTCATGCATTCAAAGACCAAGCACATACATATCAAATATCACTTTCTTCGGGAACAAGTGCTTGAGCAAAAAGTCAAGTTGGAGTATGTTCCTTGTAAGGAACAAATTGCTGATATCCTCACCAAACCACTCCCCAGGGAAACTTTTGAATATCTCAGACAGAAGCTGGGAGTAGTTGATGCTTCATCCTGTTGTTGAAGCTTTTCCGTTTCAAAGAAAAGTTGGTGTACGCGAGTTGGATGAGGGGAATCCACGTACATACACTAATTTATGCAGGTGCAGTCGTGTATATGGAGTTCTGAAGAAAATCAGCAAGGACAGACTCTGGTTGAAGAGAGTCTGATATGGGTTTGTCAAAGACCATCAGGCACAGGTTCAGGGGGAGCAGATAATCTTCTAATAATGCATTGTTGGCATTACATTAGAAGCTCTTGGTTCTAGTACTCAAGCTATTCTTGGTTCAGGTGGATCAGCTGCAGAAAGAAGAACAGAAGGGGAACATGGTTGTTGATATATACAGTGATTGTCAGATGCTGCTGATAGTAGTTATTGGTGATTTGCATAGTCTTGATATTTCGTCTCTATGTCATGTATATTTTTTTTATCAAGGTCATGTAACGGCCTATTTTGGTTTCCCCACTATGCCTGGGATGATTGATGCAATTGGTTGTCATATGTAAATTTCTGATGTATCCCCACTTGGTTGGGTGGATGATCCCCACTTGGTTGGGTGATGGTTGTATGTATTGAGTCTGTTGGTGATAGGAAGGTCTTTTATGATGTATAAGTCATGGTTCTTCTTGAAGAACACCTCTTTGCAGATCTTGCCTACAGTCAGGGGGAGCATGTTCAGCACAACAGAGTAGAGATATCACCATGTACTTAGGGGGAGCACAACCCTTTACCCTTGATGACAAAGGGGGAGAATGAATTTGAGGATCTTGGGATTGCCATCAAGTCCAAAGGAGGAGATTGTTGGCATTTTGGCACCAGTGTGGTGCTATGGTACAGGCGTTGTCCTTGATGGCAACTCACTTTGGTGATACATCTCAGTTCAGGTGCTCAGAATGAAGGAAATCTTGTATACACAGGTTCACCTTGCTGAAGACGTGTATACACGCGGGTTATACGTTCAAAAGTCGTGTATGCGTATACACGCACTTTTATGCACAAAAAAGCGCATACATGGTGGGAAACCTATTTTTGGTCCGTGGTTGTTAGTCCTTGGAATTTGAACCTATGGTTTTGGACCATGGTATCTCATCAGAAGTGTTGACCCCAGGTTTTGGGCCCTTGGTATTGGTTTATTATCATTTTGGACCGTGGTATTGTGGAAAGGCTAAAACTATAAAAGAGGAAGGAGATCATGTGGCAAAGATAATATGATTTATTGAATATCTGATATCGTGCTAGATCTGTAATACTGGTGATTGGGTTATGGTGCAAATCTAGATCTGAATGAAGGAGGAACCTGAGCGCGAGAAGGATAAGGACTATTGATGGATCAAAATCTCAAGGCTTGAACATTGGTATCTCTGTATGATTTTGATCTGTTATATGTGGCGCACTCTTGATCTATAAATCTGGGTTAACTAATGTCTGAATGTTTAAAAGAATAAATTATCCTTTATAGATCTGTACGCAGGTTAAGTGAAGTGCAGGTGCGTATACACGCTTTTTATGTGAATGAAAGAAGCGTATACGCAGGTTGGTTGTCGTACAGAAGCGTATACACACAGATTGATGAATAGTGAAGTAGCGTACATATCTTGATTTATGTTCTAGCTTCTTCTGTTTTATTGCTGCAATGTTCTGGGTTCAGAATTGGTGTTTGATTACATTTACTGTGTTCTGGGTACAGTTAATAGAGAAGTGTTTATCTGATTTAGTTTTGATTGGTGTTGATGCAGAAATAATTGATGTTTGATTGATATTACTTGTGGATCCAGTCTGAAAATTAATGAAACGAGGTCCCTGAAAGCAGAGAGAAGGTTGCAGCCTTCTGCAGGTAGGAGCCTGCATACTAGTATCTCAAGCTAGTACAAGAACTAAGAGGGTTGGAGCTCCCTTCCAGGAAAGCTGGAGAATGAGAGAGAATTGTAGCTCTCTGTAGGTTGCAGCCTGCGTACTGGTAAATACTGCACCAGTGCAAAACATTGTAAAGAGAAGTTTCTAATTAAAAAGAAGATAGAGACGAATTGCAGCAAGGGGTTTTCAGCCACATTGGGTTTCCTCCTTATATCTTGTGTTCATGTGTGTGACTGTCTTCTGCTCTGTTTCACTAGTTCTAGTACTGTTTATTTGCTTCTGATTCACAAATTAATAACTGACATCCGAAAGATAAATCAAATTATAAGTCTGCTTTATATACGTGGTTTTCCTTATCTGAAGTTGCGTATGTACGCGGTTTTTATTAACTGAAGTAGAGTATATTATCTGAAGTTGAAAAAGGAAATATTTGTCTTGATAATACTGATTCACCCCCCCCCCCCCCCCCCCCCCCCCCCCCTCTCAGTATTATTTCCGACAATTTGGCCATCATTGACAATTTGTTTTCATGATAGATTATGGTTACCCATGGTGCCAATGGATGGCCCTAGTTGACCATGTTCAATTATAGAGACCATGGCTGACCTTGTTCAACCATTTTTACCAGGGTTAACCATAAATGGCCATGAGGAGTTATTAAGGCATTGATTGTTCTAGGTTGACCATAATTGACCAGAGGTGACCATGGTTGATCATAGTTGACCAAGAATGGCCATAGTTAATTATGGTTGACTATGGCTAACTAAGGTTGTCTATGGTTGAACATGCGTGGTCGTGAGTGAGAATGTTTGATAATGTTTGGCTATGTTTTAGCACTATTTAACTCACTAAAAATGATTAAATATGGTAAAAGTATGGTTTATTTTTAGTGTACAGGATTGATTAAGGTTGTCAATGTTTAGTACATATGATTATGGTTGATTAGGGCTAACCACGGTGCCCATGGTCACTATGACTCATGATGTTCAACCATGATTCCTATGGTTGACCACTATTAACCATGTTGACCATGGACATCATTATTGAAAATGGTTTGACCATGGTTTTCCATGTTGACTCTAGTCTAAAATGGTCAACTATCAGAAACTAAGGATGACTATGGTCGACATATGGTTGACCATGGTTGAGCAGGGTCATTCATGGTTGACGATGGTTTTTGATGTTTTACCATGGCTGACAAGGTTGATAAGGATTAATAATAATTGACCAAAGGTTGATGATGATTAAACAAAGGTGACCATGGTGGGTCATTAGTGATCAGGATTGAAAATCATCAATCATGGTTAAATATGGTTGACCATTCATGATCATGTTGACCATGCATCATAACTCTTGATTTTTTCGTGTATGGTTAAACTCCTTATCCATATTTAAATATGGTAAGCTTATTTTACCATAGATGAGCTTTAAGACCCCAATTGATAATGGTCAAATGGGTGAAAAGGATTGACGATGGTTGGAAATGATTAACAATAAATGAATATCATTGACCATGTTGATGATGCTTCATAGAGTGGCTGACCATGGTTATCCATCAATGATAATGGTGGTCATAATTGATTATGGTGACCATGGTTTACCATTATTTTAGGCATGGCTAAACATGGCTGATTAAGCTTGACTATTGTTGATTATGGTTGAGCATGCTTTTCTGTTGGAATTATTGATTATGGTTGATTTTGCTAAAAGTTATCACTATGGTTGACTATTTGATTATGTTGAATATGGTCAACCATGATGTGATGGTTGACTATTCAGAGCATGATTAACCATTGTGACATGGAGAATTTTTGTTGATGATTGACATTTTGACTATAATTCACAATGTTTGACATTGTAGACTATGTTAATCACTATCAACCATGGTCAACCCATAATACAATGCATAATCCCTTTTTTTTTGGCATATTGCAATGATATTTATTATTGGTCAAATAATGATGATATTTATTGTTCATCACATTGCAATGCCATTTCTAGTTTTCCACTTTATGAAAATGTCTATTATTTGTAGCATCCTTACACTATTCATAACATTGTGACATTTTTTATTGTTTATCACATTGCAACGATTTTTTTTACTCATTATGATGATGGATATTATTCGTCACATTGAAATGACTTTTTTTTCCCATCCCATTGCAATGGGACTTGTTGCTTGTAATACCCCCCTATTTTCTTGGGAATACCCTTTTAGTAGTTGAACTATTGTTAGTAATGGCATGGAAGCCATAACTGGTCTTTTTGGAATAACTATGGTGATGTAATTAATAGATTTGAGTAATATTAAAAATATCACTTTGGAAGAACTAACTTGGAAAATAACATGTGAATTAATGAGATCATTATTCCAATCCATAATCAAGTGTGAATGGATAAGATTGAAATAAAGCTTTCCTAAATCACTCCTAAAAAAGCCCTAAGAGTGCATTTATGTCATCGATTAGATGTGGAGAGAAAAATATAAGAAATCACCCAATGTGGGGGAAACAACACTCGAATGTGTGAATAAAGCACCATAGTGGAAAATACAGGCTTCCAAGGAGGAAAAAATATCTTTAAAAAAAAAAGGAAAATCCTAGGCTATAGAGAGTGGCAGAACCCAGAAAAATGCGACGTCGTTATGGAAAGTCTTCTAGGGAAAATGAGGAATAATAATTCCTTTACCAGAGCAATAGGGGGTTGTTGATTTTGGGAGGAGGATACCAACACGGGGGAGAAACATAAGATAAGGTTCACAGTTGGGAGGAAAATCTTTCTTTCCAAGTTATTTGACTATTACTGTAAAAAGTTTTATTAGATATGAAAACTTTTATAAGTTCCTATAATGATGATTACTATGAGAGTATTTAGATGATTTTAATGATATTCTATGAATATGTAGGTTGTGGTTTAATTATAGTACAAAAAAATAGTTTTAATAAGTTTAGTTACATTTTACGGTTTATGTATGATATGCACTAGAGCTGTTAGATTTAATTCAACTGGGATGGGATGGAAATATTACAGGAATTGATATTACACATAATAGTGTATTGTCTAGAATTATTAAAGTTTAATTAATTCTAATAGGTGGAAATATTCTTACAAGAATTACTTCCTATATCTTATGTTAATTAATTATTACTTGTAATATCTTGAGAAATAACCTCAGGGAGGGTGCATGATTGTTGTTTAAGTAAACTAGAACGACAAAATTACTAATTCACGACTTTCGTGCACATGCAAAATGTAAATAGTGTACAGACCTTGTTTTAAGATAAATAAAGCCCCGGATTACCATCATTTTTTCAGTATAGAGCTGTAAGAAATTGTAGTAAAGATTAATATGATAGTACATATTGTTAGTATCCAAAATTTACAAGTTAGTTAGGTAAGCTAGTAGAGTTTGTTGGGTCTAGATAAGAAGAAAACGTGTAAGAGACATTAAGTAACCGTCTTGACGATCAGCCAAAAATCTATATGCCCTGTGAGCTACTGCCATTTTTTTTAAAACCACTAAATCCTAAGTGAATCCCCAACATATTTGAATATCAGCTTCCATATACTGTAGGATGAGGATTAATTTTCTCCATCAGGTGAGTGCAAAAATCCTTCATAAAATTCTTTTATCAGAACCAAGAGACTTATAAAAGAAATTTGTAAGAAAAACACTAGGAATGAAACAAGAGTTCCATTTAAACAATTATATATTTGCAATAAGTTTTACTGTGCATATCCAGAGAGAAGTACAAGCGCGAAAAATAGCAGAATAATTGCCAACTAAAATCTGCGGTGCATATGCAGCAAGCAATGAAAGGAGCAACCTTAACTAAGGCATAAAGAAAAACCAAGCAGATGTTTCTTAAATTATTTATCTCAAATACAGAATTAAAAGCAGGAACACATTTTTGCAACACAAATCATAATTGAGTTTCCATTGGGAATATTAATGCACAAGACTATAAGGGACATAACAATAGAGGTAAAGCAAATTCAAGATCTGATTAAATTATCTATAAGAAATAGAGAGTTAAATAAAATATGTACATAGTTCTTCAAGTGTGAGTGGTAAACCAATTTCCATGTATAACACTGTCATACAACACTATTCAATGAGCACAATACTAGAACGAAGCCACTTATGAGACAGAAGTGTTGTTTTAAACAACCATTTATAATATGTCATGTACATAAATAGCTTATGAAAAAAAAGGGGCTACGCTCAAGGGTCGACTCTACAACCCTAGCCATGTAGAAAAATTTAAACAATAAGAAGAGTCGGGGATCCGAGAAATTTAGATATCAAAGCGAGTCCGGGAGAGGTGTTGGAACCTTCCCATCTACGAGTGGTGGTAGAGACGCCCATGACATGAAGCATGGTCAAGATCATCAACCTGTAAGTGAAATGAATCATTTAAGTGACTATGAAACACTCAGACGAAGTGTGTTTGTGGCTCCAGAAGCAAGCCGAGAGCATACTTGCGAGGAGAAAAACATAGTGAATCGAAAAGCCGCAATGGGTATTCAACCGTAAAACTCCATGTAAACTTAATCTCGTACTGCACATGATATAATTACATGGGTAGAGCACTGGAACAGGAACCATCACATTAGTTGTCTAGGGTCACCGAATGAAAGTGCCTATCCAGGATGCTGAACTAGAACTTAACCTGGAATCATGGCATATGTTAGGGTGCTATGGGGAAAATCGAAGTAAAGGTGTAGAAATGTTTTTACTCAAATGGGTAGCATCGAATTTACCCCACCGAAGCCTTGATGTTGATCTTTTTTCAGAAAATAAATAAATAAAATTAAAAAAACAAAAATAAATAAATAAATAAATATATATATATATATAGATAACAATAAAAATAAAAATAAAAATAAAAATAAATAAATAAATAAACAAATAAATAAAAAAAAATAAAAATTAAAAAAAATAAAATAAAAATAAAATAAACAAATAAAGATAAAAAAAATTTAAACCCTTGAGAAATTAAACCAAAATTATTCTAGCAGAATAGTAAGTTCGGTAGTCATCGAAATGATGAAGTAAAGAATGGTTGAGCGTTAGTTACCTCGTAAGCGTGTTTTCCATCATAGTTCATGTATAACCCTTTGATGTCAGGGCAAATGTTGTAGAGTAAGAATGAAAAACCACCTCTATGCAAGACGAGATTGTCTAAGTCATAGTATGTCGAATGAATGGAATAACAGGAATTGAGGGCTAAAGACTAAGACATATCTCAGTGGTGGCCACACCATAGGCCACCTGAAGCCATGGCCAAAACCTAAGCTCTGGAGGCAGAGTCACAAAATAAAATAAGAGAAAGCGATAGGCTAAGGAAGTTAGGGTTCTTAAAAAAGTTTTTGAGTCATAGAACAAGCGAGGGAATATCTTAGACGTTGACGTCCTCTCACATCGGAAACATTGAGGGACCACGTGAATAGGCATACAAGGCACATGGCCAATGCTGAAGTGTAGTGTAAAGACAATGCCCCACAGACTCCTCCCTTGATTTGTCACCTTATATGGGCAATAACCTAGGAAGAGTTGGTTTCCGATTGATGGACTTTGGAGCTTGGCTAATGCCTTAAAATTATTGACTTGGAGAACAAGCATAACCATGTTATCATATCGGCCAGAATCATGGAGTAGGGTAGGTTCATTAAATAAAATTTGACTTGGAGACACTAAGGCGCCTTCATAGCATGAAGTTCTAACAAGGATTAGTATAGGTGGAAAATTATATAGTCATGTATAACTATCATGTTGAAGTGTTCTATAGGTGTGCCAAACCATGTACCTATATCATGGTAAATTGTTCTCATCATAACATTAAGAACATAGGTCAACTGTAATTTCAAATATATAGTGGGCTATAAAATAACAAAAAAAATTAACAATGCATTATCTATTGATTATGACATTGATGACATTTGAAATAAAATAGGTAACTTGGGAAGAGTCGTGTGACATGTGCTATTAGAGCATATGATGAACTCTCGGACTTAAGGGGCCCAGAGTAGAGATGAAGTATTATGATAGTAGATAAATGGGCCTGTAAGAAAGTTTACTTATGTGTAAAGTAAATTGGGTACAAAGTGATTCTTAATTAGAATGAATAGTTAAGTATGGGTATATAGTTAGATTAGACCCCAAATTAGAGCCCAAGTTTCACACTGGGCCTAGTCCGGACCACCATAGTCATAAAGACAAGAATATAGATTTTTATTTTTTTTATCCATATACTATAAGTATTGATAACAGAGTGATGTTTTGGATATAAGGTACATAGGTACAATAGGTTTCTAAATTGGGTAAATAAATCACCTCTAATCATGTCCATAGGGGAGGGATTGTATGTCAAACTGGGAGGGGAAGGCACTGCCTCTAACCCCAAATCTCATATTGTGGAAATTATAAAGAATTTACAGCAATACTTACACAACTTCAGAGAAGTAACGAACAACTACTAAATGAAAGTGAACATCAAGAACGTATGATAAGAGAATTAGCAGAAAAATCCAGCTATAAAAATGTAGAATTGGAAGGGTTGAAATGGAAGAAGGTGGAGGCAATGCTGAAAAAATATGAAAGTGTTGAACAATCTAATAAAATAGATTCTAAGTCCCATAAGGTTAAAAATAAGACGGAATTACAGGGAGAATTCTGTAAAATTAAGCCCCCTACCTTAGGCGGGGAAAGGGAACAAGATCCGTAAAATTGGCTTTTGAATATGGTCAAATACTTCCAAGTGTATGAATGTGAAAGTAACTTGAAAGAAAGACTAGTTTTTGATTAGCTACAGGGGAAATCCACCCTGCGGTGGGAGGAAACAAAAATTATACATTCGTTGGATGAGAGGACAGTCTCCTAGGAGGAATTTCAACAAAAATTTAAATCTCTTTATTTGAGTGAGAGATATTAGATGATTGTGCAAAAGAATTTTATGAACTGAGGTTAGGGAAACTTACCATAGATGAGTTTGTGACAAAATTCACTAAGTTACTTCAATATGTGCCATACATCAAAGAGGAAAAAGCCAAGGTACAAAGATTTATGAACTATCTACCAGTAGCGTATAAGGAAAGTATTGAATTCAAAAATCCAAGGACTATGGTTGAAGTAGTGAGGAAAGCCAAACTTTGATACCAACAGTTCATAAATCATAATAAAGGTTCCAGACCATCGCAGAAAAAAGATAAAAATAAAAGAGGGATGAATATGAAAAGACAGAAGCATGCTTATCTAATTTTTTTTTGGAAAGATCACCAACGGAAAAAAATTAACAAAGGAAATCAAACTCAACTAGCACAATCACACACGGGATCAAAACCCATGGAATTGACCAACGGAAAGGGCAGAGGAGGTAGAGAAAGGGAGCCATTGAAATGTTAGGGTTGTGGCGAACCACATATGTCGAGGGATTGTCCACATAATCCTAGATCAATTCAAAATATCCAAGTTGTACATGAGGAAACTATGGTGAATGATGTGGCCAGAAATATTCTAAGGATTAGTGCGGAATTAGAAGATCAACAACCTGAAAATAAATCTGCAATGATTGAGATCGAAGGTACTATCCAAAACCAACATGTTTTTGTTTTAATGGATCCTATGGCTAGTTGAATTTATATTATCCCTCATATTGTGGAAAAGTCTAATTTGAAGTTATACATTTTTCAAAATTTCTTGGTTGGTACAGTTGGCCACTGGTAGTTGACGAAAAGTAACACATCAATTAAAACAGTGTATGGTGAATTTAAATGGATATACCACATAATTAAAATTAAATATCCTTAACTTAGGATCATATGATATATTAATTGGTATGGATTTGTTGGAACAATAGAAAGTTGTTATAAATTGTTTAGAAAAGATTGTAAATTGCATTGAATCACAGGGACAACCATTCTTGATAAAAGGAAAACCAAAGCAAGCCTTGGTCAAACAAATATCTACCTTACAGCTGAAGAGAACAACAAGAAAATGATGTCAAGTTTATATGGTTCATGTGGAAAAATATGAAGAACAAACATAAAAAAAAATGTTAGAATTTTTACCTGTAGTAAGAGAATTCCAAAATGTTTTCCAAGAGGAAATTCCCAAGATACCCCCTCGTAGAGACATAGATTTCTCTATTTACATATTGTTGGGTGCTACACCTATATCCATAGCTCCATATAGAATGAGTACACCATAACTGTTAGAGTTGAAAATGAAGCTACATGAGTTGCTAGATAAGGGTTATATCAAACCCAATGTGTCACTGTGGGGAGCTTCGGTTCTGTTTGTCAAGAAAAAAGATGACACATTTAGAATGTGCATTAACTATAGGAAGTTGAATAAATTAACCATTGAAAATAGATATCCACTACCCCAGATTGACGCTCTATTTGACCAAGTGAGGGGAGAAACTCTTTTTTCATAGATTTATTTACGAAATGGTTATCATCAGTTATGCATAAAAAAAGAGGATATTCATAAAACAGCCCTTAGAACATAGTATGGTAATTATGAATTTGTGGTGTTACCTTTCGGTCTCACCAACTCACCCGTCACCTTCATGTGTCTAAGGAATAGCATCCTCCACAAGTACGTTGACTGATTTGTATTAGTTTTCATTGATAACATCCTAGTGTACTCTAAAAATGAGAAAGAATAATAGGAGCATCTCAGATTGGTCTTACAAACATTAAGAGAGCATCCCCTTTATGCAAAAATTAGTAAGTGTGAGTTTTATAAACCCAAAATTTAGTATTTGGGACATATTATCTCCAAATATATGTTGGTAGTAGCCCCTGAGAAAGTTAAAGCCACTATGAATTAGCTTGTACCAAAAGAGGTATCAACAATCCACTCCTTTATGGGAATTGTTGGGTACTATCGAAGATTTGTGGAAGGATTTTCAAAAATAGATTATCCCATTACCTCCTTATAGAAGAAGGGAGTAAAGTTTGAATGTAAAAAAAAAATCTAGGAGAGCTGCGACAAACTTGAGAAAATGTTGACAACATGATCCAAGTTGATATTTGTGGCCACCCACCTATTCCACTTGGACCCCCACCGTTGTTTCTTTTTATTTTCCTTAATTGTAGCACAAGTTACTATTTTTGGAAGCTTTTCGAGTCCAAAACTTCCGGAGCCATTTTCAGGGACTAAAAGATTCTTTTAGGGAAAATGGAGAGAATCAAAATGTCCCAAATTGTTTGAGAAATTTTCTTTCGGTCTCATCTTTCAGATCTTCAAAACAAGGTATTATGATAGTCAAATGGAGATCGTATGCCAAAGTTATGACCCAAGAAGTTGATGTACCAATTTACCCAAATGGGGCCCACAATTTTTTCCCTTCATCTCCTGGTGTTAAATTTTTGGATGTTTAGGGTTTTCCATTATTTCTTAGTAATAAATAGGTCTTTGAGCCTCATTGTAACAACGCTGAGAGGCATGTAGCCACCACATCTCTTCTTAGAGATAAGCTACCATTGCCCGAGCTAGTTTATTTTTATTTTTGTATGTAAGCATATTTCAATTTTTTGATATTAATGAAATGAAATTTTATTTCTGCTACATCTCTTTGTATATGGGAATTTGTAGATTTTGTTGTGTTCCTGCATAAATCTCAATCAGTGGTATCAAAGGGGTCAGCTCTTTCTTTATTTTTATTTTCATGTCCTCAAAGAGGTTAGGGTATAAGGAGTTAGGGCTCGATCAGGTTGACCCTTTGCAAGACCAACCTTGAAAAACCCAATGGCCTCCCATGGTTGAAAAAAATACTACCCGAGCAATCCCTTAAGCAACAGAGTAATGCGATGATGGATAACTTTGCCCAGATCCTTTGATGGCTACCCACAGGTGATGCATCTTCATTCATCATCCACTCTAGAGGCACCACTCATTTTAAGGTACAAGTTAACTTTGATATTCCCATATTTGAGGGCCAGATAGATGCAGGCACCATAGATAAATAATTAAATCTATTGGAAGGATATTTTTAGTTCATGACTTTTCCAATAAAGAAAATATTACTTTTGCACTATTCAAAGTTGCCCCACACATCAAGGACTGGTGGGAAACCTACTGTGAAAAAAAAGATGAGAGGGAATCCTCATTGTTTTTAACCACACCCACTTGGAATTATTTTTGATACACCATAAAGGAACAATATTACCCTATTAAGAGCTATGAAGATAAATACATAAAGTGGACCACACTGTGATAGGGAAGGGACCAAGCTATGTCAGAATTTACAAATGTTTTCAATACCTTTCGCACGAAGCTAGGTAACAAGGATTCTGAGTGGAATTTGGTACTGAAGTACCATAGTTTTCTACACAAGTAAATCCAGGATGAAATGGGGTTCCTGGAAATCCAAGGCAAGGAAAAGGTGCTCCCAAACCACAGAGAAAAGGACAAAGCCAAGGTGGGGTGACCGAGGACAACCCACTGAAGCCGCAAGAAAATAAAAACACCACGAAGACAAAGAAGGACATAAGAAAATTGTGTACATTCCACAAGAGTTCCAATCACAACACAAGTGAGTGTCGGGCCGTGTAGTCATTGGTGGCCTAGCTGAAGGCTTCCGAATCAAGTTCATGTTCCAACTCTGAGTTGGAACTTGACAAGGGGTACGAAAAATGGAAGAAGATCATTGACACGGAGCCTAATGCCACTATGGCCACCACTAAGATCCAAAAGAATGATCCTGAACATTGAGAGGAGGGGGAACGCCTCGTCCACTTACAAATGTGGGTGAAGGGTTCTTCACTGCAGTTCATTGTCGATAGTGGGAGCCAAAAGAACCTCATTTTAGCAAAGGTCATGAAGTGTTTGGGCCTATTGACTACAACACATCCATAGTCATACACCATCAAGTGGCTTCAACAAGGATGATATATCTGCTTCATCCAACAATGTTTCCTTCCCTACATCATCAAGACATTCACAGATGAGGTATTATGTGATGTTTCTCCTCTTGAATCTTGTGATGTATTATTAGGAAATAAATACTTGTGGAATTGGCATGATGTATATGAGTCTAGAACTCGCTCTATGATTATTACATTGGGCAATAAGTTGTATAGGATACCATAGGTAGCCATGCCTACAACCATCTCTTTGATCACTGCAAAGGAATGTAGTAAGATACTTTTCCCAGACTAGGAAATTTTCTTTTCTTATGATTCACCCCGAGGGAAAGAAGAAGGTTGTGACCATGGCTTCCAGACAGGGTTCCTCCTCATAGCCTCACCTACAGGGGTACTTTTACACTTTCAGGTCAAGCCCTCCATCGATATGACCCGAGGCATGCCGCTACCTAATGGACCAATATATCGATGCTCTTTTCTGGAGAATGATGAGGTCAAGAGGTAGATTCAAGAGTTGGTGTAGAAAGGGCACATCAAGCCAAGCTCATCACACTATGGGAGCCTTCTTTTATTGGTACAGAAGAAGTACATGACCTGCAGACCCGGTATTAACTATCGGGCGTTGAACAAGATCATGTTTTGGAATAGGTACCCAATCCCATGGATTGATGACCTTTTGAACTAGCACAAGGGGGCCAAATATTTCAGCAATATTGAATTGAAGTCCGATTATCACTACGTGCCTATCAGATACTCCGATGTGTGGAATATTGCCTTCAAATCCAAGGAGGGCATTTTCGAATGGTTGGTCATGCCTTTCAGGACAAATGCCCCTCTAACCTTCATGAGGTTGATGAAAGACACATTTTGACCCTTCACCAATGCATTCATGGTGAAGTATTTAGATGACATCTTGATCTTCAGTTATAGTTGGCAAGAGCACCTCCACCATATTGGATAGGTCTTTCAAACCCTACGACAACACAAGTTGTGTGCGAATTTGGAGAAATGAACTTTTCGCATGACCCAGGTTGAATATCTCAAGTAGATCATTGATGAGCATGGTGTGCATGTGGACCCACCAAAGATACAAGTCATTTGGGATTGGCCAACCCTGACCACTCTAATAGAGCTCCATATCTTTCAAGGTCTTGCCAATTTCTATCGTAGGTTCATGTTTGGGTTCTCTCATATCACTTAGCCTTTAGTTCATGTCACCATGGGCAGAGCGAAAACAAAGTTATTTTGGACAAAATCCCAACTGTAAGGCATTTTCCAAGTTGAAGCATCACCTCTACTATGAACAAGTGCTCGCATTACCAGACTTGCAACAACCATTTGAGATCGATACAGATGCCTCTGACTATGTTATTGGTGCAGTTCTTATTCAGTAGGGGCATCTAGTGGCATATCACAGTGAGACACTTTTAGACACAGTCCAAAAGTATCCCACATATTACAAAGAGATGTATTCCATTGTGCAGGCCCCCTGGCAATGGAAGCATTACATTATGGGGAAGGAAATGATCATCCACACAGACCACTAACCCCTACAATGCATACAAATGCAAGGGAAGTTGCAGAATGATCGTCATAAAAAATGATCCACGTAATTGAAACAATTCCATTTGAACATTAAGTACAAGAAGGGCAACACCAAGAATGTTGTATACTGCCTCAGTCGACCACTTGTTATGCCGTTGACCACTGTGCTAGACTCTTATGGGCACAAGAATGTGGGGTGGCCGCATCTTTACAAGAGCGATCCAAAATTCAACAAAACATACCAGACACTCCTGGAAGGTAAGAAAATTCCAAATTTTTACCTCCAGGACACATTGTTATGCCACCTGGGAAACATTCGTGTTCCTTTAAACGATTATGTGAAGATTATTTTGGAGGCGCAATAGATTCAGGTCGTTGGACATTTTGAGGTAGAGAAAATAGTGGCAGTGTTGCAGAAGTATTTTTATTGGTTGAACCTTCCACATGATGTTTGGAATTACATCATATATTTCATTTCCTCCACCATTTCCAAACTTACCATCAAGAATCTAGGCCTATATACTCCTCTGCCTACTCCTAGATGACCTTGCAAATCCATCTCCATGGATTACATGTCGGGCCTTCCTTCTACTAAGCACGGAAATGAATGCATTTTTGTGGTCATCGACAGATTCTATAAGATGGTCATTTTGGTAGCCTACAAGAAGAGAATCACAGCAAAATCCACTGCTAAGCTCCTCTTTCAAAGAGTGTGGGTACATTTTGGGATTATCTCAAATCGGGAGAGCACGTTCCTAAGTACATTTTGGTCAAGTCTCTGGTCAATGTTAGATACCAAGCTCACTAAGTCCATGACTTTCCACCCCTAACCTGATGGCCAAACAGAGGTTGTCAACAGGATGATGATACACATTCTCCATATGTACAACTTGAGTCATCCAAACACATGGGGTGAAAGCCTCCCCTATGTCCAACATAGCTACAACATATCTCTCCATAGCTCAACTAGCCATAACCCATTTTAGGTGGGTTTGGGATTCTAGCCACTATGTCCCATTGATGTGGCCATACCATTTGCATCTACTCAAGAAGATTTCTCTCATGTCTAGTCCAAAGATGATAGGGCTAATAATTTCATTGAGCATATTTAGCACATATACGAGTGGTTCTATGACATATTGTACAAAGCCAATGCTAAGTAAAAGCAGCATCATGATCAACATCAGGTGCCACACAAGTTCGAGGTGGGTGACAAAGTTCGGTTACATTTGCAGAAGGAGTGCCTCGCTGGACCTCACCGCAAGGTTCGCCCACTCAGATATGGACCTTAAACCATCACCAAGGTTGTAGGGGACAATGATTCTGAGCTCAACATTCCACCATTCCTTGGCCTACACCCAGTGTTCAATGTGGACCTCGCTTAACCATACCTTCCACCATTACTAGCCACATCAGAAATTACAGAAAAACTCACACCAAAAAGCTAAACCCAGTCTGCATTGAACATGCCACAACTGATGTAATCATGGACACACAGACCTAGGACACTTACCATCAGAATATCCAACTGTATCGGGTTGTCCAATTTGGCCAACTCCTACACCAAGGCAAGTGGCTCACTAGGCACCAATTTCGGCAAAATTTTCCCCATCTCATGGAGGCACTCAATGCAATGGGGACCATTACTTCCTAAGAGGGGAGGAATGATCCAAGCTGATATTGGTGGCCACCTTCCTATTCCACTTGAACCCCCACCCTTGTTTCTTTTTAGTTTTGTTAAGTGTATCACAACTTACTATTTTTGCTATTTTTTGGGTCCTAAACTTCCTGACCTGTTTTGAGGGACTAAAAGATGTTTTTAGGGAAAATGCAGAGATCGAAAAAGTCCCAAACAAGATTCCCAATTTGAATTCGGCCTCCTCATTGAGATCTTAGAAACAAGGTATTATGATACCAAAACGGAGATCGTTTGGCAAAGTTACGACCCCAGGAATTTGATTTATCAATTTTTCCCAAACGGGGCCCACAATTTTAGCGCTTCATCTCCTAGGGCTATGTTTTTGGATGTTTAGGGTTTTCCATTATTTATCAATAATAAATATGCCTTTAAGCCTCATTGTAACACAATTCAGAGACATGTAGCTGCCACATCTCTTCTCATAGATAAGCTACCATCGCCCGAGCTAGTTTATTTTTATTTATGTATGTAAGCATACTTTAGTTCTTTGATATTAATGAAATGAAGTTTTATTTCTGCCGCATCTCCGTGTATATGTGTATTTCTATATTTTGTTGCATTCCTGCATAAGCCTGGATCAGTGGCATAAGAGTGGTCTGCTCTTCCTCTATTTTTCTTTGCATATCGCAAAAGAGGCTAGGGTATAAGGATTTAGTGCTCGATCTAGTTGAACCATTGCAAGACCAGCCTCACAAAACCCAATGGCCTCCCATGGCAGAATAAAAGAAACATGAGGGGGTATGATATCCTATCAAAATACTGCTCCAGGAATCCCTCGAGCAACAAAGGAACACAATGATGGATAAATTTTCATAGATCCTTCAATGGCTTACAATAGGTGACGCATCTTCATCCAACATCCACTCTGGAGGAACCACTTCTTTTAAGCTACAAGTTAACTTTGATACTCCCATATTTGAGGTTCAGATAGACGCAGATTTCATAGATAAATGGTTAAATCTGTTGGAAGGATATTTTTCAGTTCATGAATTTTCCAATCAGGAAAATATTTTATTGTCACTTCTCAAATACTCCCCACATGTCAAGGATTGGTTATCCTGTCATGAGCTATGAACATAAATACATAAAGTTGACCATGTTATGGCAGGGAAGGGACCAATATGTGTCGTAGTTTACAATTTTTTCCATACCCTTCGCATAAAGATGGGTATCAATGATTCTCAGCGGCATTTGGTACTCAAGTACTGTGGCTTTCTACAAAATTACATCCAGGATGAGATGGAGTTCCTGGACATCTCCTCGCTCGGCATGAAGTACCGATACACTGTCAAGGTTGAGTAGAAATTTAAACATAGGAAGCGAGACTTTGGATCTATGAATCCAAAGCAAGGGAAAGGTGCCCGCAAACCACAAAGAAAATGACAAAGCCAAGGCAGTGAAACCCAGGAAAACCCACCGAAGTTGCAAGAAAAGAACAACACCATGAAGAAAATGAAGGACACGAGAAAATGGTGTGAGTTCCATAAGATCTCCACTCAAAACACAAGTGACTGTTGGGCCAAGAAGTCACTGGTGGCCAAGCTAAAGGCTTCTGAATTAGACACATGGTTTGACTTTGAGTCAAAACCTGATAAGGTGAATGACAAAGGGAAGAAAAGCATTGATGCGGAGCCTAGTTCCACCATGGCATCCACTAAGATTGATTAGAATGAGCCTAAAGATCTATAGGAAGGGAAATCCCTCTTCCACTCACAAATGTGGGTGAAGGGCTCTCCATTGCAATTCGTTGTCGACAGTGGGAGCCAAGGGAATGTAATTTCAATAGAGTTTGTGAAGCGGTTGGGCCTAACAATTACAATATATGCATAGTCATACACCATTGAGTGGCTTCACCAAGGACGATATCTTCACGTTAGCTAATAGTGCCACCTTCCCTAGAGCATCAAGCCATTCAAGGATGAGGTACTGTGTGATTTTTCTCCTCTTGAATTTTGTGATGTATTATTAGGACAACCATACATGTGGAAGTGAAATGTTGTATATGAGTCTAGACATTACTCTATGATTATTACTTTGGGTGATAAGTTGTACAAGATATCGGATGTAGCCCACCTACCACCATCTCTTTGATCACTAAAAAGAAATGGAGTAAGATCATTTCCTAGACCAAGAAATTTGTTTTCCTTATGATTCACCTCAGGGCAAGAAGAAGGTTGTGGTCACGGCTTCTAGACAGAGATCCTCTGCTCAAAAGAAAAAGATGGACAACGCCATGGAAGAGTATATGGACATTTTCACCTCACCTAAAGGGGTACCTTTTCACTATCAGGTCAAGCACTACATCAATCTAGACCGAGGCATGCCTCTATCCAATGGACCAATATATCAATTATTCTTTCTAGATAACAATGGGATTAAGATTAGATTCAGGAGTACTTGTAGAAAGGGCACATCAAGCCAAGATCACCACCCTATGAGAGTTTGATTGTATTGGTATAGAGGAAGGACAAGACTTGGAGACTCTTTATTAATTATTGAGTTTTGAACAAGATAATTGTTCAGAATAGGTACCTAAACCCACAGATTGATGATCTTCTAGACCATCTCAAGGGGGCGAAATATTTCAGCAAGATTGGCTTGAAGTCTGGTTATCAATAGGTGTCTTTCAAACCCTCTGATGTGTGGAAGAATACCTTCAGATACAAGAAGGAATTTTTGAATGGTTGGTTATGCCTTTTGGGTTGACGAATTCCCCCGCAACCTTCATTAGATTGATGGACGACATCTTGCGACCCTTCACTAATGAATTCATGGCGATGTATTTAGCTCACGTCTTGATCTTCAACCAAAGGTGGGAAGAGCACCTCCACCGTATTCGGGAAGCCCTTCAAACTCTACGAAAACACAAGTTGTGTGTCAATTTGAAAAAATGCACTTTTAGCATGAAGGATGTTCAATATCTAGGGTACATCATTGATGAACGGGGTGTGCATGTGGACCCAGCCAAGATACAATTCATTCAGTATTGGCAAGCCCCAACCACTCTAATAGATCTCCATAGCTTCTTGGGTCTTTCCAATTTCTTTCTTAGGTTCGTGTTAGGGTTCTCTCATATCACTTGGCCTTTAAGTCACATCACCAAGGGTAGAGTGAAAGAAAAATTATTCTTGGTCTGAATCTGAACACAAGGCATTTTCCGAGTTAAAGCATCGCCTCTACTCTGCACTAGTGCCCACATTACCATAACTGTAGAAACCATTTGAGATCAAGACTGATGCCTCCAACTATGCTATTGGTGCAGTTCTTACTGATTAATAGGGACATCGAGGGGCATATCATGGTGAAACAGTTTCAGACACAGTCTAAAAGTATCCCGCCTATGACAAAGAGATGTATTATGTTGTGCAGACCTGTCAAGAATGGAAGCATTAAATTTTGTTGAAGGAAATGGTCATCAACATTGACCACAAACCCCTACAGTTCATACAGACACAAGAGAAGTTGCAGAATAATCACCATCATAAATGGTCCACATACTTGAAACAGTTTCGTTTGAACATTAAGTACAAGAATGACAACACCAACAATGTTGGAGACTACCTCAGCTGACCACTGTGCTCGACTCTTCTGGGAATGAGACTACAGGGTGGCCACATATTTACAAGAGAAATTTAGAATTTGGCAGCACATACCAAACACTTTTGTAAGGTAAAAGAGCTCCAATTTTTCACCTCGTGGATGCACTGTATGCCACCCAGGACACATCTATGTTCCTTCAAGCAAACATGCGAAGATATTTTGTGAGGTGCACTACGGTGGGGTCACTAGACATTTTGGGGTAGAGAAAATAATGGTAGTGCTGAAAAATTATTTTAATTGGTCGAACCTTTGACAATATGGTGAGAAGTACATCAGATCCTTCATTGCCTGCACCATTTCCAAAGCAACCATCAAGAATCAAGGCGTATAACTCCTCTGTCTACTCCTAATCAACATTAGGAATCTATCTCCATGGATTACATGTCAGGAATTTCTTCTACTAAGCATGGAAACAACTACATTTTCATGGTCATTGACAAATTCTCTAAGATGGCCATTTTGGCAGCCTGTAAGAAGAGTATCATAGCAGAAGCCATTGCTAAGCTCTTCTTTGAACGAGTGTGGGTACATTTTGGGAGCCCACAGTCCATTATCTCAAATCGGGACAGTAGGTTCCTAAGTAAATTTTGGTCAAGTTTCCATTTGATATTGGATACCAAGGTCACTAAGTCCATGACTTTCCACCCCCAAATTGATGGCTAAACAGAGGTCATCAACAAGATGATTGTACACATTTTGTGTATGTACAACTCGAAGCATCCACACACATGGGATGAAAGCCTCCCCTATGTCCAACATAGCTACAACAGAGCTCTCAGTAGCTCAATTCGCCATAACCCCTTTCAGATGGTGTTGGGATTCTATCCACTATGTACCATTGATGTGGCCATACCATTTGCAGCTACTAAGGAAGATTCAGTTGATTTCCAATTCGAAGATGAAAGGGCTAACAACTTCATTGAGCACATCCAACACATCTTCCAACAGGTCCATGACATATTTCACAGAGCTAATGCTAAGTACAAGCAGCATCATGATCAACATCAGGGGCCACATGAGTTCCAGCTGGGCGAGAAAGTTATGTTACATTTGCAAAAGGAGTGCCTCGTTGGGCCCCACTACAAGATTCACCTACACTTATATAGTCCTTAAACCATAAGTAAGGCTTTAGGGGACAATTATTTTGAGCTCAACATTCCACCGTTCCTTGGCTTGCACCCAGTGTTCAATGTGGACCACCTTCGACCATACTTTCCACCATTACTAGACACATCAGATATTGCAAAATAACTCACACCAACAGAGTTAATCCCAGGCTACATGGAACATGCCACAATTGATTGGGTCATGGAAAAGCAGATCAAGAGCACTCACCAGCAATAGATCCAACTATATCAGGTTTTCAGGGCTAGCAACCTCTTGCACGAAGGTAAGTGGATCACCAGGGACCAAGTTGAGTAGAAGTTTCCCCATCTCATGAAGGCACTCAACGCAATGGGGACCATTGCTTCCTAGGGGGAGGACTGATCCAAGTGGATATTGGTGGCCACCCAACTATTCCACTTGTACCCCCACCATTCTTTCTTTTCAGTTTCCTTAATTGTAGAACAACTTACTATTTTTGGTAGTTTTCAAGTCCTAAACTTCTGGGGCCATTTTGAGGGACTAAAAGACGTTCTTAGGGAAAACGAATGGACTACAAAAGTCCCAAGGTAGTTGACTAGCTTGTTTTCATCTTCTTCTTCGAGATCTTTGAAATGAGGTATTATGTTAGAAAAATGGAGAGTGTATGCCACAATTACAACCCCAGGAAGTTGATTTAACAATTTACCAAAAAGGGGCACACCATTTTGTTCCTTCATCTCCTAGGGTTAGTTTTTTAGATGTTAAGAGTTTTCCATTGTTTGTCAATAATAAATAGGTCTTTGAATCTCATTGTAACATAGTTCAAAGGCATGTAGCCACCACATCTCTTCTCAGAGATAAGCTACCATTGCCTGAGCCAGTTTATTTATATTTCCATATGTAAGTGTATTTCAGTGATTTGATATTGATGAAATGAAGTTTTATTTCTATTGCATCTCTGTGTATATGGGTAATTTTGTATTTTGTTGCATTCTTGGATAAGTACAAATCACAAAAATTTCTATTTTAAAAATAGCATATCAAAATAAGGAGTTTATGGTGTACACAGATGCTTATTTCGAAGGATTGGGGGTTGTGCTACTGCAAGACAATGTTGTCATAGCCTATGAGTCAAAAAACTGAAAAAACATGAAGAAAATTATGTTGCATATGACCTCGAACTATTATTGTAATACATGCCTTGAAAATGTGCAGGAATTATTTACTAGGATTTTTCTTTCTAGTAACTGACCATATCAGCCTGAAGTATTTCTTTAGTTAGCTTAATCTAAATGCAAGACATGCAAGATGGTTAGTGTTCCTTAGTGAATTTGAATTTGAAATAAAGCATATCAATGGAAAATAAAACAAAGTTTCTAATGCACTAATTAGGCATGTTCATTCCTTGATAGCAAGTGTAGGAAGTAGCATAAAGATGGACTTTGAAGAACATGTGCAACAAGAAGTGCAACAATACCCTCAGTATCGAGAAATACAGCTAAAAATACAGCAGGATGAAATTTTGGGGTATGTTTTAAACCCCAAAGGCCTAATTACTTATCAGGACATACTATATATTCCTAATGTGGCAGTACTGAAACAAATGATTGTAGATGAGCAGCACAAGAGACCATATGCTTATCACCCGGGATACTAGAAAATGATAAACGCATTGAGGAAAAAATTATTCTATCCAGACATGAGGAAGGAGGTAGCAGATGATTTGGCATGATGCTTAGAGTGTGAACCAGTGAAAGTGGAGCACCAACATCGGGCAGGATTACTAAGTCCATTACCCATTCCTGAATGGAAGTGGGAGGCGATATCCATGGATTTTATATTGGGATTACCAAAATCCAAGTATCAACATGACTCCATTATGGTAGTGATAAACACATTGACTAAATTGGCACACATTATAACAATACAATCTACCTTTGGGACTTCACAAGTTACTAACATTTTCATGAAAGACATTTTCAGACTTCACGGCATACCAAAAATGATAGTTTTAGACAAAGATGCAAAATTTACCTCCAGCTTTTGGAAGGCCTTGTTTGGGCACTTGGGGACTAAGTTGAAATTCAATACTGCATACCATCCTCAAATTGATGGACAAACTGAAAGGACTAATAATCTTTTGGAGGATATGCTGTGAATGTATGTAATTGACAGACCCATTAAGTGGGTATATTTTTTGCATTTAACTGAGTTTGCTGACAACAACAATTATCAAATGTCTACAGAAATGATCCCCTTTTAAGCTCTGTATGGTAGGAAATTCTGTACACCAATTAGTTGGATCCAACCTGACGATATGTTGATTCTTGGGCCGGATACTTTGGAGGAAATGGAGAAAATAGTGGGAATGATTCAACACAATATTAAAAAAAATCAAGATCCACAAAAGATCTACATAGACTAAAAGAGAACACATAAATAATTCAAAGCTGGAGAGAATGTATATCTGAGGGTTAATCCTCGGAAAAATACTCTTATAACATGCAGTTGTGCTAAATTGGCACCACGATTCTATGACTTGTTTGAAATTTTGGACCAAGTGGGTCCATTAGCATATCAATTGGCTCCACCTAGTCATGCTAAAGTTGTGTTGACAAGTTGGAATTATCCACCAATAGTAAAGGGGATATCCTCGGTGTAGGATCCCAACTAGACCCTACACTGTTTGATTTAGGGATTGTATCTGGTATGTAGGTCCAACTGTCGTTTAGATGTGTTGAGCTTGCTTTGGACGAAAGTGGGATGTGGGCTCAATTGAATGCATGAGCTTAAATAAACGCAAGGAAATAATCGTCAAATATCTTATAATGTGCATACCATGAATATCCAGATGATAAACAACATAAACCTTACGTAAAGTAACTCTCATTAGACTTCAAATAAGACTCATGTTCATAAGACAAAGTGCTTAACAACTATAAAGAAGTTCACAAAAATCAAACATCTATAAGCATAAGTAAACATATAATCAATGATAGATTATGCCAATATCAACGAAACAGTTCACCAATACAAGCATAGAGTTAGAAAATCATATACCATCCATGAGTAGCAACACAAGGTTTGTAGTATGAGACAACACATCAACATACCATACATCAAAGAGCTCTCAAGAATGTCCTATCCATCAAGTGAAAATACTCATGGAATTACATCATAAGATATTTGAGGAATCCAGTAGTGGAACATGAAAATTACTCCTTGCGTCAATTAAAATAGCATAATTTCTCTCAAACAATATGTCCGAGAAATTCCTCAGCTCAAAGGCCCTTTACAATGTGTCATGAGGGTGTATTTATAGAATGAGGGTGACCCTTGGCCTACCCCTGACTCTTGGACTTCCTCATGACCTTTTAGCTACCTGGTGACTCTTGGACTTCCTCATGACCTTTCATATTCTAAAAATGTCGTATCCTATCAAATTAAAAACATCAAAAAATAAGATGCTAATCTAATCTATCAATTTAACAATAGTAAGTTCAGGGATGTCCATGTTTAGTTGCTCTGTTAATTATGTGTGCCACAATTTTTACTCGACTTCGATGTGGGTGACCTGTGGTTGTTGTTCATCATGTTTGTGTTTTCATTCGATTACATTTGGAATGAGGGTGGTCCTTTTGGATTTCACTTGGTTATTCAAGGTTACCAGTTTTTTGTACAATGTTACTGGTTCCACCACATAGCGTATGATATTTTCTTTAGTAACAGGTAGATATTCTGCATGGGCTGCTTGTTTATTTGTATCAGTGAAGGCCTGCACTTCCCATGAGATATCCTCCTGCTTCCTTATGTGTCTGGCTTCTCCGATAGACGGAACTCCATGAATTTGGATCATAGACTCTAGGCTGTTGAAAAGGTGTATGTATGAAGCCAACACCCTGTCCACATCTCTAGCTAGTTTTTCTTTTGATTGGATCTTGATGTAGAGATGAACCTTGGAGTTTTTCATGGTGATCTAATCCTTCTTGGGGACTACTGTTGGTGCTCTATTGTACTTAATAGACCACTCATGCATGTTATCTAGAGTGACTATAGCTTCCTTCAACAGTGCAACTCTTTCATTTGTGTGAGCATGTATAGCCATGATTGGGGCCACTGTGTGATGTAGCTTTTAAATCTCTTCATATACCATTGCCATGGCTTCCCTAAGAGTCTATCTCTCCTTTTATTTTTCCCTGGAATTCCATTATGCTTGAGTGAATTAAACGAAGGGCTGCATTCTCTTCTTCTCCTCTTCTTTTCTGCTTCTCTACACTAGCAGCCCTTTGTTCTGATTCCTAAAGCCTATTCTGAAGGTCTCTGAACTATTTTCTCATCTAGGCCACATTATATTCTGTGGTGGTTATGAAAGCCATCCCAGCCGAGGCGATCATATCTGGATTCACAGTTGTATCAAGCACAATCTCCTTACATGTGGTGACCGATAAGAGTTCTATTGGGTTTCTAGCATAATACTTCTTCCTTTCTTGCATGATCTTAAGGTTGACGTAGTCAAAGGTGATATTCGTGATATTTAAGACTTCCTCTTCTTTTTCTTTCGAGAAACCTAGCTCTTGTAAGTGAAGGTGCCCTCTAGTGAGGGGAGTAGAAGGAGGACCATCTAATGGGGGCAGCTCATCTAGTTCTGTGTCCAACTTAGATTTTTTACTAGTCTCTTCCCGTTCAAATATCTTGCTTTCCTCCTCTTTACTCTTCCTTAGTTCTTCCTCCTACCGCTTCCTCTCTTGCTATGCCAGTGCGTGTTTCCTCTTGACCTCTTCATCGTGATTAAGATTTTCTTCTTTCTCCTTTAGCTCTTGTTATAGCCTCTTCTTCTCTTCCTCCTCTTTGGCCTTTTGC
This sequence comes from Pinus tabuliformis, assembly GCA_031772625.1. Lineage (NCBI taxonomy): Eukaryota > Viridiplantae > Streptophyta > Pinopsida > Pinales > Pinaceae > Pinus > Pinus tabuliformis. The sequence goes on along the minus strand of CM062814.1, from coordinate 658,975,664 downwards.
TCTTGTTGTTGTCTTTTATTCTCTGCTTCTTCCTGGGCCCTTCACTCCTCCTGCAGCTTTTCTTCTAGTTGTTTTTCCTTTTCCTCCTCTTCCTGTCACCACTTCTTTTCAACCTAGCCTTGGTCACTAGAACCTTGAGATTTCTTGAGATCTTGTTCCCTTTTTCTCTTGATCTCTTTCATGTTCTTTGCCAGGGTGACATTCCTTTCTTCCAATGTTTCATTATTGTCCTCCTCTTCTGGGCCGCTCAAAATATCTTCAACCTCTTTCTCTTTTTGCTTCTCAGATTTCCCAATGGCTTTCTATGTCTATTGTTCCTTCTTCTTTAGGGTGGAAGCTCTCTCTTTAAGGCTGAAATTTTCCTGTGAGTGGTTGAGGAGCTCCTCATCTCTGGCTTGTTTCTCACTAGGGCTGAGTTCCCTAGTGGCACATTACCAATTCTTTACCCCATCTTCATGATCTTTTCTGGCGTGTCAATATGACCACTTGAATTTTGCTTTCTTGCAATGGGCAACCGTGAATTTCTTTGGATTGTATGTCTGAGAGTTGAGGTTTACAAAGTCACTACCTTTCAACACGTCAACTTCTATTTCCACTTGTTTGAATTTCCCAACTACATACGCTCTGATGACAAGCGGGAAGGTCGACCATGGTTTCTTCTTGCCTTTGCTTAGTACCTTTTATAAAACCATGCGTCATATGGTAGAAAACTTCTCACAGGAGTAATTTGTGTGTGACAAACCTGGATAGAGCATGAGGGGCCTTATGGGTACCGAAGACTCTAATGAACATTCCCTCTTGTATGGGAAACCAGTGTGCCACCTTGACCACGGTCTGCATATCCCTCCCCGACATGCACGGTGGCTCCTCCCAGAATAGTTGCTAGTGTAGTGGTGCAATAAAATATTCAGAAATATTATCTATCATACCCTTATCGGAAGTGTCCTAGAAGACCTTGTAGTGGTGGTGCACGGGGTTGGCCATTGATGTACCCCAGTTGTAGCTCCAATTATCAAACTTGCATCTTGTGCAGGCGACATCTACGAGGTATGAAACCATGTATAATTTTGGTGACTGCTCTAACTCTGGATGCTTGGCTGCAATTATGTTTGTCCTTAGAGATGATGCTAGAATGCTCTCCCAGTTGAATATTGTTCCATGGGTGGTGACAACATGCATGAGAGGGACCTAGGTACCATGGAATACATCACAGTCTTCTATTCAATACAAGTGACACATCATAAAAGAAATTAGTTGATAAAAATTCCATAGCCCCTTTGTATTGTATGCTTGATCTACTCTAACCCTGAATTTAGATGGTTCCTACCACCATTCCCTCAAGATATATTTAACCGTATTACAAAGCTACAGAGCCACCAGGTATTGAAGGTCTCCTACCTCTCAGGGAGTCTGTAGTAGGTGGCAATATTTGTAGGAGAGCTCACTTCTAAGGGTGCTCTAGTGTGGTCCCTCACTGTCCATGAATATGTATCCATGTTCTGTAGGACCCAATCGATAGTTTTAGCACACAGAAATATCAGAGGGTGTGACACTATCTTGTGGAGTTTAGACCTCTTGATATTCAGGTATACTAGGAAATCCTCTTGGGTTTCTGGTATGTTCGGATTCACAAACACTTCATAGATATTTTACCAGGAGAGCTTTGTAGTTTTATTGATATTGCAAGTTATATCCCCATAGATGGGTAGTTTCTCATACTTGTATATTTCTGATGAACTTCTTCCTGAGCTCCTATGAGCAACCTTTGTAGTTAAGGATGCTATCTCGTCTGGAGATGGAGATGCACTTAAGGTCCATGTCACCTGGCATGTTGAACAAACAATCCCACAATGAGAGTGACAACATGAAATAAAAACAAACACTGCTTAAATAAAATCAGTTCGAAGAAGTTGTAAGGAACTCTTTTGGCAGGTCGCAATGGAAGGCAGGTCATAGGGGTTGCAAGGGAAGGAGCGTGACTTAGAAACTAAGTATATCAATCACAAGTTGCAGGGGTCAAACTGGTCGCCAGGTTGTGGTGATCGTAGGGTCGCACCGGTTGCAAGGTCATGGGTTCGCACCGGTAACGAGGTCGCATTGGTCGGTTGCGAAGGTCGGAGGAGTTATGGTGTTGCGGTTGTGGGAAATCATAGCTATTCTTTAGGTGAGCTAATAAGGGCATATTCAAACTCAAGGGATGTCTAGAATTGCTCAAGGCCAAATGCCCAGGCTGATTGGTGAAAATACGGGTAGCTAAGGGCGACGAATGGTTTTGAGGGAGGAAAAAGAGATTGCATGGGGCCAAAGATATTGATTTGAGGTTTGAGGTGAAGAATTAGGCCAAAATGGAGATAAAAACCCCTAGGGTAGAGTATGCAGGTTCAGGATGGAAGAGGATGACAATTGGATAGACAAAATGATTACATGGAAGGTGAAAGGTCGCCTACATGGAAAAATCATGTGCGAGCCCAAGTCGCAAGTCTCCCTCATCTCTTGTGCGACTAAAGGAGTCATTACAAGTGAGCTGAGCTAACCTACTATTTATAATTTTGGTCACATGTGCGGGGGTCACATGGGTTGCAAGCCCTTGAGTGGGGGAGGAGTGTGACCTTGCGACCTATGAAGGTCGCTAGGTTACGAGGGTTACGTGGTCGCGATGGATACTAATTTCGACCTTTGCGACCTTTGTGACCTAGTGACCTGTTGGTCACATGCTTTGTAGGGTTGCGTTATCGCGATGGACACCAATTACGACCTTTGCGAACTTTGTGACTCAACGACTTGTTGGTTGCTGTAGAGCTGTAACTAGGGTCTCCCACACCGCTAATTATTCCACATTAATAAGTCAATCCGGGAACGTTTTGTTATTGCAAGAAGTAGCTCAATCCGAGGCTATTTGTCCGAGTAATGCTTAGTAGTACAGGGTTGAGAAGATCAAAGGAAAAATATTGCTAAGCTGCAACTAAACTAACCTAAAAGATGGAGTCACACAAAACAGTTGATCAGTCAAGGGTGCAGAAACAATATCCCATCCCTTTAGAAACTGATTAAAGAAGGGAAATTAGAGCATGGACTTATAGGTCTGGGAGCTAAGCAGCGTCTTGCTGAGGCTCACTACAGCCTTAGGCCTTCTCTCACACCAAAGCAACAAAGGCAGGTAAATAAATCAGCGGAAAGTAAAATGGAACAGCAATAATCAAATGGAACAACAGTAATCAAATGGAACAGCAATAATCAAATGGAACAGCAATCCTTAATGATTTACGAAACAACAACCATCACCCGTATGTACATGATCTACATTAATATAGCAATCTGAGAGTATTGAATGATACAACTATGTTTCTAAACAGAATGACGCTACTCTCGAATCCCACAAATATTGTTTAACATAAATCCAGTGACAGTAACATTCATACCAATACTCTGTTACAGAAATGGCTGAATAAAGATACAATCCGACCCTGTGTAAATCCAGTTATACAGTGCAGAATCTTGACATAGAGAAATCATTCATTCATTAAACATAACAGAGCATAGCGTATCACATAAAGAATTCATCAGACTTCTAAGCAATAAAGATAAACAAACCACACACAAATCACCATATAATGATACAAAAGCAAGTGTCCTTCGGAGCCGGGCCCTTAGCTGCCAATGGTACACTGCCTTAAATTACTCCAGACGCAGAGACGGAATAAACACCAAGTCTTTTATATTAATCGCATCCACAAAAGTATAACAAAATCAGGTCTCAATGAGACTCAATGATTAAAGTTTGTTCTGAAACTGTAAAATTACAAAAACAATCCTTCTTCGCTTAATGATGCTATGCCATTATATAACAGAAATGACGGAGATATCTAGATAATCAGAGATAAGTAAAGCAGCGATCCCTCAGGATTGAAGATCCTGAGGGATTCGCTAATCGTTCAATTTTTCCTGCGTTTGCCGAGCCGGTATCCCGCATTCTTTTCCTGGACTATTCAATTCCGATTTTGCTTGATCGTGTCCGCATCCGGTTCCCTACTGGAGGAACAACAGTTAGTTTTCCTCTGCTTCTCGCTTTTGGGTGGGAACTCCTTGCTCGCATGTCTTCCTGCATAGAAAACATCAATTATTAGCACTTGAGCTTCCTTTGTCTATTTTTGCACATTTTATCGAAATCCTTTATCTTCTTTGAATTTCTCATGCAGAAAAGATTACAATTATTATTGAAAAACCACTAGATTGCTAGTCAAAAGCATACCTTCCAGGTGCTCCACACACCCCCCTGCTTACCCTGTTTCATGGCCTCATGAAAACATTGTAGTTGACATGCAAGGCGGTGAGAGAATAGGCCGGAGAAGGGATCTCGTGAGGAGGCCGACAACCGTGATGAGCAACTAGATTATCAAAGAACTGATCTATTTGATCTGCAGGCATCTCATACAAGCCCTGATATCCAGGTGCAGGGTGCCAAATAATTCGACTGCGAAATCGATACCTTAACCAGGATGGCCCTGCTTGTAGAATCCGTTCCCCATAAAGGTTCAATCGGCTGGCAGCCAGCTCAAAATTCTCATATTTGAATGGTTCCCTGAGCTGGATGCTTGGACTAGAGGTCCGGTATCGAAATTTTGCAGCATCGAGGGCAAGATCTTTAATAGTCAAGAAATATTCCAGACCATTTTGGATCAAGTCTTCGTGCATGGGTCCTATTATCTCAATGACACCTGGGATCCTCATAAGACTCCTATGCTCTCTCCATAGCGTCATTGGGTCTCTAGGTTCAGCTCGTATCCACAAGTCTAGGCTATTTTCTTGTCTCTGAAAGGTGTTATAAGCTCTCAGCCATTTCACCTGATTAACCCCAAATGAGATGAAGGCTTGGAATTGTATATCGCCAACAAAAGGGCCAAGATTTAAATCAGTTTCCTGGTCTAGCACAAGGTTGTGCAAGTAAAACTCGCACAATAACCTTTGAACCTTAACCCCATAATGCTTGCAACAGTCTATAAAATCATTAACAGTGTTGATGTGGATAGGTGCTCCTGCCCTAATGGCTTTTATTTTCAATCTCAAATATCTTTCAAGCAAAAATAAAGCATAATTTTTAGCAGGGGCCCTACAAGTCAAAACGTCATTATATAAGGAACACACAATGTCCATCTGCTTAACAACACTATCTAATCGACGAGTTACCTTAGCAACCTTTTCTTGTTCCTTCTGCCATCCCTCAAAGGCTTGGCTTTCGGATTGACTAATATTCCGAAGTTGTTGTTGTAATTCTTCATATTTCTCCTGGGGGATTGCTTGCTCTCTTAGTTGTTCAGCTTCTTGTTGGGCTTGCTTCATCATCCTGTGCAATTTTCTCGTTTTTGGATCCTTGTTCCATTGAGCCGTAGAGGCCGGGAATTTTTCCTGCAACTTTTTATTGCGCTGTTTAGAGTTCAAAACCCGAATAACCCCTGACGGTTGTGCCTCTGTTTGGGTCTCCTTATTCTCTTTCTCCTTTTTGACACGAATGAAAGGCTGCTGAGGTTCCCCTGCCATTGGGACATCTTGCTGTTCTTCTCTCTTAATTGGAATGTCAGTTTGTTCTCCAGGGTCAGATGGAACAGCAGTCTGTTCCTCTATGTTATTTGGAACATCACCCTGTTCCTCATTAACATTTGGAACAACAGACTGTTCTTCGGCAGTAGGTCTCCTAATGGGGTTTCGACCAACAAAACGGGTTCTTGTCCTTGGGGTTTTTGCTGTAGTGGCCCTCCTCCTTTTCCTTGAGGTCCTTTGTATTCTCAAATCGGCTTTCAGAATTCGAATTTGCTGCCGGAGCCTGGCTATAGTACCCAACAACCTCTGTTGTTTCTTTCTTAATTTCTTAATCTCCTTTGCCTCGGCAGAGGGTTTGACCCTTAAGCCCGCTCCTTCTTCATCTGGGATATCTTCTGGCGTCCTGGGGACAGACTGTCCCTGATTGTTGTCTTCAATTTCATTATCACAACCAGACGGGTTTTCTTCTCCTACCTTTTCTGCATGTGCTTCCTCGGGTAGTTCTTCCTCTGCGGGACTGTCAGGGACGCCTGCTGTGCTGGAGGGCTAGCCATATTCCCCCATATTGGCCAGAACTGCTGCCAATTCCTCTTCACCTACAGGGTCCTGCAGCGGGCTACCCCCTGGCTGTGCTATTTCTTCTCCTTGATTGCCCTATTCGGTAACCCTTTCTTCCTCAGAGTGCTCATTTTCTTGATTGTTCTGTTCGATAACCATTTCTTCCCCTTCTGGCTGGCCAGTCCTAGGCCCTGATTGCTCCACATTTCCCTCGGAAGGTCCTCCTTCTGGTTCTGGAGGTTCGTCCTCAATTTCAATTGGCTGGGCCGTTGCTTCCTGAATTCTTTCCAACCTTCCTCGTATCCGGGCCAGCCGAGCTGACTTCCTTGGTCTCTCAGGTAGGTCGGGCGTGCCAGCAGGTTCTCTGGGTTCCTCTGGTCGTTCTGGCGTATCGGAAGGTTGTTTTCGTTTTGAAGCGGCATGTCTTTCTGTTGCTGTCTTCTTGCGTTTCTCTAATCGTTCCGGCATGCTAGAGGACTGTTCAGGTTTTGGGCGTGGTGCAGCCGATCCTCCTTCGACTATTGCGATCAATTCCTCCCAAGTGCTTTGCTGTTGAGTGAGACTGTGGCTCACTATCAACCGAATCAGCCCATGGTGGCTAACGACTGCATCTATGTGCTGGGCCTTTCTCAGGTTTCGAGCCGCGTCATGTAGTAGCGAATTTAAAAGTGTAGGGAGGTTTACAGAACATTTTCCTTTTAAAACAGCTAAAAGTTTCAAGTGACGAGGTCTTACCACGTCTTTTCTCCCTTCGCAGGTGATATAACTTTGTACTGTCTTTGCTAGCTCGGTCCAGGGTTCCCCTAGTGTTGCCGGCAAAACTCTTTTCCCTTTGACTGTCAAGCTTTGGCCTTCGTCCTGGAAAATTTCCATAGCTTTTTGTAATCTTTCTTTCTTCGGCATCCATATGGGTCCAGCAGCTGGTAATCCTGAAACTTCTGCGATAATATCCTCTGTAACCGCTATCCACTTCCCTCCTACTATGGAGTAATTTTCCTGCAAATTTTGTAGGAATTCCAACGCTACGGCTTCATTTGATTCTTGCAGGCGGCTGAAGTAATTCAACCACCCTACGTTTTCCAGAATTTCGCGAGCAGCAGCGGAAACTGTCAGCTTGTGAGGTTCACTTCGGACCGTCTTTTCGCCCATGATTCTTCTCAGAAATGAAACAGCAACTGCTTGCGGTGTTTGCGACGCAGAGAGGATGATCACCGAGCATGCAACTAAAATAAATAAAAAAAAGAGATCGTGGATGGCAATTTCCGTAGAATGGAAGCATCATACCGTTAAACCATGTCATTCCTTCATACATTGTCTCGCCCGAATGGTGTGCAGTCACGTAATCATGGAGTAATGAAATTATCTTCCCCCCCGCGATCTGATAGGCTGTCCCCAGCCGTCAAAGAGAGGAGCAGCAGCCAATTCGGAGGTACAATCATAAAGTACAGCATATGAAATTATGCCATGTTTTAGAAAAACAACGAAATGCCAAAACCGAGGCAAAAAGGTAGATCGCGTTTTGCATAAGAGCCTGCGTGATATAATGAGGAGCTAGGGGATGGGACGTCTGTCAAGCGTACGAAGTCTCCAGTGGTCACTGTCAGTTCCGTTGCCATGATTGGCGGTAATAAATATTCATGCGATATATTCATCGGGTGTGACATATGATCTTTGCAAAGGATAAGAGACAGAAAAATTTAGTATCATACCTGTTGGTGTAATTATTACGACTTCTATGCCATTAACAGAGCTCTGCTGCCAACAGGTGTTCATAACCTTGGCAGAGTTGTTTATTTCACCCTCCGGAACCATGATCCTTTGTGTATATTCTGAAGAGTGCTTTGTCAAAATGTAGGCCATTATGCTGGCTTGGTGACCAGATAGCCATAATGCCATTCACAAGGTAGGCGCGAAACGTGGTCAGGCCGGCTCGCGATGAGACCTCCTGTTCCAAGATTTGCTTGTTAATTTACCTTTGGACCATATCCATGGTGTGGTGGCCGTGATGGGAATGCCACTTCGCTTCCACCCTTATGATCATGGTAGGCCGGCTCTGAATGAGACCCCCTATCCTGCATTTGACAATTTTCATATTTTGTTTTTGTTTTCTTTTGCAGAGCACCTCTCTTGTTTATTTTCACATAAGGGTGGTTCCGCACTCCTTAAGAGCGGGGAATGGTGGAAGAAGTCTTACGATCCCAACAGATAGATATAAATCGTTCGTTCTTATTCCTCAGTAATGATCAAAAAGATTTTTAGGGGAATCGTCATGATAAAGATCACCAATGACAATGGTACCGGTAAATGACAATGACAGCGAAGATGAAAGGTTCACGTCCCTCCTCTTGTCCTCTTATACATACTAGCTTCATAGTGATAGGCGATTTATGATGTGCTGATTTCGGTATATCATGGCTTATGTTCACCGCATAAGTTCATTGTTGTATCTACAAGATTGAGGAGAACATGGGGCAGAGGATCCTCCATAAGGGCAAAAGCATGTTGATGGCATTCCTGAGAGAAGAATTCATTCGTAGGATACCATTTCTTTGAGAGGAACAATGGAAAATCGCAAATGCTGTTCCTTTTGAGAAAGGAACAGCAAAGACACTCAAATGTTGTTCCTTTTGAAAAGGAACAGCAGACACACTCAAGTGCTGTTCCTTTTTGCAAAGGAACAACAAAAAAACACGCAAGTGCTATTCCTTTTCGCAAAGGAACAGCAGGAACACACAAGTGCTGTTCCTTTTCGCAAAGGAACAGCAGGAACACGCAAGTGCTGTTCCTTTTCAGAAAGGAACAGCAGGAACACGCAAGTGCTGTTCCTTTTCGCAAAGGAACAGCAAAAACACGCAAGTGCTGTTCCTTTTCGAAAAGGAACAGCAAAAACACACAAGTGTTGTTTCTTTTCGCAAAGGAATAGCAAAAACACACAAGTGCTGTTCCTTTTCGCAAAGGAACAGCAAAAACACGCAAGTGCTGTTCCTTTTCGCAAAGGAACAGAAAAAACACACAAGTGCTGTTCCTTTTCGCAAAGGAACAGCAAAAACACACAAGTGTTGTTCCTTTTCGGAAAGGAACAGCAGGAACACACAAGTGTTGTTCCTTTTCGGAAAGGAACAGCAAAAACACGCAAGTGTTGTTCCTTTTCGCAAAGGAACAACAAAAACACACAAGTGCTGTTCCTTTTCGCAAAGGAACAGCAAAAACACACAAGTGTTGTTCCTTTTCGCAAAGGAACAACAAAAACACACAAGTGCTGTTCCTTTTCGCAAAAGAACAGCAAAAACACACAAGTGTTGTTCCTTTTCGCAAAGGAACAACAAAAAAACACAAGTGCTGTTCCTTTTCGCAAAGGAACAGCAAAAACACGCAAGTGTTGTTCCTTTTCGCAAAGGAACAACAAAAACACACAAGTGCTGTTCCTTTTCGCAAAGGAACAGCAAAAACACGCAAGTGCTGTTCCTTTTCGCAAAGGAACAGCAAAAACACGCAAGTGCTGTTCCTTTTCGCAAAGGAACAGCAAAAACACGCAAGTGCTGTTCCTTTTCGCAAAGGAACAGCAAAAACACACAAGTGTTGTTCCTTTTCGCAAAGGAACAACAAAAACACACAAGTGTTGTTCCTTTTCGCAAAGGAACAACAAAAACACACAAGTGCTGTTCCTTTTCGCAAAGGAATAGCAAAAACATGCAAGTGCTGTTCATTTTTGCAAAGGAACAGCAAAAACACACAAGTGCTGTTCCTTTTCACAAAGGAACAACGAAAACACAAGTGTTGTTCCTTTTCGCAAAGGAACAATGAAAACACAAGTGCTGTTCCTTTTCGCAAAGGAACAGCGAAAACACAAGTGCTGTTCATTTTCGCAAAGGAACAACGAAAACACAAGTGTTGTTCCTTTTCGCAAAGGAACAGCAAAAAAAAACTTGGAGTAAAGAAATCAAGGAAACATATATACAAGATATTATGTACAAGTTATAAAATGAATTTCTTAAGCTATAGGTGAGGAAGATTTCGCTTCCTCTCCTAAGATTTCCATATCAGTATCTTGTCGCCGCTGTTGACAGAAGGATTCCCGAGTGAGTGGCTTTCGATAAAGGCGAACTCGGTGGCCATTTACTTTGAATGCATATCCAGAACCGTCAATTGTGATCAGGGTAAGGGTCCCATTGTCATGTACCTTCTGGATTTCGTATGGTCCTAACCATCGAGTCTGGAGTTTCCCCGGGAAGTCCTGAAATCGAGATTCATATAACAGAGCCCAGTCTCCTTCATGAAAGACTTTATTCTTGATAAGTGCATCATGCCATTTAGCTCGCTGTTGTTGAATTAATGCTGTATTTTGTAATGCAGAGAGCCTGATTTCGTCCAATTCATTAATCTGCTGTAATCGATTGATTTGTGCCTCACTCAGATCTAGGCCGACTTCCTGTGCAGTTTGTAGCGTTCGGATTTCGAATTCTATGGGGAAAATTGGCTGCTTTCCAAACACTAATTGATAAGGTGAATATCCTGTAGTACTTCTCCATGTGGTTCTGTAAGCCCACAGTGCCTCAGGTAGTCGAGCGGCCCAATCTCGCCGGTGCGATGCAATGGTCTTTGTTAAAATTGATTCTATTACCTTATTACTACTTTCTACTTGCCCGTTTGCCTGCGGATGGTATGGGGTAGTGATCTTATGTTGGACATGATAATTGCTAAGTGTTGCAGCTAATTTATTTCCAACAAATTGTGGTCCACCATCGATGATTAGTTCTCTCGGAAGTCCATAACGTACAAACAAATGGAACAAGAATTGTATCACAGAGTCTTCTGTAGCCCTAGGTAATGATTCAGCCTCGACCCATTTAGTAACATAGTCTGTCGCCACCAGAATGTATGTCCTCTGATTTGATGATGGATTGATGGGCCCAACGAAGTCCAGAGCCCATCGTTCAAATGGCTCAATGACCAACTGTGGTCTCAGAGGCATTTCATCGGCTTGGCCAGGTTTTCCTGCTCGCTGGCAGCTGTCACAGGCTTGTGCAAATTTTTTCGCATCCTTGAAAATTGTAGGCCAATAATATCCGGTCTGCAATACTTTATGTGCTGTTCTTTTTTCAGCGAAATGTCCCCCGCATGGCCCGTCGTGGCAAGCTTTTAGAATGTCGAAGATTTCGTCTTCTCGAATACACCTTCTGATTTGCATGTCTGCCCCTGTTTGGAACAAATGGCCTCCAATCCACGAAAACCAAGTGCTCTTCTGAACAATCTGCTTGTGTTCCCGAGGGGTTAAGTGTTTTGGTAGCTTACCGACTGCAAGGTAATTAGCGACATCAGCATACCAGGGTGTTCGAACAGCAACAGCAAACAGGTGCTCGTCAGGAAATTGATCTTCCACTGTTGCTGTTTCAATTGCTTTCGGTATTCGTGAGAGGAAATCAGCTACAGGGTTCTCCTTGCCAGGTCGATCCTTGATTGTGATGTCAAACTCCTGCAATAAGATCAACCATCTGGTTATTCTAGCTTTCGTAACAGGTTTATTTGCCAAATATTTGATAGCAGAATGATCTGTATATAACACAATGGGATAGCCTGTGATATAATGTCTAAATTTGTTAACAGCATGTATTACAGCCAGGAATTCCTTTTCAGTAACAGTATAATTGAGTTCGGCAGAGGATAGATTTTTGCTGATATAGTAGATAGCGTATGGTCTCTTATCCTCTTCTTGCCCTAGGACTGCACCAATTGCTGTGTCTGAGGCATCAGATGAGATTTGAAATGGCAAATTCCAGTTGGGTCCTCGAAGGACTGGGGCTGTTGATAGCAGGTTCTTCAATTCCTTAAAAGCCTGGTCACATTTTTCTGTCCACAAGAAATCAACATTGCCAGTTAAAGCATATAGAGGTGCAGCAATACGTGAGTAATGTTCTATAAATCGTCTGTAATACCCAGAAAAGCCAAGGAAACTGCATACCTCCGTTTGAGTAGTCGGGGTAGGAATAAGCAAAAGAATCTGGATTTTAGCCGGGTCTACCTGGATGCCAGCTGCTGAGATATAGTGCCCTAGAATGAGCCCTTCTGTCATCATCATGTAACACTTTTCGTGACTCAGACAAAGTATGGTAGCGATACAACGTTGTAGGACTTTTTCCAGGGTATCTAGAGCTGGGTCAAAATCATCTCCATATGGTGTAAAATCGTCCATATACACTTCAAGTCCATCATTTATCAAATCTGCGAAGATACTAAGGACAGCCCTTTGGAATGTAGCAGGGGCATTACATAGGCCGAAGGGAAAAACTCGATAGGCAAACGTTCCCCAAGGGCAAGTAAAGGTAGTTTTATCCTGGTCTTCAGGGGCAATTTGGATTTGGTTATATCTGCTGAAGCCGTCCAGGAAAGAAAAGAATTTCTTTCCTGCCAAAGTGTCCAATACTTGATCTATAAACGGGAGAGGGAAGTGATCCTTCTGTGTGGCTTTATTTAACTCCCTGTAATCTACGCAAATCCTCCATTTTCCGTTTTTCTTGGGTACCACCACCAGGGGAGAGACCCACTTACTGTCGGAGATGGGATAAATAAAATTAACATCTAGAAGTTTCTGAAGTTCAGCTTTTACTACCTCTTTTAGATGGCGGTTAAGTCTTATTTGCGGCTGACGAACAGGTTTTGCATCTTTTTCTATGTAGATGTGGTGGGTGCATAATTGGGGATCGATCCCTTTCATGTCAGGGTAATCCCACACAAATGCTCCCTGATATTTTCGTAACAGATTTACAAGTTTTGTTTCTTGGTCTGGTGTAAGGTTGGCGTTGATATTTAGGGCCTTACCAGGTTCAATTTCCACTACTTTACTATTGGCAACAACAGTCACTGGTATTGTTTGGTCATGTGCATCTTTCAAAGGGTCTTCATCTAGCTCACTATCAAATGTTGCCTCTATCATAAAACACTGTGTGTGAGATCTAGATTCGGTTTGACTAATGAAGTTATTGATGGCATCATCTTCTATTTGATCTTTAAAATCTAAAGCCTTCTGTACAGTTAATGGGGCTCTGATATTGTTAGTAAGGTATGACACAGGATACTGATTGGTTTTGATCATTGGGAGGCTTGGCTGCGCTGGAGGATATAGAACTAGATTTTTAACATCTGGTCCTTTAGTTATAGTCATGTTTCCCTGCCGGCAAACAATGTAGGCATCGACAGTAGCAAGCCAAGGTCTTCCTAATATTAGTGGATGTCCATCCAGTCGGGTTTTTGGATTAATTATCAGGAAATCAGTTGGATATTCCCAAGAGTCTACGGAAACCATGACATCGTATAGAGTGCCTTCTGGTCGAACTACAGATCGATCTGCCAATTCTAGCAAAGTAGAAGTAGGTTCTACTGATGTGATGCCAAGCTTTTGGCAGGTAGAGGTCGTCAAAATATTGATTGCAGCTCCTAGATCAACTAAAGCATTAGTCAGGGTTTGGCCATAGATTTGGACAGTCACAATTGGATTTCCGGGATCTTCATATTTGATAGGTGTCTCTTTCCCTGATAATAAGTCAGATAAGGTGCCGACGACTTGGAATCTTGGGTTAGTGGTTATATTCCTCCTTGATTTTTTTATGCACAGTTCTTTTATAGTTTTTGCGTATATAGGAATATCTTGAATGGCCTGGAGGAATGGAATTTTTATGTACAAGTTTTGTAACTCTCCCAGAATGTCAAAGTCTGGATGTTGTACTGGTCGTGGTATGACTAATCGTTCCGGGAAAGGAGGAGAGGATGTATTTGTTTGTTGATGGGTTTGTTCCTTATTTACACCCTCCTGTTGTGGTGGTTGTTCTATTGGTAACTGATCTTCAATGTGAACTGTTTTGTCTCCCTCTGTTTCTATGATACGTCCAGATCGTAACTGAAGGTCATTGCACTCCCTTAGGTCAAGTCCAGTTTCTGATGTTTCTATAATTTGGAGGGATTGGACTGGTCTATTATTAGGATTGGGATTGGGTTGGGCTGGGAGTTGCGGCCTTAAATTAGACTGGGGGTTTTGTTGTAAGGCTGGCAGAGTCGTTTGAGGGAGTGGAATAGTTCCTGTTGACTGATATGTCGATCTTGGCCAATTTGTCTGCCAGGGTGATTCTTGTGAAGTAGGGGGAATCCATTGCGGAGGGTATGAGTTATTTTGCCAATATGGTGGGGGGTAGGAAAAATTTGGCCATCCGAATTGGCTTGTCTGATTCATCCATGGATTTGGAGAAGGAAACGGCTGTGATGACCAATTCGGGACTGGGGGTGTAGATTGGTTTTGCCACATACCATATTGCTGAGCATTGTATTGCGGAGGCTGAAAAGAAGAAGTCGGGTCAGAAAACATACCAGATTGCCTAGGTTGCCATTGGCGACGTTGGTTAACAAAGTATGCTGGTTCTGATTCTTCTTCTGCTTCCTTGTATACAACCTTCAATCCAGGAAGTGAGGGGCAGCTCTCAGTAAGGTGGTCTTTTGTACAGATAGAACATGCTTGAACTGTATCTAGCGGACATTCCTTGTGGCTGTGTTTTCTTCTGCATCGAGGGCAGAAAATTGCCAGATTTTGCTCCGCCTCCATTTGCTTTTGTTTAGCCTGCACAATATCAAGCTGAGTAGTTAATGTCCCCAGAATATCAGTTTTAAAATTTTCTAATAAATTCCCTAGTTCTACACGTGTTACCCCTTCTGTTGATATTTTGTTGTCTTTAACAAACCTATCATATTCTGTTGATTTTATCCTTGTGCTGCCTCTTCAACTCCTGATGCATAAATTAATGATATCAGCAAGATTCTCTTGGTAAATATCCCCTTTTCCCATGATATTCAATGTTTCAATCCACTGCTCTTTCATTCCTCTAATCAATGCAGTTTTTAACACATTATCGGGCAGAGGTAGTGATGCATAGGGAGATCTCTGTAAATTATACTGGAAACGTTCTACGTATTCTTCCAAAGTTTCATTTGGTCTGGCCGTCATCTGGAAAATTTCATCTTTTAGCTCTCTCGATCTACAATAATCCTGATATTTTTTAAGAAATGATTCTTTCATTTGCTCCCAGTTGTTTATGACTCCACCACCTAAACCCATGAACCATCTCAGAGCTGCTCCTTTTAAAGTGGAGGGGAACAGCTTTAATTTCTGGGGGTCAGCGGTGTAATCGTACCCTCTACATAGCACATCGAATTCAAATAAAAATGCATCGGGGTCTTCTGATGTAAGTCCATGAAACGTCGGGATGTGTTGAAGAGGTATTGCTTTCATGGGTGCATTTGCAGCAGAATCTACTATAGGATATTGCAATGTAGAAGTTTGAGCATTTGGCTGATTCTGCGCCATTGGATCAAATATGTGCCAATATCCTTCCGGAATTTCTAGGAGGGTATTCCTAGGTTGAGAAGGGATGGCCTTGGCAGGAACTGTTTTAATGACACTTCCCTTATCTGGGATCTCTGTCTGAGGGAATGGGGTGCCTTCAAGGTTAATTTTGGCCGCACTTCCCCTATCTGGGCTGTTTAACAATTGGATTATCCTAGAAGGAGACCTTGGTTCCTCTATTTCCCCTGTTTCCCCTTCTCCTTCACAAAGATTACTTAAATTCCCTTCTTGCAGCCGTTCTGACACAGAATTTTCAATTTCTTGAAAGTCCTGTTCATCGGTCCGACTATGAACCTCAGCGTAGGCTCCAGATGGTGATGCTGTAGCCTGAAGGGAACTAGTAGGCTGCTTAGAATGAGTCTTTCTGAGGCCTACTGACGGCTGAGATTCGGTTTTCCTATAGATTTCGTCTATGAAGGTTGTTTGGCCAAGGGTCACCGGTCCTTTGGCTTTTTCAGGTTTGACTGGAGGTTTGATATTCTTTTCTAGCTTTCTCTGCTTAGTCATGCACTCTAAAAACTACTAAATCCTATTCAACCAGCAATTCTGCTAAGAGAGCGGACGGTGGAGCAGGGCTTTTACATGCTCCGTACGCAGGTTCTTACCTTCCGTTTTTAAAAATCCAACTCCCCCCTAGCAGCTTTGCGCACTACTCTTAAAAGGGAAAATGGCTATACTCCTTCCCCGGCAATGGCGCCAAAATGTAGAGCTGTAACTAGAGTCTCCCACACCGCTAATTATTCCACATTAATAAGTCAATCCGGGAACATTTTGTTATTGCAAGAAGTAGCTCAATCCGAGGCTATTTGTCCGAGTAATGCTTAGTAGTACAGGGTTGAGAAGATCAAAGGAAAAAGATGCTAAGCTGCAACTAAACTAACCTAAAAGATGGAGTCACACAAAACAGTTGATCAGTCAAGGGTGCGGAAACAATATCCCATCCCTTTAGAAACTGATTAAAGAAGGGAAATTAGAGCATGGACTTATAGGTCTGGGAGCTAAGCAGCGTCTTGCTGAGGCTCACTACAGCCTTAGGCCTTCTCTCACACCAAAGCAACAAAGGCAGGTAAATAAATCAGTGGAAAGTAAAATGGAACAGCAATAATCAAATGGAACAACAGTAATCAAATGGAACAGCAATAATCAAATGGAACAACAATCCTTAATGATTTATGAAACAACAACCATCACCCGTATGTACATGATCTACATTAATATAGCAATCTGAGAGTATTGAATGATACAACTATGTTTCTAAACAGAATGACGCTACTCTCGAATCCCACAAATATTGTTTAACATAAATCCAGTGACAGTAACATTCATACCAGTACTCTGTTACAGAAATGGCTGAATAAAGATACAATCCGACCCTGTGTAAATCCAGTTATACAGTGCAGA
The DNA here is from genome assembly GCA_031772625.1 of Pinus tabuliformis. Classification (NCBI taxonomy): domain Eukaryota; kingdom Viridiplantae; phylum Streptophyta; class Pinopsida; order Pinales; family Pinaceae; genus Pinus; species Pinus tabuliformis. The sequence goes on along the minus strand of CM062814.1, from coordinate 658,958,785 downwards.
ATCTTGACATAGAGAAATCATTCATTCATTAAACATAACAGAGCATAGCGTATCACATAAAGAATTCATCAGACTGCTAAGCAATAAAGATAAACAAACCACACAAAAATCACCATATAATGATACAAAAGCAAGTGTCCTTCGGAGCCGGGCCCTTAGCTGCCAATGGTACACTGCCTTAAATTACTCCAGACGCAGAGACGGAATAAACACCAAGTCTTTTATATTAATCGCATCCACAAAAGTATAACAAAATCAGGTCTCAATGAGAGTCAATGATTAAAGTTTGTTCTGAAACTGTAAAATTACAAAAACAATCCTTCTTCGCTTAATGATGCTATGCCATTATATAACAGAAATGACGGAGATATCTAGATAATCAGAGATAAGTAAAGCAGCGATCCCTCAGGATCGAAGATCCTGAGGGATTCGCTAATCGTTCAATCTTTCCTGCGTTTGTCGAGCCGGTATCCCGCATTCTTTTCCTGGACTATTCAATTCCGATTTTGCTTGATCGTGTCCGCATCCGGTTCCCTACTGGAGGAACAGAAGTTATTTTTCCTCTGCTTCTCGCTTTTGGGCGGGAACTCCTTGCTCGCATGTCTTCCTGCATAGAAAACATCAATTATTAGCACTTGAGCTTCCTTTGTCTATTTTTGCACATTTTATCGAAATCCTTTATCTTCTTCGAATTTCTCATGCAGAAAAGATTACAATTATTATTGAAAAACCACTAGATTGCTAGTCAAAAGCATACCTTCCAGGTGCTCCACAGTTGCATGGTCGCAAGTGTTAAGTGATCATGATGGATTGCAATTGTGACCTTTGTGACTCAATGACCTGTTGGTCGCATGGCCGCAATGGTCACAAGGGTTGCAAGTTTTCGATATCCAACCTATGCGACTTAAGTAACTTAGGTTGCTCAGGTCACATTGGCCGCACTAGTCGTATGCGAAGGAAAGGGTTGCATTATGAAGCAGTGACTGCCTTACTTGGACCAGATTATGACTTAGCTTGACTTAGAAGGAAACCTTGGGTTCTTATGAGGCTTTTCTGGTCTAGTGCGGTCTTGAACAAATTCTTAGGATGCAGAAAACTCTTGCATGATAAAAGCAGCTCCTAAAATTTTAAGAGCTTGAAATTTGAGGGGTTGTTGCAACAGCTACAACAAGTTCATAATGTATTTCATGTATCATTAATAAAAAAATATGTTCATGATCCTTCTCATGTGGATGACTAGAATTTGACATAGGTGGAACCCGCAAGAGACCTTATACCAAAGCCACTTTGTATCTTGAACCAGAAAGAGACCATGTTCTAGAATCGGGTCGTTGCTCAGTTAAAGTGAAGTGGAGGAACTTTAATCCTAAGGAGGCTACCTGGAAATGTGAAGATAGCATGAAAGAAACTTATCCATCTCTATTTAGAAAGGAAGAGGTAGAATAATAAACACCGAGGACGATCTTATTTTCTTCAGAGGGGGAAGATGTAATACCCCACTTTGTTCTTGCGAATACTCGTTTAGTAATTGAATTATTTTTAGTAATCGCATGGAAGCCACAACTGATCGTTTTGGAATAACTATGGTGATGTAATTAATAAATTTTAATACTATTAAAAACATAACTTTGGATGAATTGACTTGGAAAAGAACAGGTGAATTAATGAGATCATTATTCCAATTTGTAATCCAGTGTGAGTGGATAGGATGGAAATAAAGCTTTCCCAAATTACTCATAAAAAAACCATAGGAGCGAATTTATGTGATTGATTAGATGGAGAGAGAAAAATCTAAGAAATCACCGACCATGGGGGAAGCAACACTGGAATGGGTGGATAAAGTGTCGTAGTGTAAAACACAGGATTTAAAGGGGAAAAAAATAACCTTACAAAAAAAAAGGAAAAGCCTAGGCTATGGGAAGTGGTAGAACCCAGAATAACAGGGCACTGTTATGAAAATTCTGCTAGGGAAAGTAAGGCATAAGAATGCCAATACTAGCACAACATGTGGTTGTTGATTCTGGGAGAAGGAGGATCTCAGCACAGGGGAGAACCAGAAGAGAAGGTTCATGGTTGGGAGGACAATTGTTCTTTCCAAGTTATTTAAGTTGTTATTGTAAGATATTTACTATAAATGAAATTTTTTCTAAGTTCCTGTAATGATGATTACTATGAGATTATTTATATGAATTTAATGATATTCTATGAATAAGTTTGGTTACATTCTGCGATTTATCTATGATGTGCACAAGAGCTATTAGAATTAATTCAACTAGGATGTGATTGAAATATTGCAGGAATTACTACAGGAATTAATATTACACCTAATAGTTTCTATTGTCTAGAATTATTATAGTTTAATTAATTCAAATAGGTGGAAATATTATTATAAAAATTACTTCATATCTATTATGTTCATTAATTATTACTTGTAATATCATGAGAAATAACCTTGGGGAGGGGGTATGATTGTCAATAGATTAAACTGGATCAACATAATTACTAATTCATGACTTGCGTGCACATGTACAGTGTAAACAGTATACAGACCCTGTTTTAAGAGGAATAAATCCTCGGATTACCAACCTTATTTCAGTATACAACTCTAAGAAACTGCATTAAATATTAATATGATAGTGCATATTGTTAGTATCCTAGATTTACAAGTAAGTCGGGTAAGTTATCAGATTTTGTTGGTTCTAGCTAGGAGAAGAAGAAAACGAGTAAGATATATTAAATAACCGTCCCAAGGGTGGGTCGAAATTCTAGATGCTTGGTAAGCTACTGCCATTTTTTTAAACTATTGAACACTCTTAGGTAAAATTTATTAAGCCTAATTGTATCCGAAGTGAATCCCAAACATCTATGAATATCAACTTCCTTACACAACAGGGTGAGTGTTAAGGTTATTCATCAGGTGAGTGCCAAAATCCTTCATCAATTCTTTTATCAGAACCGAGAAACTTATAAAGGAAATCTGTAATACAAACACAAGGAATGAAACTCGAAACTAAGGACTTGTGTTCCATTTAAACAATTATAGTTTCACAGTAGCTTTTACTATGTATATCCAGAGAGAAGTACAAGCTAGAAAAATACTAGAAGATTTTTTCGGTGGAAATATATATACACTTATCTACAAAATACCGCATAATCACTTGACATGCATTTTAAATCTAAGTAAGAGGGTAAAGAGGTGCATAGCCTTAAACCATAATTACATACCTAATAACCGTTGCGCCATGTCATGGTTTAACCTAGGAAATCGTAAAACATCGTTATTGCCTACTAAAGGTTGTGGTGGATATGACACAAGCGATCCCAGGAGAAACCTTAATTCAGGTGTAAATAAAAAGAAAGCACACATTTCTTAAGTTATTTATCTCGAATAAAGAATTAAAGACAAGCACACAGTTCTTGTAACATAAATCATAACTCAGTTTACATTGGGAATACTAGCGCACAAGACTACAGTGGACATAAGAATAGAGGTTAATTGAATTCAAGCTCTGATTAACTTATCTATAACAAACAGGGAATTAAAGAAAATATGTACACAGTTATTTAAGTGTGAGCAGCAAAGAAATTTCCATATATAACACTAGCATACAATGTTATTCAGTGAGCACAATAATAGAATGAAACCACTTTTCAGACATAAGTGCCATATTAAACAATGATTTATAATATGTCATGTACATAAATAGCTTATGAACAAAAAGGGGCTAGGCTGAAGGGTCAGCTCTGCACCGATAGCGAGACACAAACATTTATACAGCAAGAAGAGTCGGCAATCCTATAAAATTAGATATCAAACTGAGTCCAAGAAAGGTGTTGGAAACTTACCATCTATGAGTGGTGGTAGAGACACCCAGGTCATGAAGCACGATCAAGATCACCGACCTTTAACTGAAATGACCCATTTAAGTGAACATCGAACGCTCAGATGAGGTGGTTCCCGGGCTCTAGAAGCAGGCCGAGAGCTTACCTGTGAGGAGAAAAACATAGTGAATCAAATACCAGCAAAGGGTATTAAACCATCAAACTGCATGTAAACATAATTTGGTACTGCACATGATATAATTACATGGGTAGACAACTAGAAGAGGAACCATCACATCACCTGTGTAGGGTTTCCAAATGAAGATGCCTCTCCAAGATGTTGAACAAGAGCTTAAGCAAGAATCATGACATATGTTAGGGTTTCCATGGGGAAAATTGAAGTACAGGGGTTGATGAAACTTTACTCAAATGGGTAGTATCAAATTTACCTGAACATGAGATTCTCCGCCTGGAACTACCCATACCCTATTCGCTGACCACCGAACCCTCGCTATTGACCCTCCTTCAAAAAAAAATAAAAATTGTTGAAACCCTTGAGAAATTAAAACAAAATTATTCTAGCTAAATAGTAATTTCGGTAGTGGTCGAAATGATGAAGTAAAGAATGGTTTAGCATTAGTTACCTGGTAAGCGTGTTTTCCATCGTAGTGCGTTTATAACCCTCTGATGCGAGGGAAAATGTTCTAGAGTAGGAATGAAAAACCACCTCTACGCAAGACGAGATTGAGCAAGTGATAATATGTTGAATGAATGGAATAACAAACATTAAGGGCTAAAGATTGAGACATAACTTAATGGGGGCCACAACATTATGGAAAAATTTATGGGCTAATATTCACAGGTGGGCTAATTTTCCATGATTTTTCTAAAAAAAATGCGCTAATTTCCATTTTTTATAAAAATCATTTGCCCAAATTTTATAATATAAAATTATTTTACCTTAAAAATCGCCAACATTATATATAAAGTATATATGAAATAATTATAAATTTGAATAATTTTACAAATACATCAATTAAATATTTATAGTTTACATATTAGGGCCTAGTGAGATATACCAATGTTTTTAAACCTAAAGGTAATTTTCCATCCTTAAGATTTTCCCTGCACACCACATGCCACCTGAAGCCATGACCAAACCCTAATATCAAGAGGTAGAGTCCCAAAAGAAAATGAGAGAGAGTGGTAGGGTGGAGAATTTAGGGTTCTTGAAAAAATTTCTGAGCCATAGATCAGGGGGGAAGTTTTGAGACGTTGACTTCCTCTCACATTGGAAATGATGAGGGATGACATGACTAGACATACAAGGCACATGGCCAACGCTTATGTGTAGTACAAATACAATGCCCCATGGACTCCTCTATTGATTTGTCACCTTGTATTCACCTTGTATGGGCAGTAACCTAGGATGAGTTGGTTGTTGATTGGTGGAATTTTGGAGCTCGAATGGTGCCTTAAAATAATTGACTTGGAGAACAGCTATAGTGAGCTTAGCATATCATCTCGAAGCATGGATAAGGTTAGGTTCGTTAAATAAAATCTAACTTGGAGGCATTAAGGCAACTTCGTACCATGGAGCTGTAACAAGGATTAGTATAGGTGGAAAATTATATAGGCGCGAATAACTATCACGTTTAAGTGATGTATAGGTGTGTCAAACCATTTACTTGTAGCATGGTAAGTTATTCTCATCATAACATTAAGAACTTAGGCCAACTGTAATTTCAAATATATAGTAGGCTATAAAATAACAACAACAACAAAAAATTCAACAATGCATTATATATTGATTATCACGTTGATGACATTTAAAATAAAATAGATAACTTGGGAAGAGAGGTGTGACATTGCTTTTATCCTACGATGATATTTAAAATTTATTACATTGTAACAATGTTTATTATTCATCACATTGCAACATTGTTTTCTATATGGCACATGACAATGCGATTTTTTGTTCAACACATTGTGAAATTGTTTGTCTTTTGTCACACAACAAACAATTTTAAATTTATTCATTTTATAATCTCTCATTATGATGACATTTATTTTTCTGTCGCATTTCAAAGTTGTTTGTTATCCTACATATTATGACAATGTTAATTATTTGTTAACTTCTAACATTGTTCCTCACTTTGCAGTGACATTTAAAATGTGTAACAATATGACAATGGATATTATTTCACACATTGCAATGATATTTTTTATTCATCACATTGTAATAATATGTATTATTCATCACATTGCAACTTTAATTCTTGTTCTTCACATTGCGAATCAATTATTTCCAACACATTGGGACATACTTTATTGTTCATCTTATAGCTAAAAACTTCAAATTTATTAAATAGATATTGTGAACCATATAAAGATAAATTAATGTTAAATTTACATTAGGATATAATTATAAAATTTTATCAAAAAATGATTATTGAAAAATTTAGATATTAAATAATATGGATACTAGAGTTATATTAACTATTAAATTTGTTATATAAAGTTATTAATTTTAATAACCATATTAATGTCTTTTTGTTGACTATGGGAATGTTGATCAATATTGCTTATGGTTTATTATGGGTATGTTGAACATCATTTTTGTAGTTTACTATAGGCATGTTGAATATTGTGATTGTGGTGGACCATATTGACTATATAACATCATTCTTTTCTTTAATTGAAATGGTTTTTTGTTTTGTTTTATATCACACTTCATCATCATTTGATGGAGATCACAATGCAAAAAATATTAAGGTTATATTGTGAATAATGAAAAGTTATAGTAATATTAATATTAATGTTACATTATAATTTTATAAATTTCTTAATATTATTAAGTCAATTGATGTGATATATTTCAAAATAAGGATTATAGACTCTCCATTCCTGAAAAGAAAAAGAATTATGAGAATTGTGAAGGGATTTACATTATAATTTTATAAAGTTCTTAAAAAATATTAAGGTTATATTGTGAACAATGAAAAGTTACATTAATATTAATATTAATGTTACTTTATAATTTTATAAAGTTCTTAAATTGATGTGGTATATTTTAGAATAAGGATTATAAACTCACCATTCCTGAGAAGAAAAAGAATTATGAGAATTGTGGAGGTATAGAAATGGACAATATTGTTCTTTCTCTTTATATATATATTATAAACTTATTGCAACTAGGTGGGTAGATTCTTTATAGTTTTGAATGAGAAATGTTTTCATCATTAAAAAGGGAAAAACTAAATTATATATATAGATAGATAATTCAAATTATTATAACCCAATATTATATATGGATTTTTTTAGACACACCAACGAATAATATACCATATATATATATATATATATATATATATATATATAATTATAAAAATGCAATAAGATATATAAAATTATGATTCTTATTTTTTAATTTCTTAAACATATATTTTTTAAAAAATGGTAAAAATATACCTATGTTATTAAAATTTCTATTTTAAAAATATAATTTTAATCCAAAAATTAATTGTTAATCAAAATAATATTTAGAATAAATTCAAATAACATTATCTATAAATTCATTAACTCTTAAATTAAAATAATATTTTGTATATATGGTAAAAATACATTAAACATTATTTTTTAGAATCTTTAACCTGTAAAAAAATATCGTACAATTTTCACACCGATTGTTTAAAAGATATATGTAACGGATAAAAAGAAAAATATTATCATATATCCTAGGAATATCCATTATCCAAAATATTGTTTTATTACTCATATCTCTCTAAATAAAAGAACCATAAAGTTATATTATTTACTTTTTAAAAGATAAATTGATATAATTGTGAAGTGGTCGCTATTAGAAGTAATAACACTCATCGAACTAAATGCTTAATAGCGCAGCCACAGCTGCAGTATACAACAAACCAGTTTGCATATTTGGTCACAGGCTGAAGCGATATGGATCAATTAAGTTTTATGAGTTGCATACAAGTCCTTCCCACTAGCAGAACATCAACCAATCAAATTCAGAATTAATGTTTACGCAAAGTTGGGAAGATGTAAGGGGTAAGAGTGTACCTCTCAGGATATAATCGGTACTGTGTAGTAAATATGCGTACCAAGAAATTAATTTAAGTCTATGTGCTTCATGTTTTTTTTTTAATGTTAATCTTTTCATGGTTTGAATGTATCAATATATAGTTGAAATATGTCACAAGTATTTTAGTTTTCTAGTCCACAGGTTGAATGTCTCGAGCAAGAATTGTGGAGTTAAAATAGGTGGCCTTACTGTGTAAAAAATAGAGAGTGAAAAACTTCTATAAAATTTGTAGTTTTTGCTTGGTTTGTGATTTGTAAATTTATTTGCTCTCATGAAATATATAATCCAAAGTACTTTTGTTTTGCCATTTTGAAAGGTCATTTTTGAGATTTACTATGCATTACTTTACCGAGTCTCTTCCTGTCCATAGTTTCTTTTTAAACTTTGTTTTTAATGTCCAAGTGAATTGGTTATTATTTGATCATGTCTAGTGTGCATTGTTACCTCCTCTATCTTTACAGTCACGTGGTATCAAAGAAGGTGCAAGAAGAATTATCAGAGCAGGTGTCAAAGGGCATTTGAAAGCAGATTTACTAGAGCAGATTTACAAGAAAGGAGTCAGGTTTTTAACCAGGGAATTCACAAATTCCTTAATTTAATGATAAGGGTTAGGAATATTGGGAAATTACAATGAAGGCTTTATTTTTTTCTCAAGATATTTGGCATTTGATAGAAATTAGGTTCCTACAATAAAATACAATGCATTAACACAAGTATAAAGAGATTTGTTGACAAGCAATAGGATACAAGACTCAATCTCTTTTCTGAAATTTTCAAGCAGTACATGAGAGCATATTTCCAAGGATTGTAGGAGAAACAAATTCAAAGCAATCATGAGACATTCTCCAGACAACATATCAAGGTATGGCAAAGGTAAAAGAAGAAAAATTATAAATGTTGAAGAGATTTTGAAACCATATACATCAAGTAGTCTTAGACAATAAAGACATTCTTCAAACAAGTTATTGGTCTAGTTACTCAAATCAGGTCTTATGGTTAGACACTTGAAGAAAGGAGGATAGTTGAATTTTTTTTTAAGAAACTTACCAACAAGGTTTGATCCTATTGTTGTGGCCATAAGGAGACAAGGGAGCTCTCAAAATGTTAAGTCAACAAGCCTCATGCGCCACTAATTTCTTGTGAACATTGTTTGAATAGAACGACGAACTCTTAAATAGAACATGCCTTTAAGACACGACTTTTAATTGGTCAAGGTAGGGGAAAAGGAAGATCAAATGTTAGAGGAAAAGGAAGAAGCCCACACAGAGGTGGAAGATGCATCCTGTCAAGCTCAACTGGAAGAGGAAACACTCAAAATCCAAGTCAAAATTCAAGTCAAAATCAAGCATAAGGTGAGAGGTCTGATAAATCTCACGTTCAATGTCATTATTGCAAGAAGTATGGACATTGTGCAAGTGAATGGAGAAAGAAACAATGTGATCCTAGTAATAAACCAAATGTAAATTTCAAAAAAGAAAACTAGAACTAAGGAAGTATGGTTTTAGCATGAAATGTAGAACAAGAGAATAAAAAATATGTATGGTTTCTAGACTTTGGCTGTAGCAATCACATGACAGGGAACATAGAAATATTTCCTAATTTGGATGAAAGTGTAAAATCTGATGTGACATTATGGACTGCTAACAAAGTGTCCGTCATGGGAAAAGAAGGAGTTAATATTCTAACTAAGAAATGGGAGAAGAAGTATATTTCAGATGTATATTTTGTTCAAGGTTTGAAGCAAAATTTGATCAGCATTGGAAAGCTTATGCAAAAGGGTTACAATGTCTTTTTCAAAAATGGAGAATGCACAATTTTTGATAAATTTTGAAGCATGTAACTGATTGTAATAGTTCAAATGACAAGTAACATAATGTTTCCCCAAAAGATAAAACCATATTTGAAGGAAGAAGGTGTGCATGCACAATTGTCATTGAATTCACACTAAGATGAAAGAATGATTGCATATGTCACACAAACAAACTTTAAAGCAGAGGTAAAAAATGAAAGTTGGTTATGGCATCTAATATTTAAGAATCTTTACTTTGGAGGTTTAGATTTGTAGCATGGGAAAGGCATGGTAAAGGGACTGGCACTTATAGAAAATCTAGTTAGAATGTGTGAAGGATGCATCTTGGGAAACACATAGAGAATAATTTCCAATAGGAAAGTCAATAAGGGAAAAAACACCTTCGAATATTATCGATTCATATTTATGTAGACCAATGTAGATACCATCAATTGGTGGCAACCATTATTTCTAAACATTCATGGATGACTACACAAGGAAGACATGGGTCTACTTTCTAAAAAAAAGGTAATTGTTTAGGCACTTATGTTAATAAAAACCTCTTGTTGAGAAGCAAAGTGGACACTACATGAAAGTTTTGGGAACCGGCAGAGGTGGTGAATACATCTCAAATGACTTCCTACATTTTTGTAGGGAACATGGAATTCACAAACAATTTACAACAAGGTATACATCTTAGTAAAATGGTGTCATAGAAAGGAAAACTATGACCATTATGGAAATGGAAATGAGTATGCTAAAGAAAATTAATTTGCCAAATGATTATTGGGATGAATCAATTTCTTGCACGAGGGTGTCCAGCAAAAAGTGTGAAGAATATGCTTCTTGAAGAAGCATGGAGTGGAAGAAAATATAGTGTCACTCATATGAGAGTGTTTGGATATGTGGCTTATGCACATGTCCCAGATGAATTAAGAAATAATTTGGACAAAAAAAGGGGAGAAATGCATATTTGTGGGATGTAGTGATGAGTCCAAGGCATATAAGCTCAAAAATCCATTAACCAAGAAGGTCATAATCAATAGAAGGATGTGCAGTTCATAGAAGAGGAAGCATGGGATGGAAGTTTGGAAAAGAGAATTAATGTGGTAGAAAGTATACCACAAGAAGACAAAGAGGAATCAACAACATCAAGTATTTCCTCAATGGTGATTTCTCCAACACCTATTCAAGCTCAAAAAAGCAGTCATCAAGTAACATTGTGAGAAAGAAATAGGATAGTTTTGCCCAAACAAATAAATACTCCTCCAAGTGTTCCATAGAGATGAGAAACTCCATCTTATCCAAGTTCAACATTAAGTGACATGTCAAGTCCATCTTGGACAAGCATGAGAAGACAAAAAACTTAAATTTAAGTGAAATTTATGAGTAGAATGAAGCTGACAACAACACAGGTATGGATTCTTTATTTCCTTTATTATGTCATGTAGATTATCCAATTCATTTTGAAGATGTGTTCAAGCAAGGAAAATGGATAGCAATAATGGATGAAGGAATGGAGGTGATAGATAAGAATGGCACATGGGATTTAGTGGATCTTCAAGAACCAAAAGAAGTCATAGGCGTCAAGTGGGTCTATAAGACCTAAAGAAGTTATGAAGGGAAGACTGAAAGGCATAAAGAAAGACTATTTTTCAATGGATACAAGTAGCAACATGAAGGAGATTATGCAGAGACATTCACGCCAGTTGCAAGAATGGAAACAATGTTGTCAATTGTTGTGCAAGATAGATGGAAGGTATATCAAATGGACGTGATTTTTTTTATTTTAATGGAGTGTTGAAAGAATTATATGTCCCACAATCACCTGGTTAGGAATTTCAAGGCCAAGAAGACAAAGTGCATATATTGAAGAAAGTTCTTTATGGGTTGAAGCAAGCATCAAGAACATGGTATAGCATGATAGTCACTCACTTGATGGACAATGGATTTAACAATTATGATGATGAGCCTACTCTTTACATCAAAGAGAATGATGCTAATCTCTCAATATTTCTTTTATATGTAGATGATTTGATTTTTACTGGCAGTGATGATCTCCTCATTGATGATTTCAAAGAAGCCATGAAAAGTGAGTTTGAAATGACAAAGTTGGGGTTGCTAAAGTATTTTCTTGGCATCGAAGTGAAGAAAACAAAAAAAGACATTTTTATTTCCCAAGCAAAGTATGCTTAAGATATCTTGAAGAGGTCTAATATGTAGAATAGCAAACCTGTCCAAAACCCAACTGTAATGGGTTTGAAATTAAGTAAAAAAGATTGTAGTAGCAATGTCAATGTGACAATATACAAAAGTATGGTTGAGAGTTCGTTGTATTTGACAACAATTAGGTCTAATATAATGTATGCAGGGAGTTTGGTTTCCTGGTTTATGGAGACACCAAAGGAGACACATTGGCAAGAAAGCAAAAGAATTTTAAGGTATGTCAATGGAGCTAAAGGATATGTTATTTTGTACATTGCAGCAAGTGATGTGAGGTTGGTTTGCTACACTAATAATGACTAGGGAGGAAGTGTTGATGACACAAAGACCACACCATTCTATGTTTTCCATATAGACCTCAGAGGCATTTCATGGGCTTCCAAGAAATAACCAATAATGTCACTATGAACAATTGAAGTTGAATATGTAGAAACAACAACAACAACAACATGTCAAAGAAATTTGGATGAGAAGGATGCTAACAAATTTATGGCACAAAAAAGAGGTAAAAACAACATTCTACTCATACAACAATTGTACAATTAAGTTGTCCAAGAATTATATCTTTCACAAAAGGAGAAAACACATTGAGAATAATTATCATTTCATTAGATAGTTGATTAACAATGGAGAAATTGTTTTGCAACACTAAAGGTCGCAAGAGCAGTTTACAGGCATCTTCACAAAACCATCGACCAGAGATAGTTTTGTCCATCTAAGAGATTGTTTGAGAATTTTAAATAGTGGTAGTTGTGATTAAAAAGGAGCGTTGGAAGTAATCCCTCCTACTGAACTAAATTCCTTAGAGATTTTGCTCACAACTGAAGCGATATGGATCAAATAAGTTTTTTGAGCCATGTACAAGTCCTCCCCACCTGCAGAACATTAGTTAATCAAATTCAAAATTAATTTATACACAGACTTGGTAAGATGCAAAGTGTTAGAGTGTGTTTCGTGGGATGGATTATATACTGCACAAAATGGAGTTTGTACTACACAGTAAATATGTGTACCAAGAAATTAGTATAAGTGTACGCGCTTCATATATCCTTTGAATGTTAGTCTCGTCATAGTTTTAATATATCAATATATAGTTGAAATATATGTCACACAGTATCTTGGATTTCTAGTCGGCCGGTTGGATGCCTGGAGCAAGAATTGTGGAGGAAAAATAGGTAGGCGTGTGAAAACAGTGAAATTACTACGTAAAAAATAGAGAGAGAAAATCTTCTGTAAAATTTCCAGTTTTTTCTTGGTGAATGGAGTTGAAGTTTCTAGTTTGTCATTTGTAAATGTATTTTCTCTCAGGAAATATACAATCCAAAATATTTATGTTTGGCCCCAAACTTCATTTTTGAGATTTACCGCACATTACTATGTTTTACCTTGTCTGTCACTGCGCATAACTTTTGAGTTTTAAAACTGTCTTTACTGTCAAGTGGCCTCTTTATTATTTGACTCTGCATGGTGGGGTGCATTGCTACCTCCTCTTACTCTACTGTCATTCGCGAGTGGATGACAAAGCCACAACACGTAATGGAACGTTGCGAATTCAGCATCTACACATATGACACTCATGTTGAATAGAAACTGGAACTTAATCAATTTGGAATGCGGAATGTAGATATGCCAAGTACCCTCACATAGTTATGGTTATTTTGGAAATTCTTTTTCATTTCCCATGATTTTTAATTGACCGGAAATGGAATGCACTGAACTCAAGCCTCCCTTGGATAGGTTTGAAAATTATAGACGACTTCTAATTAGCGGAAGGCTCCCTATTTCAATCTCACGTGGATAAACCCAAATTTACTTGTTAACCAATAGCCGGGATTTTATATTACTCCGAATATGCTTTTTTTTTTTGAGCAATCGATGGCTACGCTTCTCCATCGTCTCCTTTCGTGCGTTACGATCCGTCGAAAATGGAAGTGGAATAGCCACCGCGGAACGTAACCCAATTCCATAACCAAAGATTTTCGGAATTCAATTCCAATTCCATGGCACCCGTCATCCAAAAAGTCGGTCATGTCGATTCTTGTGGTCTTAGAGCCCTGTAACTACTCCCAATGGCATGCTTCCTTTCCATTTCTTTGCATCCTTTCGTCAGACCTGCTTCGCCCTCCACGACACCATAATTGAAAACCCGAGAACTCAAACCGACATCAAGTCTCGATCCCGCTGTTGAAATCTAATTTCAACGCAGACCAAGAAAAACCGTGAACCAAGCCAGAAACCGTTCACCGGATTTTCTCGGAGCTATTTGCCGACGAAGGAATAATCCGGGAAGGAGCTCCGAGAAAATATGGAGCTGACGCGTAGTTGACCCCTGACGTAACGCAACGTAAGAATCTCGGAGGTTAACTTTCAGCACTTGTTGGTCTTCCGATATTGTTCTCCACCGTTGGATTTGCTCCCGTGTTCTCCGCCGTTGATCACCTGGAGCTGCATACGAACCGACATCAATTCAATGTTTTGCGTGGAGTAAAAGGTTTATGGTTGACCGCCGTAGGTAAAAGAATTTAATGATTGGTACAAGATTTTGGTGAGGCTCTTTTAATATGAGCATGGGCATGTTATAATATATGTTTTTATATATATTTATATACGGCATGTATTAAATAGGAAATCGTATGTAATAAGTTTAATGTTTTTTGTTTTGACTTTTAAAAAAAATGTTATGTATTGCACACGGGAGGAACAAAAAATTATTCTTCACAGCAGTGAAAAAGAATGATGGAGCAGTAAAAGAAAATCACACAGCAGTGTGTAAAATGAGAAGAACCAGGTGATGTAATTTTTTGGAATAGCAAAAACCATGTGTGGTTTTGCACAGCAGTGCAGAAAGGAAATGGTGGAGCGATTTTTGTAACTCTGTGTAAATTTCTTTTCACAGCAGTAAACTTATGTAAATCTTTTTATTACAGCAGTAAGTTGTTTTTCACACCAGTGAATATAAAAAGGGATTTTACAGTGGTAAATCTTTGCATCAGGTTTTAATGAATAGAATGCTTTAATGGTGGTGAAATACTCTGTCTCTCAGTGAAATTTCTTTTAAGTCTTCTGTGTGCACAAAAGATCTTGGAGCAAAAGAAACAGAGCATTGTCTCTGTGTGTTTGTTTATTTGGTTTTTGGTATTTTCCCCATCAAAAATACCCAACAGTGGTATCGGAGCAGGTTTAGGCTCTTTAAAAAAAGTTAAAGAAGCTGAAGGGAGAAGGTTGTTGCTGCAGCAAAACTTCTCAGGCAGACAGAAGACTCAGACAACAAAGGATTCAGGTATTCTTCATAGCTATCTTGTTTGTTATTGAAGAGACAGTCAGTGTTTTAAATACACAGTCAAGGAATGGCCAGCACAAGCACTGGTATGGGTTTGTTTAACACCCAGCTCCCACAGTTTAATGGGAAGAACTATGACTACTGGTCAATAACTATGACAGCTCTGCTTGCTTCCCAAGATTTATGGGAAATAGTTGAAGAAGGCTTTGAAGAACCAGCAGATGAAACTGAGTTCAATGCATTAACTCAAGGAGAGAAGGATCTGTTGAAGAACAATAGGAAGAAGGATTCAAAAGCCCGTGTGTTGTTGTATCTAGCAGTAGACCAGAGTATGTTTCCAAGGTTAGCAGCAGCTAAGACAGCCAATGAAGCATGGCAAACCCTTAAGACAGCCTATCAAGGCATGGAGAGAGTGAAGACAGCAAAACTACAATTGCTGAGAAAGGATTTTGAGAACTTGAACATGAAGGAGTCAGATAACATTGACTCATTCTTCACTCATGTGATTGGTGTAATCACACAAATGAGAACTCATGGAGAAACCATTGAAGACAGAAGAATTGTGGAGAAAATATTGAGGGTCTTACCCTCAAGGTTTGATGCCATAGTCACCACCATCGAAGAGACAAAGGATCTCTCAAGCTATTCAGTTGATGAGCTACATGCATCACTGATAACACATGAGCAGAGGTTGAGTAGGAATGAAAACTCATCTCTTGAGCAAGCCTTCAAGACCCAGATGTCCTTTGGAAGAGGAAGAGGTCAAGGAAGAGGAAACCGAAGAGGAAGAGGCAGAAGCCAGAACAGAGGTGGTAGGAACAGCCCAGCAAATGCACAAGGAAGAGGCAGCAATCCAAATCAGAACCAAAGCCAAGGCAGCAGCCAACAAGGAGGACAGTATCATGCTCAAGGACAAAGGTATGATAAATCTAATGTTCAATGCTATTATTGCAAAAAGTATGGACATTATGCAAGTGACTGTAGAAAGAAACAGCATGATATGAACAGCAGACAAAATGCAAATGTTACAAGAGAAAACAGCAGTCAAAATAATGTTCTGTTAGCTTGTAACATGGCTGAAACACATAGTGAGGACATATGGTTTTTAGACTCAGGGTGCAGCAACCATATGACCGGAAATATAGCCTTCTTTTCTGCTCTAGATAAAAATGTGAAATCAGAAGTCACACTAGGAACTGATAGTAAAGTGTCTGTTATGGGAAAAGGAGAAATAAAAATACTTTCAAAGCAAGGAGAAAGGAAAACCATAGCAGATGTATACTATGTCCCCGGAATGAGATGTAATCTCTTGAGTATTGGACAGCTTGTCCATAAGGGCTACAATGTTTTCTTTAAAAATGATGTGTGCACCATCATGGATATACCACCCAGCAAAAGATGCATTGCTGAAGTGAAGATGACAAGGAACAGGATGTTCCCTCTCCGGATTAGGGCAGACATGAAGAACAAAAGGGAAATGGCAGCAGTCACCGAAGAGGCCTTCCAAAGCGTGCCAAAGGATGAGAACTGGTTATGGCACTTGAGATTTGGGCATCTAAATTTTGGAGGTCTAAACTTATTGAGCAGAAAAGGAATGGTAAGAGGATTACCATTGATAGAGAAACCGGACAGCCTATGTGAAGGCTGCATTTTGGGAAAACAACATAGAGAAAGTTTTCCATCAGGGAAGAGTATAAGGGCAAAGACACCCTTAGAGATTATCCACTCAGATTTGTGTGGACCAATGCAAGCTCCATCATTAGCAGGCAGCCTATATTTCTTGACATTCATTGATGATTTTACAAGAAAGACTTGGATATATTTCCTCAAGAACAAAAGTGAAGTCTTTGAGAAATTCCAAAACTTCAAAGCATTTGTTGAAAACCAAAGCGGGCTGCACATTAAAGTTTTGAGAACTGATAGAGGAGGTGAGTATATCTCCAATGAATTCCTTAAGTATTGTAGAGAAAATGGAATTCATAAACAGTTTACAACTCGGTACACCCCACAGCAAAATGGAGTTGCTGAAAGGAAGAACAGAACCATCATGGAGATGGCAAGGAGCATGTTGAAGGCAAAGCATTTGCCAAATGAGTATTGGGCTGAAGCTGTACATTGTGCAGTTTATATATTGAACAGGTGTCCTACAAAAGCAGTCATGAACAAAGTGCCAGAAGAGGCATGGAGTGGGAGAAAACAAGGAGTCACCCACATGAGAGTTTTTGGATGTGTGGCCTATGCACACATTCCAGATCAGCTAAGGAGGAAGTTGGACAGCAAAGGGGAGAAATGCATCTTCATTGGATACAGTGATGAATCCAAAGCCTACAGGCTGTACATTCCATCTACCAAGAAGTTCTTTGTCAGCAGGGATGTTCAATTCATTGAAGAGGAAGCTTGGGATGGAAGCATAGAGAAGACAGTTAATGTTAAACACTGTTTGTCTCATGATGAAGATGAAGAGGAGGTGGCTGAAATGAATCCCCAAACAGCAGCACCAACACAAGGACAGCAAGGGACACCATTGAGGATCAATGAGAGTGCTTCTCCAAGCACACCACAAGGAGGAAACTCAAGTGCATCTTCAAGCACTTGCACACCAAGTGAAAGAGGTAAGAAGTTTAGAAATCTAAGTGACATTTATGAAGAAGGAATGAATTCCTTATTTGCCTTGTATTGTCATGTTGATGATCCTATTCATTTTGAAGAAGCAATTAAAGATAGGAAATGGATAGAAGCTATGGATGAGGAGATGAATGCCATAGAGAGAAAAAAAACATGGGATTTGGTTGAGTTACCAAAAGGCAAAGAAGTCATTGGAGTGAAATGGGTCTACAAGACCAAAAGCAATGCTGAAGGCAAGATTGAAAGGCATAAAGCAAGGCTGGTTGTTAAAGGCTACAAGCAGCAGTATGGAAGAGATTATGAGGAGACTTTCGCCCTGGTTGCAAGGATGGAAACCGTGAGAGCAGTGCTGTCCATAGCAGCACAAAACAAATGGAAAGTCTACCAAATGGATGTGAAATCAGCATTCCTAAATGGAGTGTTAATGGAAGAGGTTTATGTGGAACAGCCTCTCGGATATGAGAAGAAAGGTGAAGAGCACAAAGTGTGCAAATTAAAGAAAGCTCTTTATGGGCTGAAGCAAGCGCCAAGAGCATGGTACAGCAGGATAGATTCATATCTATTGGATAATGAATTTGACAAATGTGAAGGAGAACCCACTGTCTACATCAAGGAAAAGGATGGTAAGATTTTAATTGTTGTCTTATATGTTGATGATGTGATTTTCACAGGTAATGATGATCAGCTCATTAAAAATTTTAAATCAGTCATGAAGGATGAATTTGAAATGACTGACATGGGTTTCTTGAGATACTTCTTAGGCATAGAAGTAGATCAAAATGAAAAAGGAATTTTTATATCTCAAGCAAGATATGTAAATCAAATTTTGAGCAGATTTAAGATGGAAGAATGCAAGGCAGCCATCACTCCCACAGTGATGGGATTAAAGCTCAGCAGAGAGGACAGCAGCAAGGATTTTGATCCTAGTTTGTACAAGAGTATTGTAGGCAGCCTCATGTACTTAACAGCTACTAGGCCTGATTTAATGTATGCTGTTAGTTTAATTTCCAGGTTCATGGAGAGGCCAAAGGAGGCACATTGGCAGGCAGCAAAGAGAATTTTGAGGTATGTCAAAGGCACCAAAATGTTTGGAATTTTATATCATGCCTCAGAACATTCAGATTTGGTTGGATACACAGATAGCGATTGGGCTGGAAGTGTAGATGATCGGAAGAGCACTTCCGGTTATGTTTTTAATATGGGTTCAGGAGCCATTTCATGGGCTTCTAAGAAGCAGTCCATTGTAGCATTGTCTACAGCAGAGGCTGAATATGTGGCAGCGACAGCAGCAGCTTGTCAGGCAGTGTGGATGAGAAGAATGTTGAGAAGCTTAGGCCAAGAGCAGGCAAAAGCGACAGTGATCTTTTGTGACAATAGCTCAGCTATTGCACTGTCAAAGAATTCAGTGTTTCATAAGAGAACGAAACACATTGATACAAGGTTTCACTACATCAGAGAATTAGTGAACAATGGAGAAATTGTCCTAGAACATTGCAGGACTCAAGAGCAGGTAGCAGACATCTTGACAAAGCCACTTGATCAGAAGAGCTTTGAATTTTTGAGAAAGTGTCTCGGTATGACCGAATGCCCAGCTGTTGAAATTAAAGGGGAGTGTTGAAATCTAATTTCAACGCAAACCAAGAAAAACCGTGAACCAAGCCAGAAACCGTTCACCGGATTTTCTCGGAGCTATTTGCCGACGAAGGAATAATCCGGGAAGGAGCTCCGAGAAAATATGGAGCTGACGCGTGGTTGACCCCTGACGTAACGCAACGTAAGAATCTCGGAGGTTAACTTTCAGCACTTGTTGGTCTTCCGATATTGTTCTCCACCGTTGGATTTGCTCCCGTGTTCTCCGCCGTTGATCACCTGGAGCTGCATACGAACCCACATCAATTCAATGTTTTGCGTGGAGTAAAAGGTTTATGGTTGACCGCCGTAGGTAAAAGAATTTAATGATTGGTACAAGATTTTGGTGAGGCTCTTTTAATATGAGCATGGGCATGTTATAATATATGTTTTTATATATATTTATATACGGCATGTATTAAATAGGAAATCGTATGTAATAAGTTTAATGTTTTTTGTTTTGACTTTTAAAAAAAATGTTATGTATTGCACACGGTAGGAACAAAAAATTATTCTTCACAGCAGTGAAAAAGAATGATGGAGCAGTAAAAGAAAATCACACAGCAGTGTGTAAAATGAGAAGAACCAGGTGATGTAATTTTTTGGAATAGCAAAAACCATGTGTGGTTTTGCACAGCAGTGCAGAAAGGAAATGGTGGAGCGATTTTTGTAACTCTGTGTAAATTTCTTTTCACAGCAGTAAACTTATGTAAATTTTTTTATTACAGCAGTAAGTTGTTTTTCACACCAGTGAATATAAAAAGGGATTTTACAGTGGTAAATCTTTGCATCAGGTTTTAATGAATAGAATGCTTTAATGGTGGTGAAATACTCTGTCTCTCAATGAAATTTCTTTTAAGTCTTCTGTGTGCACAAAAGATCTTGGAGCAAAAGAAACAGAGCATTGTCTCTGTGTGTTTGTTTATTTGGTTTTTGGTATTTTCCCCATCAAAAATACCCAACACCCGCGACCAAGAAAGGAGTAAGGCTTTTCAGAGTGACTTTGGCGGAACCTCAGAGATTGTCACCACTGCACCGTGGACACTTAAATTTATTAATTCCTTGATGAGGCGGCAACGTCCTGTGTGCATTTGAAGAAATGATAATGTGGAAGTAAATAATTTGCAGGAAGATCAAATCAATTACATTGCCTCTCTCTGCTGGATAAGTCCAAAGCCCTTGCACGACTGCAAAAGGGTTAGACCAAGTGGATTTTCATCAGTTGAAACCCATTTTGTCAATTCAGCTTTTGAGCAGTCGGCCATTGATTTCACATACCTTTTGTGGGAACAAAGTGCAGTTATCAGAAAATGTAATCAGATAAATTTATATGGATTTGGATGCGCAATGCATATCAACACATGGCAATCCACAGGATAAATCCTGCATCCATGCAAAGCGCACAGATTGCAATCGATGCCAACACAGAGTTTAATTTGGAAAAAACGCAGACGCCATTCAGCATATGCACTGTTATATGCTCGAATTTGCTTCTCGCAGAATCCAAAAAATGGAAGAGGGCCTACACCTTTATCACTGAGAGAGGAGACTCTGCTAATTCCATGTATTAGACATGAAATGTAGTTATATATTCTAATTCCTCTACACGATACAAACAATTCCCCACTAATTGGAGCAATTGAATAGATAAAATCCCAAAAGCCCTTTACGGATATCTTTACTGAATCTCAAAATCTTGTGATTGGATCTTTGGAGGATTGAACATACAGATTGGACAAAGATGATAAATTGTTGGGCAATGGAGATTCAAGATAATGAGGATTGGAATCGAAGTTGTTCTCATAAGCATAGGGAACGGGAGGAGAATCTGGGTGTGATTGCTTTCTAACAAAGTTGATCACTATCAACACTCTATGACTTGAAGCTAAGATCATGCCTAGGAACATATTTATATTTATGGAAAAAAATAGTTATAATTTTGATATGTTTTAGGTTGTTTAATTTATTTCTTTTAAGTTGTTTAATTTATTTCATGTTTTAAAATGTATGGAGCTCCCTCAATATAATGTAAACTTGGAGTTCATATATGTAATTACTCAGGTTGGACTCATATCTTACAATTCACAATTTTTTCTAATCGGAATCCGAGATGAACGGTTGTGGTGTAAATGGAATTAAAGCACTGATAGGAATCCAAATATGAGTTAACCTTCTATTATATTCAATTTTTCTTAGTGGATTATTCACGTGTACAATCTTTCAATCATCACCATTAATAATTAATAATTAAAGTAGCCTTAACTATCCACCTATCCACCTACTCGACTCGCTCTGTTCAATACCAGTGTCCAACCTATATTTTATGGTAAGACCATACCCATATTCCTATAGGTAGCAAAAGTTAGTGTAATGCTGGGGTGCTTTACAAACAAATAAAAAATAACCCTTTGCCTCGCCCCACCTATGTTGAGACGATTATGATGGATTCAGCACAACGGGTCTATGCCCTAAATATTTTCCATAACATAAAAAACGAATCATCTTATTGGATGATAAGGTGATGTTTTGTATCTATAATGCATCTTCCGGAATTTATACAGATTTTGTTGACACTCTTAACAATTTGAATCAACTGCATAATTTATGTATAATTTATATAATTTCTATTTGTGCATTATTATTATAAATTAACAAAAATGTTATTTATCTTTTATATAAAAATAAATTTAATCTTTATTCATCCATCCAAGCGAATTCTTATAACACTATTTCATAAGAATATGTAAATAAGTTATATTCACTTACAAGAGAAAAGATTAAATCATAACGTTGTATTGAAA
Organism: Pinus tabuliformis; assembly: GCA_031772625.1. Classification (NCBI taxonomy): domain Eukaryota; kingdom Viridiplantae; phylum Streptophyta; class Pinopsida; order Pinales; family Pinaceae; genus Pinus; species Pinus tabuliformis. The sequence continues at coordinate 658,936,514 of CM062814.1, read as the reverse complement.
CATTTAACAATTTTGAGAAAAATAAATTTATATACAATTTAAATTTATAATTTCACACCTATTAAATTTTAGTTTATAATTTTTTTTAAAATAGAATTTGTAATAATTTGTTTTTATTTTTCTTTTTTAAAAATAGAATTTGTAATAATTTGTTTTTATTTTTAATGGAAAATGGTAGATAATGATATTGTAACAATATAATATATTTATCAATAATATATTATTGTTTTTTTAATTTTATATGATTCTATTATATTTTTATATTATTTTTTACCTTTCATTTTATTAGAGAAGTAAATGAAAATTAGAAATATTTTTTAAATTAAAATTTTAAAAATAAATTAAAATAAATAAATAAATAAATATATATATATATATATATATATATATATATATATATATATATTTTTAATTTACATAGAAAATTGTTCATATCATATACACCTGTGAAATTTAACTATATTATAGAAAATTTTGGAATTCAATTATTTAAAAGCAGGGTAAAGTGGAAAATAAAACAGAGTTAATCAATGTAGAATGAGCATCAACTAAAATGAGATTGAGATTTTTCATTCTTTTTTATGTAAATAGTTTTCTTCCTCGCACGAATATAAACTAGCACAACCACATTAATAAAATAATTAGTAAATATGATAGAACTTTAAAAATAAAATATAATTAAAAAAAATAAGACAACGATGTATAATAACTTCATAATTAAAATAATTATGTAAATTAATAAAAAAATATAAATAGACATCTAAAATAATAAAAATGTTTAATAATTTAAAAATTAAAAATAACTACACCACTACAAAAAAAAATAGTATTTCATAACTTGTATATATATATATATATATATATATATATATATATATATATATATATATATATCCCATTTTAAGGTCACGTCCAAGAGAAACACCAAATTGGTGTATGACACCCCCTTGTTTGTGGGACAAGGGACCCACCTCCGTGTAGCGATTTAACTGCTAAGTCTATGAAGGCATACATACTCTACCCCCTTTGGTTTTGACCATGTGACCTCTTAGGAGGAAACATATGCTCTTAACCATTAGGCCCACTTATATATATATATATATATATATAATTTTAATACTAGGCTTAGAATATAGGATTTCATAATAATAAGAAGTTATTAATACTTTAATATAATTATTAATATTTTTTTTTCTCGACAAATGCTAATTCTATTAACTATAAAACAAAGTAAAAATACAAAGGGAAGAACCAGATACATAAGCAAGAGAACAGATATTGCCACCAGGAATTAACTGAGGAAACATGAAGAGGAGGAGAATCCATCTGTCGAGAGCACATGACCAGAGCACGAGACCATTACATTGCTCAAAATTCCAGATACCATTACAATGCTCAAAAATCTGGAAGAGTTTTACATTACTAAGCAACACAGAGAAAATTAGGTCCGCCTGTCTAAAGATAGCCGACCTGAGCTGCGTCCAAAACCGCTTGAGCTTGATCATATTAGTCATCCAAAAAACAAAAAAGGAGAAGGCCCAGATGGCCTTAAAATGCATCATCCTCATGTTGGGGTTCCTCCACCACCGGACAGACGTTATCCTTCCATGCATCCTCATGTCGAGCATCTTCCTCACCTGGGTCCCTCATCAGGGGGTGCGTGTCACTATCCATCTCTTCCCGAATCCTCGAGACAGCAGTTTCCAGAGGCCAAGAGGGACTGGGAGCCTCGCTCCTTTCAAGTCTCTCCCCCTGATCTTTCGCCAGACTTTCCCCTGCATTGTCTTGTTTATTGCTTTGACTGCTGACTCCTTGGACAACTTCCTGAGAAGGCTCAGACATCAGGCACACCCGAATTAGGGGCGGAGCTTCTTCTTCAGAGAAGAGAATGGTGATATTGGCAGTGATTACAGGTCTATGCAAATTGCTCTGAAAAGTGAAATGAGTTGTTTGGAACCCATGATACGGAATTGGATTGTGAACAGGATCCACAGAGCTGGAAGCCGGCTGTTTTCCATGCCCTCCCCGACTTCCCCCAGAACGACTCCTCTTGTTGTGGCGCACCATGCTGAGGGGAGTTCACAGAGGCCGAGACAGGAGGGTGATCAAACAATCCAGAAAACCGAAAACAAAGCCCAGAGATAGGTTACACAACATAGGAACCAACTTAAGACACGGACGGCCAGACTGTAATTGCAGGGAGAGCGATGCAGGAAAAGTAGCAGGGGAAGTAGAAAGCTTGCCTAAGTTTCCAGAGACCAAACCGCTAACTAAATGCCACACTTTCCCAAGCCAGAGATGAACAAGAAACGAAATACACAGAGAAAACTCACCTTTGTTTGCAAGGAACAACCAGCCTTCGAAGCCCACTTCCGGCTTTAACCAGAGACACGAAGGTAGGGTGCTTACAGTGGTAGTGAAATCCCTGGACACCATGGATAAAATAACCAAAGCCATACCTTGAACGGGACAAGTAGTAAATGCAGAGAACGTGCCAAATCTTCTGCTCTGCAAATGATCCTTCAGGAACCGAGCGAACCACCTGAATATCACTCCCATCAACCGAATTAGCTTCTGGAGAATCGCGCGGGTCTGCATCTGGCAGTACCTAGCACCTCCATCTATCCTTTGAACCATTATTACACATTGATTTCACCCACATCTGGGTAATATAATTATTAATATTAATAGTACATTATTATTTTATTAATATCATTTTTAAATTAATAAATTTATAATAATATAATAATAACTATAGATTATTACATTAATCTATAAATTCACATTAGTAATATATTAATTTAAACACTAACAAATCATAATCATGATCAATTTGGCTATAGATAGTGAGCATGACGATCATGTTGAACCATGATAATTGATAGGAATTATGTTTAACATGCTTACAATTAAGCATAGACACATATCTAGAGTCATCATGATGACATAGACAAATATATTTAACCTTTGTAGTCAACCTTTGCAGTTGATATATAAATAGTCAACCATGGTCAATTTTAATCAACTATATGTTTAACATACTCAATAGTAGTCAACATTATTTAATCATACTCACCCTTAGTCCAACATGGTGAACTGTGTTCAACAATGGAAAATCATGGTCAGCTGTGGTCAATAATGGTCAGCCATGTTCGATCATTGCATTGTGACAAAGATTGCCTCAATATGAAAATCAATCATTGTCTAAACAATGGTCTAATGTCGCAGTATGACAAAGATTGTCATAATATGATAATCATGGTAAACCATGGTCAATCATGGTCAACCTTGGTCAACCATGTTCAACCATGTTTTATAAAATTAAACATGGTCATCGATGGTCAGTCATGGTCAAGCATGGTTAAACGTCACATTGTGACAAAGATTCTCTTCATATGAAATCAACCATGGTTAAGCATGATCAACAATGGTCCAACGTTGTATTGTGACAAGGATTGTCTCAATATGAAAATCAACCATGTTCAACCATTGTAAACAATGTTTATTTTAGTGTTTATAATATTTATCTTAGGGCTTGTATACCTTTAGTTTATAATATTAGTCCATTGGGTTTAACATTATTTGCTTGGATTCATAATCCATTGGGGTTTTAGTATTAATCCCTTAGGTTTATAATATCAATCCCCTGGGTTTGATAATATTAATCATGGTCAACCATAGCCAAACATGGTCTACCATGGTCAACCATAGTTGAATGTCACATTGTGATAGTGATTCTCTCAACATGAAAACCAACCATGGTAAACCATGGTCCAACGTCGCATGGTGACAAAGAGTGTCTCGATATGAATATCAATCATGGTGACAAATGGTTAACCATGCTGCAACGTTGCATTATGACAATGATTATCTAAATATGGAAATCAACCATGATTATTTTATGGTTTATAATATTTATCTTAGCGTTTATATAACTTGGGTTTATAATTTTTTATCCCTTGGGTTTATTATTCCCTTTTGTTTATTATATCAATCCCTTGCGTTGTGTTAGGTCCCTATACTACTAGTGTAGCCCATTATTGTTATTAGTGCAACCCCAGATTATATTGTTGTGCCCATGTAGTCCCCATATTGTTATTATTGTGCCCCATAGAAGCCCCACTATTGGTATTGTTGCACCCTTACAGTATTATTGTTATGTAGACTCTGATTATATTGTGACCCCTTAGACTCCTATATATAGAAAGGAGGTATTGTCATTTGTATCATCCAAGAATTGTTCATTTGTGTAATGTAAAGGAGGTTTCCCCCTCGAAAAGGCTAATTTTGAAGTCGTTGGTCTATTTCTTCTTATATTTTTTGAGCTAGTAGTATAACATTTGGTATCAGATCTTTGGATTCTAGGGTTTAGATGCTTCAAATAGGTCATTGTCGAATTTTCGCTATAATTTTTTTTTATACAAATCTTTTGAAGCTAAAATTACATCCCATTTGAGACGAAATATTAATGAGCTTCGTATCTAAATTTCAGATATTTTCTCTCTATATTTTCGGAGTTATGAGCTAAGAAATTTAAGAATTTTGTAGGATCCCAAATTCTATCTCAGACAGGCGACCGTGGAAAAATCGTCATAACTTTATCTCTCAGCATCAGATTGAAATTTCTTAAAAAGTGACAAAAATAAAACGGAATGTGTTTTGTTGGGTATCGCTTCTAGGGCCGAAGGAAAAAAAAGTGACACATGGCATGTCGTACAAGTTGTCTCTACTGAACTAATGTGTAATCATGTCATCATGGGAGGTTTGGCATAACTCTTTCATGGATAATTCAATCTTCATCAGACCTGTGGGATTTGAAAGACAACTCAGAGGAATACCAAAGGATGAAAACTCAAACCTTGGAGATCCTAAATTACATAGATACAACATATTCAATATCGAGCTCCTACAAAACGAAAAATAAGTGTGTATTCTTTTTAAAAATTTGCATAAGTTTTGTTTGAAAAATTAGTTTTAAGTGATTCAAAGGGCATAGTAAAGCATAATTATCATTAATTTATGCCCCAAAGAAAGAAAATGGAAACACCTAGTGAGAAACCCAAAATCTCTACTATGACACGTGAAGAAGAGGAAGAAATGCAACATGATATATCAATTTTACGAGACCAAGTGCAACAAATTTTGCTCTCGCAAAAATTAACGAAAAATGAATTGGAACAAATGATGAATGTTAAGATAAATGGTATAAAAAGGGACATGGAAGTTTTGAATTATCGTTTAAAAGAAAACATGAAAGTAATGATTAATGTCAAGATAGAGGGGTTGAAGGAAGGTTTGGAAAAGTTGTTAGAAGAAAGGCGTCACAATGATGACAAGGCAATCCATGAAAATCATGATGAAGAAAAAAGGAATATCAATTACAATTTTACAGACTTCAATGTGGGGTTTAAGAACCACCACATTCCAAAGATAGATATGAATAAGTTCAATGGCAAGGATCCAGTAACATGGATACTACAGATGGAGCAATATTTGTATCTACATGATGTGCAACCCTCACAAAAGATACGTATCGCATATTTATATTTATAACCAAATCAATTTGTATGGTATAGAGGGCTTTGTTCTTGTAAAACACTTGTCACATGGTCAATTTTCAAGGAGGAAATGATAGCACATTAAGAGGATACAAAGAGAAACACTTTCTTTAGCCAATTGATAAATCTCAAACAAAAGGGTTCAATGGAAAAGCACATTGAGGACTTCCAAAAACTGAATATAAGGGTAAATGATATTCCAGAGAAGCATAGGATTGAATTATTCATAGGGAGTTTATATGATAACATCCAACATGAGGTTTTCCTTTGGGAACCTAACTCACGGGAGAAGGCATTCATGGTGGCCAAAAAAGTGGAAAGAAAAAATATGGAAACAAGGAATCCTACCACTCACAACTCTAAAGATGGAAGTGATTTTGCTTCTAGCCTTCCACAACCTACGAGGTTGACACCACAACAATTGGAAGAAGAAAGAGAAAAAGGGTTTTGTTACAGTTGTGATAAAAAATACACTAAAGGTCATAAGTGTGTTGAGAAGACATTATTTTACATAGATTATGAGGAGGAGAAAGAAAAGGATCAAGAAATGTCAAAAGAAGAGGATATACACCAGGAACCAACCCCAAAGAAAGAAGAAATGAATGCAACCATATCTTGTAATGAATTGTCACTTTATGGATATCATCCACCATCCATAACATCATCTTTAAGAGAAAATTCTAAGGTTCATGCAGTGGAAGATCACATCGAGCATCAACAACAATTTCTCCAACTCTTAAAGGATAACCTCACTTTAGCGCAAAATCGATGAAACAACATGAAAATCAACATTGTAGTGAAAGAAGTTTTGATGTAGGTGACTGGGTATTTTTATGGCTACAACCATACAAACAAATGTCCCTCAAGAAAGCTAAGAAGGATAATAAATTATCACCAAAGTACAATGTTCCTTACAAGGTGTTGCAAAAGATTAGTACTATGGCATAAAAATTGGAGCATCATGCATCTTCCCAAGTGCACCCAGTTTTCCATGTTTCATGCTTAAAGAAGGTTATAAGTCACAAGCTCCCAACTCAAACAATATTTCTAGAACTTGAAGTAAAATTCATATTGGAACCCAAAAAAGTCACAGAAACAAGGACCCAACAGCTATGAAATCGATCAATTTTAGAGTATCTCATCAAGAGGAAGAACTTAACCACAGGAGATTCCACATGGGAGAATGAGAATTTTATACAAAAGCATTTAGAACTACTCAAGCATTGAGGAAAACATTTTTTTGAAGGAGAGGGGCATGTTAGGTCCCTATACTCCTAGCGTAGCCCCTTATTGTTATTAGTGAAACCCCCTTATTGTATTGTTGTGCTCATGTAGTCCCCATATTGTTATTAATGTGCCCCATAGAAGCCCCACTATTGTTATTGTTGTGCCCTTACAATATTATTGTTATGTAGGCTCTGATTATATTGTGACCCCTTAGACACCTATATATAGAAAGGAGGTATTTTCATTTGTATCATCCAAGAATTGTTCATTTGTGTAATTTAAATGAATTTTCCCCCTTGAAGAGGCTAATTTTCAAGTCTTTGATCTATTTCTTCTTCTATTTTGTGATATGGATGCATAACAGGTTTTTAGTATATCAAAATCAACCATGATTAAGGACATTCAACCATAGTCCAATGTCACATTGTGACAAGGATTGTCTCAATTTGAAAACAAACCATGGTCAACCATGTTTATTTTAGTGTTTATAATATTTATCTTAGGGTTTATATACGTTGGGTTTATAATATTATTCCCTTGGATTTAATATTATTCCTTTGTGTTCATAAGCCCTTTGGGTTTTAGTATTAATCCCTTGGATTTATTATTCCCTTGGGTTTAAACTATCAATCACTTGGGTTTATAATATTAATCATGGTCAACTGTGGTTAATCATATCCAACCATGGTCAACCATGGTTGAATGTCGCATTGTGATAATAATTGTCTCAATATGTAAATCAACCAGGGTCAACTATAGTCCAACGTCGCATGGTGAAAACAATTGTATCGATATGAAAATAAATCATGGTAAAGAATGGTCAACCATGGCCCAATGTTGCATTGTGACATGAATTATCTCAATACGGACATCCAACATGGTCAACCATGATTATTTATGGTTTATAATATTTCTCTTAGAGTTTACATACCTTGGGTTTATAATTTCTATCCATTGGGTTTATTATTCCCTTGGGTTATAATATAAATCCCTTGGGTTTATTAATCTAAGGGTTCATAGTCCTAGGGTTTATTATTATTCCCTTAGTTTTATAATTCCTTAGGTTTTTAGTATAATCCATAGGGTTTATTATTTCGTTGGGTTTATAATATCGATCATGGAAAATAATGGTCAACCATGTTTTATAAATTAAATCATGGTCAACCATTGTTAACCATAATTTAAAATCAATCATGGTCAACCATGTTTAATAATGGTCAGCCATGCTCCTAGATCGCATTGTGACAAAGATTGTCTCAATATGAAAATCAATCATTGTCTTGACCATGGTCCAATGTCTCATTATGAGAGAGATTGTTTCCTTATGAAAATCATGGTCAACCATGATCAAACATAATCAATCATGGTTAACCTTGGTAAACCATGTTCAACCATGTTTTATAAAATCAAACATGCCATCGATGGTCAATCATTGTCAACCATGATCGAACATTACATTATGAAAACACTTATCTCTATATGAAAATAAATCATCGTTAAGCATGGTCAACGATGTTCCAACATTGCATTATGACAAGGATTGTATCAATATGAAAATCAACCATGGTAAACGATGATTATTTTAGTGTTTATAATATTTCTCTTAGGGTTTATATGCCTTGGGTTTATAATATTAGTCCCTTAGGTTTAATATTATTCCCTTGGGTTTATAATCCCTTTGGGTTTTAATATTAATCCCTTGGGTTTATAATATCAATCCCTCAGGTTTATAATATCAACCATCGTAAACTATGGTCGAATGTCACATTGTGACAATGATTGTCTCAATCTGAAAATCAACCTTGGTCAACCATAGTCCAACATTGCATTGTGACGAATATTGTCTCGATATGAAAATAAATAAAGGTCAAGCATGGTCCAGCATTGCATTGTGATAAGGGTTGTCTCAATATGGAAATAAACCATGGTTAACCATGTTTATTTTAGGGCTTATAATATTTATCTTAGGGTTTATATACCTTGGGTTTATAATTTTTATCCCTTGGGTTTTTTGTATTAATCCCTAAGGTTTATTAATCCCTTGAGTTTATAAGATCAATCTCTAGGGTTTATTATTCCCTTGTGTTTATAATATCGATAACAGTCAACCATGTTTTATAAATTGAATCATGGTCAACCATCACCAACCATATTTTATAAATTCAATTATGGTCAACCATGGTTAATCATGGTGAGCCATGCTCCTACATTGCATTCTGAAAAAGATTGTCTCAATATGAAAACCAATCATTGTTTCAAACATGGTCCAACACCACATTATGACAAAGATTATATCAATATCATAATCATGTTAAACCATATGATCTACCATGGTCAACCTTGGTAAACAATGTTTAACCATGTTTAACCATGTTTTATAAAATCAAACATTGTCATCCATGATCAATCATGGTCAACAATTGTTGAATGTCCCATTATGACAAAGATTCTCTTGATACGAAAATCAACCACGATTAAGCATCGTCAACCATGGTCCAACATAGCATTGTGACCCGATTGTGTCAATATGAAAATCAACCATGGTCATCCGTGTTTATTTTATTCTTTATAATATATATATTATGGTTTATATACCTTAGGCTTGTAATATTAGTCCCCTGGGATTAATATTATTCCCTTCAATTCATAATCCATTGACATTTTGCTATTAATCGCTTGGGTTTATAATATCAATCTTGGTCAACCATGGCCAATCATAGCTAGCCATTGTAAACCATGGTCAAATGTTACTTGTGACAATGATTGCCTGAATATGAAAATCAATCATGGCCAACCATTGTCCAACGTCGCATTGTGACAAATATTGTCTCGACGTGAAAATCAATTTTAGTCAACCATGGTCAACGATGGTTGAACATTTCATTCTGACAAGGATAATCTCAATATGGAAATAAACAATGGTTAACCATGGTCAACCATGTTTATTTTAGGGTTTATAAGATTTATCTTAGTGTTTATATACCTTGTGTTTATAATTCTTATTCCTTCGGTTTATTATTCCCTTCGTTTTATAATATCAATCCCTTGGGTTTATTAATCTAAGGGTTCGTATTCCTAGGTTTACATATTATTCCTTTAGGATTATAATCCCTTGAGTTTTCAGTATTGATCCCTAGGGTTTATTATTGCCTTGGATTTATAATATCGATCATTGCCAACCATGTTTTATAACTTCAATGATGGTCAACCATGGATCAACATCACATTATGAAAAATATTGTCTCAATATGAGAATACACCATGGTCAACCATTGTCTAATGTCACATTGCGAGAAATATTCTATCGATTTGAAAATGAATCATGGTCCAGCGTGGTAAACTATAGTCTAATGTCACATTTTTGATAAGGATTGTCTCAATATGAAAATCGACCATGGTCAACTATTTTTATTTTAGTGTTTATAATATTTACCTTAGGGTTTATATGCCTTGGGTTTATAATATGAGTCCTATGGGTTTAATATTAATCAACCATGGTCCAATGTCGCATTGTGTCAAAGATTGTCTCAATATGAAAATCAATCATTGTCTCAACCATGGTCCAACATCGCAATATGACAAATATTGTCTTAATATGATAATCATTGTCAATCATGCTTAAACATGGTCAATAATAATTAGCCAAACATGGTCATCCATGGTCAACCATGGTCGAACGTCATACTGTCACAATGACTATGTTGATATGAAAAGCAACCATGGTTAAGCATGGTCAATCATCGTTTATAGATTACCCATGGTTAATAATTAATTATTATTAAATAATAATTTAATTATTATTAACTAATAATTTAATTATTATTAAATAATAATAATTCATTATTATTTATTATTAATTAATAATTAATAATAAATAAATAGTTTATAATAATAATTAAAATAATTATTTATTGATTAATAATAAATAATTAATAATTGGTCAGTAATATATAATTAATAATAATTAATTAACTAATTAATTGATAATAATAATGTTATTAAATAATCAATAATTAATTATGAATTAATAAATAATTAATAATTTATTAAGAAAATCCTTTTGGTAGAAATCACATAAGAGAAATTTCTCTTATGTGATTTCTATCGAAAGACTTTTCTTAATTCATTATGGATCACAAAAGCCTAAGTACAGTAATTAATAATTAATAATAAATTAAGAATAATAACAATATTATGAATTAACAATTAATAATTAAAAATCATTATAATCATTTTAAAATTATTATTTTTATTACTAAATAAGTATTGTTTTTAATATTTTTATTATTTACTGTTGACACCTAATCCTCTGTGATTGGGTGAATTCATGTAAATAATTAAAATAGGAATGTGGACAGTCATCAGAAGATGAACTGAACAGTCACATCCTTTTGTATATAACAATAGCATGCCTAATGGAATAATACGAATTAGTTTTCTGCCAAAATGGAGTTACTCCTGGCCTGACATGGTATCAAAGCTAGCTCCCTGTTTAGCCTTTATGTCTTTGTAACTCCTGATCTACTCCTCTGCTCTCCATATAATTCTGTCTGCCATGCCTGCGTTCTGTCTACCACACCTGCGCTGCCATGACATATTCTATTTATGATACCTGCGCCCTGTTTATTTGAATACACTCAGACTCCATAAACGTTTCATATTCTCTGAATGCTGTCTATCAGTTACATTCAAATTCTATCTGTCATATGCGTTTTTATGCCTGAACACTGCCTGTTCACTTGAACGCTGGTATGCTAGCCTGCTCCACGTAGCCTGAACGCTGCCTGTTCACCTGAACGCTGGTATTCAATACATTTTTGAATGCGTTGATTGCTCTCTGGTGTCAAAGCGCTGCATATTGCGCTGCCCCTTTTGTGAAAATCTGCAACTGAAAATCTGCAATTGAACATTGCGTTGTTCTTGTTTTCCCAAATGATGAGCTCTTTGTCTGAAGTAGGCTGTACTGGGTCATTATCTCCTTCTCCGACACACACTCCTTTCCACAACTCATTGAAGATGAGGGTGTGTTTTATCATCCGGGACCATTCAGGATAGTTCTCATTGCCGGTGAGAACTATTCCTACCATGGATATGATTGAATGCATTCTGTAAAAAAAAAAACTTCTGCTGATGGAAAAAATACTTCTGCCAATATACAGTAAAATGTACTCAAAAGGACATTCTCAAAAGATTTAAAATCCACCATGTGACCCATATAAATCCATCATTATATAAATCCACTTCATATAAATCCACTTCATATAAATCAATCTCATATAAACCCACCATATAATCTCATATGAATCTCATATAAGCCTCATATAAATCTCATATAAGCCTCATATAAATCCTACCATATAAATCTCATATGAATCTCATATAATTCCACCATATAAATCTCATATGAATCTCATATAAGCCTCATATAATTCCACCATATAAATCTCATATGCCATACGTCCCCTTTATATTAAAAAAACTCAATTATCATACGCCCTTTGTATATATAATCTTTTCACCACTTAAAAATGTCATTCGGCCTTCATAAAATGGATTACAATTTAAAAAACATTATTTAATGGTTTCCTCGGAGTCGCTACACTTTCAGATTCCAGCTTGAAAATCGAATGTGAATGTGCGCCAAGAAATTTACCAAACAACATGCGGTCCAGCAGCGCCCTCCATGCATCTGAGTCAATTCTGCGCCACAAATCTTTAAACAGGTTACCTGCGTCGTCGATTTCTGGCTGAATTTCTCAGACAAAAACTTGTTCCAAAGCATTCCACTTAACAACGCACAGATTTATCAACGGGCCACCGGAGCAGGACTTCAATCCATATTTCCACCATCTAGTTTGCAAAACGAATGAACAACGGCAAGCTATAAAAAGGATTTGTTGTAGATTGAATAGCGGCAGCAAGGGCAAATGCAAATTGAGGGGAATAGAAGAAGAAAGGCTTCTCAAACTACAAGGAACCTCTGCTCATGCACAACATTTCTCATATATTTCTCATCATGAAGAAGGTACACTTCCATCAAGTTTATTATGGCATGCTAGATTTAGACATTTAAACTATGACAGTCTCCGCTTATTAAAGAAAAATGGTGTTGCTGGTTTGCCTACAATTCCTAGAAAACTTAAGCAATGTGATGCTTGCATTCTAGGAAAGCATAGCAAACAGTCTTTTCATGATTCACATTCAAGAGCACATAGGAAGCTTGAACTTATTCATTCAGATTTATGTGGTCCAATGCATGTTCCTTCTGCAAATGGAAATAAATATATCATGACATTTATTGATGACTACACCAAAATGTGTTGGGTTTATTTATTGAAGAACAAATCTGATGCTTTCCAAACATTCAGGAATTTTCATAAATGGATTGAAAATGATGCACAATCTCATATTGGGTCTATTCGCACTGATAATGGAAAAGAATATACATCAAATGAATTTGAAAACTATCTTCGCCAACATGGGATCAAACATCAAACAATTGTGCCTTACAATCCCCAACAGAATGGTGTAGCTAAAAGAATGAATAGAACAATCTTGAATATGGTACGATCCATGCTTTTCTTCAAAAATGTAAAGATAATGTTTTTGGCTGATGCTGTTCTATGTGCTGCATATATAAAGAATAGATGTCCATCTAATGCTATAAGAAACAAGACTCCTTATGAATTGTGGTATGGACATGTTCCTTCGGTAAAACATCTTAGGGTCTTTGGTTCCACCTGTTATGCTTTGATACCAAAGGTACATAGAAACAAACTTGGTGCTAGAAGTCGTAAGTGTATCTGCCTGGGGTATTCAAACACCTCCAAAGCATATCGCCTCTATGATGAAGTAAATAAAAAGTTTGTTGTATCTAGAGATGTAATTTTTCTTGAATCATCCAAATATGACAATGTTGTTGAGCGGCAACTTGATCGCTTGGATAGATTCACAAAAACAAAATCATTTCAAGAATTTGATAATCAGATTCCACATCTTGAAGGGGGGATTCCTATACTAGATCAACATGTGGAATCTTCTTCTGAAGAACACTCTGCCCTGCATGAAATTCCAACAACGGATGATGCTTTAAGTGATGTAATTGATAGAATTGGGAGACTCAATCTTGATTCAGTCCCAACTCAATCAACAGAGCAGCCTGGACCATCTCAAAAAGGTCCCCCAAAGTGGCTGACAAAGACACTTGAAAGTGTTCATCCTGATGAAATTGGAAAAACAGGAACCAAAAATTCAAATCGACAAAATGGAGGTGATGTAGATGACTCTAATTCACCTGTTGATATGGATGTTTCTTATGATTGTGAATTGAACTTGTCTATAGATTTTGAACCAACTTCCTTTAAAGAAGCTGCTTCTCATGATGAATGGAAAGAAGCGATGCAAAAGGAGTATGATGCCCTCATAAAGAACGACACTTGGAAGCTGGTTGATCCTCCATTTGGAACCAAACCAATTGGCTGCAAGTGGGTCTACAAGAACAAGTACAAAGTTGATGGCTCACTTGACAAGCACAAAGCTAGGCTTGTGGCAAAAGGTTTTGCACAGAAAGAAGGGGTCGATTATGAGGATACTTTTGCCCCCACAGCAAAATGGGCCACCATCTGGACACTCTTTGCACTAGCAGCCCAGAACGGTTGGAAAGTCCATCAAATGGATGTAAAAACTGCTTTCCTGAATGGAGATCTAAAAGAGAATGTTTTTATGTCCCAGCCCGAAGGATTTGTTGTGAAAGGACATGAACATAAAGTATGCAAACTTGTGAAGTCCTTGTATGGCCTCAAACAAGCACCGCGAGCCTGGTATGAAAAACTAACTGAGCATCTTCTGAAACTCAACTTCAATCATTTTGATCTTGATGATGCAACTTTATTTGTTAAGAAAGTTGGCAAAACAGTTGTATATCTTGTGGTATATGTAGATGATCTTTTAATGACAGGGAACAACGAAAGCTACATTGCATCCATAAATAAGGAATTGGGGAAAAGTTTTGAAATGACTGATTTGGGCTATGTTCATTACTATCGTGGCATTGAAGTAACCCAACATCCAAAATCCATATTTCTTTCTCAAAAGAAATACATTGGAGATTTGTTAAACAGATTTGGCATGACAGAGTGCAATCCTCTTACTACTCCAATGGAACAAAATTTAAAGCTCACATCTATTGAAGGAAAGGAATTTGAGGATGCAACAAAGTATAGACAGCTTGTAGGAAGTCTCAACTACCTTACTACTACCAGACCAGACATTTCATTTGCTGTTGGAATCCTCTCCAGGTTTATGCAAAATCCTTGTGAGGGACATTGGTCTGCTGCAAAAAGAGTTCTAAAGTACTTGAAGGGAACTCAAGACTTTGGAATCAAGTATACACAGGTGGACGACTTCAGCTTGATTGGATACTCTGATTCAAACTTCGATGGAGACAAAGAAACTGGGGTATCTACTTCAGGATATGCTATGAGTCTTGGATCAGGAGCTGTCTCCTAGAGATCATGCAAACAATCAGTTCCAGCAGATTCCACAATAGAAGCAGAATACGTGGCAGTAGCTAAAGCAACAAAAGAAATAGTGTGGCTCAGGAAAATTCTTGAACATTTACAGGTAAAACAAGTACAATCAACTACACTCATGATTGACAACACCTCTGCAATAAAGTTGGCCAAGAACCCAAAGTTCCATGATCGAACAAAGCACATCAATACTAAATATCATCTGATCCGACATCATGTTGAGGCCAAAACAATCCATCTCCGTCATTGTTCCACAAATGAGCAAATTGCAGACATATTCACCAAAGCGCTTGGAAGAGAAAAGCTTGAAAGATTCAGAACGATGCTTGGACTCACCAACATCCCTTCAGATTAAGGGGGGAATGTTGACACCTAATCCTCTGCGATTGGGTGAATTCATGTAAATAATTAAAATAGGAATGTGGACAGTCATCAGAAGATGAACTGAACAGTCACATCCTTTTGTATATAACAATAACATGCCTGATGGAATAATATGAATTAGTTTCTTGCCAAAATGGAGTTACTCCTCGCCTGACATTTACTAATATTATTTCTATTATCAAATAAATATTATCATTAAATAATTATTTTATATTACATAATTGAAAATTAAATTATAATAAATTACATTTAATATTAAATAATAATTAATAATTTTTATTAATTATAATGATATTAATAAATTTTTTATTCTATTTTTTTAATATTATTTCTACTATTATATATTTATTAATGGCAGATACAATTTAATCTTCGATATATATCAACTACATTAATATTTTTAATGCAGTTGTGCTATGGATAAGTTTGAAAAATAGTATGAATTTCTAATAACTTCCTATTCATAATACTAAGAATCGTGAAAGAGCCATGGTCTCAAACTTTGCAACGGTTTCGTAGACCATACAATTTGTATCACTATTGATAATCTCAAAAATCAATATCATTTAGGATTTTAACTTTAGGTTTTATGTTTGATTCATGGGATTGTTCTCCTTAGTTTAGCTTTTATTATTTAGGTTCGTTAATATCATATAATATGTTAATCTTCATTTTGTTATGCAAAAAAATTTTGATTCGTCAAAGTTGATAGATAAGTTGATTAAACTAGATAACTATGTTTTTTTTTATTTTTCTATTAGAAAGAGTTTTAGGTTTTTTTTTAACATAGTTTTATTTTTTCATCAAAAGTGTAATCGTTATGATTTTCCAGAAAAAATGTCAGAAATCAATTAATGATAGAGTGTGCTTTTAAGATATGATTTTGTTTTTCCAAACTTTGATAAATCCAATGTCCATGTGTGATTGTATTGTGCAAACAAAATAAAGTTTGTTCATGATATTATTGAGAGAGATGGAAAAGTATCGATTTCAATATTGTAAATAGTCCTTATTCCAATATTGATGTTTACTATGCTATTTTTTTTTTTCTGTACTTACAATAATAAAAACAAGTATTGATAGGAAAAAGAAAGGAAATAATCTTAGTGCAAATCAATAGGAATCGGTGTACGTAAGTTTGTTCATGATATTATTGAGAGGAATGGAAAAGTATCGATTTCAATATTGTAAATAGTTCTTATTCCAATATTGATATTTACTATGTTATTTTTTTGCACTTACAATAATAAAAACAAGTATTGATAGGAAAAAGAAAAGAAATAATAAAAACAAGTATTGATAGGAAAAAGAAAAGAAATCAAGTTAATGCAACAATAGGAATTGGTGTACGTTTTTGTAGTTTAAAAAATGATAACATACAAATATATTATGTTAATGTTATGAATTTTCTTAATACGAAACCATTGGTATTATGAATTTCATACCCATAGAAGAAAAAACAAATTAAATCTATTTTATTTAGTAATTATATTAATTTTTATATATTTTAGTTATATAAATACACTTCCTTAACCAAGTAATTTAAAAACCTTATAATCTTATACCTTTTTTATTAGTAAAACCAAAAAACCATAAACATATACCATACAACACTTATTATTTTAGCCCTAAAATAAAACGCACATTAACTTCCTTAACCAAATAATTTAAAAACCTTATAACCTTATACCATTCATTTGATTAGAAAAAGAAAAATACCATGAACATACACCATTCATTATTTAAGCCATAAAATAATACACACATTAATTATTTAAGACCTAAGATAAAGCATCATTTCGACTTTAAGACATAAAGTAACATACATCATTACTTGTACAAAGACGTAAAATAATATAATACCCTTAATTATTTTGGACATGACTTAAGATAACTATAAAGTAGACAAAACCTTTTGCAACATTCGAAAAATCGTGAAGGAGACAACATTAATAGAATCATTTCAAAAGGTAACGGGTGATAACATGTAAAGCACATATAGATCATACACTGTGAACACAACTACATTGTTTGCACCATTTCTTTAATCAGATTATGCATGCATGGAAAGTGGAACGATTATAAAAACTACATTATAAACCATTTTTGATTTTGAAGATAACCATCGGACTCATTCATCGGAGGTTGAAAACGTGTAGTTAAAACGAGAGTTCATCGGAGTAGTTCGTTCATAAAACCTGGAGTTGGAGAAATTATGGGGCGGATGGCTTATCCATTCATGTTTTGACGATTAGATGAAACATTTGAGTATGGTTTCTATGAGCTTTTCTAGAGGGACATTCCTTATTTGTGAGTAGGCATGTACAACGTACTTTTGCACGTATAAGATTAGGATGCTTTCACGACTTGCACACCTAGGCGATGTTCAAGATTAAGCTAGATGTCACGGGATATCTAAGCGCAGGATTAATATGATATAACTTGTCGAGGGTTTTTAAGCAATATATTTTCAGTTGGTGTATCTAATTGTCCTAATCAATGTGAGTTTAGTCTAGTTTGATTAAGTTAAAATTCAGTTCCAGTTCAATCATTTAGTTTGATTAAGTTAAAATTCAGTTCAAGTTCAATCATTTATTGTTGATGTATTTTATGTAATATTATTTTAATAACTTTTAACAACTAATGAGGAATGTGAATTGTGTGTCCTTTCCATTTCTTATTTCGATGCGAGTTTAGTCTAGCTTGATTGTGTTAGGTGTTAATCCAAGTGTTATAATCAATGTGAGCTTAGTCTAGTCTGATTAAGTTATAATTCAGTTCCAGTTAAATCATTTATTGTTGATATATCTCATGTAATATTATTTAATAACTAATGAGGAATGTGAATTGTCTGTCTTTTCCATTTTTTATTTCGATGAGTTTAGTCTAGTCTGATTGTGTTAGGTGTTAATCTAAGTGTCATAATTAATGTGAGTTTAGTATAATTTGATTAAGTTATAGTTCAGCTCCAGTTCAATCATTTATGGTTGATGTATCTTATGTAATAATTAATGAGGACCTTTCCATTTATTATTTCTGAGTTCGCATTTTTCGCATTTAACATAGTATCATAACTCAATCTGCATAAGACTCTTTGAGAGCAGCAGAGATGAAAAAGTCGAGGACAAAAAAGAAGCCATTTTCGAAGAAGGCGCTCCTACTTGCTGCGTAGCCAGTAAAGAAATGAAGCTAAGGCGAAACAGATTGTTGACGGGTCCATCAGTCAAAGTTAATTTTTTTAAGAAGCCCGAGTTGTCCGAGTCGTAGCTTGGTATTTGAAGCCACTCTGCATGCATAGAGAGCCTTCCCTGAAAGGGCTCCAAATCCGTGGCTGAAAAAAATTGAGGGTGACCGACTGATGCAACCAAGGAATACAAAGCCGATTTTGTACTTCATCGCACTCGAGCTGAGAGAGAATGTGCGATGATCTGGTTCATCGCACTCTTGCAAATAGAGAATGCACAATGAAAGAAACACACTTTAGAACCCCAAATCTTTTGGATGAAAATGCACTCCTCTATGTCGAAAAGTGCAACCACAAGTCAGCACCAAATTCAGGAAAAAAAGGTACAAAATTCTCTACACATGCAATCGAAAAAAGAGCACGAAAGAGTTAAAAGAAAAGCACGGAGATTCAGTATTTTTTTGAAAACTCATTTGGGAGCAGAAATGTTTGGAGCATGAAGTCAAAACAATGGTTTGGAAGTTGTGTTTTTACGCCCCAGAATCTGTTAACAAAAACAACCCCACAATTTTTTTTTTTTTTTAAATTTCCTCCCTCAAATGATATTATAAAAGCGTGAAATATGAGGTATGGGGTATGTTTAAAAAACGATATCAAAATAATGGTTTTGTTAATAAAGTTTCGTTCCCTATAAAAGTTATTTTTATAGTATATATTTTTTAGAAAGGGGGCTATTCGTCTATTTTTTAAATGGCCTATTAAAAAGGGAAGTGGTGTATTCTAGTGAACGTCAAAATTGAAAGTCATTGTAAGTGAGAAAAATTTGTTTAAAAAACTTGGAAAACATGGCATAGTAAAGGACATTGGATAAATATTGTTCAAGCCAAATGTGAAGCAAAGATTACGTAGAAATGGGAGAACCTAGAGGCTAAAAATGTCAAAGCCACTATAGTTTGAGATTTTTCGAAATATTTGGAAGTGAAAAGGAAAAATAATGCTTTCACATTGAAATTCATAAAGGAATGCATATATGACATTATTCTTCCCCTCATATCCGATTAAAAGACAACAAATGAAGCTTGGGATACCCTTGAGAGGATCTTTGATGTAAGGGGGAATATTCAAGTTAAAGATGAAGGTGGATCTATACCAGCAAATCTACATAAAGTTTTTGGTGAATCTCACTTCAAAGTGGATGACGATGATTATGGTGTGTTACCAAAAGTAAAGAAAGAGCACACAATTGTTTGTGAATCCCATTATGCACAAAGACATGTGGATAGCCATTTAGTGAATCCAACAATAGAGCTTGTTGATGACAGTGGAGCTTCAATTGAAGAAACCAGTGTTATGGTGAATTCAACAATTAGATTTGTTTATGTTAAGTTTGATCAAGAACAATTAACCAAAGATGAGTGGTTGCACATGATGCAACAAAAAAATATCATAGATATGATGTTATTTGGTGAGTGAAGCCCAAACCAAGTGGAAGACAAGTTATTTGAAGCAATAGAGATTAGAAAAGAAGGAAGTGCAAAAGGAGAAATCTCTCATTGTAGAGGAGAAATAACATAATCGATTTGCTTCAACAAATGTTTTTAAATCTAACATTGATTTTTAATGTGTAGATGTTAGCAACAACCAAGAAGAAGCAACAAAATTTGAAGAAGAATTAAGGTTCCTTGAAGCATGGCTTACAACACCATGTTTTAATGAAGTTTGCATAGAAGTTGCAACAATGAATGTTGAAGACAACATGGACATTGTACAAAATGAAAATGTTAATGAAGTTTTCATGTCTTGGAGAGATAAAATTTTATCATGAACTTATGTTGTAGAAAATTGATGATGATGAACGGATTACAAAAAATAACATATGGCACAAGTTTACTTTTGAAAAAGTAGAGGGCATACATGGACAACCTGGAACAATGGAAGAGTTGCACCAGAAATTGAAATTTGAAGGCTACAACAAAAGAAAAAGTTAAAGCAAATCAAAGGCTACAAGATTTGGAAGAAATTAAAAATAAAAGGAAATACAGCGTAAGATATGATGTCTTTTTTTTTTAATTGTAAACATAGCTGACACTTAGACTAGCATAAAACTTTGTTTAAATTTTTGTGGTTGTAATTAGGGGGGTGTTTGTAACATACCTCATATTTTCTCCTAAGTTTTTCTTTTCGTTGTATCTATTTATTACCGTCCTTACCACATTTGTTTCATGGTATTTTCTTGATTACTCTATCATTGTATAAGTTCAATAAACCTTGTTCTGGTGATCCAAGTGGTTCTCGAAAGCCTCAAAAATAAATGTCTTCATATTTGAACAAAAATAAGACTAGAATGTAGAGTTCATCATCCTGATTCCAATGGCGTAGACGTCACTCAAGTCCAATTTTGTATGCTCAAGTTATTCACAGTGAATTTTTTTGTCAACTTGGTTCCACTAGCAAAATTTAACAAGGCGCCAACTAAATTTGGAAGATAACTAAATTTAGAAGTTCGATCAAATCTAGATGATCCACCAAATTTGACAACCACTAATTAAGCTACATATTGGCACTTCACGACAGATGAAAATGATGAATCTTTCGCCTCTTTAATTTTATCAGTGACCCCTAAAACCGGTTGATAGGTTGTGAATGGATGTTTATTTAAAAAAAAAACGACTCGCAAAAGGTTACTGGCCAACCTTCCAACCAAATTTTATTATATATAATAAATATTATATGGCCCAATAGCCGAGCCCAATGACCATGTTATTTATTGACCAACAGGGTTTGAACCCACACTAACCGGGTGGTCGCTAGCTGACCGACGGTCCAACATATAAACTGCCAACCTTAAAACCTAATGCCAACGACCCCATTCCAAAACTCAAACGCACCAACAACAAAAAAATGTAAATGCACACCATTACGGGGGAGGCTGCAATGTTGGAGCCCGGTGCCAAAACTCAAACGCACCAACAACAAAAAAATGTAAATGCACACCATTACGGGGGAGGCTGCAAGGTTGGAGCCCGGGGCTGAAACCACTTAATTAGCTCACCAACAAACGTCCCATAGGCCAGACTTGGGAATATTTGCCCAGACTTGTATACCTAAACCTCAACATTTCAATTCGGTCAACAATGGAGAACGGAGGCTGAGAAGGCGAGGAACCACGAGCAGCAAAACTCGCAGAACCCAACCCGAATGAGGAATAGTTTTCGAGGAGAGAATATTTCAAAAGAATATTCCCTAAAATATTCAATAGTATTTTTCTTATGCAAATTCTTCCAGAATCTTGGAGATTCGCTAAGAGGAAAATTTTTGTAAGTGTTAGAAACACCCTTAGTTTATCTTCCAGACAAGGGGAGATGCAAACCGGCGTCCCAGGGATAAAAAGTCACTGCCGGGAAATCAAGAAACCCCGTAATCTTTTCCAGTGCATGTATGACCATCATCCATAGCAACGTCCCGTCTCTCTCCAAAGAGTCGCATTGTAGACTATTCC
Organism: Pinus tabuliformis; assembly: GCA_031772625.1. Classification (NCBI taxonomy): domain Eukaryota; kingdom Viridiplantae; phylum Streptophyta; class Pinopsida; order Pinales; family Pinaceae; genus Pinus; species Pinus tabuliformis. The sequence continues at coordinate 658,914,131 of CM062814.1, read as the reverse complement.
ATACATCATTGCCTATACCTTCATTATTTAAGACATAATTTAATACAACTGGAAAGCATCTAGAAAATAATCGATTGCAACACTTCGAAAGGTGGTGAAGTAGACAAATACGGATGGTGACATTTCTAAAGATCACTGATCGCATGTAAATTACAATGGATCATATATATATGTATGTATGATGCATTGTGATCTCGGCTACATTCTTTCCACCATTTCATAAGGTCACACATGATACGATGGAAAGTGCAATTATTATAAAAACTACGAATAAAACGATGATACTTTTGAATATAACCATCCTACTCATTCATAAATGAAAAATAAAAGGAGGAACAGTGCAGATAAAAGAGAGAATTCGTGGGACTAATTAAAACCCTGAAGTTCGAAAATTCTCGCACGGCTTCGTTCGTCAATAATAGAAAGAAGGCAACCAGGAGTTATACCCTTGAGTTTAATTTTAATCATCCTTTCTTTAAGGACATTCCTTATCTGTACATGTGTAAGATTCAGATTCTCTCACGACCTGCACACCTGATGAATGTTCAAGATTAAGCTACATATCACAGGATTTCCTAAACCTAGGTTTAATATGACAGAAGTCCTTGAGTGAATTTATTTTGAGTTAACAATATAAAGATGCCCATCATTGAACAAAGAGTACTGCAGTATTTGACAGATTTCTAAGACCCCATGAAGAATCTCTGGTTATACGACAACCTTTGGTGAATCTCTGCAATAGTTATTGAGAAAAGGAGCGTATGGACAAAATAGAACGAGATAAATCACGAGATGCATTACGCTAGTTTCTCCTATTAACATTGCCGACGTGACAACGTCCGATGTTCCGAACGCAGGTGTCAGTTACTTTTAGGGTACAAGAAACGGAATAAACCCATATTTGCAATTATCAAATAAAATAAATAGTATCAACAGTGAGTATTATTACTTAGAAATGTTAAGTAATACGGACGAATTCACGCATCTTGATCAATGCTAACGAATAAATGGATGTACAAAGATTATGTAGTTAGAAAAATATTTATTTTATTGCAGATTTTTTGATCAAATCTATCGTTCTTCACAGTGGGCTGAGTCATTTCGCCTCAGTAGATAGATGTTTTATCTAATTTGATGTCTCTTCAGTGCTGTGGACCACTTTTACTTTATTTTTTTTGCCTCTGCAAAATGTTTTGATATAGGATTTCATTGAGAATTTCGTTCATTGTTTAGATATCCTTGTCATTGGAAATTTATTTTAAAATATAAGACAATCCGATTCTATGTTCAATTAATTATGATGAAGCAAGTCATTTTCAAAAGAAGCACAAACACATTAAAATGTAATCTGTTGGGGCACGCTGATCCACTTGTATTAAGCGCAATTTTGTTATTTTATAAGCAAGTGGAAGCATACAACAAACACTTTCATGTGACTGTACTATCAATATCATTGCCTTATATGAATGTCAAATACATTAAAACTTAATGTATTACATTAAAACATATTGTAATAAATTAATAAAACTTAAATGTATTACATTAAAACATATTGTAATAAAGTAATAAAATTTTGATGGTAATAAATTAATTTTAAAGTATAAGGTTTTTGTTTTTTTGGTTTTGGTTTTTTCTTTTTATAAGAGAAAAGAGATATTTATAACTTTATTCATCTACAAAATAACAAAATTTCATTTTCTAGGTGAAATACATAAGAAGTATGCCACATATAAAAACTGGAAAAAATGACCAAAGCCCCCCATGGAAAAAAAACTATAGAAAAATAAGGTGACCCTAGGGGATCACATAAAACCCACTAGAGCAATGAGTAAAAATAGGGCCAAAATCCCCAAATATGTCCATCCATCTAAACAAAAAAAAACTTGGCACAGAAGCCCACAAGCATAACCCATAAAGTTGTAGAACATCACATGGGCCAAAACCCTTAGAAGGACATTAATAAGTACACAATATGGCCCAAATCATAGAAGTGTGCAAATGCAGAAGTTGTAAAACATGTACCCAATCAACGAAAATTTTAAGAAAGGAAGTTTATCTTAAAGATTAGAAACTTTGGCAAATCTTACTAGTCCCTAATATGCAAATTGTAAAATTTTAGCAATATTTTTGTGAAAATAGTTAGATTCCCAATGATTTTATATTAGTATATATAAAATTTTGGCGTTTTTAAGGTAAAATAATTTTATGCTATAAAAAAATGGGCTAATCATTTAAAAAAAATAGAAATTTGCAAATATTTGTTTTGGAAAAAAATAGAAAACTAGCCCACCTGCGAATATTAGACCCTAAAATTTTCCCTGAACTCAATGATGACATGGACCACCATCAACGAAGGTAAAAAACTTGGCATGAACTTCCCAAAAGTCCATTACATCTAGACCAAAAAAAACCTTAAAAAAACTAAAGCATCAAGGCCCATAGAATCCATGGCAACATATAAGTGAGGAACATAAGATGCAACACCGAAGAAGAGTAATAGGTGGCTGCGATAAAAAAAAATGGGGCGACAACACATCGAGGAAAACCTTTAGCGGATCATAGTCTACATACTAGATGAAAATCAGTGGCAAAACAAATGGACCTCAGTAAGAGAAAAACCTGAGCATGCACAGAAGGTCGCAATGACACCTGATCATGCCACAAAGAGAGCATGAATGGAAAGAAATGATAGCAGCACTAGTAAAGATGAAAGCCACAAATCACAACAATGGGGGCATGAATTAGAGAGAGAAGGTGGCTAGGGTATCCATCTAGCCCTCAACTCCCCTTAAACTCTTTATATTATTAACATTAATTTGTAAGGTGTTATACACAAATTATAGTAAAATTGATTGTTTGAAGATTTTTGTGGATGGTATCTTGAGCTAGTTTAGCGTTCGAAACTAAGTCCACAGTAGCCATTTAAGAATCGTCATTTCGATTCTATAACAAGACTCATCATCAGGAAAATACCTACAGAGAAGAGCATGAAATGAAGGAGATTGATATAGAATGGTATCAAAAATGAAATATTCGAGCAGGTAATAATTTTATTATATGGGGAATTAAATTATCATAAATTTTTATTATATTCCTTAATAGTGTAAAATTATTATAGATAATAATAAAGTGAATAATTAAAAATTATAATTATTATTTTTATTATTAATTATTATAATTATTAAACATTAAAGACTCTAATCATTATGTGGAGCTCATAAAGAAGGAGAAATTAGATCATGGGGACAAAATTGTAAGTTTTGATGTTGTCCAACTCTTCACAAAAATTCCTTTAGATGAAGATATCCTAGTGATAAAAGAGGTCACAGACCCTCTGACTACGAAACTTGTAGAGACATGTCTTCATTCTACATTCTTTTCCTTCCTAGGTGAATTCTTTGAACAAAATTTTGGTGTGGCTATGGGGTCTCAACTATCTCCTAGATTATCCAATCTCTTCATGGAAAAATTTGAAAAGAATTCCCTAGAAACCTACCTTTTGAAACTGAAATACTGGATTAGATTTGTTGATGACACCATTGTGAATTGTTTTCATGCATACAAAGAGATAAATAACTTTCTCGACCACCTTAAAAACTTATCTAAAGACATCCAGTTCACTAGGGAGGTTGAAGAAAACAAGTGCATCCCATTCATGGGCATTCTCATCCTTAGGAATTGTCATGCACCTATCCTACCAAACACCCTTTATTACACATAAATGCAATTTCTAACACTTTCAACAAGGCATTCTTTATTATGTTTAACTTTTTTTTTTTAAATATATAAATATATTTCACTTAATAAAATCATAGTCAAAAATTTGTTTATGCTTGATATCATATACAAGGATTTCTTTATAATTGTTTGTTTAAGGTTAGAGGTATTATTTTATCTCCACATTGATTTAACCATCCACATGGTTGATTTAGAATTTCCTAACTATATCATTTTATGGTTCTTTTCCAAAGAGGTTCAATATGTGCGCCTAGTTCTAATTTGCAGAACTAAGCTATGTATTAATATTAATCCAAAGTTATTGGTGGTAAACCACATTTAATTTCCTAACATTACATGCGCTGATAAGTTACCTTATTACCACTGGCCCCCCGTACCCACCTGGTAATCCTCTCACGCAGTGCTCCAGCTGCCCCCCATCATCACTCACCTCCGACCAGACTGTTACGTGTGTCCTAGCCATGTGAGTGGGGTGGGGGTGTCACGTGGCTCTCACTAAGGTCAGACAATCAAACATCAATGATTTTTATTTCTCCCTACCACATCTACAGTGTATGAAACTTCTTTCAACCCTAAACCTTTCCTCAACTCATCTGCGAATAATTTGGACTATCGCTTTGTCAACGGAGTCGAGATCTCTACCCCACACATGGTGACTTCTTCTACACGCTCCACCATATAAATCCCTTATCTCGCTTTTGTGGATGAGTGGCTTGGTTGTGCCAGAGTACCCTCGTTTGTATCAGTGGGTTTTTTCTTGCACCAGGCCTTGCCATTGCTTGAGGTGGATGATTAATCTACCCCCAATATAATCTTCTACTACTCTTCTAGTGCGATGATTTTGTTAAGAGAGAATGGAGGTCTTCATGCCATCCCCATTCACCAGGTACCTCTAGCTTTTTGCTTCTCATTAGTAGTTTACCCCTCTAGTTCGACATGATTCTAATCTTCTTCAGTTTTCATCGATAGTTGTCACAATGTCTCACCTTACTACTAGAGAAAAGGTTTCACTGTATTCACCGTAACACCCTCCCACATTTACTTAAGATAACCGGTTCATTAGGGTAAACATGTGATGAATATTTACTATGACATGACCCAACTCCCCAAGTACAATTAAGGAAGTGGAATCGACAAACCAAAACCAAATTGACCTTAGGAGCAAACCAACACCTCCATATGTCCAACCGCTGATAAAAATTACTTCTTGAATAAACTAAACCCCCATTCACTCCCATGATAAACCTTTCATTTGACTGGTACCCTCCATTCGCTTCCACAGTAAGCCCTCCATGTGAATGTGGCCATTTAAGGCAGTTCTATGTCAGTGACCCAAAATTCTGATCCACGTTTTCATGTCTAGGACTGAGGCCTCTGCCCAAAACTTCATGAAACTTCCATAAATGATAAATAACATGATGACAAGGCCTCTAATGAAAAACTTAAACAATCCATGACATAAATTTTGTGAAACATATCATGAACGTGTAATCTATAGGTCATAATAGCAAATCTAAACATATGGGTCTCATAATTATCCTAGTTTCACCAAGAAGGAACGATTCCATCTCAAAATAGTTGCATTATCGTCTTTTAGGTCACACATTCATTAACATTTCATTGTAACCACATAATCACAAACACATTTACACATAATACACAAGAGGAAAACATATCTTATTAACATATACAAAATGCAACCAAGTGAGGGACTTTGAAGTACCACCGGACCACAGGTTGGGCTAAACCAAATATTTCTTTTATCCAATCACCCCCATGCCATAGTCTAAGGAAGAACGGGGTACTTACATAAAAAAAATCAGGGCTTCCTCGAGATCTACCACAATCCACCAAGGGATTCCTAGGCCTAAGCCCTCATTTATACAACTAGGCTTTACAGCAATCCTACGAAGGGATTCCTAGGACAAAACAAGAAACATATACTATCACGCTTTATTGAAATCCCACCATATACTGGTCCAAGGATCACTAGGCCTATACAAGAATGGATGCCTTTCGATATCTCCACCTAAACCGTGAGGAATTTATCCATCTTCACCCTCTAGTCCTTATAGTATGTCCCTCCATTCACTAATCAAGGATTCCTAGGCCTAACGAGGGTATAGACAATTAGGCTTTACCGTAATCCCACGTTCATCGGTCCAGGGACTACTAGGCCTCATGTCTCTCCCCTGAGATCATGCCACTTAGTTTCGAAACCATCTATAAATCTAGCTCAACCAAATAAGAGAAACCCCATCACACCATGGTTACCAAGAAATGGTAGGGAAAGGCTGAAAAACACTATCACACCTGGCAAAACCATGAAAATGACAACATGATAACCGAAAACACACATATATGTACCATTCATGCCAAAACTAGTAAGGAAATCATACATGTAGCTCGATACATGCAAGTAATCCCTCTCTAGCCACTTTATCCCACTCTTCCTTGCTTGATCTTTGCATCCCTTTGATTTATTATCCTTCTGTTACTTTCCTTTCTCCAATGCTAGAGTGCTCCAGGAAGACTCTGTGTCCATGTGTATGAGAGAGAGATAATAGAGAGAGAGCTCCCAAATTAAACTGACAAAAGGTTGTGAGCTGATCCTCAGAAGCATTTTCATCAACGAGGCCTCTATTTTCTTCATTTTCCATTATTTTCCTTTATTTTCCTCCTCACATGCAAATTGTGACCTTTCATCTTCCTCTTCTCCTATTTTCCTTTATTTTCATAAATAAAATGTGAATTAATACATTTTTCCTTTTCAAAGTCTTTGCCATTTCCTTTTCCAATTTTCTTATCCATAATAAACCAAATGAACACCCACACTAAGATGTTTTCCCCAACATTCAGCTTGGAATAAGTTTCTGATAGCCTTGGTTATTATTTTTCATTTATTACATGGATTTTTAACCCAGAGTAGTTACAGACCCCTCCCCCTTAGGGGAAGTCCATCCTTGGTGTTCAATGACACCTAGAACCAGCAAGATCGTTGAAAATAAAAACATACCTTCCATGGAGCTTTATAACTTAACGCAATGGAATATTTACAATAATCAACCTACTGAAAAGAAAACCAACATGACAATGTAAAAACATGATGCCCATACTTCTTATTGGAACTTTATAACAAAACTCATGGTGGTATTTAAATACATATACATATATACATATGACAAAACATATACTAGAAACATATACTCAACTAGCAACTAAAGAGGGATACATAGCCCGCATTTGATCTGCCATCTTCCATGTAGCTTCATTGGGCCCTAAGTGCTTCCACTGCACTTTAACCTGCTTGATTGTTTGGTTCTAGAGAATGAACATATTTATCTGCAAAATAAACTAAGGTTCTAGTTGGAATTCACCTTCTGGCTCCACTTGCAATAGAGACCAATCAATAACATGATCAACATATTTTAAATATATTTTAAACAATGAAACATGGAAAACATCATGGACATTCACTGTTGGAGGCAGTGAAATCTGATAGACCAATCGTCTAATCCTCTCAAACATATCGAAAGGCCCACAGTAACGAGGTACCGGCTTCACACATGACCCAATCCTTAAAGAGCTCTTCTTGGGCTTAATGCGCAAGTACACGTTCCCCAACCTAAAACTCCTAAACAAACTGTCTTGGTGTGCATACATTTTTTTCATGTCCTATGTTTCCTTTAGGTTCTTCTTGATAACCTACATTTCTTGTTCCATATTTTCCAACATGTTTGGTCCTATCAATACCCTATTCATTGGATCACTCCAACTAATAGGAGTATTACGACTCTGCCCATAAAGTCCCTCAAATATACTCATCCTTAGTGACTCCTGATACCCATTGTTGTAAGAAAACTCAGCGAATGGAAGACACTCTTCCGACTTCCATTTTTGATACATCACATACATCCTCAACATGTCCTCATGTATCCTATTGACCCTCTCTATTTTTCCGTTTGTTTGTGAATGATAAGTTGTGTTGAAGGTCAACTTTGCACCCAAACTTGCAAATAACTCTTTCCAGAATCTGGAGGTGAAATTACCATCCTTGTTTGACACAATATTCTTCGTTAATCCATGCAACCTCACTATATTTCTGATGAATAATTGTACTACATCATTAGTTTAATAAGTAGACTTCACTGGAATGAAGTGTGCTACCTTTTTCAACCAGTCCACCACAACCATGATGGAATCATGTTTTCTAGATCTCCTCAAAAAACTTGTAATGAAATCCATGGAAATGAGCTCCCATTTCCACTCTGGAATTGGAATCAACTGTAGTAGACCGGCTGGATGTTTACACTTTTATTTTACTCGTTAACAATCCAAGAATATAGCCACAAAATCTACCACTTCCCTCTTGAAATAGTGACAATAATAGAACTTTTCACTGTTGTCAATGTATTATGATATCTTGGGTGCCCTCAATATGGTTTAACATAAAATTACTTCAAGATAAGATTCTTGAGCTCACTATTTTCTCGCACATATGTCCTATCCCTAAATCTATTCAAACCATATGTTGTATGACAATATTCTAGATAATGATCACCTATACTCCAGTGTATCCTGTGCCTAAGCTTCATGTACTTGTCATCCTGCTATCCTACTTGTAAGATATGATCGTGTAGATCTGTCTCATAGCAACTCATAGTTGTAATATGATTCACCTGCACTCTTCCGTTAAGATCATCTACAACCCTGTTTTCTTTTCCCTTAATATAATTAATCTGAAATTCAAACTCACTCATCATGGCCAACCATCTAGCTTGCTTGGATTTTAGATTTGGTTGGTCAAACAAGTATCCCAATCCAATGTGATCAATTATTAGTAGAAATCTCTTGCCAATAATATAGTGCCTTCCCATCTTCAAAGCATGGATGATCGCTGCCAGCTTAAGATCACATGCAACATAATTCTGCTCGTGCTCATTCAATTTCCTTGATTCATAACATACCACCAGTCCATCTTGAATCAAGACTCCACGAATTTCTCTCTTGTAGGAATCTTCATTCATCTGTGTTGCAACCTTCATTAATATGATGAATAAGATCACTTGTATCACAACTTTCATTTGTTGTTGTGATGAGGTCTTCTGTGTCAAAACTTGCATTTATCTTCTCTACACATTGTGCATCTAGTAATAATTGTTTTTCACTTAACTTAATTTGAAGTGCATGAATGAGTTTTTCTTTCACTTCGATATCAATTTGAAAGTCTTTCGCTGCTTATAATGTACTGGTAATTTGATTGATTAAGGTTTGACTTTGCTTCAACTTCCATTCCAGTATTTCAACTTTCTTCTGTAACTCATGATTACAATCTTGCAAATCTTTAATCTCTAGTTCTGCACTTTGAAGACGTTTTCCTGCTTTACCCATTATGACTTTTGACACACTCGCTTATACTGGCTCGCTTTCTTGCTTGATTTTTCTTGATGCTTGCTTGTAACACTTGCAGGATTTGAATATCTCGCTCACTTGAATTTTGTACTAGGATGAAGGTGTCGGACACCACCGAAAATGCACACAATGTTTACAATGACAAGTTTAAATGATATTTACTCACTTGAAGAGAATTGACTCACTTAATCGACTCAATTGAGGAGAATTGACTCACCTTACCTCCTATAAATTCACAATATGGGTGTCGGTTTCGACCAAGAATGCACCTTTACAATTCAACTCAATTTTATTTGAATTTGTTTACAAGTTAACTTACAAATTATGATTTTTCAAGTTACACAATGACCAATTGTCGTTGAATGTTGATGTAGAATTTTGAAATGCATGAGTTTGTAGTTGCATTAACTTGATTGCCTTGCATGAATTTGCTCGTTGATGTAGAATACTGATGTTGCCAACTTTGATTATGTGTTGTAATTACACAAATGCATGTGATTGTTTGTGCTTGATTGAATGCTCGTTGCATCTTCTTAATTTCAGGTGCTTTGATTAATGTTCTTGTTCCATTCACTTGCTTTAGACTCTTTGTGTGTGTTAGATAAGATAATTGTAGTGTCAAAACTAGACACAAAAAATAAGCAACATCAAGAAACATGCACAACACAAGGTGTTCCTAACATCCCCTTATTCAATTTCGGGCGGATCTAGGACACTTCAACAACACAAAAAAATATGTCTTTATTAAGTATTCGAATACATCAACCTCTCATCTTTACAACATCTTCTTTTAAACTTCTTAAGCATAGAGTTTGAGAACTCCTTGGAGGCAAATTGTCTTTAAAAACTAGATGTTCACTGACTCAATCTCTCTTAAAGTAAAATATTACTTTGGATTACAACAATTACTTTCTAAAAACAAATTCACTTATCCAAATACAAAACACTTATCGCTCCAAAATTACAAAAAATATTTTCATCTTATCACTCCACAATAATTTTTTTACCTTTTATCACTCCTCACCATATATCTCCACATCTTCCTTCTCCATTAACAAATTTCATTGAATCTTCCATGCCTCCAAACATAAAATTTATACAACTTATCTCTCCAAAAAGACTTTAACTAATTTATGCCCACTTAAAACTCAAACATATTAAAATCCACACTTCATGTTACACCACTCATTCTTTCTTATGCATAAGGCTTAAGAAAAATACAAGTAAAAAAAAAGGATATAAACTCATGTTTTGGAAATGAACTTTTTCCACGCATAAAACCCTTAAAATATTACTCCATTAAGAGTGCTTTAAAAAGTTTTGACTTTGGAGATTTGATCTACCTGATGGATGAGAAAGCTCGAATAGTTGGAGGAGGGCATTCACTTCAATGGCATGCTTTGAATCAACGCATCAATGCTTCAATGAAACTCAATGTTACTTGCAAGTTCCACGTGGATTAGTCAAACAACTCCACACTTTCCTTCAGCGATTTGCATTGTAACTATATCCACGATTTAGCAGGTTTGCAATTTGATGCCAAACCTCCAATTTAGCTATAGCTTGATGTTTCCTTCGTCATACTTGGTAGCAATTCTTTAACTCTGTTTCTTCATTGTTATGAGACATTATATTTGGGCTCTCTTTATTCAGGAATTCTTTCATTCCTTTCTCTCTCAACAACTCCTTCCTGGAGGACATCAACAAAGGGCTTCTTGATCGCAGTCTTTTGATAAAGAATTTCTTCAAACAGAACTTTACCACTTAAACACTATAAGGTATCAAGGAGAGTGAAGAAGAACTCCCTCCAGTTTATGCATGCATCCTCTGTGCATTCGTTGGCTCCCCTACACAAGAAAACATCGAAAGTAGAAAAATAACAATACACCGTGCACAACCTTCCATGGTAATTGCATAAAGAGGACATAGGAATGATTACGCCAACTAGAAAATAAAATTAAACACTCAACCACTACCAATCCGCTCAGCACTGAGAGAGAGATTATCAGGAAGGTCATGGATTAAATTTTGATCCAAGGAAGCTTAGATTCCTCCTGCGTTGAGACATTACACGACCCCCTTTCTCAATGAAACTTCTAGGTAGTATTGACCCAATTCAGTAACAAAATCAGACTATCAACGTTTTCACGTGTTTCCTTGAATTTGGATGCAATGGTGGATATTAATTTTCTAACAAAACAGAATTTTGCCCAAAATATGCAAGAAACTTTGCCCAGGTATTGATATGAGAAATTTGGCCTGCTTATAAAATGAGGAATGTGTTTAGATTACAAGGAATTTTGGCCAACCCCATAAATATAATGACCATGAGCGTAGCAGAACTTTTCATATTGAAATCATGTCCATATACACAACAAGAAATCTCAATAAAGGCATCACACGAGCATACATCTTTCAAGTATCTCTCACATCTTGTGATCTCACAATTTCTTAAGCATCGATAATATCAACACATAGATATTGGCTCTGATACCACGTGAAGGAGATCAAATAAACATATATAAAAATATCAAAGACATAAAAAAACTAGATATGGTGGAAAAGGCCTCAACCTTACTGTATTTCTCTCATAATGCAATGTACAAATAATGATAATAGTACAAATAAATACATGAGGAGAATTTGTCTCAAGATAGTGCATCTATATTGGACCCTATGGTTGAGAAAATATCTCAACCAAACACTAATCTAGGAGCCTAACTAGTTGGAGAGAATATCTCAACCAGCTAGGCCTAAACTAACTCCTAATTATGAGGAACAAACTCAATCTAGAAAAGTAGGAATAAATCCTAACTTTCATGATTTTAATTAATTTAATTATTTTGGACTTAGAATTGTTTTTATCACATGAGACTGAGGCTAACAACTCACTCGTCATGGCCAACCATCTAGCTTTCTTGGATTTTAGATTTGGTTGGTTAAACAAGTATCTCAATCCAATGTGATCAATCATCAGTAGAAATATCTTTCCAATAATATAGTGCCTCCACATCTTCAAAGCATGGATGATCGTTGCTAGCTTAAGATCACGTGTAACATAATTTTTCTCAAGCTCATTCAATTTCCCTTATTCATAACATACCACTTGTCCATCCTGCATCAATACTCCACCAATTTCTCTCTTGTAGGCATTTTCACTCACCACAAAATATTTATCTAGATCTGTAATTCTTATAATTGGAGCATTTGTCAACAAGTATTTCGACTACTCAAAACTAGCTACACATTCCTCTGTCCATTCAAACTTCTTACCTTTTCTTTGCAATGATGTAATAGGATATGGAATGCATGAGAAGTTCCTGATGAACCTCTTATAGTAACTTGCTAACCCCATGAATGACCTTACCTCATCCACATTTCTAGGAGTTTCCCATTCCATGATAGATCTTATCTTTTCTGGATCCACTCCTATGCCTTCCATGGAAACAAAATGTCCCAAGTAATGTACCTATGTATGAAAGAAACTGCATTTTCTGATCTTGGCATATAACAGATGATCTCTTAATAATCTCAAAACTGATGCTAAATGTTCATCATTCTCTTGCTTATTCTTAGAATATCATCAATGAACACAATAAAAAACTTATCAAGATAAGGATGTAACACACTATTCATGAAGCACATTTAAGTAGTTCGATAGTTAGTTAAAGAAAATGGAACTACAACAAAATCATAATGTCCATACCTAGTCTGGAAAGTAGTCTTGTAGATGTCCTCTTATTTAATGTGTACCTGACAGTATCATGATCTTAGATCAATATTCGTGAAAACTATTTATCCCTTCAAATAATCAAACGAGTAATCAGTCCTCGGTAATGAATACCTATTCTTGATGGTCACTGTGTTCAACTACCTATTGTAAATGCATAGTCTAAGAGTACCATCCTTCTTCTTAACAAAAAACACTAGTGTAGCCCAAGGTGATACACTTGGGCTAATGTTGATCCAGATTTAAACAGGAATGGAACAAATTACAGATATAACCATACACATAGAGATGCAACATAAATAATACTTCATTTCATTACTGTAAAATACTGAAATATGCTTACAAACAGAAATGGAAACAAACTAGCTAGGGCAATGGTAGCTTATCTCTGAGAAGAGATGTGGTGGCTACATGCTTCTGAATTGTATTAAAATGAGGCTCGAAGGCCTATTTCTTGTTGAGAAACAATGGAAAACCCTAAACATCCAAAAACATAACCCTAGGAGATGAAGCGCCAAACTATGGGCCCCATTTGGGTACATTGGTACATCAACTTCCCGGGGTCGTAACTTTGGCATAAAATCTCTATGCGCACAATACCTCATTAGAAAGATCTATCCGAGGAATAAAACTTTGGAAAGAGGAACATCAATCCATGGACCCATGTTTCTCCCAGTTTTCCAAAAAAAAATGTTGTTTAGGACCTCAAAACGGCTCCAGAAGTTCACGACCCGAAAAACTGCTAAAAATAGTAAAATGTGCTATAATTAAGGAAACTGAACAACTTAAAGAAAAAATGGTGGGGGTCCAGGTGGAATTGGCGGTTGGCCACCAATATCAACCCAGATCATTCCTCCCCCCTTAGGAAACAATGGTCCCCATTATGTTGAGTTCCTCCATGACATTAGGAAATTTCTGCTGAACTTGGTCCCTGGTGAACCACTTGCCCTAGTGAAGGAGTTGGCCTGCTTTGACAACTCAATACAGTTGGATCTTTTTCTGGAGAGTGTGTTTGATCTGTGTGTCCATGATCTGATCAGTTGCAGCTTGTTCCATGCAATCTGGATTTAACTCTATTGGTGTGAGTTGTTCTACAATGTCGGATGTGTCTATTAATGGTACAAAGTATGGCCGAAGGCGGTCCACATTGAACACTAGGTGCAGGCCAAGGAATGGGGGAATGCTCAACTCAAATGCATTGTCTCCCATAGTCTTGGTAATGGTGTAAGGACCATATCAGAGTGGTTTGAGTTTCTGATAGGTTCCGGTAAGGAGTTCCTTTTGCAAATGCAACTAGACTTTGTCACCCACTTGAAACTTGTGTGGCACCTAATGTTGATCATCTTGATGCTTTTACTTGCCATTTGATTTCTCCCGAATGTCATGGACCTGCTGGCAAATATGTTTGATGTTATTAATGAGGTTGTTTTCCTTCTTTGTTTCAGACTAAACATGAGCCGAATCTACTTGAGTAGCTATAAATGGCATGGCCACATCAATGGGATAAAATGGATGGAATCCCAAGCCCACCTGAAAAGGGTTGTGGCCTGTCGATCTATGGAGAGCCCGATTATAACAATGTTGAACATAGGGGAGGCTCTCATCCTATGTGCGTGGATGCTTTAAGTTGAACGTGTGTAGAATGTGTACAATCACCCTGTTGACAACCTTGGTCTAGCCATCAGTTTGGAGATGGAAGGTTGTGGACTTAGTGAGTTTGGTGTCGAGCATCAACCAGAGACTAGACCAAAATGTATTGAGGAACCTGTTGTCCTGATCTGAGATTATAGACTGTGGGATCCCAAAGTGTACCCACACTCATTCAATGAAGAGTTTAGCAGTGGATTCTACTGTGATATTCTTCTTGTAGGCTGCCATAATGGCCATCTTCGAGAACATGTCGACGACCACAAAAACACAGACGTTTCCATGCTTAGTGGAAGGAAGGCTCGACAAGTAATCCATGTAGATGGATTCCCAAGGTCGACTAGGGGTAGGCAAAGGGGTATAGAGGCCTTGCTTCTTGATGGTCAATTTGGCAATGGCACAGGTAGTGCAGGATCTGATGTACTTCTCGACATCCTGTCGAAGATTCAGCCAATAGAAATACTTCTGCAGTACTTCCACTATTTTCTCGACCTCTAAATGCCCAGCAACCTAACTATAGTGTGCTTCCCAAATCATCTTGGCACGCTCGCTTGAAGGAACACAAAGGTGACCCAGGTGGCACAACAGGGCATCTTGAAGGTGAAAATCTGGAACATGCTGACCCTCCAAGAGTGTCTGGTATGTGTGGCTGAATTTTGGGTCACTTTTATAGAGAAGTATCCAATCAGAAGTCTCGTGCCCACAAGAGTTGAGCACGATTGTTAACGCTATGATTGGTTGTCAACTGAGACAATCTGCAACATTATTGGTGCTACCCTTATTATACTTGATATTCAAATGGAATTGTTGCAGGTATGTGGACCACTTTTGATGGCGATCATTCTATAATTTCCCTTGGGTCTGTATGAACTGCAGGGGCTAGTGGTTTGTGTGGATGACCGTTTCCTTCCCCAAAATGTAATGCTTCCATCGTCGATAGGCCTGCATAATGGAATACATCTCTTTGTCATAAGTGGGATACTTCCAGACGGTGTCTGAAAGTGTCTCACTGTGATATGCCACTAGATCCCTGTGTTGAGTAAGTACTGCCCCAATAGCATAGTCAGAGGTATCTATCTCGATCTCAAATGGTTGTTGCAAGTCTGGTAATCTGAGCACTAGTGCCAAGAAAAGGCGATGTTTCAACTCTGTGAATGCCTTCTATTGAGATTCAGACCAAAGGAATTTTGGTTTTGCTCCTCCCTTGGTGACTTGACTCAAGGGTCAAGTGATATGAGAATATCCCAACACAAACCCAATGTATAAGTTGGCAAGACCCGGAAAGCTACAGAGCTCTATTAGAGTGGTTGGAGATGGCTAATCCTAAATGACTAGGACCTTGGCTCGATCCACATTCACCCCCTGTTCATCAATAATTTATCCCAGATACTCAACTTGGGTCATACCAAAAGTGTGTTTCTCTAAATTGGCACATAACTTGTGTTTCCGCAATGTTTGGAGAACCTGTCGGATGTGGTGGAGGTGTTCTTCCCAATTCTGGCTGAGGATGAGGATATCATCTAAGTATACCACTACAAATGAGTTGGTGAATGGTTGCAAGATGTCATCCATTAGCCTCATGAAGATTGCAGGAGCATTCGTTAACCCGAAAGGCATAACCAACCATTTGAAAAGACCCTCCTTGGCTTTCAAGGCAGTCTTCCACATATAGGAGGGTTCGATTGGTACCTGGTGATACCCTGACTTCAAATCGATTTTGCTGAAATTTTTTGCCCCTTTAGCTGGTCCAGGAGGTCATTAATCCATGGGATTGGGTACCTATTCTGGACAGTGATCTTGTTCAGCGCCCGATAGTCAATATAGAGTCTGCAAGTCCCATCCTTCTTCTGTACCAACACCATCGGGCTCCCACAAGGAGATGAACTCAGACGGATGTGACCTTTCTGCGGCAGCTCCTAAATCTGCCTCTTTATTTCATCATTCTCCATAACGAAGCACTGATAGATTGGTCCATTGGGTAGTGACACACCTGGGATCAGATCGATGGAGTGCTTGACCTGATAGTGCAAAGGAACCCATGCAGGGGAGGTGAAGATGTCCTCGTACTCCTCCACGACCTTTTCCATCTATAGTTTTCATGCAGAGGGGCCCTATCTGAAGGTCGTGGCTACCGTCTTCTTATTTCCTTGAGGGCATATCATTAGGAAAAAAAAATTCCCAGTTTTGGAAATGAGCTTCTTGCATTTTTTGTAGTAACCAAAGAGATGGCGGTAGGCGGTGCTACCTCCCGTATCTTGTACAACTTATTTCCCAAAGTAATAATAATAGCACGAGGCCTTGATTAATACATAGCATGTCGCGTCCACAAGTATGGTTGGCCTAATAATACATCACAAACATCAAGGGGAGAGATGTCACACAATACCTCATCCGTGAAGGGCTTGATGTTGTATGGAAGGCAACATTATTAGCTCACGCGAAGATCACGTCCTTAGTGAAGCCACCCGATGGTGTACAATTGTGGATGTGCTGTCTTCGGTAAGCCCAAGCACTTCACGACCTCTGCTAAAATGAGGTTCTTTTGGCTCCTGCTGTCGACAATGAACTGTAGTGGGAAGCCCTTTACCCACATCTAGGATTGGAAGAGGTGCTCCTCCTCCTTTGGATCTTTGGGTTCCTCCTTTTGGATCTTCGTGGTGGCAACAGTGGCGTTGGGCTCCGCATCGATAATCTGATTACCTTTTGTCATTCCCCCTATCGAGTTCTGACTCAGAGTCGAAACATGTATCTGATTCCGAAACCTTTAGCTCAGCCACCAGTGACTGTTTGGCCTGACACTCACTTGTGTTGTGAGTGGAGCTCTTATGGAACTCACACCACTTTCCCATGTCCTTTTTCGGCTTCACGACGCTATTCTTTGCTTGTGGCTTTGGCAGCTTGTCTTGGGTCACCCCGCCTTGGCTTTGTCCTTTGTTCTGCGGTTTGGGGGCACCTTTCCCTTTTTTTGGATTCGTAGATCCGAAGTCCTGCTTCTTCTATTTAAACTTTTGCTCAATCTTGACGGCATATCGGTATGCCATGCCGAGTGAGGAGATGTTCAGGAATTATATTTTGCCCTAGATGTACCTGTGCAGGCAACTACAATATCTGAGTACCAAATGCTACTCCGAATCCTTGATACCCAACTTTGTGCGAACGATATGGAAAATATTAGTAAACTCCGGCACGTCTTGGTCCCTTCCCTGCCCCATCATGGTCCACTTTATGTATTGATCCTCATAGATTCTGATAGGGTAGTACTACTCCTTGATGATAGCTCGAAATGAATTCCAAGTGGGTGTGGCTGAAAACAGTGAAGCCATACTTTCACCCTTCTACTCGCAGTAGGTATCCCACCAGTCTTTTACATGGGGAGCACTTTGAGAAGAGCGAAAGTAATATTTTCCCGGCTGGAAAAATCATGAAGAAAAAAATACCCTTCTAGCAGATTAACCATTTATCTATGGCATATACATCTATCTGACCCTCAAATATGGGAATGTCAAAGTTAACTTGTACCTTAAAGGGTGTGGCAGTTCCAGAGTAGCTGTTGGAAGTAGATGTGTCGCCCCTGGGAAGCTGCTGAAGGATATAGTCAAAGTTGTCCATCATCACATTCCTTTGTCCCTCAAGGGCCTCTTTGAGCAAGATTTTGATACGATCTCCTACCCCCTCATCTTTCTTTTCGTCCGCCATGGGAGGCCATCGGGATTTGCGAGGCTGGTCTTACAAAGGTTCGACCAGTTCAAGGCCTAACTCCTTATATCCCGACCTCGTTGGGGACATGCAAAGAAAGATAGAGAAAGAGCAGACTGCTCTGATACCACTGATCCGGCTTTAAATAGGAACACAAAAAATTGTAGATATAACCATACACATAGAGATGTAACATAAATAATACTTCATTTCATTACTGCAAAATACTGAAATATGCTTACAAACAAAAATGGAAACAAACTAGCTAGGGCGATGGTAGCTTATCTCTGAGAAGAGATGTGGCGACTACATGCCTCTGAAATGTGTTACAATGAGGCTCTAAGGCCTATTTATTGTTGAGAAACAATGGAAAACCATAAACATCTAGAAACCTAACCCTAGGAGATGAAGCGCCAAACTATGGGCCCCATTTGGGTACATTGGTACATCAACTTCCTGGGGTCGTAACTTTTGCAGACGATCTCCATTTGACACGCACAATACCTCGTTAGAATGCTCTATCCGAGGACTACAATTTTGGGAAGAGAAAAATTGGTTCATGGACCCATGTTACTCCTAGTTTTCCCAAAAAACTTTGTTTAGGGCCTCAAAACGGCTCCAGAAGTTCAGGACCTGAAAAACTGCTAAAAATAGTAAATTGTGCTACAATGGTGGGGGTCCAGGTGGAATTGGTGGGTGGCCACCAATATCCACCTGGATCAAATGTATCTCTTGTAAATAATCTCCTTCAATTGCAGCTTCAATTCCACTAACTCTGGTGTGCTCCCCCCATAAGTTGAGTTTGATGTTGGTGATGCCCCTAGTACCAACTCAATAGAAAATTCCACTTCCCCATGAGGTGACAACTCTGAAATATTTGCGGGAAATACATCCTGATACTGTTGTAAAATCGAGTACCTACTCAATACCTCTGCATCCTCAATGTCCTTATATTTATCACTAGAAATATGCACTTTCAAATAACACAAACCCTTTTATGTGACTACTCGTTTTTGCATAGCTGTCACCATTCTAACTGATGTTGCATTATTCTTACCCTTCAATATTGTTTGTTCTCCATCCAAGCATTTAATATCCTTGTGATAATATTCCACGTTGTTCTTATGAAGATAGGACCAGTCTATACCCAAAAATATACTATATGATCCCAATAGAAGCACATCCAGATGCGTTGACATAGGCATACCATTCAATTCAAATGCACAATCTCTTAGAAAATGATGAACTCTTTTCTTTGTACATGTAAGCAACTACATTAAACAATATTCCACATGCACTTCTTTATTCAAACCACACTTATCAGCCAAGTCAGGCTTAATATAACTATAATTAGATCCAAGGTCAATCAAAATAGAAACAACTTGATCACAAATATTACCATCCATCTCGATAATATATGCCTATTGATTTTCCTACCTATTATTGAATGTTGCATAGATCCATGGAATTCTTTGCCCAACATCCCCAACTACCTATGTTTCCTGTGCACTGTAGAATTTAGGTCTACCACACAGATTATATGGAAAATCCTTCTAATAAGATGATCCTTAGCACATGTACAAGACTACAACTGTCCCTTACGATCACGTTTATTCTGTGTCCCTTTAGTATGAGGTCCATTAAACTCATTGTAAGGTGCAAAATTCTCTTTTTCACTTGCATCCTAGGGTCTTGTTCTTTTCGGCTTCCATTGACCTTTAGTCTTGTCTTCCCATTTCCAAACTTGTTGATATTATGTCTTACACTTTGATTGCTCATAACAATGCTGAAACTTGCCAATGATTTCTTTAAGGGACTGAGGCTCATCATACTCAATCCGATCTTTAAATTCTAATCGTAATCCAATGACAAATCTATGAACTTAGGATTCCTCATCCTTAAGATACAATACATACCTAAACAATTCCATAAACATGGTTGTATACTCCTCATTTGTCATCGATCCCATCTTTAGCTCATATAATTCCTTGTCTTTACTATCATAGTACCTCTTTTCAAATATTTCATCCTGAAAAATCTCTTGCATTCATGCCAACTCAACTCTTTTATCCTGATGTCTCTAGCCCGCTTCACATATTCCCACCCGATGTGAGCTTTCCCTTTGAGGTTGGAGATAGCTATTATGGCCTTCATGTTCTCTGTGTAATCATGCAACTCAAAAAACTTCATCCCAAGTAACCATGCCTTTACATCTTCCATTTCTTCAAATTTCCATCAAAGGTAAGAGGATTTGATTTCTTGAAATCATCTGGAAAATATCCCCTGTCATTCCTCCTATAAGGATGATAACAATGATGCCCATGGTACCTGTCAAAACGAGAACTAGAATAAAACCTGTGTCCATCACCTCTTCTATCAAGTGTGTCTAAGAACCTTCCATCTCTGATTGTGTCATCTCTATCTGACCTATGCCCAACATGATACCTACTACCATATGCCTGATTAGTCCTATTCTCTTGCCCATGACTGATCTTAAGGCATTCTTATCTCTGCAAATATGACAAACTCTGAAGGATAATTGCATCAACCTCTACTTGTTTCTCATGTTCCTAAATGATTATCTCATTATCTGTGTTGCAACATCTTATTTATTCCTTCAAACTTCTCAGTGTGTCTGATATATGAGGAGAGTGCTCATCACCATGCTACTCTTTTGATCTATAGGGAGAATCTAGTGCACCGTAGTCTACCATCTTGCTAGTAATCTTTGATCTTCTTCCTGCAAGTGTACCATGTCATCTAAACCAAAATATAAACATAACGAACATACCTCAGTATAGTTTCGGGGAGGATATCTCGTCTGCAAGATCAACCATATTATTGTAATACATATATATAAGCATAATCATATCATTATATAGAGATCATTTCAACCATTATCTAGTTATCATGCATTACTATACCATAACCCTGATAATGAATGCATATTGATATATACACACTCACATGCATGAAAAATTAATAACCAACATGCACTCATGAAGACCACATCCAACAACAATACCATCATTTTCCACATGGCAACACAACTACAAAAATGACCACCTCCATGCATACACAACAAGCACATAGACCACAAACATAAACAACACATATGCAACCGATATGTATACATGAAAAACACATTTCGCGCATCCATTCCAAGCGTTGAACCATGCTTTGATACCACTCTATAACACCTCCTCCCACATTCATCCAAGCTAGCTGGTACACCGTGGTAAACATGTGATGAAGAGTTACTATGATATGATTCAACTCCACAAGTGTAGTTAACGAAGTGGAATCAACAAACCAAAACCAAACTTACCTTCCTCATCATCTGCAGAACCTTTAGGAGCCAACCAACCCCTCCCGGTGTCCAACCCTTGACAGAACTTGCTTCTTGACTGAACTAGACACCCAGTCACCGATATGACAACCCTTCCATGTGTCTGGGACCCTCTAGTCTCTCCCATAGCAAGGCCTCCATGCGATTGTGGCCATTTTCAGGAAATTATGTCTCAGTGATCCTGAATTCCGAGCCACTTTTTCAGGGCAAGGACTTAGACCTCTGCCCATCACTTCATGAAACATCCATAAATGATAAATAACATGATTACAACGCCTCTAATGCACAACTTAAATAAGGACCTGGCCTGAAAAGGCATATCCATGAGAGAGATTCCATCAAACACATCATGGACATGTAATGTATAGGTCATAATAAAAAATATGAACATAGGGGTATTATACTTATCAGGGATTCACCAAGAAGAACTGACTCCCTCTTAAAATAATTGTGTTATCATCTATTACGTCATATATTCATGAACATTTCATTTACGAAACAAAACAAAATGAGATCCATAATGCAAGTCTATCATAAACCATGCCTATAACCAACATAATAACAATGATAACACATTGTAACCACATAATAACAAACAAATTTATACATAATACACAACAAGAAAAGAACTCTTATTAACATATAAAATATGAAACTAGTTCAGGGAATTCCATGTACCACCCAACCATAGATTGGATTTAACCAAATATTTCTTTCATCTAATCACTCATATTCCATATTCCAATCATGAATCTAGGACTTACATCAAAGCAACCAAGGATTCATCAGTCTTTACCACTATCCACCAAGGGATTCATAAGACCAAGCCCTCATCTATACAACTAGGCTTTAGCACAATCTGGCTAAGGGATTCCTAGGCCCAAACAAGAAACATACACTACCAGGCTTTATCGTAATCCCACCATATAGCACTCCATGGATCAATAGGCCTATACAAGCATGGATTCCTCCTTATCTCTCCACCTAAACCATGAGGAATTTATCCATCTCCACCTTCAAGGCTTTACTGTATATCTCGCCATGCATAGGTTGAGGATACCTAGGACCAACAATGGTATAGAAAATAAGGATTTACCACAATCCAACCTTCACTGGTCTAGGGATTCCTACCCTTGTGTTTCTCCCCTTAGACCACCCCACTAAGTTTTGAAACTATCTAGAAATCCAACTCAACCAAATAAGAGAAACCCCATCTCAATATGTTTATATAAAAATGAAAAGGAAAGGATGAAAACCACTTTCACACCTGCAAAAACCCATGCCAATGATAGTAAGAGAACAAAAAACACACATTCATGTACCATGCATGCCAAAAATAGAAAGGAAATCATACATGCAACTTGATACTTGCAAGTAATCTTGTTGTAGCTACTTGATCCCTCTCTTCCTTAATTCATATTTGTGTCTCTTTTCATTCTTTTCTTTCTGTTTCCTTCCTTCCTCGAATGCTCGAGTGCTCTAAGGATACTCTAAGTGTCCAAGTGTATGAGAGAGAGAGAATAGAGACAGAGCTCCAAAACTAAATTGACCAAAGGTTTTGAACTGGTCCTTAGAAGCCTTTTTGTCAATGAGGCCTCTCTTCTCTTCATTTTCCATTATTTTCCTTCATTTTCCTCCTCACATGCAACCTATGACTTTTCAACTTCACTTTCTCCTAATTTTCTTTATTTTCATAAATGAAATGTCAATTAATACCTCTTTCCTTTTCAAATACTTCTCCATTGTCTTTCTCAATTTCCTTAGCCATACTAACCCAAATGAACATCCACACTAGGATGTTTTTCCCAACATTCAGCTTGGAATAAGTGTCCCATGACCTTGGTTATTGTTTTTCCTTTATTAATTTTATTAGATGGATTTTTAACTTGGGGTTGTTATAGTCGACACCAAACTGTTGTGAGAATCCTTTAGCAACCATCCTTGCCTTATATTTCTCAATTTCACCTCTTTCATTTAGGTTGGTCTTATATACCCATTTTACACCAATTCTGGTTTTGTCTCTTGGGTGATCAACTAATTCCCAAGTCCACTTCTTCTCTATGGCAACAATTTCTTAGTTCATTGCATCAACCCAATGTTTTTGTTTGACTGATTATTTAAAATGGGTTGGTTGAGATGAAAAAAAGGAAAACGTATTCTGTTGGTCAAACTCATGCTCCTTCTCATATGT
The DNA here is from genome assembly GCA_031772625.1 of Pinus tabuliformis. Taxonomy (NCBI): domain Eukaryota; kingdom Viridiplantae; phylum Streptophyta; class Pinopsida; order Pinales; family Pinaceae; genus Pinus; species Pinus tabuliformis. The sequence goes on along the minus strand of CM062814.1, from coordinate 658,890,368 downwards.
TTCTCTAATGCTTTTTGTTTTTTGATTGTCCTTTTAAGATGTTGGATCACTGGTAGTTTCGCTGTTGGAAGATGTACCATTTTTAGAGTGGTATGACTCTTCTTGAACCTGCAATATTGGTAGTTGTGGTGGATTAACAAGTTGATTTAAAGCTTCATCAATATGATCCAACTAAGATTTACTTTCAAAAAATTGAACATCCTTGCTTAAAACAAACTTCTTGGTAACTAGATTGTAAAGTGTATAAGCCTTTGACTGCTCACTATAGCCTACAAAAATACATCTTTCACTCCTATCATCAAGATTATTTCTTAGCTTCTCAAGAACATTTACAAATGCTACATATCCAAAATTTCTAAAATCAAATACATTCACCTTCTTACCATCACATGCTTCTTAAGGTACTACATATTGGATACTAGTTGTTGGATATCTTTTGAGAACAAATTTTGCTATCAAAATTGCTTCAGCCCAATAGTCATTGGACAACTTCTTCTCACGAAGCATACATATGGCGATATTCATGATTGACTAATCCTTCCATTTTTTATACTCCATTATGTTTTGGAGTATATATTTTTGTGTTCTTCATGATGATTCCTTGTTGTTGACAAAAAGATTTGAAGATTTGAAGTGGTTAGAATTGTATTCTCCAACTTTGTCAGATCTGAGTACTTTCAAAGGAATTCCACCCTACTTTTCTTCTTCTTCTTTGAACTGTTCAAATGTTAAGTATCTGAATTCTTTTTGAGAAAATACACCCATATCTTCCTACTATAATCATTAATGTAGGTCAAGAAATAAATACTACCACAAATGGAATGCATCTACATTAGGCCACATATATATGTATGGATTAGCTCTAAAGGCTCTTTTGCTTTAGATGAAGATGAGGGAAAGCTATCTCTTTTATGCTTCGATAAAATACAAATTTCATATTTAGAATCGTTTTCATTCGAAACAAGGAGAAAAGTGACCATAGAATGTTTCTGAAGCAGACTTAGACTCTTTAGGGGAATGTGCCCATACCTAGAATACCATAGTTGTGACTCATCTATTCTTGACACATTTTGGGCAACAGACTATGAAATATTTCGACTTCTAAGAGTCAATCAAAACATCATATTCTTGGTTTTTTCAACTTTTTCTATCATCCTTCTATTGGGAGGTTTGTCATAGATATAGCATGTGTTCCATAGATATATTGCATCATAACCATGTTCCATCAATTAATCTATAATGATGAGGTTATGCTTCAGATGTGGAACATAATAAACATCATGTATGTATTTATACTGATTATGTTTGGTAAGAAAAGGGACAATACCTTTCCCTTCAACTTTAATATGGGAACGTTCTCCAAGAGTAATTTCAGATGTTACGGAAACATTAATGTAGGAAAATAGATTTTCGTTACCTATCATATGATTGTTGCAGCCATTGTTCAACAACCAAAGGTCCTAGTTGTGATTGCCTTCAAAAAGATGGTAAGAACAAAACATTGTTTCAGAGGATTCTCCTTCATTGTTGGAGATATGGACACTGCCTCTTTATTGATCTGACTGTCTCTTTCTGCATTCATGTTCATAATGCCCAAATTTCTTGCAGTAATAGTATTAGACATTCAATTTTCTCCATGTTCTGCTTATCTGCATTTGGTTTTGTTAAGTTCTCAACTGCTATGCTACATGATGATATTTTGATCTTCCTTGGCCTCGACCTTTGTCTCGCTTGACACTCCCTCTATATACTTTGCGTCTGGCTTTTCCAAGAGAGATTTGTGCTTTGAAATCTTGTTTCATGGAATCTTCTACGAGGTTAAGTCTTTTTTCGTGTGCCAGAAGTGATCAAGTCAATTGTTCTATTGATAAAGTTGTAAAATATTTGGATTCAAGAATTGTTGTTACAACCAAGTCATATTTCTTTCATAGGCTTCAAAGGAATTTTTCGACAATATTCTTGTCTGTAATGATTTCACCTATGAGTTTGATTTGATTGACTATGCTCATGACTCTAGGCATGAACTAGTCCACATTCTCTGTGTAGTCATCTTCAAGGTTTCGAACTGAGCTCTTCATGTATGCAATTTAATAGTCTTCATTGTACATTACCTTGACACACAACTTTCAAAATATCCCAAGATTCTTTTTTTGTTATTGCACCGGTTATCAGTTAGAAGATAAAGTCATAGACTGAGTTTTATTGGCGCTGTGACCTGGCGGTCTCATATCATGACAAAAAATAAAAAACAGTGATGCAGATAATACTATTCTCAACATTTCAAAATAGTTAAATAGATTAATGAAAAACATCAATAATAAATTACTAAAAATGTTAGTAACCTAAATCTAAATTGATTATAAAACCTAACAGACAGTATAATTAATATCTCAACCATTTAGAATCTGATTTCCTCTATTTTTACATAATCCAGAGTTGATCGCAGCTCCTCTCTCCCACAAGGTCAACTTTTCTGAATCTTTTGAATCTTGAGGCGTATCAGGACTTGTGGTCATAGAACAGTAAATGAAATGAAACGAGCTCATGATTCAATCATGAAGGGCTTCTAGGAATTCGCCATTAGCAGCGATTGTGAAAAGAAGTCAGCCTCTCGCTCTCGTTCTTCTGTCGTTGCTCTCAACAAAGAAAAATTCTCCTCTCATGTTTTTTTATGTTATAAAAGTTGAAACTTTTTATTTGTGAATTTCTTATTTCTTATGGTGATCATTATTCAAATGGTCAAGAAATTGTTCTAACAGTGTAATTGTTCTAGAAATTCTAATCAAATTAGGAATGTAACAAGGTAGAATAGCTGGCGATCTTTTAAGAATGTAAGAAGGTAGTATAGTTGATAATTTTTTTAATTTATTTTAAATATAGTTAAATAAAAATAATACAACAATAAAGATATAATTAGACAAAACTTTTCATTATCAAAATGTGTTTACGGACACCTAGAATCAAAAAGTCTCAAACCCTTTATTAGGGCTTGCAATGTGTTTAGGGACACCTAAAGTCTAAAAGTGTCGAACTCTCTTTAGGCCTAACAACGTTTCATTCGAATTTTAAAAGCATAGCGGTTCTGGTTATACGAAAAACAAGAACAAAAAAAATAGTTTTTGTTTTGTTTTTTTTCTTTTTGGATTAATAATGATTTTGAATTTTTTATATTTTAATAATGGGAAACATGAATGTTTGTTAGTTTGAAACAGACTAAAATAGCCTAAAACCCTGAAACAAGAACAAATAAAATAAATTTAGGTTTCTTAACGAAGACACTGGAATTATAGAAACAAGGTGGGTTGTATTGTAGATATGGAAGGCTTTTCTTTATAATGTATATATTATAAAAATAATTAAAATCGGTACAAATTCACTGTGGCCTTTATTCCAAGGAGATGAGAAAATGATATCTTATACTTAAAATTGAAAAGTAAAAAATATTCAATAATGAATAGTGTTTGATGATGTGAACTCATTAGGAGATAAAAATTGTTATATTAAATTTTATAACTAATTTTAAATTAATAAAATTTTAACACAATTTATCTAATAAAGTTTAAAAACTTTGCACAATTTTTAAGGAAATATCTCATTATTAATGTTGTTAGAATTTCTACAGTTTCAACAATGATTCTTCATGCGGAATAAACTCAAAGAATCATTAAATCTTAATGCCCAGGGATACGAGTTACCTCCAGCCATTGGTGATGTTCTGATGGAGGCCACAGTCCACAAGCTTCTTCTTCAGCACTCCAGCTTCAATCCAAGCAAAAGGAAAATGACACAAGAATTCTGAAGGCACTTCCAAGCTCAGCTATCTCAGCTAGATGGTGTAAAACTGAAGGGTGTTGAGATCTGAGCTTGGGGACCAAACAAATGCACATATAGCTAAGCTTCCATCAAGCTTCTAAAAGCTATGTGTTAGATGTCCCACTAATCAAGGCAAATAACTTGAATCAAAGTGATGGACCACTATAGTAGCTCCTAATAATAGATTTAGTAATTGCAGTTTCTTTTCTTAACTTAAGGAAACTACTGCAGTTGGTTTCCATAAGTTAAGGAAAGGCTGCAATTTAAATCCCATAATTGTAGGCAGCAATTGTGTAAAATTAATGGAGCTAACATTCTCCCACTTGGTCCATACTTCCAAACTTAATGTCTCAACTTAAAAACCATTGATAATCTGTATTAAGTAATAGATACATGAATCATGGCGATAAGTCCTCTAATGACGAGTATTATCTTCCATGTATTACTATGCATTTATTCTTATTATAATTTATGTGGCAACAATTTCTTAATAAATAAACTTTATGTTTATTCTTGGTCCTTCTTAAATGAATTTTCTCAAATCAACTTAAGGTGCACATAAATATGAGAAAAAACATCACAATAATTAAGAATTTCATTAAAATAACATTGTCCATACAATGAAAAATTACATAATGGAACCAAGTCCCATATTCAATACAAGATCCTTGAATTTAAATGGTGGCATGCCCTTAGTCAAAGGATCAGCGATCATTAACTCAGTGCTGACGTGCTCAATGACCACTTTCTTTTCTTTAACACGTTCCCTTATAGCTAAATACTTAATGTCGATGTGTTTATTTCGACTCCCACTTTTATTGTTTTTAGCCATAAAAACAGCAGCTGAATTATCACAATATATTCTCAATGGCTTAGATATAGAATCCATAATTCTAAGCCCAGAAATGAAATTCCTAAGCCATACACCATGTAAAGTAGCCTCAAAACAGGAGACGAACTCGGCTTCCATAGTGGAAGTGGCAATCAAGGTCTGCTTGGCACTCCTCCATGATACAGCTCCACCGGCCAACATAAAAATGTAACCTGATGTTGATTTACGTGAATCAACACATCCAGCAAAGTCAGAATCTGAGTAGCCAATTACTTCCAAGTTGTCCGTCCGTCTATACATAAGCATGTAGTCTTTGGTTCCTTGAAGGTACCTCATTACTTTCTTTGCAGCTCTCCAGTGGTCTAAACCTGGATCACTCTGATATCGTCCCAACATTCCCACAACAAATGCAATGTCAGGTCTTGTGTAGACTTGATCATACATTAGGCTTCCGACAGCAGAAGCATATGGAATGTTCTTCATTTGTTCCCTTTCAAAGTCGTTCTTCGGGCATTGGTTCAAATTGAACCTATCACCCTTCACAATGGGAGCTGCACTTGGTGAACAATCCTTCATCCGAAATCTCTCTAAAATTTTATTAATATAGGTTTCCTGGGACAGACCCAAGATGCCTCGAAATCTGTCTCTATGGATCTTAATGCCAATGACATAAGATGCCTCACCCATATCCTTCATATCAAGATTTTTAGAGAGGAATTGTTTCACCTCATGTAGCAAACCCTTATCATTGGTTGCTAGCAAAAGGTCATCCACATATAAAACAAGAAAACAAATTTTACTCCCACTAACCTTCAGGTATATACATTGATCCATAATGTTTTCTACAAAACCAAAAGAAGAAATTACATTATGGAATTTCAAATACCATTGGCGGGATGCTTGTTTTAAACCATATAATGATTTCTTGAGCTTGCAAACCAATTTCTCACCATCACTAGAGGGGAATCCTTTAGGTTGTTTCATGTAAACCTCTTCCCCTAGATCTCCATTAATCCTATCTATGGAGATATGACCTAGTCTCCGGTGCCATAATTTAGAGGAATCTTCATCAATAACACATCTTTTAGTGCCAGTGTGAACATGCATTGAATCATATGTGACATTTTTTTGTAAATTAATGCAGTAAAGACCATTAGACAAAATACCATTCCCAACATAATCAGATTTATAGAATAGACTCAAAGATTTTTCTGAAAAGTTTAAGAAATATCCAAAAAGGTACAAGCCTTGAAACTGAGATCATGTTTCTAGAAAAACTTGAAACATAAAAGGTCTTTTCCAACTCCAAAACAAATCCACTACATAAAGTTAAATAACATGTTCCTATAGCTTCCACATGCGAGCCCATCTTGTTTCCTGATAAGATGCTTTGCTCACTTCCCACTGGCTTCCTTAGGTTTTGCAAACCCTTTGTCTGCAAGCCATTTCTGAAATTTGGAGCATTCCTTCTTCATGTGTCCCTTCTTCCTACAGAAAAAACACTTGGAAACCTTCTTGATATCGGCTTGGGGAGGTACTTTACCTTTCCCTTTCTGATTGGCTTGAGATTTTCCTTTTCCATGCGTTGCCAGCATTGCACTCTCTCCCAGTTCCATCACCAGTCTCTCTTCCTCTTGAACACACATGGTCATGAGTTCATTAATTAACGATTTATCCTTATGTGTGTTGTATGAGATTTTGAAAGGTCCATATTGGTGTGGAAGGGTGTTCAGGATGTAGTGCACTAGGAAGGACTCCGATATTTCAACCTCGAGTTTCTTCAATTGAGCCACAGTGTCCCTCATCTGCATGATGTGCTCGCACACACCTTTCACACTAGTGAGCCCCAGGGATGAGAACTTCATGATTAGGGTGCTTGCTAGTGCCTTGTCTGAAGAGACGAATTGTTCATCAATGGCCTTCAACAAGTCTCGGACCTTGTCATGCTGATCAACGGAACCTCGAATACCAGCTGAAATTTTGGTCTTAATGAACATCATGCTTAGACGATTGGATCGCTCCCATCGTTCATAAAGCGTGATGTCCATTGCAGTGCTGGTATTTGTGACTGCCGATGGTTCATCTTTCCTGATAGCATAATCTATGTCCATCCACCCTGGATGAAGGAGAATCCTCTCCTTCCAAATCTTGTAGTTATCTCCCTTAAGTTCGGGACTGTCACAACGAATTTCAGATAAATTTGTAGGTTGTACTACTGCATCAAAATAAAGAATCACATGCTTATGTTAAAATTGAGGCTTAATAAACTTTCATGTTTTACCAATGTAAATCATGCTAAAAAGAATTGAATCAAATGACATAAAAATTGCCTGTGGGCTAAATTTTTGATTCAAACAGATTCAATAAAACTTTATGATAAAACTTATTAATTCATAACTCCTGTGGGTAGGTTATGAAATTTTATCCTAATTAATTACATAAATATAATAAAGATTCCCGTGGGATAAAATTTATTATATTCAGTGTAAATCATGCTAAAAAGAATTGAATCAAATGACATAAAAATTGCATGTGGGCTAAATTTTTAATTCAAACAGATTCAATAAAACTTTATGATAAAACATATTAATTCATAACTCCTGTGGGTAGGTTATGAAATTTTTTCCTAATTAATTACATAAATATAATAAAGATTCCTGTGGGATAAAATTTATTATATTCAGTGTAATTAATTACAATTTAATGTCTAAATAATCTTTATGTGATCTTTATCAAACAAAATATATAATTTTATTTAATTAAAGATGCTGTGGCTATTCTCTAATTAATTAAAATTATATGGATCACTAGACATTATTTTGCTGCATAAACAAAACTTAACCAAAGAGAAAAATAATGTTTACTGAAAGGAGTAAGTCAAAATGACATTTTAATAAACTCCATATAACTGTAATATTTTTCCAGCAAAATCAAAATTAAGGTTAAAGCAGTCAACATTACCGAAAATGACTACAAATTGATTGTTCAATTTATAAACTTAACCCGGAGATTGACTGAAGCAGCGTTGATCTAATTTGCACTTGCATAGCAAATGCAGTTCAAAGGCTAGCTGGCTTGACTTCAGGCTCCGTCCTTAAGTTTATAAAACAACAAAAATTGACCAGCAAACAAGCTATTTTGCTCACAAAATAACTAAAATCAAATTTACATTCCTTAGTCTAACTGTCCCATAATTTATTTAAGACTAATTCTTAAATTAATTACAAAATGGGCTCTAAACAATTTGCAAACAAAACTGCAAATTTGAAATATTCAAAACAAAAGACTAAACCATTTCAAATATTCAAATATTGAAATATTTAAGAATGTATAAACTATTTCCTTTAATTTGCGAACACGCATAAAACAAAAAGGAGGTATTCAAGGATAGGGAAACATGACTCATAAAAAGAATAGACTTCACAAAACATTTCATGTTCATACCCCAGACTTTGGTGAAAGCCTTCATGTCATGTGAATGTTCTTGAATCCAACCAACCATATGGAGTTGGTTATGTAACAGATAAATTAACCCGGTCTGTCAAATCTCAATGGTTAATTCAGTATTATTAAATCCAGTAGTAATGTAAAACTAAACGCTAGCATTTTAGACTTGTTCTAGAATTCACGATATTTATCCTTGCAGTCTCACTAAAAATTTCATGAATGCTTCCATTAACACCAAATTTCGCTCAGTCGTTCATCTCAACATAAATCTATAACGCATTTACTGAGCATATTTCATGATCATCAAAACGGTAAAATTATTTTTAAAACCTTAATCAAACTTGCACACCATTGGACGTATATGTTAATTGCGCTAGGAATTCCCAGCATAAAACCATACTCATCCACCTTATATGTAGTTCCACCCTGAGAATGTAACATAGGAATGATGAAAGAATTATATATGAACGAAGCTTTGTTGAACTTTATAAGGTTATTCTCCATGCATCGTTGAAAATAATTTGGTGTCGGTTGTTCTATTATGGAAGTGATTGAGTTCGTATATGTTGTCTGAACACAGAGAATCACATTTTAGTGGATGAGTTCTCATGGAACTACATCAACATGCATATCACATGGAACGTGAACATCACTCGAATCTTTTTAAAGTGAACATATGATATTTGTGTAAATATTCATGTTATTAGCACTCTTTGAAAAATGTTTTTATATGCGTTCGAGTTTATCTTTCAGGTAAGTCAAAGCGGAGTCACCATCCCACTAATGTTTGATCTGAAATCGGCGGTTTGGACGAAATCTGAGTATCGCTTCAACCACCATCTCACAAAATACATAAAATCGACTGGGCTGGATCCCTTAATACGTATCAAAAGCAGCAAAGACACAATACAAAGAATAGCATTATACTGAAATCAAAAACAGAACTTTATGTACACAAAAGAAAGGCACGAATCCGGGGGGTCGAGCAACAAAATGAAGCCATACAGCCCTCTGCCCAAGCATTTTCACGATAGGAAGGAAAAGAATTGTAGAATTTACAAAGGCGTATCATTAAAACTCACCTTAAAGTTATAAAATGAAACTGTCCAGCCGAGCCCTAAACCCCGAGGTAACTGCAAACGATGTTTAGGGCCTGGCATTCGCCACTGAAAGGTTGTGAGCTTCGAAATGCATAGGCGGGTTTATGATATATTTCAGAGAAATGCAGAATTCTGGACGCTCGTCTCAGGATGTATGGGTATCCATTGGCTCAGCGCACATTTTAAAGGAAAGAAACAGAGATTTTAGCTGAAAGAGTGTTGGGCCTCTTAAGTGGAGAAAAACGAAGTCATTCTGTCGATTTCCACAGGGTCAATGTCCATCACAGGTAATATTTGGACCCAAACCCAAACCCCACTATTGGCTCCGGCGGAAGACGCAGAGTGAGGATATTGAAGCCGAGCCATGGGGTTTAAAAATAATAATAATAAAAAAAAACTTTTATCACGACAAACATTCAGCTTGATACCGGAATTCAATTCACTCCACAGAACAACAGAAAAATGGATATGCGACAATGGAATTTGAAAGAATTGACTGTTATGCTTAATAGGCCATGCTCAAAAATAAGAATTTGTTTCTTGGCCAACACACAGCAAGGCAGAGGTAAAAGGGCTCTGATACCAAATGTTAGAAATTCTACAGTTTCAACAACGATTCTTCATGCGGAATAAACTCAAAGAATCATTAAATCTTAATGCCCAGGGATACGAGTTACCTCCAGCCATTGGTGATGTTCTGATGGAGGCCACAGTCCACAAGCTTCTTCTTCAGCACTCCAGCTTCAATCCAAGCAAAAGGAAAATGACACAAGAATTCTGAAGGCACTTCCAAGCTCAGCTATCTCAACTAGATGATGTAAAACTGAAGGGGGTTGAGATCTGAGCTTGGGGACCAAACAGATGAACATATAGCTAAGCTTCCATCAAGCTTCTAAAAGCTATGTGTTAGATGTCCCACTAATCAAGGCAGAGAACTTGAATCAAAGTGACGGACCACTATAGTAGCTCCTAATAATAGATTTAGTAATTGCAGTTTCTTTTCTTAACTTAAGGAAACTAATGCAGTTGGTTTCGATAAGTTAAGGAAAGGTTGCAATTTAAATCCCATAATTGTAGGCAGCAATTGTGTAAAATTAATGGAGCTAACAAATGTTACTTGCGTTGTGTGTTGTGGGAATGTGAGTGTGTATCTATGTTATCATAAATGTTTTATTATACGTGTGTTCACTTTTTCATTGACTTGCTATTAGTTTTCCTTCACTAAAAAAATTTAAACTCTATCTAAAATTTAACATTATGAAATTAAATTTATTATTTTTAAATAAAATTTATTTCTATTTATTTGATTGGTTGAAATGTCTCCCCTCTTATTATGTAATGATGACAAAAATTGATTTTTGTGTACTCTATCATTAATTACTATATACTATATCACTAATTACTATGTACAATAAATATAAATAATTTGAAAATTAACATTATATATTAATTACTATGTACCATAAACACAAATGGTTTGTAATTATATTCAAAAATTCCATTTTCTCATTGGTGTAAAGTATTGAATAGACAATTTTTATGGGTTTTATTTTTTAATTGTCAAGACATAAAATAATTTAAAAAATATAAATTTGAAAAAAATATGTAAAAATAACATGTGTACAATTTGTACAACTCTATTATATCAATATGTACTCTAATAACATGACATGTGTACTATAATTATTATAGTGTACCCTCCATTATTGAAAAAATATTTTTTCTCTATTCATTTTTATTTAATATTATTTTATTTTTTATTAATTTTTATTTAATATTATTTTATTTTAATATTAATAAAAAAATAAAAAATTGATAATACCCCCTACACCTAAAGCCTATCATAAATACCCCACATTTTAATATTGTTTTATTTTAATATTAATAAAAAATAAAAATAAAAAATATGATAACACCCCTGCACCCAACGCCTATCATAAATACCCCACATTAAAACCCTGCTTTAGAATAATAACGGAATGTCTGAGATGCAAACCAGCAGAAGCTGCTCTTGAAAACCGGTGCCAGAACTCTTTACTACTATTGTGCCCACTAAAAATATCGTGACTGCTTCTCACAGAGCTTAGCGGTTCACGTTTGAGGTACCTTTGACAAAGGAAACTTACATTCCACCAGTTTTTATTGTTGGCGGTAGATTTGAGAAAGGAGAATGATAAGCCAACAACGGCTAAATACATAACTGCCACTTTTCCACCACTATGCTTCTATATAGGGCGGGGAGTAATAAATTGCAATTAGTAACAGTCAAATTGTTGCAGAAGGTGAAAGGATTATTGGGTAATAAATTGCAATTAGTAACTGTCAAAATTGTCGTAGACGGTGAAAGGATTATTGAGATTATTTTGCCTTTTGCATCTTAGTTCACGTCAACTAACAAGCATGATTATGAATAAAATTAAATTCATAATTTTGATAACAATATAAATTTCTATTCATAAATAAATAATGTTTTAAAATAAATGTATTACTAGAAACCACAACAAAATAAACACTCAATAATAAATTTACACTTTTATTCCCTTTTTAACAAAATTTTAAATAAAAATAATTAAAAATGATAAAAAATCTAAAATTCAAATTTAAATTTTATTTTCAACTCTTTTTTAAATTGATCTTTTTCACATTCAAATCAATAAAAAAAATAACTACAATTAAAAGTTTATATATATATCTATATAATCCAATAAAAATAACAATTTACTTTTTAGTTGTCAAGATTTATTTAAAAATATTATTTATTTATGAGTAGAGATTTGCATAATTATTCATATTATCAAAATCTTTGCTCTAAAAATTTCTTTTTTTAATAGTTTCACGCAAAAACTGAATCAATTGAATTTGGTTTTCTTCGCTATTTTTCATTTATTTACTTATATCTAAACTAAGCTCAGCGGTCTTGTTTGTATGGCTACCTGGAGAAAATCCAATAAGTCACAAAAGTCAGGTTAGTGGAGAATATTTAATAAATATGGAAAGCCTTTTGTTGTTGTGCCAATTGAGTGTGATCCCTGTCATAGTAAATCCATAAGTAATAACCCTGGAATTGGAATTTGAAGTGGAAAGTTTTTTTTTGAGTGTCTGTTATAGTAAATTCATAAGTAAACCAGTTAATTTGATGGGCATTAATTTAAATTAGTCATCATAATTAAAAAAATAAATTTAAACCAGTTAATTTGAGGCACATTAATTTAAATTACCCATCCTAATTACAAAATAAATTAAACCAAACCAGTTAATTAATTTGAGGCACATTAATTTAAATTACCCATCATAATTATTTAATGGTTGATTTACATATTAATATTGTTGAAGGCATGTGTAAGTTGTTTGCAAGAAGGCATTCTGTGTTTTTTTTATACGTTAACAATTTTTTTGATTAAAATAATTTGCTTTTGAAGTCTTTTTTCGATTACATTGATAATAATTATTATTAATTTATTTTTGTATTTTTAACGCTTCTATATTTCAAATTTATATCATATTAAAAAAAATAAATTATAATGTTAATATACTTTAGCATTAACCATTCATATTTTTTTCCAAAACTTAAACGAGGAAAGTATTAGATGGGATTCAATCTGAAGTGGTAATTCATCTCTCTTCTCACTAAAGCTTGCAACCAAATAAGAGGGAGCATTTGTTTCAATTTTGAGTGCTTAATAATCCTTCTTCCTTTTACTGAAACTTGAAATAAAATAAGAAGGATCGTTCGTTAAAAATGTTTAGCAATTAATAATATAAATAACCCGTAAAATAACCAAATAACCAACAAAATTTTACTTTACATGGAAACTGAATTTAAAATTTTGGACCGTGTTGTATGCCCATGTGAAAACTGGAATACATTTGATATGATTAGTAGTCTGTATGGAAGTGGAGGAACGTCCACATTTTCCAGAATTCTTCTCTGCCTCTTGACTCTATTTTGACAAAAATCCTGGGATACTTGCCTTCTGAGGATTAACTTCGATCTTGGTATTATGGATGATTTCTGTATTTTGAATTCAGACCCGGATGGCTCTTTCTTTCTGAAGTCTTTGTAGTGCCATGCACTCATAACTTTTGGTTTTCTCTAAGATCCATGCATTGCTGATCCTGGACAGCAACAGTTTTCTGTTCATTTTGCTTCAAGGCCTCATGCCTTCGTTTGTATCTGGATTTTTATATACTCTTAATATAAATCATGAAGCTTTTTCTTTCTGAAAAAAAAAAACTATCTCTATCGATTCCCTCGTTCACTTAAATGCTTCTGTATTCCAATATGAAAACTGGAATACATTTGATATGATTAATAAAGTCTGTAATTATCTCTATCGATTCCGTTCGCTCGCTTAAATGTTTCCACATTACCATACCATATGTACCAAACATCAATTCCGAATCGTTAATTAATATTACACATTATGTTTTCAGATTTATAAACTTGAAATGTTGTACCATCTCTGACAGCTGACTCTAGTACAAAATTCAATAATAACACAATAAAAGTGTATTGTCCTCCACTAATACAAATGCAAATAAATAATTTAAATTAAGGAAAAAATTTAAAAAAATCAAATCACTTTGTATTAATTTTGTAAAATGTTATTTAAGTTCTAGTCAAGTGCCAAACTAATTGAAAGTCAACTTAATACGTTTTTAGTGCCCAATTAAGCTAAATATGTTAAAATCGTTATTTCAAAATTTCCCAAAAAGTATATTCAAACTGCATAATTCTTTTAAACTGCATAATTATTTGCCTCACATAGGTTACTATATTCCACATAAAATATTCATAGAATCCCTCATGATAGGAATGGACTTCTATGCCATGGTACCACTATTCAAAAAATAAGCAACATAGGAAAAAAAAGATAAAGACGAGTAATGGCGATAGTAAGAGCACTGATTGGTAAATGACTTACATTATGTGACTCTCGAAACTTATTTGGCTTACAACGTTAATAATTGTGTTTGATATAGAAAAAAATCAATTTCAAGCTTTTCCCCTGGAAACAGTACAGTAATGGCGATAGTAAGAGCACTGATTGGTAAATGACTTACATTATGTGACTCTCGAAACTTATTTGGCTTACAACGTTAATAATTGTGTTTGATATAGAAAAAAATCAATTTCAAGCTTTTCCCCTGGAAACAGTATCAACATTTTCTTTTTTTGCTAAAGCAAGAGTAGGACCTTCTTTACCATTAATAATATACAAAATTTACAAAAAACCACGCAGAAAAGTGGCGAGGGAGAGCTGCCCCCCAAAGGAACCGAGATCGGGCCAAGGCAAAAGTCTCGGCTCAAAAAAACTAACCTTTCAACACAACAAATCTAAATAGGACTAAGCCAAAATTGAACCTAAGTAGTGGACAAAATAGAACAAAAGATAAAAGGGCTCCACCAGCCCTCCAAGACATGGAGAGAACCGTGCCCCAAAGTAGCTATCCAACAAAGAGGAGCCCACGCATAACCCGCCGATAAACAAATTTTCACCTGAATCTACAGTGATGAACCATCGGGCCCAATCCAACGGCACCGGACAAAATTGCGAAGGAAAGAAGCACGCCACTTAACTGGCAATGCCTCCAACCTGCTTGACCTATCGCCACCGTTGATTTACAAAATTGGATCCGACGATCAAGGGTTTTATCGCACCCACCAAGAATGCCGGACATTAGCGTGCGATGGGGGCGATATTCAAACCGGTCCCACCGCCACGTGCGCCTCCTGAAAGGAATCGCTGCCAAAACAAAAAAACCCTTTACCGCTTGCGGGGTGTGCGATTGCCAAGAAACCACTCCTAAGCCGGTTTACCGATACCATTCTGAAGATTCCCCGGAAAGTGGCCGCCAAGATTGCATGTCGAGACTCCCGTCCAACCCCACCTAAAGAAGGAGGAACCAACCACCAAAAAGCTAGCCAGGGCCAATCAGAGGCAGTCAAATGTGAAGGTCGAGTCAATTTGATTCCTGGTTCAAGTCTCTGCCATTAAACTCCAACTTATCATTTTCTGCCTGTTCATGTAAAATCGCCTTTAACGTGCTTTGAGGCAATTCATGCCACTTTGAAGCCACTCTATTCTCTGTGTTGATAACACCTTGGTTGGCTAGCAAGTCTGCCAATTTGTTCGCCGACCTTCGAACATGCTTAAAGCCCACAGTACGAATGCTTTGTAGGTGGTTTTGAATCCATTGAAAACCCTGTATTAGTCTCCAATTTTTGGAGACTTTTTCTGGCTTAATACCCCCGCTGATTTTCTTGACTGAATTGATAATAAGTTCTGAGTCAGCCTCCACTATCACATTTTTGTCTGTTTTCCTGACTCAGGAAATCCAAACATTGCTCCATAGCCATCAATTCCGCCAAGTTATTAGTAGCTTGTCCCAGATGACAGTGGAAGATGAAGAGGACACTACCATTCTCATCTCGTAGCACTCTTCCATACCTAGCGGTACCCGAGTTTCCTTTTGAAGCTCCATCTATGTTGTATTTCAGATAACCCTTTGGAGGCGGATGCCAGCGATCATTTGCCTTCATCAAGGAGATAAGATTTCTATCCAAACCCTGAGGAGAGATGCCTTGTAGGCCCAGTTCACAGAGAATCATAGGTCAGTAGCCGAAGGAGGGTTCGTAGGGAGATTTCCAACTAAAGTACTTACCATTTCCTTGAGCTATTTTAAGATCAACTCAAAAATGCAATGGGAAGTTCTCTTTTCATCTTTGAAGATTCGATTATTCCTCTCTTTCCAAACATTCCAAACAATGAAGCTTAGAAAGAGGTTCCATGCAGTGGCGAGA
Source organism: Pinus tabuliformis (assembly GCA_031772625.1). Taxonomy (NCBI): domain Eukaryota; kingdom Viridiplantae; phylum Streptophyta; class Pinopsida; order Pinales; family Pinaceae; genus Pinus; species Pinus tabuliformis. The sequence goes on along the minus strand of CM062814.1, from coordinate 658,874,371 downwards.
ACTTCATTGTTTGAAAAATCTCTTCTCTAGTTGGTCAGGGTGTTGCAGATATTATTTTTGTCTCTATCTGTCTGATGGAAAATAAAGGCAAAAGAATCCCATAGACTAGAGGAGAACATGCAGCTGTTGAGAAGGGGCTCCATAGTTTCCTCATGAGCTTCCCAAAGCTGGCATCTAGAGGGTCCCAAAATACCCCTCTTCCTAATATTGTCCCATGTTAGAATTTTCCTGTGTTGAATGAGCCACATGAATAGTTTAATTTTCATCCAGCGCTGGTTTCTCCAAAGGTTATGCCAGGTTTTGTCTGGAATTTGAGAATTAAGGTCAAGGAGAATGAGCTTTGCTTCCTTGAGGTTAAAAACCCCCTCATTATTGTTGCCCCATCTCAGCTGATCGTGGCCCTTAGAACTCAGAATCTTCCTCTGATCTAACATTTCCTTAAGGGTTTCTGCTTTAGCCTTCAGGGTGCTGTTGTCCCTAAAATCAAAATTCCTCTAGATTCTCCATTTGTCATTGTTATTGGTTTGCTCCCAAAAGTCTTTCACCTTAGAAAGTCTATTGCTATCTGTGTTTTCCTTGAGATCCCTTAGGTCTTCGTTTAATAAAATAGGTTCTTGTTGCCATCTATCCTCCCAGAACAGGCTAAGGTTTCCTTCTCTGATTTCCCAGAAGCTGTTTCCTTGGACCAAACTCCGGTTATCCCAGTTCTTGTTCCAAAAATGCGAGCCCTTTCTGTAACCTAACATTCTTACTAGATCATGGTTATGCCAGGAGCTGGCATATTTTTATTTCCAAATGGTTGCCCACTACGCCTCTGGCTCTTTAAACCATCACCACCATAATTTGGCTCCTAGAACCTTGCTGAGTAAGTCAGGGTCATCCAAACCAAGCCCACCAAAGTTCTTAGGTTTGGAGATCTTATCCCAAGCTACCAAGGCCCATTTCTTACGATCCTCTCCCTTGCCCCAAAGGAAGTCTCTTTGAATGGATCTGAGCTGATGTAGGACACTTTGAGGAGCTGGGAGAACAGATAGCATAAAGACAGGGATGGATTGAAGGACAACTTTGGTTAGCACTAACCTACCAGCCAAATTTAGAGATCTAAAAGTCCATTTCCTGACTTTGTCTTGCAATTTGTTAATTACAGGTTCCCATATGCTCTTGTGTAAGGGTTTGGCTGTGAGAGGAACTCCCAAATATTTCGAGGGGAGGAGCTCCCTTTGGAAGCCCAGAATTCTGGCTATATTTCTTTGAATAGCAATGTGAGTATTAAAGAAAAAAAAATTGATTTAGAGAGATTTACCTCCAAACCTGAAGCCATGGCAAAGTCTCTCAGGATTTGCTTATAGGCAAGAGCTTCCTTGACCGTGGGGATTCCTTGTAGCATGGTATCATCCACAAATTGTTGATGTGTTAAAGCGCGACCCTCTTCAGAAAGTTGGAGACCTTTGACCGAACCCACTACCTTGGCATGTCTGATCTTTCATCCCAGCCCTTCCATCATGAGTATAAAAAGAAAGGGAGAGAGTGGATCTCCCTGCCTTAAGCCTCTTGAAGGAGTGAAAGTCTCCGAGGGTGAACCATTAACCAGGATTGAAAAACTGGGTGAAGTAACTAGGGCCATAATCCATCTGATCCAGTTATGATCAAACCCAAAAGCAGTGAGAACTTTTTTGATGTAAGTCTAGTTTAGCTTATCATAAGCTTTGGCTATGTCTAGTTGCATGAACATACCAGCTTTCTTATTGTTTTTCAACGAGTGAACCACCTCATGAGCTTGAATGATGTTGTCAAGGATTTGTCTGCCTTCCACATAACCTGATTGTTCTGCTAACACCAGGGTAGGAAGAAGGGGTTTGAGTCTATTGGCAAACACTTTGGAGATAATTTTGTAGACAACATTGCACAAGGCAATGGGTCTGAACTTTTAAGGAATTAGGGCCACATCCTGTTTAGGGATCAGGGCGATAAAGGTGGTGTTAAGCGCCTTCAGGATAGGTTTATCCCTTCTTGAGTCTTCCACCATGTTTAGAATGTCCTGCTTTACTATATTCCAACAGGCTTTGAAGAAGTCTACATTGAACCCATCCAGACCTGGTGCCTTGCCATTTTGCATCTCTTTAAGGACCTCACTGACCTCCTCTTCTGACACTGGTCTGTTGAGGTTGAAATTGTCTTCTTTGGAAACTAGCTTAGGTATATGTCTAGAAATATCCCTGATAGATTGATCTCTGTTAGTATAGGTTTCCTGAGCAATGCCCCGAAAGTGCTGAACTAGTACTGCTTCGATTTCTTCATGCGTGCTTAGCATATTACCTTTCTTGTCCTTAATAGAAGAAATCATGTTGTGAGCTCTGTTCGCCATAGTGGATTTGTGGAAGAATCTGGTATTGCGATCTCCTTCTTTTAGCCATTACACTCTGGATTTCTACCTCCAAAAAATTTCCTCTTGCTTACATAAGTTCTCACAGTCTTGATGATATTTAGTTGCCAGTGCATTTTGCTCCTTATCAAAACCCTCTGTAATCAGGGTTTGGTTAAGTTTCTGCATTTTTCCTTCCACAATTTTTTTTTCTTCAAAAATGTTGCCATATTCCTTCTTATTCCACTCCTTGAGCCGGAGTTTAATGTGTTTGAGTCTTTTTTGAAGAAGGAACATTCTTGTGCCTTGAATTTCCAAATATTCTTCCCACCATATAGCAATGTTGTTATAGAAGTCTGGGTGGGAGAGCCAGATACTCTCAAATCTGAAAGGTCTATTGTTAGGTTTTCCAATGCCCTAAATGTCCAGTTGAACCAGCCAATGATCTAAGCCTCTAAAGGGAAGAACACTCGCAACTATGTCTTTGTACTTGATCATAAGATCTTCTGAAATTATAAATCTATCCAATTTGGAGGCCACTTGTGACTCTCCTCCTCTTTTATTGTTCCATGTAAAAGTACCATTATTCATTACGATGTCCACGAGCTTCATACTATCTATGAAGGTTTGGAAAGCACAAGAATCTCTGGTTAGAATTCTGGTTCCTCCTTTTTTCTCCAATAGCATTTTTATCATGTTGAAATCACCCCCTAGGATCCAGGGGATTTTTGCATGACGTTCCTTGAGCTTTTGCAGTGAATCAAGAAACAAGAGTTTACCCTCCATCCTTTGGGGGCCGTACACATTTTTAACCATGTACATTTCCTTATCTCCCACTGGCTGAATGATCACTAAAAGATAATCTCTAGATGCTTCGGCATCTATCATGTCAATCTTTTGGGGGTTCCAAAGCATGAGAATTCCTCCTGCTGTATTCTCTGCTTTGACTTCCAGAAACTCAAATCTGTTTAGCCAGTTACTGTGAATCTATTTTATTTTTTAAATGGAACATTTAGTTTCCTGAATGAAAATCACATCTGGGGCTGCTTGTTTCATTCTGTTAGTTAATAATCTTTGCTTTCTTTTACTACCTAGACCTCTTATATTCCAAGAAGTGAAATTCATTATCAAATATTTGTAAAGGAGTAGCTGGATAGGTCTTTCATCTTACCTGAATCTATCATTAGCTTCCCACATTCCATCAACAGCTTGTTCTGTTTTTTCCGGCCTCTTTTCTTTCCTGAGATTCTTGGTGCTAATCTTGGTGTGGCTTTCATAGCTTTCATTCCTTCATTACCCTGTTTTTCATTCTTCCTTAGCTTTTTAGATCCTTTGTTATGAGTTTTCCAGATGAATAGCTACTGTACTCTGTGGAACTCCTCTTGAGGTAACGAATCCACTCCCTCTTTGGTTCCTTGTTTCAAGAAGCCTTCTAGATCTAGATTCTCTTTCTCCAAAATTTCCTGTAGTTCATGATCCTCTATCTCCATGTCACTCTGTGTCATTTCCTGATCCATTTCCAGCTCTGCATCACTCATCATGTCTTCTTTTTGTTTATTTATGTTTTGTGTTTGCTCCTCGTTGTCTTTTTTCTCTTCCTGCATAGGACTGCCTCCCTGGACCTGATCTCCTTGTCTCGTCACTTCTTCCTCTACTAGGGCTTGAAACCTATTTTGACTACCCTGATGCCTATCTTTCTGAGATAGTTTCGATCCCCTTTTGATCCCTTTTCCTTTCTGGACCACCTTGTGAAAGCTTTCTGAATCTTTCATGGTATTAGTTTTACTTATGTTTCATGTTTTACTGAGAGGGAAATATCTGAATAGGTGACCATGCTCATGGCATTTACGACATCTGAAAGGGATGTGTTCAAAATCCACTGTTTTTACCCATTCTTCATCTAACACTTCCAATATTACCTCATCCGACAGGGCTCCAGAGAGGTCCATCTCCACACATATCCTTGCAAAGGATGTGTATTTTCCTTTTCTAGTGGCCTCAGAGGCTTTGACAAAACGCCCTAGCTTATTTCCTATGGCAAATAAGGATTCCAGTTGCTAATAATCCAAAGGTAAAGAGTAGAGTCTTACCTAGATTGGGACCGAGGTGAAAGTTTCTCATTCTGGGACAAAATTCATCACCCATGGTCGCATATATAGGCCTGCAACTGCGTAAATGTAGGGTCCTCCTTCAAACACTCTGTCCTTGTCTTCAATATTTGCAAAAACTACAGTAAAGAATCCTTTTGATCCCAGGTGAAGTTCTATGCTATCTTTTGGTTTCCAGTTGTATTTAATCCATGTTTGTAAAGAATTTTCAGTGGGCCATAAGCACATGAATTTACAAATTATTGCATACCTCTGCATGTGTTCCCTATGTGCCCATAGCACAGGGTCATTCAACACTACTCTGGGCATGACTGAGGTTTTGGGCTTGCATGGTCCCTTTGGTGCTTTGCCTTTCATATTCTGTTCTTTGTCTTCTTCCTCATTGTCTTTAGCGTCGTTTCTTTTCCTGGTTTTGGCTCCATTCTTCCCCTCTTCTTTATCTCTCTGCCTTACATCTTCAGAAGGATCTCTATCCTCCTCAACTGGTTTCTTGCCTCTACCAGCCACTATTTGCTTAAAGGAGGGAGTGGAGCTCTCTCCCTTGCATCCCTCCATGTAGAACCAGCTCTGAAATTCGCAACCCTAGATCACTGGTTTGCGCGCAAGTTCCCCTAGATCAATGGTATCATCATTTTCACCTCATGCTCCATTATTTATTATTTATTTTCTAAAATATATAGTTTGCAAATTTTGAAAAAAAAAAAAAAACAAACAAAACAAAAACACAAACAAACAAACAAACAACAAACTATTATTTATCAAAAAATTTAATTCATCTCATTAAAAAATGAAAAACAAAACTAAGCATTTGAAATTTGCCAATTTATCTATTTAAATTATTAATACATGATGAAACTTCATTTTCTTTAATCAAGATATATCTTGCTAATTAATGTGATTCCTTGTATCATTGCTATGTTTTACTTGTGGCTTTAGTAACATTAATTTAGGGAAATCTAAATCATCAAAATACCTGGCACGCATGAGACACACTACCCTTTAGTATGGTTGGGATTTTTCCACAGAGGTGACATTTTCACCACTAAGTACCTTAACCGAACACTTTGTCACCATCCTATAGACATTATTATGCTTGTTTCTAATAAAACATTAAAAAAATATTTTTTGATAATTTTAATTCCCCCATAAATCTCATATATGTTATTAGGTTTATTTTTATTAAAACATGATTTTTGTTTTTTTATTTTTTATTTTTTGTTAGAGATTCTAATTCTAACCACATGTTAGTTGTCAAAATCGTCTATCCAGGTCCAGCTTCTATTTAGTTGAGTTTCACTCCAATCATTTATCATTTATCACTGATGTTTTTTTCAATTTTTATAATAGTATCAAATCTTAAGTTGAATAATACTCTCTGAAAGAGCAACATAGATCATAGTGAGATTGAATAAGGCCCGTGGAGAGAGCAACAATGTGAGCAAAAATAGAAAAGTGTTTAAATCGTGTTGAAACATACAGATTGAGGTCTACAAAGGGAAAAAAAATTGTTTACTTAAAAGATAGTCCAAGTAACGCACCTAACATCTTTAAATCTAGCGTTATTAAGGCATCATACGCCTACAACAGTCGCGTTAGCATTACAAAAGCTCAAGCCGATTACAAGAGGACGCGAGTCTCAATCACTTACACCGTTCCGGAAGTAACGCCACATAACGGTGAAGGCAGCTCCGCAATAGCTCTACAACAAGAAGAACCATCAAAAATCGTTTTCCAAAAAGAATCCGCAATAGCTCTACAACAACCAGAACCATCAAAAATCGTTTTTCAAAAAGAATTAAGTCTTAATACCTTTTCGTAAGCTCCAACATATTCGAAAACTTCATGGGATTTTTTATTTATAAAAATGTGTGTTTTAAAATTCTTTTAAAAGGTAGGAAGTTTTGTTATGTTTTAAAAGGAGTATTAAAAAGGAGGACTCACAAGAGTCTCTTACACATTTTTTAAAAAGGGAGGATTAAAAAGAGGGTCTGTTTTATTTTTTTAAATAAAAATTTACAGATAAAAAGAGAGTTTTTTAAAAGAAGATGGTGCTTGATTTAATTTTGTTAGTTTTTTTTTTTTTTAATAAAAAATAAGTTGTTGCATTTCTTTTTGTTGTTGTTTAGAATTAGAAAAAGAGATTTTTTCTAATCAATTTTGGGCATTGTGATATTTTTGTAAAATTTTTGTGCAAGTGTCATTCTTTGTGAAAATTGCAGATTCGTTTGTTTGTGGAAACCAAGAAGTAGAGGCATTTTTATTGTAGTAAGATGCGATGTTTACAATTTGTTTTGCTTGTTGAGTTATAGTGAGCACTCAACAAATGGGAAAAGTCAAGAGGTTGAGAAGGTCAAAGCGACAAAAGAAGATGTTTGAGATATTTTTAGATTTGGAAGTGAAGAAGAAAAAAGATGCCTTCGCATTGACATGCATAAAAGAAGATGTGGATGACAACATTCTTCTCGTGATTTGAGTTTCCAGTACAACTAAGGAGGCCTGGGATACCCTTGAGTGGAGTTTTGGTGTAAGGGGGGAGCATTGAAGTTGAAAATGAGGGTGGATCTATAGCATCATATCTACAACGCGATGAAAAGTTTGTTGAATCCAACTGTGCTCAGCCACATGTGGATGAAGTCTATGAAGAAGTTGTAGAAGTAGTAGAGAAGGCGCACGTAGATGCTCATGAACCCCATTGTTCACAACCACAAGTGAACGAAAACTTGGTGATTCCAACAATAGAGTTTGCTGACGACAGTGAAGCTGCCATTCAAACAGTTTATGCAATGGTGAATCCAATAATTAATATTATTGATGTAAACTTTGATGAAGAATTATCGGCTAATGATGAATAATTGTCGGTGATGCAACAAAAACATCATATTTACATGATGTTGCTTGGTGAGATAATCCCACTTGAATCTAAAAACAAAGTGGAAGACAACCCATCTGCAACAACACATGTTAGTGTCGAAGTGGAAGAGACAAAGACCGAGACACAAATAGAGACACAGAGAGACATAGAGCCAAAGAAAACAGAGACAAAGGAAGATCCACAGAAGGAAGCACAACAGGAGAAAGCTGTGAATTCAGTGCAAAAGGAAAAAAACAAATGTGGTTTTGCAAATATTTTTAATTCTAACATTGATTTCCAGTGTGTAGGTACACCTAATGATTATGAAGAAGATTTAAATTTCCTTCAAGCATGGTTTGCAACGCCATGCCTTGATAAAAGCTGCACAGATGTTGCAGAAATATATGTTGAAAACATCAATGAAATTTTAAGGTATTGGAGTCTTGAAGAGATGAAATTGTATTATGGTATTATATTGTAGTAGATCGATGATGAAAAGAGCACTACAAAAGATAATATATGGCATGATTTAGGTGGATATTGTTGGTCACCCGCCAATTCCACCTGGGCCCCCACCATTGTTTCTTTCAGTTTTTCAGTTTCCTTAATTATAGCACAATTTACTATTTTTAGCAGTTTTTCGGGTCCTAAACTTCTAGAGCCGTTTTGAGGCCCTAAACGACGTTTTTTTGAAAATCTACCACCAGCATTTATTTTCTTATAATTGTCTTTTTTGTCACAGTTCTCGGTGACATATTTCCAACGGGCTATCATGTGCGTCAAATGGAGATAATATGACCAAGTTGCGACTCCGGGAATTTGGCTATCCAACTAACCCCAACGTGGCCCAAAAACTTTTGGTGTTACATCTCTTCGGGTTAGGGTTTTGGTTGTTTAGGGTTTGCTCTTATTGTTCAATAATAAAAATGTCCTCGAGCCTTAACACAGTGCAGATGCATGTAGCTGCCACATTTCTTCTCAGAGATAAACTACCATCTGCCTAGCTAGTTTATTTTCATTTCTGTTTGTAAGCATATTTCAGTATTTTACAATAATGAAATGAAGTATTATTTCTGCTGCATCTCTATATGTATGGGTATATCTGTAATTTGTTGCATTCCTACTTAAATTCGGATCATGGCAGCAGTGCACATACAAGTCATTTTTTGAATAATGAAAGACCTGCACCAGCAAATGGAAGATCTTTATAGAAGAATGGAAGATGTGCAACAACAAATGAAGAAATTAAGGCTTGAAGGATACAATAAACAGAAAAATTTGAAACAATTTAGAGATTATAGGATCTCGAAGAAGAGAAGAAGAAGAGTAAATGTAGTTGAAGTCAATTTTTTAAATTGTAAGCCTAGTTGAGACATAGACAAGTAGGTACCTTAATTAAATTTTATGTGGTTGAAATGAAGGGGGAGTGTTGAAGATTCTAATTCCATCCACCTGTTAGGTGTCAAAACCATCCATCCAAGTGTCCCAGTTCAGCTTCAATTAAGTCATGTTTAATAAAGTTTCACTCCAATCATTTATAACTGATGTTTCTAATGTAGTGTTATTTAAGTGATTTGTAATACTAATAAGAGCAATTCCTCTCCTCCATGTTTTATTTCGTCGATTTTTGTCAAGGTCCTCTAAATCCTATAGTATCTTCAATTGAAAGGAAAACCATTCTCGTTGAAGATTTGAGAGAGTATGTTTTTCCTATAATAAGAAAACCTATCATAATTCAGTTATCAAACAAACAATCATCTAAAACAATAAATTTCTTAATGAATGAGAATTCATATTTTATAACTATAAAAAAAAATTATAAAAATTATAAAAAAATCATATCTGAACATAAATCTAACGTAAACAAAGGCAACTAGTTTTATTAGTTTGGGCCATGAAAAATTAAGGTCGTAGACTTCAGGAAAATGGAATGTTTCATCTTACTCGTGTTTTAATTCTATCAATAATTATAGATAATATATATATATATATAAATAATCCACACATAATTCCTCGATGGGATATAAAAAATCCTAATACACATTCTTTGATGGTAAATATATAGCTACACACAATAGAACATGTTAACTGGAAAACATGTGCACAAGCGTGCTAAGTGCCCAAGATGATATTGTGAAACGAAAAGGAAAGGTGTGATCAATACGCAACGGGGAAGATTTCGACGAAATTAAAACCGCGAGAAGTACAATTTTTTTATATTTGCTACTGTACTTGGTTTGGTAGGTTTATATCGGTGTTACTGTAAATGCATTGAAGGATTTGTGTAAGTGTTACTGCGAATGCATTGTAGGATTGGGAGGAGGTGTTTATAAGAATGTATGGAAAAAGGATAGAACGGTTTTCCACGTTCATGGAGATATGGAATTTAATAATACTAACCATAATTTAATTTCAATGTTTAATTTAATTTACACTTTTTTTTTACCTAACAAATTTACATTAGATCTATAACTCCACCCTTTTATCCTTACAAACGACGAAAAAAAAGCCATTTTGGTTGTAAATTTGATAACTTAACCTGTCAAATATTTTGCTTTAATCCCTCAAATAAATATATGTATATCAAACCTTAGATGGGAAATATATAGCTACCCACAATAGAACATTCTAATTAGAGTGGAAAACATTGGGCACAAGCGTGTTGAGTTGCCCGAGATGATATTTACAAAAGAAAAAGAAAGATGTGATCAATATGCAATGGGGAAGCTTTCGACTAAGTAAAAGCACCAGAAGTATAAGTTTTTTATCTGTGTTACCGTACTTGGTTGGGAAGGTTTACGTTTATATCGGTGTTACTGTAACTGCATTAAAGGATCTGTGTAAGTGTTATTCTGAATGCATTGTAGGATTGGGAGGAGGTGTTTCTACCAATGTAGGGAAAACTGATAGAAAGGTTTGCCATGTTTATAGATTTTAATAATAATAATCTTAATTTAATTTTAATGATAAAATTTTAATTGGAATTAAGTATTTTAATATATATTTTTTAATCCGGTAGTAAAAATTAAAAATATCAATACATTCTCATTATCCCTTTATATTAATGAATAAAATTCACAATACTAACATCTTTACTTATCTAAATCATATAATTAAACTATACTTAAGTTTATTAAAAAATATAATGCTAATTGTTTATTACCACCTATAAAGATTAGAAAAATAAAATAAAAAACAAAAGATTGATACATAAATTTATTAAAGAATTATTATGATATTTATTTATCACCACCTATCAAGATGAGAGAAATGAAATTTAAAACAAAAAATTGATACATACATTATTGAAATGTAAATGCGTTGAATTTTGCGTTTTATTTAAAAAAAAAATGTACGTTTCAAAAATCCTAGTCGCCCACATATCCGTAAGTTCGATTCACTTGGTCTTCATTGATTGTAGATCATCAAACAGCTAAAATATTGACCTGGCTTTTCTAAACAATCTTAACGTCCTTTTAGGTTATAGTAATATGGAAGAAGCGTTAGCTCTAGCATAACAGATGAAGGATATGCGTTTGAAAATAATGTTAGGTTTCTAGGTTTTAGGTTTTATGCTAAGCGAGGCTATGCGTTTGAAAACAATGACAGGTTTTTATGTTTTAATCTTCAATATTATTAAATATTGATATCAAATTTTTAATTGAGTATTAATTTTAAGTTATAGTGTTAATTAATACTAAATTATATTATTAGGACATAATATAATATTATTATTATTATTATGAAAATTAGTTGTCAAATTATTACTATTATTATATTAAATTATTCTAAATATATAATATATTATATTAATTAATATATTATTAATATTTATATTAATTTAAATATTTATATTATTAAAAATAATAATAATAATAATAATAATAATAATATTAAAACATAATACTATTAATAATATTATAGTATTAATAATATAAATGTCAATAGTGAAAAGTAAATAGTTAATTTATTTTTATTGTAGTGATTTAGAGAACTTTAGGGAATTTAATATTTAAAGTTTATTTTGATTTTATTTTTAAATTGGTTATGGAAAGAGAGTGATTTCACAAAAGACACTAAGAGAAAGTTTCACCTACCACATAGTTAGAGACATTTACTCCCATCCCTAGATATAAATAATCTCAATTTGGGGTAAGAAGCCAAGAGGGTTTAAGAAGGGATATGGAAAAATAGTTGGATTCCTCAAAAAGACACTAAGTGAAAGTTTCACCTACCACATAGTTAGAGACATTTACTCCCATCCCTGGATATAAACAATCTCAATTTGGGGTAAGAAGCCAAGAGGGGGTAAACCCGAGGCATCTGAGAAGGGATATGGAAAAATAAAATAGTTGGATTCCTCAAGGTGTTCCTGAGCTAGTTGGCTAATGGAAACCCTAATTAGACTTGGAGTCTATAAATTCCTAAGTTCATCTTTCTTTGGTTCCAAAAGTCTTAAGATGACCTCATGAGGGTAGGAGGGTGTTCCTGAGCTAGTTGGCTAATGGAAACCCTAAGCAGTCTGTAAATTCCTAAGTTCATCTTTCTTTGGTTCCAAAAGTCTTAAGATGGCCTCATGAGGTCTCTGTTTACTATTGTCTAGAAGTGGAAATTGATACAAGGGGATAAGTGGTAAAGGTACCATTCTCATTGCCTGGGAATCTAAACCAAAACAATTAAGTTTCTCTTTATATTTTTCCAAACTTTTGTTACGACTGTAATTATTTGGAAGGAGTGTAGTTTGTAATCACAGTAGAGTAAATAATTTTTGTAAATATTATTAAGTCATATTCACCGGGTATTGCTTCCAAGCTTTTCTTGTCTATTTTTGTAATGAAGGCACTAAATATGATTTAGGGTATTGCTTGCAAGTTTTTGTTGTCTATTTTTGTAATGAATGTACTAAATATGATTTAATTTGTATAGTGAACTATGAAATCATAATGAGAGTTAGAATCTTAAGATCTGAGACCAAAAACTGATAGAGAAGAGAAGGGTTTGTAAGAAACTCTATCACATCCGTATGGGTTAGTAGTTGTAGTAGGGTTTGTAAGAAACTCTATCACATCCGTATGGGTTAGTAGTTGTAGTAGTTACTGGAATGAAAAAGATAATAAGTAGGTGATGTGTAGAGTGCTATTATGTTATAACAACCATGAATTTTAAACCCTCATCTTACACCCGAGCCAAATGGTGTTAAGAAGTAGAAGGTTATATAGTTAAACCAAATCTAAACACAGTATAATGACCTTCATGGAAGGGTTAGTTCGGGATACACCAAAAGGTTGGTAGACCCAAAACAGTGCCTTAACGGTTTGTTCTAGGAACGAAGGTGCATTGTCACTAAGGAAGTAAAGGCATGCTATATAAAAATCTAAGACAACCACCAGAAGACAGATACTCGGTACAAATTATATATATGAAACTAGACGACAACATTGAACCATTATAACCCTGAACATACAAATTCAGACATCTATACATTCGTGAACGCAAGGTAACCAATGTTGAAATCATGGTAACAATGTAACTTGTAAGCCGAATATGAGAACAATCCATATAGAAACATTGCATTAACTGTAACTTCTCCTACACAACGAAAATAATTTATAAGAAAAATTAGTATTGAAATTCTAACAGTTCCTGACTGACACCATAAATTCTTAAAAACACAGAACTTTTAATTATCCACACCGACACAAATAATACTATTTAACCAGGAATTTAAAGCTCGGAATTGAAATCATTGTTGGCATAAAAGAAGAGTAAACCTTACAATAAAACATAACCATAGAGAAACCCGAGTTCAAGGGTTTGTTCCACAACCATGATACAAGAAAATCTCTCTAATTCATAAAGTGGAACCGATGAATGAGGGTTGAACATAAATCATTTACATATCAATGAAAGTAATAACCTTAAATTTAGGGAATAAACCCCAATTAGACCCGTAACAAACGAGCTCACCAGAATCGGTAAAGCTTCATATATTTCCTTGTTGTTGAGAACCATTTCAAAAGGAAAGAATACACTCACACCTCGTAAAAGAAGAGGAGAATATTAGCTAACGACACCGTGGAGCAAGCTATGAATAACTCGACATAACCCCACAGATGCTAACCTGTTCCACACAAAAGGGGAAAGGGTTATTACTGTCTGAGAGCAAAGGGTAAAAGGGAAAATATTAGAACTACGAAGGAGCGAAAATTTAGCCGAAGAACTAACCTGTGTAAGGTGGTTGATAATCAGGAAACTCTGGCACATTGAACAACTACTAAAACAAATGGAAAACATCATCAATATTGTACCATTCCTTGTGAAGAGAACAATATGATCAAAGGCATCTCACCTAGGCCATGTCTCTGTCTTGACCGGCGAACCCTCGAGCTCTTCCTGCATAGGACGTGCCTGCCTCTGAGGAAAAAATAAACTAGTTAAAAGACTGGAGAAACTTGCAAACAAAGATTAAGAAAGGTGAATCCGTAAAGTGCAAGAAAATCATGCAGAGATTTCCTTAGTTGAGAACTTTCTAGACCTTGCAAATTTAACTGTAGACCTAGTTTTGTGACTGGACTCCAAGATAGAGAAGAACACCATAGCTGGAAGGTAGATACTCTCTTACTAACAAACTCTTGGTGAAGATCTGATCGTCAAACCATCGAGGTTGCAGAAAGCCAGAAAGTGAAACTCCCAAACTTTTAAATGAGACCTATCTCGGAAAGAGAGGGGGAGGCGAGTTAGTTATGCTCTAACCGTCCCCGTTGAATCAGTGTCATTCGATGAACTAGATGTTAGAGAGTCGTGGATATGTGAAAAATCTCGAGCACCAACTTCCAGATGGACAACCCATATTGACTTCCAGAAAATTCCAAATATGACCATGACCGCCACGATAACTCAAAGGGGTTTCCATGATATAAAACTTAACTAAGAGTACAATTACCACATGTAATAATGAGCCACGTGTTTCTAAGTTAGTCGATGTCTAATAAAAGTACGAGTAATCCATAACTTTTAAAATATAAGCATGGTGGCAAAATATTATGTTACGATAGTAACGAAACTCTATTAAACTTTACAAATCGTAAATTGAATCTAGGGAATGACGATTAACCTTGTGAATCATTATCTCGGTTGATTCATGTGACCTATAAGGGACTTTAGCAGTGAAATTGACGCTTTGAAAATTTTAGTCAACGTGTCAGAGCTACTCAAAACATTGTTATATGGAGCTATATGAAGTTATAAATTTAATGCAAGTAGGTAGATGTAAGAACTTAAAGATGATGAAGACATTAGGTACTAATTATGAAAATTATATATTCTTAATTGTTTAGTAAAAAAATTGGATTGAAAAATAAATCTAAGGGGATGTTACAAGTGGTATCAGAACTGAAGGGCCTAACACTGTGGCTTGATTAAGGACAATAAGGAAAAAAAAATAATAAAATTTTCTTGTCAAGAGTAATTTCATTACATAAGATAAGTTATCAAGTATTAAAGGCTTATGACTATGTCCACCCTTATCTACAAAGACTAACTTATGGAGCCTCTAGGAGAACGAACAATTGTTTGAAAAAAAAAATGACAATAAATGATGATTAAGCACCATATTTGAGTATAGGAGTTATTAATAAAGAGTTGGTGATGAACCATAAATGAGAAAAATCAAATAAATTATGTGTTATATGGCAAAATAAAAATAAAAAATCCTAGCAGGCCTACATTAAAATGACATGCATCGCACAAGTTAAAAGTTATCAAAATACAAATTGGATTATTGGTGGAATAATTTTACCTACAAATCTAGTATGTTTATAACCTAAAAGAGCCAATAGTTGTTGGTCAACTCAAGTAGTAACCCTATTGTATAGATAAGTTTATGAGCAGTAACGATGAAGAAGTATATGTATCGATAAATTATGATATGTACACATGGGTAAATAAAGGAAAGTATAAATTCCTACAATGAAACATGAGATACATATGAGTAAGACAAAGCAAGGTGTTGCATATGGAATTACCCTAAAAAGTAAAGAATCATCTATATGATGAGTGCTTAATAACAATTGTAAGACTCTTTTGTTAATTTGTACAAAAGATTATTATGGTATGTAATTCATGAGGATTGAAAACTTATAAAGTTGATATTCATAACAATGTTTTATATTAAACACCTAGTGTAAATTCTCAATGAAGTAATCAACAGTGAAGTGGTTTGCCAACAAGAGTGATAGATAATAAAACCTAATTAACCTAACTAAGCAAATTCTTTAAAATAAGAATTTGAGTATTGGGTACTCCATTCATAGGTGGAACCTATCCAAAAGTAGTTGTCTTTGGCATGAGAGGAGGGTGACTAGAGCAATAGTAGGCCATTCCAAAAGAATAACAATTTGAAAAGGAAAAGTTGTAAATTTTCTTTTGAAAGGCTCATTTAACTAAAGATCAAGGCACCAATTCTCATGAAATACACAAGGTTTTGTTAAAGGATTATCATTGTTGGTTTTATATATGTCCATCATCGTATCCATATAATCTTGGAGAAGAAAATTAGTAAGTGGTAGAAGTATAGAGTAACCATCCTGAGGATCAACCTCATGAAAAGAATAAAGAGAATTAACAACACCCTTATGAAAATGCAAGTAATCTATGATAAAAAGAAATGTTAGTTCATGGACAAGTATGAAGAAAAAATGTAACATAAAATACACTTCTTAAATTGAAAATAATCCCATATTAGTATCTTGGCTACTCCAAGACATCAACTAAAAATTTGAAGCACATTAGAATGACGTTATTGATGCTAAAAAAGCACCAAACTTCAAACTAATTTTAATAAGTGAAAAGAAAGCAAGATTAAAGGGAACTTCCATAAGATGGAAATTTACTAATTTAATATGAAAGAAATGTACTACCCCTAAATTATAGGAAAGAATTCCGTCAAAATTGAATCATTTGTACCTTAATGACACAAAGCGTTCACGATGGTGTTAATTTCATACTCATAACACCGGATCTTGCATTGATTTTCTAATTGGTCTATTTTATAATCACCTTGCGAGTGGCAAAGGTTAAGTTGGGTTAAAATAATATGACAAGATAATTTTGGTTAGATGAAATGGATGATAGTTGTAAGTCCAATAATAATATATTTGATTTGAATCAGTACAATAGGATTAAGAAAAAATATGTTGGCTAGATTTTTCGAGAATTCTAGTAGAATTAAAAAAAAAAGAGAAAAAAACACAGGTATATATTAAATGGTTATTTAGTTTTAATGTGGATTAAAGTGGTGAATGACTAACACTGTGATATAAGTTGATATAATAAAGTAAACAAGAGCATAAGCACGTTAGATTTCAGGGTTGATGCAGTAAAACGATAGGACATTATATAAAAATATCAAATGATGTAATTATAACTACGATGAGAACTTTTAACTAAGTCCTTGTTGGCTTGATTCCTTTTCTTAAATATTATAGCACCTAGTTTTAACCAAATGTAAAGTTGAGAAAAGAGAATGTTGAATGTTTATGGCACATTAGTATACATATTACTTATTGCATAAATATAATATAGTATTTCACGTAGCGCTCTTAAGTGACCATAGTGACACTATTAGTATTATTATGTGCTTTTAAGCTTGAATTAGTACAAAAATAAATGAGGGAACCTTAAAAAAAAATTATAAAATTTGAATTAAGATTTTTAGTGAAATGGTGACCATAGTGACACTATTAATATTATTATGTGCTTTAAGCTTGAATTAGTACAAAAATAAATGAAGGAATCTTTAAAAAAAAATGAATTATAAAATTTGAATTAAGACTTATACGTGAAATGGTGAGGTGTACGCGAGGTATACGCGGAAGAGATCATGTCCATTTAAGTGGAAAAATATTTATAAAATAACCAAAATAAAAGGTGTCACCAAAAGGACTACTGCAAAATGGATAACTAACTCCACATGGAGGTAAGAATGTTAATACTTTTTCCAAACCCCATGAACCTAAAGGCTACATCAATTAAGTAACCTCTTGACCGAATGAAGTGAGTAGCATGCTAAAGAACTAATATATAAAAAAACTCTATACTATATTATTAGAGGAAGTGTGGGATAATTAATGGGAATACACATGTAAAAACAAATCCATGAATATACATGAAATAAATTGTGTACAACATTTATCGATCACCTCCAATGCGATAGGGAAAAAAAATCCAAAAGTGAAAGAAGGTTGTAAAGTGGACTTGGTGTTGCACTCGATTCCAAATAATTTAATTACTATATATATAAAAAAGGGTAATACAAGATGAACATAATTAAGCTACCTGGACAAGTAGACATCCTTATACTAATGGCCAAGGAAAGAAGCCATCCTAAACGTTACTCATTCAAAAATAGTATACATAAACGTTTGAATGAAGATAAAGATAAACGTTTGAATGAAGATAAAGAAATAGTAGTGTTAATTAGTACAAATTCTCATAAGAGACAAGAATGATTGAATTTTGAATATATCATTATTATTGATTAGCAAGTAGTGAAAATAGAGTTGATACCTTTGTAGACTCAAATTTGTAGTAGAACTACTTAGAGTGGTCTTGTCGATTGGCGAAATCATTGGGTAAATAAAATAATTTACAAAGATGTGGTTATAATGATGCTACTAACTCAGATTGGCGAAATCATTGGGTAAATAAAATAATTTACAAAGATGTGGTTATAATGATGCTACTAACTCATATTGACTACAGGTTATTGTGTTCTCATTTAGAGGAAATGATGCTATAGAAATAAAGGAAATGATGCTATAGAAATAAGTAGTTACCGCGTTAAGTGCGACGAAGGTAGTAGGTAGTTTAGCCGGGAAAGACTACTTGTGGAGATGGGAATACATATTTTATGTGTAAGCATATTACAACCTATATGTTATTGTGTTCTCATTTAGAGGAAATGATGCTATAGAAATAAGAAGTTACCGCGTTAAGTGCGACGAAGGTAGTAGGGTAGTAGGTAGTTTAGCCGGAAAGACTACTTGTGGAGATGGGAATACATATTTTATGTGTAAGCATATTACAGCCTATATTGAAGTCTAAGAAACACCGAGGGTGATGTTTCGCTCCGGGGAAGATGTAATGCACTTTTTGGTAAAAAGTAAATAGTTAATTTATTTTTATTGTAGTAATTTACAGAAGTGTGGGGAATTTAAAATGTAAAGTTAATTTAAAATTTGTTTTAAAATTGGTTATTGTCAATGAGGGAATTTACGTGAAAATACACTAAGTGAAAATTAGCATCCCTAGTGATAGATAATCTTAGTTTGGGAAAGAAGCCAAGAAGGGGAAGAGGAAAACTTGAAGCAAGAAAAAATAGTTGTATTCCTCAACACGACATTGTTGTGGAAGGGCAGGACAGGGTATTCGTGAGATAGTTGGCAAGTGGAAACTCTAATCAGACTCCCTGTAAATTCCTAAGTTGAACTTGCTTTGGTTCACGAAGATGGTGAGCTCTCTATTTACTATTGTGGAAGGGCAGGACAGGGTATTCCCGAGATAGTTGGCAAGCGGAGACTCTAATCGGACTTGGGAGTAAGTTGAACTTGCTTTGGTTCTCGAATATGGTGAGCTCTCTATTTACTATTATCTGGAATTGGAATACTATTATCTGGAATTGGAAACTCACACGGGGGAGAAGTTGTAAATGTACCATTCTCATTAGTCGGGAGGAGTGTTATTCTCATTAGTCGGGAGGAGTGTTCTTGTTCCTTATGGATTCTCGAGGCAAAGTAAACCAAAACAACTAAGTTTCTCTTTATATTTTGAAGAAATTTTATTGTGGAAGGAGTGGAGTTTGTAATCATACTTTTTCCGAGTTAAATAATGAATAGAATCGAAAGACCTTCGTGCACTTTTTCCGAGTTAAATAATGAATAGAATCGAAAGACCTTCGTGTACTTACAATAGAAGAAATTATTTTTGCAAATATTATTAAGTCATATTGACCAGGTACTGCTTTGAAGTTGTTTCTGTCTATTTTTGTAATGAAGGCAATATAGGCAATATATGTGATTTAATTTGTAAATCGAACTGTATAATCATAATGAGAGTTAAAACTATGAAAATACTATTGACTTAAGATCTGAGACCGAAAACCGATAGAGAAGGGAAGGATTCGTAAGAAAATCTATCACATACGTATGGGTTAGTAACTATAGTAGTTACTAGAATAAAAAATATAATAATTAGGTTATGTGTAGAGTGTTATTATGTTATAACCACAGTGAATTTTAAACCCTCATATTATGCCGAGAGCCAAATGGTGTTCGGAAGTGGAAGGTTATGTAGTTGAAACGAATTTAAACACAGTATAATGATCATCAAAGAAGGATTACTTCCGGGTACGCCAAAAGGATGGTAGACCCGAAACTCTCCCTTAAATGTTTGGTCTGGGAACGAAGGTGCATTGTCACTAAGGAAGGAAGTAAAGACATGCTCTACAAAAATCTGAGACAACCACCAGAAGACATATGATTTGTACAAATTATATATATGAAACTAGACGACAACCTTGAACCAGTATAGCCTTGAACATATAAGTTTAGAAATGTATACATTCATGAATGCAAGGTAACCAACGTTGAAATTGTGGTAACAATCTAACTTGTAAGCCGAATATGAGAACAATCTGTAAAGAAACACTGCATTAACTGTAACTTCGCATACCGAACAGAAATAATTTTTAAGAGAAATTTTTTATTGAAACTGTAACAGTTACTGGTTCAGGCCATAAATTCTTAAAAACATACAACTTTTAATTATCCACACTGGCGCAAATAATACTATTTCTCTGGGAATTTAAAGACCAGAATTGAAAGCACTGTTGGTAAAAAAGAAGACTAAACCCTACAACAAAACATAACCATGGGGAAACCCCAGTTCAAGGGTTTGTTCCACAACGACGATACAAATACAACTCTCTAATTCAAAAATTGGAACCAACGAATGAGGGTCAGCCATAAATCGTTTACATATCAATGACAGTAATAACCGGAAATTTAGGGAATAAACCCCAATTAGACCCGTAATAATTGAGTCCACCAGATTCGGTAAAACTTCAGAAATTGCCTTGTTGTTGAGAAGCATTTCCAAAGGAAAGAATACACTCACGCCTGGTAAAAGACGAGGAAAACATTGGATAACGACACCGTGGAGCAAGACGGGAATAACTTAACATAACTCGCAGATGCTAACCTGTTTCACAGAAAAAGAGAAAATGTTATTCTGTCTGAGAGAAAAGGGTAAAAAGGAAAATATTATAACTAGCCAGGAGCGTAAATTTAGTTGAAGAACTAATCTCTGTAACGTGGTTGATAATGAGGAAACCTTGGCAAATCGAATACCTAGTAAAACAAATGGAAAATCCCGTCAATATTGTGAGTGGAATCCAAGATGGAGAAGAAAACCATAGTTGAAAAGCAGAGACACTCTTACTAACAAACTCTCGGTGAATATCTAAGCATCAAACCCTCGGGGTTGCAGAAGGCCCAAATGCGAAACTCCCAAACTTTATAATGGGACCTAGCTTGGAGAGAGGATTGTGGGGCGGGCGAGTTAGTTACCCCCTAACCCGCCTCATTCAATCTTCATCATTCGATGCACTAGATGCTGGAGAGTCGTGGATTTGTGAACAATCCCGAGGACAAACTTCCAGATGGACAATGCAGATTGACTTCCAGAAAGTTCTGGATACGACAACGATCACCACGATAACTCAGAGGGGTTTTACCACATGTAATAATTGCCCATGTGTTTCGAAGATAATACAGGTGTATCAAAAGTACCAATAATTCAAAACTTTTAAAGTATAAGCATAGTGGCAGCATATCATGTGACGATAGTAATGAAACTTTGTTAAACTTTACAATCGTAAATTGAATCTAGGCAATGATGGAAGGATGAACCTTGTGACTCATTATTTAGGTTGAGCCATGTGACTTATAAGGGACTTTAATGGTGAACCCGGGGCATAGCAAATATTAGTCAACGTGCGAGAGATACTCAAAACATTATTATATGGCACTATATGAAGTTAGAACTTTACCACAAGTAGGTACATGTAAGAATTTAAAGGTGAAGACTTTAGATACTAATTATGCAGATTCTATATTCTTAATTATTTAGTAAAAGAAAATTGGATTAAAATTTTTCCGAGGAGTGATATCACAATAATATTAATAAAAGTATTATTAAAAATATATTAGTGTTAACTTAGATAATAGCGCATATTAATATTCTATCAATAATTTTTATAGTAATAGTATTAATTTAATTTGAAACATTATTTATATTGATATTAATTGTTGATTTAATATTAATTTTGAATTATAATATCCATTTACAATTTACATTTAAATTGTACAATAATAATGATAATATAATCTTAGTATTAGTATTAAAATTATAATAGTATTAATAATTTCTGTATTTAAGCTTTTGTAATCCATAATGAATTAAGCAAAGTTTTTCGGTAGAAATTACATAAGAGAATTTTTTGGCCAACACGTTTCGAACCAACAAGTGTGGTTCATCATCAGGACTAGATGAAGAGGCAGAGCATGGCAAAGGCTTAAATAGAGAGAAATGTAGAGACATAATTTCAAATGACGACTATATTTAAATAATAATATTAATATCTAAATTATAATATTAATATTGAATCAACAAGTGTGGTTCATAATCAGGACTAGATCTAGATGAAGAGGCAGACCATGGAAAATGCTTAAATAGAGAGCAATGTAGAGACATAATTTCAAGTAACGACTATATTTAAATAATAATATTTAAACAATAATATTAATTTATTAATATATTAAAAACAAATATTATTAAGTAACGGCGATATTAAACGGCTAGTTTTTGAAAAAAATATTTAAATAATGACGATATTAAACGGCTAGCTTATTTAAATATTTTTTCAAAAACTAGCCATTTAATATCATTGTTACTTAATAATATTTGTTTTTAATATATTAATAAATTAATATTATTATTTAAATATTATTATTTAAATATAGCCATTACTTGAAAATATGTCTCTACATTGCTCTCTATTTAAGCCTTTGCCATGGTCTGCCTCTTCATCTGGTCCTGATGATGAACCACACTTGTAAAATTTTCTTATATGATTTTTACTGAAAACCTTTGTTTAATACAATTCATATTAATATTAATATTAATATTAATATTAATATTAATATTAATATTAACAATTTAACATTAATATGAAAAAAATAATATTACATTTTAATAACATTAATATTAATAAAAATATTTTTAATTAATCATAAAACTTATTGATATATTTATAATAAAAAAAATTGCATAGAAATTACATAGAGTGAGCTCTTAAGAGTGAAATTATTATTATTATTAGAAATATAATATTATTATTAGTTTTAATATTATAAGAGTATTAGTACTATTAATTAATATGAAATACATCATAATATTACATTTTAATAATATTAGTATTAATAAAAGTATTTTCAATTAATAATATAACGTATGTATATATTTATAAAAATATTTTTGCATAGAAACTACATATGGTTAACTCGTAAGAGTCAAAATTTATTTAATTATATTTAATTTTTAACTTTTAATTTTATTTATTACCATTTTATTATATTTTCCATGATAATTAATTATTTAATTATATTTATTTTTTAATTTTAGTTTTATTAATATTATTTATTACCATTTTATTAATTTTCAATGATAGTCAAATTTAAATGTTTAGAGAAACCATAAATGATAATAAAATAACTAATATTTATAAATAAAAAATATAATAACATGACAAAGAAGAATATAAAAAACTAACTAATATTTGTAAATAAAAAATATAATAACATGACACAGAAGAATATAAAAACTAATTAAAATACTTCGGAATAATTCTCATTTTTATTTTTATTAAGTTTATAACATAATTATTTATTATATTGTTAAATAATGTTATAATATATAAGTAATAAAAATTATAAATGAAGTGAAAATTTTATATATATATATATATATATATATAATAAAATTGAAAAGTTAAAAATAAAGATATAAAAATACTTACATAAAAATAAAAATAAATAAATAAAATTTTATAAAGATCCAGAAGAAAAAGATAATAGGAGGGTACCAAAAAGAAAAGAACCAATAAGGAATATAGAAAACTTAGGAATAAACTTAGTAATTTTTATTTTTAATTTATCTATTTTTATATTTTTTACTTACTTATTTTATTATTATTTGTTATTTTTCTAAATATTCAAATTTGAATATAACTGAAAATTAATAAAATGGTAATAAATATCACTAATAAAAATAAAAAATAATAAACAAATCTAATTAAATAATTAAATATATAAGTGGATAAATTTTTACTATTAAGAGTTAGTTGTTGCATCTCTACAATTTATTTGCTCTCTCGTTCAAGCTATCCACCAATGTCCTGCTGACGAACCATAGTAAATGGTTCCAAATGCGTGGATGAAAAATTTTGGTATGTAATTTCTCAAGTACTTTTATAAATCATGAAGAAAAAAACTTGCATTCTAAAATATTCATATGTTATGAATAATTTTGATAGTGATATATATATATATATATATATATATATATATATATATATATATATATATATAAATATAAATATAAATATTAAAATGTAGTATAATAAGAAATTATTATTATTATATATATTATTATTCATATTAAGGTTTTTCATATTAATAATAATATTATACTTTTTTATATTATTTGCATTAATATTAATCATAATAATAATAATAATAATGATAAATAATTTAACACTAATGACAAACATAATATTACACATTAATAATATTTACAAAAGTCTTACTAACAATATATTAATGTTAGCATTAAGTATAGTACCTATTACTATAAGTTACATAAATATATATGTAAATATATAGAAATTTGTACATATAAATATATAGAAATTTATCATGTTATTATCTAGTCACAATCTTACATTACATTGCAATTTATTTAACGTCACAATGTGACGTTCCATAATTAGTCAACCATGTTTATTAATGTGGTTGATGATATTGGACTATGTTAAATTTGTCTCACAATGAATGCTCTTCAACTCCGGTCAAATATAATTTCCTATCAGTTCTACTAATTAATATTAATAACTAAACTTAGTGAACCACATTATTCAAACAATGTCAACCTTTATCTTCAATGTTTAAATAGTTGACCATCATCAAACTTGGTCAATTCTATGTTTACCATATTTTACAATAATCATCCTTGCCGACCACATGGTTGGTAATGGTTGTCAACCATTTCCAACCATTAACAGTGGCTAAATATGGTCAAACATGCACAATCATTGTCAACCATTGTCAACCATTTATAATATCATTTTTTACCATGCTTTGGTAGCGAAACCATGGTCAGCCTTTGTCAACCATTAACAATGGTTGAATATCGTCAACCATGGTCAACCATCCTCAACTATGGTCAAACATTTTTAACCATTTTCAACCATGGGAAACCATTTTCAACCATGCGAAACCATCCTCAACCATGGTTAACCATTTTTAACCATTGTCAACCATGGGAAACCATCCTCAACCATGATTTGGTAGCCAACCCATGGCCTACCATTCTCTACCATGGTCAACTAAGGTCAACCATGGTCAACCATTATCAATTGTTGAACATGGTGGACAATAGCCAACCATTGTCAACCATGGTCAACCATGGTCAATCATTGTCAATGAGAATATGCCAGCACCAACAATTGTCAACCATCATCAATTGTGCTAAACCATGTCAGCCATGGTCAACCATTGTAACCCATGGTGAGTCGTTGTTAACCTTTTATAATTGTTGAATATGGTCAACCATTCTCAATCATGGTGAACCTTGTGTTTACCATATTTAATAGTAGTTAACCTCGACAACTACGTGGTTGACAATGGTTATCAACCATGGTCAACCATTGTCAACCATTAATGATGGTTGAATATGGTCAGCCATGGTTAACCATGGTAAACCATTGTCAATTTCATTATTGACCGTTGTTGACAAATTAATATTAATAATTAAACATAGTGAATCACATTAGACAAAACATAGTTCAACAAAGCCAACATTTTCCTTCAATATTTAAATACATAATCATGATAAAACTTGGTCAACCCTATGTTTACCATATTTAACGTTAGTCAATATTTATAACTAGATGGTTGACAGTGTATTTCAACCATTGTCAACCATGGTAAGCTATTTTCAACCATTTTCAACCCTATTTTACCATATTTAACAAGAGTCTACCTTAACAACCACATGGTTGACAATGGTTGCAACCATGGCCGACCATTGTTAATGGTTGAATATGGTCAACCATGGTGAACCATTGTCAACCATCATTAACTATTTTCAATGAGAATATGTCAACACCAACCATTGTCAACCATGGTCAACTATGGTCAACCAAGGTCAACCATGTCAACCATGTCAACCATATACACCATTACCCACCATGGTCAAGCATTGTTAATGATTGATAATGGTTGAATATAGTCAACCATGTCCAACCTTCATCAACCATTATCAACCATGGTTAACTGTTCTTCACGATGGTCAACAATTGTCAATGATTGATAACCATTTTCACTATCATTATAACCACATGGTCGACGATGGTTATCAACCATGGTGAACCATTGTCAACCATTGGTGACCATTGTTGGCTAAATAATATTAATAATGAAATATAGTAAAGCATTTTAGTCAAACAAAGTCAACTTTTAACTTGAATCTCTAAATAGTTGACCACTATCAAATTTGGTCAACCCTATGTTTACTATTTTTAATAGAAATCAACCTTGACAACCACATGGCTGAAAATTGTTATCAACCATTAACAATATCATGGTTAGCCATTATTTGGTAGACAAATGATGGTTAACCATGGTCAACCATTTTCAATCAATGTTAAGCATCCTCAACTATGATTAACTATTGTATATCATTGTCAACCGTGGTCAACAAATCTCAACCATCATTTGGTAGATAAACCATGTATCAACCATTATCAAGGATGGCTTCATATCCAAACCATGGTCAACCATTGTCAACCATTATCAACCATGGTCAATCGTTGTTAAATATTGACCCTGGTTCAGAATGGTTGACCATTAGTATCTATGGTAAACCATTATCAACTATGGTCAATCATTCTCAACCATTATCAACCATCGTGAATGAGAATATGCCAACACCAACCATTATTACCTATACTCTACCATGATCCACCACTATGAACCATGGTCGTAAATGGTAAACCATTATCAATAATGATCAACCATTTTTAACCATTGAAAATGGTTGAATATGGTTAACCATGGTCAATAATTGTCGGCAATTTTCAACCATGGTTAACCATTGGCAACCATGGTTAACCATTCTCAACCATTGTCAATGGTTGAATATCATCAACCATGCCTAACCATTCTCAAATGTGGTCAACCGTAGGCTTACTATATTTAACAATAATCAACCTTATTGGTTGTACAACTTTTAGAATTTAATTGTATATATATTTTTAATAGTTAAGCTTGTGAACCACATGGTTGACAATGGTTATCAATGATGGTAAACCATTGTCAGACATTAACAACAATTATCAATATTATTGTTGAGTGTGGTTTGGTAGCTAAAACATGGTACAATGGTAAATCATTGAACTTTAATGTAAAATTAGGATTAACATTAATATAAGCTTAACCATGCTCAACCTCATCAACCCTCTTCAACCATTGCCAGTGAATCCACCCCAGGAATGTCATCTATAACTTGCACAACCACATTTACTAATGTGGTTGGTATATGTTGGCCGGTGACATTTTCTACCTTTTATATTCCAATCCGCCTATAAAAATGCCACGATCTCGAAAAATCATCCATATTAGTAAATATCATAATTCCACCCTTTTATCCTTACCAATGACGGAAAAAAAATAAAGTCATTTTTCTTATAAGTTTGATGACTTAATACGCCAAATATTTTTCTTTTAGTATTTGAGGACATTTGATTGAGAAATAAATATATATATCCTCAAGATCCATTAGTTGATCAAGTTTTGCACTAAAATCTCTCTTTTGTGATGCAAACCTCTTTCAGAGTGAAAATAGATTTAATCCCTTTCGGCCATTGACAGATTCTAGTTTAAGAAATATACATATAAATGTTTATAAAGTTTATAATCAAAATAAATATTTAACATAAGAAATATTAATGTTGACTCAATATATTTATAGCAATCAAATCAAAATAGATTAATATATGTCAGTGGAATCTTTGTCTCTCAATGTGAATTGTGTACAATAGAAATTTGATCCTAAAAATCAAATTCACTTCTCATGTTTTGGTTTAAGTTCTTTAACGTCTAATCATGGTGTGTATATGTGTGTGTGTGTGTGTGGGAGTAGTTAAATATCTAGAATTGATAAAATTTGTTCCCAGAGCTCTTTGTAGAGGAATAAGCAAGTTCTAGATTCCTTGTTAAGAATAGCCAGTTGGAAAATTACATTGAAAATATTTATATTCCTAGACTTTGTCAATATTTCTGGATTTCTTGTTAATACCTAAACTCTAATTATTTTTCGTAACACAAATTTGTACGCACATCTTAGTAAATTGAAAAAATGCGCATTTCTCCAGTTGTACAAACATACATAGACTCATGCCGATTCTAAATTATATTTTCCATGAAGTGCCAAAGGTCTTGGAATTTCTATTTTACAACCCCTTCACCTATATGTTAGCTATGCGACAGTGCCCTAGTAACTCGTGCTTCTCATGCTCAATGGGAATTCAAGATTTAATTTATGTCTCTTGCTCAAAACTATAGATATTTGGAAGTATCTACAACAAGGAATAGGGGGTCATAGATTAAACGACATTCGATGAATTAATTGATCACACACACACTCAGCTAGTTATACAAAGTATTGGTCAACAATCTTCTCTCCTCTAGACCTTCATAGTTGTTCCTAGCAATGGCTTAATTCCCCTCAACTGACACCATTTTCTCTGTACAAATATCTCTTTCTCAATAATATAGACACCCTCTCTTTTTGACATGACTTCCTTTCTATTCAATATACACACATTTAAACAGGAAATAAAACACAAAAATGTGATGTCCTGCGAATTTTATTAAAATGCTACAAAAAAATTTACAGAGGAAATGAGGTTTGTTTTCTATCTCTTCTTTTTCCTTTGGGATTTTACTTTCTTCTGCCTTATGTTTTACATAATTCATCTACTAATGTACATAATTCCATGAACATAAAAATATCTACATAATTACACATAAATTGGACATCTGTCACAAGCTTCCTATGACCTAAGTTAGATAGTTGTCCCTATTTACAAGTACTCACTTTAAAATATCCCAACAACCTAATGATCTAGATTCCTCTATAATCAGGACAACTAGCTCCATAATAAAATTCCTTTAACTCTAATTTATACAACTAAATTGGATAAAATAAAACCCACATATAAAATTTATAGGATCCCTTTAGGATCTTATATAGAGTAAATTTTCCTATGGTGATGCTCCTACATTAGACTCCCCAGATGGAATAGTTGACCTCCTGGTCAAAGGATTAAATCCCCCATGATCCTATAAAAAGTGTTGTTGTTTCTCCTATGCACAACTCCCTTGTTGTTGCAAATATCGTTTATGTCTATTAGGATCCCACACAAAATGATATAAAATTCAACTTATGATGTTGGGGAAAAGTTTCATAGTGATGTGCTTGTCCTTACAACTTGCTTTCCTCCTCTACTTGTACACTTCTATGGATTTCATTTGCATCAAAATCCTCATTTTACTGACTTCATCTTTAAGCTTTCTCCTATAGGCATATTCCTCTGACTCATGTCTTTCATGCTTGAGGTCAATCATTTGATCCGTCGACTACTCATCCAAATATTTTAGCTCCACCAGCAACTTTAAAGTATCCTCATAACCCTTTATGAGTAGCCGATTTAAATAATGTTCTTCACTCTCATGATCTTCCTCCTTAAGGTGTTTACGAGACAACATTATCTTGTTCATATTACTAATAGGATATTTTCTTATATACTTGTCCTTATTTCTATCAATGAAAATCTCTCTCTATATTGTAGGAGAGAAATTTATCAACCTTAATATTTTCTACTGAAAATTTACCTTAGCTTGTATTCAGAAATTTCCTTCATCCATCATCCCAACTAGGCTTTCCTTTAGCAACTCAAAACCTACACTCACACACCAATTTTCCAACCTAAAAAGACAATAATTCTTAGAATCTTCGGTCACTTCCATTAGCATCTCTCGTTCATTTAGAAAGGTTTTATTCTAATAATCACTATGAGGAAATAATGCTTCCTCACTAATTCCAACAAAAGTATAACTCTATCCTCTTTCAATTATTTTTAAACATAATCCTTCATCCAAAATATTTATTGCAACCCCAGGTGGTTGTCCATTCATCATTGATTCATAGACTCCTCCTTTTATTTGTTGATCATATTTCTCAACTGCTTATTTGTTATTTCCTCCTACAGTCTTCTCATGTTGTGTGACAACGTGTGTTGGCTATCCCTCCTTCTAGCCTACACATAAATGATTAGTTTTAAAAGAGTTAGGATCTTGGTCATCCATTGATGCTTCTAACATTTGTTGTAGATTTTGGAGTTATCTTGTAGTCCATGAGACCCTAAATTGGTCTCATCCCTTTGACCTTACTGTCATCTCCAATTCTTTTCATAATATATTTTTAGGGTTTCTCTCTTTCCTTAGCATCATTATTCTCATTTGTTTATATGGTAGTCTCTAATAATTGTTTGCAACACTCCTTCACTTCATGTTCTCAGTTTTAATAGGTAGTCCATGTTCTTTCTCTTCTCTATTTGACATCATGTCCATACCCTTGGTAATCATTTAAATCAAGTTTACGCACTTTAAATATGAAAGGCCATCTAGCCACCTTTGGTATTTTTGCTACAAGTTCCCTTTTCTAACCTTCTTCCAATATCTCACCAGTAGCTTCCGTAAGACTTTCTCCATACTCCCTGAGACATTCGTCTAGTGCCTCATAAAAATCCTTTATCGTCAACTCTCTCTATCACTTTGGACTTTGCATGCAGTGCATGAGACTTTCAAACAATCTCTCATTGTCCTCTTCTCCGAGGATTTCAACTCTTGCTAGTTTACAAATGTGAGATGATCCAACCTTAAGATTAGCTACTCTGAGCTCTTCCTGTCTTATTGAAGCATTCAATAAATGCATAAACTCCTTCCCTGGCCTCTTACGGATATTTTTCTTAAAAACATTCTTCCTAATAAGAAACTTTAACCTCATCATCATTTTATGTCTCCACCTTTCTTCCCTAGCTTGTAGGTGCTCTATTAGTGCATCAACTTGTGCTTTCAACTTAGCCATATCCCTTCCAAATTCTTCCTATCTAAGTTTTTTTATTCTATTTTTCTTGGAATTCTTATGCCCTTTGTTGCAACTTTTCATTGAACCCTAACCATGGCCATTAGTATCCACCTCCTTTCTTCCCTTCTTGTGAACTTTCACTTTCCCACTCTTAGCTACAAACAAGCCTTTGTAACAAGTCTTCTGCATTTTCTTGTTACTTGAATACCTCACCTCCTCTTGGCTATTATCGTTTCTATGCTTCTCTCCTTTGGAACCTCTTGCTCATCTTTGGATTTTACTACACCTTACTCACTTTTGGACAAATCTTCTGGTTCTCTTCTCTTGAGGGCCTCCTCTGCCCATTCACTTTCCAACCAAAATTGACTCTTCTTCTCAAATAACATCTCTTGTTAGAAGGGTTCTTCATCACTTTTCTAAAACTTTAACTAATTCTTTAAAAGTCTGCGTTTTTTTTTATTTATATCATCCACATCTACTTCTTCCTACAATTATTTGCTTTCTTCCAAAAATTTAAATGAAATAATAGACCAATTACCTGTCACTGTTTCTTCATAGTATCTCTTACATGGTTGGGGTTTCTTTCTCTCCTTCCAGCTTAGTTTGTTAGTAGAATTTTGTTATCCTATACATATCTCCTCTCCCAAGGATTTTTCTTAGTGTATGCTCCCGGACTCGTCCCTCTTCAGAATATATTACTATGTTCCTCCTTTTGGGAAACTTCCTTTGCCTATGTCCAGTCCCTCTATGTCTCGGCCTTTTAAATAACATCTTTATAAAATAATCAAATTGTCAGTCAACAATAAAATAAACAAAGAAATGTTTACCTCTCTAGTCCCGCATATTATACTCCTTGTTTAATTATAATGCTCTCATACCATAATGATAGGGAGGCCCCTCTAGTGGCCTGCACAATTTTCCTCGGATACATTCCTTTTATATGTCTATAGTCTTATTCTTTGATTGTCTGAACTTAAGTTTTTCAATGGTGGGAGTGGCCTCTTCTCTCATCCTTTCTCGTTGTGAGATCCCTTTAATATTAATCCCTTATTCTATTTTATTTTGATCCCCTTTTCTTTTGAAAATCACGACATAGTTCTTATTAGTAAAAAATAAAACAAAACAAAAACCCTTTATCACAAACACATTTCCTGTTAGCTCCAAATCATAATATGAACTGCCATCCTTAAATTATGACCCCTTATGATTTATTTATGTTAAATATGTGGTGTGATTTACAACTGAATGGGCCTCATCTTCATATGTTTTGATGCCAACTTAAAGTTGAAACCTCTGCTTTTTGGGGCTACGAACTATTAAAAAAACCACATGGTTCATGTTCATGGCCAAAATGTGACGTCGTTGTCTATACTAGATGACCGTGCCAACGAAGGAGGACAAACCTGAATTAAACTCAGGTATCGAACACCCTTTTACATAATACCTTTATATTGTTTAGCTCCAACTGCCAACTACCAGTCTGACCGATAATGTGAAGTCGAGGTTGGCCTATATTATGGAAATTGTGGAATAAAAGGGGAGTTGAGGATTCTGAGGGCCTTAGATCATTCGCCAACTGCCCTCAACTATCATATAAGATTATTAAATCTCGACTATTTTTCTAGACTTCCCATAGGTCGAGGTCGATCATTAACAACTTACGTTAACAGAGGTTCTGAGTACTGACCGCCGACCACTAGTCTACTAAAATTTTGTTGTGGCTAATAAGGAGACCTTACAACAACCTTCGACTTCTGCTTTCCCCAAGACTTAAACTTGAATTAATTTTTGTAGCACAAACTTCGTCCGCACATCTCAGTAAATTGAACAAGGGCACACACACTCCTCGTGTAAAATTGTAGATAGAGTACGCTCGTTATTAATTATATTTCCCACAAATTTCTAATGGTCTTGTAATTCTTGTTTGACTTCCTGTTCGCATATATGCTAGCTACGCCATAGTTCCCAAGTGACTAGAGATTTTGATGCTTAATGGTAATTCAAGATTTAATATTGTCTTTCGCTCATAACTAATGATCTTGTGATTTATATACAACAATGAGTAGGGGATCATCCATTAAATAAATAGTCAATGAATTAATGGATCACACACACTCTCAACTCGTGACATAAAGTATTGGCCAATAATCTACTCTCCTACGAACCTTCACAATCATTCATTGCATTGTCTTAATTCCCCTCGATTCCAGCCATTTTCTCTACGAAATTATTTCTCTCTCTGTAACAGAGACACACTCTCTTTCTGACAGGACTTCCTTTCTATTAATTATACATACATTTAGACAGGACATACAAAACAGAAATGTCCTGTAAATTTTATTAAAAGGTGTCAAAAATATTAACAAAGGAAGTGAGGTTCACTTCTCAAGCTCTTCATTTCCCTTTGGGCTTCTACTTTATTCTCCCCTCTTCTACAGAAGTCATCTCCTAATGGACATAATTCCATGAACATAAAAATATTTACACAATTACAGAGAAATTGAACATTTGTCCCAAACTACCTACCACCTAAGCTAGAAACTTGTCCATATTTACAAACACACTTGAAAATATCCCAACAACCTAATGATCTATATTCCTCTAGAATTAAGATAGTTGTCTCCACAATAAAATACATTTAAATCTAATTTATACAACTAAATTTGAGAAAATAAAACCTACATATAAAATTTACAAAATCCCCTAGGGATACTAGACAAAGTAAATTTTCCTAGGATGATGCTCATACATCATATATTCATTATAGATTGATGTCTATTGACATTTACAAACAATTTAATTTATATTGTTTTACTAGTTTAATGATTTTTTTATGACTTTTCAAATTTTAACATTAATAGATGTATTATGAAATAAGTGTTTTGATGCTTATCAAGAATTGGGTCTCAAAACAATTAAGACTCCAAGACCTAGTCAGTGGGGTAAAATTCCTATCCATCAAGCGTGACAAAATTATGTTTATCATTCTTTTTTACCTGCATCCAAAGATAAACTCATATTTTGAAGTTAAATGTACACATTAATTCTAAAATTATAAAACATGCTTTATATTTCCTGTTTTATTATTGAGGATGAGAATTTTTATTTCTGACTTATAGATTTGATTTCATATTTGGGGAGTGACCAATCACTCAATGGACATTGCATTTTTTTAGTACTCTAAGAGAAAACATATTCGCATACCAAATGTTTCATCTCCCATGAATTTTATTCGATTGGATTGACATGAAAATTATTGCTTGCTTCTCGTAACTAGCTTGGATAGGTTTGAAAAGTAAGGTGAGCTTTGAGTAAGATTTTATTCATGGATAACTTATAATAATGAAGATTCGTGCTCTCAAAAATTAAATTATAATAATGAAGAGTCATGGTCTCAAACATTGCAGAGACTTCAAGTACCATCTAATCTACATCACTATTGAAAATTTCATGAACCAATAGCCTTAGGATTTATGTCTCGATTCATGGACTTACTCTCCTTAGTTTAGTATTTTTTTATTTTGGTTAACTAGTATAATAATATAGGGTAGTCAACTCTTATTGATAAAAATATATATATGAGTTTGTTAAATTAGTCAATTATGTGTCTTGTTTAGTTATGGGTTTTGTTTAGTTTTTCCTTAGGTATATTTTTGGGGTTTTCATTTTTATTTTTCTACTTTTTCATCAAATGTATAGTCCATATGATTTTCTAGAAAAATTACCAATAATAAAAGAAGGAAATATCTCTGTAGGGTATAAATCAATTGGTGGTAGAGTGCACTTATACGATATTTCTTTTGATGTTGTTGATATAAACCCTAACGAACTCAATGTCCATGTATGATTACCATGTTTAAGGGCAATATATTTTCTTCATGAAATTATGCAGGAGAATTAGAAAGATGTCAATATTGCGAATGATCCTAATTTTACTTTTTGTATATGTTTCTTGAAGGTGGTTCTTAGATGCAAAATTACGTTGAGAAACCAACTAAACTAACTTGAGGTTCAAGTTGGCCCTCAAACTAGAGGGGGATCCCTCACGTGTTAAGAGGAATTTTAATGTTGTTCACTATTAGTGAACAATATCCCATGAATTACAATGGCCATATATAGGATTTTTTGTATAGGTGGTTGTTGATGAGTCACAAATCACTACTTGACAAATAAGGCCTTCTCTTGTAGAGGCCTTATCAAAGTGGAAATGTTCAAAGATGACAGAAAAACATAGCTTGAAATGTTTTGATTGAATAATGGAGTGGAAATTAGAGAATTAGATATCTTCCCTGAATATCTAATTACCTAATCAAGAACTCAAGTGTGTACAAGGCTCTCTAAAACAAACAACAATACATTTAAGAATTTTTATAGAAGCAACAATTTGTTGATTTAGAGGGATCAACAGTGGCACATTGTCACCATGATTTACTCAGTAAAGAAAATAACTTTGTGATAGTCTTTCAAGGATGTTGGTTCTTAACCTAGACCTACCTAGTGTCCTATAAAACCTCAAACATATTGATAAAGAGGTATGTAATAACAGGAAAAAACTCACAAATACACATGTTCTGTCATAAACTGGAGCCATAAAACTTTGATTAAAATCTCTATAGTAGGCAAATTTACAAAAATACGAGGGTCTCTTTGAGCTCAAAATCCAACACTTTAAAATTCTAAATGGAACAATATATAGAAAAACTACAATAGTAAACTATTACAATATTCCTACAATAAAATAGAAACAATGCACCAAAAATAAAATTGATCTCTAAATAATTGCACGAAATTTAGAACTAATTGAAAAAACCTTTGCCTTCAATTCTGGAAATTGGTTTACTGGTGCTAATTTTTCTCCTTAAAATATGGATCAGGTTTATGTGTTGATATTATGCCTGAAGTTCTAAATTCGTTATGGTGATCTACTTCCCTCAAATCTAGAACTAATTTGGTTCACTACCTTATGCTGTTGACTGTTAAAAATTTATTGGATTGCTCCCATGCGTTCTTTAAGTGTTTACTTTTTCCTTGAAAAATAAAACTCAACCACTATTGAGTTTCTTTTTTTTTGTTGAAGCAAGAGTCATTGCTTCTATTTAATTATATCATTAAAACAAATTACATAAAGTACAACCAACCCAAAGGAGATGTGGGCCATAAAGTTATCAAGCCACACAAAGCCTTGGGAGCTGAGCCAAAGGCCCACAATCTGGGCCAAGGGCCCACAAAACATTACATCGGGACCTCCATGATTCAATCTTTCTCCAAGACCATGCAATCTGCCTCCAGAGATCTGACGGTTGAGGATCTATTTCGGACAGCTAACATGCAAACACTTTAAGTTTTGAATCAGACCTGATATGGAAATAGAGACTGTCGTATAACGATTTCGGGTCCGCTTGGGACGATAACCTTCAGACATGTAATCCACCTGAAATCCACTGATTCCGATATTGCTGATTAACTTGCATGGTAATTAACAACACACTTTGACCTGAAATATAATACAGCCAGTGCTTAAATTAATTTCAGGTCCGTTTGATTTGGTAACTGTCGTGCTATTTGGCATGCAAAATTCCTAGGATTGCCTCAAATTTGCCAAACTGCCAGCATGTTAACCAAGCTCCTAGCATAGCTAATTCAAAGGTGATCTTTAGTGAATTTCGTTTTCCTAAAAAGACTTGTACTGTATATTGACTTCCTCCCGAGAACTTTGGGTTTGTAGAGTTCTGGGTACCCTGAACTATATATTCCCGCCCGAAGACTGGATACCCTGTCCGCATCTTTCCATGCACTTCTTCATCATTTAGATCAAAATTCCTCTGGTTCCATTAGACTACATCCTGCTAGTTTCCCCTACTTTGATAGAACTCCCTGTCTGGGTTCGCCTGTCTGAGACACTCTTCCCTCAATCTACCTTGGGGGGTCTCTATCCAGTCATATTTTTATTTCTCTTAGCACAAAGTATGCCTTCATTAGCTAATATGTCCACTAATTTGTTGGTTTTTCAGCGCACATGAGTAAAACTAAGGGTTCTCATGTTCTGCAGATGGGATTGAATCCGTTGATAAACTTGCAAAAGCCACCAATGTCTCCAGACTTTATTTGGAGCTGAGCCATAGAAAATTTTCTTAACCAAATTAATAATCAATTCAGAATCAGCTTCAATTATGGTATTATGAAGATTTGAGTCCCTCAAGATTTCTAGGCATTGCTCAAGGGCCATGAGCTCTGCCATATTATTAGTGGCTTTCCCCAAACGACTATGAAAGATTGTTTTTATGAAACCCTTTTCATCTCTTATTACTCCTCCATACCCAACCATATATGGGTTTCCTTTTGAGCCCCCATCTATATTGCATTTCATAAAACCCTAAGGGGGAGGTTGCTAGAAATCCTTATCAGTTATTATATGAGTTACATTCATGCTTTTTCCCTGTGGGACAAGCCCTTGAAGGCCCAAATGTAGTGTTATCTGCACATCCGTATCTATTGGTTGGTCTTCATGGGGGTTTTTAATGAGGGTCCCTATCGTCTCATTGAGCTGTCTTAAAATCAGATCCATGAGGCTGTGGGGAGAACCTTTCCTGTTATTGAATATTTTTTTGTTGCATTCTTTCTAGACATCCCAAATTAGAAAGCCTGGAACTAAAGCCCAAGCTTTGTTGATTATTTCATTATCAGAGAAATTTTTCCTCCACTTCTTCGAAGTACTGGTAATGCTACCCATGTCCCCGTCTGTTTGTCTAAATATTGAAGGTACCTAGTTCCACAAGGTGGATGTGAATGGGTAGAAGTTCAGTAGGTGATCCATAGTTTCTTCATGTAATTCACATAGCTGGCATCGAGATGGACCGGATACTCCTCTTTTCCTAAGGTTTTCCCAGGTCAGACATTTTCTATGCTACACTAACCACGTGAATGGTTTGATTTTCATCCAACTTTGGTTCTGCCATATGTCCTCCCATACCAAATAAGGGTTTAGAAAGTCAAGCCCAAGGGCTATGTGCTTGGCCTCTTTGAGGTTGAAGTTTCCTTCATTATTTTTGCCCCATCTCAGCTGGTCTGAATTTGCTGATGTTGTAATCTTTCTCTGTTCCAAGATGGTTGTTAAAGCTTCTGCCTGTGCCTTCAATGGGGAGTCATCACTGTATACCAGGTTATTCCATATTCTCCATTTTCCCTTGCTTCTTTCGTGATCCCAAAAGTCATTTACCATGAGTAACCCTTTTTTGTTAGTATCGTTCTTGATATTGGCGAATTCTTCTCTTAACAGTTTAGGTTCTTGTTGCCAATTATCTTCCCAAAACCAAGCAAGGTTTCCATCTCTTATTTCCCAGAAACTGTGTTTCTAAACAATGGCTCTATTCTCCCAAGCTTTGTTCCAAATGTCGGAGCCTTTAATGAGCCCATACATTCTAATGTGATCCCTTTCTTGCCAATTGTTTGCATATTTCTGTTTCAAAATTTTGGCCCAAGGTGAAGCCGAATCTTTTAGCCATCTCCACCATAGTTCAGCCCCCAAAAATTTGTTAAGAAGTTGAAGGTCATCAAGTCCTAAACCTCCATGTGTCTTAGGTTTATAGATCTTTTCCCAGGCTACCAAAGCCCATTTTTTTTCTCTTCCCCTTTGCCGCAAAGAAAATCTCTTTGGATATTTCTACAATGTTGCATAACTCCTTTAGGAGCTGGAA
Organism: Pinus tabuliformis; assembly: GCA_031772625.1. Classification (NCBI taxonomy): domain Eukaryota; kingdom Viridiplantae; phylum Streptophyta; class Pinopsida; order Pinales; family Pinaceae; genus Pinus; species Pinus tabuliformis. The sequence goes on along the minus strand of CM062814.1, from coordinate 658,835,809 downwards.
GGGCTAAAAACAGAAAGATGGGGACAATTTGTAGGACAAATTTTGTGAGCACTAGTCATCCTACTAAATTCAAAGCCCTGTTTTTCCATTTCTGGATTTTGTCCTGGATCTTATTGGTCACAGGCTCCCAAACTGCCTTGCTCAGAGGTTTGTCTATTAGAGGTACTCCCAAATATTTGGAGGGTAGCATATCTCTTTGAAAGCCTAGAATTCTAGATATGTTTCTCTGAATAGCAATGTCAGTATTAAAAAAGAAAATCTTTGATTTGGTAAGGCTTACCTCTGTACCTGTAGCCATAGCAAAGTCATTCAGGATTTGTTTGTAGGCTAGAGCTTCCTTGACCATGGGTATACCCTACAGCATGGTATCGTCCACAAATTGTTGATGGGTCAAAGCATCTCCATTCATGGTGAGTTTGAGACCTTGGATTTGGCCTTTTGCTTTGGAAAATTTGATAGCATTGCCTAGCCCTTCCATCATGAGAATAAAGAGGAAGGGTGAGAGTGCATCTCCTTGTCTGAGACCTCTCGAAAGTTTAAAGGTTGTGGATGGTGAGCCATTTAGCAAGGCTGAAAAACTGGAGGTAGTTATCAGGGCCATTACCCATCTTATCTAGTTATGGTCGAAGCCATAAGCTATTAGAACTTCGCTGATGTAAGCCCAACTTAGCTTATCATAAGCCTTTTCTAGGTCAAGTTGTATAATCATTCCTTCCTTCCTGTTGCTCTTAAGTGAGTGAACCACCTCGTGAGCTTGAATGATATTGTTGAGAATTTGCCTGCCTTCCACATATCCAGTTTGCTCCTCAAACATGAGAGTTGGAAGAAGGGGCTTAAGCCTGTTGGAAATTATTTTTGAAATAATTTTTTACACCAAATTGCATAATGCTATTGGTCTAAATCTATCTGGTGTCATAGCATTATCCTATTTTGGAATCAAGGATATGAAAGAGGTATTGAGCGCCTTCAAAACAATTTTGTTTTTCCTAGAGTCCTCCACCACATCAATGATATCGTGCTTGACTATTCCCCAACATGCTTTAAAGAAGTCAACATTGAAACCATCCAGACCTGGCACTTTTCCTTTTTGCATCTCTTTGATGACTCCGCTGACCTCCTCTTCATTCACTGGTTTGTTTAGATTATAATTGTCTTCTCTTGTCACAAGCTTAGGAATGTGCTTTGTAAATTCATTGATGAATTGTGATCTGTCTAAGAGAGGTTCCTCAACTATGCCTTGGAAATGTTGAACCAGAGCAACTTCTATTTCTTTGTGGGTATTGAGTTGATTTCCTTGAGAATATTTGATTTTTGAAATCCTGTTATGAGACCTATGATCCATGGTAGATTTGTGAAAAAACCATGCATTCCTTTCTCCTTCGTTTAACCATTGTACCCTTTATTTTTGTTTCTAGAATATCTCCTCTTTCTTGCATAGTCCTTCCCATTCCTGTTGATGATGGTCAGCTTGTTCCTTTCTATCCTCGTTGAATCCATCTGTGATGAGGATCTAATTAATTTCATGTAGCTTCTATTCAACTACTTTTTTGGCTTCAAAAATGTTGCCAAACTCATTCTTATTCCAATATTTAAGCTTGAGTTTGATGTGTTTCAATCTTTTATGTAGGAGGAACATTTTAGTGCCCTGAACTTGTATCTCCTCTGCCCACCTTTTCTCAATATTGTTGATAAAGTCAGGATGGGTAAGACAAATGTTTTCAAACCTAAAAGGTTTGTTTCTTGGAGTTCCTATAAAGGACGCTTTAAGTTGAACAGGCCAGTGATCTGAGCCACCAAAAGGAAGTATCGTAGTTGAAAAGTCCAGGCCTGTAACGATGAGGTCCTCCGAGATAATAAATTTCTCCAGTTTTGAGGCCACTTGACACTTTCCTTCCCTTTTATTATTCTAGGTGAAGATACCATTACTTTTCATTGTATCTACTAGCCTCATGTTGTTTATGAAATCCTGAAATGCTATGGAATCTCTGCCTAGTGATATGGTTCCACCTCTCTTTTCCGATAGGGACCTGATCATTTTAAAGTCCCCTCCCAGAATCCAGGGAATACCCGAATTCATGTTTCTTAATTCCTCCAGTGAGGCAAGAAGCCCGAGTTTATCTTCAGGATTTTGTGGACCATAAACATTTGTGATCAAATAAACTTCCTTGTCCCCCAAAGGTTGGATGACCACTGAAAGATAGTTCCTGGATGCTTCAGCATCTAGGATTCCTAGTTTATGAGGGTTCCAAAGTGTGAGAATTCCTCCTGCTATTTTATCCGCTTTAACTTCTAGATATTCATATTTAATTAGCCATTTTCTATGTATTTCTCTTATTTTTTCTATTTAATATTTTGTTTCCTGGATAAATAATCAATGTAGAGCCTCCAAGTCCCATCCTTCTTTTGTACAAGTACAATCAGGCTCCCGGAGGGTGAGGAACTTGGTCGGATGAGCCCTTTCTATAGAAACTCTTGGATTTTCTGCTTGATCCTTCATTTTCCAGAATGGAGCAACGATATGAATCCCAAGTGGGTGTGACTGAAAATAGTGAGGGCGTTCTTTCATCCTTCCGCTCATAGTAGGTTTCCCACCATTCCTTGACATGGAGGGCAGCTTTGAGAAGAGAAAAAGTAATATTTTCCTGGCTGGAAAAGTCATGAAGATAAAAATATGATTCTAGCATATTTAACCATTTATCTATGACGTCTGCATATATCTAACCCTCAAATATGGGAATGTCAAAGTTAACTTGTACCTTAAAGGCTGTGGCACTTCTAGATTAGCTATTGGAAGTAGATGTGTTGCCCTTGGGTAGCTGCTAAAGGATATGGGCAAAGTTTTCCATCAACGCATTCCTTTGTCGCTTGAGGGATTATTCGAGAAAGATTTTGAAAGGATATCTTACTCCCTCGTATTTCTTTTCTTCCCCCATGGGAGGCCATCAGGATTTGCGAGGCTAGTCTTGCAAAGGTTCAACCAGTTCAAGCACTAACTCCTTATATCACGATCTTGTTGGGGACATGCAAAGAAAAACAGAGAAAGAGTAGACCGCTTTGATACCACTAATCTGAATTTAAGAAAGAACGCAAAAAATTATAGATATAACCATAAATACAAAGATGCAACAGAAATAACATTTCATTTCATTAATATCAAATACTGAAATATGCTTACAAACAAAATTGTAATAACACTAGCTCGGGCGATGGTAGCTTATATCTGAAAATAGATGTGGCGGCTACATGCCTTTGAACTATGTTACAATGAGGCTCCAAGGCCTATTTATTATTGAGAAATAATGGAAAACCCTAAACATATAGAAACCTAACGCTAGGAGATGAAGTGCCAACACTGTGGGCCCTACTTGTGTAAATTGGTATATCAATTTCCTGGGGTTGTAACTTTGGATTACAATCTCCATCTTGGCCATCATAATACCGTGTTTTTAAAATATCAAAGAGTAGCCTGGAAACAACCAAGAAAGCTTAATTGGGACTTTTCAAGTGTCTCTGATTTCCCTAAAAACATCGTTTAGGACCTCAAAACGACTTCAAAAGTTCAGGACCCAAAAAAGCTGCCAAAAATAGTAAATTATGCTACAATTAAAGAAACTAAAAAATTGAAAGAGACAGTGTTAGGGTCCAAGTGGAATAGGAGGGTGGCCACCAATATCCACCTGGATAAAGTATTGAGAAAAGTGGAGGATTTAGAGAAGATGTTGATTCTGCAGTAAACGAGTTTGGTAATTTACTATGTTTGTATGTGCCTCTATTTTGAGTTTGAAAATTGTATGAAAAGTAGAATAGCGGAAAGAATAGGTGGTGGCCTCCATTCGGAAGAGTTTGGTGCCTCTTAGTAAGTAGGTGATTTCTATTCTAAGGGGGTCAGTGTCTCCTGTGAGTTGGTTCTCACAAGGAAACTAATGTAATTAAGTAGGTGCTTAATTTACATCATAACAACAAATAGATTGGTGGTTTTTTCCCTTTGGGTTTCCACGTCAAGATACCGGTGTCAATGTATGTATGTTTTTGATGTGATGGATTGTATGTACATATGAATGTTTCATCTTGCTTCTCATTTGCCTTATTTATGAATGCTCTCATAAGTATCAAACAATAGAGGAAAGAACTAGAAACATATTCAAAAAAAGATTTAAGAACCTCACTATTATCGCTTCACCCCACCGCCCCCTGGCCCCCCCATGTAATTCCTTATTCCAAAAACAGTTTAACAAAACAAAAAATTATGGACCTCTTCTCTTCATTAAAATTTGAGCAGAAAAGGTGGCCGACAATACATAATAATTGTTCACTTTCTTTGACACCGTAGATGATTGACACTTGGTGTTTTTAAGGCACGGGGAGTACAAGAATATTATTCATTGGAAATTGGTTGTTTTCATGGATTTTATCCCACATGAAGCAAATAATTGTGTATGAACCATCGCATATTGTTGACTGCTCACTGGGTGTTTTAACATGTAGTACATATACGATGTCCCTCGGTCCTATGGCTTGGCACTTATTGTGTTGGATTAACTTGCATGAATTTCTAGACTGTTTGGTTGACACAATCAGTGGATGACTTAGAGACTAGGCTCTCAACCCACATTTTTTATTTGACATTAGTGGGAATTATCCCACATTGAGTGGGTATAATGACATGGTGGTGTTTATATATGCTAATGAACACAAATCCTTTGATGCATAGAGCACCATTTTGGTTTGTACCTTGGTTTGACATGTTTTCATCACTTGTGTATTGAGCACTGACTTGTGACCTTAGACGTGGCATGTTGTAGCATTGGATACAATATTTTATAAGAATATAAAATTATATCTTTATAAATTAAATTTATTTAAAAATTTAGAAAAGATAACCAAGTCATTTTATAAGACACATTATACCACAACAAATATGTAAATGTCTGAGTATTTTCAAGAAGAGGAGTTGGAAAAATTTGAAAAAAATTGTAGGATTTCTTGGACAATAAAATGTTACAACATAGGATCTAACTGGGGACTACTTCCCCTTGTGGGATGAAGAGAACTAGTAGAGTCGTGCCTTGAATATGATGGGTTAATGTAGTCATACCATGAAAACATCTAATATTAAACCATAAGTTGTACCTAAGACCTTCTTTGCTCAAAGTAAAATCATCCATGCTGCAAATGCAAACTCAGACTACTAAAAACCAATATTTGCTACTTGATTGAATTTTACTTTCACCTTCTTTAAGTAGAAAGAGTATTCAAGAATATGAAAAATTACCCCTCCCTTCATTAACAAAAGGAAAGGGCAATCTTCATGTTTCAAAGGAATCAATATCACAAATTCCTTTTTATTGTTTTCCCTCAAACTCTAGAGTGTAATTGTCATAAATTGAATCATTGATTTATCGAGAATCATAATGAAAATTTTCTTTCAAAGAATAAATGATTTGGATATCTTGTAACCTATCATGATTCTTGTCATTCTCGTTCTTTGACTTTATTAGATTGACTTTATACTTCGTCGAAAATCTATATGATATTTTGGTTGGATCGCTTCAAAAATATGATTTTGAAAAAACTCTTTTTGAAATAAATATCCAAGAAATGAATAAACTAAGGAAACATTTGATTGATTATATATATATATATATATATATATATATATATATATATATATATATATATATATATATATATATAGATATATATATATATCCTTTCCATTCATACAAGTACAATCCTTGATTTCAAAGTTTCCATTATAAACCTGTTGAAAAAGGCATCCGACTAAGTAAATTAGCCTATAATGAGCCTGAAAAAATGTATCAAAATTTTTCGATGAGCAAATAATGGAAGGAGGAAGACTTCTAAACCATTCATGTGCATTTATCTCTAGTTTCAACCTAAACAACTTCATCCTAACATTTTTATCTAAATTGTTTTGTTGATTTATACATATGTGTAAATCTTTGAAACATTGAAGAGAGCTATCCTCATAAATATTCAGTGAACTTATGAAGATGGTGCTTTGATTCCTTTGGATATCTAGATATATTTGAAAAATTGGATGATGCAAAATTTGTAGTGATTAGATCAACAAATCAAAGTGAAATTCTAAAATCAATATATATATATATATATTTTTTTTTTTTTCTTATCATGGAGTCGCCAGAGAAAAAAATAAATTGTTCAAATATGAAACATTCCTACTTTAACGAATCACACATTGTAAAAATGCATATCCTAAAGCAAAAGAAATTGATACCTACTACACTCAAATCTGAAAATAAAATTATTCAATCCCACACACCACTACCTAACTGAGCTGAAATAATGTAGTCTTCGGTGTAGTCATACTTCCAGTGCAACCAGGTGAGAATTGGATTCACTGACACACCACTTTGCATGGATTTGAAGATTTGAAAAAAATTACAATATGAAATTCAAATTCCATAATATTATTATACTTACAACTAAACTTTGAAGACTACGTCCTTTGTTGATGTGTGAGACTTTTGATCACTACCAAGAGGAACAAACATATATTGTTGAAGTAAATCATTATAAGAGCTTGAGTGAACACATCAGTGAATGTAATTGACATCTCGAACAACTGGACACTGTAACCTAGTGGAACTACCACATAGGCAAAGTGGAGCCGTCAGGTGAATGAAATAAAAAAATATCAAATGCCTACTCTCTTTTCATGAACAAGAAATATATCTACTCAATTATAGTTCTCCAGGGAAAAATATATTTGCTACTTTGTTCCCCAACAATAACACCAAATGTTGTATATATTTCTCCAAGGCAATCCTTGGCTACAAAACTACGCCAAGAAACCAACTCAACTAACTTTAAGTTAAAGCTGGCCCTAAAGCCAGAGGGGCTTGCCTCAAGTGTTACGAGGATTTTTAATGTTTTTCACTTTCACTAAAAATAACCTATGAAACACAATGACGAGGTATAGGGTTTGTGGTATAGGTGGTTGTTGATGAGTCACAAATCCTTTCTTATGAATATGGCCTTCTCTTGCAGAAGCCTGGTAAAAGTGGTAACATTCAACTATGACATAAAATCATAGCTTGGAAGGTTATGATGGAAGAATGGAGGAGAGATTAGAGAATTAGATATCCTCCCTGAATATCTCATTATATAATCAAGAACTGAAGCATGTGTAATGATATCGATAGAAAAAACAATACACTTTAGAATTTCTATAGAAGCAAGAATTTATTGATTTAGAGGGATCAACTGTGACAACCTGTCACCATGATCTACTCAATAAACAAAATAACTCTATGGTAGGTTGTCATGCTGGTTGATACTCAATCTAGCCTTGCCTAGTGTCCTATATAAACTCAAACATATTTAGAAAGAGATATGTGATCACATGGAAACACTCACGAATACAAAAGATTTGTCATAAACTAGAGCCATAAAACTTTGATTAAAAACTCTATAATAGGAAACTTTACAAAAATTTGAGAGTCTTTGTGGGCTCAAAATCCAACCCTTTCACATTCTAAATGGAACAATATATATAATATTTGCAATCCTAAAGTGTTGCAATATTCTTGGAATAAAAATCTAAAAATGCACCAAAAATAAAAATAATCTCTAAATAGTTGCAAGAAATTTGGAGCTAATTGAAAAATTCCCTTCCTTGAATACTATAAATTGGTTTACTAATGTTGATTTTTCTCAAAATACAGATATAATTTGTGTGTTGATATTCTTCGTGAAGTTCTGAAGTTATTATGTTGACCTACTTCCCTCAAACCTATAAATAACTTGGTTGAATGCCATATGCTTTTGACTACTAAAAATATGTTGGATCGTTTCCTAGTGATCTTTGAGTGTTTATTTTCTTCCTTGAAAAATAAAACTCAACCATTATTGAGTTTTCAATGCCTAAAGATTACGAAATTGATTTCTTCATTGTTGTTTGAGAAACAAATTTGACACCTATTAATTCACGGCCTGGAGATGCTCATTTCTTACTTTGAATGTTTCAATGTTGCATACAATCATTGATTAAATCCATGAAAAATTGTGTTTTCTTGTTGATTTCTAGATGGGAAAAATAAACTCAATACATGATATTATTATTTCTCATTTGTTTTGTCACTTAATATTGAATGCTCAAAAAATACCCAAAGAAAATGATTAAATCCCTGGAATTAATCTTTGACCTACTAGGTCTGAAAAAAATTTATGATTGAAAATACCTTCAAGTTGTCATGTATTTTTGTCTTCCCAACTAATATATTTATCTATGTGCAATCATTCATCATTTAGTAGCCATAATAGGTATGTTTCCTACACTATCATGTACCATATTCCTAAATAAATATCCAATTGGAGTATGGAATCCAAACCATGATAAGCAACAACTAGCTCTGCTTCAGCTACAATTTAAAGATGTTGGCATTGTAGCCCTTTGTGTGTGGGGATAAGAAATCCAAACTATATGGTAATTGCTTCATAGAAAATTAGACATTTTAATTTAAACACATCTATAGTTCCTCCCATATTTCCCTCCTCTGTAGAAATCATTTTCAATACTTCCCCTCAAAGATAAGCATCAATGCAACTACATATAAAATCCTAGCGACAATAGAACTTTCTTCCTTTGTGTCCTCTTTCATGCATAGTTGCAATACTTTTTGTTGTGATACAAAATCTTAATCTTGGATAAGATATCTACAAAAAATTCTCTTTTATGTCTGTAATTCCCTCAGATAATCTATCTATTCTATTCCCCATTGAAGGATGACTTATTTCCTCATGACAATGTCAAATTAATACACCAGTTCCTTTAGGGATAACATTTCGAACTGCCAAGTGAGTCCATCCTCATGGGATATGCCAATAGATTAAGAAGATATTAATGATATATCTAGGAGCTAATCTTGAGAGTAAATATATGGACTATGAAGAGGATTATAAGAGATTAAGTCGGCCATAATCTAAATAATTTAGTAATATATTAATAAATCAGAAATTTAAAACATTAGGGATTTAATTAAATAATTCACTATAATCTTTTTTTTTTTTAATACAAATTTCAGTGTTAATCAGTTATGATTTATTTTCCTTATTTGAATTATGAAAGCTTTATTACACTATTTATATTTAAATTCATAAATTACTTATAAGGTTATGATTAATAAAATATAATTAGAATGTGAATTTTTCATTAAGGATATTTATATTAGATTAATACAAAAATAACATCTATGAATAGTTATAAGAGATTAATTAAAACTGAGAATTGCGTTATTATAAGAAGTATTCTCATTAGATTAAATATGATGATTTCCATATCAAATTGAGGTTCATTAGTTACTAGGGTTTTTTATGCTTATTATTCCAATTGTTTAAAATGAGGATCTATTACAATCAAAGGATTTTTTAGCTTAGATGTATAGAGAAGTTAATTTAGAAGTATTCTAATGGAATTATATGTTTAATAGGATGAGCATTCTTTAGAAGAGGATGTTAGATTAATTTAAGAAATTAATTTTTATCTTATATGAAATAGGATTGAAAGAAATAATGAAAATTATTCATAGGAATTAGAAAAGATGAGGGATTAGATTATTACAAGGGATAAGATTTAATCATTGGTTTTTTAGGATTTCAAATAAAGTTTTCTAGGTGTTTCTTAGTTTTAATCCATTGTAATGATTCAAGTTTCTCTTTCGCTTTTCTATTTCAATTGCTTCTTTGATTTTCCTTTTAAGATAATTGTCCTCTTTTTTAATTGTTTTGGCTTCTTCCATGTAGATATAATGTGAGGAAGAGTGAACATGTTTTGCTAAGGAAGATTTTGAGGTCCTTTCTCTTCTTAAGTCTATTGTGTTCTCTTTGATTCTGATGTTGAAAGACCTTCCTGTTTCACCTATATATTCTTTACCGCATGAACAAGGAATAATATAAACACCTTTTTGAAGGTTAGGGTTTATGGGTCTTTAACCGAGCTACATAATTGTCTAATGGTGTTAGGAGGGGTGAAGGCTCCATTAATATTGTGTTTCTTAAGAATTTTAGTAATTTTTGCAGTGGTGCCTTTTATGTACGAAAGGGAGACTTTAGGAGTGATTAACAAATTTTTTTCTTTATTATTATTGTTATTCTTACTTAGGGATTGGTGCATGGATTTATTAATGGTGTTCTTATTATAACCATTTAGTTCAAATACTTTGTGAAGATGGTCAAGTTCATATTTTAGATGGTCTAGGTCAGATATTCTGCCAGCCCTAGTGGTTAAGGTCCTTATGATGCCAATTTTTTGTTTAGGATGGTGATGAGAATTTGCATGCCGATATCTCTTGGTATGAGTTTTCTTTCTAAAGACTTGGAAGCCAAGCATTCCATATTTTTTAGTGAGAAGGATATCCAGAAAGGGAAGTTGATTGTTAGTTTCTATTTCGATAGTGAATTTTATATGGTTAGAGAGGTTATTTAAGTGATTGAGGAATATGTTTAGTTTTTCTTTCGCATGACTCCACTTGGGAAATATGTTGTCAACAAGCCTTTTCCATTCTTCAGGGGTATAGGGAAATGAATTAATGGATTTCTGTTCAAAGTGCTCCATATAGATGTTGGCAATCATGGGGGATAGAGGAGAGCCCATAGCCACTCCATGGGTTTGTTCGTTTATTTTACCTTTGAAACTGAGGTAGGAGGATTTTAAGCAAAGATTTAGAAGGTCCACAATTTCTTTATCAGTGATGTCCCTCATGATACTAATAGCTTCATCAATAGGATTCATAGTATAGAGTGATACTCTATCAAAACTAATGATGAGGTTATCATCCTTCATTTTTGTGTTTGTAATCCATTGAACAAAAGAAGAGGAGTCTTTAATATAAGATGGGGTCTTTCTAGACAGGGGTTTGAGTTTTTTAGCAAGGTATTTCACAAAAAGGTAAGTACGGGAAACTATGGTGTTTACTATAGGTTTGAGAGTTATGTTGGGCTTATAAACCTTAGGAGCGCCATAGATTCTAGGAATAATAGAGCTATTAGGGGTGATTTTCTATTTAGTGATGTCATCAAGAGATGATTCTTTGATTTCTTAGTTACTTCGCGAAGAATTTTATCATCCCTCGTATTGACAATAATGCAGCTCCTGTCTTGTCAATCTCTCATAATTCAGAAACGTGACCCATAAATCCCAATCATCATCAAATTTTGAAATCAAAAACTTCCCAAGTCATTAACTTAGCTGACATCCATTTGGACCATGGAACCAGATCCATTCTGAAGAAAGGTCTAAATTTCGTCATAACTCCTAATAAAATACTCGTGGATGAGGTCATTAGCAATATTGAAGTAGCAATTAAGGACCTATATATAGCGAAAAGTGAATAAATTAAACAAGATATTGCCAAAATTCTTAGAACTTATAAACTTCCTTCCTCCAACATATCCTTAGAAGAAGAAAGAGCTTTAAACAACCTCAAGAAAAACAAAAACATAGTCATCCTAAAGGAGGATAAGAGCAATGTGACTGTAATCATGAATATAATCGATTATGACAATAAAATGGAAGAACACCTAAATAATAGTGGTTGTTATAAAATCATTAATAAAGACCCTAGTGATAAAATTCTTAGTAGAGTAACGAAGAAAATCAAAGAATCACCTCTTGATGACATCACTAGAAAGAAATCCCCCCCTAATAATTCTATTATTCCTAGAATATATGGCAGTCCTAAGGCTCATAAGCCCAACATACCTCTCAGATCTATAGTAAACAACTTAGGTTCCCCTACTTACCTTCTTGCGAAATACCTTGCTTAAAAGCTTAGACCCCTGTCTGAAAAGACCCCATCTTATATTAAAGATTCCTCTTCTTTTGTTAAATGGATTAAAAACATAGAAATGAAGGATGATAACTGCATGGTTAGTTTTGATATTGTATCACTCTATACTATGATTCCTATTGATGAATCTATTAATATCATGAGGGACATCAATAATAAAGAAACTGTGGAGCTTGTAGAGCTTTGCTCAAAATCTTCCTACTTCAGTTTCAAAGGTAAAATATACAAAAAAAACCCATGGAGTGGCTATGGGCTCTCCTCTATCCCCCATAATTTCCAACATCTATATGGAGCACTTTGAACAGAAAGCCCTTAATTCATTTCCCTATACCCCTGAAGAATGGAAAAGGTTTGTTGACGACATATTCGCCAAGTTGAGTCAGGGGAAAGAAAAACTAAACCTATTCCTCAATCACTTAAATAACCTCTCTGACCATATAAAATTCACTATCGAAATTGAAACTAACAATCAACTTCCCTTTCTGGATATCTTGCTAACTAAAAAAGAAGGAATTCCTGGTAGTAACAGCGACGCATCTCATGTCTTGTCAATCTCTCTTCCAGTATCCCTCGTAGTGACAACAATGAAACTCATGTCTTGCCAATCTCTCATAATTCAAAAACTTGACCCATAAATCTCAATCATCATCAAAATTTGAAATCAGCTCCTGTCTTGTCAATCTCTCTTCCAGCATCTCTCTTATTTCACGAAGAATTTTATCATCCCTCGTAGTGATAGTAATGCAGCTCTTGTCTTGTCAATCTCTCTTCTAGCATCCCTCTTAGTGACAGAAATGCAGCTCCTGTCTTGTGAATCTCTCATAATTCAGAAACTCGCCCCATAAATCCCAATCATCATCAAATTTTAAAATCAGAGATTTTCGAAGTCATTAACTTATCTGACATCCATTTGGACCATGCAACCGAATCCATTTTGAAAAAGGTCTAAAGTTCACCATAAATCCTAATAAAATACCTGTGGATGAGGTCATTAGAAATATTGAAGTAGAAATTAAGGGCCTAGATATAGCTAAAAGTCATGAAATTAGAGAAGATATTACCAAAATTCTTAGAACTTCTAAACCCCCTTCCTCCAACATATCCTTAGAAGAAAAAAGAGCTTTAAACAACCTCAGGAAAAATAAAAACATAGTCATCCTAAAGGTGGATAAGGGTAATGCAACCGTAATCATGAATATAATCAATTATGACAATAAAATGGAAGAACACCTAAATAATAGTGGTTTTTATAAAATCATTAATAAAGACCATAATGATAAGATTCTTTGTGAAGCAACCAAGAAAATCAAAGAATCATCTCTTGATGACATCACTAAAAAGAAAATCACCCCTAATAGTTCTATTATTCCTAGAATCTATGGCACTCCTAAGGTTCATAAGCCCAACATACCTCTCAGACCTATAGTTAACACCATAGGTTCCCCTACTTACCTTCTTGTGAAATACCTTGCTAAAAAACTCAGACCCTTGTCTGGAAAGACCCCATCTTATATTAAAGACTCCTCTTCTTTTGTTCAATGGATTAAAAACATAGAAATTAAGGATGATGACCTCATGGTTAGTTTTGATATTGTATCACTCTATACTATGATTCCTATTGATTAAGATATTAGTATCACGAGGGAAATCACTGATAAAGAAACTGTGTACCTTTTGTAGTTTTTCTTAAAATCCTACTACTTCAGTTTCAAAGGTAAAATATATGAGCAAACCCATGGAGTGGCTATGGGCTCTCCTCTATCCCCCATAATTTCCAACATTTATATGGAGCACTTTGAATACAAAGCCCTTAATTCATTTCCCTATACCCGTGAAGAATGGAAAATGATTGTTGATGACATATTTTCCAAGTGGAGTCATGGGAAAGAAAAAATAAACCTATTCCTCAATCAATTAAATAGCATCTCTGACCATATAAAATTCACTATCAAAATTAAAACTAACAATCAAATTCCCTTTCTGGACATCCTTCTAACTAAAAAAGAAGGAATTCTTGGTTTCCAAGTCTTTAGAAAGAAAATTCATATCGAGATATATCTGCATGCAAATTCTCATCACCACCCTAAATAAAAAATTGGCATCATAAGGACCTTAACCACTGGGGCTGCCAGAATATCTAACCCAAACCATCTAAAATATGAACTGTACCATATTCACAAAGTATTTGAACTAAATGGTTATAATAATAACACCATTAAGAAAGCCATGCACCAATCCCTAAGCAAGAACAACCATAATAACAAAGAACAAAATTTATCATTTACTCCTAAAGTCTCCCTTCTATACATAAAAGGAACCACCGACAAAATTACTAAAATTCTTAAGAAACGCAATATTAATGTACCCTTCACCCCTCCTAACACCATTAGACAATTATTTAACTCGGTTAAAGATCCCATTAACCCTAGCCTTCAAAAGGGTGTTTATATTATTCCTTGTTCATGTGGTAAAGAATATATAGGAGAAATAGGAAGGGCTTTCAAAATCTAAGTCAAAGAGCACACAACAGACTTAAGAATAGAAAGGACCTCAAAATCTACCTTAGTGAAACATGTTCACTCTTCCTCACATTATATCGGCATGGAAGAAGCCAAACTAATTAAAAAAGAGGACCATTATCTTAAAAGGAAAATCAAAGAAGTCATCAAAAGAACAACTTGAATCATGACAATAGATTAAAACTAAGCAACACCTCGAAACCTTTATTTGAAATCCTAGAAAACCAATGGTTAAATCGTATCCCTTGTAATAATTTAATCCCTCATCTTTTCTAGTTCCTATCAATTATTTTCGTTATTTCTTTCAATCCTCTTTCATATAAGATAAAAATTAATTTATGAAATTAATCTAGCATCCTCTTCTAAAAAATGCTCATCCTATTAAACATATAATTCCATCATAATACTTCTAAATTAACTTCTCTATGCATCTAAGCTAAAAAATCCTTTGATTGTAATAGATCCTCAATTTAAAAAATTGGAAAAATAAGCATAAAAAACCCTAATAACTAATTAACCTTAATTTGATATGGAAATCATCACATTAAATCTAATCAAAATATTTCTTATAATAAAACAATTCTCAGTTTTAATTAATCTCTTATAACTATTCATAGATGCTATTTTTGTATTAATCTAATATAAAGATACTTAAGGAAAATTTTACATTCTAATTATATCTTATTAATCTTAATCTTATAAGTAATGTATGAATTTAAATCTAAATAGTGTAATAAAGATTTCATAATTCAAGTAAAGCATAACTAATTAACACTAAAATTTATATTAATTTTTTTTATTATTGGAAATTATTTAATTAAATCCCTAATGTTTTAAATTTCCAATTTATTAAAATATTACCGAACTATTTAGATTATGGCTGACTTAATCTATTATATTAATCCTCTTCATAGTCCATATATATACTCTCAAGATTAGCTCTTGGATATATCATTAATATCTTCTTAATCTATTGGTGTATCCCCTAAGCATGGACTCACTTGGTGGTCTACAACGTTGGGTTAATAAAACTCTATAACATGTTATTCCTCCACCATCTAGAATTATGTTTTCCGGGTAGATGCTGGAAAACATAAAGAGAAATTCTTTTGCATCAATTCCAATCTAGTTGCAAACAATAGAGCCATTCTACCATTTCTAACGAGCTCTTGGAAAAGTTTTCTCCTTTTATTTTAGTATAATGGAAAAGATATTGTATTGAAGATATTTTTTATCAATGTAGAAATTCTTGCTCAATTTGGCCTCCTCGAACAACCTGAATCCTAGCCATAAGATCTGTTAAGGACGCAGTTGAGATTGGCAATAAATGCATCTTAATGGCTATAAATATTGTTTCAAATTGATTCTTCACAAATTTTGATAGAAAAACATTACGTCCTCCTTGGAATCTTATGGAGATTTGTATTTTTTTGGCTTTCTTGATCTAATTTTTTGAAGAAGTAAGGAGAACCAAGTATGACTCATTCTTTCCTTTTATCATTGTTGTCCTCATTTACTTCATTTCAAATGTTGAGAATGTATTTTTTGTAAGATAAGATAACTATTCTTTGAAACAAATCTTAATAATCATTGAAGCAAACTTTAAAAATGAATTAATATCTATCTATGATTTTCCTTTCTTCTAAACAACAATCATTGGAAAATATTACTTCCATTATTATAGGATCTAGACCCTTAAGATCCCAGTGTGGAGATTGAGAAAGCTTTCTCAGCATTTGAGCTTAGCCAACGTGTGTGGTGCGAGGCAATCTTCCCATTGCTTCCAACATGCAGTTACTCTTTCTAGAACAGTTAATTCAAAGAATCCTCTCAGGAGCACCACAAGACAGAGAATTATTTCCATCAAATCAAAATTTCGTCCCTTCCGTTGGGTGAAATCGATCCCTTGTTAGTACAAAACATTGAAGACGAATGATTTGGAATACCTTTACTCCAAATCGTTCCATTTTTAGTACCAAAGATTCAAGACGAATGTTTTGGCATAACTTTACTTCTTTTATATGTGGTATGGGAAAAATCTCGACTCCACCAACATTATTCAATCTAGAAATTCTTACCACCACTGATCACTATGCACTCTCTCTTTTTGAGATTGGCCTCAAGCTTGTGATCAACAATTAAAAGAGAAATCAACCCTCTGGATGATTCAAGAATGCAGTGTGAATTACCTACAGATGCCACCATGACTTGCATGCGTCTAATCCCATAAGTGGATTGCAAGGGGTTAGTTGTAAGCAATTTTTTATGACGAGGGTGCCCAATTCATCTATGGATGCCACATTAACAAGGTAGTTTCATAAAACCATAAATTGTGAACCACTTCTCTTCGTTAAAGTTCGAGTAGCCAAGGGGTTTGCAATACATAATAATCATTAACTTTCATTGACACCCTTGGATGATTGACAATTGACGTTTTAAAGTCATGTCAATTACTAAGAAATTATTCATTGGCAATTGGTTGTTTGCATGTATTTTATCTCACATGCCATAAGGAATTTTGCATAAACCACGTTATACTGTCGACCACTCACTAAATTGACAAATTTATTCAATCTAGAAATTCTTACCATGAGTGGTCACTATGCACCCTCCCTTTTTGAGATTAGCCTCAAGCTTGTGATGATCAACATTGAAAAAAGAAATCAACCCTCCGGACGATTCAAGAATGTAGTGTGAATTACCTATAGATGCAACCGTGACTTGGAGTGCCCAATTCATCTATGCATTTTGATATTGGCCTCAAGCTTGTGATGATGAACACTTAAAAAAGAAACCAACCCTCCAGGCGATTCAATAATGTAGTGTGAATTACCTATAGATGCAACTGTAACTTGGAGCACCCAATTCATCTACGCATGGCACGCTAACAAGGCGGTTTCACAAAACCATAAATTGCAAACCCCTTCTCAATTCAAGCAGGAAAAGGGATCTATAATGTTGGAGGAACTACACACCTACATGCAGACACTTAACTAGAGCATGGGACTACATGCAAGATTCCTTCTGCGTGATTTACTCCCTGATTTGCTCCTTCTTTAACTCCACAACTGAATAGTTCTTCTTCATGATTTACTCCCCGATTTGCTCCTTCTTTGACTCTACAACTGGCTGGCTCTTCTGCATGATTTACTCCCTGATTTGCTCCTTCTTTAACTCCGCAACTAGCTAGTTCTTCTGCATGATTTACTCCCTGATTTGCTCCTTCTTTCACTCCGCAACAGGGTATTTTTCTCCGGAACTTGTTGTAGGTGTTGAGTCTTCTCATTGATCACCGCTATAGTGAATTACCTTGGGATCTTCACCTAGTAATTCTATATCATGAGCATTGTAACCTATTTTCTAATGAATCACTATTTTTTTCTTTTGATCTTTTTTTAGTGTTTTTGCTCTGCAAAGTTTTGTGTTCAACCTTTACTAGCTAGATTCATCTGTGCAGGTTTTCTAACACATTTACATGGTATTAGAGCCCACAGGTTGCTAGATAAAAGGCACACTAGTACTTTATTTTGTAGGTATTACAACTCGGAGATCGAAGATCGACAGAAAAATGGAGTTTCCCAAAGCATCGATCATAACACCGTACAACTATGACAAATGGAAGGACCAAATGGCTTGATACCTTCGTCAAAAAGGGTTATATAGGATTACCATGGCCACAGAAGTGGAACCCACTTTAGCCATAGAGAAATCCAAGTACCTCAACCGCATGGATGAGGCCCATGAATCCATATGCATGTGCATCTCCCTAGAATTGCAGTTTCATCTATCTGCCTGCAATACTCCAAATGAGATTTGGAAAAAGGTTGAAGAACTCTACGGGAAACAGGACGAGATGAAAGGACATCTGCTTGAAGTGGAGTTGCTATCATTGGATTCACAGAACTATGAAAAAATTCAAGACTTCTTCACCAAATATAATGATCTATTGCTGCAACTCAAGGGTTGTGGAATTGACAAGGAGGTGAGTTGCCAAGTTCCCTCTATTATGTCAAATCTCGGACTGAAATACTTCGTCTTTTTGTCTACATTTCATTCAGTAAGGCTCAAAACAGGTAAATCCTACACTATGCCTTCTCTCAAAAAGTTCATGGAGTCCCTTACTTTTGAGCAAGATAAACTAATTGGCATGGGGAAAATCAAACCTCCAAAAGCGCATGCACTTGCTATGCATGATGGCAACCACAATAAAAATCATAGATTTGATTCAAATCAGAAAAATCAGCAGCAAAAAGACAAAGTAAAAGCACATTCCCATCGAAAGAAGAAAGGGTACACCAAGCCCTTCAATGACTCCTCCAGCCCGAGAAATGAGAAAGGGAAGAAAGGAAACAAATTCACCTACTGTCAAAGAGGATTCCATCCATAATCCTCTTGCATGAAGAAAAAAATTGACCAAATGGTAGAAATCCTTCAGAAGCACAACCTTGGGGACCACATCCCTCAGGGCACCAAGAAAAAACTGAGGATCCGCCACACGGGAAAGGTAACAATTTTCAGGCTTTAGTTGCAATTAATTCTTCCCTTGATGCATGGATTATAGATTCTGGTGCATCACATCATATGGCTGCTGCAAAGGAACTCTATTCCTCTTTGGATGCATGCAAAGGACCTCCCATCCTCATGGGAGATGAGTCACCTATTGAGGTCACTGGAAAAGGTAGAGTGGAACTTTTACATGGAAGCTTTGAAGATGTGCTTCATGTTCCAAAACTTTCGGTAAAATTGCTTTCAGTTTATTAGATCACTCATTCCAGCACTGGAAAGAGAGTGGAATTCAGTCCATATGTAGTGAACATATATGACCTACATAGCAGCTCCAAAATTGCAACTGGTAAGGTAAACAATGGAGCCAGGCTCTATACATTTTCTGAATTTCTTGAATCTGAATCCTCCTTATTGCTTGCACATGCTGATGATAGTAGTAGGCTTTGGCACGAGAGGTTTGGTCACTTAAATTATAGGTATATGCAGCAGCTAAGCAAGCATGAGATGGTGGAAGGATTGACAAATATCAGTTTCTCCAAAGGAGTTTGTGAAGGGTGTGTCCTTCGTAAACTTCCTAGAGAAAAGTTTGACACCGGCAAGACTCACAGAGCATCCTCTCCTCTAGATCTAATCCATAGTGATCTCATTGGGCCTTTTCCTCATCCTTACATCAATAAAGCAAGGTATGTGATTACATTTATTGATGATTTCTCACGGTATACTTGGGTGTATCTTCTCAGGGACAAATCTGAAGTTTTTGTGCACTTTCTAGATTTCAAAACACTATTTGAGACACAGTTAGAGAGAAAGATCAAAGCCCTCCGCACAGACAATGGGGGGGGAATATTTTAACACAACACTTCAGAACCTTTTCCTTGAGTTTGGCATACAGTTGCAGTACATAGTTCCATACACTCCGCAGTAGAACAGAGTTGCCGAGAGAAAGAATCGATCTCTCAAAGAGATGGCTTCCTGCATGTTGCATGCTAAGTCACTGCCTCATAAGCTATGGGCTAAAGCACTTAATTGTGCTAACTACATCCAGAACAGATCTCCTCATAGGCCTGTCAAGGATTGGACCCCCTTTGAGGCTTGGAGCGGCACTACAGAGGTCACCCACTTCCGTGTTTTCGGCTCCCGAGCATGGGCCAGGATCCCCTCTGAAAAGAGGAAAGCTCTTGATCCACAGAGCATTGAGTGCATCTTTATTGGATACCCTGATGGTGTGAAGGGATACCGACTCTTGATTTCCTCTACGGAAAAGCTCATCATTGAGTGAAGTGTCAAATTTGAGGAAAGTCTCTCGCATGAACCTCAATTTCCACATGCAGACACCTTTTATCTACCTCATGTCTGAGATGATGACTCAGTACACTCAGATGCAAATACAGAGCATGCAGATGCCGCGGTAGATCATGCAGATGCAGAGACAGTGTCTTCAAATACAAATCCAGTGCATGCATATGATGATCCACATCCGAGCCTAGATCGGGCTTCGAGCAGTGAATCAAATTCCCCTATCATAAATAAGAGAATAAGGAGCTTACGTGAGATATATGCACAAGACCACCCAACCACTAGAAATGGTCTTGTGGGGGATAATTTTGATCTGCGGAGGACTAGCTTAGAGTTTATTGAGCCTCCTCTTGCCCTCACTACCATTGAACCAAAGCCATCCTGGCATTGTCATTTGGTTCAGTCTTCTGATCTGCAGTCTTATGCTGAGGCTGCTAGGCATCCATCTTGGGAGTTCACCATGGAGGAAGAGTATAACTCCCTCCTCGAGAACTAGACATGGGATCTGGTCCCCCTTCCTTCAAGTAGGAAACTTGTCCGATGCAAATGGGTCTACAGGACCAAGAGTGCTGCAGATGGGAAATCACCAGACAGGAATCTAGGCTAGTAGCCAAAGGCTTCCAACAAGTGCATGGCATTGATTATGATGAGACCTTTGCTACAGTAGAAAAGATGGATTCCATATGCCCTGCACTTACCATTGCGGCTGCCCAGGGGTGGGAAGTACATCAGATGGACGTGAAGAATGCCTTTCTTCACAGAGACCTATCTGAGGAGATCTACATGGAGCAGCCACATGGTTTCATTCAGGATTCATCTTTAGTCTGTAGACTGAAGAAATCTCTCTATGGCCTTAAGCAGGCCCCGTGAGCTTGGTATGCGAAGATGGATTTTTTTTCTCTTATCACAAAAATTTGAAAGATGTAAGTCTGATCCGAATGTTTACATGCTCAGGACACATGATTATCTTCTTATCTTAGTTTTGTATGTGGATGATCTCCTGATCACCGGCAGCTCGGCTTCAGCCATTGCTATAGTCAAGAGGGCCTTGCATGATAGGTTCTTGATGACGGACATGGGTCCATTACACTTCTTTCTTGGTTTTGAGATCAGCCAGGATGACACAGGCATCAAACCCTCTTAGGCTAAGTATACACGAGATCTCCTCGAGAGATTTCACATGACTAATTGCAAGCCAGCATCGACTCCTCTTCTGTCTGGGGTCCACCTTGAGGATGGAGGTGACACTCCATTAGTTGATAGTAATCTCTACCAACAACTAGTGGGGAGCTTATTGTACCTCACCCACTCCAGACCAGATCTCTCATATGCAGTAGGGGCAGTTTCTAGAAACATGCAGAAGCTGCATGAGCTACACTGGAATGCTGCCACACGCATCCTCCGACATATGCAGGACACCATCACCTTCAGGATTCACTATGCAGCAGGCACTGCCTTGAACCTCCTTGGCTTCACTGATTCTGATTAGGCGGGCGACAACATTGATCGCAAGTCCACCTCCGGATATTCACTCAGTCTAGGGTCTAGCCCTATCTATTGGTCGAGCAAGAAGCAGGCTGCTACTGCTCTCTCTTTAGCCGAGGCCGAGTACAAAGGAGTAGTCAACATCACCATTCAGGCTCTGTGGCTATAGCACTTCCTCACTGAGTTGGGCGTCCAGTTCCACCAGCCCATTGTCATCTGGTGTGACAACCAGAGCACTCTCAAAATTTGCAGGGATCTAGTACAGCAGCAGCGAACGAAGCACATCGAGATCCATATGCACTACATCAGAGACTTAGTACATGATCGGGTCATTGATTTGCAGTTCTGTATTTCAGTAGAACAGACTACGGACATCTTCTCTAAGACATTCACTGAGCAGAAGTTTCGCTCTCTACGCGATCATCTTGGCGTGAAGGACAGAGTTGCTTAGCAACTGTCTTTTCTTCCTCTTTTCTTTTGATTACATTGTATTTTGAGGGGGGTTTTTCCCACGAGGTTTTCCCTCTTTCCTCAATTTTAGTACAAGTTGCACTGTATTTTGGGTGACCTTTGGCCTTAGTTGCCAGGGCCCATTTTCCATTCTTCCCCATAGTGGTGTTCACGGGGGGGGGGGGTGTTGGAGGAACTACACATCTACATGCGGACACTTAGTTAGAGCATGGGACTACATGCAAGATTCCTTCTGCATGATTTACTCCCTGATTTTCTCCTTCTTTAACTCCGCAACTGGCTAGTTCTTTTGCATGATTTACTCCCTGATTTTCTCCTTCTTTAACTCCGCAACTAGCTAGTTCTTCTGCATGATTTATTCCCTGATTTGCTCCTTCTTTCACTCCGCAACTGGCTATTTCTCTCTGGAACTTGTTGTAGGTGTTGAGTCTTCTCATTGATCACTACTATGGTGCATTACCTTGGGATCTTCACCCAGTAATGCTATATCATGAGCATTGTAACCTATTTTCTAATGAATCATTCTTTTGTTCTTTCGATTTTCTTTTAGTGTTTTTGCTCTGCAAAGTTGTGTGTTCAACATTTACTAGCTAGATTCATCTGTGCAAGTTTTCTAACACATTTACATGTAATAGATAACAGTCGTTGACTTTCATTGACACCCTTGGACGGTTTTTGAAAGTCATACCAAGTCCGAGAATGTTATTCATTGGCAACTGGTTGTTTACTGTTGGAGAATCTAATTGCAACCCCCTATTAAAGGTCAAAATTGTCTCTCCAAGTGTCCTAGTTTAGTTTGATTTAGTCGAGTTTAACTCCAATTATTTATTAGTGATATTTTTGACGTAATCTTATTTAAGTGATCTGTAATATTGAAAAGAGCAAGTCTTCTGCTCCACACATTTTCTTCTCTTGAATTTTTGTCATGGTATCAGAGCTCAGCTTGTGTAAGACTCCTTGAGAGCAACCGAGTTTGCACAAGACTCTGTGAGAGAGCAGCTACGTGAGTGAAGAGAAAGTCTTCGAAGAAGCAGCAAAATAACCAAGAAGCCAGCTACAACAAGGCGATGCCGAAACAGATTGAAGAATTTTTTTTTGGGATATTAACACTTTCCATGCGTTAAACCAGTGAGTTAGTAACACCACTCGCACTGAGAAATCAGAGGAGAAAGCGTTAATCCAGTTTTCCTTGCATCAATTTTCAATTAGCGCGGGTTAATTGTGATGGACAGTGCGTTAGAGCACTAAACGCTGCCCTTCACTGTCGACAGAAGAGTTAGCACGTGACCTCTGCTCATCCAACAGAGCGTTAGTGTTACCCGTGATATTTCAAAAGAGGTCCATGAGGCACGAGAGGACAAAGGTGAGGCAAGAAGCCGATTGGGAGTGCGATTCGCTGGAAATGTTAAGGTAATGGCGGCTGTGTCTCATGTTCAAGCTGAAAAGTACGTGAAGCCCACGAAGACAGCAATAGAAAATTACGTGAATTAAAATAATGGTTTGAACGGTTTGAAAGGTTCATGGAATCCGTATAAAATCCACCTGATGCGAAAGCTTAATTTTTTTTAAAAAAGGTGTGCTTTATAATTCTTTTAAAAGGAACGAATAGGAGTATTGAAAAGGGATTTTAAAGAGTACGAAAAGGATTTTAAAAAAAAGGGAGGTGCATGTATTAAGAATTAAAAGCTATGAATAGGAGTATTGAAAAGGGATTTTAAAGAGTACTAAAAGGATTAAAAAAAAAAAAAAAGGGGCGTGCATGTATTTCTTAAAAAGGGGATTGAGCATATGTTTTTCAAAGGGGATTTGTCTAGGGTTAAAAAAAAAAAATATAAATAGACATTCAAATGGGTTGTAAAAGGATTAAAAAAACAAAAAAATTGTGAAAGTTTTTGAGAAAGTATTGCATTTGTAAGCAATTTGTAGATTCATTGTTTTTGAAGTTGTGTATCAGAGAAGTTTGTTGTCATGTTTCAAGTTTGATTTCTTTGTTGAGTTGTATTTCGTCACCGATCAAATGCGAAAAGCCAAGAGGCTAAGAAGGTCAAAGCGACAATGGAATATGTGTGAGATATTTTTAGATCTGGAAGTAAAGAGAAAAAAGGATGCCTTTGCATTGAAATGCATTAAGGAATCTGTCGATGACAACATTCTTCCCCTGATTTCAGAAGCCAAAACAACGAAGAAGGCTTGGGATACCCTTGAGAGACGTTTTGGTGCAAGGGCGAGCACTGAAGTTGAAGATGAAGGTGGATCTACATCAATAGATCTACATCAAGATGAAAGGATTGTTGAATCCCACTGTCTAGCCACAAGTGGATGATGTCTGTGAAGAAGTCGCAAAAGAAAAAGAGAAGGAGCACGTAAATGCTGATGAACCCCACTGTGCATAGCCACAAGTGGATGAAAATTTGGTAGTTCTAGCAACAAAGCTTGTTGATGATGATAATATGATGATTCCAGCAACAGAGCTTGCTGATGAAAGTTTGGTGAATCGAACAACAGAGCTTGCTGATGAAAATTTGGTGAATCCAACAACAGAGCTTGCTGATGAGAGTGAAACTTCCATTAGAGTAGTCAATGATATGGTGAATCCAATAATTAATATTGCTGATGTAAAATTTGATGAAGAATTGTTGGCTAATGATGAATGGTTGCAGGTGATGCAGTAAAAACATCATATTGACATGATGCTATTTGGTGAGATAGTGGAAGACAACCTGTTTGCAGCAGCATAGGTTAGTATAGAAGTCAAAAGGACAGACACAAAGATAGAGGCAAAAGAAAAGAAGGAAGCCGAGGAAGAGAAAACAGAAACAAATGCAGAAGCAACAATTGAGAAAGAAGCGCAACAGGAAAAAGCTCTCATTGCAGAGCAGAAGGAACAGAACCAACGTGGTTCTCCAAATATTTTTAATTCTAATGTTGGTTTCGAGTGTGTAGGTACACAAAATGACTATGAGGAAGAGTTAAATTTACTTGAAGCATGGTTTGCAACACCATGTTTAGATGAGATATGCATAGAATATGTAGAAATGAATGTTCAAGACAACATCAATGACGATAAAATCAATGAATTTTTCAGGTTTTGGACTCCTAATGAAATATTGTTTTATTATAATCTTATGTCGCAGCACATTGGTGGTGAAAAGAACACTACAAAAGATAATATTTGGCAGCGGGCCACATACAAGTTAGTTTTTGAAGAAGTCTAGGGTATGCTTAGAATGCCTAGAAGAATGGAAGACCTACACCAGCAAATCAAGAAACTGACGTTTTAAGGATACGACAAAGATAAAAAGTTGAAACAATTTAGAGGCTATAGGATTTGGAAAAAGAGAAGAAGAAAAGTTGAAGTCAATTTTTAAATTGTAAACCTAGTTGAAACATAGACCAACAGGGATCTTAATTGAATTTTTATGTGGTTGTAATTAAGGGGGAGTGTTGGAGAATTTAATTCCAACCACTTGTTAGGTGTCAAAACCATCCCTCCAAGTGTCCCAGTTCAGTTTGAGTTAGTCGAGTTTAACTCCAATCATTTATTGGTGATGTTTCTAATGTAATATTGTTTAAGTGATTTGTAATAATGAAAAGAGAAAGTCCTCTGCTCCATACATTTTGTTCTCTTCAATTTTTTTCATTTACATGCAGTTTTTCCCACATGAAGAAAGGAATTTTCCTTACACCATGTTATATTGTTGACCACTCACAAGAAGTTTTTATGTGTATTGCATATATGATGTCCCTCTGTCCTTTGGTTTGGTGCTTGTTGTGTTGGCTTAGCTTGCACATCTAATCCTGGATAGGTAGACACGCTCAGTGGACACTGTGCTCTCATTACAAAACTTTTCTTTGGCATTTAATGGGAATTAATGCACATAGACACGCTCAGAGGAGACTGTGCTCTCTTTCCACAGCTTTTATCTGACATTTTGTGGGAATTAGCCCACATTGTGCAGATACTATTTAGTCGGAATTATCCCACATTGATGCGCATAGCACCCTTTTGTTTTGTACCTTGGTTTGACATGTTGGCTTGTGACCTTCGACTAGGCATGCTGTAGCATTGGATTTCTGTTCAGATATTAATCTCACTGTCAGTTAATTGTTGGTTAGGTGTCATCACATTTGATTTACTGTCTGCTAGGTGTCATAAGCAATTTAGTCTTACTTGAGTTCTACTCCATAGGTGTCGATTTTTACTTCAGTTATTTATTATTGATGTTTACAATGTAACCTATTTAGTTATTCAGAATATTAAGAAGAACAATCTCTGCTCCACTTTTTAGTTTCATTCTTTGTCATGGTATCAGGAATGCATAAGACTCTTTGACAGAGCAGAAAAAATCAGAGTTGGATGCATAAGACTCATTGAGAGCAGCATTTCATATGTGTGTGTATGAAGAAGAAAAAAGCAGTAGAGATTCGCTATAGAGATCGTAGATGTGAGATGAAGGTTGCTGCGAAGTTGCATTGAAGAAAATCCTGAATTTGTTTTGCACACTTTCCTAGAGTCAAACCAGTGCATTAGGGACAGTCACTAAGGCGGGAGAGTGAGAGAATCAAGCGCGTTAGTTTCTTTTCCTTGCATTGTTTTACACTTAACGCTGTGTCCTATCAATGAACAGTGCGTTAGTGTTGTAACCTCGCCTTTACTCTCGACAAAGGCTTTAGCACATGGGATAGTGGCATCCGCACCTGCATTATAGCTCACCAAAAATCTTTGTCAAAGTTAAGTCGTTTATTTGTACCACCCTTTTTATTCAATTTGTATAAAATCCATACGCTTGCTGGTATTTACAAGGATCAACTTAAAATTATTTTAAACATTACTTTACCTTGTTATGATTTAAAATGAGCATACGTTTAAAATTATTTTAAAGGTACAAAGGTGTATTATGTTTTTAAAGGGAATATTAAAAAGGGAGGATTAATAGAGGGATTGTTATATTTTTTTAAAAACAAGAAAAAGGAGTGTTGAGTTTGTATTTTTTTTAAGTTGTTTTAATAAAAACTTGGAAAGTAAATGTAAAAGGATTTCTTTTAAAGTTTTTTTTTATAAAAACTTGGAAAGGAAAAGGATTTTTAAAGGGGATTTAAAAGGAAAGGCAAACATTTTGAATTCAATTAAATGGCTTCTTCTAATGCTTTTCCATAGACCTTGACTTTTTTTTATAGAAATTATGAGTTTTGGTTTTTGAGAATGACGACGTTCCTACAAGCCCACAGAGTGTTGGATACACTTCAGACTACATTTGTAGAGATGACTCAAGAAGCATGGGCGGTCATGACTAATAATCAAAGGAATGCAGCGAATGAATTCAAAAAGAAAGAACATGGATCCAAATGTTGGATTCAAAACCTAGTCGATGACTTTATTTTCAAAAATATAACAAGTGCATCCACAACACATGAAGCTTGGGAAGTCTTGAAAGTTGCGTATCAAGGTAATGATATAGTGAAGATAGTGAAATTACAGACATTGAGATCATAGTTCGAAACCCTAAAGATGACTGCCACAGAAAATGTGGATTAGGTCATGACAAGAGTTGTGGGAATAGTAAATCATATCAATCTCATCGATGAAACCATTTCAGATGAGAAAATTGTTAAAAAATTCCTTCCAAGTCTGCTGAAGGAATATGACATGGTTG
Organism: Pinus tabuliformis; assembly: GCA_031772625.1. Taxonomy (NCBI): domain Eukaryota; kingdom Viridiplantae; phylum Streptophyta; class Pinopsida; order Pinales; family Pinaceae; genus Pinus; species Pinus tabuliformis. The sequence goes on along the minus strand of CM062814.1, from coordinate 658,808,047 downwards.
TAACAACTATTCTGGAGTCCAAAGATCTTACAAATTTCTCAGTAGAATAGTTGACTAGATCACTTCTAGCACATGAAACAAGACTCAACTTGACAGAAGATTCCATGGAACAAGATTTCAAAGCACAACTGTCTTTTGGTAGGGGCAGAGGCAGAGGAAATAAAGGCAGAAACGGGCGAGGCAGAGGTTGAAGTAGAGGCAAATAAAAACATCAACATGCAGCAAAGCATTGGGGACCTCCACAAAATCAAACTCAAAGAAGCAGACCTTAGTGAAAATATAATGTTCAGTGTTATTACTACAAGAAATTTGGGCACTATGAAAATGAATGAAGAAGAAATAGTTAGATTAGCACAGAGGCAATGCCCATCTATCCAACAATGAAGGATTCCTCTGAAACAATGTTTCTTTCATGCAATTTTTATGACGACACTCACAATAAGGACCTTTGGTTGCTGGACAGTGGCTGCAACAATCATATGACAGTTAAAAAAAATCTTCTTTCTTATCTTGATGCTTCCATAACATTAGAAATTACTTGGAGATCATTCTCGCATTAAAGCTAAAGGAAAAGGTATTGTTCCTATTCTTACTAAATAGAATCAATAGAAATACATTCCTGATGTTTATTATGTTCCAAATCTGAAGCATAACCTCATTAGTTTAGGACAACTAATGGAACATTTTTATGATGTAATACTTCAAGGGAACACATGTTATAATTATAAAAAACCTCCCAATAGAAGAGTGATAACTAAGGTTGAAAAAACCAAGAACAAAATGTTTCCTTTAACTCTTAGAAGTCAAAATCTTTCACAGACTTTTGTACACAATGTGTCAAGAATAAATGAGTCTCAGCTATGGCATTCTAGATATGGCCACATACCATTCAAAAGTCTAAGTCAGCTTCAAAAACAATCAATAGTCATTGGTCTCCCTACTATGAATGAGAAAGACTGTAATTGTGAAATTTGTGTTCTGTCCAAGCATAAAAGAGACAACTTTCCCACATCTTCCTCTAGAGAAAGTGGGCTTTTAGAGCTTGTCCATACAGATATATGTGGTGCAATGTAGACACAATCTATTGGTGGTAGTTTTTATTATCTGACATTCATTGATGATTATAGTAGTAGGACATGGGTGTATTTCCTAAAAAGTAAATTAGACACATTCTCAAGGTTCAAATAATTCAAAGCAGAAGCAAAAAAGCATAGTGAAAAGCCTTTGAAAGTACTAAGATCCGATAGAGGAGGAGAGTAAAACTCCAATCACTTCAAATCAGTTTGTCAACAACAAGGAATCATAATGCAGAACACAACAAGATATACTCCATAGTAGAATGGAGTAGCAGAAAGGAAAAATCGGTCAATCATGAACATGGCCAGATGTATGCTTCGTGAGAAGAAGTTGTCAAACAATTATTGGGATGAAGCAATTTCGACAATAGTGTATGTTCTCAACAGATCTCCAACAATCACTCTCCAAGATATAGTACCTCAAGAAGCGTGGGATGGTAAAAATGCAAATGTATCTCACTTTAGAATTTTTGGATCATTACCTTTTTCACATGTTCAGGAGAAGCTAATAAATAAGCTTGATGATAGGAGTGAAATATGTATTTTTGTAGGCTATAGTGAGCATTCAAAGGCTTAGAGACTTTATAATCTAGTTACAAAGAAGTTTGTTTTAAGGAGAGATGTAATTTTTTTTGAAAATAAATCTTGGTCTGATCAAGTTGATGAAGTTTCAAGTCAGTCTTTTTATCCACCACAGCCACCAAGATTGCAGGTTAAAGAAGAGCCATACCATTCTGAAAATAGTACATCTTCAAGCAGTGAGTCCACCAGTGATTCAACATCTTCAGAGGAAAATCATAAAACAAGAAGCGTTAGAAATATATGAGTAGGAGCATGAGTCTTACCAGCATAATATGTTTGCATTTCTTTCATCTCAACCAACTCATTTTGAATAAGAAGTTAAAGAAAAGCATTGGGTAGAAGCAATGAACCAAGAAATTGCTGCCAGAGAGAAGAATTAGACTTCGGAATTAGTTGATATCCGAAGAAACAAAACTAGAATTGCTGTAAAATGGGTATATAAGACCAAGCTGAATGAAAAAGGATACATTGAGAAACATAAGGCAAGGATGGTTGCCCAAGCATTCTCACAACAATTTGGTGTCGACTATGGTGAAACCTTTTCTCTAATAGCAACGTTAGACACTGTTAGAACAATTTTGTCCATAGCAGCTCCGTACAAATGGAAATTCTATTAGCTTGATGTAAAACTTGCTTTCCTAACTGGTATATTGCAAGAACAAGTTTATGTAGAGAAGCCTCCTAGTTTTGAAGTTTCGGGACAAGAGCATAAGTTATATAGATTGAAGAAAGTCTTCTATGGTTTGAATCAAGCTCGAAGAGCTTGGTACAGTCGCATTGACACCTAGCTCATCAAAAGTTGTTTTTACATAAGCAATCATGAACCAACTTTTTATACCAAAATGCATGAAGGTAAAATTCTGATAGTATGCCTTTATGTAGATGATCTTATTTATACAAAAAATATGATGTTAGAAGATTTCAAAGTGGAAATGCAAAAAGGGTTTGATATGAAAGATCTAGGAGTCATCAAATACTTCTTAGGCATTGAAATTCACCAATCTGCTAATGGATTTTTTGTCGGTCAGCAAAAATTTTCCAATGATATCATCAAAAAGTTCAAAATGACCAATTGCAAATTTGCAAATACACCAATTGCTAATGGCACAAAATTGAGCAAAGAAGATGCAACACCACCAGTTGATTCCACACTATATAAAAGTCTAGTTGGTAGCTTGTTATATCCCACTTCAACTAGACCTAATATTATGTTTGCAGCAAGTTTTGTCTCTAGGTTTATGCAGTCACCTAATATTTCATTGGAAGGTTGCAAAAAGGATCCTAAGGTATATTTCCGGGAAAATAGATTATGATTTGTTTTATACACATTCTGAAAATTGTTCACTTTCAGGTTTTATAGACCTCAATTATGCAGGGAATTTAGATGATCGCAAAAGCACCTCATGGTATGATTTTCATCTTGGAACCAATCTGATTTCATGGGCATCCAAGAAACAATCAATCGTTTCAATATCTTTTGCAGAGGCATAATATGTAGCAGCAAATTCAGCAGCTTGTCAAGCTGTGTGGTTAAGAAGATTATTGAAATATATTTCAAATATTTAGAAGCAGCCAAAGCCAACTCCAATCTATGATGATAATAGTTCATCTATTTCCTTATCAAAAAATTATGTTTTCCACAAAAAGAGCGAGCACATTGACACTCATTTTCATTTCATCCATGAGCTTGTCAATGTTAGGTCCCTATGTTAGGTTATCACATTTGATTTATTGTCTGTTAGGTGTCATAAGAAATTTAGTCTTACTTGAGTTCTACTCCATAAGTGTCGAGTTTTACTTCAGTTATTTATTATTGATGTTTACAATGTAACCTATTTAGTCATTCAAAATATTGAGAAGATCAATCTCGGCTCAACTTTTCAGGTTCATTCTTTGTCAATTTCTACCTTGCTTTGACATGTTATGTTGACTTGTGTATTGAGCTTTGGCTTGTGGTTTTCGACTAGGCATGTTGTAGCAATGGATTTCTACCTTGGTTTGACATGTTATCCTTCGACTAGGCATGCTATACCATTGGATTGCTACCTTGGTTTGACATGTTATCCTTCGACTAGGCATGTTGTAGCATTGGATTTCTACCTTGGTTTGACATGTTATCTTGACTTGTGTATTGAGCATTGGCTTGTCACCTTCGACTAGGCATGATGTAGCATTGGATTTCTACCTTGGTTTGACATGTTATCTTGACTTGTGTATTGAGCGTTGGCTTCTGACCTTCAACTAGGCATACTGTAGCATTGGATTTCTACCTTGGTTTGACATGTTACCTTGACTTATGTATTGAGCATTGGCTTGTGACCTTCGACTAGGCATGCTGTAGCATTGGATTTCTACCTCGGTTTGACATGTTATCTTCACTTGTGTATTGAGCGTTAGTGTGTGACCTTTGAATAGGCATGTTGTAGCATTCGATACATAGCTTGGTAGGAAAATCATATCATATTAAATTTATTAAAAAAAAAAAAAACTAACCAAGTCATTGTATAAACCTCATTTTACCATGTCAAATGTATAAATGTCTGAATGTGAGCGGGAAAAGGAGTTAGCAATATATATATATATATATATATATATATATATATATTTTAAATTTCCCGAACAAGAAAATATTATAATAATACTATTGATATTGATATTAATATTATTACTATTAATATTCAGTATCATGTACTTGCAATCCTACAATAAGTACTGGTAAGCAAAAGTTAAAAACTAATCTTATTACATATTAATAAGGATTGATAAATAAGAAATAATAGAGGATTCATGAGACATGAAGATATGATGTTGGCATTATGAATTTTCCCACAAAAAAAATGGTATTGTGGATTCTCTAAGAGTAGAGGAAAAAAATCCCGAAATAGATCCATAGACGTACTTACTATAAAGAAACTAAAATTAAAGATACTATAATCTTACACCTTTCAGGAGTAGGAAAATAAAAAATACGATTAACTGACACCATTCATTATTCAAACCATAAATAATACAGACTATTCATTATTTATGACATAAAACAATGAGTGAAAACCGATTGCAACATTTGGATTTTAAGGCATAAAGTAGCATACATGATTACTTATACAAATACATGAAATAATAAAATACCGTTCATTATTTAATACAACTGTAAAGTAGACGAAATCGATTGCAACATTCCAAAGATAGTGAAGTAGACAACATCAAAGGAAACATTTCAAAAGATCACGGATATTAACACGTAAAGTACATATATATCACACGATGTGAACACGGCTACATTCTCTGCACCATTTCATAAGATCATGCATGATATCATGTAAAGTGCAATGATGATAAAAACTACATTGTAAACGATTTTTTTGAAGATAACCATCATACTCATTCATAAGTAAACAGTAAAAGGAAGAAACAGTCGAGCTAAAAACAGAGAATTCATAGGTCTAGTTCGTTCTCAAAACCTGCACTTTGAAAATTGATGGGGCGGTTCATTTAACAATAAACGGAATTAAACAGAATGAAGGCAACCTGGAATCAAACGGAAGTTCATCTTCCTAATTCACATTTTCACAATTAAACGAAACATTAGAGTTTTGTTGCTATCAGCTTTTCTGTAGGGATATTCCGTATTTGTGAGCAGACATGTACACTGTTCTTCGCATATGGAAGAATAACAAACTTTCAGGAGAAGATCATGATTAAGCTACATATGATAAGATTTCCAAACAGAGGGTTAATATGAGATAATTTGTTGAGTTTTTTAGTGAATATATTTTCAGTTAATGATATAAAGATGTCGGTCATTAAATAAATATTACAGACTTGTAAGATCCCATGAAGAAGATTTCCCATCGTATGAGATAGATCTTTGTCGCTTGGTTCTATAACAAGTTATACGATGACAGTTGGTGAATCTCTCTAGTAACTTTTGAGAAAAGCAGCGGATGGCAAACACGGATGATTGGCTGAGATAAATCACGAGATGCATTATGCTACTTTTTCCCATAGGCCATCGCGACTTGAAGAAACAACCCAAGAAGGTGTCCGTCGTATGTTCCGAAGGAAGGTGACAGTTACGTTGAGGGTATGGGATACAACAATCATACATATTTTGTAATTATCAAATCAATTATATAAGAACAATAACAATAGTAATAACGTAAATACAATTACTTACAAATGTGCGTGGATATGAATGAATTCACGAGTGTCGAAATGAATGGATCTACAGAGATCATGTACATAGAAATGTAATAATTTATTTCACAGTTTTCGTACATATCTACCGTTGTGTACAGTGGGTGAGGATAATTGCACAAGTTTTTGTACATCTCTACCGTTGTCTACAGTGGGATGAGCATAATTAGAAAGATTCAACGAGACAAAGAAACGTCAATGGATGAGCCGATGCTTGTCATCCATCAAACACTCTCACATGACCGCACTAACAATATTTTTTTATTACATAAACCTTCAATACCCTAAAAGATAACAATTTTTTTTTAAGTATCATGTGTAACATTAAAATTTATTTTGTTTTTTTTCGTTACTAATTGGAGGAAAGCTTTTATAATAATATAGAAAAAAAAATAACATTAAAAGTGTGAAAATTACTTTTGTAAATTGTTTTTCTTTTATAAATAAAATAAAATTATATATATATATTATAGATAATTAAAAGAAATTATTAATGTCATTAAAAATACATATAATAAAAATACACATTTAATAGGTTAAGGGTAATGCTTACATTAATAGATTTGGTTTGTTGGTTTAGTTTGTGTTTGTTGGAGGTAGTTGAGATATTTTCTTAAAGATTGGTAATAATTAGATCTCACTCTAAGTATATAATTCATGAAAAAAAATTGAGTGCCCCTGCAAGCAAAATTTTAAGTTGGTATCATAGTTGGTAGCTTTTTGTTTATTGCTTATAGGAGGGCCCAAGAAGGTGTAATAAGTGAAAGATTGTGAATTGCTTACAACTCAATAACGTCATAGAGTGTCAAGAAAGGTGTTGAAGTCCATGTGACGGAGATCCACTAGAATTTGATTCGGCATTGGGTGACACTTTAATGTTAAGACTACATCATATCGTGATGCTCCATGACTTGTGCGTATGTAGAAACCAAGTCAATTGTGATGACATCCTGAATGTTACGTTTCTCATTATAGAGAAATAGGAAAAGTAGGTCTTTCCAACATCAACTCTTAAGTCAGAGTGAGTACAACAAGTTGACACCCTACAAAAGATATTATAACCATTGTTTGTTCAAGTAACCTAGATTGCATATTAGTTCTAAATTTCTTATGGTATGCTCAAAATTATGAGCCCCATAGACTTTTTATAGTAGTTTCATATTATCCTTACCATAGCGAAGCCGACATGACAATAATGAATACATGTGCTTACCAAAGACTACAGATTGAGAGATACCTTCTCTGTTCAATGGTGATAATTGTGTAATGATTCCTTTGACGTAAAAGGAGTGGGTATAATGGTTGGAAACTTAGGAGTAGAAAGTTATCAAAATTTGGCTTAGCGCTACCAATGTGTAATGCTTGTACAATTCAAGAATTGTTGGCATTAGTCACTAAGATATTGATTTATATCTTGATCTACCATAATTTTTTTATGGTGATTTTCCCTGATTTTTTTCTAACTGATTTTTAGGAGCTATTTGAATTCTCTAGATTAGTAAATGCGGGCATCCTTTCTCATATGAGCATTTGGAAAAGTGTGCAAATATTTGACCGTGAAGACCACAATTCCTTTTTTTGTTACTGAAAGACATGTGGATCTCAGGAAAATGCTCGAAAATTATGGTTGTTGAATACTTGTAAACAAAGGGAGAGTTGCTTGTGGTGGAGGAAATCATAGACTAATAAGATAGCAAGGGAGAAGTTACCATCAATGTTTCCATTGCACTAGGTAATCATTTTGAATATCAATGTTTCCCTTTTAACAAGGAGTATGAAGGTGTTGAAAAGTTTGATGGCCTTAATTTCAATACAAGGAAGGTAAATATTCAAATGCAATTAATGCATAAAATAATATGGAGTTTAGTAAAGGGAGCATAATGCAACCTACAAATGATCAACTATTAGTTAAATGGGAGAAACTAGAAGAGAATGTGAAGTCTGTTATTGGACTATCTATCTCATATTTTCAACTACATCTTATAGATTTAGAAAATTATTTTGAAGAAAAATGGGAGGAATTGGTTAATATATTTGGAGGAAAATCCATAAATGAAAGTTTACCTTCAAATTACAGTTGTTTAAATTTAAAATGCATGATCAAGCATCCTTGACTAATCACATAAATGACTTAAAGTCACTCATAAGGTAGTTCGAGGAAATTGGCACTAAAATAAAAGATGGAGATGGAAAGCAAATTTTGTTAAACAATTTATGTTTAAATTATGACAATATTATTTTTATCTTAAGTCAATTTTCGTGTAGATCACTAGATGAAATGACAGCATCTCCCTTAACAAAAGAAAACAGGATGAAAGAAGGTGACCCAAAGGACAGTTCATAAGCTAAAATGACACTATTTTCCAAGGGTGAGATGAATACAAATAATACCTCAATTTAATGTTTTCATTGCCAATGACATGGACATACGACATTGAATTGTAAAATTTAGGCCAAGGATCTTTTAAATGGAAAATTCAAGGAATTACCAACATAGTCATTTATGAAGACTTCCCAGATGTCATACTTAAAGACTCATTAAATTGTTACAATGATGATGATATCAATATATACCCTCTCATATGTTTCTATAATGTTATATTTATTTTTGGTATATAAAATGAAATATGAAGAACCAATCATAGAGCACATTAGCATAACATAAATTGGTGGTTCTTGGAGCTTAGAAACTTGAGAAAACATCACTAATTTGATTGTTTCTATAGTCTATTATAGTTTATGGTTCCTAGTGCTTGGAAACGTAAGAACAAAAGCTATTAGTTATAGTTTCTAATCCTTGTGTGTTAATAAGTTTGTTGAAAATAAGTCACTTTGTAATATTTATTTCCGAATACATTTAGTATGATGACTAGTTTCCTCGATAATTGGTGAATGTATCATGTTATCTTCATCAGATGGGATTTTTTCAATAAAATGATTCAATGTCGAGACTGCTTCTCTAGCATAGAGAAACATGAAAGTAATTCAAGAAAGTGTGTAGTCTATATTTCCTCTTTATAATCCATGATATAAATGAATAAAATAATTAAACATTTATTAAGTAAATATAGATTTAGAAAATTTTATGAATTATGAAAACTTATTCATATTTAACCATATCATTAATAAACATGTAATTAGTTATATTATTAAAAGTGTGATATATTATTAGCACAATCACATTAGTAATGTGATCTATATGATGGCCATTGTCATTCTCATACATCGATTCATGTATAAAAGATAGAAAATTTCGCTAACTGGTGTATATCTAAAACATTTATGAACATGGTTTTTCTAATTGATGAGAATTGTGTATGGGCAATATTAATAAAAAACAGTTGAAAAATGTTGAGGAATGTCTATTATTGCCAATATTTAGTTTACTATGGATGAAAATTCTTTTTTGCATCAAGCTATACATTACTATGATAGATTATGGTTCATAATGGTTCGCCATAGATGACCATTATTGTTCATGTTTGATCATTTATGATTGTTGTCAATGGCTGACTATAGTTGGCCATGATGACCATGGTTTGGCCATGATGACCATGGTTTGGCCATGTTGACCATGGGTGACCATAGTTTGATAATTTTTATCATGGTTGAACATTTACTATGATAGATGATGGTTGAGAATGGTTGACCATGGCTAATTATTGTTAGGAATGACGTTTGACCATGTTGACAATAGATAATATTGGGTTGACAAATTTGACCATGGTTGACCATTATTATTTATGAGAGATTATTGTTACCCATGTTGCGAATAGATAGCCGCGGTTGATAATGTTCCACCATAGATACATTGGTTGACCATGTTTAACCATTCTTACAAAGATTAACAATTGCTAACCATGACGAGTGAGTATAGCATCAATTCTTCTAGGTTGAGCATAGTTTCCTAGAGATGATCATGGTTTATCATAGTTGACTAAGACTGACCATGTTTAACTATGGTTGACCTTGACTATTAAGATTGTGTATGGTTGAACATGGATGATAGTGAGTGAAAATGTTTGGCCATGTTTGACCACGGTTGAGATCGCTAAATTGTAATGTACCTAACTCACACACTATTTTTTTTTTCATGCTATATTTATGTAGCTAATAATGTTGCTCATTTGCACTATTCTATTTCAATGTTTTATGTATATTCCACGGTGGAATGTAGTAGTTTGCAACTTTTACCTGCATAATTATATGCTCCCATTTTTAACCTTACCAAATTCACATTTCAAGGTTTCTTGTTTATTTTTTTCTCTTGATGTATTTATCTTGGTATACATATATATATTCTTTATAAATCAAATCACCCTAATGGAACTGCTAAATTCATATTACATAGTGACTAGCATTATATCCAACCCTGCAGGCGAATACTATATAATCTTGATCGTAATTCACATATATCCCTTAAGGTTTATTATAATTAAATTTAAACATGCATTGTCTTAAACACATTTTGGGCGGTGATGACCACTTGGCATGTCTAGCATAGTCCACTAGGCATTACCCATGTGATTATCACATGAAAAATTATACTTAGAAATCCAAAACATAAGACGAATGTTTAATTTTGTGGCTTAACTATGTGATATTTATTTTATATAAATATTCCACCTCCATGGTCACTAGGGTGAAATTCGTAACCCTTTTAATACTTCTAAGCATCTACATCCCACCTAATTCTTACCATATTTCACCTCGGCTTAAATTGAGGATTCAACACCTTTTTCTTTCATTGCATTACTATTGGATACCATTGGCTTGCTATGGCATATTTCCATAGAGTCTCCTTGAACTCCTCATTGGAATAAATGGTTACACTTTCAGTTAATGACTTTCTCTGACAATTCTCCTCCATGCTACAAATTTGCATGTGGGATTAAACGTTTAATGAACCAACAATCTTAGGGTATAGTGATCTAGGTGAATGTTGCTGGCGACTTACCAATTCCACCTAGACTTCTAGTCGGTTTCATCTATTACCTTGATTATAATAAAATTTATTATTTTTAGCAGTTTTTAGGGTCCTGAACTTCCAGAGCTATTTTGACCGCTTGAATGGTGTTTTTTTAAGGTTCGTAGTAGGTCCATAGCCATAAATAAGGGCTCGTGGAAAAAACTTTATTACTCGGAGAGATATTTCTAACAAGGTATCATGCATGCCGCACTGAGATCATATGACCAAGTTACGATCCCAGGAAGTTGACTGCCTAGCTAACCCTAATGGGGTCCGCAAACTCTAAGCGTTTCAGCTCCCACGGTTAGGGTTTTGGTTGTTTATGGTTTTCCCTTGTTGTTCAATAATAAAAAGGACCTTAAGCCTCATTGTAACATAGTTCAAAGGCGTGTAGAAGACACATCTCTTCTCAGAGATAAGCTACTGTCACCCGAGATAGTTTATTTCCATTCTGTATGTAAGCATATTTCAGTTCTTTAATGTTAATGAAATGAATTTGATTTCGGCTACATCCCTTTGTTTATGTTTATATCTATATTATGTTGCATTTCTCCATATGTTTGGATTAGTGGTATTAGAGAAACCTTCTATTTCTCTGTCTTTCTTTGCATGTCCTCAACGAGGTCAAGGTATAAGGAGTTAGGGCTTGAACTGGTCAAACCTTTGCAAGGCCAACCTCACAAACCCCAACGACCTCCAATGGTAGAAGAAAAGAAAGATGAGGGAGTAGGAGATCCTTCCAAAATATTTCTCGAGGAAGCCCTTACATGATATGGGAATGCGATGATGGATAATTTTTTCTCAGATCCTTTGGCAACTACCCATAGGCAACACATCCTCATTCATCGGCCACATTGGAGGCACCACTCCTTTTAAGGTATAATTTAACTCTAACATTCCCATATTTGAAGGCCAGATAGATGTAGATGTCGTAGATAGATGTATAAATCCATTGGAATGATACTTTACGGTTCATGAATTTTCCAACCGGGAAAATATCACTTTTTCACTCCTCACAATTGCCTCCCATGTAAAGGCTTGGTCGGAAACCTACTGTGAACAAAAGGATGTGAGGCAATACTCACTATTTTCAATCTCACCTACTTGGACTTCTTTGCGATATGCCATCAAGGAACAATATTACCATGTCGGGAGCTATGACGATAAATACATAAAGTGGACAATGTTGCTGCAAGGAAGGGAGAAAAATGTTGCAGATTTCATGAATATTTTTCATACCCTTTGTATGAAGTTGGGTATCAAGGATTTTGAGTGGGATTTGGTACTCAAGTACTGGGACTGTCTACACATGTGTATCCAAGAAGAGATGGATTTCCTGGACATCTCCTTGTTTGGTGCCTCCTATCGATATGCTGCCAATATCGAGTAGAAATTTAAAAATAAGAAGTGAGACTTTGGATCTGTGAATTAGAAGCAATGGAAAGACGCTCCCAAACTACAAAACAAAGGAAAAATCCAAGGCGAGGCAACCCAGGATAACCCGCCAAAGCTACAAGTAAATAGTAACACCATGAAGATAAGGAAGGACATAGCAAAATGGTGTGAGTTGCATAAGAGTTCCACTCGCAACACGAGTGAGTGTCAAGCAAAGTAGTCACTCGTGGCCAAGCTGAAGGTTTCCAAATCAGATGCATGTTTCAACTATGAGTCAGAAGTTCACAAGGGTAACGACAAAGGGAAGCATATTATTGATGCGATGCCTAGTGCCACCATTGTGACCACCAAGATCTAGAAGATTGAGCCTGAAGATCTAGAGGAGGGGGAGTGCCTTTTCGATTCATAGATGTGGGTGAAGGGTTCTTCGTTACAGTTCATTATCAATAGTGGAAGCCAAAAGAAACTCATTTAAGCAGAGGTCGTGAAGCGGTTGGGCCTACCAACCACACCACACCTACATCCATACACCATCAAGTGGCTTCACCAAGGGTGAGATCTCCACATTAGCCAAATAGTGCCACCTTCCCTACAACATCAAGCCCTTTACATATTAGGTATTGTGTGACATTGCTCCTCTTTATGTTTGTGATTTACTATTAGGCAAACCATACTTGTGGAAGTGTCATGATTTCTATGAGTCTAGGCCTCGCACTATCATTATTTATTTGGGAACTAAGTTATACAGGATAAAAAAGGTAGCACCGCTTATTGCCATCTCTTTGATCTCTCTGAATAATGTAGTAAGATAATTTACCAGATTGGGAAATTTATCTTCCTTATGATTCACCCTTAGGGAAATTAGAATATTATGGCCACATCCACACCCTGTAGACAGGGGTCCTCCACATGATAACATCAGATGGCCAAGGTCATGGAAGAGTACAAGGACATCTTCACCTCACCCACACGGATACCCCTACACTATCAGGTCAAGCCCTCCATCGATCTGAACTCATGTGTATCACTACCAAACTTACGGATATACTACCGCTTTGGGCTGGAGAACGATGAAATTAAGAGGAATATTCACGAGATGTTGCAGAAATGGCACACCAAGCTAATTTCATCACCCTATGGGAGCTCAATCGCGTTGGTACAAAAGAAAGATGACACCTAGAGACTCTACATTCACTATCAAGTGCTGAATAAGATTACTGTCCGAAATAGGTATCGAATACCATGGATTGATGACCCTTTAGACCAGCCCAAGGGAGACAAATATTTCATCAAGATTGAATTGAAGTTTGGTTATCACCAAGTAAAAATTGAACCCTCTGATGTGTGAAACACTTCCTCCAAATCCAAGGAGGTCCTTTTCAAATGGTTGGTCATGCCTTTCAGGTTGATGAATTCCTCCACAACCTTCATGCAACTGATGGAAGACACCTTATGGCCCTTTACCAAATCGTTCATGGTAGTGTACCTGGATGGCATTCTAATCTTCAGTTGAAGTTGGGAAGAGAACATACGCCATATATGATAGGTCCTCCAAACCCTGTGCCAACACAAGTTGTGTGCCAATTTGGAAAAAAACACTTTTTTTGTGACCTAGGTTCAATATATGGGGTACGTCATTAATGAGTAGTGTGTGCATGTGGACCCAACCAAGATATAATTTATTCGATATTGGCCAGCCCCAACCACTTTAACAAAGCTCCACGGCTTTCTGGTTCTTGCCAATTTCTATCGCAGGTTTATGTTGATATTCTCTAATATTACTCGGCCTTTGACTCAAGTCACCAAGGGTAGAGTGGAAGAAAAGTTATTTTGGTTTGTATCCCAACAAAATGAATTCGTCAAATTGAAGCGTCACCTCTTCTCTCCACGAGTGCTCACATTACTTGACATGTAGCAACCATTTGAAATTGAGACAGATGCCTCCAACTATGCTATTGGTGCAATTCTTACCTAGCAAGGGCATCTGGAAGCAAATGACAGTGAGACACTTTCAAATATAACCTGAATGTATACCACTTATGACAAATAGATGTATTTTATTGTGGAGGCTTGTTGACAATGGAAGAATTGCATTCTATGGAAGGAAATGATCATCCACACAGATCATCGACCCCTACAGTTCATACAAACACAATGGAAGTTGTAGAATGATCACCATTAGAAATGGTCCACATATCTACAACAGTTCCATTTGAACGTCAAGTACAAGAAAGGAAATGCCAATAATGTTTCAGGTTGTCTTAGCCAACCATAGGTTATGGCACTAACTATTGTGCTTGACTCTTATGGAGACGAGACTTTGGGGTGATCGCACCTTTACAAGGGTGTTCACAACTTTGGTAACACATACTAGATGCTCCTGGAAGGCAAGAGAGTTCCTGATTTTCACCTAAAGGGTGCACCATTATGCCACATGGGACACCTCTATGTTCCTACAAGTGAGCCTTCCAAGATGATTTGGGAGACCCACAACAATTGAGTCGCTGGACATTTTGGAGTAGAGAAAATAATGGCAGTGTTGAAGAAGTATATTTATTGGTTGAACTTTCGATAAGATGTTGTGAAATACATCAAATGAAGAAAGACCTATATACTCCTCTTCCGACTCATAGTCAGCGTTGGGAATCAATCTCCATGGATTACATGCCAGACCTTCCTTCTATTAAGTATGGAAACAACTTCTTTTTCATGGTCATCAATAGATTCTCTAAGATGGCCATTCCAGTAGCCTACAGGAAGAGCATCAGAGAAGAAGCCACCGCAAATATATTCTTTGAACGAGTGTGGGTAAATTTTGGTTAAGCCTCTCGTTGATGTTGAACACTGAGCTTCACTAAGTCCATAACCTTCCTCCCCCAAACTGATGGCCAAACAAAGGTTGTCAACAAGATGATCGTGCACATTTTTCACATGTACAACTCTAAGCATCCACAAACATGGGATGAAAGCCTCCCATATGTCTAGAAAAACTCCAACAAAGCTCTCGATAGCTCAACTAGACACAACCCCTTTCAGGCGGGGTTGGGATTTTAGCCATTATGTCCCATTGATGTGGGCATACCATTTGAAGCTACTCATGCATATTCGCCTCATTTCCAATCTAAAGCTGACTGGGATAACAGATTCATTGAGCATATTTAATGCATCTGCTAGCAGGTCCATGACATATCAGACAAAGGAAATGCTAAGTACAAGTAGTTTCATGATCAACATTGATTTCCACACAAGTTCTAGATGGGCGACAAAGTTTGGTTACATTTGTAGAAGGACCACCTCGCTGGGCCCCACTGCAAGCTTCACCAACTCTGATATGGGTCGTACACCATCACCAAGGTTGTAGGGGAAAATTACCTAAAGCTCAGCATTCCACCATCCCTTGGTTTGCACCCAGTATTTAATTGGGACCGATTATGACCATACTTTCCTCCATTATTGGACACATCTGACATTGCTGAGTTGCTAACACCAACATAGGTCACCCCAAGCTGCATCAAGCATGCCACAACCAGTAATAT
Source organism: Pinus tabuliformis (assembly GCA_031772625.1). Lineage (NCBI taxonomy): Eukaryota > Viridiplantae > Streptophyta > Pinopsida > Pinales > Pinaceae > Pinus > Pinus tabuliformis. Next base: position 658,792,292 of record CM062814.1, on the reverse strand, counting down.
AATGGACACATAGATCAATAACACTTGACCATATAAGATCTAGCTATATCAAGCTGTCAAATCAGGTCAACTCCTTCACCAGGGAAAGCAGTTCAACATGGACCATGTTCAACAGAAATTTCCTCACCTCATGAGGGCTCTGCACGCAATGGGGAACATTGCTTCCTAAGGGTTAGGGATTGGCCTAGGCGTATATTGGTGGGAACCCACCTATTTTACCTACACCTCTAGTTGGTTTCATATCTTTCCTTAATTATAGAAGGTTTTACTATTTTTAGCAGTTTTCTAGGTCCTAAATTTTTGGAGCTATTTTGACCACCTAAACGACGATTTTTTGAGGTCCGCAGAATGCTCGTAGCCATAGGTAGGGGCCTACATAAAAATAATTAGGGCCATGAATTAAATATTGTAGTACTCAGATAGATCTTTCCAATGAGGTATCATATGCACCAAACAAAGATCATATTACCAAGTTACAAGCTGAGGAAGTTAGCAACCCAACTAACCCTAATGAGGTCCACAAATTATTTGTGTTTCATCTCTTGGGGTAAGGGTTTTGGTTTTTTATGGCTTTCCCTTGTTTTTCAATAATATAAAGGGCCTTGAGACTCATTGTAACATATTTTAAAGGCATGTAGTCGACACATTTGTTACAGATTCATTTGTGCACATCAACCCCAACTTACGGATCGATGCTATTAGGGCCCATCAACCCCTAATATAGTTGTTACATGCCCTAAAGAAGTTGGTCATTAGAATGCCTTACTCCCAAAGAAGTTCCATCACAGAAAGCATCCAAAAAGTACCCGTAAGGAGATCAGCGCAAGAAGCCTTCTATCATGCTGCAATGCATTGCAAGAGCTACACTGACTGAGTGCTATGCATCGCACTATGTCACTCTTTAACCTGCGATGAGCGAACTTGGGAAAATTTCCATGAGGGTTTGAAGATTCCTTATCCATTGGAAGCCTATACAAGTTTCGCAAGTGCCACCTGCTCCTTTGACTTCGCCCTTGGATGACAAAGGGAATTAGGAAACATCAATTCCCTATCCCTCCTTCCATGGAACTAATTTCTAAATATAGAAAGGAATTCATTACCTCCATTGATAGCATAACCTCCTTCACTCACCTATAAATAGATCATCCATCTAGGAGATCTGGGCTGAAAAATATTGAGTTGCAAGGAGATGCTGGTGGTATGAGATTAGGATTGAGTGCAAGTATTGTGATATTGTTGGAATGTCTTTCTTTTCATGAGGTGAAGAAGGATTGAATTGGAAGGATGACGCTGGATCGAACTCGCATTGGTTGTAATCTTTCCTCTTATCAATAAAGTTTTCGATATTTTTCCCTTATGCTTGTGTTTATGTTAAATGCATTCATGTGTATATCATTCTTTTGATACCGAGCTATTTATGAACAATAGATCATTATCCTTTGACGAGTTTTTGTTTATGTAAGTTGTGTAGGTACTTCTCAAGCGATTTAAGTACGTGAAGGAGCAGCAAAATCGGTCAAGGGAGATAAGGAACAAGCGGAAGTTACAAGTAGGTTTTCTATCCCTTATCTTATCTGTTGCTTATAGGAAAAATCAAGATTGCTTTGACTGTTGTTTCTAGATCAGTTTCTAGATCTAGAGGGTTAGGAGTTTGTAGAAACATTAAATATTCCCGAAACAAATTGGTGAGTCTATTGGGGAGAAAATTTTCCCCTTTTTCTTAGCTTCTGGTTGCTTTGGATTCTTGCCTTTGTTAGATGACACGACATTAATCTTCGAGGCAAGGGCATTTTCTGATGTATTTGCAATCTGATTGGAAATAGCAAGAGTTTGATCAGATGGTCCTCTTGCCGCCTGTGTGCTCGAAGAACCAATCACACCGTCGCTGGCATGAGAGTCCCTACTCGATTTTGGAGGTGGTGGAATAGTGAAGGCTGGTTTAGGTGCATCAATAATTTTATCATAGAGCGTGCCAGATTATGTGTAAATAAAATCCAAATATTGGGCACAGGCAATAACTTGCTCTTCTGTGACAACTCCTCCTTTTGCCACATCCTCGGTAATAAATGGCAACAAGGACTTTATGAACCACTCAGCTAAAAGCTGATATGGAACATACGTCTTAACCATTCAACGATGACGTCGCACTCATGAATATGATCTAATATATGGGTGGACGTAGTCTGTTTAAAGTTGGTCAAGAGTTCCGTTCCAATTTTGTATTTGATAGGTAACTGGAAGTGGGTCAAAACGGTGGTGGCTAAAATGGTGAAGTTATCGAAAGAAGCTCTTGGTAAGTTAATGTACCATTTACTAGCTGGACCAGTAAGCGTTCTTTGGAAAAGACGAAGTTTGATTGAATCATCATTCAAAGTATTGGATGAACACCATAGATGAAAGTTCATAACATGATTCAATGGGTCTTATCTAGGATTTCCATTAAACTTCAGAATATCAGATGGTAACTTACGGGGAATCACCGGCCACCAAGGTGCATATGCAATTGGATCATTAGTGAGTCGGTCTAAATCTGGTAATTCTGAATTCGCTACGAATGGCAACTGTCGATTCAAGTCAGATTGAGCATACCCAGGATAAGATGGAATCGCCTGTGCCATGGGTTTTCGCATACTAGCATAGGGCATCTGCATTTGGTAACCTTGGTACGGTTGTTGGACAAAAATAGTATAAGGTGGTTGTTGATAACCAGATTGGATTGTGGTTGTCCATAACTTGCAAAGCCTTGTTGCCCAGGTCCTTGGTAAACTTGATATTGACCAAAACCAGTTTGAGCTTGTGAACCAAGTCCAAACTAGGGTTGGGATTGTTGGAATTGGGATTGTTGGAATTTTGGTAGCCATGGTTGTTGAACCAACTATTGTTGCACAGTAATGAAAGATTGAACAAGTTGTGGATCAACTATACCAGCATAAACTTGGGTCTTTCCAGATAAAGGTATACTAACCCGAGGTTGTTGCTGGGCTCCAGAAACAAGTGGGTGTTGTATAACAACTTGAGAAACTTGAACCTCTTGACTTGAAACTGGTGGTTGCAAGGATGAAGGATCCGTTTGTACTGGTTGAGATACAACAGTTTGAGCTTGTGACTGTGGCACAGTAGTAACAACAGGTATAGTAGGGATATTTGACATGGTTTGCATTGGTTGTGTTGGATACACAAGTCTTGGTTGGTCTGGAATTACTGGTTGACATTGACAAACTCTAAATCCAAGTTGACTTGAATATTGTGGGAAATTACCATATGGTTGTCCTCTAGAATAAGGAGGATATGGTGAATAAGCATATTTCTCTCCATATGGTGGAAATCCAGTATTTAATGGATATATTGGTCTTTGATGACTAGATTGCTCAAATTGATACTGATGTGTAGGATCAAATTGTTGAGTTCCCATTTGAGAAAAACTAGGTAGAATTCTGGATGAGTTTATGGGTGTTGACCATGGTGCAGAAGCAACCCCTGAGTGGGTTCCATACAATGATTCGTAACCAACCAGGATGGATGATTCACTGTATAGGTGTGACTCAGGTGTGGTAGAAAACATAGAAGGAGTTACAACAGAAGATTTTGCTACAGCTGCATCAAATGATATAGTCTTGGATGTTGACGGTTGTTCAACCATAGTTAACTGGCCCAAAAGTTGTCCTAAAGATTCGAAGGGAACTTGTAAGGAAGTAGGCTCAGATGAAGCAAAGTAATCATGAGTAGCAGGATAAAGATTAATCCGAGTTCCAAAGTGATACAGGGTTCTAGGTGTGGAGTCCTCTAGTATCTCTTCTATGGAAATCAAATCTGGTGGAAGAGGTTGACTGTCAAGTCCGTAAAAGATTTCTGGTGTTGATGAAAGTGTAGTTTCAACAGTGGTTGATGTCGGAGGGGTAACAAATTCTGAATGCTGAAATTCGAAGTCCAGATGTTTAGGTAAATGAACAATAGTTTCAAAGGGAGGTTCCTGAACAACTTCTGGTTTAGATGTATCTCCTATTGGTACTGGGATAGATTCTAGATCAACTCTTAATGGAGTTGTTTCAGGTTCAAAAGTACTTCCTGGTTGAACAATTTCAAATTGAGTATCAACTTGTTGTTGGACAACCTCGGTTGCTGCTACACTAAGATCAGTGCCAATGTCCTCAGGCTACTGTGAAGCTTCCTCTTTAGGAACGGATGTACCAGAAATAATTGGAGTAACTGGAGTCTCTGAAGCTGTTGAAACAAATGTTTCAAACAACCCAGATGAAGAACTAGGAGTTCTTAATGTACTAGAATCAGTTAAACTAGACCGCTTTGTCCGAATTGGTGTCGCATCGGGAGGCAATGGTGATTGGCTCATTGTTCTCCTTGAACAATGGGGTTTGTGTTGACTTTCTTCTACAATTGCAGATTACTTTATCAACTTAAACTCAACTAAGGAATAAGGATGTTATTCTTGGTCAATTAATTTTAATGACACTGGGACACAACTTTGCTTTTTCAATTTTAAAGAGTCGAGAAAAAGCAAAAGATGACTCTAGTCGCCTTCGATTCTTAACGAGCTTGAAAGGATAAGTGCTCATATGATCCTTTTACTTTTAAAGAGTCAAAAAGGAATGAATGTGACTACTCTGGAGACTCTAGACAAGAGGGTTTACCAGACAAATCGCAAAATTGCAATATACACCTTGGTGATAAATGAAAGAGAAATTACCAAGGACTTTATGTACGACAGTCAATCTTCCCGAATGCTGTGTTCAGTGCATTGCAATCGGTAAGGCGACAGACTCGGCTTCCTAGGGATAAAGGATTTCAACCTATTGGGGTCTCCCACAATATATGCAATGGTATAGGGAGCACAAGTCCATACTAGCACTTATCGGATCAAAGAGGAGGAATCACCCAACCTTCAGTGAAAACAGAAACGACTAGGTTTAAAGACACCATAACACATCTCTAACCTAGACCTCTAGATGTTTTTTGTTAAGTTGCAAAGAATTGTTAGATTAATTGATGTTTATTTTAAGTTGATCTTGCTTAGAAATTTGCCTTTGAAGGTTCACCGTGAAATGTGTTCTGAAATTCCTAAGAATGCAACTAGAATGATAAGCACTCTTTTCATTTAATTTCAACAATGAAAATCCAAACTATGAGGGATAGAGCATAGAAGTACTTTTTGAAAAAACAACAGAGAGCACAAACTAATGGAAATCCCTAAACCATTCCTTTTAGCACACAAACTGAAACTCTAAGATGCAAATGCATGTATTTCTTTTCAGTTTCTCTTAATGTGAATGATGCAATAAGAAAAACTAATGCACAAACAATTCATAACTTTTTCATGAAAAATGGTGATTTACGAGAATTTTCTTCTAAGAGAGAAAGGAAGACCGAACGACACTTTCAATTTTGAAGAAATGAAGATTTTCAACACTTTTAATGAAAATACAAATCAAATGCACAAATAGATTGATCGACTATCTATGAAGGAGGATTTTACGACACTTCACTTTCTGAAGAAAATGACGATTTTACGACACTTTTTCTACTGACAAAAAAATTGATTAAAACAACTTTTCGACAATGGATTGCAAATGACAAAACAAATACATAAAAACATTCACCAATCCTAGTCTAAACAGGGCCAAATTAAAGAGATGAAGGCTGGTTTCAGAGATGAGACATCATTCATATTCAACAAGCAATTCAATCAAAGATGAAAATTGAAAAAAACTTCAGCTCCTAGATGGGAAAACTGATCCTCAAGAGATCAGCACAGGCTATGGTGATAGACAGTGCACTGAATCGCTCTGTGTCAATGCGGGAACTGCAATGCATCGCAGGTCTCAGTGAAGGACAATGCGATGATTACAGTGAGCAATTTTGAAGGTGTTTTTGGCTCAAATTTGATTCAATTTTCAGTGGATTAGAATTGAATTCAATAAACGACAGCAAGTATAGTATATTGGAATGTTCTAAGAGGCTACTTAGCTACTAACAAGGGAAAATTTTCTCCCCAGCAGAGTCGTCAATTTGTTTCAGGAATATTTAGTGTTTCTACAAACACCTAACCCTCTAGATCTAGTAGCTGATCTAGAAATAACAGTCAAAGCAATCTTGATTTTTCCTATAAGAAACATATAAGATAAGGGATAGAAAACCTGGTTGTAACTTCTGCTTGTTCCTTATCTCCCTTGACCGAATTCGCTGCTCCTTCTCGTACTTAAATCACTTGAGAAGTACCTGCACAACTTACAGAAACAAAAACCTGTCAAAGTGTAATAATCTATTGTTCATAAATAGCACGGAATTGAAAGCATGATATACACATGAATGCATTTAACATAAACACAATCATAAGGGAAAAATCTTGAAAACTTTATTGATAAGGGAAAAATCTCGAAAAGCATGAGGTCATAAATATCTATGTTGGGTGAAATGCTTTATCATGAAGATAGTTCCTTGTCTTGTGTCAACCTCGTTAAAAAATGAATCCAAGGATATTAGGATAGTCCTTTTACTGTGTCAACCTCATTAAAAAAATGAAACAGGTCCATGAAGATAGTTCCTGGTCTTGTGTCAACCTTGTTAAAAAATGAAACAAGGAATCTGAGTAGAGTTCCTTGTCTTGTGTCAAGCTCATTAAAAAATGAAACAAGGTCCCCTGGAGTAAAGTTCCAAGTCGAGTCTTTGAGTAGATCTCATAAAATCCCAGTCGAGTCTTTCACTTGATCTCGTAAAAGAACCTTCATTCCATCCACTTGATAGCCACGAGTAGTCTACTTAGGTGAATGTAATGAAGCTTGGGGGGCATGCACCTAATGGTAAAGTTAAGTTTCCTTGTAGGTTATGTGAAGGGAATCACCCCATTCACCTTTGTCTATCTGGAGGAAGCCAAAAGGTGCTGGATAATCGTCCTACTTCACCGTAGCGACATCCATCTGGTTACAAAAGACTCTCCCTTTCATCATGCTAGGGGCATGTAAACCAATCTCAAGCATAGTTTTTCGTTTCAAGCTTGTCTAAAAATGAAACTAAATCCAAGCATAGTTTTTCGTTTTAAGCTTGTATAAACATGAAACTAAATCCAAGCATAGTTCCATATGGTTCAAGCTTGTGTAAAAATGAACCCATTTCGATTTTAACCCCTATGATTTCCATTCTATCAGCCTTTTAAGGCTTGGTTTTTTCATTCCATCACCACCATCTCTTTTGCCGATCATATGCTTTCACTTGGTTGTTTTACCCTTTTGAGAAAAAGTTGCAATGAGTGGTCTTATTAGCCAACCTCTTCACATAAATCAACATGTTTTGAGAAGTTCCAACATCACTAGAACTAGTTGCTACCCTAGACACCACTCGTTCCTCAAAGTGGAATCCTCTTTAAGCTCTTTTCAGATTCTCTAAACATGAAAATATTGTTGAGCGCTTGTCCATTCTAGCTCGTTAAAGGATTGGAAACGACATCTCTCTTGTATTATTTTATGCTTTTTCAGACTTCAGGGATTATTTTACGAAAAAGAACTTATAGAGTTTTCTTTTCGTCCCTTTTCAAACTCTCTAAACATGAAAAGGACTGAGTTATCCTTGTCGTTAAACTTGTTAAAATATCAAATAGCGACAAGCTTGTCCATTTAGACTAGGCCAAGTTTCACTGTCACTAGACTCGTCAAAACATCAAATAGCAATGGGTTTGCCCAAAGGGTGAATTATAGAACAAGCATATGTTATCCTCAATCTTGATAAAAATAATGAGGTACTGGTTAGCAATGACTGGGGAAAATGGAAAAAATCGAGAAAATTTTATGGTAGCGAGTCGTTCTTGAACATGACACTTCCACTTCATCTCCATGACTAGTTGGGTTGGGTCATTCAGTTTGATGGTTATCACACCATCCATCACTTTTGTTTTGGGTCAACGCTACGAATTAATCTCAGTGTCACCGATATGTTCAAGAGAAGTCATCCAATTAAAACTTCATCTATTGCAATACTGTAAACCTTCATTTTCATAACTGTCATTCTTGAACCTTGTGTCATCAGTCAATTCTCATCTCCAAAAATATTTTACCTCATTTTGTGTCGTAGATGCGGGATACATCAAGGCCCTCCTACGACAAGTCGCTTCTTGTCGACATCAGGTCATCATCTAAGAAGTTGACTTAGAAACACCCTATGAGTTATTTGAAGCTTGCATACATCAATGACAGGTTTCTCACTTCCGGTGATAGGTTGACATCAATGGCCTTCGACCGAAATATTTTGCATGGTGTTCGACATCAAATCATTTATTCACACCATGTGAAATGTACTATAGTACCTTGAGGGTCATCATTATTATCGGTGATCCCTCTCGCATCTGTTAACAACTTACATCATTGGCTGGTAATCAGATGATGTCTCTCCATGTTTGACCTCAGAACATCTATTCACATGGTTAGACTTGTACATTGAGTGAAGATTGAACGAGATTGAAGACCCCGGATCTAGTTTCATCCATCCGGGCTGCGATATATTCAGGAGTACCAAATCAAATGTACAAAGGCCTTACACAGATGGTCATCCTAATCATGGATCACAAATCTATATCTGTAGAAACATAAGTCTATATCTGTAGATGACTATCTGATTTATGTACATGTAATGAAAGTTTATAAGCTGAGCATGGGAATGCCTCCCTCAGCTAATTCATGAGAAAAAACAAATTATCATGATGTGTTGTATTGTAATTGATGTAAGTTGCCTTCCATTTCGAAACTTCCTATCCTCATGATAAAGCATTTCACCCGACATAGATATTTACGACCTCATGCTTTAGGGGGAAACTGTTATAGATTCATTGGGCACATCAACCCCAACTTACGGATCGATGCTATTAGGGCCCATCAACCCCTAATACAGTTGTTACATGCCCTAAAGAAGTTGGTCATTAGAATTCCATACTCCCAAAGAAGTTCCATCATAGAAAGCATCCAAAAAGTACCCTTAAGGAGATCAGCGCAGGAAGCCTTCTATCAGGCTGCAATGCATTACAGGAGCTACACTGACTGAGTGTTATGCATCGCACTAAGTCCCTCTTTAGCCTGCGATGAGCCAACTTGGGCAAATTTCCATGAGCGTTTGAAGATTCCTTATCCATTGGGAGCCTCTAGAAGTTTCTTAAGTGACACCTGCCGCTCTGAGTTCACCCTTGGATGACAAAGGGAGTTAGGAAACATCAACTCCCTATCCCTCCTTCCATGGAATTGATTTCTAAATATAGAAAGGAATTCATTACCTCCATTGATAGCATAACCTCCTCCACTCACCTATAAATAGATCACTCATCTAAGAGATATGTGCTGAAAAATATTGAGATGCAAGGAGACGCTGGTGGTATGAGATTTGGATTGAGTGCAAGTATTGTGATATTGTTGAATGTCTTTCTTTTCATGAGGTGAAGAAAGATTGAATTGGAAGGATGATGCTGGATTGTACTTGCATTGGTTGTAATCTTTGCTCTTATCAATAAAGTTTTCGAGATTTTTCCCTTATGCTTTTGTTTATGTTAAATGCATTCATGTGTATATCATGCTTTCAATTTCGTGCTATTTATGAACAATAGATCATTATGCTTTGATGGGTCCTTGTTTCTATAAGTTGTGCAGGTACTTCTCAAGCGATTTAAGTATAGGAAGGAGCAGCGAAATCGGTCAAGGGAGATAAGGAACAAGCGGAAGTTACAAGTAGGTTTTCTATCCCTTATCTTATCTGTTGCCTATAGGAAAAATCAAGATTGCTTTAACTGTTGTTTCTAGATCAGCTACTAGATCTAGAGGGTTAGGAATTTGTAGAAACACTAAATATTCCTGAAACAACATCTCATCTCAGATATAATATACCATCGCCTGAGCTAGTTTATTTCCATTATGTATGTACGCAGATTTCAATTCTTTCCATTTCTGAGAGTATCAATCTGAATACGCCTTCTGCCCTATTGTTACTTCTGTAAAAAGATTCTTTAACATACTTTCCTAGTACACATCCTCTCCATACATCATCATGCTTAATACTAAATACTATAATTCCTGTAACAGTCTCTTTGAGCATCCTCAGTGCTCCATGGTGTAAGTGTCCCCTTCACCTATTCCATAGTTAATTTAGTTCCTTTTCACCATTATGATTATTGCCTATCAGTGCCATTATAGACTCGAGCTGAAATCTATATAGTCTGTTGCTTTGATCTCCAATTTGTCTCTTCTTCTTCCAATTTGGATGTTTGATGTATACTTTCCTTCCAATGAAGTACACATTATATCGCTTGTCCTACAATAGGGACACTAAAATTAGATTCATTCCTAACTAGGGCACATGAAGAACATTAGTGGCTTGGATTTTGGTTCCTTCTTTTGTATGAAATGTTATGGTGCCTCTCCCTACTAGAGTATACTTGGTTATGTTTCCCATAGTAATCTGCAAGTCCATTTGCTCTTCTTGATAGCTTAAAAAATATACTCGTACTCTAGTCATATGGGTTGAAGCACCACTATCAATATACCAAACATCTACCAATGCTAAACTTTACAAGAATGTGAATTCTTCTTCCAATTTGGAAGATAATTTAGAGACATCTTGATTTTCTATCCTTCTTTGTGCTATTTTTTCTATCGATTTCTGACGTTTTTCTACCCGAATAAATTTTGCAGAAAAGTTGTGTCTTCACCTGAAGACTGCTCTGTGTTGAAGCTTCTGTGCTTCTCCCTTTGTCACTCGAAATCTTCAATCTGGATATCTTCCTCTCTGTTGACTCTCTCATAGAGAGATTTCCCTATGAAAAATTTGCACTCATAGATTGGACTACGCAATTCCTCTAGGGATTTGATTTTTCGCCTATGCAGCAATTTCAAACTCCCTCCTTCTCTTCAATGTTGGCTTTTCCAGTCTACCCTCCTACTTAACTCGACTCTGATACCATGTGAAAATTTTGAAATATAAATCCAATTGCAATGACTGATATTATTTATTCTACTTATTAATTCAGAAATAAGTTATTCGTAGTGTTTTTATAGCAACTATCAAAATATATTCTACTGTAGCATTCACAATTAAAATACTGTGGAAAGTAAATTCAAGGAAAAATACTAGCACAAGTATAATCACATTGACACAATTATTTTTTGGACAATTGTCCCAAGAAAAACCCAATGTGGGAAAATTGATGCGCAGATGAGGGTTTCTTTATTGATCTTCAGCAAAAGTATCATGTACAAGATACATCCAACATAATAGAAGAAGATTTTTGTGAGAAATTTTACAGAAAATATTGTCACGCTTCTCAGCAAGATTATGACTCTGGAGAGGACCTATTTCCCCCTTTGCATCTCCCCGCATCAGCTTCTTCATAGGGACTGCACAATCCTAGCGTCATAACCTCTATGTTGTCCCTCCTCTGCTCTGTATCTTCTTCTTGCTCCTACAATCCTGACTGATGTTGATGCCCTCTCTCCTTCTCACTTGCAACTCTCCCTCTTATTCTATTTCCTCTTGCCGAACTTTGATCAATGAGAAAATCGATCTTACTTGGGTAACTAAGTATCTGCCTAGTGTATTTTCCAAATTTGCATCGAGGCCCTTCATATAATCCTCCAGATGACTAATCCATGGCCCATATTATATTATAATCAATGGCCTGGATCATATTGACTTGATCCTCGTCTCCTTCTAAAATTTTCACCACCAGTTTAATTAATACCCTTTAATTATTTTAATTTCCTAAGTTTAGACTTAGGCACCCAATAAAAATAATTAATTATTTTAATAAAACTATATCCAGGTGGAATTTTCCAAAGCAATTTCTAGGTATTGTGGAATACATGTGTCCTAGTCTCCATGGAAATTTAATTAGTACCGATTGTGACCATACTTTCCTCCATTGTTGGACACATCCAACGTTGTTGAGAAAATGACACTAACAAGGCTCAACCCAAGCTACATCAAGCATGCCACAACTAACAATTTCATGGACACATAGATCAATAACAATTTCCCATAGAGGATCCAATTATATCAAGTTGTCAAATCAGGGAAACTCCATCACCAGGGAAAGTGGCTCACCAGGGACCATGTTCAACAAAACTTTCCTCACCTCATGAAGGCTCTGCATGCAATGGGGAACAGTTGGTCTCATCTATTTCGTTGATTATAGAAGGATTTACTATTTTTAGTAGTTTTATGGGTCCTGAACTTCTGGAGTTGTTTTAACCACCTAAATAACATTTTTTTGAGGTCCACAACATACTCCTAGCCATAGTTAGAGGAATACATAAAAATAGTCAAGTGATATAGTAAATATTGTAGTACTTAGAGATATCATTCCATCGAGGTATCGTATGGACCAAACAAATGTCATATGACCAAGTTACGGGCTCGAGAAGTTGGGAACCCAACTAACCCTAATGGGGCCCACAAACTCTTGGTGTTTCATCTCTTGGGATAACAGTTTTTGTTATTTTTGGTTTTCCTTGAGCCTCATTGTAACATAGTTCAGAGGCATGTAGCTAGCACATCTCATCTTAGAGATAATCTTCCATCGCTTGAGCTAGTTTATTTCCATTATGTATGTAAGCAGATTTCAATTCTTTGATGTCAATGAAATTAAGTTTCATTTATGTTGCATCTTTTTTTTATGTTTATATCTGTATTTTTTGTGTTCCTGGATAATTCTAGATCATACAGTGAGACCAATAGGCACCAAATGTGTCTGCACTGCCCATTTCATCTTCATGTGACAAGTACTACTGAGTTAACTTGGACGGTGGAGAATTTTCCTCACTAATCTAATGGTGGATATTTTTTATCATCTAACCCTAATCATGTAAAAGTTGTTACCATTATTTCCACTTTCTTATGTTTCAACCCATGGGGAGTGTATCACGTCAAACAATTCCTAGAGATGTTATTTCTTTGGCATCTATTTCATCACACCAAGGTTCAACAACTCACCACCTGTCAATTTTAGTTCAAAGGGGTTTCACTGAGGGAGCAATACCATACCAAACGAGTTCATATTGGGGGATATATATTGAAGAAAAAATTACATAATATATTGGGAGATATATAAGGGGTAAAGGGTTTTTATATTGGCATATATAAAAATTGGATATCAATTTTAATGAAAAAATAGATACCTACAATATCTAGTGAAAGTAAGGGTTTTTTAAATTGGGAAGGTGCATTGGCTTTTCATTGGTAGGGTGTTAAATAATGTGATTTTTAGAGGTATTTTCCAATATGTAGTCAAATTATGGGGATTGTTTATTATGTCATGAACGCAGGTGATAGGTCACAGGTTCGTTGAGTGAAGTCCCTGTGTTTTAGTTATACTTTGTTGATTTTCCATGACCTTGGTGTTTGGGATATAATCTTAAATCACTGACACTACCAAACCAAAGATCACAATGAAACTGCATTACCAATGAAATATAAACAACAGTAAATCTACTAGTGCATAAAATATATAAAGCTTCTTACAATTTTGAACCCAACTTCGTTATATTAATCAAAATAAATAACAAAATAGTCTAGGTCTCACGTACTAGGGAGAATGGCCCTCATACATCCACTACCCTCAAGAAGATACTATGACCATCTGGCTGTAGCACATTCTCTCAGCTCCTCTCAGTCATACCCTATACCTTCCAGGTCCTTCAGCTTAATATCTACAACACTACCTCTATCAAGGATCCAAGTCCATATGGCCACTAAAGCTCACTCTCCAATCTGCTCCATAGTTTTTCCTTAGTCCATCAAAGGAACAATACATTGAGACTCTTGTCGAGATGTTGACAACTCTGTTTGTGAAAAACTCACAATTTCCCACTGCTGCTCCTTAGCTACTCAGGGACTTTAGCCCATTATGGGCACGAAGGATTTCCACCTATCACTGCAATATGTCCACCTCCAATTATGAACATGGGCTTGGAGGACTTCACATCATCTGTTGTAGAATTCCTTTCTCCACACACAAGTCTAGGGCTAGTCAATTGCTCCTCTGGCTCATCAAACTTTGATCTCAACAAATGCCACTCTAGCAACCACCTATGTCCATGAATATGGTGCACACGAGGCTCCAACTTGGGCATTATCAAATTTTCCTCCAACACAACATAAATACTCGATGCACCATCCATACTTGTTCCACTCTCTCGTTGCCCTCCAACAATCCACGAGTGACCAATATTTGCTATAGAATTTGCCTCTGGCTAGGACATCCTCAATCCTAGAAAACCCTCCTCTTAGCTACCAACAGACTCCATCGAATTGTCCTCTCCATGGAAACCCATCCACCTAGCATCCAATCGTCACCAAGAGACCATCTGCAACTCCCTGTTGGTATTCTCTTGTCTAAGGTTCTGTGTATGTACTAGTCTAGTTATGGCATACCAATAGCCCCACAAGAATTCCCTAATCTTCTACAAACATGCTTCTTACTTTAGTTGAAGGTTCCTATGTATCCAAGGTGAGGTTGTAGGACTTAGGAACCTCCATAAATCTCCCTACAAAAATCAACTCAAACATGAAGTAATATACCGACTCCACCACTACAAAAAATCCCAACATACAAGGATAATATCCCTATTTTTCCTTGTTTCACTTAGAGATGATTGTAGCCCAGTTGGGAGTGCCTTTCTAGGCCTCTCATCCCTCTAAAATTCACCTCCCAGTTGTTGTTTTTGGATCCCCTCATTGCGGCCTTGTAAACATAGATATACACCCCAAAACAATGGACAAATAAGTCATCAAACTCACCTATAGTCTATGGCATGATTTGAAACATAAGACTATTCTAATGTGGTCACAAAACTACCCTCAATACCTTATTTCCTCCTACTATGTGGCTAAGAGTTGTGGCTCTTCTTCTCTGAAATCCACACCTAAAAGAGTGAGAATGTCTCCACAAACTCGATTACTTGCCTCAACTTCCCTTGCTACAAACTCGCACTATATTTCAGATCTCCTTGTGATGATTGATGAACCTTAGTATCTATATAAATGACCTCCCAACAACTCTTATTTACACATGTCTCATGTGAAAGGTCTAGCCCACTCATGGGCTCTCCAATAATAAGCCCGAGTTGTATTATGGTGCACATACCCACTTATAAAATTAAGAAAATCATAACTCGACTTTGACAACCTGGAATTCGATGATTCTTGATGCGTTGGATTCATCTAAACATCCTCTTTCATCTCTATCAATCACATTTCAAAATATCATCATGACTTTGGCCCAAAATTCGATGGGTGTAAAATCCCAAGCTTGGGTTTCAAGCCCACAAGGCCACTTGTGGAGTTCCTTCCTCTAAACTCTCGATCCTCCAGGCTTGGAACACCTCCGAAGCTACAAAAGTCAACATACTCCAATAGTATGAGAATTTAAATTTTTATTAAAATGTGGTTTTATTTTCATGTGGCTGAACTCAACCCACTACATGTTTATTCATTTGGTTTGAAATTTTTTGGTGTTGTTAGGTCCATGGAGTCACTTTGTACTTGACCCAATGGAGAATTTTCTAGTGTGGCCTTTGTTTTCATGGAAGAGGGGTATTTCATGGCTTGGGTTTAAATCCCACAAGGCCACTTGTGGAGCTCCTTCTTCCAAACCCTCGATCCTCAAGGCTTGGACTACCTCCCAAGCTAAAAAAATCAACACTCCCTCTGAAGGAGGTAGGTACTTCCAAGACTAGGAAGTAATAGTCAATAACACCTATGACACTAGCCCATCTCACATCCATCACTACAACATACCCTATAGAATAAACCTGGAAATCTCAATAGTCACTCTGCCTCATTGCATATGAACTTGAATATCCCAACCCTCCATAGAGTTTCTCCCTATAAGGCTAGACTCCCTATGAACCTACACGATCTCCATTGGCTCAATCCTGCAAGCACTCATCCTCCTGGATCAAATACCACTCATGAAAATCCCTCCAATATTGGATATGAAACATCATGATCCAATGAAGACTCTAGCCTGCCAATTTGTAGTCCATCACATGAAGCCATTTCAATAAACCTGATCTCGAGGAAACCCTCGACCTATCCCAACCATCTATGACAAGAAAAAGGAAGCCCACGATCTACCAACCCCCACACAACATACTAAAGTGTGCTAGGCTCAATACTAATCCACTAGAACTCCCAGCCCATCTCGCCATGCAACCTCTCAAAATTACATCTCCATGTCTTCAGTTAAACCCTTTGCTCCATTATTTAGACACCCACAACTCCCACTGATTTGATTCTTTGTGCACCCTCTGATTCACTGTCCCAAAAAGTATCTCAGAAATGCTCTAACACAATCTTGATTTTCCATGACCTTGGTGTCTTAGATAGAATCTTAAATTACTGACACTACCAAACCAAATATCACAATGAAACTACTTTTCAATGTGGAACATAAACAAGAATAAATATACCAGTGCAAAAAATATAAATAACTTTTTACAATTTTCAACCCAACTTCATTATATTAATCAAAATATATAATACAATAGTCTAGCATTGCCATACTAGGGATAATATCCTTCATACATTCACCAGTACAAGAATACAAAATTGGGGCTCGGTGTCAATCCATTGACAACTGATCTCCCCTCTACAAGACACTCTGACCATCTGGTTGTACCGTGCTCTCTTAGCTCCTCTTGGCTATACCATGTACCTGCCCAGTCCTCTCCAGATCTGTAGCACAGCCTCTATCAATGACTCAGTTCCATCTAGAAACTAAACTTAATCTCTCTAAAGATCTCAGTAGCTGTTCCTTATTCCATCAAGCGCACAACACATTAAGACTCTTGTTAAGTCGGTCACAACTCTGTTTCTGAAAAAATTACAATTTCCCATTGTTGCTCCTCATCTATCAAGGGTCTTTGGCCCACTATGGTCTTCCTGTAGGTTTTAACCCTATACAAAAATTAGCTATAGATGAATTCTAAAAACAAAAAATAAAAATGACAAGAATATAAAACAAATACACATAGATTTTCCCCTGGATCCAAAAATCGGGACTACCAAATTGATTTTTCATTATTCTCCTTTCAATGTTACAATACATATAGATACATGCTGAAGAATTCATAAACCCCAATCCATTAACCCTGGATTAACACATAAACATAGTTCCCTTGACCAGATCTAAAAATTCCCATGGGAAAAAACCCATCATGCCCAAAATCATGTGCAAATCCCATGCACAAAACCATAGGTAGGTCTTCACACCTAGTATAGCGTAGAATTTTTTTCTTCCTAGGTGCTGCCCATGACACCCAACAGGGGGGATACAATCCCCCAGAAACCCCCCAATAGGGGGGACTACGGCCCCCTTGTGACCTTCGCGTGAGTGCCAGTAGTCCTGGAAATAATATAACACACACCCAACATTCTCCCACTTGTTGTTTTCTTTTCGATACAAGGGGTCATAGGGGATCTTAGTCATTGGTCCAACACTGCAATGCCCATTGTTTCTCTACACCAAGAAAACTTCATAGTGCTCACAAACTTCATCATTGCATCTGCAACATTCTTTAAAGTGTCCACCTTTACCAGCAATACATTTTTGTACTCAACCATATCCCTCACAAGGTGATACTGAACATCAATATGCTTTGTCTTTGAATGCTAAGAAGGGTTATTTTCCAAGAAAATTTAACTTTTTCTATCACAATCTATCCATATAGATCGATGTACTAACCCTATACTTGAACACAATCTCTGCAACCAAACTACTTCCTTGATTGAATGAGTGGCTTCCACATATTCTACCTCTGTAGTTGAAAGTTCCACTATAGACTATCTCTTTCTCATCCAACTGATTGCACATCCAAATAGGTTAAAAACATACCCACTTGTAGATATTCTTCGATTAAGATCTCCAACCCAGTCTACATCAATAAAGCCACATATGTCAAAAAATACATCCAATCTTGGTCTTCTTTGGTATCAAAAACCATAATCACTAGTGCCACACAAATACCTAAAAACCCACTTCAATGTTGTCCAATGATCCTTCCTTAGTTTTGACATAAACCCACTCAATACGTCCACTACATGTGCAATGTCTAGTCTAGTACAGACCATTAGATACATTAGGCTATCGACTGCACTTGCATATGGAACATCAGACATATCCTCTTCTTCTTCTTATGTCTCGAGACATTGTTCAATAGATAAATTTACACCCATAAGAATAAAAACCTTCGCCGGTTTACTATCCCGCATATTAATCCTTTGTAGTATTGTTTCGACATACTTCCTCTAGTTTAACCAGAGATTCCTATTTTCCTGATGCCTCTTAATTTCCATGCCCAAAATATAGTTTGTAGAACCAAATTGCTTCATGTCGAATTTGGAGGACAATTGGGTCTTCAAATCCTGGATAATTTCTTTGTCATTTCCAATCAGGAACATATCATCCACATATAGGACTAGATAAATGACATGGTCACCAATTAATTTAAAATACACACAGTGATTCGCTTTGCTTTTGGTGAAGCCAAGTCCCTGTAAATATGTATCAAATTTCTAATACCACATCCTTGGTGATTGTTTTAAGCCATACATAAACTTTTTCACTCTTCATACCAATTCTTTCTTTCCATCCATCATAAAGCATTTAGATTGCTTCATGTATATCTCTTCTTCCAAATCCCCATGAAGAAATTTTGTCTTCACATCTATTTATTCTACCTCAAAATCAAAAGTATCAATAACATATACAAATAATCTAATAGAAGCTACCTTGGCAATAGGAGAAAAAATTTCATGAAAATCAATTTCCAACACGTGGGAATAACCTTTTGCTACTAGCCAAGCTTTGTATTTCTCCACCTTTCCTTATGAATTCATATTTTTCTCAAACACCCATTTTCTTCCAATGGGTTTCCTTCTATCCAACAACTCCACCAGATCCCAAGCCTCATTTTTGTCTAAATATGCCATTTCATCAACCTTAGCCTTTTCCTAGAGTTTGCCATCCTCTAAATCCACTGCCTCCCTGACAGTTCTCGGATCACCATCAGTAATATATAAAGGATAATTTGAATAGAGAGTCGATGGAGTATACCTTTCTTGATTCATTCTTTCTTTAACTAATCTTATCACAACTCTAGTTTGTGGCTCTTCATCTTATGATTCATGTTCTACTCTAGAGTCTGATTCTTCCTTCTTTAGCTCAAACTCTATCTTCTCAGGTTCCTTTGGTAGGACTTCATGTTTAATAACATCTTTCGCCTCTCTGAACACCACATCTCGGTTGTGCACAACCTTCCTTTTTTATGGTTTCCAAAGTGTATAACCTTTTAAACAATCCTTATACCCAATAAAGATGCACCTTTTAGATCTACTATCCAACTTGGTTCTTTTATCCTTTGGAACATGTACATATGCATCATAGACAAATACCCTCGTATGTGAAAGAGAGGGTTTCTTACCAGTCCATACCTCATGTGGAGTGTTATCCTCCAACACTGATGAAGGTGATTAATGAACCAGGTAACATGTAGTCTCCACTGCCTCTACAAATAATTCTTGTTCTAACTCGACACCATTGAGCATGCTTCTTTCCTTTTCCATCAACATCCTGTTCATTCTTTTGAAACTTCATTTTTCTGAGGTGTGTATGTAGTAGTATTCTACCGTGATATACCACACTTTTATAGAACCATCAAAATTTCTTCTGGAAAAAATCTTCACCATTCTCTGTCCTCAACAACTTTATCTTTTTCTCTGTCTAGTTTTCCACCAGAGCCTTAAAGTATTTAAACCTATAAAGTAATTTAGATTTCTTCCTGAGGAAATATATCTATGTATTCCTTGAGAAGTCATCTATAAATCATACATAGTACATGGAATTAACCAATGAAAGAACTGATACAAGTCCAAACACATCAATGTGCGCAAGCTCTAATAGTCGTTTTTCCCTCTTAGCACCAGATGAGAAACTCACCCGATTCTACTATCCAAATACACAATGTTCACATAAATAAAAATCCAAAGAGAAATTAGACATACCTTATACCATACAATTACCACAGAAATTTGAAGGCCCTTATCTCCAATATTTCCAAGCTTTTGATTCCATAGCATGGTATTTTCTCTAGAGACCACTAGATTTTCTCCTCCACTTCCAAAAACCATAGAATTGTTGCACCCATAAATAGCAGTGCTACCTAGAATATTGTAGAAAGTTCCAATCTAGAATTCCCGCATCAATACCAATGTTACTTGAACGATCTTGCAAGTAGCTTTCTTGAACACTTTTTTTACCTTTTCATCATCCATATTGCTTACAAAAATCATATTTTTAGCCAATTCCGGAATATGCACAGCAATCAGAAGTGTTTTAATCCTTCCACATTGCAACTTCCTCTTGAATTTTCCACGTTCAACGATTCCCTCCTTCCTGTCATCCCCTAAGAAGACATCACCACCAACATATTTCTGGTACTGACAAAACCACTTCCTATGGGGAGTGACGTGAAATGATGCACTTGAGTCAATCAACCATGCCTCATGATCTACATGTGTACTTGAAGGAGAAGCCAAGTACACATCCACACCTTCATTTGAGGTGGTTTCTACCTATGTAGAAGGAGCATCATCATATTCCTTTCCTCTCTAAGGATATTTAATTCTATAGTCCTTTTTGAAGTGCCCTTCCTTTCCGCATCTTGAGCACACCTTTACACGTTTTCCTCGAGATTTAGATCTCTCTCTAGATTTAGATCTCCCACTCAGGGACTTGTTTTTGTTTCTTTTCTGGGACCGTCCTCATACAGACAAGGAATCCACATTTTGTCCCTCCATATTTTTCCATCTCGTCTCCTCCCACAGTAAGAATGTGACTATTTCATCAAACATCAAGGACTTGGTAGTTATATGGATAGCTATTGCAACAACCAGTCTACCCCACGATCTGGTAGAGAACACAACAAAATGATGCACTTATCTTCATCTAAAATTTTAATATCATTAGATAACAACTGGCATACCACAATATTAAAGGCATTTAGATTCTTTGTCACTGAGTCTCCATCCTTCATCGTCAGGTTATAATTTTTTTTCCATAGCAATAGTTTATTCACTAGAGATTTAGATTGGTACAAAGTCCCTAACTAGTCCCACAAAGCCTTCATTGTAGCTTCCCCTCATACATTCAACAATACTAAATTTGAGATACACACCCATATTGTGTTGTTTTCTTTCTGATCCAAATTCACCAAGTCTTCATGTGACATTGCCATTGGTTTAGTATCAAGATCTATCGTGACCCAATGATATTTATCCACCATCATGTCCTCCATATTTAGTTTTGACAACTCAAAACTCTGACCATTAAATTTCTTGATCTCTATCTTTCCACCGCTCACCATATTCTTTCATCACAAAAATTGATCCCGCAGATCTCCCATTGAACATGGTCTACCATAGGTCTGAGAAACAAACCCCTCAGCAGCAAAGGAATCCCCTTGAAGCCAAAAAAACTATGATATCAAGTGTAGTTTTTAACACTGTACAAAAATTACCTACAAATGAATTCTAAAAATAGAAAATAAAAATGACAAGAACATAAAAAAAATGCATAGATATTTTCCCCTGGATTTGAAAACCGAGCCTACCATATTGGTTTTTCATTATGTTCATTTCAATGTTACAATACATATATATAGATGTCAAAGAACTCATAACCCCCAATCGATCTACCTTGGATTGGAACATAATCGTAATTCCCTTGACTAGATATACAAAATTCCATGGGCAAAAAACCATATTCATTCTAAAACCCATGTGAAAAACCCATGCTCAAATCCATAGGTAGGTATACCCACCTAAAATTTGGTCCAAAACAATATTTCCGAGGTGCTAACCCGGACACTGTGGAAGGGGATTCTACCCCCCTGAAACCTCCCAACAAGGCGGGGTTGCACCACCCCTATGACCCCCCTCTTGTGCCAGACGCAACGAACAACGGAATATTAATCCCCCCCGTGACCCCACCACGCATAAGACTAGTCATGGAAAGAATAGAACACACACCCGACACTTCCTACGCGGCTGGAATGAAGACCAACATAGGGCATGGAGGACTACCACCTATCACTGCAATATTCCCATCTCCCACAATCAACATGGGCTAGGAGGAATTCCCATCATATGATGTATAAGTCCTTTCTCCACACACAAGTCTAGGGCTTCTCAACTTATCCTCTGGCTCATCAAACCTTGAGCGCAACAACTACCACTATAAAAAGCACTTAGGTCCATGAAGATGGTGCACACTGATTTCCAATTTGGGTACTATCATGTTTTCCTCCAACACATCATAAGTACCCAATGCATCGTCCACACTTGGTCCACTCTCACACTTCCCTACAAGAGTCCATGAGTGACCAATACTTGTTGTATAATCTGCCTCTAGCAAGGGCATCCTCACACCTAGGATACCCTCTTCTTCATTGCCAACATACTCCATTAAATTGTCCTCTCTTAGGAAACTAATCGACATAGCATCTAGTCATCACCAAGAGACCATCTGCAACTCTGTGTTGCTTCTCTCTTGCCTAGGGTTCTGTACATGTACAATTCTAGTTAGGGCATACCAACAACCATACACCAGTGCCCTAATATTCTTGAAACAATCTTCTTACTTGAACTAAAGGTTCCTAGGTATCCAAGGTGATGTTGTAGGACTTCGTAACCTCCACAAAGATTTGTACAATAATCAACTTAGACTTGAATCAATCTACCCACTCCATTATTGTAAACAAGCCCAACATACAAGGAGAATACCCCTCTTTTTCACAGCTTCCCTTAGATATGACTATAACCTAGTTATAAGGGCCTTTCTAGGCCCCTCAGACCTCTAAAATCAACTTCCCAACTGTTGCTATAGAATTCCCTTACTGTGACCCTTTAAATAGATATATACACCCCAAAACCATGCACAAAATAGCCATCAAACTAAACTATAGTACGCAGCCTGATATGCAAGGTAAGATTGCTCCAACCTAGTCACAAAACTATCCTCAATCCATCCTTCTTGGCTCCTACAATGTGTCTAGCAATTTATGCTCTTCCTCTTTGAAATCTGCACCCAAAACAATCAGAATATCTCCACAAACTCAATTACCTACCTCAACCTCACTTTCTACAAACTCACACTATATTTGAGAGCTCCTTGTGTTGATTGATGCACCTTATGATATATATAAATGAACTCCCAACAACTCTTATTTATACATGTCTCTTGTGCAATGTCTAGCCCACTCTTGGGCTCTCCAACAACCAGGCGAACTTGTATTATGGTCCACAAACCCACATGTAAACTTAAAAAATTCATAAATCAACTTTGACAACTAAGAATTTTATATGTGTTGGATTTGTCTTGATATCCTCTATCATGTCTATCCATCACATGTCAAAGTATCATCACAGTTTTGGTGCAAACATCAATGGGTGCAAAATGGCAAGCTTGGTTTTCAAGTCCACAAGGCCACTTGTGGAGCTCCTTCTTCCAAATCCTCGATCCTCAATGCTTGGAGTACCTCCAAATATACAAAAATAAACACTCCCTCTTAGCGAGGGAGGTACTTCCAAGTTTGGGAAGTAACCATCAACAACATCGATGACACTTGTCCCTCTTGCATCCATCACTCTAGCATACCCTGTAGAATGAACCCAACAATCTTGGTGGTTCCTCTTCCTCATCACATTTGAACCAAAAGATCCCAAACCTCCATAGAGATGCTCCCTCTATGGCTAGACACCCTTTGAGCCTACACAATCTCCATTGGGTCAGCCCTGCAATAAATCAACCTCTTGGATCAAATACCACTTGTGTAAATCCCTCCAATCTCAAACATGAAATGTTAAAATTTTATGAATAATCTATCTTTCCAATTTGTATTCCATCACATAAATCCACCTTGATCAAGCTGATCTCGTCCAAGCCAAGGAAACCCTCGATCTGTCACACCCATCTATGATAAGACAAATGAAGCTCGTGATTTGGAAACCACCACACAACATACTAAAGTGTGCAAGGTTCCCCATCGATCCACTAGAACATCGAGCCTATCTTCCCATGTAGGATTTGATGACCACATCTACATTTCTTCAGTTGAACCCTCTGCTCCAATATCTATACACCCAAAACTACCTTTGGCTTGCTTCTTTGTGCACCTTCTAGTTCACTATCCCACAAAGTAGTTTAAACACTCTCTAACACCGTTTTTATTTTCCATGACCTTAGTTTATGGGATAGAATCTTAAATCACTGAAGTTACCAAACCAAAGATTATAAAAAAACTAATTAGAACAATGAAATATAAACTTGAGTAAATATACTAGTGAACAAAATATAGACAACTTTTTATAATTTTCAACCCAACTTCATTATATTAATCAAACTAACTAATACAATAGTCTATGGTTCACGTACTAGGGATAATTTCCCTCATACATCTACTACTACAAGAATACAAAATTGGGGCTTGGTGCCAATCCATCGAAAACCAATATACCCTCAACAAGATACTCTGACCATATGGTTGTAGCACGCTCTATCAACTCCTCTTGGTTGTACCCTGTACGTACCCGGTCCGTCAACTCTCGATATGTAACACTACCTCCATAAATGATCCAAGTCCATCTGGCCACTGGACCTCAACTCTCCAACCTGCTCACTAGCTATGCCTTAGTTAATCAAGGGGACAACACATTGAGACTCCTACCGAGCTGTTCACAAATCCATTTGTGAACAAATCACGATTTCCCACTACTGCTCCTCAGATACTCAA